>HG995380.1:22420000-23700000 GCA_905333075.3 Atethmia centrago
CGGTCCGGAACAGGAACAGGTTCAGCAGCAGCAGCAGCAGCAGCCGCAGCAGCAGCGGGTGAACAATCAGGATCCGATGAAGGATATGGACGGGGCCGTTCAGGAACAGGTACAGGTGCAGCAGCAGCAGCAGCAGCTGCAGCAGCAGCTGCTGAACAATCAGGTTCTGACAGAGGATATTTACGGGGCCGTTCAGGAACAGGAACAGGTGCAGCAGCAGCAGCAGCAGCAGCAGCAGCAGCAGCAGCAGCAACTGAACAATCAGGTTCTGACAGAGGATATGGACCCAGCCTTTCAGGATTAGGACCATATGGTCTTGACGATTCTGATTACGAATATGGCCAAGGATCGGGATCAGCAGGTGTAGCGGCAGCAGCAGCTGCAGCGGCGGCAGCAGCAGCTGGACAGTCTGGAAGAGGACCAAATGGATATGGACGGGGCCGAGTAGGACCAGGTTCAGCAGCAGCTGCTGCAGCAGCAGCAGCAGCAGCAACTGAACAATCAGGTTCTGATAGAGGATATGGACCCAGCCTTTCAGGATTAGGACCATATGGTCTTGACGATTCTGATTACGAATATGGCCAAGGATCGGGATCAGCAGGTGCAGCCGCAGCAGCAGCAGCAGCGGCGGCAGCAGCAGCTGGACAGTCTGGAGGAGGACCAAATGGATATGGACGGGGCCGAGTAGGATCAGGTTCAGGAGCAGCTGCAGCAGCAGCAGCCGCAGCAGCGGCAGCATCTGGAGGTTTCAATAACCGTTATGAAGATCAAAGCAGCTATTCTGCATCCTCAAGCTCTGCAAAATCAAGCTCGAACACAGGTCCAAGTGTCATAATCATCAGAGAACAAGAAAATGAGCCTGACAGTTCTGCTTCAGCAGCAGCAGCAGCGGCAGCAGCAGCAGCCGCAGCAGCAGCGGCTGATCAATCAGGATCAAACAAAGGATATGGACGAGGCCGTTCAGGACTAGGAGCAGAATCAGCAGCAGCAGCAGCAGCAGCAGCAGCAGCGGCAGCAACAGCAGCTGAACAATCAGGTTCCGACAGAGGATATGGACCCGGGCTTTCAGGATTAGGACCATATGGTCTTGACGATGCTGATTACGAATATGGCCAAGGATCGGGATCAGCAGGTGCAGCGGCAGCAGCAGCAGCAGCGGCGGCAGCAGCAGCTGGACAGTCTGGAAGAGGACCAAATGGATATGGACGGGGCCGAGTAGGACCAGGTTCCGCAGCAGCTGCTGCAGTAGCAGCAGCAGCAGCAACTGAACAATCAGGTTCTGACAGAGGATATGGACCCAGCCTTTCAGGATTAGGACCATATGGTCTTGACGATTCTGATTACGAATATGACCAAGGATCGGGATCAGCAGGTGCAGCGGCAGCAGCAGCAGCAGCGGCGGCAGCAGCAGCTGGACAGTCTGGAAGAGGACCAAATGGATATGGACGGGGCCGAGTAGGATCTGGTTCAGGAGCAGCTGCAGCAGCAGCAGCCGCAGCAGCAGCAGCAGCAGCTGGAGGTTATAATAACCGTTATGAAGATCAAAGCAGCTATTCTGCATCCGCAAGCTCTGCAAAATCAAGCTCGAACACAGGTCCAAGTGTCATAATCATCAGGGAACAAGAAAATGAGCCTGACAGTTCTGCTTCAGCAGCAGCAGCAGCGGCAGCAGCAGCAGCCGCAGCAGCATCGGCTGATCAATCAGGATCAAACAAAGGATATGGACGAGGCCGTCCAGGATTAGGAGCAGGATCAGCAGCAGCAGCAGCAGCTGCAGCAACAGCAGCTGAACAATCAGGTTCCGACAGAGGATATGGACCCGGCCTTTCAGGATTAGGACCATATGGTCTTGACGATTCAGATTACGAATATGGCCAAGGATCGGGATCAGCAGGTGCAGCGGCAGCAGCAGCAGCAGCGGCGGCAGCAGCAGCTGGACAGTCTGGAAGAGGACCAAATGGATATGGACGGGGCCGAGTAGGATCAGGTTCAGGAGCAGCTGCAGCAGCAGCTGCAGCTGCAGCAGCAGCATCTGCTGATGAATCAGAATCCGACAGAGGATATGGACGGGGCCGGTCCGGAACAGGAACAGGTTCAGCAGCAGCAGCAGCAGCCGCAGCAGCAGCGGGTGAACAATCAGGATCCGATGAAGGATATGGACGGGGCCGTTCAGGAACAGGTACAGGTGCAGCAGCAGCAGCAGCAGCAGCCGCAGCAGCAGCGGGTGAACAATCAGGATCTGATGAAGGATATGGACGGGGCCGTTCAGGAACAGGCACCGGTGCAGCAGTAGCAGCAGCAGCAGCCGCAGCAGCAGCAGCTGAACAATCAGGTTCCGACAGAGGATATGGACCCGGCCTTTCAGGATTAGGACCATATGGTCTAGGTGATTCTGAGTACGAATATGGCCCAGGATCGGGATCAGCAGGTGCAGGGGCAGCAGCAGCAGCAGCAGCAGCAGCAGCAGCGGCAGCAGCAGCTGGACAGTCTGGAAGAGGACCAAGTGGATATGGACGGGGCCCAGTAGGACCAGCAAGAGGTTCCGCAGGTTCAGCAGCAGCAGCAGCAGCAGCAGCAGCAGCAGCAGCTGAACAATCAGGATCTGACAGAGGATATGAACGGGGCCGTTCAGGAACAGGAACAGGTTCAGCAGCAGCAGCAGCAGCAGCAGCCGCAGCAGCTGCGGCTGAACAATCAGGATCAAATGAAGGATATGGACTCCTTTCAGGACCAGGAGCAGGTTCAGCAGCAGCAGCAGCAGGTTCAACATCAGGAGATGATTTTGAAGAAATCATCATTATAGAATATGGCGATTCACCGTCAACATCTAGTTCGTCGTCTGTGAGCCAAGAATCCTACGCCACATACGGGCCAGGCGCTGCAAGTGGCTCACCTGCAGCCGCTGGAGCGGGCAGTTCAGCTGGTGGTCAATCTGAAGGTTCTGCTGGAGGTGCAAGAGGTCGCAAGAACTGCCGCATCACACGCGGCCAGCTATTTGTGAAGTATGGCACTCGTCACTCCCCATGCACTACTTGCTAGTTTCTTTATTCTATTATTTCGTTTGTTTCTTTTGTCTGGATACATCTTTTGTTTTTTTATGTAAATAAATCTTGGCATTTTATTTCGTATTTTTTTATACAATCCTACATTTTGCCTTTATTATTTCATTGTTATTTTAAGAAAGACGGAAAATGTTCATTGGCCAATTTATAGTCTACACATACAAAATAATAAGAACACCTTTTGACAAAGATTTAATATATTGGGAAATCCAAAATACTACAACGCTCGTTAAAGACTATATCTTTTTAAAGCTTTATGGTAACTAGTGCACACTTGCTTGATTCATGATCCTTGGGTGCTAATGTATTATTTTTAAAGCATCTTACCGGTGATTATCAATTTGTTTACGACATTCTAGGAACTTCTCTGTAAAGAATAACGGTCAAAACTGGTTATCGCGAGACTGCGACCCCTGAGTATCAACAGAACCCACGGTCGCCTGATGACATGAAATCAATGTAAATTAAAACAAATTTATGTAAGAAATGATGACCGTTACTTTCAAGAATTGACCATTTCACCTTTGACCATACACTTATACGCATCCTCGTAGACTCACTTGTAATTTCACTTAGTGGAACAAAGGGTTTGAAAATCAAGAAAAAAAGGATTCCTTCAGTGATTTGTTTGTTAAGTTTTGGTGTAATATGGGTTGTGATATTACGATTTACATTTGCGTTAGCGCTAAAAGTGGAATAAAAGCAAACTTATGTTTTATCATACTTATAGATAAATATAAATAAATACATAAAAGTGTATTGTGATGATCTCCGTGAAATTAAATCAGCTTACTGTGCTGCAACGTAAAAGATTATGTAAGTGAACGTGACATACCTACTTTACCTACATACAGCTAAAGAAAAAAATACATGAAGATTTCTGAACACTCAGTTAACCTACAAGTTAGATTCAAATTAGAATAACATAATACGCAGCAATCAAATCTGTTTCAATCCCGAACTAAAGTTATTTATGTAATATTTTTGGGTAGGTATACGAGTATTATTAAATAATTACAAGTACAGTTTATTTACGTACCTATCCGTTGACGTCTGCATAGTGATAAAAAATTAAAACGTCAAATTAACTGTGCTTTTATTGTAAAAAAACAACACTGTGGTATCGCTAATGAACATTTAGTAATAGGATCTAATAACAGTTACATGTTTTACAAAATTCGAGTTCTAATTTGAAAAAAAAATATGCAGATAAAAAATGGCGGCGCAGTGATCGTCACGGGGGGGCATTTTAAATGTTCCTAACACAGACGCAGCAGTCAGTGCGATGACGCGGCGGGGGCGGCCCTACCCCTCACTATCACTCAACTACACGAACACATGCAAATTCGCCCAGTATCCTTTGACACGCTCCACCTAGTTGGTTTTCGAACAAAACTGGGCATTAACTCGCGTGGTGACGTGTCACAACGTACTGGCCACATACACGGCTACCAAAAACTAGAGTTGCACACTAACGCAGTATGAACGTGGTACGCATAAAATTCGAAAATATACCTATGCGTATACATAGCTATAGGTGTTTGTTTCTCTTGTGCGGCCCACAAATGAGATGGTACGTGGAGTGGAATGAATGCATGATTTCGGTTTATTTGACTTTCCTATCTATTCTGTATAGGATTGGCTGCAGTTGTTTTTTACCTACGCATGTCTATCGGTTGAATTACGTAAGTGTTCTCAAATAACTTGCATTTCAAAAAGTTCTATTCATATAGTCCACACATGAAAATCGTCTCTTTGTCCGTCTGTGACTGTCGGTCGTCGTCCTCGAGGACGACGAGACAGCAGGTCATGTGCTTCTAAACTGCCCGGTGGTCACCACATACAGGGCAAAGTTAAAGATTACTTCGGTAACCCAGGTACCCTCCAAGAGATTGTCAGTAAGACCAAGGCGTTATTGGCCTTTCTTGAGGAGCTGGGGTGGATCAAATAATCAATTTTCGCACCTGTATAAATGCCGGCATTTATCTTTAGCTCTGATCCTTAATTACTTTAAGCGATTTTGGACCTTACTCCTAAGACAATACCACGAGCACATAAACCCCCACCACTCCGCCGAGAGCTAAAGTTAAATGTTAAATTTATACGCAAAATACGCGTACTGACGTGGAGTTGCGGACACCAGTCCGTATTACCTATTACCTATTCTGTAAATCGTTTGAAAGTGACAGGGGCAGAATGAAGTGTTAATTATTATGTTTAGTGCTAAACGCATTATTTTAATAATTTCTACTGCAAGCGGGCTTCAATCATCGTCATCTTCTCCTGGCTTTATTCCAATTCATTTGGGGTCGGCTCAGCAGGTATTTTCCTTTATAAATCTCATTAACCGTCATCTCAGAATTCACTTCCCTCGTAGCCAAAATTATTAACTTTCAGACAATATTTTCTTCGGTCTTTAGATACTCGTACATCTTGCAATCCATATTGCACTATCACATAAATAGGTTCACAGAAACGGCAGATCCATTATCTGCCGTTTCTAATAAAAAGCAATTATCAACACATAGTTTAGAATATCTTAAATCATAAATCATTTATTTAATTGCAAACACGGGTAAGAGATACATAGATATTTTTCCTTATAATAAAGTTCTCCATATTTTACCATCACATGGGTATGCAAATCGTGTAATACAATGTAAAACTATCAATAATGTCAACTAAAATCACAATTCTAGAACAATAAAAAATAATTTAAAATAAATCAATAATAAATAAATTAAATAATAATAAATAATACACACCATCAATTAAATTCAGAATAATCAATATTAATTAAGTTCAAAATAATAACTAACAGCAGGCCTAGCATCTTTCATTTAAATACTCACTTTTATGATAATAACATTTCGCAACTAAAAATTCGTGTATTTTGGTTCTAAATAGTAATTAAAGAAATGGATTCTTTAATTTCCATGATGTGTTTAGTTATTTTATTGTAAATTTTGGGTGCCATACCTAAAAGTTTTTTTTTATATAAAATAGCTTTTTTATGTGGTGTTGCGCATATTTTATTTTAGAGTTTCTCTTTGGGTGGTTATGTAGGTGCATATTTGCTTTAAGACGCTGACAACACCTAAACTGCGGTCTCTATCTACCTAGCATATAAACTGAAGAATATAATGTATATTTTTCTGATTTTGTTTACTGCAGTGGATCATATACCTACTTTTAGGGATTAATTATAAAACTTGCGTTTAGCTCCTGTAGTCCCCTTAATGTGATATTATAAATTAACTAGCTTTTGCTCGCGGTTTCGTCCCCGTGGATGTCGAAATATATTTCACGGGAACATACTACCAGAATAAAATAATATAAAATAATCCAGGTCATTGTCTATTCTTAGCCGTTAAAGCGTGAAAAGCAGACAGACAGAGTTACTTCCGCATTTATAAAATATTTGTATGAATAGTATGTATGGAAGTATGAATATTGATAGTATGGAAGTATGCATTTGCATGCACTGAAATGTAAAACGTTGAACGACCGAAAGGAATATGACTGGAGTATCTTATGTTAAAACATTGCACGAATGAAAGGAATATGACTGGAGTATCTTGTTAAAACATTGAACGAATGAAAGGAATATGACTGGAGAATCTTATGTTAAAACATTGAACGACCGAAAGGAATATGACTGGAGTATCTTATGTTAAAACATTGAACGACCGAAAGGAATATGACTGGAGTATCTTATGTTAAAACATTGAACGAATGAAAGGAATATGACTGGAGTATCTTATGTTAAAACATTGAACGACCGAAAGGAATATGACTGGAGTATCTTATGTTAAAACATTGAACGACCGAAAGGAATATGACTGCAGTATCTTATGTTAAAACATTTTTGTAATCAACATTTTTATAGAATCAAGATCAATCACGATTTGTATAGAATCAAGTTTATATAACTAAACAGACAGGTGTGCTGCTGGGGAGTTTGTTGCGCCACTTCTTCCCAGCTAAAGCACTAGGAAGTGGTGAAGGGCGGGCGTTTTTGGGGGACTGTCTTAAGTAATCTTGACGTTCGAAAAGTACTGATTCTCAGCCTAGTTTGAATAAATGACTTTTGATCTGATTTGATTTCGCCATCTTTTGCTAGAACATGAAGTTAGTGGGGTGGATATACTACAATAATATTTTGCACAAGTATATAATTATGGTAACTCTTTTGCGGATAATCTTAATACCGTGATTCAGAAAATCGGGTCATTTGCACAACGTCATGGGTCGAATAGGTACCTACTGATAAACTTAAACTCTCCTTTCAGCTTGCAAATAAAATACACTAGCCCTACGAACCTCGATGATCTCCCTGCCAGGTTTTTTAGGTGTTTTTTAAAGTGTCTCTCTCGGCAAGGAACAGTTTCTTGATACTTCTATATTTGTGACCGGCTTCTTTATTTTTCGATAATTTTATCGAATATAAAATCGAAACATAAAAGAAAGACATATAGTGACCTCATTGGTGATGTTCTTCAAAAAGGTCAGAAGCGTAGTACTCGCAACCGGCGTGGGAGTATGACCAGATGTATGAACGTAAACGAAGCAAAAGGAGTATGTAAGGAGCGTAGCAGGTGGCGTTCTATAGTTTCTGCCTACCCCCATGGGAAGAAGGCGTGAGTTTATGTTATGTTGTGTTGTGTGGTGTGTTAAACTATATCGGCCACGCTATTGTCGTTCACACTAACTACGTCCTACATGTTAGCCAAGTTATTTGATGACTTTAAAATTGTAATAACTATTAAGGCGCTGACAAGACCAATTGACTAAAATAGGCTTCTCTTAAGAAAAAAAATTGCCAAATCTGTATATTTTGTGGTAGCGGAAAAAATATATGTTAATTTTGAACATATTTCCCAGAACTTGGTTGTTACCAAAACACGTGTTGAAAAAAAATACTCGATACAAACTAACGTTAAACTAACCTCTTACCTTGAGTTCTAATCCAAAATATCTGTATTAAATATCAACATACGTTACGTATTTAAATAATAACGTTTTATTTGAATGCAGATCTTGGTTGTTTTTTATTTTCGATTACTCAACTCGATTTTGAGTAAATGGATAATTGCTTCATATTTTGCAATTAATTATAAGCGTTTTGTCATCGCGCTTCTCTTTCTTTTCTATGCAATCTGACAGTGACCGCGGTTTAGGTGATGTCAGCGTCTTAAATAAAGACTAAATGTTACCTCAAGATACGGACTACGACTATATTTCCATTACCTTTATATCTTTTAAAAAGAGTTACACTAAATTTTTTGGATGGGAAATGGGCCTGGCTCTTATCGGATGAGCTACCTATTGCTCGCCGTCCGCAAGCCCGCGCCTACGGTGGCCGGAAATCCGCCCGGGATTCCCGATGCCCAGGGCGTCTCCTGCGGCGACTAGGGGCGAGAGGGCGCTAAATTTGCCTTTCCCTCAACCGTCCCGTCTCCTCCTTCGCGAGCATTACTGCTTCGCAGATAGAGATGACGGCTGCCCATGCCCTCTCACTCCGTACCATGGCCTGGACCAGGGCCGGACACGAGAGATTTCTGCCGCCAATTGCCTCCACGAGGACACGGCGGTGCTCTGCCCAAGCCGGGCAGACCTCCACCGTATGCTCCACCGTGTCCTCCGGGCGATCCACACAGTGGTGACACCCGGGCGTTTCCTCCCGCCTTATCCAACACAGGAACCTCCCGCAGCTGCCGTGTCCGGTGACGACCTGCGTCAGGCGGAAGGTGAGGACGCCGTGGTTCCTCTCTAGCCACTTCTCAAAGATTGGACTTATCGCCGCAATTGTGGCGTGCCCAACACTGGGTTGCGACAATCGCACTCTCTATGTCGCCATGTAATCCCGCCGGAGCTCTGTCCGCCGTGCCGTAATTTCTCGCGGCAGCGGAGTTACGCCCCGGCGTTTCGCCTCCTCGCGCCTTTCCCATAGGTGCGCGAGCACTTTTGGCTCCAGATCCAATGGCGGCAATCCGGCAAGTAGGCTTGCCGCCTCACCGTAAGATTTTCTAAAAAAAACGCTGAAAGACGTAATTGTTTATTTAATACTAAAAGTATTAATTTGAATTTCCATATCTCATATAAACTTTCTTCCCTTTAGGATTATTTTAGAGACACAAAATAGCCTATGTCCTTCCCCAGGACGCGATGTATATCTTTGACAAATTTTACTAAAATCGGGTTAGTAGTTTAACCGTGAAAGCATACAGACAGACAGAGTTACCTTCGAATTTATAATATTAGTATGGATAATACCTCTATTTGCTATGTAAAACAATATACATAGCAAGAATTTGTGTCCTACTTACCAACCACAAAAAAAACGTATTTCAAAAAAAAAAATAAACAACCGACTTCCAAAACAACAGGACATAGTGCAACATTACTTTGGTTTTGGAGGTTGCAGGCAAAAAGAAATAAAGCTACAGACTTCCGAAATATTTTTTTTTGCACTTTGTAGTGTTTTTTTTTATATTAGGTAAAGTAAGTTATCGTCGCGAATTCAATCATTTCAAAGTGAAGTTTTTTGAGAATAACTAACGATTGGGTTGCGGTTGGTTAACTTTGAGTTCCCATCAAGGGCGACCAAATCTCGGTGCATACTTCAGCGCAGAATGTTTATCTTTACGAAAATGTTTGGTAATGCCAAATATAGAAGATTTAAATGAATAAGATTCAGAAAGAGTGATGTCCCAATGTCTTAATAGTTATACATATTAACCGCTTGGTTCAATTAGAATGACTTCAAAATCAAATTAGAAAGCGTATATTTTGCAGCAAGCAGTAACACCAACGAAAATTGGAAACATTCTTATTTGAAAAGTCTCTTTTACAAAAAAAACGGATAGAACGTATAAAAAAATGTGTTATAAACATGACACAACACAAACCAAACGCGTGCGTTTAAGTCCAAAATAACCAACAAAAAATCATGGTTAACGCAAACGGCGCCTTTTATTACGTACGCAACTGGATACCTAATAGCGATTTTTGGAGCAGTTCTCAATATATCACGTCGGTTGCAGAATGTCACGGGGCAGGCACACGCGCACGCGAATCAACACCCACACGCGCGCACCGCATCATCGTCAAGCTATGAAGTAAGGTCGGAGTAAAAAAACAGAACAAAAAATATATTTTTTTTATTTAGTGTGAAATTGACTTTATGAGCAAATGAAATAGAGGAAGTTAATGTAAACAAGAAACCTTTATTTATTTGTTGTTTTGTAACAGTAATTTTTTTTGGTCAATTTAATGAGGAGTTCGGATGCAAGTTGAGATTAGGGATCCGACTAGAGATTATCTTGGTAGACGTTCTCTGAGGGCTTGCGGACGGTGAGCAATGGGTAGCTCACCGTCCGGTAAGGACCAGGCCCGGGTCGACGGCGCGTTGTATTCCACGCGCGCCGCAAAGAGATGTCGTCAGCACAAATGTAGGGGTCCACTAGGGCTGATGTCTGCCGGGGTCGCGGGAAGGTACTAAATGGTCACCGAGGCCCCTGGCAACAAAGGCAACGGAAGAAATACGGGTGGGTTTTAGTCAGTATGAGTATGACACACCTTCCCGCTCCGCCCAGAGCGGGACAATTATTTGATGATTTCCCACCCAAAACAAAAAAAAGACGTTCTCTGAATCTCTTGAAAGAGATGATCAACATTTCTTAAAGTAGGTATGGATAATGGACATGCCCTGGAATGTTATTTGATTCTATTTTTAAAACCTAAAATCTCGAGTGAATTCCTATCAAGAAAAAACACTATTTCAACACCATGTGACGAAAAAAGAAAACAAAAACTTATTTTCCTTTTTTTTTCCGAACTTCTGCAAACTGTACCCCCCTTGTGGGCATTTGGCGAAGTGTGAGCGGGCCCAGTTATTAGTCCGCGCGCGCGCCCAGGATAGGTTTTCACAATTTTGAGCCGAGCCGTTTCACACAATGCCGCGCGTCATTTTCTATGATTAATAGCGGCGCGTCAGCCAACGGGTTATGCTATTGTCTATGTGCACCAAACTTGTGCACATAGGGTTAAGGTTTCATAAGGTGTAGATTTCTTTAGGTCTGGCACCTGTGCGTCTGTTATCGTCAGACAGTCGGCTTCTTTACATAGCATGAAATACCTCTTAGATCAGATAGGCTAATCAGCACTCTAATTGCGTAATACAGTTTGAATCACAATCCGAGAGTTTTGAAGCATATTGCTAATCCATAGGGTCCATTGCTTCATAGGTTTGAAAAAAATTGTCTGCTCAGCAACGTAAATACTGCAATGAATGTGGGTGTACTGTCAAAATAAAACCCATTACGATCAATTGTAATTTTATCTGCAATTGCCCCGCAGAAAGTATAAACAGTTATTAAAAAAAAAAACATAACAGCTTTAGTATTAGGTACAATTTTCGTGACTTGGGTTGTAATACAAGGCTGGCAAAAAAAATACTACGCGTGATCTCACAGAATTTCGGTTTAAATAAACAAACTAACAGGCATAAAGAAACATTATTGGCTACACAACTACCACTTATGAACAATGAAACTAACACGATATTCGATAAACACAGCGAAATTACCCAAAAAGCTTATGTGAATACTAAAAAGGATGGTTAGGCCTAAAAACGCGGATTTCGGCCATCATTCCGCAGCCTCCCCCAAGCAGGGGAATGGGGGATGGGGGACCACCTGCACTATCCCCCGGGCGGCACTTGACGACCGCGACGCTAGAATATTAATGCTCGTACTTAATTGAATATTTTTGACTTATCGTCTTTTTTACGTAGACCGTAGTCAGAGACCGAATATCTGGCCAGTGGTCCTGCCTTCAAAACTTGGTTATACCTAGACTGGAAGGCAATCTTTGATGTATATAATGGTCTTAAGAAATACAACTATTGTTGACTTTTATGTATTTTTATGTTTTGAATAGCGTAAACAAATAAAGAACGAAAGAAAAATATTGTATGTTTCATAATCAGTCCATAATGTTCCCACTGCTGGGCCACAGGCCTCTTCTCTGCGAGCGGCAGCGGGCCATAATCGACCACGCGGGCCCAGTGCCGGTAGCTGGATGTCACATGACTTCGAAATTGTGGTTCTAGGACGAGTCAGTTTCCTCCAGTGGTTTCCTCACGATGTTCTTCACCGTTTTGAGAGCAGTGTCGATGAAATTAAATACACAAAGTAAAGTGCCTGGCTGGGTTCAAACTCACGACCTAAAACTCAAAGTCGGGGCCGATACCACTGGGCCACCTCTGCTCATTTTATGTTAACTAATGTATACACATTGTATACATTGTTAATATAGGTTTACGCATGTCGGCGCACATTAGAATTACATTTTCAAGAGTGACAGGTTGTCATCATCACTCTAGCGGAGCGTCGAGCCGATGGTAGCAGGGCGGCCATCTTAGAATTCACTTCTTTGAGAGCGGTCGCCAGCGAACCGTGTTTTCGACAAATCGCTATCCATCGTCTTAATCATAGTGTATTTTAAAGTGATTAGTGTTGATCAGATTATTAGTGATTATCATTTACGCAATTGCATAATTATTTTAATGTTATTGAAGTAAAATCGTTTAAGTTTCGAACGTTTAATTTCAATTACCCTGATTGGACTACCAACATACCCATTTGCAAGATGGATTCTGATGAAGGCCGTCCTGAGCTTCTAAGCTTGTTGAAACTGTAATGACATTTTTGTTATTGAGGAGAAAATAATGTTTTTATTATGATCCTTATATGACAAAACATATATTTTTAGATATTATAAATCGGCACAAGTAGGTTTATATAAACACTTTTACACGTCAAACATATTAAAAAAAAAAAATCGTTGAGGTCGGCGTTTCCTATCTGACTACTCTGAGAAGAGAGGCCGCAACAAACTCAGAGGTCACAGTCTCTTTTAAAGTCCTGACATAATCTTGGTCAGATCATGTGAAGACCATGTAGGTTGGTGTCTGAAATGGTCTTTTCAGGAAAGAACCACACATATTAAGTGGGCCTGTCGAGTCAGTGCACGCATTTGTCAGCAATCGTGCATCTCAACTCAGAACTTATAGAGCTCAACGATTCGACGAACAATACCAAAGAAAGGCCAATTGGGTAGGCCGCATAAATTACTCAAACTGCCAGACCAAGATTAACATACTTTAGATTTTATTGTAACAGAGAGAAAAATACAAACAATGACCCACATAGTGTTCACAAAAATATACTAATTTACATATACTTATAGGAATATATGTATCAATTTATATTTCAGATGTCCTGTACAATACGCATTAAAACGATGCTTAAAATTATGACATTTACAGTTACATAAAGCAAAGTTAATACCTAATATTATTCTATAGTCTTTTCCCTGAATATAATGAAAATAAGTACTATGTTTTCGATACAATGAACCCCAAAAATGAAAACATTATATGTACGTGTAATAAATCACAGCGGCATTGCAAACTCATTTAAATAAGCTATACCTAACCATCATCCAATTCCCAAGTTACAAAATCGCTATCGAACTATCTCGAACACCCAAAAGCAGTCGACAATCGAACAAATCCAATAAATTGGACGGAACCCGTGTTTCCTCTGAAACCGGCGTCTAATTACTAACCTTTAAATTAATTTCCGAATCGTAAATAACATTTCCCGGCGAATTCCTACAATGTTATCTTAACAAATTGACGTTAGGTTAGAGAGGGACAAAAGTAAGTATCCACGAATTTTACAATTTTGCGCACCAGTGTTTAGCAGTGTTTATGAAGGGGGAGGAATGAAGGCTGGGGGGCTTATAGTGTCGAAAGGGGGAAAGGATAAGGAGGACTGACCGAAACCTCCGACACTTAGATATATTTGTACGATGTTACCCCCAAGATACACTTGTGTGTGTGTGTGTGTGGGTGCTTCCATGACGATGTTGGGCGCTCTAAAATAAGGGTAACTTATTGTGCTTAGTTTGTTTAGATAGTGTAGTTGGTGAGCAGGAATTAGAAATAGATGGACGGGGTGAATATTTTAAATCGGAACTATATTGAGAGGATGTATTGGACCAACGATTCAGTTTTAATGAGAAACTGGTTTTTATTTATAACAATTCATTTTGAGACGTTCTCACAGGTGTTATTTAGTTCTCGACTTATTAAATCCAATTTAGGTGGCATATTCATGAATGCGAATGTTATACTTAGATAAACCAACGAAGTACATAATGAAAATTAACACGAACAAGTTACCTTAGTCTTGATAATTTACAAAATCTGTTTCGAAGCGATTTCCAATAATTGGAAAACTGTTTGAGTACTCTACTCGCAGAGATACAAGTCTATCGAGTAAAAGAGCTCTACCACCAAATATAATATATAATACATAGTATAGATGCTGAAACGTCTAGTTGATGTAACTGGTGACCAAAAAGTTGGCGGCTTTCTCGCGCAACGCATCAGCATTGCAATTCAGCGAGGAAATGCCGCCAGTATCCTCGGTACAATGCCCCGAGGGCCTTTTTTAGGCTTAACTTAGTTTTAATTTAATTTAGTTAATGTTAATAATCATCTTGTAATTTGGTTATTAAAGTATGAAGTAATAAGTACAGTCTAATTTTATATTTTAGTTTTTTTGGAAAACGTTTTTTTTCAAGTACGTAGTTAGTATTTTAAAACCATATCAACAAACTCATACCATATCTACCACGTCCCTAACTATTTCTTCCAATAGAATTCTACGGCTTTAAACTTAATGGTAACTAAACCAACTAGAATATGTCTCCAGTTCAACATTTTTTTTTATCATCCAATCCAATGAGATTGCCCAAAACCACTACCTTTTTATTCAAAAAAGAATTCTGACTCAATCTGCCTAGCCTTTTCCCAACCATGTTGGGGCCGGCTACCAGTCTAACCGGATGTAGCTGAATACCAGCATTTTACAATGAGCGACTGCCTATCTGACCTCCACAACCTAGTTACTAGGTATCACAATACCACTTGGTAAGACTGGTTGTCAGACTTTAGAATAAAATGAAATGAATTAGAATAAAAAGTTTCTCATCTTGCCAAAAATCCTTTTGAGATAATGGTTGAAACCCGTACCACTACAGTACAGAGAGGAGAGAGGGTACAAAAGACATTCCTTTCCACAACAGCGGGGATGCTGGGCGCCAGTCCGATTTAATATTCTATTTTATACCGGCGATAAGATTAAAGTATGTAATTTCTTGTGTCCAAATGTGAGAGGCATTTTATACGCACTACGTGTTCGTAGGGCTGTCCATTTTTAAAAACATTACATAAAAAATTGTATTCAATGACAAAATATTTTTTTTTTCTAAAATGTGGGGTTTTAGTTTATGTCATACGCTCCAGCTGGGCAGTCACTCCGTCTAACATATTGCTGATGGGCTGGTATCTTTACAGCGACATGAACTTTCTTCATATGGTTCGTGACAATTTGAGTGAAAAATTATGAAGAATGTGCCACTCAAGACGCTCAAACATAACGACGCACGACGATGACAATAACGTCGCTCAATCGTTGATGGATGCTTTCGTACGGATTCTTTGAAAGCTTGTAATTATTTTAATCAGCTGTGGACAAACATTAATAATTTCTTGGTACTAACCAGTGTTGTGTCATATTCGGTTACAACGGCTAAGTCACCGTCGTAGTAAAATTCGTAGCGGTTACGTTTTTATGGGCCAATTTTTCAATCGTACCTCCTGATAATGTTTGTCCGATTTATAAACATGACAGTTTGACAAGTTACGAGTATGTCTAATATAATACTAACACATTTGACATATTTTAGTATTATGTACCCTACAAGGTGGACTGATGACCTTGTGAAGGCCGCAGGCATCCGAAGGACGCGGGAAGCACAAAACCGGTCGAAGTGGCGGTGCTTGGGGAGGCCTATGTCCAGCAGTGGACGTTTTTCGGCTGAAATAATGATAATGATGATGAGTATTAAGTATTTATGCTGCCGTATTTATTCTGAAGATCTGAATATTGAAAAATTGGCCCTAAATGTGTGACACATCGGAAGCACATAAATCTGTTTAAATGTATGTATTAAAATCAACTGCCGTGCGTTAGTCTCGCAAAAATCTAAAATTGCTCGACCGAATTGAATTATTTTTTATTTTGTTCGTCTCAATAATGTTTAGGAAAAAATAAAATTAGGAAAAACTCAAAGGAACAGCCGAAAAATCGAATTTAAATTTTGATAAGACAGCCTGACGGGCCAGCTAGAAAACTTTTTATTATTTTATTGAATCACGCTTCATCATAATTAAATAAAAAAAATGTGTATACTTATATCAGACGGGAGTAATAAAATTTAAACGATAAAAACCATCGGAATAACAATATTTATTATAAACATAACCAAAGTTTAATATAATGGCATTATTTTACCTATCTTCTAATTTGCTACACTTGTTTAAGATTGAATCATGACGGCTACTTAATATTTAACAATTCACTTTATCGGCAAAATTACTTGTTTTTGACCTTTAAAGTGAAGCAAAGGCAATAAATAACACTAATTCTGCCTACTAATCTTGACAATGCAACAACATTTATTAATTAATTCAAACACTTACAGTTCTTCAATACAACCTGCTTGTAACTTAGACCATGATATTGACAATAAACATGATTTATAAAAAAATAATTTCTAAAATCAAAAATGGCAGCTCTAAGCAGTGTTCGACACTTGACATGAAGCGAAGGAAAAACCGAATTCAGCCTACCAAAAAATAATCTTCAGTAAAAAATAAAATTCAAAAATCAAAAATGGCAGCCCTTACAGCTAGCTGTAAGAAGTGCGTCCCCCCGCCCGGGGCAGCCACAGAGCCGTCCTATAATAAAACCCTCCCTACCCACACTAAGATGACGTCCAGTACATTGGACAATTTTCGTCTATAGTCAATTCGTGAGTCGTGACTCGCTTGCCGATTTAGATTTTACAATGTAGGTACCTAACTGTCGCATTTTAGAATCTAATAGTCGAATTAGATATTTTGTTAATTTGGTTTTGTGGTTAGGTGCGGCTTTACATGATTTTTCTTTTTTTATGTATAAAATTTACTTATTCAGCATCTGGTCTGTATTTACACTTGTGGCAAAATGACTATTTCACTTTCAACTGCTTCCAACTCACTTTATACATTGGCAGAATGGTCGACATAGGCTTTGCTTGTCATTTATAAAAAAAAAATAGTCTATTCGACTATTCATTTGACAGAAAGGAAAGACGGTACTGATAAATCACTCATTATGAATTTAGAATTGTACAATCAACAGCACATCAGGTTATACTAAACTGTCATTTGTTTCCAAATGATTTTAAACCTTAAAATGCTGATGGTTAAGTTCAACATCGAATGAGAAAATTTGACATTTTGTGGTAACTTGTGCTGGCGACTGTACATCATGATGGCAATCAACCGATTATCCTTTAAAGTTAAAGTTCGCGAGCACATTCGTAAGAAGCTGGCAGTATCATCACAACGGTAATGTTTTCCCATTGTTTGTTATAAGTGTTTTAGTATATTCGTGTATTTTATTTGTCTTATATTTATGTATAACTCAGTATATATATATTATATGTAAAGTTCATATTAGGTACCTTTATGTATATTCTTACATTTAATTAATATTTATTCCACAATTTTTGTTATTGCACCTACCACTGCTTGACTCGGCATCACCCAAAGGTTGACTGGTAGAAAATGCCTATGGGTTTAAGTCCGTCTCTGAGAATTTGTGTGCTTGAAGTATTGAATAGATAAATAATACATAAGTGACGATTTCTTCAAGATATTTCCCGGCACTGTAAGTTAGTGGTCTCTTGAAGAAACTTAAGCTTATAGGTATAAGAAAATTAAAACAAAAACATTGTTACGTTCTATGTCTCCTTGAACCCGAACCTATACCCCTCAAAAACGTCGCCCGTTAAAATAATGTAATAAAAGCGTGAAATAATTACTAACCCTCGACTAATTCCATTCCGTTAACAGAATTTTCGAGAAACACCATGACGTAACAAAAACTAACCCTTTAAACTTCGCCAACACCCCAAAAATGATCCCTAAACCACCCTCACGATTTTCTTTCATCCCTCCCTCGCTGGGGGTTAAGTCACCCTACTTAAGATCGATGGAAGGGTAGTAGATGAGACTTTGCGATAAGGGTAGAAAGGGCCCCTGTCCCCGAATTAGGGCCCACCCTTTGTGAATCTCAGATGGGTCGCTCGAACTTCATATCTTGTTTTGACGTGTTTTATAATTAATTTGCTAGTTGCAAACCGTAGTTTAACGAGGGTAGGGGAAATTAATTTTAACAAAATTGTACAGGTTCTGGCTCTATGTACTTTTAGTTGTTATTTATTTAGTAAATGAGTGACGGCTTGGTTTGTAGTTCTTTGCTATTTACCAAATACATGACCTGTCTATTCTTTCTGAAATGAGTTAAGGAATTGCCACCATGGTTGCTATTTATTAATTTTACTTTAATAAACCTTTATGCAGAAGTAAAAAGAAAATACCATAAAGACGTAAAGGCGGACTTAATGACTGAGGCATCTTCTACCAGTCAACCTTCGGGTGATGCAGAGACAAAACATGGCAGGTGCAACCTATGGGACAGTTACGATATACATATGAGATAGAACACGAAACTAAAATAGAAGAATAAATAGATAGATAGATATATACATACATACATACATATAAACAGAATAAACTTTGCCAGGAGAAATAACGATCGGTAGAGGAGAAATCCAGCAAATCAACGATGAGATGTTTCTGCCAACTTCTTACGTAGGTACCTATATGTTCACGTGCCTTCATTTTAAAAGTCAACCAATTGGTTGTTGTCCTTATGTTCAGAGGGAGCCCATTCCAAAGACTTTGTATTTGTAACAAGGTATAAAACATTAGGTATTGTATATTTTGTGGCTACTGTTTTCGTTCATCGTTTACAGCTAAAACAAACTGTCAAGACTACTTGGCTGTATACGAAACTATTACTAAAACATAAATGATAAATGAATTTATTTCTGTAAGTAGGTTTGTACAAACACATTTACAGGTCAATCATATTTTAAAAACTAGATGAAGTCGGCGTTTGCTATCTGACTGCTCTGAGGAGAAAAGTCGAAACTCAACGGTATTTACCTACGTCTGCAAATGTTTTATACACGATAAGTTTTTTGACAATTAGTCTTTTTTAAGTATCACATATTGTAAGGGTGTAAACGCTGGGTAACAAACACATGTTTTTTTTTATCTTATTGTAAAATGAGAACGAGGAAACCTGTCCCAACGTATTACATTTTATAACTAGTTCGGGGGTCAGGGTGAATTGGTTACGTAACAGCCTGAATTTATTATTGTGCACTGAGCCAATTACCCAATTATCATCTCTTAATTAATTATCATCAATTAATCTAAAGATTCATAGATAATAAGTACTAGTGTAAATTTTGTTGTAACGTGGTCATTCTTTTGACAAATAAAGATTATATTATTTTTTTTTTATATATTTTACATATCTCGGGACATTTGGAGTACGAGGGGCCGAAGCCAACTCGCAGAGGCCCGTTAGACAATTTTATATTATTATCGGGAATGTTTTTTTTTCTCAGCTTTTAGGCCGGTCTTTACCTACATTTACGGGCAAAGCCAAGTACTCGTAAATGCAGTGTGTGGAGAATTTTATGGTGAGAGTGTACTTATTATTATTATACGACCCAGTTATGAATATTGTAACTGAACATAACACTACTAAGGTAACTGTATCTCTGCGTAGACGTACGTACTCAAGTTAATTCACTCCCAAAGTCGTCATACGTCGGTCCCACACGACTCTTAACGCTCTCGTGCATTCGAATTCAAATTCTGATTTATTCGCAGATGAATGGAAGATGATGATTCCCTTACAATATACATATGTATGAAGTACCTTCAGTGGCAAGAATTTGTGACTGGTACCGGCTTTATCGTTGATACTGACTTAACTAGAAAATGTAGTGAAGGAAAAGTATGAAGTTGACGTCTAATGTCCGCCATTTTGAATTTTCTGTGACGGATACTTAGCGTACATTGTGAATAATACCTAGGCAATTTGACGCAAACACTTACGTAGCCTGTGAGATAGCTACTGAAACCATATCCAAAATATATAATTTACTTAGCTTCTGCCCGCAATTTCGCTCGCGTGGAAGTCGTAAGACACCACAATATATTAAAATAACAACCACATTTTTATTAAAAAACTGCCTCGTTGGTCTAGTAAGTATTTTATTGTATATTATTAATTTATTTGGCTCTTCAACGATGAGTAGGTACCTACACTATTACATTTAATAGGAAAATAATTCCAACTCAATTTAAATGCCAAATCACTTAAAGGAGAGCACTACATGCATTATATTTGACGCGTAAATTGCTAAACAAACAAAAAAAAATGTACAACCAAAAAATTATAAATTATACACATTAAGTAAGCCAAATATTATTTGTTAGTGACGGATACACAGTAACAGATTTTATAGCAATTATTTTACAAAACACAATTTAAGATTCTCTTCAGACTTCATTGTGTTTTTTGTCTACATCATAAATTCTAGATAGGGAGCAGTGCTGTTTTAAATTAGTATTGCTTTTGTTCATGTATTATGTATAAGGTAACGAAGAACAGGCTAATATTTTGGGGCTTGCGGACGGTGAGCAATGTGTAGCTCACCGTCTGGTAAGGACCAGGCCCGAGTCGACGGCGCGTTGTATTCCACGCGCGCCTCAAAGAGATGTCGTCAGCACATAGGTAGGGGTCCACTAGGGCCGATGCCTGCCGGGGTCGCGGGAAGGTACTTATGGGTCACCGAGGCCCCCGCAACACAGGCAACAGGAAGGAATACGGGTGGGTTTTAGTCAGTAAGAGTCTGACACACCCTCCCGCTCCGCCCAGAGCGGGAGAAGTTACTTGATGATTTCCCACCGTCAAAAAAAAAAAGGCTAATATTTTGAAACCTCATTAAAACTTGATCATTCATTTAATTTATTTATTTGGTTAAAAATACCCATTTAATTTGAGTTGTGTTTCCTGAATATATTCTTAATATATACCTGTCTTCATTCTAGATCATCATAATCTGCCGAGTCTTTACCCAACTATAATATGTTGGGGTCGGCTTCCAGTCTTACCGGATGCAGCTGAATAACAGTATTTTACATGGAGCGACTGCCTATCTGACCTCCACAACCCAGTTACTGGGTAACACGATACCCCTTTATAAGACTGGTTGTCAGACTTTCGAGCTTCTGACGACCCGTAACGACTGTCAAAGATCTACAAATGACAGCCGGGACCAACGGCTTAACGCGCTTTCCGAGGCACGAAGGGGTCTTGGTATGTAAAGATGGTCACCCATTCATGGACCAACCATGGTAAGCGTAGCTTAACCTGATCGATTGACCTGTTCGGCTGTTATTACTTAGCCACAAGCCCCTCTGCATTCTACATGCATGCCTAAATATGTATTTAAAACACAAACGTCGCATATAATTGTTTAATACGTAGAGGAGCTCTTGGCTAAGTAATAACAACGGCACGGGTCGATCCATCAGGTTGAGTTTGCCGGGGTTGGTCCGTGGATGGGTGACCATCTTTACATACCGAGACTCCTCCGTGCCTCGGAAAGCATGTTAAGCTATTGGTTCCAGCTGTGTTTCGTGGATTTTGACATTTTGATACGGAAATAGTTTACTTACTATTTCCGTACGACAGGCTCTACACGTGGAGCATGCCAACTGGACCGTCAAATCAAACTAAATACATTTCACAGAATACACAAGAAAATAACATTGTGTACTTATTGTGTAACGTATACGTAATACCAAGGGAAACCGTTGAGAATGCCATCCATTCGAAGCTAAGCTATTGAATCCCGAAAGAGACTCTTTTCGGTGCTATATTATGATTTCCTTCGAAAACACTTACATAGGCTTTAATGGTTTGAACTGATTTTTTTTTGAGTGAACGTTCTGTATTTTAAAGAACGCCAAAAAGCGTTAATTTTTGGCAACAGACTGAGGATCGTTAACACCATAATAATCTGAGATTTAATATGACAAGTTTACATTCCTAATTACTGAATAAGACAACCAGGTGATTTTTTTTCAGGATTTTCAAGTAATTATAAGCATTGTTCCTTCCATCGTTACTTCTAATTTCGCTTGGGGTTGACAAAGTCAAAGTCAAACCACTTAATTCAAATAGGCACATAAAAGACACTTTTGAATGTCAAAATTTACAGAAAAATAGTAGTGATTCTAGTCGCCTCCTCCAAAGGGTAGTTTCGAATGGAGAAGAATGGGCAAGAAACTCCACCTCCTTTAAATTGTTTTACAATATTTTGTATCGGTACAATAATTTTATAATTATATCTGAACAAAAAAAAATAAGCAAGCATAAATTAATTATGTGATAGATACATCATAATTAGCCTATAATGTTCCCACTGCTGGGATACAGCCCTCCACTCTTCGAGAGGGAGTGTAATCTACCACGTAGGCCCAGAGCGGGTTGCTAGATGTCACAAATCTTCGAATTTTTGGATAGATATCTACATGGTGCTCACATATTTACTAACATTGTAAAAGTAGACTATTTTAATAAAATGTAATTCATAAAATAAATCAGTTTGTGAGGTAAATTAGTCACATAATGTCAAATCGATGTCATAAAAATAATAAATTATACAATTAAATTGATAACCAGTTTGATTTTGTCTAGACTCTAGATTGTCCTATGGAGCAGGACCGACATGTTTCCAGGCATTTTTATCTTGGATATAATACTCTAATTTGTAATATGTTTGTTTACAAAGTGTAATTTTAATATGAGTTTTAAATTTTCTTTCATTTAATTGCAATACATGACACTGGTGCCGATTCCCTTGTTCACAAACTAAACTAAACTTAAGTTCAGTGCATCTTTTTCTTTCTATTTCATTAAAAAAAGGACAGAAGATAAATTTTAGTTTAGTCCTGTCAAATTAATCAGCGCCTGTCACTACTCTATACAAGTTTAGACGTGAATAAAAACTTGCATAGTAAAATTACGTCAATTTACGTCAAGCGCTGATTAATGTGACAGGACTAAACTAAAATGTATCTTCTGTCCTTTTCTTAATGAAATAGTAAGACAAAGATGCACTGAACTTAAATTTAGTTTAGTTTGTGAACAAAGGAATCGGCGCCACTATTGACATCTTACTTCAAGCTCACTTCACGTAAGTCATTTTTACAAGAAAGATCGGCTGGAACAAAAGACTCGCTCATTATCGCCAAGACTGTAATGTACAGCGGCCTTCAACAACATACAGTAGCAGTAAACATGTTTAAAATTAACGCTCGCCCATGTAAATAATGTGTTAATAAGTTGTTTGCCCAGCTTTCTGTTTGCTACACAATATTGTTATGTTCTAATGTTCTAACTAGTTGTGTTGTATGACGCTTCACACTGGGTGAACTTGTATGGGAATTGGTCTGTAAACGAATGGTTTATTTCCTACTCTTTTTTGTTCAAATGCCTCTGGGACCATGAGAAGGAAAAGAGTATACAGGGTGTTTGGCGCATGGACCGACACATTTTTTTGGGGGGTTGGCAGGGTCATTTGCGAGGTTTCACCCAAAGACCCCATGTCCTAAGTCTCATGGTTATTAAGATATGTTTTATTTTTTCCCAAAATTACCCAAAATCTCGTCATTAAATCGTCATTACTTTATTGTTTATGGTTGTAATTGCACGAATTGGCTTTTATTGTATTCCGAGGTTACCGAGGCCCCTGGCAACACAGGCAACGGAAGGAATACGGGTAGGTTTCAGTCAGTAAGAGTCTGACACATCCTGCCGCTCCGCCCAGAGCGGGAGAAGTTATTTGATAATTTCCCACCCAAAAAATAAAAAGTAACTACAACATTCATAGAATAGAATAAACATGTACCTATTGTGTTAGGGGCCTGCGCCCACTGGCAGCACGACACGACGAGGGACATGCGAATAAGAATATAACTTATTTAAACAAATTATTTAAAATACAAAAAACCCGACTGCAAAAACACATAACTGAAAAGAGAAAAACAAACATTACAATCAATAGAATTTTGGTATCGCAGGCGGGGGACAAACCAATAACCGTTTTTATGTATTTGCAGACGCAATATATAAAAAATATATAGCCGTCACTTGCACAATGAAGACGAATCTAACGACACATCTTAAAATCTATCAAGCCGTTTAGGCTACAGAGCCGTGCGTGCCAAAGAAATAGACATACATACATACAAACATGCTCTCGAAAAACATCACCTTCCTTCTGGGGCAGTCGGGTAAAAATTATTATCATCGTAGGTACAAAAAATAACTGTATCACTCTTAGTATCAATAAACTAAACATCCAGTCAAGATGCAAATACATCTTTAGCTACATCTACCTATCACAGAAAAGGACAGCACTACCATGTCTACCATCATTCAACTAGTTATAGTCTTATAATGTTCCCACTGCTGGGACACAGGCCGCCTCTCTTCAAAAGCGACTGGGATGAGATCTACCACGCAAGCCCAGTGCGAGTTGGTAGATGTCCCATGTCTTCGAATCTTTGGTTCTAGGACATTCCGGTTCCCTCACGATATTTTATTTCACCATTTTGAGACCGAACGCGATAAAATTATTGACACAAAGTAAAGCGCCTGCCTGGGTTCGAAGTCACGACCTACAACTCGGTAAGTCAGGGCCGTTACCACCGGGTCACTACTGTTCTTCATTCAACTAGTTAAGTATAGAGTATTTTTATAATGTGAGCCATTCAAAGCCGACTCTTTTATAAGCGCAGTGACTTAATTGGCGGCAGCGCCTTTGCCTTAAAGATGGTAGTAGTAGCTTTTAGGACAGATTTCAACTATGAAACTGAACGCGACCAGCACATTTAAACCGCGTTCATGAACTGTCAGTGTTTACGAACACTGACAGCTCATGAACTCATGAATTCTACAACAATGATAACAATTAAATTCGCCCTTTGTATCAATAAACTACATAAATATCCAACCAAGATGCGCAGACATCTTTAGGTAACTACAACCACCATTGTGCCTTAGAAAAGGACAGCGCTACCATCATTTCACTAGTTATAGAGCATTTTAATTATGTGAGCCATTCAGAGCCGTCTCCTTTGTAAGCGCAGTGACTTCATTGGTGGGAGTGCCTTTGTCTTAAGGACACTGGGGGCTTTTAATGTATGAATAGCACCTCTATCTGTGGACCACTATATAGGGACAATAGTTATTGTTTCAAATAGCTGGAGATAGTTGGGTTTCTTCGTGTCTGGTTGTGTTATCTTGGGCTTTGTTGTGTTGTTTGAATTGAACTGTTTTGCGTCGAGGTATTAAGCGATATCGCTGTTGCGCTCAGTAGCGCCACTGATCCGCAATTTGGCCCAGTATCGCTACCGAGAGCGACAGCGATATTTATATCTGAACAGGCGTTGGATACCTTTAATGACTTTTTACGTTAGTGAAAAATAAGTAAATAGCGGATATAATGTTGTATGTTCCTACCTATAAATACTAGATGATACCTAATTATAGTATTTTATAGTTTCATCATCATTATTAACAACAGTGATAGCCTAGTGGTTTGACCGTCGGACTGCCAAGTCACAGGTCTCGAGATCGAACCCAAGGCACGCAGTTCTGACTTTTCGGATTCATGTGCGTCTTGTATAATTCTCACTTGCTTAAAGAAGATATCTGACAGATATATCTCGACGGCATGTGAAGCCAAGTCAGAGGCCCATGGGTAGCGTACAAACTCTGACACCAGGTTAGTCAATAACCACACGAAAAAGATTATACCCCACTGCTGAGTATAAGCGTCCCTTAATTAACCTGTTAAGCGGCGCGATACCGATTCGGAGTCAAACAATAGAAAATCAATTGTGTCTCATTAGCTGTCCTAGACCAATTAATGGTGATAGTCAACCACTATGTTTTATAAGTGACTACTAAATTATTTTCGTATTATAAGACCTAGAAATAAGTCATTGCGTACCTCGCTTATGTATAATTCTCTAGAATCGTTTTGGTCTTAAGATTTTTTACGCCTAAATCATATTTTTTTTTTTTGTTAATTCACAATTGATCTCGTCAAAACCAAGCCAGATATCTACAATCCAATCGTAAATTCCAAAAGCAAAGATCACTTCAACCGTATAAAACGTCACTGAATTGTCACAAGTAACCTTTATCACTGCTTGCTGGTCTGTAGGGAAAGTTTTCCAATTACGAACACCGTCAAGTGACCACCTCACCACCCTGCTTACCTCAACACCCCCCGGACCTCCCCTTCACCCCCCGCGACCCCTCCAGTCGGGTACAGCCGCACAAAGAAGTTTTAATTGCTAGCCTTCGCGCTAGCTATCAACTTGAACGTACACTATTCGGATTGCCGTATTCATAATGTGGCATTCAAAGGGAATGGTTGTTAATGAGGTTTGATGGGGATGGATTTGGGAGGTTTTTTAATCGTATTGTTAGTTGATTTTTCATTAGAAAGTTTGGTTGCTGAGTAGCGATTTTGGTCGATCGTCTATGTGCAAGTTGTAAGCCAGTGGAATTTATGGCAATTTGCGTGAAAACAGTTCCTGCATTGGTACTTGAAATTTTGTAGCTCTCTTCACACATATTATTTAGTCAATTGACTACTTACAATGTTTTCAAAACTGCCCATTTTCTTGCTGACAGTACATTTTTTTTTCAAAATCTGTGAATGCAGATCTAAATGTCTCAAAAAGTTAAGGACGGTCTCCTAAGACCGTTTTCCTGTAGCTACAACGGTTAAGGTAGCTAGCTGCCCTTAATGCCCCGTCTCAAAAATCCACCCTGTATATAAAATTGGTTTGTTCGATTTGATTACTTGCTTTTTATATCTTGGTTAGATGAACTGGTGAACTTAAAAAAAATCTATTTTTGATACGTGACTCAAAAGACTCGTATCAAATTTAGATTTTATTTTATTTTTCGACTGTTCCTTTGGGTTTTTCTTATTTTTTTTTGTTATAAACCACAAAACAAAACAAGTTATTCAAATCGGTCGAGCCATTTTTGAGTTTTTGCGAGACCAACGCACGGCAATTTTTATATATTTAGATATTAGATTCTACAAATGGTTTTGCACACAATCCAGAATGCGTATTTCTGCCCCCTAACTATACATAACAGCAGGTCAACCGTGGTTCACACAGCTTTATATTATTCTCCTAACAGTAAAATTGTTTTCAAAATGGGCCTGGTTATGAGGCTGACAACAGCTAAAGCGCGGTCACTCTTGGACTGCATAGAAAAGAAAGAGAAGCGCGATGACATAACGCTGGTAATTTATTGCAAAATATAAAGCAATCATCTATTTCCAAATAATCTATTGATTGGATAAAACAAATGAAACACTATTATGCTAATATGTTGCTTGTAGAATAATCTGACAAAAAATCAGAGTGATTGCATGTACATTAATATGATTTTAAATCGTTAAAAATTTGTTTTACAGGTTATTTGTTGTACATCTTTGTGATTTCTTTTTGTTTTGTATTATGTTTTCAACACACTATCTGCCTAGCATATACGTTGAAGAATATCATATATTTTTTATAATTTTGTTTACTGCAGTGGATCATATTTTTAGGCATTATTATTCATACTTTTAGGCATTATAAAACTTACGTTTAGCTCCTGTATTCCCCTTAAGTGAATCCCACTATACTGACACCAGGGAGTTAGACAAGGGAATCTAATTTTATACTAGAAGGGTCAGACAGAAACTAATTTTAGTTACAAAAGCAAACATCGTAATACCAGGACTGTTTGCCTAAGTACCTACGAGGGACTTCAGCAAGTTTAAAATTTAATTATCGTTTACATATCTGCTCGTCTGCCCCGCACTTGTTAAGGGGAACTAGATTTTAGACACCACTTTACACTGATAATTGAGTTCCATGTTCTGTTTTCCTATAAAAGATCCAATAACATTGTAGAGATAAGGTTTAGATCTGGTTATCTATGATGATTTCTGAAACGGCAACTTTCTCTTTAAGAACTATAAATGACAGTAAGGTAGATATTTATAAAAAGACGAAAATAGATAAAACACAAATACAAAAAAATAACAAAATACATACCTACAGACAAACTTAGAATCTCTTCCTTTTTTGAAGTCGGTTACAATCAAGTCGACCCTCATAGTGAAATCGTTTAGGAACTAATAATTTATCAGCTTAAGTCAACCGAAAGGCAATTGGTGGATACCTAAATAACTGGCGTAAAATTGGATGTTCTGCAGTATTAGGCATCAATCAATTTACTCTAAATTATTTCCGAAAAAAACTTGACCCGCCTTGCTGGTTATCCCGCAACTTATAAATTGTCCAATACTATAAAATACATTTCATACGTAATTACACTATTTATTTAAGACGCTGACAACACCTAAACCGCGGTCACTGTCAGATTGCATAGAAAAGAAAGAGAAGCGCGATGACTCAACGCTTGTAATTTATTGCAAAATATGAAGCAATTATCTATTTACTCAAAATTGAGTTGAGTAATCGAAAATAAAAAACAACCAAGTTCTGCATTCAGATAAGACGTTCTTGTTATTAATTAAATACGTAGCGTATGTTGATATTTAATACAGATATTTTGGATTAGAACTCATGGTAAGACGTTGGTTTAACGTTAGTTTGTATCGAGATTTTTATTTCAAAACGTGTTTTGGTAACAACCAAGATCTGGGAAATATGTTCAAAATTAACATATATTTTTCCGCTATCACAAACTTTACAGATTTGGCAATTTTTTTCTTAAGAGAAGCCTATTTTGGTCAATTGGGTCTTGTCAGCGCCTTAAGTGCCACTAAAGTAAACGTAAAGGCTCTTACAGACTGGGGCGATAACGCGGGCACGACAGGCAAATTGCTTATCGCGCACGCCTCGCCTCAGTATGCAGAGCCTTAAAGTTCTTAGATAACATATTATAAGGCAGTCAGGTATTGAGATAAAGAGCCAAGGGTTTTTGGGTTTTCTCTGTTTATCCCGGATGGGACTGACGTGACTAAAGTGGGTAGGGTTTGTACCTATTTTTAGTGTACACTTCAGCCTTATTTAGGTCATTTAATAGGATTTATTTCGCGTAAAATGCTGATATAATTCTATATATTTAAGGTCTTTTGCAATTTGCTGGTCAGTAGCAGATTGTATAGTGTTCAAAATATGATTCGCGACCATAACAAAATATTTATTTACAGAATTATAATCATAAGAATCATTACTAATGACGTGCAAATTAGAAAAACGTAACAAAATTAGAATTTCGTGGGCTACCACTGCAGATCCTCATTAACGGCGCAGGATAGCCTTTACCAGAAGAAGTCATCGTAATAATGATTCTGCAGCTTTAATATCATCAGGATTGTGCCGGAATTATAAAAAAAAACTCCTCTGTGGCCGGAATAAAGCATTTTGACGTGGACGTGGTACGACGACGGCTTCCCTGGAATCATGTTCTGTCATCAGAAGACAGCCGCCATGCTCAGACAGTGTCAGTTTTAGGCGACCTTTTTGGTGATTCCAGTAACTTCGTAACAAAATGGGGCAGCTCCACTTGTACGCCGTCATATTTATCAAAATAATGGGAGCTAACCAGCTCCCATTATTTTGATAAATATGACGGCGTACCTACAAGTACAATATGGCGGCGGATGGAAACCGTCAATTTTTTAACAATATAACAATTGTTAAAAAATTGACGGTTTCCATCCAAAGCGTTCTAAGGACCACTAACAAGCACTGTTTATAAAAGACTATTATTTTCATATGGCCAAATTCAGGATTAGATCGTACACCTTAAGTATTTTGGCAGTGGTGGCCCAGTGGTAACGGCCGCGACTTACGAGTTGTAGGTCGTAGGTAGGTAGGTAGGACAGGCGCTTTACTTTGTGTAAATTATTTCATCACCACTGCTTTCAAAACGGTGAAGGAAAACATCGTGAGGAAACCGGCATGTCCTAGAACCAAAAATTCGAAGACATGTGACATCTACCAACCCGCACTGGGCCCGCGTGGTGGATTACGGCCCACTCCCTCTCACAGAGAGGAGGCCTGTGTCCCAGCAGTGGGAACATTATAGGCTGATTATGATGATGATAATGAAGTATTTTAACACTGATTGCGCTGAACGCGTTGAAGTCTATACAACACTAGAACGTGCTAAAACAAGGGACAATCGCATACCTATTGTAATTTTTTTATACTATAGCTCGAAAGGCTTGGCTAGCTTGCTATTGCTCGAAAGGTACCTTATAACTTTTCTTTTAGTCGCCAGCACACCAAGAGAAGTTTGACAGTTTCTGGTAACATTACCACAAACTGTCAAACTTCTCCAAACGATTTTAAACCTTAAAATGTTGATGGTTAATTTAAAAATCGAATGACAAATTTTGACAGTTTCTGGTAACTTTACGTCAATACTGTTTTTACATTGCGGGTCGAAAAAGTGTATGAAAATCCATTGTTAACGTGCTGAGCGGACAGAAAAAGTAAATGAAAATCCATTGTTAACGTGCTGTGTTTTTTTTTATTTTAGGGCAATTCAGTAGCTAACCAAAAAATAAGTAGGTATAATGCCAAAAGGCAAAAAGTTTTTATCACCAAGCGCAAAATCATACTGGCTAGATACTTTTGCTGAACATTGATTTAAAAAAAAAGAACTGGACATGTAAAAACTACGCGCGCGGATAGCTTTCTTTTGTTGTATTTATCTGAATTTTTAATTTGTGTTATGATCTACTCGATACCGAATAACTTCTTTAGGCGCGTTGAGCGATTTTTGGCAGGGAAAATGGGTTTGCATGACCGTCATGCTAATGTTAACAATGTATCTGTAGCTATGAGTATTGTGTGCCGATGTGCCGACAAATGTAAAACCAGAATTATATTAATCATTTTGATTTACAAATAATGATATTCTAATTTTTGATACCACGACGCCAGAATTGAAAGAAACTGCCCAAGGTGTTATTGAGAACCTATTGCCCGAGAAATAAATATAACAAGACATATGAAGATTATTTACAATGGAAAAACGAAAAATGCGCCTGCTTTTTTGGAAATGTTTTACTGTCTTATTTTAGTAAAAAGCGAAAAGCAAGTAATCTCTTCTGCATTGTCTCAAACGTCTTAAACCAATATTAATAACCCAGGTAAAAGTTATACATTGAGTTTTAATTAGGTACTATAACAATTTTAACATAAACTTAATTTAAAAAAAAAGGCTTAATTTTCCTCGTAGGTATAGTATAAAGCACTACGTAGCACTCAGAAGAAAGTGCGATTCTCAATTCGTGTATTAAGGCCCTTGGCTGAGCCTCGGGCCTCAAACTACACCGTCATTAGTAATCGGTCACTTTCTCCCCTCGGTGAACAATGTACCTACTATTTATCACGAACGACAACTGCGATATCATATCAAAAACACTTACCTCATTCAACTCAACATGCAAATTAATTAAAACAGAAAACACCATTATTTTTTCTACGCCAAATTAACAACATGGCCTAAAATAAAATGCAAAATAACATCCTTCCGAAGACTATTACGCCAACCATTTTGCGAAAGGGGGTTACAGATGGCGTCGAGGGGTCGTCTTAATTTCGCCGTATTAGTGAGTCTTGCTGACCCTCTGGACATTAATCGTGAAGGGTCCAGAGGTCACTGACCCATAGAATTAAGATGGAAACTTGGGGTAAGAGGCGATCGTTAAATCTGGCTAATGTGAGTAGTTTAGTTTAAATAAGATTAAAACTTATTCAATGAGTTTTTTTAGAGATTCTTTTTGAACGTATTGCCTATAACATCTAACTTTGCGGCCTTTTACTTAAAAAAATAATAAAATAACCCATTTTAAATCTATTATTAACGAATATAAAAACAAAGGCAGTCATGGCGACCGCCGACAGAAATGAAAACTTAGAATTGCGAAATAACAGTTTTTTTTTTCTAATGAATTGTATTTGGTATCAAAAATTAAAATGAGTGTAAAAAAAATATGTAAATAAAAATATTAATATTAATTTGGTTTTCACATTTGTCGGCACATCGGCACACAATACTCATAGCTACAGAAATACTGTTAACATAAGCATGTCGGTGACGCGAACCCACATTTTTCCTACCAAAAATCGCTGAACGCGCCTAAAGAAGTTACCACCACACCATCTTCTCACGCCAAACCATGTATTGAATATTCTAATAGTGAAATCTTACATAATATACTACCTACTACTACTCTTACGGCTCGTGCAGACTAGCGCGATATTGCGGGCGCGACAGTCAGTAGGTAAAGCAATATGCCTGTCGCGCCCGCGATATCGCCCTAGTCTGCGGAAGCCTTTACTGTTACTTACTGTATCTGTTTAGCTGTAAGTTTTCACGGCCAGGGACTAATCCTGTCTAATCGTGCATTCTACAAAATATTCCTTTAGTCACTTCTTCTTTTGTATCAGTTCGAGGTAAAACAACAGCCAACATACAACAGCCACGGGTATATAGACTTAAGAGCCGGAAGAGCTGTCTCCGCTGTACATCACCCGATTTTGTTCAGCCCCAGGAGCACCTGCCATTCAGACGAGACCTACAGTGGCCTATATGGAAGGCAATCAATCGACTGCGAACCCAAGTAGGCCGCTGCAAGGACAATCTCGCGAAATTGGAATTATTGACCGACACCCAGTGCGAATGCGGTGCTCCTGACCAAACCATGCTCCATATGCGGGCATGTCCAAAGTGTTTTTTAGGTCCAAAAGTGCAGGTCTATGGACACCTGCACTTTTGGACCTAAGAAACGCCACTAATGTCATGATTGGCGTGACCACCTACTGGGCCCAACTGATTTAATAATTTGCCCTCGACATGAAAGGAAATTTTGGGAATAGTTCACACCGTAGCACAGAGATTAACATATCAACAAGAATTATGGCTTAGGCTGCGTCGAACATCCTCAAATATCGTCACCTGTGAAGGTTTTCATCAATAACAAAGAACATTTACCCACAAGATCACACCTATATACCTAAAGTATATAACGATGTAACAGCACATAGCCTGAGCTATATAATGCTCGGACAAGATAAATAATGCGGAGCTATCGTCCAGCCATCCAACTTTATAAATTACTTTCTCAGATAGCGCGGCTCGCTCTACAGTGGTGGCAGAAATGGCATAAATTATGTATTTTACAATAATTATTGTACGTAAACTAGGTTTATACCAGTGACTTGGGAGTCAGAGTTCCTTTTTTTAATGGGGGAACACTGACTCCCAAGACACAGCTATGAACCTAATTTGCTAGATGGGGACCTATGTGACAGACACTCTGTATATTGTAAATGTGATATGTCTGTAACAATGTTGTCACTTTTTTATATAAATAAAATTATGTTATATTTCTCGAGAGGTGGAGATTTCTTTTAGTTGTTGTTAAAGATAAATCAATAACAGTTTCAGGAGTTTAGACCTTCAACAGTTCTTAGTATTTTGAAAACAGTTTGCGCACCGATGCGTTTGTACGATACTCGTTCTAACCCAGATAATACGGCTGTTATAGTTTTACCATTTATATATCTGCTTGTATCGCTAGCGACCCGCCCCTGCTTCATAACTGACAAAACATTAAGATTTCTTTGTTATATCTAAATTTAAGTAGAATGGCGGGCGTTTTTGGAGGACTGTCTTATGTAATTTTAACGTTCAAAAAGTGCTGATTCTCAGCCTAGTTTGACTTTTGATTTTGATTTTGATATCGGTCAAGGACGGCTAATGAGACACAATTGATTTTCTATTGTTTGACACCGAATAGGAGACGCGCCGGGCTTAACAGGTTAATGTATTAGATGGAGGTAGCTATTACCAGCTATACATATTAATTAAAGTCGCTTTTGGTGACTGTCTGTGTGATCGCGTTGTTCTTCTAAACTGCGCAACATGTTGATGTTGATGTGGTTTTACCATCATTTAGAGTACTTATTCCGAAAGATTTATGTGTTACTAAAAACTTATACAGGGTGACATTGAAAACATGCGACAAATCGACATGGAAGATTGTACTCATCATTATGAACAACTTTTACTAAGGGACCAAAGCTACAATCCCAAAAAAAACTGCTGTCCCCTACATTTATGTTCGCAATACCTCATCAAAATGTAGGAAAGCAGATTTTTTTTTTTGGGATTACAGCTTTGGTCCCTTAGTAAAAGTTGTTAATAATGATGTATACAATGTCCCATTTCAGTTTGTCGCAAGTTTTCAATTTCAACCTGTATATAATAAAAAATCGATTTTTTATCACGACGTAATAACCTTGCGAAACAGAGACCCGCCCCGCGTCTCTAGTATAACTATAAGACGACAGCTAAAGTAACTATTACCACCACTGTAGACGGCGGTACGCGTGGGGCGGTCCCACAAAGGCTGTGCCCGCAACTATCGCGGCAAACTTCTACCAGCCCGCCCCGCGCCCCGCACCGCCCCGGTGAGCCCCGGCCCCTATGGCGCCTCTCGACGAAGAGATGTCATCATCAGGCCTGTTTGTAGATATTATGATAATAAAAATTTACTGGGATGATGTTGATTGGAGATTTCGGCTGTAATTCGCGTGTCTTCTAGGAGCGCCATTTTGAAAGTAATTTTTGAAATTCGTGTCTCTAGAGTGGCGATACCTTTCTTTCGTATTATATCAGAAATTCTGCAGTTTTAGGCCACACAGGCGGCTATTAAAAAGGACAAACTTATAATCAAGTTCGAACAATATTTTGATGATATAAATCTTTGTCTTTTGTCAGGCATAAAGTTATCAGGCAGAGATCACTGACTATGATAAGTCCATCCATTGTGGTTTTTCCCTATTTGATTTTGATTTGACTAAACTGCATGACAAATGAAAAAGTATCCTCTATCAATACCAACAAAATTGTCAATTCTCCCATTCCCCATTCGTCTTGCAGCAGCATTTTACCGCCCCACACCTCAGCACTTGTTTTCTTAGTCCATCAGGACTTTTCCAACTCATTTGCATGCAAAAGCAGATAGCAGTGATGGCGCGATACCGTACCTTTGTGGGTTCTACATAGTCTACAAAGTTGCCTACCGTAGTTCCGCTAGTGTACTGCCAGTTGCCAACTTTTCCTGAAGTTGGTGTAATGTTGCGGCAAAAAGCGTTCATGGCAGGTTTAACAATTACCTAAGCAAGGCCTGCAAAGTTTTGCAGAGCAGTTTTGTTGTTGTTGCTTGTGCAACGTTTAGGTTGCTGTATATAAGGTATTTTCTTTATATAGGGGCTTAATTAAGAATTTTCTGCTTGATGTTTCGCTGAATTGTTAGCTCAATTTTGGAATTTTTTGGCCTAATAGGGATGATGACAATTTTTGTTTTGCCCGCCAAGTAGCAAGATTATTAAAAAATATTGGACACGTGTTTTTTTCTTTTTTACGTAATCATCAGATTACAGCAATACATTGAGTTTAAATGTGACATGACGTTTTTTTTGATGATTGGCATCTCGTAGTTGACCTTGAAAGGTCGTCACTACTCAACCGGACTATATGACATGACGTCACGCCTTGCTAGTTTTTATACTGAATTATGACATAACGAGCCTCCACTCCCAATCTTTAATGCGTTTTATATAAGTCATTTTTATAAATATGATACTTAAAGCAAAACATACGTGTCTAATATTTTTTTATTATCTGACTGATGGACTAAATAGGACTTCTTTTTTTACCCAGGCCACACTCCCTATTGATGAAGTCTTCGTTATTGAGTCTGTGAGCGCCAATAGTGTCTAGTGTCAAAGCACATGCAATGGTGTTCCAATCATTTATAGCCGAATCGATGATAGCCTTCTTTTTTTTTTGGGTGGGAAATTATCAAATAACTTCTCCCGCTCTAGGCGGAGCGGGAGGGTGTGTCAGACTCTTACTGACTAAAACTCACCCGTATTCCTTCCGTTGCCTGTGTTGCCAGGGGCCTCGGTAACCCTTTCGAACTTCCACGCGATCGGTGATAGGCTAGTGATGTGACCGTCAGACTGCCAAGTCTCAACTATGAACCTAAGCTACGCACCTCTGACCTTCAGATTTATGTACGTACGTGGCTGCAGATTTAGTAACAAATAAAACGTGAATGAACACATGAATTATGGAAAAGCTATTTGGTAAAGCTCTTTAACTTCAACCGCTGAACTATATGAATAAAGAAATAAATATAAAAATCAAAAATACTCAGTATAAAAAAATCTAACAAATATATATCTAAACCCACTGACCGACTGTTGAGCATAAAACTAATAAATCCATACAGATAGACTGACATCAGTCCACCAGCAGAGCAAATGTCTAACACGGCACATCGGCGAACATTATGTAAGGACCATTAAAACTGTCCGAATACACTGTGTTTTCAATTACAGGAGGCTCGCGAGATATTTGACTCAAATAGGGCTGTGTGAGCACGGAAATGTATTGTGGTTTGTGTAAATATTAATGTAGATTTTATAGTTTGGCCCAAGATTAAAGTTAGAGAAGTTAATCTCGATAGAGTTTTAATGATACACTAGATAGAGCATTTCTTCATTCGTTAAAGATTTACGGAAATTCAGAATCATTGATTGTAAACCAATAATACTTCAAATCAGAATTAAATCAAACGTTTATTTGCAAAAAAATTTTTTTTTTCGTTTAGGTGGCCCCGTGGTAACGACCGTGTCTTAAGAGTTTTAGGTCGTAGGTTCGAACCCGGACAGGCGCTTTACTTTGTGTAAATTATTTCATCACCACTGCTCTAAAAACGGTGAAGGAACACGTCGTGAGGAAACCTCACATGTGAAATCTACCAACCCGCACTGGGTCCGCGTGGTGGATTACGGCCCACTCCCTCTCACAGAGAGGAGGCCTGTGTCCCAGCAGTGGGAACATTATAGGCTGATTATGATTATGATTATGACCTACCTTTTCATAAAAGCCTTTCCTTTTATCAGCGGAGTAATTGCGTAAATCACTATCATTAGTAATGAGTTTCATTTTGACAGTTCAACAACATTCATTGCACTGTTTACGTTGTTCAGTAAACAAAGGCGAACGGCAAGCTTGTATGGGACTTTCGTACAGCTAATAAAATTTCGTGTTTTTGGGATATTTTTATTTTAATTGGTAGTTAATACGATAGACAAGCCCTTTTAAAATTCATGGATTTTTAGAACTTGGGACCTCAAAGTTATAACCAGTTTTATTTTTTAAGGTTAAGTACTTATAGTGTATCAATGTAGATTGTTACTTATAGGCACATAAACATTGTTTCGGTAATAAAGTATATGTTCTAGATTGTTTGTCGCTATTTTTGTAGTGTTTTACTTACTATCAAGTAGGTAAATTGAGATGAGGATCGTACCTACTCAGCGGAGTGAATTAGGAGATACATATGTCCAGCAGCTGACTACAACAGTTTGATAAAGATGAAGTCCTGATGGGGTTTTGAGTGTAGGGAAATAAAACAATACAGTTAATAATTTTATTTATAATTAATAAATTCTTAATATTACTTCATCTAAGAAGGGGGCAGGCCGGGTAATACCCTCATGGCGAGCATGGCTTAAATAACTGCGTTTAGTTTACGACTAAATTACGTGTAGTTATTAAAATCTTTTTTTTTATATTATTAATTAATCCGAACTTCTAAAAATAGTACACTTACATGAAAATAAATGGCTTAGTTGCCTTAATATGTGGTACAAATTCTACGAAATCTGCCGTTCACCTTTGTCAAACATATGCAGCAATTGATTAGCAATATCCTCCAAAATCATTAAGATTGTGATTGATAGTATGTTACACAATTAGGGTGTTGGTCTTAGAATTACAAACTGTCAAAGGGGTCATTTGTCCTAGAGAAAGTCCCATTAAGATTATATTTGCACAGTTTCCTGACAACAGTTCACCACTTTACCGCAAATAAACGTATTTTCTTTCTTTCTTTCTTTCTTTCACTGTACATGCTCAACTCAACCCTTGGTAACAATGTTTAAGGCGCTGACAATATGAAAATGACGAAAATAAGCTTGTCTTAAGAAAAAAAATTGCCAAATCTATATGGTTTGTGCTAGTGAAAAAAAGATATGTTAATTTTGAAAATTTTTCTGAGAACTTGGTTGTTACCAAAGCACGTTTTGAAAAAAAAATCTTGATACAAATCTAACGTCTTACCTTGAGTTCCAAACAAAAATATCTTTATTAAATATCAACATACGTTACGTATTTAATTAATAACAAGAACGACTTATTTGAATGCAGAACTTGGTTGTTTTTTATTTTCGATTACTCAACTCAATTTTGAGTAAATAGAGAATTGCTTCATATTTTGCAATAAATTTCAAGCGTTGTGTCATCGCACTTCTCTTTCTTTTCTATGCAGTTTTACTGAGACCGCGGTTTAGGTGTTGTCAGCGTCTGAAGGCCAGTTTTTTTACTACTAGAACAATGATGACCCAGTACAAACCAAGCTATTTCTCCTCATACTCCCAGTATCTTTCGACATAACCCTACATCCCCTGCGTGGTATCCGCGTGCCTTCCCGCCTCGGCAGCATTGCGGCAGCCATGCCATTTGACATCAGCCGGCCAACACCTTACATACACACCTTTCGGTATACTGGGGAACTGATTACGGTTTCGTATGGAAAATCTGTGGATTAATTCTTCGAACCACATAACATAACATAACATAACATCGCGTCTGTGTTCCCCGAAGGGTTAGGAAGAGGTGTACCTATAGTACATCTACATTTCGCCGGTGATGTTTAAGTCCCATGTAATAAGGAGCGAGCCTATTGCCATCATGGCTGTTACTGAGAAATTCCTGAAGAAAAGAAAGACTTGGGTTCTTGGAACCAGTTTGGAATATAATTATACGATGTGGAGACCACTATGGGTTTTGCCGATAAGCCGACGACTACCTTATAGAAACTTGACTGAAATTTTGTAAGCAGAAAATGGACGTCATTTGATATTAGATGTTTATTTTATTGTCGTACTAGTTTTTTCCCGCAGTTTCTCCCCCGTAGAGGCGGGTAATTATCCCACGGGATCGTACTATAGAGATAAAAATATCCTGTGTGAATTCAGGTTATAAACTGCGTGCCAAATTTCATCCAAATCATTTCAGCCGTTTTTTGCGTGATTGAGACCTAGTGGATTTATAAATTTGTGTTTTGAGAGTCTCTCATAACATAAAAAATGTCAATGAATAAGGTTGATCAGAGTCCGCGACGCGTATTCTCTCATTTGACTACATTCTCACCGTTAAAAAAACATAAAACTTGCATGATATGCTCTGCATTTAAAACATTCCCTAAATCCTCATTACAATGTAAATATCAACAAAAAGAACTACCATTAAGTTTGTGTTTTAACCTCATTCCTATTTCACTCCAACGAACGTCTGACTTGTGGTATTCATTAGCTCCCTAATACGTGTTACTTTGTCCTAATCTTACCACAAAAGACCACTGACGCAACTTAAAATAAACCTTGGAACCTTCAACATAAGGTTTAGGATCAAACATTTGAATATAATCATTTTAAGTCGATTTGACATGCCGGGGACTAAGTATTTCGCCGCATTGTTTCGTATTCAGCGTTATAAAAGGGAATTTGCTAATTTCCAAAATGTCCGAATAGTAGCCGGTAGTAAGTTTTGACCCTTAGGGGATTCTCTTTGAGTTTAGTATCAAGATTTAATTAATAATTCGTATTTGAAATAATAATATTTATTCTGGTATTGTTAGTTCGAGATAACAATTAAAACTTTGCGTCTACACTTCTATTTGTCAAACTACTGATCAGTCATAACAGATCCAGCTTCTGCGAAAAAGCGAATAATGTACTCTGTGATTGAAAATTACAAAGCAGTATTGTACGAGTATGTATGTAAGTTGAATTATGAAGTTTTATTACGGTACGTAATTACTTCACATGAATATAACAAGCAGTTGCTGTTAATATACCGATGGAATGAAACAATAGCCAATCCATGTTTTTTAAACAAAGACTGGTTTAAAAAATGAAGCCTAAAAAGCTTTCTAGAAAAAGGGTAAAGAATAATGATAAAAATCGTAAAATAGTCCTCCAGATCAAATTTCGGCCATGGACCAATCTTAGCGGAGATCAGCCTTGGGCGCAGGAGATAGTGCACAAGTGTGTACGCAGACACAGATGCACTACTTATCTCTTTCCTCACTTTTATACTCCGATGGGACGGCAAACCGACACGACTGGAGAGAGATCAGGCGCAGGGCCAACGGCTTAACGTGCTTTCCAAGGCACGGGGAGATCCACCAACTTCCAAACTCCGGGCTGTTACTAAGAAATTCTTAATGGTAAAACCCAATAACACTGCCTGACCCGGAAATCGAACCCAGGACCCCACGCTCAGCAGACGCGCTTGCGACAAGACCAACGGAGCAATCTAATTAATATACCAGCAATCAGACATGATTCTTGCTGCAGCGTAGGATATTTTTCACCAAATAAATGTACGAGTATCGTTGGAGGATTATTTATTGATGGAATACTTCAAACACACTATCTGCAGAGGTGGACTTAATGCCATAATTATTATACATTTTCTACCAGTCAACCTTTGGGTGATGCAGAGACTAAGAAGTTAAGAAAAGTTCCAACTTGAAAGACCAAGAGGAACTTGTCCAAAATTACTTCTCAGCTTGAAAAAAACCGCCTAAACACCAACAAGTGATTTTAAATAAAAGCTTGAAAAAAGTAGGACCCAATTTATTAAACCCTAATTTCCATCCTAAGGCTGCTTATAAAACATAGGACCGACTAAAATAATATTTATGTTTGAAGTCTGTAATAAAATAGGCTGGCGTCCATGGACGGGTAAATTGGCGATCCCCCTGAGGTCAATAAAACATTATGTAAATCAATAGCTACCACTACAACTAGCGCCCTCGCAAGACCCGAATTACGTAATTAATCACACACACACCCTCACAAACTCACACACACACAACCCTCACAAACCCGCACACACATTAAAATGAAGACCGTTACACAATATGTATAGGAGTTGGGGGTTCTATCGTGAAGGAATAAGCACATAAATACTGGAGATATAAATTAAAGTTGACTATTTGAATTTTCGATTTATTGTCGTTAATGAATAAAAATAAGTAGATGCGAAATGATTGCTTGAATAAAGAAGTAATGAATGAAGTCGTTGAAGAATTGAGTGTTTAAATGAAGAACAAAGAAAGCGGAACAGAATTTTGTGTAGACGTGGAGAGCAAGCAAATTAATAGTAGAAAACTTCTGCGGCCACTAATCAGTATTTCATTTATATCTAAATCGTCCATAATAGAATTTCTAGCGACGTTATTCCTCTAAACTGACTAATTTATAATTATGTTAATTGTACTTCAATTTTAATAATTCTACACCGGCTACGATAGTATATGTGAAGCTGTTTATTAATATTAATTAAGATCTTAACGTCCTTAGGCTCAGAAATAAATTATATTATAATCTATTCTAAACATTTCACCAAAGCTTGAACTCCTATCTCCAAAATCTACAAAGCATATCTAACGTATAATTTCTGCTTAAAACCTACCCAAAGCCATTGCAGGCACAACACATAGGCCTCATAAAGGAATGTCTAAAGATAAGGGAAAAGCGGGTCGCAAGGATACAGCAATAATGAATCTGGGAGTCACAATTAAAGAGGGGAAGTGCGTGCGGATGATCTTCGAGTAATCTAGGGGTGGGGAGGGGGGGAAAGGGGTAAAATTAGGGGAGGAACGGGTAATGTTGTATGCAAAGATAGGGACGTGTTTGCGTTGTTTGCTTAGAATGCTTAGATAAAGGTTTTTCTCTTGATCTTCAAGAACTTTTGTTTTTTGGAGAAGGAATTATTACAAGAGTATTCGCATTTAGATAGCACATAATTATTTAAAAAAATTCTAGGCACGGGCCAAAGGCTTTGACTCATACAGGAGATTTGGGTTTATTGACTTTCTCCACGTTTTTGAGATCCATTGACAGATTTTTCGTGGAAAAAAAAAAAATCTATTAATTTTGACAAGAATTTATTTCATTCATATGGATTTGTCATGTTTAGTTTACACAACGGACGTTGTTAATGAATTATATAATTTGTATCACAGAACGGACAAAGGGAAACAACACCATAGTTAATTTTCGGGGTCATCCCCAAACCTGGATAAAAAAATGGGCAAAGTCAAATACGGATTGTGACATTTTGAACAAATAAACCAACATACTGACTCCCTGTTTCAAGCGGGCTTTAAAAAACGAACAACATCTGCCGTTTTTCATCAATTTCTTTCATCACCAATATTAAACCGTCGCATTTTCGTATTCTAAATATCGCGTCCCTTACACATTCGTCGTTGGGTGGCAAGGGTCGTCAGAGGGTGGCAACCCACTAGATAAAATGGTGTTATTTCGCCCGAGGCTGGCAATTTCTTGAATAGTCCAGCCAGTAAAGTAGGGGTGACCCTGCGAATTCACTTGTCTTCCACGACCGAATTAATTTCGGCTTTACGAGGGACCGTTGATTATGTAATTTGTTTATATATTATACGTGGGCATGTATAAATAAGTTGTTTATATTTTGGACGTGTTTGTGTAAAGTTCTTTGTTTCAGCTAGCCTACTAGGTAGGTACATTTTTGCCGCTGAAATTGGGTTTTGATTTATTTAGATACAAAGTTTCATATTATTTCAATAATTTTTTACTTATAATCAGAGATCGGATATTTGGATGCATATTTACCTAAAGTTCATTTTTGGCTATAAAGTATGGAAGCGGTTTCATAAAATATTTTTTTGCCAGGGACACCGGGAATGCATAGTCGGGTGCATAGCATAGAAACGACTTCTAAAAAAAGATTTATTTAAAAAAACCCGGGATTCATGGCTTGCATATTTATTTACAATTAAAATGAATGTTTCTACCTACTTTAAATTACAATATAAGGTGGTAGTTATGCAGCCAATTCTATAGTAAAAAAAAACACAAAATTTGTCGATTCCGGAATGGCGGGCGGGATTTCGATCGATACAAAAGTGCATTCAATATAAGCCAACATTTGAAAGTAAGTTAATATACATTGGAATTTATAATCGGAAACCTAAATTTGTATTCCCGGAACCACGGGATTTTTTCGATACAAAAGCGCATTCTATATTAGCCAACATCTCAACTTTAGGTAAATATGCATCCGAATATCCGATCTCTACTTATAATGCAAGGTCGGACTCATTTATTTACGTTACACGCCCGTATTTGGGTCACAGAAATTCATATGTGTACCAAATTTCAACTTAATCGGTCCAGTAGATTCCTAGCAAATCGGCTGTGACAAATGGACAGACCGACCGACACACGAATGATTCTATAAGGGTTCCGTTTTATTCCGTTTGAGGTACGGAACCCTAAAAAGAAAATATTTTCACCTTGCTCTGAGCCAGCTTTGAACTTAAAAAAATTCAAATATTTATTTTTATTTTTCTGCTTCAGCGACACTATATACTTACTATATTTATAGCTACACTTTTACGATCGTCAGTAGGTACCTATCAAACGTTATTGCCGTGACGGTATCAGCAGTGAGATGGTGTTGCCAGTTCAATGGAGTCACAGAATCACTGAACTGTTGCAAGCATCTGAGATCAAAAGATTTGAACATAGGATTTTGCGCCTGCAGTGTTGGCCGCTTTGACTGCAACTTGTTGTATGTGGATAAATGATGAGTATTAAAATAATAGCGCTACTGTTCTGTACTGAGCACGACGTCCGGGGTTTTTTTTACCAGGAATTTCTCAGTAGTAGCCTTATTTTTTTTTTTTTTTTTGAGGGTGGGAAATCATCAAATAACTTCTCCCGCTCTGGGCGGAGCGGGGAGGGTGTGTCAGACTCTTACTGACTAAAACCCACCCGTATTCCTTCTTGTTGCCTGTGTTGCAGGGGCCTCGGTGACCCATAAGTACCTTCCCGCGACCCCGGCAGGAGTAGTAGCCTGGAGTCTAGATTTGTGCCCGGTTGATGGCAATTGGCTCGCCCCCTATTACCTATTATTATTATGGGCGTTAAATATAACTGGTGAAATGTGGGTGTACTACAGGTACACCTCTGCCCAATCCTTCGGGGAAACAAGGCGTAATGTTATGTTATGTAAAATAAACTACGCAATGATCGTCAACTTTAAACTATCGGCAGAAATACTTACGTATTTATTGTATTAATTGACACTACGTGTATGACCAGATGTATGAACGTTAACAAAGCAAAAGGAGTATGTAAGGAGCGTAGCAGGTGGCGTTCTATAATTTCTGCCCACCCCCATGGGAAGAAGGCATGAGTTTATATATGTATATACTTTTATATTAACAGCAAAAAATGACATTTCTTCATTATTACCTACTTACTGAATGTTTTTTGTTCATCACCGATCCGACTTGTAACAATTTATAGATAGTACATACCTAATATTTTAAGACAGAATCTTTTAATATTCTACCTGACTATATGATGTATGAGTAACAGGACTATATGCAGATGGAACGAGCACCGACGTGTCTTTACGCGACATATTTATTTTAATAGCTAAAAGCGAGTGACGCACTTCTTTTGTCGACGTCGCATCAATGTTATATCTTTATGTATATGTCGCAGCCAAATTGTATAATACGGCGTATTACAAAACGTGTAGCCGAAATACATAAAGGCGGTTTTTTCTATTACGGCTGATTGACGTTCAGTCAAAATATCGTAACGGCGGCCAACCTCTAGCCCTATTGCCGCTAGTGACCCGACTAAATGGGTTAGGTTAGGTTAGAGCTGTAACCAACCGCGCCTACATCCACGTTGGTTATAGAAATGGTTTTTGGAACCAAAAACTACAAAGCGACGCGCCAAATTGTATTATGGCGGAGCGTTGATCAGCCGCATTGAAGGACGCGATGCGCTTTCACAATGCGGCGTACGATTATTTAGCCAAATATACATTTTGGCTGAATGTTGACCAACCGTAATAAAAAGCGCCTTTATGTATTTTGGGTAAACGTTTTGTAATATGCTGTATTATACAATACAGCTACGACATATACTTACATATAAGTTCACATCTTAGCGTTACATTAGAAATAAAAAAAAAAACAACTAGATACATACTACAAACAACCTAATTTGATTGACGTTCTATCAAAAAATACATAATAGTTTTTATTTTCAACGGCAACTTGCGTCTGTACGCCAGATAGCTCGCAATAACCAAGAAAATATTGTCCCCAACTTATAAAATAACCAAAATTAATAACAAAACTGTTACACAAACCTCCATAACTTGATATAAAAGTGTAGAGCGAGGTACACACAGTAGAACTCGGCCCGTCTGCGGTGCATACTAATTGATTCCATATCGGCGCTGTCCTTTTGCATCATTTCCTCTCCGCTGAGATCCAATCACTTTTATCTAATACGTGCAACAACACTCGCTGGGAACTGGGAACTGGGAGCGGTGATTGCTTGAGTGTGATGAGTAAATGACAAGTTTGAATTGAGCCTCGGATCGTGGGATTGATAAAAATACGAGCGAGCCTTACAGCAGTCGCGTATGATGTGTAGCATCTGACTTCTCACCTTGGTAATAAGCAACCGAAATATTTATTCAAATAATTATTAATTACTAGTGGTAGCCCACTGGTCGAAATTCGACTACTTACAATCTATATAGTACTTACTAATTCCATGCTATTAAAAAGTACATACTTATTCCATGCGCAAGCTGTCACTTTGGTAGGTAGGCATAAACGTAGGGTTAAAGAACTGAGCCTCAATAAATTTAACTCATTTATTAAACAGAAACTCTGTCAAAAAGGTTTCTATAAAGTTAAAGATTACTTGGACGACAAAAAGGCTTGGGATTAATTAAGCTACTCCCACTCCAAAAAAAAAAATTATACTAAAACTATTTTTATACTAAGCGTCTTAGAATTAATATTGACATTTTAATTTTTATTTTTATTGACATGTAAGTGGGGTCTATGTGGATCACATATTTTTAAAGTAGAAGTAAAGTAGAACTGAAGGCAAATACCTAAAAACTTACCTATTACAAAGGGAAGCTCATTAGCAACGAAACACATTTTTTTTAGAAAACTTATTTTTATCAGAACTTTAATTGACGTTGTGTCACGTTTAATACATCTTCACCATCTTATTTAAACGCATACGTGAGAACCTTTTCTTAATTACGCATCCATTTGTTTGGGTTGGTATACTTAGATACATTTCTGTTTCAAATTACGAATAGGTTAAATTTGATTTCAGGCAAGCCTCAATACAAAATGGCCGACTTATACCTACATATATTATTTTCACATACAGTTAGCTGTTCAGCCTACTGTAAGAGTTACACGAGAAAACGCACAAAGGCAAAATATTATAGATGTGGCACTATGAGTTTGGCCGACTAGCCGATTAGTCGGTTTTAAAGAGGCCGACTAATCGGCCCTCAAGTCGGCTAAGCCGATCACGGTTTCAGGGGTATTCGGCAATTTCCGTGACGCTTCGTTTACAGCTGATCCGCGTGAAAATCGCCACCGCCGCCTGCGAGCGTGTCGGAATATGTTTTGTTTACTTCACATTTTTTCTTGATTTTTACTTTTGCGCTGGTCAGAGCGGTGGTTTTGTGTAAAAAAAAAGAAAGAACAAAAGACAATACTGTTATTGTTCATGAGCTCAATTAAAATTATTATTAATGTAATTCCTCCTATATAGATTTTATTGTGAAATACATACAAAGTAAGAAGCCGGATAGTCTGCGTTCTTTACCGCAAAGTTGCCGACAGCGAAAGTGGCCGAATAGTCGGCTTTACCGACTAATCGGAACATCTCTACATTTTAACATGCTATCCAATAAAAAAACATATAAAACATTGATAGGTATGTAGTAATTATAAGCTGTAACATTTCAGGTTTCAACATATTTCGTTACGGCAAATGATAGCACAATGATTATGCCTACCAAACTAGGAATGTATTGAAGTTCTCTTGATGTTTGATATAGTGGAATATTTCACGTTTTTGTTCCAAGCTTTAGTTTTAACATATACAATTACATATGTATTATTTATGGAACGTTGATGAGCGTTGCTGCCGGCTATTTACCTGTATTTATTTTAGGCGAAATATTTTGCGTTTTCCAAATATCTATGTGTTTTGATTTCGGTTTTAATTAAAGCGTGTGTTAGGTGCTTTTGAAAGCATTGAATCGGTGCCTTTGTTTGGAATGTTTTAGTTTAATTTACCCTAATAACGTTTGATTAATTTTGCATGTTATCATACCAAAAGCCGAAAACCCGAAATTTTTCAACAGATCTGGCTTGGTGTTATTTTAAACCCAAAACCACAGACAAAATAACGCCAAAACCAAAACATATTTAATAATTTACCAACTAAAAATGTACTTCACCGTATTAAAATATCTAAACTAAACCAAAAACCTAATGCATCATTACACTAGCTAAACCCGACCGGATCAATACATGAAGCAAAACTTAAATTTCGTCCCCCCGTAAGAAGAAGGTTGGACGGCTCCAAATTCGTATGTTAATACATCCCCCCCACTGCGGGGCGGGGGGTCTCCACCCACGAGGGAACGGACCGAACTATTATAAAGGGTAGCACGAAAGTTAGATTAATGATGTTAGGAGCTGACCAGGGTACAGGGGAAGAGGGCAGTGGATTTAGATGGGTTCTTCTTGGGTTAGAAGACGGATTTTCAAACGCTGGGAAGATCGAATTTGAATAGTTAGACTAGGATGTGACACACACTGGCTGCTATAAATAAGAAAAGAATTTCTCTTTACAAGGACTGAAACTTAAAATAAGCCCCTATTGTATAGAGAAGTGGATCGGGAAAAATAGTGCTTCTTCTTCGGCACTTGTAATATTAACTTAAGAAAACAGTTATTTTTTGCGTAAACTTCACAGACGTTACGGGTATCTAAACACGATAAAACAAAATAAAATAGATTTTCTCAAAACAGAATAAAAGTAACAACATTACCAGCAGTCGTTTGCCCCGAAAAAAATATCACATCTTTTTAAAATATTTTATCGTGTTTAAATATCGATACTCATCACGTCTGCAGAGTTTGGCGTGTTAATTTTTGACCTTGTATACTGCGTAGTTTTTCTAACTATGATAGACACGTTCGGTTTCTAGTCGGGCCAGACGCGTCTAACGCGTAACGATTACCATATCTGCCTTCTCGAATACCGATAGTGTAAGATCAATCTTGTTGTTAGACTTTCAGTCACCTACCCGTCTTGTAGTCGACAGGCAGTCAACTAAACACTTGATAAGAAGACTGTAAGTACCCAATGTTATAGATATTCATGTGAAAACTACGGCCTAGGGATAATTATGCTATATAAACCAAAACAAGACCGTGAAACACTTCAACCGTTTCTCCGGGATATGGCAAACTATTGAATTTTCGCTGACCGTGACCAAGTCGGTTCTGTTATAACTGTTAATATTGTTAAGGTTTTCAATTCTTGCTTGCTTTAGACGCTATCACAAAGGAGTGTCTAATAAACAACCTCTAACCGTCAAAAAATTGTCTTTAAACAAAACATCGCCAATTCCTGTGCCAAGTCTGCCTGTAGGTGTACCTCTCCTATCGAGTCCCGCGGTAAAGTGTGGACGATCTAACTTCGCCTTACACACACACACCCCCACTCCCTCATGCACACACACAAGCACACACGACACAGTAACGCCGCGGGCTGTAATGCTGAGTTCACATGGGATTAGATTCGTCACTACACACAGTTTTTCATTTGACACTGTGTTGCATAAATCATATGCAGAAAGCCACGACACTGTTTGAGAAAGGACACTGTGTTCTGTAGTGTTTATTGTGGAAAACGGGACGAAATTCTCTGCGTATGAAATTAGAAATATTAGATGTTTTTCTTCTTTTGTACCAATTTGTTGCTTTTAAACGAGGTATTGTTTTAGTTTTGTCAGTAGGTATGAGACGTTCATTAAAAGAAAGAGCGAGCTTAGTTATTTTTATATGTAGAACTTTTAAATCAATACCTATTAGTTTTTCTACATAATTAATAACTACCATAATTCAACGCACTACCGACATCTTAGTACGAAGATGAAAAATAATTCCGAAAATCTGTATCTCTACCCTTACAATCCTTATTAACAACGAACGAAATAACGAACATTAAACTAAAATATCTAATGTATCGCATACACACATAATTACTGTTAGAAACACACACACACACACACACACCGCACACACACACTGGCAACACGTCCTCAAGTGATCCGCCTTCACCACCACCGTCATGTGAATTCAAGCAATCTGTTATAGAATATGCGACAGTTGAAGATGAATTCGCATTTAAAAAAACCGAAATAAAAATATAATTAACTGAATTTTACAAAAAGTTTTAAATGAGCATGTAAATTATTTGAAAATCAAATAAACTACATTTAAGTTTTCAAATCATTTAAAATAGTGCACTCAGACCATAATTGAACAATGTTTAATTAAAAAAAAATGTCTATATCCAAGTTTCTTTTCAAAATAAAGAAACATAATTTAAGATTTAAATGGTATTCAAATTGTTCAATTCCGATAATTTCCGATTCGACCTCACAAGCTTACAAAAACCCCGCGACCCTTTAAGAAACAAGTCTAATAAAACTCCCTAAAGATCATGCATCTATAAAAAACTAGTTCGATAAAAGATCAACGGTCAAGTTAAAGGGACACACCGAGGTCGCGCAGACGCATGCGAGATTGTGGGAACTGTGCCCTCATTATTATTCGTTTTGATCTCTGACCGGAGAATCCCACGGTGACCGGTCCGGACCGGCTATCTCCCTTACGATTACCAATTTATTCTATTTTTATTCTAATAAATATTATTAATTATGTGGAAATCTAACGACGTTTCTTTTGATATTCGAGTTTTTGAGGAATTCCCAGGATAACGGTGTGAATTATTTAGATTTTGTGTTTTATAAGATGTTTCATGGGGTTGAGTTGAATATTTTAATAGTAGTTGTCGTTTGTTATGTCTGCAGATAGGTCGTGTTGTGTTAAAGGTTAAGTGACACTGTTAGAAAACACATTTTATTGGTGAATTTTCGTTGTATCTTCCTGTTTTTGTTTTTTCCATCGTAAGTTACTACACATGGTGGAGTCATGTAGTCTATCCGTAATTTATAAGTGAGTACCCGATTCTTTTATCTTACGAGTATTTAACGAGAGATTTTGTTCATAACAATCAAACACAAGACGCAAAAAATTATCTGCTTTCCTTACATATACTACAGAAGACCGCCGCCCACTCGCTCGCGAATTCGACCGAAACTACACTCACACCCCGATATATTTACGCTTTATCCCGAACTTGTCGCCTTGTATGGCGCTCCCCCGTCGACAACTGAGGTGCTGGGTACTGCCCGACGACCGTAAGGTACAAAAGCGTATTTTAGACAAACCCTGTTTGATAGAAATACGTTTTTGTACGGTTTTTGGTGGAATTAATTTGCGTTTTTTCTTGAATTTTCAAGTTTCTTGCTATTTCACAACTAATTCTAAGAAAATCTAATATTAGGACGACAAACGTACGATATAATGTGATTTTTTGCCGGTCAGTTGGACAGATTTTGTACAGACGTTGGATATAGCTGGTTTGATGATGGAAACATTTTGTTTATTCTTGAATTTCTCTCCTGGTATAGCAAATGCTGTTATCCCCTGAATAGTAGATACTGAACGCTTAGTAAGTAATCCCTACTTGCTACTGTTTTTGTAAAATAAATTATGATCCTTTTTTGGTAGGCCTATATAGATATTTTTCTAAGTACGTTGTTTAAGACAACATAATGTGTTCGGGGAAGAAGTTTTATTGTATAGTGTTCATATTTTTTTTTTCTAATCTTTATTTATTTGCGATTTTTGAGCTCTTTTCATTTATGTGTTAGTACAAAAAAAAAAAACTGTAGATATAAACTATCACTACGTACATTAATAAAAATATAAACACATTCTGTCGTATTTCTTTGCCGCAATTAAATTGTGTAATGAACGTGTTACGTCATTCACAATCCACACTAATTTAGATTGCTACGCGGACACCGTTCCACGTCATGTCTATGCAAATCAGAAATTAATTTCGTTCATTTAAATCCTTATAAACAACAGAAAGAACGTTTTAAAAAATTACACATGTTTCGGTCAATTTCGTTTGATAATCGAATCGGTTTAGGGCGGCGCGAACTGGATTTTTCCGGGCTTGATCGGTAATTTATCCCAATTAGTGTAGGCAGAGCGAGCGGTAAAAGAATTTTGGTGGAGGTGTGACTTAAATCGTGTTAGTCGATTAGCTTCCCCTGCGTTATTTAATTTGTGTCATCGCTGTTTTAGATTGAAATGGAGTGATACAATATGTATTATAACTAACAGCTTTTGCCCGAGACTTCGCCCGCGTGATATTTCTTGTTTTAACCGGGATTAAAAGTACCATGTGTTATTACCAGGTTATAAATTGTCTTTGTGCTAAATTTCTTTTTTAAAAGCACTATTTAGCTGAACGGGTGTTCAGCTGTTTTTGCGTTAATCTGGAACATACATCCAGACTTATTGACTAACGGAACAAAATTCTTCGTTACTATCCTCGATCAGGTTAAGCTACGCTTGCCGCGGGTGGTCCGTGGATGGGTAAACATCTTTACATACCAAGACCCCTACGTGCCTCGGAAAGCAAGTTAAGCCATTGCTCCCGGCTGTCATTTGTAGATCTTTGACAGTCGTTACGGGTCGTCAGAAGCCCGAAAGTCTGACAGCCAGTCTTACCAAGGGGTATCGTGTTACCTAGTAAATGGGTTGTGGAGGTCAGATAGGCAGTCGCTCCATGTAAAATACTGGTATTCAGCTATATCCACCCCAACATAGTTGGGAAAAGGCTAGGCAGAAGATGAGACTATTTGTATCCTTTGACACCCGGCAATAATGTAGCTCTCTATTCGTGAAAAAAAAAAATAGGAATCAAATCAGTACCTAGTTCTGAAGATTACCCCTAAAAACAAACACATCATCCTGTTCATAATATTAGTATTGTACGAGTCATGTGTCGTACACGTGCGCATGCACATATCACCACTTTTCCGTCGCCTTGCACAAATGATAGTGTTAGGGCCTTTTATATGATTTGTCGGCGCAGCAGCGGTGCGACATTAGCATGCTTGGTATACACCCTTTTTTTTTTGGTTGGGAAATCATCAAATAACTTCTCCGGGCGGAGCGGGAGGGTGTGTCAGACTCTTACTGACTTAAACCCACCCGTATTCCTTCCGTTGCCTGTGTTGCGGGGGCCTCGGTGACCCATTAGTACCTTCCCGCGACCCCGGCAGGCTTGGTATACACCGTACCGAAAGCTTACCGAGTGCCCATAATATTTCAATTGAGCGTTCCTGATTAGTTCGGTACCGCGCCTCTCCCGCGCATACCGAGCTAATCAGGGGTCTACTCCCTAAGCACTAATTCCGTAGTTTCGGCTGAAGTAACGGGCGCTTCCTACTCCGTATCACCTACGGCCATAAGATTACTTCGGAGCCCGAACTGAGAATGAATGACAACACGATTTGACAGTTGTCCCTACTCGCAATGTGTTTGTGCCCGTTCGAAAAATTGAATTTGCCATATCTTTTGACGGATCGACTACTTTCAGACGGGCTTTCGGGGATTTTCGTTGACGGACATAGAGAGTAGTCCCCCAGGAAGGCTTAATTGACATATTGTAAGCGCTCGGTAAGCTTTCGGTACCGCATATAACGAGCATGCTGATGTCGCACCGCTGCTGCACCGACAAATCAGAAAAGGCTCTACATTCATTCAAGCTAACATCCAAGGTGTGAGCGACCCATTCAGCAGCGCATTCGTATGCGAGACGAATGTTATTAGATGTGATCTATACGATCACATCTAATAACATTCGTCTCGCATACTTAACCTAGATATTAATCAAAATAAATAAAACTATAAAATGTTGTATGATTCCTTACTACATTTTGTCAGCGCGCTTAGTACATAATTTATAAAATGAAAATGTAAAGGGATCCTAGGCCCCTGAAACACAGGCCACGAGCATAGCTTAGGCACCAGTCTCCCACAATATATACTTACCTGTCATGAATTGTGTATCATTGTCGAATCTGACAAATGTAAAATAATTTACATATGTATAGTGTAGTAAGAAAATAAATAAAGTTAATTGATTGTTAGATACTAATATTGGTATTTCCCGGGATATCGTTCACATATAATCTTCCAAACACGTTTGTCCAGATCAGAGGATAAATTTCAAAAAAACCCTTCAGAAATGCGGAATTCCTCTGTGTTTGATCGACACAGAACGTTTTCACGGCTTAACCGACGAATTGGTTTTCAAGATATTCCAGATACGAAATTGGAGTGTCGGTCTTCCGCCGATTTTCGTAACATATGTATTTACAATCACAATTCGAAAAATTTTAAGGAATTTCATTATCCAATCCAGCACCCCCTAATAGGGTCTTACACCCATTTTTGAAAAGTGTCTTAATTAAATTATATAGTGCTAATATGCCCCAAAAAAAATCACAAAATATTTATTCAATCGATAAGTGCCATAAAATGCATTTAAATTTTACATGCTCTGTGGTCATGACGTCACTTGGCTATGTAAACAAATCTATTAACTAACTATCAATTGACAGTTGACACGTTTTAGTTTACATAGCCGTATGACGTAATAACATGGCGGCTACTATTTCATGGTGTTTTTTAACAGATTAGAGAAACTGAAAACGTTGAATTGAATTTTATAATTTATTTTGTTATTTTATGAACTAAAAGTAACATTTTCCGACTTCTTTTTGCCTAAACTATCTCAATAATATATTTATAGATTTTTTTTCGTATATAGTAAAATACCCTATTGTGTAACACACTTTTAATCACAATCTGAATGATTTTGAAGTATTTTGCTAATCCATTGCTTCATATTTTCAAAAAAATGTCTGCTCAGCAAAGTAAATAACGCAATGAATGTTTTTGAACTGTCAAGATGTAACCCATTGTTACTGATAGTGTAATCAATTATCCCGCTGGATTATGTTTGAAAAAATAATATGCTAGACAGCGTATTTTTCGCAATGAAAGTGTGAGTGTGATAAGATCTTTTTTTTCTTTTAGTAAATATTACGCAATGTTAATTGTCTTTGGTCCCTTTTTTTTTTGGGTGGGAAATCATCAAATAAATTCTCCCGTTCTGGCCGGAGCGGGAGGTCTTTGGTCCCTGGCCCTGACATCAAGCAATGGACAAGATTGTCAAGCTTTTATGACTTGGCTTTCGGCTACTTTGTATGTGTGTATTTTATGTATTTTTTTTTGTAATGTGTCAGCACATTTCACACAGTAATGTGTGCCACACAGTCCAGTCCATGGACCTCTGACTTGGCTAAACATGCCGTCGAGAAATATTTTTCAGGCATAAAAACTCTGGCAGGGTTTCGTCATTATGTTTACTTCGCCGTTTTTTAAGCAAGTGATAATTATAGGGTAATAGTGCCTGTAAATGTTTTAATTGAAATAAATACCTTGAGTTTTGTAATAATCGAGTTAGAAACATAACTGCTTGCACACACAGTAAGTCAGCTCGTATACGTAGGTACATACCTTTACCGCGTCAGTAATCAACACGTAACTAAATCTATATATAATTCCTAGCTGTCAAAATTTCATATGACTGACCATTTTATGTACTAATGTAATATTCATATTCATGTGTATTATTTTTTTTACAATACAATATATCTTGTATTTTAATTTTTGTATACCTAGATATTAATTACTTCAATGTTTCATGTAATGTTTAATTTGATTTCTAATATTGTCATTTTTATTTAATTATATATACATACTTTATTGTACACCAGATTATACATTAAAAAAAAATACACTACAAAATCATCAAAGTCATTTAAGAATGCATGCCTTATGTGGTAGATTACTATAAAATATTTTGAAAAACCCTGCTGTGTCACTAAAAATCGCTTTAATAAAAACTTTGAACTTTGAACTATATCCATACATAGGTAAAATTGTCAAATGTAACAAAGTCTAAACTCTACATTGAAAATTTAAAAAAAAAGTATTTGCTACGAGGTCTGGGAACAAGTCTGATGCCGACAATATAGTTTTTAGAAGTTGGTATTTTGTCTAAATGTATTTTCCGGATAGGCGCAAAAACGGCTGAACAGATTTAGATGAAATTTGGCACACAGATATTTTATAACCTGAATACCAAACCCGGTAGTACGTTCGCGTGGGATATTTTCCGACATCCACGCGACCGACGGCGCGGACAAAGCTAGTATTATCTTATACTGTAAACAAACACCAATATAATATTTTACTTTTAGCTTCAAAAACTACAATTATAACAATAGTCAGTTAACATCCATTTGTGCTTAAGACGCTGACAACAGCTAAACCGGCGTCACTGTCAGACTGCATAGAAAAGAAAGAGAAACGCGATGACACGACGCTTGTAATTTATTGCAAAATATGAAGGAATTATCTATTTACCTACTCAAAATTGAGTTGAGTAATCGAAAATAAAAATCAACCAAGTTTTGCATTCAAATAAGACGTTCTTGTTATTAATTAAATACGTAACGTACGTTGATATTTAATACAGATATTTTGGATTGGAACTCAAGGTAAGAGGTTAGTCTAACGTTAGTTTGTATCGAGAATTTTTTCAAAACGTGTTTTGGTAACAACCAAGTTCTATGTTCAAAATTAACATATTTTTTCAGCTACCACACACTGTAGAGATTTGGTAATTTTTTTTTCTTAAGACATGCGTACTTTGGTAATTTGCTTCTTGTCAGCGCCTTAAACAAAACAATATTCAACCTCTATTTATCTTAAAACATCTGTGCAAACATAATCACGATGTGTGTATATTGTTCTATTGAACTGCCTCGTGGTCTAGTGGTCAAAAGCGTGTCTGCTGAGCGTGAGGTCTTGGGTTCAATACAGGTCGGGCAAAGTGTTATTGGGTTTTTTAATTAGTAACTTCTTAGACCGGAGTCTGGATTTGTGCCCGGTTGACGGGTCGCCAACTTTGACTTGTATATAATTGTCGAAATGTGGGTGTACTCTCCACTTCTGCCTATTCCCATCGGGGACTACGGCGCTATGTTATATATGTTCCATTAACAATACTACGAATAATATTCTAAAAGTTTTGTGCAATTAAAACCCGCTTGAGAGCAATAAATCTGTTTATATCTGGCAGTCAAACTTATCGTTAAAAACTTGTACTTCGGTTTTAGTTGTTGTTTATTGCTAATATTTTAATTATCTCTCTGTGATTTTAGTTTTACTTATTTAGTTACGTGTGGTGGGGGAGTTTGGAGAATTCATTTTCTGCTGGGGAGTTTGTTGCGCCACTTTCTCTCCCCAGCTAAAGCACTAGGAAATGTTGAAGGGCGAGCGTTTTAGGGACTGTCTTCAGCAAAATTTCCAGTATTAGTTTACCGGCTTTCATATCCTCGGTCCACGGTACTGAGAAATTAATCAGGATAATCCTGGCTTCCACACTGATTAATTTTGATGTACCGTATTTAACCGAGGCTATGGATGCCTGGAGACTCGCTTGTCGAACATAGGTACTCCGTTCGACGACACTACTTTCCGCCTCGCTGCTTCCATAAGACTAGGAACAGTCTCGGACACCACGGCCTGTCTTGCAGCCGAAGTACGGGTCACTTAGCGCGGCACGCGAACATTAATGACATCATCCGACGAGCTCTTGTCACCGTCGGCGTTGCAGCTGTATTAGAATCCAATGGCCTGGCACGCGACGATGGCAAGAGACCAGACGGCATGTCTTTATTTCCATGGAAGGTGGGTAGGCCTTTAGTGTGGGATGCAACGTGTGTCGATACTCTTGCGACATCCCATCTTCCTGGCACGGCGTGCTATGCTGGCCCTGCTGCTGCGACTGCTGAGAACCTCAAGCGGCGTAAGTACAATAACCTTGTTGGTCATTATATTTTCGAGCCGTTTGGGGTTGAAACCCTCGGGCCGTGGGGTCCGAGTGCTCATGGCCTGTTTAAGGAAATCTCCAGACGGCTGGTTGACACTTCCCGTGACCCTATTGCCCTACAACGTGGCAATGTCACTTGTCTCTTGAGTACATTACCAGTCGACAGCGATGTGGATGAATTTTTCGACGCCTTATTTTAGTTTGTGTATAGTTTTAGTGATTTTTGTTAATTAATTAGATATATTTGTTTTTTTTATGTATAAATCAATATTAATAAACGATCAGGGGACTGTCTTATATAATTTTGACGTTCGAAAAGTGCAGATTCTCACTTGATTGTCTCCAGTCGTACCTAGGTGTTGTTTTAATATAAATTATTACAATTAGCTGCTGCTCACGGCTTCGCCCGTTTGGCTTTCTCTAAAGTAAAAATAAGTTACTCCTTACAACATCAGCTATCTGCTAGTGAAAGTCCCGTCAAAATCGGTTCAGCCGTTTCGGAGATTAGCCGGGACAGACAGACCTAGACCGAATAGTTTTTATTTTTGTTATAAATACCGTATATACTTTCATATGCATTTAGTAAAAAGCTGTTATTTTGAAATTCCAAACAGACACTTGAATTTTAATTTCATAAATAAACATACCATCACGCCTTGTTTACCCGAAGGGTTGGGCAGAGGTGTACCTGTTGTACACCCACATTTCAGTTATGTTTAAGTTACATGTACCTAATAGGGATCCGGCCTATTGCCATCAACCGGGCACAAATCCAGATTCCGGTCTAAGAATTTACTAATTAAAAAACCCTGATGCTGAAAGATTCTAATAACACCAATAACACTATTTAAAGATAATATTACACTACACTATTTGCATAATTTGTATAGATCATAACTATTATAATACGGAACTTTGAAGACCGTCTTCAAAGTTCCGTAGCTGATTTTGTTTGGCCAACACGTTTAACATGTTTAATAACGGCATCCACAGTTGATAAAATGATATACCTACCTACATATTGTTTTATAATTAATTTAGAGGCGTAGCTTTATTGCTACAAGTTATCAACATTTGATAATTAAGATCAAAGATACAATAGTCTGGAATCCATTGAAAAAAAAAATTGGAATCAGTCAATGTATTTTCAGAGCAGTTTACGAGTCGGCCGCGATTTACGAGTTGTAGGTCGTAAGTTAGAACCCAGACAGGCGCTTTACTTTGTGTAAATTATTTCATCACCACTGCTCTCAAAACGGTGAAAGAAAACATTGTGAGGAAACCGGCATGTCCTAGAACCAAAAAAATCGAAGACATGTGACATCTACCAACCCGCTCTGGGCCCGCGTGGTGGATTACGGCCCACTCCCTCTCACAGAGAGGACGCCTGTGTCCCAGCAGTGGGAACATTATAGGCGTATTTTCTGCTGTTTCTTTTAACATATCAGCCTGCTTTGAAATCAAATAAAATTCTCCTTTCGATAAAATCTGCCTTATCTTTTTTCAGTGACAAGGAATCCGAAGTTAATCAGCGGTGCCTAAGAGATGACAGATGCGACGCTACTGTGTGGGTGCCATCTTGTTAAATGAATCTCTAAAATAATGTAAGTTTCTAAAGTTTATTTATTTTTGAAGTGAAAACTCCTTTAGGCGCGTTGAGTGATTTTTGGTAGGGGAAAACTTGTTGAAAAGTGCTGAAGTTAAATTGACCACGTGAAAAGTTTAATCAGTGTATACTGTGCATTGTTTAAATTGTGTTTCAGATAATCATTATTTTATTGAAAACTTTTTTATTTATTTACATAACCAAATTACAAGATGATTATTAACTTTAACTAAATTAAATTAAAACTAAGTTAAGCCTAAAAAAGGCCCTCGGGGCATTGTATCGAGGATGCTGCCTTTTCTCGCTGAATTGCAATGCTGATGCGTTGCGCGAGAAAGCCGCCAGCTTTTCGGTCACCAGTTACATCAACTAGACGTTTCGCGATTTCCGCAAATAACTTATGCGCACTGGGACCCCACGGACCGAGGGTCTCGACGCCAAAGGGCACAAAGTTTTACTCTCTGCCAAGGCCTCCATATTTAATAAAGAAGAAAAAAAACTTAAAAAAAAAAAACTTTTTTAGTTGCATTGAGCGATAAGTTTTCACTTATTTCGGTAATCCCTATGACAATCAATCAATTCAGCCTATAACAGTCCACTGCTGGACATAGGCCTCTTCCAAGCTGCGCCACAACACCCTGTTCTCCGCCTTCCGCATCCAGTCTGACCCAGCCACCTTTTTAAGGTCGTCGGTCCATCTAGCTGGCTGCGTCCACTACGCTTGCAGATACGCGGTATCCACTCCAGGACTTGCCTGCTCCACCGGCCATCAGTCCTTTGACAACCATGGCCAGCCCACTGCCACTACAGCTTGCTTACTCTGCAGGCTATGTCGGGATCCCCACGACTGCCTATGTTTTTTTCTTTTTAACCATATCAGAGGAACCTCTTGTCCTTCACCTCACCTGTTGGTAAGTGATGATCAGACCGAAGGTGGAAGCGAGCTTCACCCGGAATCCTCAACCACAGAGGAACTGGCTATCTTACCTCTAACTGCCGAACCACAACAATGTTGTTAACATTGTTGTTATGGCGACAGGCTTTGATAAGATGGTAGTAGCTAGCCAGACGGTTTTAGAACAGACTCTACAACCAACCATACCAAGTAGTTTCCCCCCCCCCCAGGGTCTAAGACAAGTGGTTTTGCCACTAGACCACAGAGGCAGTTAGTTCCTATTAGACATTTAATTTTTCGCCATCACGTCAACGCCGGCTGTCACTGAAAACCAGCGCTGGGAAAAAGTCTCGCATAGGGTTGCAGCGCAGCATTATGCTGAGCGATGGTCGTTTTCCGTGGATATGACGCATGTACTCCCAAACATGTGATTTTCCTGTTTGTGTTCTTACTTTGGGTCATCATCATCATCTGCCTGCCTTTTTCTAACTATGTTGGGGTCGGCTTCCAGTCTTACCGGATACAGCTGAATACCAGTATTTTACATGGAGCGACTGCCTATCTGACCTCCACAACCCAGTTACTGGGTAACACGATACCCCTTGGTAAAACTGGTTGTCAGACTTTCGAGCCTCTGACGACCCGTAACGATTGTCAAAGGTCTACAAATGACAGCCGGGACCAACGGCTTAACGTGCTTTCCGAGACACGGAGGCGTCTTGGTATGTAAAGATGGTCACCCATCCACGGACCAACCGCGGCAAGTGTAGCTTAACCTGATCGATCGACCCGTGCGGCTGTTATTACTTAGCCACAAGCCCCTCTCACACGCCCTACTCTTTGCGTCATGTTTACCGCAACTAAACGTGTTTTCTTTAATTTTTTTTTCATGAGTAGACCTACTACTCCTCCACAATCTGAGAGCTATGTATTTACGAGTAACTACTGATAGTTATGTATTTTTATTGCTGGAGTATTTTAGTGGGCTACATTAATATAATTAAACATTTATATACACATAACATCACACCTTGTTTCCCCGAAGGGTTGCGCAGAGTTGTACCTGTAAAACACCCACACTTCGCCAGTTATGTTTAAGTCCCATGTAATAGGGGGCGAGACTATTGCCATCAACCGGGCACAAATCCAGACTCCGGGCTGCTACTGAGAAATTCCAGATAGAAAAACCCAATAACACTTGCCCGACTCGGGAATCGAACCCAGGGCCTCGTGCTCAGCAGTAGCGCTTGCGAGCACTAAATCAACGAGGCAGGCTTTATATACTCATACAAATATATAATATACTAACTGCTGCCTGAGCTTCGCCCGCGTGGCTTTTACTAAAATAAATTAAGCCTAAGTTACTCCTTATGAAGTCAGCTATCTGTAAGTGAAAGCCCCGTCAAAATCGGCCCAGTCATTTCGGAGATCAGCTGGAATAAACACAAAACATTTTTTAATTGTTTTTTTTTTCTTATAAGTACCGTATATACTTTCATACGCATTTAGTAAAACCTGTTATTTTGACATTAACAGACACTTCAATTTTATTTATTTGTACAGATATACATATAAATAAACGGTCAAGAAAAAAAAATAAGTAGACAAGTTTATCTAAATTAAAATTAAGACATTTTTAAACATTCTGATCTCTAACTTTGGCTGCAATTTATTTTTCAAAGTACAGTTTTCAGTAGGTGTGGTCATTTATTTTATATTAAGTTAATTTGTTTATGGATACATCTGCTCAACCAATCCCAACCCGACAATTCATTACACCATTAAGAAAAACACGACGCTACATTTTCGTGACTAAAATCTCCAAAAACCATTTCTCTTCAAATGGTAAACTTGAATAGACGTCGTGTTATAACCAGTTATTTCTATTAGTTTACTCGTAGTCCCTTTTAGACTAAACCCGCTTTTTATTTGTTTATTTTCAGGCAGTATTGGTGTCTGCGTCATATCCGGGCACAACCAAAACGAGGGGAACAACAAGGTCTGTTCGGAAACCATAATAAAACTATTATTTATTTTCTGTTCATGGTGACAGCTTGCAGTTTGTCGATTATATAACTGTGTGTTTGGGTCTTGGAATGTTAGGGCATTTCTGTAACGGCTGAGTTGTTTTGGTTATAACTAAGATATTTTTGCAATTAACTTCTTCGTCTTCCATCCCTTAATCCCAGTTGTATCTGGGGTCTTCTTGTACTGCGGCGCCAGACGGTCTGTCCTGGGTTGTCATTGTTTTTGTAATTAACTAATAATTTTTAGTTATTGTGTTTAATGAATGCAAAAATATAGAATGGATTTCAAGGCTCAAACATTTTAATTACTAGTAGCATATCATAACATCACGCTTGTCTTCTTCAAAGGGTTAGGCAGAGATATGTCTGTCCCCTTTTGATTATGAACATCGTTAGTTTATAATCTATCTAGTTTTGAACTGCAACAAACCATTTACAATTTAACGCATTATTTTGGATAGTTTATAATCAATCCATGGCAAACCGATAAATTGTGAACTGGTACCAAACTTGTATGTGACGATCGCGTTAATTCTAAACAGCCAAGTAACTGCAACCAACATGGAAGAACCGCCGGCCGCTGCCGCGGCACCGCTCGCTTCGCTCGCTCGGCTCGCGCGTGTTTAGTCACAGTTCTGACCTCACCTAACCCATTTGTTCGGGGTGCCCAGGCTTAGTTACTGCGACTAATTCGATTACCACCAAGGCCTACCAATCCAAGACAGTTCACAATTTTACGGAGATAAAATCTGACAGATTATGAACCGTTTCGGTAAGTGCAGGTTCGTTCACAATTTGACATTGATAGATTTCAAACTACCAAAAATGAATGCGTTATATTGTAACACAATATTCCGATTGCTTATAATCTCGCTAGATAGATTATATACTAACGGCGATCCTAATCTTACGGTGACATTTCTATAGTACACCCACATTTCGCCAGTAATTAATATTAAACAGACGTACCAAAAAGTTTCAGCAATCATACTAATAATTGCTGAAACTTTTTAATAATTCTACGTTACATTTATGTAACCTACGCTTCTTTAACCTGTTAAGGCGCAGAGAAGACCCAATTGACCAAAATAGGCTACTCTTAAGAAAAAAATTGCCAAATCTGTGTAGTTTGTGGTAGCGGAAAAAATATATGTTAATTTTGAACATATTTCTCAGAACTTGGTTGTTACCAAAATACGTTTAGAAAAAAAAATCGATACAAACTAACGTTAAACTAACCTCTTACCTTGAGTTCTAATCCAAAATATCTGCATTAAATATCTACATACGCTACGTATTGCATTAATAACAAGAACGTCTTATTTAATTGCAGAACTTGGTTGTTTTTAATTTTCGATTACTCAACTCAATTTTGAGTAAATAAATAATTGCTTCATATTTTGCAATAAATTACAAGCGTTGTGTCATCGCGCTTCTCTTTCTTTTCTATGCAATCTGACAGTGACCGCGGTTTATGTATTATCAGCGTCTTAAGCCCTGTGCGACACCGATTCGTAGTCAAACAATAGAAAATCAATTGTGTCTTTAGCTGTCCTTGACCAATTAATGTTAAAAAACATTGCTTATTTATTATCCTCAAGTCTGAAGAACACTAATTGTTCTTCGTTTAGACCTCGGCATGCCTGGAGGCAAAAAGTTACACGCTATGCCTGGTGGGTCTACTATTAGACTGGAAGGAAAATCAAATTACGGTTTAACTTATCGGTTTTCAATACTGCAGCTAACTGGTTTTCTAATGCCCGCTAATATAGTTTTTCGACGTTTGAATTTAAAAGCTATAACTGTGTCATTCCAGGTCCTGCTTCGTTATCGGGAGCGTCCAAGTGCCGCAGGAGCAGTGCAGCATCGGAGACCTGTAAGCATTCCATTTCGCTACGCCATCAGCAGTGCTTCACTACGCTTCTGCTTACGCTCTACGTAGTACAGTGTTTATTGTACCCGCTTCGGAGCTGAGGGCAGGTGTTATCGATAACATATGCATTATCCATACATAAGTCTTTACTGTTAAATACACTTGTGCAAAAACTTTTCATGTAGGTAAGTTATGTAGCCTAGTATAGTACCTTTTGTATTAGTAAAATCATAACTGTTCATTGACTGACAGAGATCACACACTACTACACCCTATCACATACTATCACACACTACTAGACACTAACACATACTACTTTCGATATTCAATTTACTTGCTTATAAGACGATGATATTGGCCAGTTTAGGAATCATTTGATATCTAGCCCTAGTACAAAACGAATACTTCAACCACTACACCCTATCACAGACTACTACACACTATCACACACTACTACACACTATCACAGACTACTACACACTATCACAAACTACTACACACTATCACAGACTACTACACACTATCACATACTACTACACACTATCACACACTACTTTCGATATTCAATTTAACCTTTCATAAGGCGATGATATTGGCCAGTTTAGGAATCATTTCATGAACGTTATTTGAATGCGTTTTCAGAAGTATTGAATTGCGAACTTGCCTAAATCTTTGTATAGGTAAAATGGAAAAGATTTATTTCTAGAAACATTTCAAAGCACATTCATTCATATCAAGCACTGTCTTCTTTGCTTACATCCGCATACTTAGTTATTTAAAATTATCGGTTTATGGTTAAATAAATGATTTATTATTAAGAAACGTTGTTTTATTTCCCGAACTGCTGCAAGCTTTTATAAATTGCAATCAAGGGCTTTGCTTTGGGAATTTCCTAAATAAGTTTAATAATAATTACTCAGAACTCATATCGCCATTGCATTTATGTTATTATTTAGCTTATTAACATTTACTGCTAATTACGAGAGATATAGTGACCTATAATGACAAGCCATTATATCAGGCGCACGGGTCGATCGATCAGGTTAAGCTACGCTTGCCACGGTTGGTCCGTAGATGGTTGACCAGTTGTTACGATCGTCAGAAGCCGGAAAGTCTGACAACCAGTCTTACCAAGGGGTATCGTGTTACCCAGTAACTGGGCAGTCTCTCCATGTAAAATACTGGTATTCAGCTGCATCCGTTTAGACTGGAATCTGCCTCCAACATAGTTGGGAAAAAGTTGGGCTGATTATTTTTTTTATTTTAATATGTTTGTTCAGATGATGTTGAGTCACGAAGCTCGACAGATAAATTTGTGGTAGAAAATTATTTGTGTCTTTTTAAGGTATCTTTATATACAAAAAATGGCCATGATGATATTTTATTGGCGTTAAAGTAAATCATAAAAAAAAAAATCATTAATTTGTTTTAAACACTAAGTCGTCTTGGATACCAACGATTCTGCAGGCGTTCTCCGACAGTCATTTCTCCTTTGGACTGATCACCGACAGGACGTTTCGTTTTTGAGAGATTTGTCGATAGAACGTTTCACCTATGGACATTTCGCCGACAGAACCTTTCATATGCGTCACTTTCGACGTACAACGACGACAATAATTAGTAAAAAAAACACGTTGCTTGTATGGGTACCTTTAGTTTTTAACTTTATTTTATTTTCATTATTTGTTGTTATAGCGGCAATAGAAATACACTGTCTGTGAAAATTTCAACAGTTTATCTATTATAGTTCATGAGATACAGCCCGCTGACAGACGGACGGACGGGGGGACAGCGGAGGCTTAGTAATAGGGTTCCGTTTGGCACCATTCGGGTTCGGAACCCTACAAACGATTAAATTCAAATCGCAATCTCTTGAGATCGAATCAATGTCAAAAACTTGTCGAAAATGTCACGTCGTCAAAATGTGTTTTTAACGGTATCAGACTGAGATTAGAATGCGAATGTTCTTGGAAATGCCCCTTTGGTGCTAAATGTTATCATTAACAAACTTCAGATCAGCATAATCATACAAAACGATTAGTTTTTGTTTTATCTTTGTCTGCCGTCGCGTCTTCATAACCTTTGACAAAACCGTCAGCGTGCTATTTTAAAACACTCCAAAATTATGTTCAAGTAATATAACATAACATCTCGCTTTGTTTCGCCGAAGGGTTGGCAGAGGTGTACCTGTAATACACCCACATTTCGCCAGTTATGTTTTTAAGTCCCATGTAATACGGGGCGAGCCTATTGCCATCAACCGGCCACAAATCCAGACTCCGGCCTTCCACTGAAAATTCCATATAGAAAAACCCAATAACACTTTGCGTGACCCGCCGATTTGACGATGTTCAAGTACCATTTTAAATAATGTTACCTCTTCGAAAATACAAATATTCTAGAGAACTAATAGAGTCTAATTAAACGTTTATAAAGTCATTAAAAGTATATAATCCTTCACAGTTAAAATAATCCTACACCGAAAGTTTAATTTAATATCTAAGTGTAAATTTGAAATGTCTATAACATATGAAGGGTTTCAAAAAGCAGAATGTTGTATCCAAACCAAGTTGAACTAAAAAGAAAGAAGAAAGGAAAAGTCGATCGACACTCGTTATAAAATCGTAACATTTTTCTCAATTTTTTTTTTTCGATCAGTTTCATTTCTAAGACCGACAGCTAACCCGGTTCAAAAGTCAATACTTCCAGTTCAATAAAACATGACCGTGTCAATAGGTAACCCTACGACAGCCATCAGTTACCAAAAATCAAAAGTAACCCGACGCTGCTGAAGCCTCCTGTGAAACCGGTCGACTAAAGCGCCACCGAGTAATTTTTTTCATAACTAAATGGCGAGCGGAAAAAAATCGCGCCCGTAACGGCATCTCTTAGCGGACGGCAGAATTTTTCACGAGTTCGGTCATAACACCCGACCACGTGCATTTGTTTTGGTTGGGTTTTTTTCTCGAAAAAAAGAGCATACATAAAGCTCACCTCGGCCGCCTCGTAGGTGCGCAAAGCAAAATGGTCGTCATTTTTTTCTTCTCTTTTCAGCCATCTGTCCGTCCTTTTCGGTCAAAAATGCGATCGTTATTTCTGTTCCGGTGCGGGTGTGTGCGTCTAGCGGCCGGCGTGCTAAATATACGCCACATTTACGCGCTGCGAATTTCAACAGTGGCACTTCGGAATAGGGTTAGTTTTTGTGTTGGATCGAAATCGTCTTACGTCTAATGTTTGACGGAGAAAAAATAGAAATATAGGAGGCACGGCGTGTACGATAAAGAGAGCCGGAGTCGTTAACGATTCTGCGCCGGGAAGTTGCGCAGATTGCGTTTTTGGTGCTTTTTTTGGGGGCAGCACCTCACACCACGGGGAGTTTTTTATGGCTGTCTTTTTCTCGCACGCAGTCTCACTCGGCGCTGCGATGTGTTAGCGGCTGTGCGTGTGTGCGGGGGCAAGCACCTAGTGCTAGATTTTTGCGTGCAAACTTCCTAGATAGGTGATCGGCGGGTAGGTACATAGTCGCGGTATATAATGAGATGTCACCGCTATGTACATAGTAAATAGAGCTGTGGAACAAAGCGTACGTACGTTGACGCTGATTAATCGTGGTCTTTCATAATTCCGCGCCTATCTACCGACTGTTAATTGCCTATTCAGATGAATATGAAAAGTATGCGTAGGTTTTTAAAACAAGGATGTACTTACCTACAACAAAGGATAGATTTACCTTTTGATAGATTTTGGGCTTTGATGTTTGGCCTAACTTTTTACTGACATTATTATTTTTCGTTTCCGTCTGGGTATTATTAATTCACGTATTGAACTAGTAACTTCGTTAATTGTAATACGTATCTATTCCTATTATTCAATGGGGTGGGGGATAAGCTCAAAACAGTCTGTTGTATGCGACGGTAGTTAATATATAAACAAAGCTATGGTAAATGTATACTAGTGCCCCTTGCTGCTGGCTCGAGCCTCGATATACTCTTAATGAATTAAATGTTATTGTATTGGCGCCAAGCGTAGCCATGGCAACGCGACGAGTTTTCTTTTTTTTAAGACCGGCGCGGTTGCGTTCGGAATGCGGTACCTACCGATATTTTTTTTTTAATCTTTTTTATGAAAACATTTTGTTTATTTCTAAGGTAGATGCCATTAAGAGATAAATGATTTTATTTCTGTAAAAGTTTGTTCAAACACTTTTACACGTACATAAAAACAAATATAAGTACCTAATTAATTAATCAAAATAAATAATAATAAATTTGACACTTCCCGTGACCCAAGGGCTGGCTTTTACCTTGGCCAGAGGCTAAGCATTGCCATACAATGTGGGGATACCAATGCCCCCAGTCTCTAGGCAACATTACCAGTCGACAGCGATGTGGATGAATTTTTCGACGCCCTATTTTAGTTTGTATATAGTTTTAGTTATTTTTATTAATTAATTAGGTAGATGCCTGATATTAATATTTTGGTCCTACGAGTTTTTGTTTTTTTGTAATTTTCTTGTCAAAAGAGGTTCGATCTTTAAGATTGGGATTTGGGGGGAGAAAGAGGTGTTGTAAGTTTTAAATTAAAACGCTGGAGGATACCTAAATAAGTAAGTAACGGTTTGGCCATAAATATTAAAAGTCATGAGGTCAAAAAAACCTCATTCTGGTCTTTGAATCGTATATTATTATCGTAAATTAATACCTTACATGTATTAATTATCTATTTGTTTTTCATTCTTTTGTTTGTTTCCATGGCCATCACCAAGTTGCACAATTTAAAGTCAATAACTTTAAGAGTTGATGTTTATGATGAACTCTTACGCAACTGGTATGATAGATGAAAGAGCCATCTTAAGCCAACAAACAAAATACTTTCAACAAGTTGATACAGAATGGTAAAACATTTGAAGTGTGGAACAAGGGAACAACAAAAAAGAAAAGGAGATGTTAACTCTAGCTCTGTGTCTGTTTATAATGTCAAAAATAACAACATTTTGCTGAGTCTGAAGAAACAGCAAAGCACAGTCAACCAAAATATGTAAAACAGATTGTGGAAAAATGTAAATATTTTTGTATTTTTTGTTTTTTTGGTATCGCTTTTCAACTTTTTTTTCTTAGTAGCTTTATAGTACATACACCGGCAGGCCATTTCGAGAATTTATATATTTATTTAAACATTTATGTACACATAAATAAACAGACAAGAAGAAAGGAACAGAAAAATACGTACAAAGGTGTTGCTTATTTCTAGAGAAATCTCTTCCTACCTGTGATAGGAAAGTAGACAAAGAGATGTAGACACCGTGTGTAAGAGTAGAAGAGAAAATAGAATACATAAAATCGAAACAATTTACATAATAAAATAAATAATATGATAATATACTTACGTACATACTTAAAAATTAAATATCACTAGAATATTCATAATTTAAATGTAATTTAAAATAATGGCTGCAATGGTGGCCACTGGGCCACCACTGCTGCTACCACAACTCATGAGTTGTGGCTATTAACACTGGGTAATGGCCACGACTTACGAGTTGTAGGTCGTGGGTTTGGACCCAGGCAGGCGCTTTACTTTGTGTTAATAATTTCATCACCACTGCTCTAAAACGGTGAAGGAAAACATCGTGAGGTAACCGGCATGTCCTAGAACCAAAAATACGATGATATGTGACATCTACCAACAAGCACTGTCGTGGTCGAGTCCTGTGTCCCAGCAGTGCGAACATTATAGGCTGATTATGATGATTTAAGATGAATTCAAAATATACACGCAACTATGACGAAGTGGGAAGATAGTGTTCTTTCACTCTTCTTATAAATACTGCAATAGTTTGGCAGTCCCTGTATTCCACAATCGCACCGCGTGCACAATCATATTATTGCAAATCATTTTTGGTATCTATACTCTGTCTTCGAAGTTCTTCATCACATCACATGCAGTACATAACTAATAACACAGAACAATCTGTTCTATAACAGCTTGGAATGTAATCAAGAAGATATAGTTGAAAGGAAAAACTGAGAAGTCAAGGGGAAGTATGTTTTACATACATTTTTCAGCTACTAGTCACGTCTCAACAAAGTGAATAAGTATAACTTTAAAAATTAAACAGTCAAATACAAGTAGACTGACACAAAGTAAGTATGTAGACATATTTCTAACTCCGCCCTTACACCGAGGCTTAAAACATGTCGATGCCCCCAAGCAATAAGTCGGTAATGTGCTATTATGGACTTATTATTGTTATGTCAAATTCGACACCTATGGGTTTGGATACATCTAAGTGATTTATTTCACATTTTTCGTAGTGATATTTACCAAGAAATCATGAAAAACACCTTTATTGTAGGGAAATTCTAAAACTAAATTGTGACGAGAAAAGTATCTTTACGTATCAATACAAAAATATTTTGCGAATTTAATTTTGGTAAGTTGCTATTACCGAGTTATTGGCGTAAATAACTAATTTCGGGCAGATCTTGTAACCGCTAGCACGTCGTTGTTGTCGAATTATTTTGAGTAAGCTCAAACCGTAATGCGAACTAACAAGCTTTTTAAAGTACATAATTTATTAATAAATATGTGTAAAATTGCAATACGCATCAAATTTGAACACGTCTAGTCCTGTTTTCGATAAAAACAATAACGTTTTATAACGATACTGTTACAGTGTCAATCTAAAATAACCACAATAACCCCGTAATAACAAATTACGTATCGTTTTCAAGATATGAAATAACGTTGGAAAAGTCCATATCGTAATGTTACGTATCAACATTTTTAATAAATTTCCAGCAATAATGGCGTAAGTGTATATTAATTAAACAATTTACCTATCATATTTTTGTAATATGTATTTCCTTAATTTGCAAGATTTTTCACACACTCAGTTTAATATTGACATCGTAATTGAATTACACAAAAATAATACTTTCGTTTGATGTATTGATGTCCTCAATAGTCCGACTAGTTAAAAAGATATTCAACAAAAACAGAAAAACATTTCTCCTGTAAAATTTGAGTTTTCCTATTACCGACTTATTGCTTGGGGGCGTCGATGTATTCTACTGTTTTCGTTCATCGTTTACACCTAAAACAAGTTGTAAAAACTAGTTGTATACAGTACTTAAAGAAAAAAAAAGAAAAAACGAACAAAATACTTAACAATGCAAGCTTAAAACAACACCAATACAAGTTTAATCAATACACGACATGTTTTTGACAAGTCTTTTACAAGACTTGTCGAAAACAAAAATCACAATTTGTTTATGACTGTAAACGCTCGGTTACTAATACAAAAAACCGGCCAAGTGCGTGTACGACCATGCACAGAGAACGGTTCCGTAGTTGAGATGAATTTATCCCAAGAACAAACTTAACATTGTAGTTTAAAAACATGTTCCCATACATTCCAACTGCAAATGTAAGTTTGTATGCACAATATTGAGTGATATTTTAAGACCATAGAAATCATATAGGTTTTTCCGTAAATAAGTATAGAACTAACTTTGTATTTTTTTCAAAATTTTAGACTACGCAGTATCGGAGATAAGTGGTAAATTTTGATCTATTTTTTATAATTTTCGTTTTAATAACTTTAAAAATTTTGATATTAAAATTTTACAAAAATGTATTTGAGATCCTCATAACAATCCACATGTCACACGGTACAGTTTACAAAACTTTTTTAATATTCTAATTTGCCCACCAAAAGTGATCCCCACTGTCAAAATTCATTTATTTACGTTATATGTTCGAGTTCGGGTCACAGATATTCATATTTGTACCAAATGTCATCTTAATCAGTCCAGTAGATTTGGAGCAAATCGGCTGGGACACGAATGATTCTATAAGGGTTCCATTTTTTTATTCGGACGTATGGAACCCTAAAAACCATAATAATTATACAAGCATAATTTATAATATCAACCTTTCCTACCGCATAGCTGATGTCTCTTCCAAAACAAATAAAGAACGACCGTTCTTTAGATCACTCTCAATCAGAGGTGGCTATGTTCAACTTTAAAAGAGAGAGGATTGGAAAATTCATATTGGTTCTAATCGGGCTTTTGGGTACAGTCTATAAGAAACTAGCGCTTAACTTCAAGGCTATATCTGTAAAAAAAGTCGGTCATTGATACCGTAACGCAACGTAAACCGTTCACGTTCACGTTAGGCTAAAACTAACGATATTGTGATATTAATTGTACACGGAGATATTTCAATATTTCTTAGAAAGTTTGTTTACAAAGTACACTTTGTTTTTATATCCAAGATAAGAATGCTTGGAAACATGCTGGTCCAGCTCCATAGGACAATCTAGAGTCTAGACAAAATCAAACTGGTTGCTATTTTAATTGTATAATTTATTATTTGATAAAAATAAGAAATCAATGTTGATTTTACATTTTGTGATTACATTTAGTCAGACACTGACCTATTACGCACACTGGGCCCGCGTGGTGGATTACAACCCACTCCCTCTCACAGAGAGGAGGCCTGTGTCCCAGCAGTGGGGAACATTATAGGCTGATTATAATTAAGGAGCTACCGAAATACTTATATCAATACTTTTGAAAGTCGTTGTAGAAATCCACATAACTACCACGTACCGTTACGTAATAATTTACTTATTTATATACTAGATGCGCCCCGCGGTTTCACCCGCAAAAGTTTTGACCCCGTGGGTATATCGGGATAAAAAGTATCCTATGTGTTATTCCTGGTTATAAACTATCTGTGTGCCAAATTTCATCCAAATCCGTTCAGTACTTTTTTCGTGAAAGAGTAACAAACATCTATCCATCCATCCTTACAAACTTTCGCATTTATAATATTAGTAGGATACTTTATTGTACACCACAAAAATACATAACAAAAAATAAATCAAATACTACAAAATATACAATGGGCGGCCGTAGCGCTTTTTGCGATCTCTTCTAGGCAACTATGGATGGACAGTGATGAATGACAGTGAATGTGACTTATAATTCATATGAACTTTAAGTTTATCTTAGATCTCACTAACATCGGTGAAGGGAAACATCGTGAAGAAACCTGAACTTATCCTACTTAATATTATAAATGCGAAAGTTTGTAAGAATGGATGGATGGATGTTTGTTACTCTTTCACGCAAAATGTACTGAACGGATTTAGATGAAATTTGGCACACAGATAGTTTATAACCGGGAATAACACATAGGATACTTTTTATCCCGATATACCCACGGGGTCAAAACTTATGCGGGTGAAACCGCGGGGCGCATCTAGTAGTTAATATAACTCTGTAACCGTCATCCATCTTGGGCAAGCGTGGTGATCAATGCTCATACCTTTACCGTATGAGAAGAGGTCCTGAGGTATGAGGAGAGACCTGCTGTGAGACAGAATAGGGTAGTATGTATTATTTTACAAAACCTTTATGAAATGAAAATTCAACTTTTGAATAATATCGTCGATAATAACGTTCACAGCGTTAATTTTGAACGTAGCTACTAACTTCCTTTTTGGTGAAATAGTAAATGATAAATGATTATAGTTCTGTAAGTAGGTTTGTACAAACACTTTTACACGGTATCATATTTTTTTAAACTAGATGAGGTCGGCGTTTCCTATCTGACTACTCTGAGAAGAAAGGCCGAAACAAACTCAAAGGTCTCTTTTAAAATCCATACATAATCTTGGTCAGACCGTGTGAAGACCATGTAGATTGGTGTCTGAAATGGTCTTTTGTTGAAAGAACCACACAGATTGAGTGGACCTCTCCAGTCAGTGCACGCATTTGTCAGTAGTTGTGCAACTCAACTCAGAACTTAAGGAGCTCAACGATTCAACGAACAATACCAAAGAAAGGTCATTTGGGTAGGCCGCAAACCGCAGTAGGTACTCACTTCAAATGAAAAGAGTCGAATTATGTGCATTTGCCAATGTTTTTGATGACTGATTACTATTCCATTAGTAGAATCACGACACCTAATTAGTAATTGATCGAATGTGTCATTTTAGTTGTAAGCGTAGTTTTAAAAGCATTTAAATTATACTCATTGATTCTTTTTTGTTTTTTTTTTTATTTGCTTATTAAAATTATAATCAAAAATGTATGAATTATTTAGTCTATCACCAACATACATTTATAGCAAACGAAAGTTAAGCATTCAACTTTTAAAGACATGGTTTACGAAAATTCTACGGCGCGGCGTAGACATTTGTAGGAAGCGCCATCTGTACCTGTTTTGCAATACTAAAATACTTTGTTTAGAAAACCGTAGTAAGTGGGCAGCTTGCATGTCATTCTTTTTGTATTATAATGTATGTTTTTATATATTTTTTAATTGTCTGATGTGTTACTATTGAATTCATGGGCAATTTTTCTAAAACAGTAACTTTGAAAACAGCGCCATCTATTGGTGAGTAGCCGAATTTTTCAACCAAAGTTGCGAACGGGTGTCAAATATGGTGTACGAAAAATTGAGTAGTGTGAGCATCTTTTTATATTTCGACTGGACTTAAAAAATATTCAGTATTTTGTACAAGTTATTTGATTATTTTAGACTGAAATTATAAGTACTAATCAGTTTTGTTTTATTGGTTAAACTAGCCTTTTTTTTTTTTTTGAGGGTGGGAAATCATCAAATAACTTCTCCCGCTCTGGGCGGAGCGGGAGGGTGTGTCAGACTCTTACTGACTAAAACCCACCCGTATTCCTTCTTGTTGCCTGTGTTGCGGGGGCCTCGGTGACCCATAAGCACCTTCCCGCGACCCCGGCAGGCATCGGCCCTAGTGGACCCCTACTATATGTGCTGACGACATCTCTTTGCGGCGCGCGTGGAATACAACGCGCCGTCGACCCGGGCCTGGTCCTTACCGGACGGTGAGCTACCCATTGCTCACCGTCCGCAAGCCCGCGCCTACGGTGGCCGGAAATCCGTTTAAACTAGCCTAGTTATCAGTCAGTCTGTAACTGTGTGTACCTACATTGTGCAACATTTTTTTTTTTTACTTTAATAATCTATTTTGTATGTCATGAATAACCAAACTAACATAATATTACCAGCCTATTACAGTCCTACTGCAGGACAAAGGACACGAGAATTGAACACAACGCTTGCTCAAGACGGGCTGGCGACTTGAGACTCAATCAATCAAACTTTATTCGTGAATTAAAATAAAGGTCTTATGTATACCTACATTTTAGTCGAGCTCTATGTGCTAGCAATGAAATTGGTGTATAAATATATTAGTTTTTTTTAAGTAATAAGTCTGAATCTATACAATACACAGTCACGTTCGAGTAAATAATATCAATTTATGAATAGTTAATCAATTTATTACTTATAAAAAAAAATTACATGCGTGTCAATGGGTAAATATATTAAAGGACTTACACACGCACACACACACAAAATCACGCCTTGTTTCCCCGAAGAGTTGGGCAGAGGTGTACCTGGACTACACCCACATTTCGCCAGTTATGTTTAAGTCCCATGTAACCCCATGTGGCAAGCCTATTGCCATCAACCGGGCACTAATCCAGACTCCGGACTGCTACTGAAATTCCGGATAGAAAAACCCAATAACACTTAAAGGACTTATATTAACTATAAGTTTGGGGTTCCTCATGATGTCCCTGATGTCAGTATTGTCCAAGGTAACCGCTTACTGTACTGCTTAATCTTGACTAGAACATTTTCAGTACTTCTAAAAGACATGCTTCTTGGTGGGTAGTTCGCTAAATATAACAAGGGTGCTGCAAATTACGCAATTGTATCTTTGTATCAGGCTGGTATCCGCAACTGCACTTCCAAACGTGAATAAATAAAATCATAAAATATCTTGTATTATGCAGGAATCGACCTCACAACGTATTGCGCAGCAAGTCAACCCTCACGCCACTGCGCCAATCAACCCCTGCCTTTTATAAATTCATATTTACTAATTCATGCTCGCGACTATTCACATCATAGCCCACGGCTTTATCTGGTCTTCCTAGGTAAATTGAAATCAAAATAATCCCATCTGAGAACTTGATACGGGTAAGTCGACCAACCGTCTAAAAGCACGCGGTAATCGTGCTCAGCTCATACAGTGGAGGGACTCTACGATCTTCGGTGGACCGAAGCGGTGGTCATCTTGTGTCTGTTTTGGCCCGTCGAGGTCAACACTCTTGAAGTGTACCTACGTCAACTCATGACTACTACAGGCTGCTACTCTCCCTGGAGATGTATAACCAATACTTAGGGCTGATTTTTCAATATTCAGATAACTTTTACTTGGAGAATAAATATGGCGATTCGACATATTTCCTGTACAAAAGCTGTCAAACCGCGATTTTCATTCCATAGACAAACGTCGTCTGAAGATTGACAAACGCCACAATTGCGGGGATAAGTCCCCTCTTTGAGGAGTGGCTAGAGAGGCGCCACGGCGTCCTCACCTTCCGCCTGACGCAGGTCCTCACCGGACCGGCAGCTTCGGGAGCTTCCTGTGTCAGATACGACGGGAGGAAACGCCCGGGTGTCACCACTGTGTGGATAGCCCGGAGGACACGGTGGAGCATACGGTGGAGGTCTGCCCGGCTTGGGCAGATCACCGCCGTGTCGTCGTGGAGGCGATCGGCGGCAGAGATTTCTCGCGATCGGCTCTGGTTCAGGCCATGGTACGGAGCGAGAGGGCATGGGCAGCCGTCACCTCCTTCTGCGAAGCAGTAATGCTCGCGAAGGAGGAGGCGGGACGGTTGAGGGAAAGGAAAATTTCGCGCCCTCTCGCCCTTAGCCGCCGCAGGAGACGCCCTGGGCGTCGGGAATCCCGTGCGGATTTCCGGCCACCGTAGGCGCGGGCTTGCGGACGGTGACCAAGCCCGGGCGCGGCGCGTTGTATTCCACGCGCGCCTCAAAGAGATGTCATCAGCACAAATGTAGGGGTCCACTATAGGGCCGATGCCTGCCGGGGTCGCGGGAAGGTACTAAAGGGTCACCGAGGCCCCTGGTTACACAGGCATCGGAAGGAACACGGGTGGGTTTTAGTCAGTAAGAGTCTGACACACCCTCTCACGCCCAGAGCGGGAGAAATTATTTGATTTCCCACCCAAAAAAAAAGTCTACTCAGACCGATTTATCAATCTTCAGATGACGTTTATCTAAGAAGAATACCGACGGAAGAGTACTGACTCTTCCTAGATCAGGATGGGCAATGGATGTGGCCTTCACTGTCATTCCGACCTGTATAATCAGCCTATAATGTTCCCACTGCTAAGACACAGGCCTCTTCTGTGAGAGGGAGTGGGCCATAATCCATCACGCGGGCCCAGTACATGTTGATGGATGTCACATGTCTTCGAATTTTTAGTTCTAGGACATGCCGGATTCCTCACGATGTTTTCCTTCACTGTTTTGAGAGCAGTCTTGTTTAAATAATTTATACACAGTAAAATGCCTGCTTGGGTTCAAACCCACGACTTACAACTCGTAAGTCGCGGCTGTTACCACTACTCCCGACTATAGCATATGGTGGGGTAGGTCCACGTCTCTTCATAAACTAGCTGTGTTTGATGGCAAAAGGTATCCACGAGTCCACGTGCTGGGAAAACTACAGGTATGTGAGATTTTTCCGTATATTGTCTCTAACTTCTGAGGTCCCTTTTTTTTTCAAACGCTTTCCAGAAAAGCTACTGTCGACCTATTTGATTATCTGTTACTTAAAGTATAACACGTAATGAGGATAGACAGCTTTATTAAGGCGCTGACAAGAGGCAAAGACCAAAATAGGCTTGTCTTAAGAAAAAATATTGCCAAATTTGTATAGTTTGTGGTAGCGGAAAAAATATATGTTAATTTTGAACATATTTTCCAGAACTTGGTTGTCACCAAAACACGTATTGAAAAAAAATCTCGATACAAACTAACGTTAAACTTACCTCTTACCTTGAGTTCAAATGCAAAATATCTGTATTAAATATCAACATACGTTACTTATTTAATTAATAACAAGAACGTCTTATTTGAATGCAGATCGTGATTGTTTTTTATTTTCGATTACTCAACTAATTTTTGAGTAAATAGATAATTGCTTCATATTTTGCAATAAATCACAAGCGTTGTGTCATCGCGCTTCTTTCTTTTCTATGCAGTCTGACAGTGACCGCGGTTTAGGTGTTGTCAGCGTCTTAAGTGGTTATTAAAATATCAACAAACAGACGTCATCACAGCTTACAAAACAGCGATTATCATAAGCACGTAATTACAAAGTCATTAACGTGAATAATTAATACACAATGTTTTATTTGATCCGGAAAACTTCAAAATAGTTAGGTACATTGGTAAATAATTTATTTTCACTCACCCCACTTTTATAATTTTATATAAACGTTCAAACCAATCACGAAATATATTTAGGAATAAATTAAATATTGTGTGCATTAACTATTTATAAGATAGTACCCCCGAGTACCCCCTTCACCCGTGAATAGAGTCTCCCTATTGCTAGTAATAGATGAGGGTGTCTAGTTTGGCCTACAAAGGAAATGTAACTTTATTTCCAGCACTTTTAGGTTGCCTTTACCTGCCAGCTTTCTTTTATTATGTACTTTTATTCGAGCTTATGTATAATCCGTGTCTATTTTATGTATGACGTGGGCATACTGAAAATTGTTTATAAAATTTTAGAGGAATTATATTATGAAGGCAGGCTGAAAATAACACGTCATGGACGTGTAAACCGAAAATGAATATGCCAAAGGCATTTTCATTTTTAGTGCTTCGGATATATCGATGGAAATTGCAGTTTTTTATAGAAACCAGTTTGTTGAAGAAATTATAAAATGTTTCATGCATCACCTACGTAACAATTGAATATCCGTATCTGTAAGTATCTATAAGTGGATATCTGTTATTTTTTTATTTATTTTAAGGGCTTTATCGCTGAGCGATAACGTCACCCTGTAACATCAGCACAATCACCACTTAACCTAAATACACTTATTCGAAAGGGTTACCAAGGCCCCTGGCAACACAGGCAACGGAAGGAACACGGGTGGGTTTTAGTCAGTAAGAGTCTGACACACCCTCCCCTCTGCCCAGAGCGGGAGAAGTTATTTGATAATTACCCACAAAAAAAAAATCAAATGCTCGATACAATATTTAGAGATGATGCCTGGGTAAAAAAAAATCTATTTAGTCCGTCAGTCAGATAATACAAAAATATTAGACTCGTATTTTTTTGCTTTGTCATATTAATAAACAATTACTTAGATAAAACTCATTAAAATTTGAGAGTGGGGGCTCGCTACGTCACAATTCAGTATGGCGTGACGTCATGTCATATTTTAAATCAATTTATCGCCACACATAATCAGCCTATAATGTTCCCACTGCTGGGACACAGGCCTCCTCTCTGAGAGAGGGAGTGGGCCGTAATCTACCACGCGGGCCCAGTGCGGGTTGGTAGATGTCACATGTCTTCGAATTTTTGGTTCTAAGATATGCCGGTTTCCTCACGATGTTTTCCTTCACCGTTTTTGAGAGCAGTGGTGATATAATAATTTACACAAAGTAAAGCGCCTCTCTGGGTTCGAACCTACGACATACAACTCGTAAGTCGCGGCCGTTACCACTGGGCCTCCACTGCTGCCATTATGTTAAATTACATTTTAATTATGATTATTCTAGTGATATTTTTTGGGCCACCACTGCTCCCAATTTATCGCCATAATCTTTGCAATTACGTAAAAAAAAAAGAATACGTGTCCAATATTTTTTAATAAACTACCAGACGGACAAAAAAAAAGTCATCATCCCTATTATCTACCGTCTTTATATAATTTAACTTCCATATACTTACCTAGTATAAAAAGGGTTGGTTAGGCTTTGAAGGTCAAATAGACTGTTACTCCATGTATATTATTGATATATAAGCCAACCCCAACATAGTTAGGAAAAGGTTAGGCAGATAATGATACCTAGTAAAAAAAACTTTGAGTAGGTATGAGCCAATAGAAAATGTTATATAAATATATTTTTTTTATATTTATGTAAAACATATTTTTAAAATAAAAGTTTACAAAAAAGTCTTAGTACGTTTTTGTAAACTTTTATTATAAAAATATGTAGCGCGCGTTAGTCCCGGAGCTGACAGCAACAGAGCTTTGTGTGTATTGCAATTTCTAAAGTGTCGATGGCCTCATAGACAAACATGAAAGCATCACTGACTAACTATGGTCAGTTCCGAAGATATCTGGCGAAAGTGTAAACAAACCCTATTCAAGTTAATTTATTACGCAATTATTCACTGAAGAGAATTAGAAACACATTCATCTTTATTTTGAAGGTTTCAACTTTATATTTCACCACTTTTGCCCACAATTATTGTTTAAATAACATTATTAATTTGTAATTGAAAATTCACTGGCTAAAATTGATGTGATAAAATTAACCTCCGTACCTCGGAAAGCACGTTAAGCCGTTGGTCCCGGCTGCCATTCGTGGATCTTTGACAGTCGTTACGGGTAGTAGAAAGACTGACAACCAGTCTTACCAAGGGGTACCGTATTATCCAGTAACAGTCGCTCCATGTAAAATACTGGTATTCAGCTGCATCCGATTAGTCTGGAAGCCGACCCCAACGTAGTTGGGAAAAGGCTAGGCAGATGATGATGACGATATCAAATAAAAAACAATTTGAAGTTGATTCAAAAGATTGAAGTATTCAAGTAATCAAATTAAAAACCCAATTGGTTTTTGATACAAATTGGCACCCACAGGTAGGTTTCCCCTAGGTTTAGGTAGGAGGCCCTTGGCAACACAGGCAACGGAAGGAACACGGGTGTGTCAGACTCTTAGAAGTTACTTGATGAAAAAAAAAAGTAGGTTTCCTGATCCATTTGTTTACATTTACAACAGATTCTTTTGGAACTGACTAGTGCACTAAAAAGATCATAACTCACTCACTTGGCAGTTTACTTGACCAAGTTCATCATCAACAAAATAATAATCTTACAACTTAGCTTCAAAAAAACTTATCGTGCTATTCATAGCATCGAAAGACTTCATAAAACTGTCTATGACCTCTCTGTTCTATTTAACTGCTGCTGACTCACATTTATTATTCTTGGAAGTGAATAAAGCCTGGAGCGACTAATAGCAATTTATCTCGCTATGTGTCGCTTAGAAAATTGTGCTTTATTAGGGTTCAATACCCGAAGGGTGCCAAACGGTACCCTATTACTAAGCCTCCGCTGTCCGTCCGTCCGTCTGTCTGTCAGCGGTCTGTATCTCATGAACCATAATACGTAGATAGTTGAAATTTTCACAGATTGTGTATTTCTATTGCCGCTGTAACAACAATTAATAAAAATTAAATAAAGTTTTTAGTTACAGCGCGGCCCCATACAAGAAAGCGTGTTTTTTTTGGCGGTTCTGGCTCGATACGGTACGGAACCCTTCGTGTGCGAGTCCGACTCGCACTTGGCCGGTTTTTTTCAATTAATTTTCCTATAGTCAGATTTGATAGATAGGTACTACTAATAAGTACTAGGAATCGAGCACCTTTAATTTAATTTAACTGAATTGGGAAAGAAACTTCGTTCCCAATTCAGTTAATCCCAATTCTGCTTACCCACTCAATTAACTAGCTACAACGATTAGGTAAAGGTTTTGTCGAAAAAATTGGGAAATGAATATGAATGATTCAAAATGAAAATAATTTAACGTATAGAGTCTGATCACAGATAGGTAATACCCGTACTAAATACATTCTTCATTTGGTATTATATATTTTTTAAATATCCTCATAGAGCTGTGGTGGGTAATCCCGGGCGGATTTCCGGCCACCGAAGGCGCGGGCTTGCGGACGGTGAGCAATGGGAAACTCACCGTCCGGTAAGGACCAGGCCCGGGTCGACGGCGCGTTGTATTCCACGCGCGCCTCAAAGAGATGTCGTCAGCTCAAATGTAGGGGTCCACTAGGGCCGATGCCTGCCGGGGTCGCAGGAAGGTACTAATGGGTCACCGAGGCCCCCGCAACACAGGCAACGGAAGGAATAAGGGTGGGTTTTAGTCAGTAAGAGTCTGACACACCCTCCCGCTCCACCCAGAGCGGGAGAAGTTATTTGATGATTTCCCACCCAAAAAAAAAAAAGAGTCATCTCAATTATGTATCTCTTTTCCTTGAATTTATATGTATATAAATGTATAATGTAGGTATATATTGTACTAAATATAAGTATTTGTATTATAAGTGTGTAACCTATTTACGTAACTCTGTAACTATTCTATTTATAATCTATTATGTTATCTTTTAATGTTTTTCGTTATTTTTATTTCTTCTCAGAGCACCTGCCATCTTATCTTTTCACCACCTTTGGTTGACTGGTAGAGAATTCCTAAGGCATTAAGTCTGCCTTTGTAGGTACTTAATTGTGTGCGAGAAGATTAAATAAATAAATAAATAAGTACCAGCGGTCGTTGACCCAAAAAAACTCATCATCAAATCTTTTTATATTTATTTTCTCGTGTGTATGTAGCGAAATTTCACAGACGTGATGGTATCATCACGTCTGTGAAATTTCGCTAACAAATCTATTTTGACTCTGTACCTATATGAAAACTCAGATACGAGTTTAAAAAAAATATTTTATTTTCGAACTCAGGAGGTTATTTAGAATAGGTATAATACTTTGCAGTTAATTTTAGTCTGATAACTTTAAGGCGCTGACAAGACCCAATTGACCAAATTAGGCTTCTCTTAAGAAAAAAAAATTGCCAAACCTGTAAGGTTTGTGGTAAAAAATCTCGATACAAACTAACGTTAAACTAACCTCTTACCTTGAGTTTAAATGCAAAATATCTGTATTAAATATCAACATACGTTACTTATTTAATTAATAACAAGAACGTCTTATTTGAATGCAGAACTTAGTTGTTTTTTATTTCCGATTACTAAACTCAATTTTGAGTAAATAGATAATTGCTTCATATTTTGCAATAAATTACAAGCGTTGTGTCATCGCACTTCTCTTTCTTTTCTATGCAATCTGACAGTGACTGCGGTTTAGGTGTTGTCAGCGTCTTAAATACTTAACAAAATAGCTCTACCAAAACCCAACAAAAAATAATTTCAAAACAACGCACGAATTATTTTTATATTCATTCTCTGTAACCTACAAAACATTAAAAAGCCTATTTCTTTTGTAACAGCCCCTAAAATTGTATCACGTACCATAAACCCACAATACAGGGTGTTTGAATAAAAACAAAAACGGATTTATTTCTTACGCATTCAAATTAAGCTTGCCCACCATTTTTATAGCTTAAAGCAGTCCGTAGCGAAAATAAACGTCCTTTATTTGGCACATAAAGGACTTATTTGGCACATAACAGAAATAAAGCTGGTTCATATGAATAGGTGTCGCTGTTTCACAAAAAACTCTTTATTTTATACAAACGATGTATGGCGAATGAAGATATGTGAAAGAATGGTTATTTAATGCTTGAACATAGTTGTAATTGTTTTTTTTCTGTCGTACTTACGAGTAGTCCGTACGGCATTGCTTTGAGTTTGTCATTGTCTCCGAAAGCAATCTCTAATTTGTTTAATACTACATATATACATTTATTTATTATAATAATAATTATACTTAAATTTATTTAATACTCTTGCTGTGTTTACTAAAAAACTTTCTGTGTATATCTCATAATTTTAAGGGTAATTGAAATGGTTTTAATTAAATAAAATAAACACTTTACACTAAACTATGTTGTGTTTTCGTTTGATAACAGCTAGTATAGGGCAGTTTCTCAATAACTACCCTTACATACACATAGTCCCATATTTATTGATAACGCATGCACCTGATTTTAATTTGAATGTTCTGATTTTGAACTTGTAAACCAAATACTAACAGAAGAACACATTCATCTTTTTTGTGAATGGCATCTCTCAGGCCTCCAGCTAGGGCATAAAACTTACAAACTAAGCGACTTAACTCCAAGGGCACCCCCTGTGGGGGTCGCTGGAGGACCACAGCAAGAGACAGGCTGGATCAGATCAAACACTCTCACACTCAAAATCAGTGTTTATCAATTATTTATGCAGGATAGATCAATGCAATATGTAGCTAATATAAAAACTTGCGTCCAAAACTGTATCTTTCTCAACTTTTATAAGTTTCAGTGAAATAAGCTTCCAAGTCACGTTATTCTGATTTTTTACACGCCATTTAAACACAATAGACAACGAAAAATTATTCAGGCGTATTCAAACCATATCTTTTCTACATAAAAGTCGGTGGGCAGACAATTTTATAATCCACCCCATTTAGCACACCAGCCCAACAATAAAGCACCCAGTTTCCCTTCGAAAGCTCGCCATTTTTCTCCGCAGGACCCCACATATATTAATAATATATTGCACTGTAAGAAATCGCAAACGCGAGGGTGGGCCGGCTAAATGCTCCTCGATCCCTTGTGGCACGACCAAAAAATATACGAAATCCCACACACAAATTTCAACTACATTTTGAGGAGCGTAAGGTGTATTTTTGACTGGAAAAATACAGCACTTAATCACCGCTGTCTCTCGCATAATATGTATGTAGAATGGTCGCGTACTTAGGCCTTTTTTTTAGCAAAAACTGTGACGCCTCGCGGATTCAAGATGGCGGCCGCTCCAAACGTATTTTGTTTTCGTGTAATTACATGCTCTTCAGAGTTCAGAGTTCTAAATGGATTTATGTTTGGCGAGTGAAGTCATTTGAAATTAGAACGTTATTGTTTTTGGCGCGAACTGAACTTAGATTGTGAAGGGAACAGGAAAAAGGGAGGGAAAAGACAAAAAACGAGCATGTTACAGGGTGTTTATTTTTTATATGAAAAATGAATAAAAAGATTTCACAAAAAAGATTTTGTTGCGGAAACTCTGTTTAGATAGACCAAATAATCAGAATATTATTACAAAGGAATGTAAACGTGAAGATACGAATATAAATGCAATTTTACAATGTAAATGAACAAAGCAAATTAAACTTATTGGTAAGAGGTAGGTACATGTTATGGAAAATTAATAAATCACTGAAAAACAAGCAAGCATGCAAGCAAGGTCACTTAGGATCTGCACAGTATCAGCAGAACTGAAGGTGAAATCCGCAAGTAAAAGCGTGTGTCACATAATACTTTGGATGCAATAGGTCAAATATCAGGTCTCATAGGTTCCTTAGATTCGATTTACTTAAACCAAACAAAATGATTATTAAATCTAGAAGATACATTAGGTTTTTAGAAGGTGTAAGTAAGACATATGTGTACGTGTGATGTAGGTGTATCTCGTGGGTAATGTACTGTTGTGTGTATCTCGTGTGTTATTTAATGCGGTGTATCTGGTGTGTACTTTGTGTTATGTCATGTATGGTGTGTGCTTATAAGATTACACTGCGATCACTAATTCATCCAAACTTGATGAATTAGCCACATCAAGATCGTTCGCAAAATGAGTTCATTCAAATTATGGCAGTGAATTAGTGTTTTTTTTAGTGTGATTTTGAATGTAGAACAATAGTAAATAAGAAATCTCTGGTTAAGTTAAAGTACAAAGAGGTACAAAGACTTGAAAGATCCCATTTTTAAAGACTCCTACAGGCATTAAAAGTTGATGTTGATGTTGATCAGTCAGTGAATATTACATCGTATTCTATTTATAACTTAAATTACATATAGGCACAAAGGTTTCAAATTAAAAAAAGTTTTTTTTGTAAATTCGAAAAGTATTTAAAATAATCTATTACGGTAGCAGCTGACGTCCAAAAACTAAACTAATTTGACATCAGCAAACAAAATGTCCCCACATCTGTCAGTTTTTAAAAATCGAACAGTGAATCGATATTGGATTAGTGAACTTGTGTGATTTTAAAGAATGAAAGCAAACGTTCTGTATTGGTCGTGTATCGATTTTGTGTTTGTTGAAATGAATATCGGAAATCGGTAAAAGATCCCTGTGTGTTGTTCGCCAGCTGCTTTTCAACCAAACATGCGTTATTTTTAATATTATTGACGAAAGGAATAGTTGTCGTTGTTAGCTAAATATGGCAACAGTTCTGTAAAAACCGTAAGTAATTTCGTAAAATATTTTCCAAAAGATTTTAGACAAAACCATTTTAATTTAAACGTAAAAGAAGTATTTGGAGTAGTTTTAACCCATGTCTGAATCAGTTAATAGATAAACCATTAGACATATTAGTTTGAAAGGAAAATTCTTCACAGAAAATTATTTGAAGTGCTTCGATTGCATATTAAGTTAGGTTAGAATTTTTAAAAGCTTATAATAAGTTTCTATAAAATTGCAATTTTTCCATTTTTTAATTATCTTGTTAGGTACTAAGTATTATATGTTTAAAGTATCACTTACTGATTTACAAAATTACAAAATAAATCTGTATTTTACCAAATAGGTAACTATATTTTTTTTTAAGATCTACCTAGAATGGAAAATTGAGTGGCAGAAACATTAATGTCACATTGAATTTTAGATATTTTTTAGATGCTAGAACACAAAATTATTATGAAATTGCCTATAAAATCTTCATATATTTCTGTTTTCTCAGAACAAACTTGTACTACGTAAATACCTACATGTTAATGTTCGCGGTGTGCTACTTACTAAATATCGGTTACTTGAGTACAAATCATAATGGTTATTAAACAAACGAAGTCAATAATACAAATGTCAACATTAATTATTACATTTGAAGCAGTTTTTAACTTGATCTCTCAGAAATCAGATTTCAAACTTATCACAAATTTATGTTTCTTTGGAATTCAATTTCATTAATTATACTGAAGCTGTTTAACAGTGATAATATCCTTATTTTTATATTTGCCAGCAGTAATTTACTAAGAGCCTGTTTCATCACTTTAAAACGAATTTAAAAAAATATAGGTCTTAGGCACGGCGCATAATTAAAAAAAAATCTGTAAAGTATCTGGTTAATGAATAACTGATATTTAAAAAACTGTTGTCTAACTACCAGGAACTACTATTTTTGAACGATATGTTTCACCTTTATCTTTTTCTTTCCCAAATTTTTTTATCATGACAAAACAAGCTCTCAAACAAGAATCCAATACAATAAAAACTATTTAGGTAGGTACTATAATCCAGTCATACAATCATTAAAACATGAATCGATTCCCTCGAATACCGATTGAAATCGATACTGATATCGGTATCGGTATTGGTAAAAGAATTCCGCCAGCGAAGTGTCGGCCATCCGATCGTGAGTAAATATTGGTCGATTTTGTCTTTTTAACCGAACGGCGTCCGTGGCCGAGTTAGAGGTTATTGTTCCATTTTTGAAATTCCCGCCGAACTTTGTTTTATTTTTGACGTGTAATGGTGACGCGTTGAAACTGTTTTCGTTTGCAGATGTATTGGTTTGCACTGAAAAAGAAGATGGTTTATAAATCATCACGGATTTTGGAGTTGTTATTTTTTCACACGTGTATGTTAGAACTTTTATACACCGCATGCTAGATGGATTGATTGATTGCGTTCACATAATAGTGCATACTTAGTTAATAATGGTTTTATAGGTAATTCTTCAACCGGCACTCAACAAATGAGTTAATAAATTGGAAAGCTGTGTTTGAAAGTGTTGATAAGAATATTGTTACGTTGTCATAAAGGTGCCAACTTTAATGATAGTGGCTCTTTTTCGCACTTTTTACTGATATACCTTATTACTGAACTAGTACCTATATTACTATTTGCGCCCCGCGGTTTCACCCGCATATGTCTCGATCCCGTGGGAATATTGGGATAGTAAGTATCCTATGTCCTATTCCAGGATATGGCCTACCCATGTGCCAAATTTCATCCAAATCGGTGCAGCTGTTTTAGCGTGAAAGCGTGTCGAACAAACAAACTCACTTTCGCATTAATATCTTAGGATAGGATAGTAGGGTATATGATTATATGTAAGAAATATTTAATACCTACGGTATTTAATATTTCTCACACATCAGGGGTACATAAACAGCCTATTTTTACATTAACAAACACTCGGACCCGGAACAAATATCCGTAGGACATACAAATATTGGCCCGCGTTGGAGTATAAGCCTTCGTCCAGCAACCAGCCTTTCACAACGTAGATTAATTTTAGTAATATCTACAAATTAACACTAACATTATGAAGAGATCTTGAGGTAGTACCTAGGTATAGATTGATGAATTCAATCACCAGGGGGCTGGTGGCGATTGTTTTTGGAATTAAGCGTACATTATTATATTTAAGGTGCCATGCTCTTTATATTAATTATTAATTCTAAGATATGGACAGATTCGATACTAATAAAATTTTAAATCAAGATTCATGATAGAGCATAGTTCTAAAATACAAAAAAAACTAAACTAAAAATATGAGGAAGTAGAAAAACTGTAGACAGAAAACAGACCGAAACAAATGCCGAAATCATCTAATAAATAAATGAAAATGACGCACGCGCGTCAATGGCACGGTACACAACAACAATTGTGAAGCAATTGTTGTCATTTTGCGTAGAATGCGCGTTGACCGTATGGCGTGCGTCTACTCTCGGCAAATAAATAAACAAAATTGTTTTTTTTTTTTTGCTTTTTACCTGTGGTCTGTTGCCTCGTGGATCGTCTGGGCCTTCGATATTTTTGGTACTTTTGTTGAGATTTACTTTCAAGCTGGATCATTTTGTTTTCTTCTTTAGATACTTCGGTATTGAAGTGAAGTTTTGATTTTGGATTAATTAGAAAAATGTTCTCATTTTTAGGCAGCACTGAATTTAGAGGATTTTGAACACTGACATTATTTTATGAATATCATTTTTGAACTGTTTAATGGTGTGGTTATTATTCACTGTTACATTTTGGATATAATTTTGCAAGCGAACTTATCGATCGGTAGCCAGATGTGAACTGAATACGATCGGTGCTCGCAATCCTTTAACGATTCGCATCCCCACTCTAATCCAAGAAAACATATTTACCTGGCCACGATAACCGCCCAAATCGAATTCAACATCCGAAAAAAAGTTATCTTTTATTGCAAAAAGAATAAAGACCAAAATCCTTCGGAGATTTCAAAATGAGATGCCAAAAAAATTGGATACTGCTTTGCTAGCCAGTCTTTATAATGTGTTGTGAAAAAGAACTGGTTTTAAAAACGTCGCAGCTTTATATGGCTGAAAGTAAATAAGTTGCAGCGTTCTTGCTGCAGAATTGAGCTCAACCGAAGGGTGCAACCCTTTGTCGCATGGTCGCGCTATGTATAATTATGTACTGGGCAATCTTTACAAGGGAACCGTCGGTTTGTTTTGTACCTAACCAGAGTTAAATTCGGTAGACATTTTCTTTGTAAAGGCATTATTGAATGGATGGGAAGATTACATTCATTTTGGTATTGAGATTGTGTTTCAAAAAACCGTTGTATCATTTGACACCAACGAAAAAAATGCAAACTGGCTTTGCTGGTCCAACTGTGGTGATGGTCCACCATTTTGTTGATTTTCCTCTACTTAGTCAGTGTCTATTCTGTGTCAATATTAACAACAAACTGTACGATAAAGTTCGTATGATGTAACTACTAATTAAACATTTAAATCCTATTTTTATTCAGTAGCATTTCAATAACTTTTTTGATAAAATTTTAAGTTTGTAAGTTAATAAAGTTTGTAGATACTGTGTATTTCACATTTCTGGCAGTTCTATATGAATGAAAGCTTAAAAGAGTAAACTTTGAGTTGTAAACTCGGTAAATAGTTCTCATTTAAGAGATTAGCATGATTATAATGAGTTCTTTTGTTTCGCAACTACGGCGTAGCAGATTTTAATTTAGCTTTAGTGCGTTGTCCTATTAACTGCTAAACTAAAAGCGCTTTTAAAACGTTATTTTCATATTCTTTTCAGATTATCTTAATCATATTCATAATAATAATTTATTTGTCAGAATATGGTACATTATATGGTCTCATGATTATTTTTTACGATATTAGAAAAAGTATTAAGTATAAAATACGCATAAACGTAAAATATTTTTCTTTTTGTATTTAATGTTTTATTTATTTATTTATAAATAAATACATTTTATTATAAAAATAATAATAATATGTAAATAAGTTTTATTTATTTATAAATAAATAAATAAAACTAAACTAAATTTATATATACTTTATTGTACACCACAAAAATACGTAACAAAAAATAAATCAAGCACTACAAAATGTACAATGGGTGGCCTTATCGCTTTCTGCGATCTTTTCCAAGCAAACATGGAATGGACAGTGTGTGTGTGTGTGTGTTTTATAGGTATCGAAAAGAATGAAGACATGAAGAAGAATGAATCAGCTTAAACAAAGATGGACGACTTTAAAGGCTCCTTCAAACAGGCGCGACACGCGACGCGATACAAAGGCACCGCTTGTAGCGGTGTCGTTGTGTCGCGTCGCGTCGCGCGACAAGTCGCGCCAGTATGTAGGAGCCTTAACGAGATTTTTAAGCCTAAAAACACCTTAAACAAAAACCTACCTACGCATAGAGCGGTACCCATATAAACACAAAAACCGATGCGGCCCACCCCTAATCTAAATGCAAATCAAGTATCTGCATTACGCCGACTAAATTGAACCTCATTGATTATACTTTTATGTCTGCGGTCTCTTAATTTCGTTTCTTTTCCCAGTTTTTCATTTTTATTACAATACTAGATTCTGCCCGCGACATTGTCTGTGAAATTTTGTGTTTTAACATAAAATAGTGAAATAATTTTTGGAATCTGGTCACTGGTTGTAAAGATTACCTGCCCCTACACACAAACTCACAAATTTTATCTCTCTATAATGTTAGTATAGGTAATTTCTTTTAATCATTGTTCTTAAAAAGATATCATAACATAACATGACGCCCTGTTTCCCCGAAGGGTTGAGCAGAGGTGTACCTGTAGTACACCCACATTTCGCCAGTTATGTTTAAGTCCCATGTAATAGGGGGCGAACACAAATCCAGAGTCCGGGCTGCTACTGTGAAATTCCAGATCAAAAAACCCGATAACACTTTGCCCGACCCGGGTATCGAACCCAGGACTTCATGCTTAGCAGTAGCGCTTGCGACCCCTAGACCAAAAAGATAATTATTAAAATTACGAATTGCGATGTGAAAAACCTACACGTTCGATCTTTTTTCATTCGATGAAGGTAGATTTTTAAACATTACCTATACAATACGTAACTGAATTAATGGACATTGTTAAAGTAGTTTTGTTTAAAATCGTTTACTGAATCGATTTCTGTCATTTTTAAATAGGTATTTTTTTTTTCCAAAAATAATTAAAGCTACGTAAATCAAAATGGCGAGCAGTGGTGGCCCAGTGGTAACGGTCGCGACTTACGAGTTGTAGATCATTGGTTCGAACCCAGACAGGCGCTTTACTTTGTGTTAATTATTTCATTACCACTGCTCTTCAAAACGGTGAAGGAAAATATCGTGAGGAAACCGGCATGTCCTAGAACCTGAAATTCCAAGACATGTGACATCTACCAACCCGCACTGGGCCCGCGTGGTGGATTACAGCCCACTCCCTCTCACAGAAAGGAGGCCTATGTCCCAGCAGTGGGAACATTATAGGCTGATTATGTAAACCAAAATGGACGAAGTGTAAAGTCACGAGCACTAATATGAAAGAAAGAAAGAAAGAAAAAGTATTTATTGGGACTCGCACAGGAGTTCACACATTATACTAAAAAAAAAAAAACACTCATAGAAATAAAAAAAAAAAACAAAAACAAAGTAAAATTAAAATAAAAACTAAAAGTCCTGTACGAGGCCAAAAGGCTCCAATCTCAGCATAATGCTGCATTACTTAAGAAATAAGTGTCGCAGCGCTGGTATTCTGATAGGGCCCACTGTGATGTCACGGATAGATACAGATATAAATAAAAAATAAAATAAACGTATGAAATAACCTATAAAAATAAAATAGTAGCAACTTTTAAACATTGTTTTCTCCTATTGTGTTAATTGTAATTTTATGTCGTTACGAACATAGTATTTTGGAACCCATGCTATTATGAAATAGGTCTTACCTCAATGTTGCAGTCTTTATTTCACGAAATAATTACTTTTTGTTTTGCTAAGTGTATACATATTAGTGCTCCTGACTGTACCTACTACGCTAGACCCTTATACTTGTGCGTGCGTACATTTGTAATGTGACCACAATATTGTCCCACAGTCAGTATAACTAATTTAATAAATAAACAATTTATTAAACCTGCTGGGGAGTTTGTTCCACCACTTCTTCTTCCCAGCTAAAGCACTAGGAAGTGGTGACGGGCGGGCATTTTTGGGGGACTGTCTTATGTAACTTTGACGTTCGAAAAGTCCTGATTTTCAGCCTAGTTTGAATAAATGACTTTTGATTTTGATTTTGAATGTTTTATACGTAACTATCATAAGTCACTTAGTAAATTGAAGCCACAAAATCTCCGATTCGTAATACCGGTCTGCGTACCTAGTTTAGGAGCCCGGAAAGCTGACACTAATTTTAAACTTGGTGGTACAACCCACTCTTTGAATATGCTATGTACTGTGTTGTTGTTTTTATGTATAGGTACTAATAAGCTTATTATTATTATTATCTGCACCCCGCGGTTTCCCCTGCATAAAGGCTTGTACAGACTGGGGCGATATCGCGGGCGCGACAGGCAGCAATATGCTAGTCTGCACGAACCTTAAGTCCTTATCCCGTAGGTATATCGGGATAAAAAGTATGTGTCTACGTCCTAACCCAGGTTATGGTCTACCCATGTGCCAAATTTCATCCAAATCCGTTCAGCCGTTTTAGTATGAAAGCGTAACAAACAAACAAACTCACTTTCGCATTTATAATGTTAGTTAGGTTTAGGATAGTAAAAATTGTAACATAATATTCTAACTGCCTCGATGTTCTAGTGGTGGCAAGCGCTACTGCTGAGCAAGAGGTCCTGGTTTCGATTCCCGAGTCGGGCAAAATGCTATTGGGTTTTTCAATCTGGAATTGCCCGGAGTCTGGATTTGTGCCCGGTCGATGGCAATAGGCTCGCCCCCTATTACATGGGACTTAAACATAACTGGCGAAATATGGGTGTACTACAGACACCTCTGCCCAACCCCTCGGGGAAACAAGGCGTGATGTTATGTAATATTATAATTGAGGTGTTTGGTGTGCGTTAATTCCAGGACATGTTGTGTACCCGTATTGCTTCATTGTTGCCCCTTCCAAATATAGAAAATGATTTGTAAAAAATATTCGAAATGCATCATAATATTAGGCTGCTTTTGTTTATTTACATTCTACTGCGAATTAGGCTGGGTAACAACGTGATAATGGGAAACGGAATTCCGTTTCCCATAATCACGTTCATAAAAATCCATTTGATATTATGGAATTTAACGAAAAAAATATCACCACAATAATCACGTTCATAAAAATCCATTTGATATTATGGAATTTAACAAAAAAAATATCACCACCATAATCACATTCATAAAAGTCAATTTGATATTATGAAATTTAACGAAAAAATTATCACCTAAAATTCCAGCATGGCTGATTGCATTTCCACTTACATGGAAAAGCGTTAAACTAGATGATGACATGAAATGCGTGGTTTAGCGAGGCGTACGCATTATGGCTATGCCACCATGGGTTATACCTACCTACACATATTTTAATCAATATAAAAGATATAATCTTCCTTTAAAAAATATTTTATATTATGAATTTTATTTAAAAATTAGCTAGATATCGGTTGGCTATTTTTGGTGTGAAATCATCAAATAACTTCTCCCGCTCTGGGCGGAGCGGGAGGGTGTGTCAGAATCTTACTGACTAAAACCCACCCGTACTCCTTCCGTTGCCTGTGTTCCGGGGGCCTCGGTAACCCTTTAGTACCTTCCTGCGACCCCGACAGGCATCGGCCTTAGTGGACCCCTACACTTGTGCTGACCACATCTCTTTGAGGCGCGCGTGGAATACAACGCGCCGTCGACTCAGGCCTGGTCCTTACCGGGCGGTGAGCTACCCATTGCTCACCGTCCGCAAGCTCGCGCCTACGGTGGCCGGATATCCGCCCGGGATTCCCGACGCCCAGGGCGTTTCCTGCGGCGGCTAGGGGCGAGAGGGCGCAAAATTTGCCTTTCCCTCAACCATCCCGCCTCCTCCTTCGCGAGCATTACTGCTTCGCAGAAGGAGGTGACGGCAGGTATCGGTCGGCTTAAGAGTTGTACAGTGAAAAACTTGTTTCAGGTACTCATCACAAAAATACAATAGCTATTCTGCCATAAAAAAAACGTCCAATGTCCGTTTTAACGAACACGTTTTAAAGGCCACACAAAAACGCTACAAAATGACTTATGGTCCTTTATATACGCTATTATACCGATATCGAGATCACAATTGGCAATTCAAACGCTCCCCAGTCTAATTCGCTCATTTCGACCGAGCTCCGTGCAAAACGCAGCTAATGCAATCATGCAAAAACCGGAGTCTAAAAAACGGATAAAATCATTTTATTAACCCACCAATAAAGTTTGAATGAAACAGGTTTTTGGAACGAGGGTTTCTGCAGTGCACAGGTACCGCGGAATGCAAACTTCGAGCTGCAGATCACCAAACGGGTTCCGGGACGTGTTTTCGACATTGTCCTCAAGAATGAAAGGGGTAGCCGAACAATCATTGGCACAAATAAACACGACAGCTGCAGGTTGCAAAAACTGGTACTGCTCCAAAAAGATCCGTTTTCGTTTATTGTAATATTTCAATAGCCATTTATACCGTACAGGCTCATGATATTGTTAAACGATAATCCAATGAATTCAGTTGGTGTCGCATCTCTAACTGACACCGTTCCGCCATTTTATGAATTTAAATAATAAGAATTTGAAATATAACAATCTTTCAGCGTTCCATTTGTAAATTCAATTTTAAAAATGGTACGGTTTTCAAAACAAAGGCGTAAACTTCATGCTTCGTTTTTAAAACTAACACCGAATGCCAAGAAAAGAAACGTGTTGTGCACGCGGCAGCAAAAAAAAATGGCAGACATTTTAAAACAGCGTAATATTCACATTTTCCTACTAAGATAACGCTCCGCCGAGCGAAATATGAAAGGAGTTATCAAAACAATCTCGCGCGCACTAAATCACTGTATATAAGGGGAAGAGGAGTGCTATTTACTCGGAAACGGACAAAATAAATGTTTTTATTACATAATGCGAATTTTCTCAAAGTCTCATTCTAAAAGTGGGAACCACAAAAATAGTCCTTGGCGTTTAGAATATAGAGTCAAGTTTCTATTGTAGAATTTTTTGAACATTGACGCTGTTGTTTGTTAATTACAAATGGACCTTTTTGTTTAGGTATAAGTCTTGTTTTCATTTGTGAGGTGTGAGGGCAGATGGTGGGCTTTGTATATAAAAAGGTATGGTGCACAATTTTAAGCAGAGGGATTTGGTGGCGCTCGACAGCCCAGTGGCTTTCGTCGCTTCTCTACCTCTGCATACGTACAACCTACGGGCTGAACTACGGCCCGTAGGTAGAAAACTGAAAACATCTTTTTATACAGTGATTGTGTATGAAAACTGAGGATTCTTTTTCTTTTCTAGTGTGATTGCTTAATGAAACTCTTATAGACATACTGGTAGCTATTGTTAGTTTATTTATTTTTATTGTATATATATTTACATAAATAAGTATATGCGTTATGTATATATGCATTTATTGTATATGTAAATGGTACACCACTGACTACCTGCAATATTGTCTCTCCTTCTCCCTTTAATGCGTCCAAAGGCTGGCTGTAAAAGATCGCTTTTAGCGTCAAGACCGCCCATTGTGTCACCGCTTGTAAAATTTCAACATCTGTAATATTTATGGTGTACATATAAAGAGTGTTCTATTCTATTATTCCTTCTTGCTGCATTGAGTCCTTACACAATAATGTAGTCTGCAATTAGTCCAATCACGTTGTCAATATATCAGTCGTACTTAGGTATGTCAAAGGAGGTCGTGGCCGCACGGGTCGACCGACATGGGGCTGCAGTTCCGACATAGATAGCGATCGCTTTACGACCATATTCGGTCGCAAAGTCCTAGTGGCTTAGAAAATCAAAATTGCTTGACAAGCGCGAAAAACACACAATCTTGTCAAGCAATTCTGACCGTCTAGGGATTAGGACAGAATTCAGTCGTAAAGCGATCGCTATTTATATCGAGACTGCAGGGCCAGGTTAAGCTACTCTTGCCGCAGTTGGTCCGTGGATGGGTGACCATCTTTACATACCGATACCTCTACGTGCCTTGAATAGCACGTTGAGCCGTTAGTCCCGGCTGTCATTTGTGCATCTTTGACGGTTGTTACGGGTCGTCACAAGTCCGAAAGTCTGACAACCAGTCTTACCAAGGAGTATCGTGTTACCGTGGTGGTGGAGGTTAGATATGTAGTCGCTCCATGTAAAATACTAATATTCAGCCGCATTTGGTAAGACTGGAAGCCGACCCCAACATATTTGGGAAAAGGCTAGGCAGATGATGAGTTAGTTAGGTCACGTGTTGTGATTTCCTGAATTATTTTATTTTTTTACCCGCATAAGCCTCGATTCCGTTAAAACATCGAGATAAAAAGTATTTATATTTATTTACATAACCAAATTACAAGATGATTATTAACATTAACTAAATTAAATTAAAACTAAGTTAAGCTTAAAAAAGGCCCTCGGGGCATTGTACCGAGGATGCTGGCGGCATTTCCTCGCTGAATTGCAATGCTAATGCGTTGCGCGAGAAAGCCGCCAGCTTTTCGGTCACCAGTTACATCAACTAGACGTTTCGCGATTTCCGCAAATAACTTATGCGCACTACACACGAACACGGACCGAGGGTCTCGACGCCAAAGGGCACAAAGTTGTACTCTCTGCCTAGGCCTCCATATTTAATAACTTTCAGATTTTCGGCATTTTCTGCCGCTGCACCCGCTTTAGAAGTAGTCCGTTGGAGGTGGGATGGTGCCAATGTATCTACACAGGTAGTGTCCCATACAAGCATCCGTCCCAAACTCCACGGGACCAGAGACACACCATCAGGTCTTTTGCCATCATCTCTGATAATGCCAGTCGGCTAAAGAAGAGCAGGCACATTGATGCTGGCAAAAGTATTTTATGTCCTAATCCACGTCATGGTCTATCCATGTGCAAAATTTCATCCAAATCCGTTCAGCCGTTTTAGCGTGAAAGCGTAACAAACAAACAAACTCACTTTCACATTTATAATATTAGTTAGGATAATATACGGAATATTATACAATATACAATGTAAATAGTTAATTGTAAAAGCATCGTTAGGATAGTCGATTAATAGCTGTTCTATGTTTAAACCGAAATGCCCAAATCATGCACAGCAAAGGATTGAACTTGGGCCTACTTTGTGCCTTGACTAAAACCCACCCGTATTCCTTCCGTTGCCTGTGTTGCGGGGGCCTCGGTGACCCATAAGTACCTTCCCGCGACTAATGGGATCCCTAGACGGACAAAATTGCTTGACAAGCACGTGATTTTTGAGTGAATTGAACTCGCTAGTAAAGCGATCTCTAACTATGTTGAGACTGCATCCCAATAGTGAGCTGGGGCTGCAGTCTTGACATAGATAGCGATTGCTTTACGACCGAATCCGATCGCAAAGTCCTAATGGGGTCCTTAGACAGTGAAAATTGCTCAACAATTACAAAAAAGCCACAATCTTGTCACTCGACTTTGCGACCGAATTCGTTCGTCTATGTCGAGACTGCAGCCCCTGGAATTATTTCGGTTTGGAACCACACATTTGGAGATTAGAGTCTCAAATCAATCATCATTTGCCTAACCTTCAACTATGTTTTGTTTGGCTTCCAATCTTACCGAAAAATGAGAAATCCAAGTGCTAGCCAGGCATTAAAAAAAATACAGTCAAAATCCAGTGAAGCAGATTTCTACAACACTACTTAAGCTGGTAACTAATAGGAACCGATCATAATTACCCTGTTCCAATAAAAAAAACGCATCGTTACTATACGTAGCTTCAGGCAACGATACGAAATATAAAATTCTATGTACATCTCGTATGAAACAAGTATCGCGTTACAGATCAGCGTCACTCGTTAGCGTTTCTGGCTAACGGTCCGGGGTTCGATCCAAACAAATGTAATTGGGATTTCAGTCAGAAAAATCCGCGATGGGGGTATGTGGGATATGTATCGGGAAGTACTGAATATTGCGATCCTACGAAGAGTTATGGACTGAAAGTTGGACTTCCACATTAAGTACTTACCCAGGTACCGTAAAACGGGGTGAATACAAATGCAGGGGTGAATCGACGAAACTTTAAAATGCATTTTAACGTTGAAATAATATAATTTGTTGCCAAAAGGGGCTCTCATGTGTTTATTGTATAATAATTAACGCCTAACTTTCCTTGTTGGCAGCAAACTGTATTATTTTTTTAGGATAAGGACCAGGCCCGGGTCGATGGCGCGCTGTGTTCCACGCGCGCCTTAAAGAGATGTCAGCACAAGTGCAGGGGTCCGCTAGGCCCGATGCTTGCCGGGGTCGCGGGAACGTCCGAAAGGGATATCGTGGCCTCTGACAACACAGATTAACACGAGACTTGTTTTAATGGATAAACACAAAAATGACTTAACTGATTTTAAACATTATTTCACCTATAGAAAGCTACATTGTCAGCAAGTAACATGGGCTGTATTTTAGTTAAAAAAAAGTTGGAGATCCCTACGAAAATTACAATAATGTAACTCAGGGTAAAAAACATTTCTGCCAGGGTCGCGGGAAAGTCTGAAAGGGATACCGTGGCCTTTGGCGGCGCACAGGCAACGGAAGGAACACGGGTGGGTTTTAGTCAGTAAGACTCTGATACACGCTCCCGCTCCGCCCAAAGCGGGGGAAGTTATTTCATGATTTCCCTTTGAAAAAAAAGGGCTTTGCTGCTCTAGTTCAGGAGTAGAAGTGACTCAGCCGCTAATGAAAAGCTATGCTGAATTGTATATATTTACTATTTACTTTTTTATTTTTTTATTTTGCCAGTGGCTTGCTTGTCGGAAATTGTCGTAAATTATTCTACGGGAACGTACTACCGGGATAAAAAGTGCCACCCATGTGCCAAATTCCATCCAAATCCGTTAAGCTGTTTCAGCGTGAAAGCGTAAGAAAACAAACGAACTCACTTTCGCATTTATAATGACATAATCAGCCTATAATGTTCCCCACTGCTGGGAAACGGGCCTCCTCTCTGTGAGAGGGAGTGGGCCGTAATCCACCACGCGGGCCCAGTGCGGGTTGGTAGATGTTACATGTCTTCGAATTTTTGGTTCTAGGACATGCCGGTTTCCTCACGATGTCTTCCTTCACCGTTTTAAGAGCAGTGATGATGAAATAATTTACACAAAGTAAAGCGTGTGCCTGGGTTCGAACTTACGACCTACAACTCGATTAGTTAGGATTTCTAGATAAAAGGTACCCGATTCTCAGACTTATCCCCATTCAATACATCCTATTCAATCACTCGAAATTACTCATGACATTTTCCTCGCTTGGCATCGAAAGTGTAAGTGCGCGGCAGACACATAGGGACGCCCCCTGCTGTCGCGCCACGGAACTAACGATATCGCGCAGTAATCGGCCCCGATCAGATCAGATCATCGAATCCAGACTACTACGGCTACACTAATTGTACTGGATTGCGGCACACGTGTAACTTAACTAGCTCGGAACGCGATTCCGCCTGGGTGTGAAGATTTTTCATGTAAGTAAAGCTTTCTATGTAATTCTTTGGGGCATCTAGATAACTTTCTACCAGAAACGTTTGATGTAACTTTCATAATTCTATGATTTGTTAGTATGATTATACAGTTCATTGACTACTGCAAAATATGTACATATCAGCCTATAATGTTCCCACTGCTGGAACAATAGCCTCCTCTCTGTGAGAGTGCGGGTTGGTAGATGTCACATGTCTTCGGATTTTTGGTTCCAGGACATGCCGGTTTCCTCACGATGTTTTCCTTCACCGTTTTGAGAGCAGTGGTGATGAAATAATTGACATAAAGTAAAGCGCCTGTCGAACCTAAAACCTACAACTGCTAGAAAAATGACTGCAAAATGCTTAGATTCAAATGGATTATTTTATATTTGGTGTCATTAGATAGTCGTTTGTGGTTTTCGAAAAATTACGAAAGTCAGCCATGGTTTCTATGATTTAAAAATAATGTGAAGGAAAAGCGTAAATACTAGGCTCGTATTGTGCTTACTTAACTAAATACCTGTATCAATAAAACAAAAAGATACTGCGGAAAATATTTTTCATTACGTTTTCATAATGCTTTTACAAGCGTAACTCTCACTGGTTCCCTCTCGTTTAATATCGTACGTGTGATAATCCCCATAGAGAAATGAAAGTATAAACAATAACAAAGCGCCCGGACCCCGCCGATTCTAACCTCAAAACATTACTCTTGCTCATAAGCCCTCAGAAACAAAAAAAAACGTTCGCAGAGACCGCTCCAATTATAAAAGGCAGTCGCCCCGAAAACCCTCGGCTCTAAAAAAAGAATAAAAAAAAGTTATTTAAATAAAACCCGGCGCCCACGCTCTGTGTCGCATAAATTGCCTTCATTAATTTCCGGACCCTGCAAAATATTGTCTTGAAAGGATAATCAAATACAAAAACGTGGAAATGGCGGTGCGTCATTTCCATAACATTTCCCTGGCCCGCCCCCCGCGTCCCGCTGCCCCCTCGCCCGTTTTTCGTCCCCTTTTCCGGTCCCTCCGTCCCCTTTATGAGTCGTCCAATTACGACCCAACGTCGGAGCTTAAGGCTCGCATTAGAGAGAATGGTAATGGTCGCAATTAGATGTGTATACTATGCAGACTCGCGAGCTTTTATGTGCAAACCGTTGCTTACGAAATTAACTTAATTTTTTTAGCTAATCTACGTGAATTAAGGATAATTTTGTGAGCAATCACGCCTGCTGCTGTCGCTAGATTCAAACGAAGGCGAGAAAAGCAAATACTGCCAAAACGACACTATAATCGTAAATACCAGTTTTAGTCCCAAACTTGGCGCATTCATTCGTATTAAAATCAAAAGTCAAAGTCATTTATTCAAACTAGGCTGTGAATCAGCACTTTTCGAACGTCAAAATTACATAAGACAGTCCCTCAAAACGCTCGCCCTTCACCGCTTCAATACTTTAACTGGGAAGAAGAAGTGGCGCAACAAACTCCCCAGCAGCACACCTGTCTGTTCAGTTAGAAAAACTGGATTCTATACAATAATATGCAAAATAACTTACACTACGCGCAATACAAAACATTAAATTAAATTATTTGCCATATGTCAGTTAGCACACGACACCATACCAAAAAAAAAAACATCGAAAATACTCAAGCTTAAATAAAAAATTAAATAGTAAGCAGAACTTAGTACCTACCTAAAAGCCTGCAGGCACAACGGGCGTGCCCGCCTACAAGTGACTGTGCACGATTGCAGCAAGATATAGACCATGTAGCTGAGTGGAGTAGGAAAAATAAACTGCAGTTTAACGTAAAAAAATGCTCAGTCATAACTTTTAGCAGAATGCGAGAACCACAACATCACGAGTACAAGCTTGAGAGCACATCAATTGAGCGGGTAGAAATGGTAGGCGACCTGGGCCTCAAGTCTGCTATTACAATAGTGTCAGAATGGTCTATCATTGATTTCATAATTGTTGATTTTGACAAGTTTGGTAATCTACTAATATAATGGCGTCATTAATTAGGATCGGAACAGACCATTATGACACTATTGTAATAGCAGACTTGAGGCCCTGGGTGTGTGCCTGAACACGGAGGTAACATTTCGTGACCATATTGTAAAGCTTTGTAAGAAATCATACAGAAGTCTGGGTTTCGTTCTTCGACGGGCATCGGGTTATACAAATATAAAAGCGGTTGCAGCATTGTATAATGCGCACAATGCTGTCACATGGGCTCCGCATGAAACTAAATATAGTCTCATGTTGGAGCGCATACAAATCAAATTCACCAGATTTTTGTACATTTTGAAGCTATATGGTGTCTATCCCTTTTATCCGTTGATGTACCCAACCTTATTCGTTATCGGTATGGTCGGGTAACTCGAGACAAGGGGGGACTTAGCTATAATCACATATCTATTCAAACTATTACGTGGTAAGATCTATAATTCCGGTGTTTTTAAGGAGATTTGTCTGAATGTGCCTGACAATTACGTATCGCGGCGCCGGAAGCCACGGTTACTAGCAGTGCCACGCGCACGAACCAACTAGCTCAACAAAGCGCCACTGACGCGCGCCTTGCACGCACTGAATGACACGGCTGACAGGATTTATTTTCCTGCTCTCTGAATGAATTCACAAAAATAATATTGTATGTGTTATGTTATTTAGGATAGTAATTTAAGATAGTTTAATTAAGGACCACGCTACCGCATTAGGAATTTCCTGTAATGATAGCAGTGTTTATGATAAATAAATAAATAAATTAATAAATAAATACATATAAATAAATAAATAAATATAGCTATAGCTGTAATTCAAGTCACAAATGATAAACTAGGACCATCGATGTACAATAAATAAACAGTTAATTACGAAAGTAACAAAACCATGGTCAGCAAGACACCAGTCACCACAAGCAGCACCCGTGTCGACCTTCGAAGCAATGCAATACTTTTGAGTGTGACGTTCTAAGAAAAATCTACTCAAAACTGATTCTGAAGCTAATCCTAGTCAAAATAAGTCGCTACAAAACAGGTTTTCGTTCAAAACTCAGCAGATATTGCCGTCTTTGATTTTCATAAAAATCTGTTAGGTTTACTGACATGAACCTCAGGACCTCATGATTTATAACGATCACAGCATCATTGTAGATTACCCTATTGTCGAACGCCTTGAATGCCTAAAGGACCTCAGATACAGTTAAGGGGAAACGTTTTACATCCAAAACGTGACCCTTTAACTGTATCTGAGGTCCTTTAGGCACACATCACATTGAAACATCCTTCATTGATCAAATACTTGTAAAGTCCACAGCAAGTTATGCTTATCCTCAGTCATTGTCATACCTAAAACGCATGAGAAGTGCTCGTTCTTTTTCGTGTCAACTTGAACTTTACGAGTCCATATTAAAATGTAAATAATAGCAATCTACTGTTGCCCTATTGCAGGAAAAAGACCTATTCTTATACAGAGAAGACATGAGCATTGATCACGACGCTTGCTAAAGGCTGGTTACATAATAATCCGCCTATAATGTGCCCACTGCTGGGACACAAGCCTCTTCTCTGTCAGAGGGAGTGGGCCGTAATCCACCACGCGGGCCCAGTGCGGGTTGGTAGATGTCATACAATGTCATCGAATTTTTTCTAGGACATGCCGGTTTCCTCACGATGTTTTCCTTCACCGTTTTGAGAGCAGTGGTGATGAAATAATTTACACAAAGTAGAGCATCTGCCTGGGTTCAAACTTACGATCTACAAATCGTAAGTCACGGACGTTACCACTTACACGTTCAACTTAAAATAATTCTAGGCCCTATTTAAAAAAATATTTATGTAAATCAATAAACAATTTCAATTATAAGTACGGGTTTCCTCACGATGTCTTCCTTCACTAATGACTGCCTCATACCGTGTTATAAATACGGGTGAAAGGATACTAAACTTCCTAAGGCGAACCGAACTTACCTACTTAATTAAGTATTGTCATCACCACAATTTAATGTAAAATCAAATCAAATCAAAATATTTTTATTTCATATAAACTTACATGGGCATTTATGAAACGTCAGAAGCTAGGGTTCCAATTAGTCGTATCCTATGGAGAAGAGCCGGCAAGACACTCCACGGTTACTACATATTTTAAAAATAATTGGCTTTTACAATTTTTTCAAATAATTGTTAATAGGTATGGGAGGACAGTGTAGGCCTGTCGAGAGGTACCAGGGACTTAACAAAAAATAAATAGTCTACAAGTATATGTAGCCTATTAAGCCTATGTACATACCTACCTTAGCAAGTCTAGTTTCATTTTACAAATAAAGGCGCCTATTACCAGACAAATCCAATCGCCATACAATTAAACATAAAATCAAATTAGGATCTTCAAAAACACATACTATTATCAATATATAAAGGGCAAACACAGACGCGCCGCGAATTCGTTTCGGAGTTCGCCTAAATAAACAAAAACATTCATTGGTTGTGTTTGTCCCCACTTAATTAATTTTCTCATTTCCTATTAGCCCTGAGGTGAGGTAAAGGATTTTCGTTGCCCTGTTTGATTTTTGGTATCATGTTATGTAAATTCACTGAAGGGGCCCCTTATGTAAACGTGGTAGGTACCCTCTATGGGTAGGCGTAAAGCAAGTCACTCTTTGATTCAATCAATCTCAAAAAAAAATATTTCACTTAAACCTACATGGGCACTTATGAAACGTCAGAAGCTAGGTGCACGGTTCCAATTGGTCGTTTCCTATAGAGAAGAGCCGGTTAGGTACTCTTTTAAAAATAAGTGGCTTTTACAATGTTTTCCAATTACAGTGGTAATAGGTATGGGAGGACAGTGTAGGCCTGTCAAGAAGTACCAAGTACTTAACAAAAATAAAAAATAAATGGTCTACAAATCTAGTCTATTAAGCCTACAATGTTCTCACATTCACAAAATATAAAAGAATCTACGTAAAATATTAATAAAATAATAAAAACCTATTTCCCTATTTTTTTATTTAATAATAATAATTCATTTATTTCAGACTCATCCTAAGATTACATCCATATTTGTAAGTAGAATTGAGAGCTTACAAACTAGTGTAGTGTAGTGTGTATTTTCTGTCTCCTAAGATACAGCCAATCCCTAGTTTAGGAGACAGGATTTAATTTTTTTGTTGACACTTGTTTTTTACCCCTTGTGTCCATTGTTAGTTGACTGAATCATAGCATGTAACTAGTATATTTTAGGATCAATAAATTTTATTATTATTATTATTTAAACCAAATGATATGTTTGCCATTACAATTGTAACAATTCTGAATTAATATCCTGTCCACGAAAGCCACTAATGAATAGTTTGAAATCATAATTTTCGGTGTATAATGTCAAATAATGAAAATATTATGTCACGGAAGCATGTTTATCAAAATAAAAAACAAAATAAACACCGTCATTTTGGAGCAGTAAATAGACATTTACATAGTTATGCCGTTTATAAAATACCAGGGAAGCCACATGTGCAGAAGGAATTATTGCCAAACTTCCTTGTCTTCAACGTAGTCTTTAATCTTGTAATATGCGTTTTTAATAAGGACACGTTTGATGTGGGTTTTAAACTTTAGCCTACCTAGCCTTTTCCCAACTAGTCTAGCCTAGTCTAACCGGATGTAGCTGAATACAAGTATTTTACATGGAGCGATTGCCTATTTGACCTCCACAACCCAGTAACTGGGTAATACAATACTCCTTGGTAAGACTGGTCGTCAGACTTTCGGGCTTCTGACGATCCCTTACGACTGTCAAAGAACCACAAATGACAGCCGGGACCAACGAGTTAACGTGCGTTCTGAGGCATGGAAGGGTCTCGGTATGTAAAGATGGTCACCCATCCGCGGACCAACCACGACAAGTCTAGCTTAACCTGATGCATCGACCCGTGCGGCTGTTATTAGGTAGCCACGAGCTCCACACTCAAGTCACTCTTTCATTGTAGTCTGCAAAAAATATATTTCGAAAAACTAATTTTTGTTTTATAAAAACCATACTACAGCATTTTTATGTCAAAATAAAACTTAATTTAATTGCTAATAAAACCCGCGTTCTACATATAGGGCGCAATATTGCCGATCTTCCTACTATTTTTTATTTAATATTTTTCCATCAGAAACTGTTATTAAAATATTCAGTCATTAGGTACCCTTCCAAAAACCTAAAGAGTAAAACCATATTTTATTATTTATCCATACTGGGTTTTCAAAACTAGGTTTTATCATTTTATTGTTAAAATGCTGTAAAATGTTTTCTATAAAAGCAAGTAATAAAATATTTAAATGTCATATAAATGTTATGAGAACTACGCAGAAAAAGCTGGTAGATATTTTTTAGGTAAATTACTCATACCTTGAACCTCTGTACAGTGCAACGAATGAGATCGAACTCATGACAATCACATGCCAGTCCAGGCTTTTACCGACTGGGCTATTCCCGTTTAAGGTTACACGTTTCGAGGTAGTTATATCTTATTTCCATAGACACTATTTTCTTACTGAATAATTTTGTTGACTGCCTCGTTGGTCTAATGATCGCAAACGCTACTACTGAGCATGAGGTCCTAGGTTCAATTCCCGGGTCGGGCAAAGTGTTATTGGGTTTATCTATCTGGAATTTCTCAGTAGCAGCCCGGAGTCTGGATTTGTGCCCGGTTGATGGCAATAGGCTCGCCCCCTATTACATGGGACTTAGACATAACTGGGGAAATGTGGGTGTACTACAGGTAGGTACACCTCTGCCCATCCCTTCGGGGAAACAAGGCGTGATGCTATGGCCTTTTTTCTTAAATTATATAGAACTCTGAAATACAGAATGAAAAAACACGATTTAATACTTACTTTACTTATTTATTGTACCTACATTATAAGTGAACTAGCATTTGCCCACGGCTTCGCCCGTGTGGATGACGGAAAATATCCCACGGGCACGTACTACTGGGATTAAACGTAGTAAATCCTTTGTGTTAAATCCACAAAAAATAAAATGTGTAGGTAACTAATAGACTCCGCGTAGGGCTGTTCGCTCACACCGCGGCATTTTTAATTTGTTTTAAATTTAATTTAGTTTTATTTTGATTTTGGTTTAACTAATTTTGTTTTATTTCTAATTCAATTTAATGTTTCCTTTTTAATTTTTTTTATTGACTTAAATTTCTTTTTTTTTTGGGTTTTTTATTGGAATACTGTTTTCTTTTTTGATTATCCTACTAACTTATTTTCCTAAGTTTGAATACTAATTCAATATGTATTATTATATTAAATAGTATTCAAACTTAGAAAAATAAGTGTTTTTTTTTTCCGAAATAAATAATTGAATTGAATTTTTCTTACTTTTACCATTTTTATACCCGTCTTAATTTCTAAACGAAAGGTCCGATTCGAATAATTTAAGGAGGAATTTAAATGTTTATAACCAACCTTGATTATGAAACTATTTAGTTGGATAAGAATTAATATCATGATATGAATGTCACCTTCTTTCGATTCTACCCGTGTTTTTATCGACTAATTTGAACACAAAACGGTTATTGTAACTTAACTATAATAGAGTTAAAGCCTCGCATTTTTTTTTTCGGGTAATGTTGAGTACTATAAACATGTAGTACATTATTTAATATATCATCATAATTTCGCAGCGCATGCCTAATAATGACTTTTAAAGGGTACCCTGAGTTACATTATTGTAATTTTCGTAGTGATCTCCAATTAAAAAAGAAATACAGCACATGTTACTCGCTGATAATGTGGCTTTCTATAGGTGAAAAAATGTTTAAAATCAGTTAAGTCGTTTTTGAGTTTATCCATTACAAACAAAAAATCAAATCTTTTCTCTTTATATTATTATTATTATACGAGTAGTATAGTTGATGTGGTCTTCTATAATAATTGGAAGCGTACACTTGCATCTAGATAATCGTGTAGCCTCTGTTGGAAATTCAATAAATAAATAAATATATGTCAGATCCGATCATTAGTCATTAGGACACGAAATGAATCGCAAGCGCGCCAACTGGCGACATTGGAGGATCTACCCACACCTACAGCGCGCTTCTACAGAGTCGTGATGTTTTAAGCCCACGGCGAGTAGGATATTCAGTGTCTGATCGCATCGGAGGTAAGACGTTGCGGAACAGTACTCGATTCATTGTACTCAGTTATTGTGTTAATTAAATAGTAATTCGTAGTTATTGTTTTAATTTGTGATTTTAATAAACACTGTGTATCGCAATCAGTGTGTTTTCATTGCATGAAACCCATCTTCTGCCCACGTCTCTTTTTTTTTGGCTGGGAAATTATCAAATAACTTCTCCTGCTCTGGGCGGAGCGGGAGTGTGTGTCAGACTCTGACTGACTAAAACCCACCCGTCTTCCTTCCGTTAGCTGTGTTGCCAGGGGCCTCGGTAACCCTTTGGTAATTTCCCGCGACCCCGGCAGGCGTCGGCCCTAGTAGACCCCTACCTACACTTGTGCTGACGACATCTATTTGAGGCGCGCGTGGAACACAACGCGCCATCGTCTCGGGCAGTCGGGCGTCCTTATCGGACGGCGAGCTATCCATTGCTCACCGTCCGCAAGCCCGCGCCTACGGTGGCCGGAAATCCGCCCGGGATTCCCGACGCCAGGGCGTCTCCTGCGTCGGCTAGGGGCAAAGGGAGCGAAATTAGCTTTTCCCTCAACCGTCCCGCTTCCTCCTTCGCGAGGCCTGCGCCTCCTCCTGCTTCGCAGAAGGAGGTGATGGCTGCTCATGCCCTCTCACTCCGTACCATGGCCAGAACCAACATGATGTTTGAATCTAACGGAGTAAATCCTGACGATCCTACACATAACTATGTGACGGCAACAGTTTAAAGTAAAGTAATACGTATCTAGAAAAATCTCTTGTGTATTTACGCGGCACATAAAAGACTATGTATTTCCCGCAAATTATCTACCCACATAAAGCTATTGTAACAGCACTTATGCTGAGGGGATTCAAACTCAAGCTCTGTTGATGAAACGAAAATATACGAAGGGAGCCGAAGGGCACGCGGTCGTAGATGCCTTAGATTCTACTATTACGATCAGGTATTTTAAAAAAATATATAAATAGTAATATGTAATAAGCAAATAATCTCGGTATGTGCTCAATCCATTAATAAAAGCGTAGCTTCGTGTAAGAAAACGTTATTTATAGATTAGGAAATACAAATCCACGTAGTCAATTTTAATAATCTCACTAGCGACCCGCCTCTGGAGGTCTACTCCCTACAGACGCACGACATCCGTAGTTTCGGCCCAAATTCCTACTCCGCATCTAGAAGACTACTCTCTAAGCCCGTCAACGTAGATACGGAGCCGTCCGTAAGTAGTTGCTCCGTCAAAACAAATGGCAAATTCAATTTATCGAACGGGCACAAACACATTGCGAGAAGGGACAACTGCATTCGATTCGTTTTCAATCTGCGTAAGTATGATCATGTCTCTGCGCAACGATCGCTTCTAAAGTGGTTGCCCATACGCCAGCGCAGAGAGCAAAGTGCGCTGACCACCTTGTTTTCATTTCTTGACTCTCCCTCTTCCCCTAGTTATCTCGCCCCCCACTTTCAGTACATTTGCGCGAACCATAGTAAAAATCTACGTTCATCACACAATCGTCTTCTTCAATGTCCCACTCACCTCACTGACTTTATTCACTCTTCCTTCTTCGTTCAGTCTATCTCTCTGTGGAATGCGCTCCCCCAGGAAATCAGGATGGCAACCAATCGATTATCCTTTAAAGTTAAAGTTCGCGAGCACATTCGTAAGAAGCTGGCAGTATCATCACAACGGTAATGTTTTCCCATTGTTTGTCTTATCTGTTTAGTATATTCGTGTATTTATTTGGTCTTATATTTATGTATAATTAGGTATATGTATTATATATAATGTTTTTTAATAGGTATATGTATGTATATACTTATTATTTTAATAAATATTTATTCCACAGTTTTCGTTATTGCACCTACCGCTGTCTGTCTCTGCATCACCCAAAGAGAATGAAACCCAAACAGAAAATGCCTATGGCATTAAGTCCGCCTCTGTACATTTGTGTGCGTAAAGTATTAAATAAATAAATAAACTGTCAAATCGTGTTGTCATTCGTTCTCAGTTCGGGCTCCGAAGTAATCTTATGTCCGTAGGTGATACGGAGTAGGAAACGCCAGTTATTTCGGTCGAAACTACGAATCTAGTGCTGAGGGAGTAGGCCCCCTGCTACGGACATAGCATTAGTTTGGGGCCCGACCTAAGAATAAATGACACTACGTTTTGGCAGCCAACCCTACTCCCTGCGCCTCCCTCTCGCGTCCGGCCCTGGTTCAGGCCATGTTACGGAGCGAGAGGGCATGGGCAGCCGTCACCTCCTTCTGCGAAGCAGAAATACTCGCAAAGGAGGAGGCGGGACGGTTGAGGGAAAGGCAAATTTCTCGCCCTCTCGCCCCTAGCCGCCGCAGGAGACGCCCTGGGCGTCGGGAATCCCGAGCGGATTTCCGGCCACCGTACGCGTGGGCTTGCGGACGGTGAGCAATGGGTAGCTCACCGTCCGGTAAGGACCAGGCCTGGGTCGATGGCGAGTTGTGTTCCACGCGCGCCTCAAAGAGATGTCGAAAGCACAAGTGTAGGGGTCCACTAGGGTCGATACCTGCCGGGATCGCGGGAAGGTACAAAAGGGTTACCGAGGCCCCTGGCAATACAGGCAACGGAAGGGACACGGATGGGTTTTAGTCAGTAAGAGCACACCGTCCCGCTCCGCCTAGAGCGGTAGAAAATATTTGATAATATCCAAACCAAAAAAAAAAAAAATCCCTGTGCTACGGACATAACATTAGTTTGGGTCCCGACCTAAGCATAAGTGACACTACGTTTTGACAGTTAACCCTACTCCCGACGTATTATTGGACGTCCAAAACACTTTATTAATCGGATGTAGGGCTCACTCCAAAGTTATGAACTACTTTCGGACGGGCCCGTATCATCGTTGACGGAATTAGAGAGTAGGCACGGTTTGTACGACTTGATAAAACATGTAGATTCCTTTATTATATTATGTAAGTATAATATTAGTTTAGCGTTAAGTAGCGCGTTAATTAGCGCTCCGTGTGGTGCCGGACGTAAAGAATAGTACCATCCCATTTCTTCCCGTGGGTGTCGTAAAAGGCGACTAAGGGACTTACTAGAGAATGAACAGCAGCGTTCTCTATGCATATTAACACCATACTGCGATCGCCAACTGCCTGCCAAGCGTGGCGATTATGGCAACCCCCCCCAAATGACAAGCACTAATAATTAACTAATAAATAACTAATACGGCCCCTAGTACCCGGCGGCCCGCCTAACCTTGGCTACGGTAGCGGTCAAGGCTACGGTGAGGCAAGGGGTGCTAAGAATCCCCGGAAGAGATTTGGCTACCAAAACCACCGAAAACTAGACCTGGCAACATATAACACGCGTACACTCCGGACCAACGAGAAGATCATCGAACTCGCGGAAGAATTGAGCAGGTTACGATGGGGTATAGTAGGGTTATCTGAAGTCCGAAGAGAGGGGGAGGACTCGATAATCCTCAAATCCGGGAACTTGCTCTATTTCCGGGAGGGCGACCAACAGTCCCAAGGTGGTGTCGGGTTTATCGTCCACAAGTCCCTTGTGAGCAACGTGGTGAAGATCGAGAGTGTGTCGACAAGGGTGGCGTACCTTATACACAGAATATCCAAAAGATATTCACTGAAGGTCGTACAGATTTACGCCCCGACCTCGTCACACCCCGACGATGAAGTGGAGACCATGTATGAGGATATTTTCAGAGCCATGCATGGCTCTAAAACTCACTTCACCGTTTTCATGGGGGACTTCAACGCGAAACTGGGCAAACGAAACGGTGATGAGCTGCGAGGGGGGCAATTTGGAGTTGGACGTCGGAACCACCGAGGCCACCTACTAGCCAGTTTTATGGAGAAGGAAGGCCTCTTTATGATGAACTCCTTCTTCAGAAAACGTGAGCACAGAAAGTGGACCTGGCAGAGCCCTGATGGTGCAACAAAAAATGAGATTGACTTCATTATGTCGACGAAAAAGCAAGTATTCAATGATGTCTCTGTGATCAACGCGGTGAAAACCGGAAGTGATCACCGAATGGTAAGAGGCACATTGAATTTAAATATCAAGCCGGAAAGATCTCGACTGATGAAGTCTACGCTCCGCCCAGCACCGATCCAAGTCCAAAACCCCGAGAGCTTTCAGCTCGAACTTCAGAATCGTTTCGAGTGCCTAGGGAGCTCCGTGGACGATTATAACGATGGGTTCGTGGAAACTGTCCATACGGTCGGGTCTAAGATCTTCAAGACCCGTCGTACAAATAGAAACAAGAAGCTCTCTGATCCTACTATACGGCTCACGGAGGAGAGGCGCGAGATGATCCTGCAGTCTTCAGTTGATGCGCTCAAGTACCTACCGCCAGCTCAATAGACGGATCTATAAGCCCTTAAAAGCGACCTTCGCCGCTTTAATACAGAGCTCATTAAGGACGCGATAGTGCGGAATAAAGGCTCCAAGGTCTTTACAAGAGATCTGTCTATTGGGCAGAGCCAGCTTGTGAAACTGAAGACCGATGATGGCAGGATCGTATCCGCCAAACATGAGCTGTTGAGAGAGATCGAGAGTTTCTATGGACAGTTATACACGTCAAAAGGCAACCCTGGTATGAATCTGGCAAACGACCCAAGAGCTAGATTGACCCGACACTACACCAAAGATATCCCGGACGTCAGCTTGTACGAGATTAGGATAGCTCTGAAGCAGTTTAAAAACAACAAGGCGCCGGGTGATGACGGAATTACGGCTGAACTTCTGAGGGCCGGTGGAAAACCCGTTCTCAAGGCCCTCCAGAAGCTGTTTGGTTCCGTCATACTCGAGGGCAAAACGCCACAGGCATGGAACAGAGGTGTGGTGATACTGTTCTTTAAGAAGGGCGACAATACCCTCCTTAAGAACTATAGGCCCATCTCACTTCTGAGCCATGTCTACAAGCTGTTTACAAGAGTCGTCACGAACCGTCTCGTGCGCAGGTTTGACGATTTTCAGCCTCCCGAACAAGCTGGATTCCGTAAAGGCTTTAGCACTGTAGACCACATACATACGCTGCGGCAGGTTATACAGAAGACCGAGGAGTATAACCTATAGTATAACCTGAGTATAACCTCTGCTTAGCGTTTGTGGACTACGAAAAAGCCTTCGATTCGATCGAGACATGGGCTGTACTGCAGTCTCTTCAACAGTGCCAGATCGACTATCGGTACATCGAGGTGCTTAAGTGTCTATACGAAAACGCCACTATGTCAGTCCGACTCCAGGACCAGACCTCGAAACCTATCCTTCTGCAGCGAGGTGTGAGATAGGGAGACGTTATCTCTCCGAAACTGTTCACCGCTGCACTGGAAGATGTCTTCAAGGTTCTGGACTGGAAAGGGCCAGGCATCAACATCAATGGCGAGTACATCAATCACCTTCGGTTTGCCGACGATATAGTTGTCATGGCTGAGACTATGGAGGACCTCAGTACAATGCTCGATGACCTCAGTAGAGCTTCCGAAAGAGTGGGTCTTAAAATGAACATGGACAAGACAAAGACCATGTCAAATGCCCATGTTACACCCACTCTCATGAAAATCGGAGACGCTACGCTCGAAGTTGTGGACGAGTATGTTTATCTAGGACAAACTGTCCAGTTAGGTAGGTCCAACTTCGAGAAAGAGGTCAATCGTCGAATCCGACTCGGCTGGGCAGCGTTCGGGAAGCTACGCAATATCTTCTCGTCCCACATACCACAGTGTCTCAAGACGAAAGTCTTTGACCAGTGCGTATTGCCAGTGATGGCCTATGGCACTGAAACGTGGTCGCTTACAATGGGCCTTATAAAAAAACTAAAAGTCACTCAAAGGGCAATGGAGAGGGCTATGCTTGGAGTTTCCCTACGTGATCGAATCAGAAATTAAGAGATCCGTAGGCGACCCAAGGTCACCGACATAGCCCGAAGAATTGCCAAACTTAAGTGGCAGTGGGCAGGGCACATTGCTCGCAGAACAGATGGCCGATGATGGGGAATGGCGACCGCGTACCGGAAGACGTAGCGTTGGAAGGCCTCCTACAAGGTGGACCGATGACCTTGTGAAGGCCGCAGGAATCCGCTGGATGCGGGAAGCACAAAACCGGTCGAAGTGGCGGTGCTTGGGGGAGGCCTATGTCCAGCAGTGGACGTCTTTCGGCTGAAATGATGATGATGATATTAGTTTAGTTTTCTGGCATTTTTGCTGAACTGGGCTTTTTTGGCGCAGCCGCGATGCACACTTTCCTGCTAATATCTTACTTTATACTTTTAATTTGATTTTTATACATTTTTTTTTATCAGCTGTACCTATATTTATATTGTGTGCCTTTTAGTCTAAATAAATGCATTTTTATTTTCTTTAATATTGTGCTCTTGAACCTTCCGGAATAAATTCTCTAAAACTACACTACTACACACTATGGTCTGCACGCAAATGTAATATTATCTATGTTCGTCCGCTGCAGTCTAGTCTATGCTCTATGGGGGAGGCCCATGCTAAGTAATTTACGAGCTAATTTTATGGTGCACGTGGTTATAAGTGTTGCCACATAACGCTCTTTTTTGCATATGCTAGCGTTGCATTGCAAAACTTTATTTATTTCTAAAAGGGGAGAAATCGTATCGAGTCGTCCCTCCACACATAAATACTTAAAAAACAAAGATCACGATGCTCGAGCAATACTAATTGGGTATATCAACCTATACAAAATGATGAAAGAGGAAATGCCGGGAGGGGGTGTCCAAAAAGGACATAATTATAGTGACCTAATTGGTGATGTTCTTCAGAAAGGTCAGGTGCGAAGTACTCGCAACCGGCGTGCATGTATTACCAGATGTATGAACGTAAACGAAGCAAAAGGAGTATCTAAGGAGCGTAGCAGGTGACGTTCTATAGTTTCTGCCTACCCTCATGGGAACAAGGCGCTTGACAACCAGTTTTGCCAAGGGGTCGTCACTCGTCATACCCAGTAACTGCGTTGTAGAGGTCAGGCAGGCAGTCGCTTCATGTAAAATATTGGTATTCAGCTGCATCCGGTTAGCCTAGAAGCTGACCCCAACATAATTGGGAAAAGGCTAAGCAGATGATGATATCAACCTATTTAAAAATATTAAATAAAATAAATTATTTAAAAAACAAAAACCCGACTGCAAAAACACATAACTGAAAAGGGAAAAACAAGCATTATAATCTATATAATTTTGGTATCGCAGGCGGGGACAATCAAAAGTTACACCATATTTCAGGTTATTCGACTGCCCGCCTGCAAGACCAAAATTATATAGATTATAATACTTGTTTTTCCCTTTTCAGTTATGTGTTTTTGCAGTCGGGTTTTTGTTTTTTAAATAATTTATTTTATTTCAAGCGTTTTAGTTTTATTGACATATATATTTGAAAATTACTCATTACTAGCTTTTATTTGATACCAATATTGTTGCAATTAATTTAAAAAAAACCATTCCCCTCCTTTTTTTGTATTTGCAGGTGCAATTTATAAATTTTATATAGCCTATGTCACTCCCACAATTAAGACGAATCTAAGGACACCTCATATGTTAAAATCCATCAAGCCGTTTAGGCTACAGAGCGTGCCAAAGAAATAGACATACATACATACATACTCTCGAAAAACATTACCCTCCTGAGGCAGTCGGGTAATTATGGGAAATAGTTTCATTGCAAGAATGAAACAAGATATTGAAACGTACGTGTAGGTCATAACTATCTTATATACTTGCTAAGAGGATCAGCAGAATCCTTCTATCTACTAATCTCGTAAATACACTGTATACTAGCCACGAATGTTGATTGGCAATTTGTGTATGAAAATAAAAACTGTCAGTCGTAGAACTGCACGTCGGAAGTGATAACTTTTTAGCTTCACAAACTTGTCAAATATCTGTATATTTGAACCATCCCAAAAGTGCCCAATATTCCTTAAGAAATTTTCACTTAAAAATTAAAGAAGAAAGACTTTCCTCATCATCATCTGCCTGCCTTTTCCCAACTACGTTGGGGTCGGCTTCCAGCCACACCGGATACAGCTGAATACCAGTATTTTACATGGAGCGACTGCCTATCTAACCTCCACAACCTATTTACTGGGCAACACGTTACCCTTTGGGAAGACTGGTTGTCAGACTTTCGGGCATCTGACGACCCGTAACAACTTTCAAAGATCTACAAATGATAGCCGGGACCAATGGCTTTTTTTTATGGTGGGAAATCATCAAATAACTTCTCCCGCTCTGGGCGGAGCGGGAGGGTGTGTCTGACTCTTACTGACTAAAACCCACCCGTATTTCTTCAGTTGCCTGTGTTACCAGGGGCCTCGGTAACCCTTTGGTACCTTCCCGCGACCCCGGCAGGCGTCGGCCGTAGTGGACCCCTACACTTGTGCTGACATCTCTTTGAAGCAAGCGTGGAATACAACGCGCCGTCGACTCTGGCCTGGTCCTTAACAGATGGTGAGCTACCCATTACTCACCGTCCGCAGGCCCGCGCCTACGGTGGCCGGAAATCCGCCCGGGATTCCCGACGCCCAGGGCGTCTTCTGCGGCGGCTAGGGGCGAGAGGGCGCGAATTTTGCCTTTCCCTCAACCGTCCCGCCTCCTCCTTCGCGAGCATTACTGCTTCGCAAAAGGAGGTGACGGCTGCCCATGCCTTCTCGCTCCGTACCATGGCCTGAACCAGGGCCGGACGAAAGATGGTCACCCATCCACGGACCTCCCGCGGCAAGCATAGATTAACCTGATCGATCGACCCGTGCGGCTGTTATTACTTGGCCACAAACCCCTCAAGCAAGACTTTCATATTTCCGTTTAAAATAAAACATATAGCACAAAAAGGGGACATGGGCAGTGTCACAATCCAAAAAAGGATACCGTTTTCGTGACGGCCGACCAGATTGGAGATTCTCATTAAAATTAGGAAATAACATTGTTGTGTTGCTCAGTCGATCAATACAGAATAATCCTCTCTTCTTTGCGATGAACTAACCGCGTCTGAATTCACATATGGATAACTTTTTTTTCTGCAACCTGATTTTTCATACTTATTAAGGCTAGGCCTTGCAAAATATTTTCGTAAATGGAATTTGCATCTTATTTTCATACCCTTAGCAATCACATTTCGTTGATATCGTCACAAGAGGATTTGACCATATCACGAAAGCTTTGGCATGTCGGGCCAAATAAATGTAAATGATTGACCGTGCCATGTAGCAACGTGTCGCCTAGTGAGCGTCAGTCTTTATTTGAATAGATCCTTGTTCTCATCAACAAAAGTCTCGGGATTTGTATATCTGTACGTGGTGATAAAATATATATTTATATATTTAACTAGCTAACCCGTCAGACGCTGTCTTGCCCAAAAACAATCATTCATACAAAAAAACCCCTAGAAAAAATGATATTCAGTCTCAACTCAAACTCAAAGCATTTATTTCGTATAAACCAATTACAGGCACTTTTGTATTGTCGGTCAGTCAGAAAGATGAAGCTAGTTGCCCATTCCAAAGCGTAGTAGGTACCTATGAAGAAGAACGGGCAAGAACTCCACGGACACTCTTTTAAATCAACGTATTATGGTTACAAAATACTGTTTACATCATTCATTTTGTAATTATACATGTGAGAACGATGCAAAACGTAAAACTATCCGTAATAAAAACATTAACAAAAAAAAAGCAATTCAAAAATTAAAATAAGCCGTGGCAGCTAAGAGATGACCAGTCTCTACTGACGGCGCCCGTTCACGAACATGACGCATGGATTAGCACCATTCAGCTCAACCATTTTGAAGGGAGCTAAATGATCCAACACACGCGCCACCATCAGCGAGACATTAGAGTGAGTACGACATACTCCCAGCCCCCAGGGCATATTCAAGTCAATGAATTAAAGTCAGTTTTACCGAATTTGATTTTTTCCCCTAAATACCTAATTCGTTCTATTAGGGACATTTTAAAACAAAATATAGCCAGCTGTTCTCAAGTATACGCTTACCAAAGAACAGCATTTAGTTTTTATTTACAGAACAGCATGTAACTTGACCACGCTCAAGAGCAACTTCTAATAATTATTTCCAAAGATACACACGGACGCAGAGTTAAATAAAAAATCCACAGTAGCAGACTTTCAATTTAACTCTACGCCCGTTAAAAACCATAAACATTACGAAACGCCATTTTCCAGCACAATCAAAGTAAGCAATAAACATACACCGACATAAAACACAGCACACCACACGATGATATAAAACGCACACCCATCTCCACAAATAGGCTAAACTCCAGTAAAAAGCTGGCAACATTTGCATAATGACTTTATATTATGCCCGCAACTCCAGCGCAGAATTTTAATGACCCGAGCAGCGTTTTTGAGTTTTTAATGTAAGCAAACATACATAATGTTGTGCCTGTGGTTGGTTGAATACTTTAAAGTTTTTATAGGAATTCAACTTGTAAAATGAAGTAGCAAATTGTCTTGTGTAAACATCGTAGAAGGTACAAGAGTCAAGGAATAAATATTATAAGCATAGCATAATCAACCTATAATGTTCCCACTGCTGGGACACAGGCCTCCTCTCATCGAGAGCGTGAGGGTTGTAGTCCATCACGCGGGCCCAGTGCGGGTTGGTAGATGTCACATATCTCCGAATTTTCGGTTCTAGGTCATGTCGGTTTCCTCACGATGTTTTCCTTCATCGTTTGGAGAGCAGTGGTGATTAAATTATTTACATAAAGTAAAGCGCCTGCCTGGGTTCGAACCTATGACTTACAACTCGTAAGTCGGGGCCGTAACCACTGGGCTCTGTTAAGCATACTTCAGGTAAACTATACCTTGATATATATAATATAATTATATATAAGTAAAAGTATAGTAAATGCTGTGGAATTTATAAATGATAAGCTGAAAAATGATGTGATAACGCAACGGTGCGGTTTAAAAGAAGATGTAGTGACAAAAATTGAAAACAGTATGCTTAGATGGTTTGGCCATGTTGAGAGGATGAATGAAAGGCGACTAACAAAAGGTATTTTACAAGGCAGATGTGAGTGGAAACGCCGGAAGGGGACGCCCCAGAAAGACATATAGCGACCTCATTGGTGATGTTCTGCAAAAACGTCAGGTGCGTAGTACTCGCAACCGGCGTGCGTGTATGACCAGATGTATGAACGTAAACGAATCAAAAGGAGTATGTAAGGAGCGTAGCAGTTGGCGTTCTATAGTTTCTGCCTACCCCCATGGGAAGAAGGCGTTAGTTTATGTTATGTATGTGTTATAACAAAAAATATAATTGAAAATTACGGTGCCATCCGTTGGGAAGTGTGTCCGTTTGTCGTCACGATTCACGACGTCAGACATAATGAATTAATATAAATCTTCTTCTATAAGCCCTATTGATTTTCATTATGCAACTCATAACCGTTCAAAAGAAATTAACAAAAATCGATTAATTTTCTTAGATTTTTGTCTGTTTTATATTCAATATGTTTTTGTCTGTGAGGTGTGCACTTTTAGATTTTCCAAATTTTATTTTTTCCAAAATATTTTTAATTTTGGCACCAACCCTATGTTCATAATGTAATTTTTCATATTGAAATAAACCAGTTTTTACTTATTGCCAACATTTTCAATGAATATGACAGTTCGCAAAGCTTACATGCGCCTTCGATCCGATATCTTTCGTCAATACGAAGTACTTAGGGTGGGTTGTTTCACGTTCACTTAACGCACGTGTATACGTCAAAAATGGCGCTAACTATCTTCAATCCAAAAAAAGCGTTGCTTCACAAAATTGTGGCCTTAATGTCGGTTAAAAAATAACGATTACAGTAACCGGTGTGCCATATCCACTGGTTAACGTCATTTTATTCTCAAACATCTGCGCTAACAGTAACAATATGGACTCTCTTTTGTTGTATTCGTCTATGTTCGACGATAGTTCATGTGATGATGATACAAATAATGTAGAAAGAAAAAGTTTAAGTGTGCGTGCATAACAATGGCGCCGATTCCCTTGTTCACAAACTAAACTAAATTTAAGTTCAGTGCATCTTTTTCTTTCTATTTCATTACGAAGAGGACAGAAGATAAATTTTAGTTTAGTCCTGTCAAATTAATCAGCGCCTGTCACTACTCCATACAAGTTTAGACGTGATTAAAAACTTGCCTACTAAAATTACGTCAATTTACGTCAAGCGCTGATTAATTTGACAGGACTAAACTAAAACTGATCTTCTGTCCTTTTCTTAATGAAATAAAAAGAAAAGGATGCACTGAACTTAAATTTAGTTTAGTTTGTGAACAAGGGAATCGGCGCCACTAGGCACTTACTTTGGTGTAAGGTACCTATCCCGTTTTCTTTAAAATTTAAGAGTTTTAATCAAAGATTCCAAATAATTATCTGTTAGGCTTGTTATTGTCTAAATTAGACGTTAACGGCGAAATGTTGCCATAATATAAAAATTTCCCAACCATCTTTAATGGGAAAAAGTATTGCTTTTTACTGGCAACCCGAATACGTTTGACAATCGGTTTTTTATGTAGTGTAACGAACGTTAAACATCTTACGTACCTAATAGTTATTATTTGACGTACGTCTGTTATGTAAACACAAACGGCCCTTAGCCTACGTCTGTTAAATACCAAAATATAACCGTGTGTTTTCGCCATAACGATCACATTACGTATCCAGCTCCACATTTATATAAAACAGCTATTATATAAAACACGTATTATGTGAACAGACAAGGGTAAATCCCTGCGATTTACGTCATGTCGTTAGTCATTACGCATTCCCGCGAAGGCTTTGAAGGTAAAATTACTGGCCCTTGAGGGGTGGTCCCAGAGTGGGAGGGGTGGATAATAAATGACGCGGCCAAGCCCAGAGGGGCGAAGTTGCCAACTTTTTTGACAAATTGCTGTAAAAGTGCGTGCCTCTAATCGTAAGGGGTTAATGTGGGGGTGAAACGGGGTGAGTTCCATCTAATGCTAAATCGGTGTGCTTTGTCCTAATTTCTGTCAGTGTTATAAAGGATATTTGGTTATATTAGTTGGATTTTATTTTGTTTTCGCTTAGGAAGGTATGTTAAGTTTAATTCGTATTGGTTACAGCTTAGAACAGAGCGCTTCTTATCATATTTTTTTTTTTTTGAAAGATTTTTACATTGCTAGGTCATTTCTGTACAAAAAATAAATAAACTTAGTATCTATTAATTAAATTACTTTATACTTAAAAAAAAAACTTAAATATTTAATAACCATAGGTTATGCACAGACAGAAGATTTACTTGTTCTCTGCAAATAGAACTGCAAACATGCTATTTTACTTTTATTTACCCAATTTTTAATTTAGTTTTTACTTTATACTCACTGTTAATTTATCAAATTGAATATTTCTGCACTTCTTAGCCTGAAGCACAGGTTCAACCTATTTCAGGCAAATAAGCAACTGTGCTCTATTTTAATTTATTGTTAAGTAACTTGTTGTAAATGTGCCCCTTTTTATAAATAAACGATTATTGTATTATTTTATTTAGTAATCTGCCTAGCCTTTGCCCAACTATATTGAAGTCAGCGTCCAATCTGACCGGATGCAGTCGGATGAATTATTATTTTGTACTTATACAATAAACTTTTACGTCTGTTTTAAATCGTTTCGCCTGGTTTTGGTGTGCCCTAGTAATGGAATCAATGAATTTATGAAAGCATTGGAACAGAAAGATAAACGATGATTGATCAATTAATATTCTCAATCCTTTCAATCCTTTAACTTGTTATTCCATTTTGTTTGGTACGTATTCTCCATTACATAATGGTTTAATTCAGTAGGTTAGCAGGTACCGTTCGGTAATTAATTAATTATAAGTAACTTATAATTATATTGCCAATAATTATATAGCAGATTATATAATCATAGAGAGCAGTAGTGGCCTAGTGGTAACGGCCACGACTTACGAGTAGGTTCGAACCCAGACAGGGGCTTTACTTTGCGTAAATTATTTCATCACCACTGAAAAACGATGAAGGAAAACATCGTGAGGAAACCGGCATGTTCTAGAATCAAAAATTCGAAGACATGTGACATCTACCAACCCGCACTGGGCCCGCGTGGTGGATTACGGCCCACTCCCTCTCACAGAGAGGAGGCCTGTGTCCCAGCAGTGGGAACATTATAGGCTGATTATGCTTTTATGCTATTAACCGATATAAAATTACTTGTGACAAAGTCGCTACGTGATCACAACACAAACCATGATTGAAGTCTTTTAAACATAGTTTTCCGTGCTAAACATAGCCTATGTAAATAACTGCTACAAGACGTGGTCTCACGACCAAATTATTTTTAATACTTTACAGAATTTCTAGACCCTAATTTCGGAAAGCTTACCATCCAATCTCAATAGAGATAAGCTCGGACCGAAACTAGTCAAACAATCGCGCAACGTGATCCGTAAAACCGAAAACAATCAAAAGCACATATGTACATACTTTCCTTCTAACACATACCCACCCAATTCTATTCCAATGCATTTTAATCAACCAAAACACACGTACGGCATTATAAACATAGGCCCATAACTCCCCTTCCGTAAACTTTCAATACATAAGCGGAGAGTTTCAGAGCAAATGGAATATTCATACGACCATCCCGTTTACGTCCTTGTAAAGGGCCACATAAAAATTTAGAGGCAAAAAACGAGTACATCCCTTTAGTATGTACTCTTGGGATGGAGCCGAAGTTTGTAATTGAATTTTTGCCAGAAGCCCGCAAAGGGCCGGCCTGCTTAATTTGTCGTGCGCGGTAAAGGGTTGACGCGTGTGGTCTCCGAGGCGAGCGGACGCGGGTTGTGATACCTACTTATATTATTAAAAATTCCTGGTGACTGTGGAGGTACTGGAGCTGACATACCCTGGTGTTTGAAGCCTAAGAAGAGACGGGAAACTAAAGGCGATTATAATGGCATTTATTGATAGACAACGCCTTATTTTTCCTAAGGATTGGGACGTATGGTGCACGAACATTTCGCTCAGTTATGTTTAAGTTCCATGTAATAGGGGGCGAGCCTGTTGCTATCAACTCTTTTCCCGACCTGGAAATGGAATCCAGGAACTCATGCTCAGCAATAGGGCTTGCGACCACTCTAGACCAACGAGGCGGCTAGTATTGAGATACCAAAAATAGCCAACACTAAAGAACCTACATACTTAAGAAACGCTCACCTCTGTTAACTTAAATCCCCACACAAGATACAAATTATATTGTTGTAATCAAAAAGAAATATTCCATTTTTTACCAGAGTAAGGGTTGTTTGGGCCTCCTTTTTTCGGCCTACGTGCTAAAATTTAATTCGGACTTTCCGGATTATGTAAAGGTACGTTTGAAATACATAACCCTTTTTTATCTTTGGTGAAATAAAAAAAAATCGGTAACACCCTTTAAAAAAGGCGACACGTTACATTTAATCGTTTTAAGTTTTTGTAAAATGTTTGTAGAAGAGAGGTTTTTTCGTCGTTGGTGATTCGGTGTTTGTTAGCGAAGTTGATATTTAATTGTTTTTTGTACTATTACAAAATGACGTTCTATAGAAGCTGTAACTTGGCTTTGAATGGTGAAGATGACAGAAGTTGTGCGTTCAACGGACTTACAGCATTACGAATTTTATTATTGCGATGGCGCAGCGATTCCGTGCTCTGTGCGTAGTATTTTTTTGCACCAAAACCAAGTTTTTATTAGTGACCGAACGAAGCTACGTTTTTGTTTTCGGCCAAAAAATCAAGATGCGGCCATATTTTCGTTTTCGGCCATAAACCAGCCGTAGCTTCTGCCAAGCCGAAAATCCGAAGTTCGTGAATTCTCACCCGTCATTCCTAATCCTATTCTTAATTCGTAAAGCTCGGCAACATCAGGTGACATTCGGCTAAGTTCGGGGTGATTCGAGTTATTTTGTATTTTTTCTGAAAAATTAACTTAATGGGTAACTTTTCTTGACTCTTGTTTTTATTTCCGACACGCATTACATACGTAGGTATTGAACTCTTTTCACTCAAATTGACAATGGTTTGTGAAATCTTTGATTATTGAACTACCGTGTTTTATTTATTTTGAAGTCTATATTAATTTGCTTTTTCTCTTTCTAGGTGTAAAAAAAACCAAAGAAGATTTCAGTGTACAGCGGATATATTAATATTTTTTAATGTCTAAATTATTTTCTTTTCCGCTTCGTTTTCGGCCGAAAATAAAACTAAAGCCGAAGCTTCTTTTTCGTTCGAACACTAGTTTTTAATTTTGGTGGGTACGTATGTAAGCACTAAAAATCGGTGAAGATTGGAAATAATTAAAGACTTAAAACTCAATTTTATTTTAGATTATCCATTTCATCGTAACATAAATATTATTTTGAGCGTGAGATAATTTGATACTGAACTGTTGGATTTACAACACTCGGCTCTCCGTTGAGCTGTGAAAAGCCTCTTGAGTGCGCTTTTATTTAGGCATAACATTTAGATATACTTAATCTTGTATTCTTGAAAACGGGCATTGATAACGGTAATTAGTTAAGAAGTCCGTAATAATATGCTATTTAAGTTTTTCGAACCAGCAATACACTTATAACACCCCTCTTTTACGTCGGAGGTTAAAATCAATTTGAAACACAAATCAACTCGAGCGTTAATATCTTTAAATGGAAAAAGGAAAGTTGATATCGAGTTGCGGCCTTTATTGATTGAAGACTAACTTAATGAGTGGAATGCATTAGATGTGTTTGCTGACTCGATAACCAATCACTTAGCATAATACTTTACTTCTTTGGGTAGGGTTTTTTGACGTGTGACGTCTTTCTTCTGGTTTTTTGTAGGAGTCATTTCATGTAAAGGGATGGAAGTGTGTAGACAGGAAGTGACAGCTAGAGCATGGAATAAGTAAGTACTTAATAATAGCATGGAATTAGTAACTACTATATAGATTGTAAGTAGAGGGTCGAATTTCGACCAGAGGGAGACCACTAGTAATGAATAATTATCCGAATAAATATTTCAGTATTTAGTTTTCTAAATTCTAAGGTTAATTTCTGTCGCTGCTCAGTTGCTTGTTACCAAGGTAAGATGTCAGATGTTACACATCATATCCAACTACTGTAAGGCTTGCTCGTTCTTTTTCCAGTACCTATAATCATCTGCCTAACTCTTTTTCAACTATTTATTTATCCACTTAAGTACACTTAAATGAATCTCCCATAAAACATGTGGCTCCAGGGACTAGTGTGAATCCTTGGGTTTGAGGAATCGAGTCTGGTTTAACCACGCTGGGGTCGGTGCATTTCATTCATTCATTCATTCATTCATTCATTCATGAAGTACACACAAATGAACAGACATTATTGTCGGTTCATTTATGTTTCCATTCTTCTGAAAGGAACAGAAAAATACGTACTGATGCTGATGCTTTTGGGGGACTGTCTTATGTAATTCATGTTCGAAAAGTGCCGATTCTCAGCCTCGTTTGAATAAATTAATATTGATTTTGATTTAGAGGATAATAATAGATGTAGACACCGTGTGTAAGAGTAGAATAGAAAATATTATACATTAAAAAAAATACAATTCACTCATTAAATAAAACATATATTTTAAACATATACATATATAAACACACATCATCATCATCATTTCAGCCGAAAGACGTCCACTGCTGGACATAGGCCTCCCCCAAGCACCGCCACTTCGACCGGTTATATGCGTCCCGCATCCAGCGGATTCCTGCGGCCTTCACAAGGTCAGCGGTCCACCTTGTAGGAGGCGTTCCAACGCTACATCTTCCGGTACGCAGTCGCCATTCCAGAACCTTTCGGCCCCATCGGCCATCTGTTCTGCGAGCAATGTGCCCTGTCCACTGCCACTTATGTTTGGCAATTCTTCGGGCTATGTCGGTGACCTTGGTTCGCCTACGTATCTCTTCATTTCTGATTCGATCACGTAGGGAAACCCCAAGCATAGCCCTCTCCATTGCCCTTTGAGTGACTTTTAGCTTTTTGATAAGGCCCATTGTAAGCGACCACGTTTCAGTGCCATAGTCATCACTGGCACACATACTTCTAAATTAATGTCACTCAAATAACTAACAACTATGACGAAGTGGAAAGATAATGTTCTTTCACTCTTAGTATTTCAAATAAGTACTGCAACAGTTTGGGAGTTCCTAATGTCAGGCGGAAGGGAATTCCACAACCAACAACTATGTTGGGGTCGGTTTCCAGCCTAACTGCATTCAGCTGAATACCAGTATTTCACATGGAGTGACTGCCTATCTGACCTCCACAACCCAGTTACTGGGTAACACGATACCCCTTGGTAAGACTGGTACTGGTGATTTTCCAATACCTTTTCGTATATCTGATGTAATAAAAAACAACATCACTGTCAGCATTCACCAAGAGCAGTGGTGGCCCAGTGGTAACGGCCGTGACTTACGAGTTGTAAGTCGTAGGTTCGAACCCAGACAGACGCTTTACTTTGTGTAAATTATTTAATCACCAGTGCTCTCAAAACGGTGAAGGAAAACATCGTGAGGAAACCGGCATGTCCTAGAACCAAAAATTCGAAGACATGTGACATCTACCAACCAGCACTGGGCCTGCGTGGTGGATTACGGCCCACTCCCGTTCACAGAAAGAATTCCTGTGTCCCAGCAGTGGGAATATTATAGGCTGATTATGATTATGCATATATTATTAAATGGCCACTTCGTGGTTTTACAAGATCGAAGACGACAACAAAATTTTGTAAAAACAAAGTAAGTGGTTATTCATAGCCTTTTATGCTAACGTTCATTTCCCCAAAAACCACGTATATTTTTTGGCACCAAAAATAAAAACCTTAACACAGTTTCAGCATAAAACCCCTATCTCCGGTTTTAAGCCCGACAGCCTGAAGCATTAAATGACAAACAAAAACCGTGACTCTAACCCAAAAAATAAACACAAATATCATTTATTATCTGTGGACCAAAAAAAAGTCACACAATCTTACGTTACGCACAAACAGAGCCCTGCTTAAAACCTATCCCGGCCTTTGCTTTTCCATTTTCCACCACCAACAAACTTTGAACCCACTCCCCCCTCTCTTTGGTGCTAAAATTGCTAAAGTCGGGGTTGTTGCATAAAAAGTGGGAGGCTGGGCTAAAATGGACAGTTACCCCGTCCAGCGTCGTATGACAGATGATTATCTACGGGCGACGTCAAAGTGAATAATTGGAATTTAGAATAGGCATGTTTTTGGAGTTTATATGGTAGCTCGATACGGCGAGTTTGTTGATTATGTTGTAGTGTCGGACGGCGGGCGTTTTTTAGTAATTTGAACTAGTGATGCTTTGATCTGTAAAAGCTAATAAAAAAGTGCTGTGTAGCTACTTATAGCCAATGCTGAATTGATAGGTTTGCTGATGAAAAATCAGCGAAGCGTTTGCCTGAATTCTGTGCTTTTAGATATGGATGACAAATTGTGATTTACTATTAACGTGCTAATAATAAATATTCTGGAAAAAAGGTTCAACTAAAATAAAACAAAACAATCCCTTTTCATCCCTTTTTTCCGATTACACCCCATTAATTTCACGTACATTTCTATTCCCTATATTCTATACTCTTAATCCGTAAACAATACCAATATCCTTAAAGTGGGTACTCCTATCAAGTTCCCTATACATATCTACAAAAGCATTTAAAACGCCCAAACGAAAGTACCAACACCTACACATTAAAATTCTTTCACCCCGGGCATGCCCAAAAAAAACAAAAGAAAAGCGTCCATGTTTTATAACGAATACCTAACACGAGCGGCGAAAATGAAAGGGTCCTAATTAATTCTACAAACCACACACACACGGACAAAAAAAGCAAATACGTGTCTATCTATAAATATGACCACATCAAAATTTTTTTTGCATATCAAAGGGATGCTCAAGAAAGATAGGCGAAAAACCCGTACCTACTGAAACAAAACCCCGCCCTCCCCGCAGGTCGCAGCGGCCGCGTCTCCCCTGCCTCGGGGGAGGCTGGGGCACGCACATGCGTATTTTGCCGCCCCCACTCTAAGCCAGCCTTCCATTTTGTTTTTGCGTGGTCATTTTTTCCCCCGTTTTAGTTTCGCTAGACAACTGTTTTAATAGAAGAACGGAATGTAATGATAATTATAGTTTGATACTATATACTAATATAAACTTAGATTTAGATTATGGTAATTGAGATTGTGTTCAGAAAAACCAAAGAGTAGGTTTACCGATCGCTAGATATATGGAAAAACAACATGGGCAGTCATGGGGACTGCCGACAAGAACAAAAATTGAAAATTATCGCTCAAAGCAAAAAAAAATCTTTCTTCTTTCTTTCAAGTTTTTCTTTTAGTGAAAACACACACTGAGGCATACTTTTCTGCTAATTTCTTACATCGTACTTTACATCGTATTTTTATATATTTTTTTATCCGCTGTATATTATATTGTGTGCCTTTTAGTCTGTTTTTTTTTAAAGTGAAATTTATTTAGCACAGACTAAAAGGCACACAATATAATATACAGCAGATAAAAAAAAAACAAATAAAAAGTGTAAAGTACGATGTAAGAAATTAGCAGGAAAGTGTGCCTCACAGCTGCACCAAAAAGGCCCAGTTCAGCAAAAATGCCCGACAACTAGCGCCTGACGCTGGTTTTCTGGACCTGAAGTGTGAGGAGACGGATGTAAGTTACATACTTAGAAGTATTATTATTTCTCCGTCCGCCATTCCACCTCCTACAGTCGCAAAAAAAGCTATTTAGCTAATCGAAGCTGGATTTGAATCCTTTTCTAGATACTTCCATAATTCCCCTCATCCATTGGTCTAGAAAACGCTTCAGTTACAATCATATTTTGCGGGACTGTACATAGTGTACGTACCTTTTTTTTTTTTGGGTTGGAAATCATCAAATAACTTCTCCCGCTCTGGGCGGAGCGGGAGGGTGTGTCAGACTCTTACTGACTAAAACCCACCCGTATTCCTTCCTGTTGCCTGTGTTGCGGGGGCCTCGGTGCCCCATAAGTACCATCCCGCGACCCCGGCAGGCATCGGCCCTAGTGGACCCCTACTTTTGTGCTGAACACTGGCTAATGGTATATTATTTACTATTAGGTATGGGTTATTATAAGAGTCTCCACTATTTTCAATATTAGGTACTTAAAACTGTTGCCCAACGTAGTTGTAGGTAGGTACTCGGTTTTCGGTTACGAATTGATCATAATCGTTTTACTTCACTCATCATCTGCCTAGCCTTTTTCCAACTGTGTTGGGGTCGGCTTCCAGCCTAACTGGATGCAGCTGAATACCAGTATTTTACACGAAGCGACTGCCTATCTGACCTCCACAATCCAGTTACTGGGTAATACGATACCCCTTGGTAAGACTGGTCGTCACTTAAGGGCGGGCTTCTGACTTTCCGTAAAATCTATCTACTGGTATTGCATTTGCTAGAAAAGAGAATATCCTGTTTGAAAATCTTTTCAGCATTGTTTTTTTAACATTATAACCTAACATAAACGGTTCATAAATGGTGCGTCTATCGTAGGCTTAATTATTGGTTGATTCGCACTAATTTACTCGCCCGGAATGGGCGAATTGACACTTTTGAAAAATATTATTAAAATAATATAATATTATCTTTTCTGTAGGCGATTCGCACGCAGTGGCGTGCCTAGGGTTTCAAAATAACGCAAGCCCAATAAAGTTTTAACCGATTTCAAAAAAAGAAAGTTCAGTTTTCGACTGAGTATGTAGGTACCTACGTATCTACGTATGTATCATCGCAATTTTCTCTTAAACTACTGGTTAGGTACAATAAATTCTCTATCGAGCATTATAGTAAGGCCGGGCTTTTGGGCTTATATGAAGGTACCGCCACTGTTCGCACGTAGCAATTTTTTGTGGGCGAATCGACAACTCCAGAAATACGTATTTGGTAATTGGCATATTTTGAATTTTATGCAAAAATGTTATGAAAAGTACACTAGAAACTACATTTGACAATTATTTTTGTACAAGTTTATATTTTATTCAGCAAACGTTTATCAGTAAGTAAATATAAAAGAAAATATTTTGTGTGCGAATTGCCTAATACGTATGTCTGGAGTTGTCGATTCGCCCACTATAAAATTAATTTCGTGCGAATCGCCTACAGAGAAAATAGTAGTATTTAAAAGTGTCCATTCGCCTGTTTCGGGCGAGTAAATCCGTGTGAATCGACCAATAAGCCATATCGTAAGGAGGAAAGGGAAATTAATTATTTATCAAACTGGCACTCTACTTCAATTTACCGTATGCAATACAATACAATTAAAATAAACAAATATAATTGTCCAAGAATGACAGTTGTGATTTCAATATTCGGACATTTTAAGATGGTAGTAAATTTGATGAACAGTTAATTCCCCTGACTTTACCTCAGGTAGTTTAAAAATCTAACGAAAAACATCAAATCTATTTCAGGAGCGGGAAAGTGGAACCTCGTATCAAGAGAAATCTCTATATACATATTCATTTAATGCCTCCAGCTTCCAGAAATTACAAAACACGGTATGTATACCTACGCTATAAATTATGTTTTTCGGTAGAAAAATGAAATAGGTTCTTTCTCCGAGAATATCCGTCTACGGCTGCCCTCCAACGTCCGATAATCGGTGACCGATTTTTGTAGGAGAACAATAGAACGTACTGATGGCAATTATAGTGCAACGCACAAGTCCTACAAAAAGTCGCTCGTTTAAATGTATAGAATTTGAATCGGCCCGAACCCCTAAGTTTTTCGGAAACCGATGGAAATAAATGTCAGCAAATTTTAGACTTTTCACTAAAGATAAGACATTAATTAGTTAGCTATGTCTTATCTTGAAGAAAATGCCTGCCTGATACTGATCTACTATGATGCTCTCTTCTGTATTAGGTATAGTTTTATTTAAGAGTAACTTAAAGGCATAAATTGATAGAGCCAATACTAAAACAGGTTTATAGGATGTGATGGATAGAGGTGCTTAGTCGTACTCGACAGACAACTCGTGTCGCATTCACTTGTTACCTCGTTCGTAACACTATCACACCTAAATCCGAACAATTTTCCTTCATTTCTGATACTTGTCGGCCTTCTGAATTTTGTTCCGAGATCTCGTGAGAAAAAAGTGCCCAAACACAGATAGAAAAAAATTGTTTCTCTTTCTTTGTAAAAGCCCATTCGTTTTAAAAGAGTAACCGTGGAGTTTCTTACCGGGTCTTCTCAATTGAAAACGACCAATTGGAACCGTGCACCTAGCTTCTGACGTTTCATAAGTGCCCATGTAGGTATATGTGAAATAAAATATTTTGATTTTGATTAATAAGGTTTTGTCCGGCAATCTAAAAATTACAAATAACTTGTATCGTGACTTGCACTGGTAGTTTCATTTCAATAATTTCTCAAACAAAAAACATGACCTGTAAAGCAACTCATAAAGATATAACTTCAAATAAACCCAGAAAAGTTAAACTAAAAACTAATACAAAGAATAATAATATTGAAAGAAACCTATGAGGCAATGCTTCTGAATGTATAGCCTGCAACGTTTCCACTGCTGGGACGCCGGTCTTCTCTCTCGTGAGAGGGACTGCGCCTTAATCCAATACGCGGGCCCTGCAGTACGGGTGATATTGGTGCCGATTCTTTTGTCACAAATGTCTCTAAACTAGACTAGAAGTCACCAAAATTTAGTTTATTCCTGTCAAATGACGATTTCCCATTCTGAAATTGACTAAAGTGACACAACTTGAACTATATTTTAGTTTAACAGCATCATGATGGCACTGAGTTAATAATTTAGTGAAAATGGCGATTTTTCCCTCTCACAGAGAGGAGGTCTGTGTCCCAGCAGTGGGAACATTATAGGCTGATTATGTTTGACAATTTTGCTATTCTGAATTTGATGTTTTTCACCAAAAATTTTGATTGTAAAACTAAATCTGACCATTTTTAATCGCGATTAAAAAGGTGTGGAATATAATTAGTTGTCATGAACTAAAATTCTCACCAACACCTTGACTTTAAGTGCAAAAACAATACTGTAACTTTTTTTCTTTCTTTTGTTTATCGAAAACGGTGTGTCATAGCGCAAAAATAATGAAAATTTTGTCCCCCTCTATGAAACCCGTAAACTTCTAAAACCCAACATGAAGGTAATAAGTTTTCATATTTTCCATACAAAAGTGTAAAAATCCATATAAAACACGTAGAGGCTGCGCGCCTCCGGCTCCAAAAATCATTTTCGGGGTAGGGCAAAAATAGTTTTTAAATTTAGAGAAAATTATTTCCAGAATAACTAACTATAAGATTTTCATAACCAAAAGTAAGAAATTTTAGTGATAGTTTAGTTCGGTGTACAAGAGAATCGGCACCATCTACACTCGCGAGCAAAAGTATAGAATCACTTACTTGGAATTGATTCCGCGCGATCTTGAGTACTTAATAACTAGTTAAGAATAATAAAAATAGTACCATTTTAAAGTTTAAACTGTTAACTTTAAATTGATACCAAATTCATTTAAATCACACCAGTATTATATAAGGAGCTATCCCGGATTGAGTGAAGGAGTTAGAAAAACATAAGGATAATGGAAAAATAATAAATGAAGAAAACAAAAAAAAAAAAATAATAAAATTCCATTTGGCCTTAAAATTAAGTTTCAATATTTTGTGTTCCATCCCCTCGCCCTAATAACTGCTCGAAGACGGTTATTCATTGACCTAATCAGCTTCTGAATCGATTCTTGCGGGATACCTTCCCACTCCTCTATCAAAGCCGATTTCAGCTCATTCACACTTGAAGGAGCAGGATTTCTGGAACGAACGTCCTCTTCAGTTTATCCCACACGTGCTTAATGGAATTCAAGTCCGGGCTGAGCGCTGGCCAGTCTAACGTGGCGATACCGACTTCTTCGAGGTATTCAGTTGTGGCACGGGAAGTGTATCAACGAGCGTTATCGTGCATAAGGAGGAAGTCATCACCGATATATCCCGCATAATGTACGACATGTTCCAGCAGAATATCGGAAATGTAGCGGTCTGAAGTTAAACCGCCTCTTCGTCCCCCGCCAGGCACGAAAACAAGCTCCGTTTTACCGTCGAAGGAATAGTAAATAATTTTTAACAGTTAATAAGTACTCAAGATCGCGCGGAATCAATTCCAAGTAAGTGATTCCATACTTTTGCTCGCGAGTGTATATGCTTCTATAAACAGGCTACACGCTAAAGATTGCCAATCACAGTCCTTAATCAACAGCAGCCCAGACAAACTCGAACAAAAACAAAACAATCTACCATCCATTAGAAATTAACACATCAATTACCTAAAACAAATACTTCCACCCTTATTTCCGTTATAAACAAACCCTCGCCTATTTACTTACCGATAATGACAAACACAGTCTTGCAGGAACCTACCTTGTTGCTTCCCCAACACCTTCAATTTTGAACCTTATATCTTTGAGTTAAGGCTGCAAGAAATGAGACGGCTTGAGTGTGTATCTAAGGTAGAGCCATGCGATTTTGAACCTTGTTCGTTTGTGATATAGTTGTAGAGAAAAGGGAAGATATTTTACTTTGCCGCTTGGGATGGTGATCCATCATAGTGTCGTTTCTATTTATCTTGATGAGGCCTCACTTCCTGCACTAATGGCCCTTTGTTTTTTCCCCTGTTTGTGCCGGGTACCTACCTATCTAGCTACCCTGTGGCTGCAGGGTGCTGATTAATCATTTACGTAATCTACCGCCATGTTTTTTTTATAGATCGAAGTTGGTATATAAAGGAGTCGAGAGTAATTTTGTAAATAATGACTTTCAAAGCCTACATCAGTGGTTAACTCTAAACTTGTCTGGTTTTTTCTTTAAGCGCTCAAAAAAATTTTTTTTTTGAATTTTTAAATTACATATTTAGATTAAGAGCACTGGTGGCCCAGTGGTAACGGCCGCGAGCTACGAGTTGTAAATCGCAGGTTCGAACCCAGACAGGCGCTTTACTTTGTGTAAATTATTTCATCACCACTGCTATCAAAACGGTGAAGGAAAACATCGTGAGGAAACCGGCATGTCCTAGAACCAAAATTTCGAAGACATGTGACATCTACCTACCCGCACTGGGCCCGCGTGCTGGATTTACGGCCCACTCCCTCTCACAGAGTGGAGGCCTGTGTCCCAGCAGTGGGAACATTATAAGCTGAATATGTTATGTTATGTTAATCAATGAGACCCTTAAAGAAATGTGGATGATAGAAATAAGAAGAGAGCTGCCTAGCTCTTCTCCGTAGAAAACGACCAATTGGAACCGTGCACCTAGCTTCTGACGTTTCATAAGTGCCCATGTAGGTTTATGTGAAATACAATATTTTTTTTTTTTTTTTTTAATAACGTGCATTATCTACTCAGTAGAGCATCTAATAATTAATAGACAATAGCTGAAGAGTCCCATTATCTATTTACTATCTACTCAAAACAGGAGTCAAACTCCTAACCACAGAACCGCTCCACCATTCACAACTACCCTAAACTTGTTAACGTGATTACCACGCTAGCTGTGCAGTTAATGCCTACAGGCCTGCCCACCCGTAATCGAAATGAGCGCAAAGATATATAGTAAGCTTTATCCCACCAATTTGTGGATTGCAACCGTGAATTCATGGGGTTGTGCGTGACACTGCAGGCGCACGGTGGGTTATTAGAATGTACTGCGGGAACTATGGGGTTGAATTGGTTTTTGAAAGATAATATTTTTAGAATATAATAGATATTCTATAAATATTATAAAATTAATAATGATGAATGAAAGGCAACGCATGCAGCTGAGATGAGAGTGCTAAGAGGGATGTGTGGTGTGACACGAATGGATATAATAAGAAATTAGTACATATTCGTAAAAGGAAGTCTGAAAATTTGTGTGAAAATCGGTTGTCATGGTATGAGCATGTCATACGGAGGAATCAGGAAAATTTCGGGAGGAAAGTTTTGAGTATGAATGTAGATGGCTATAGGAGTAGGGGAAGACCAAAGAAACGATGGATGGCACTGTGCGAAAGATGATATGGCTAGAAAGGGGGTGACTACCGAGTTGACAACTAATACTCGTAGAGAAGTATGGAAGAAAGGGACATGTTGCGGCGACCCCAAATAAATTGGGATAAGGGGAGGAGAGTGATGATGAAATATTATAAGCTAAAGTAGCTTTTCGTGTATGTTTGTGTGACCGCGTTGATCTCCTAATCTTCGCATCGGATTTTGATGTAGTTTTCATCATCATAAATTCCGAAAAATTTATGTTTTTAATGTACTTATATTATTAAGCTTACATATATCATCGAAATCTCGATGCTTTTTCAAGTCGTAAAAACCGTTCGAAGCGGGTCGTTAGTAAATGGTGTATAATAGTGAAAAAGTAATTTTATTAGTGTCATTAAAAAAATCTCCTAACTTTTTTTTCGCTATTTTTTTTTTTGGAAATCACTATAGAGAAAATCTTAGGATACGAGACGAATAGGTCAACATTTCTCTACTCGCGGGTTCCTTAAAAGTTAACCTAGAGGACATGCCAAGAGAATTTCAAAGGTGGCTTTGTGCTAAAAACAAAATTGTCAACACAGTCTAGTGAGTGAGTGAAAGCGCGGTCACTGTCGGACTGCATAGAAAAGAAAGAGAAGCGCGATGACACAACGCTGGTAATGTATTGCAAAATATGAAGTAATTATCGATTTACATAAAAGCTATAGATTTTATTAAAAAAAAAATAAAACACTATTATGCTAATATGTTGCTTGTAGAATAATCTGACAAAAAATCAGAATGATTGCATATACTTATATCTTCGTGATTTTTTTCTATCGTATCAAATTAGTTATATTATGTTTTCGACACACTATCTACCTAGCATCCTTATCCTTAAGAATATCATATATTTTTCTGATTTTGTTTACTGCAGTGGATTATAAAACTTATAAGAGTTGCGTTTAGGTCCTGTAGTCCCCTTAAGATAATTTTGGCAATTTCTGTAATGTACTGGACAACTTGATAAGCAAATCGAGATAAAAGTAATTCTAATGTTTAGCCAGTTTCATTGGGACCGTGAATTTATGGGGTTCTGCGTTTCAATACAGACGCACAGTGGGTTATTAGAATGTTCTATAGCTAGGACTATGGGTGTTAAATTGGTTTCTAAAGGTAGAAAAGTGTTTATAACTTTATACATAGAAATATAAATTATTAGTCGCTTATTCAATGCTTGTAAGTATTCGTAACCTCCGGCCACCGTAGCCGCGGGCTTGCGGACGGTGAGTAATGGGTAGCTCACCGTCCGGTAAGGACCAGGCCCGGGTCGACGGCGCGTTGTATTCCACGCGCGCCTCAAAGGGATGTCGTCAGCACAATCGTAGGAGTCCACTAGGGTCGATGCCTGCCGGGGTCGCGGGAATGTACCAAAGGGTTACCGAGGCCCCTGGCAACACAGGCAACGGAAGGAATACGGGTGGGTTTTAGTCAGCCCCCGACGAAAAAGAGGGGTGTTCTAAATTTGTAGTGTGTATCTGTGTGTCTGTCTGTGGCATAGCTCCTGAACGGATGAACGGAATTTTAATTTTTGTTTTTGTTTGAAAGGTAATCGAGAGTGTTCATGAATAATCACCAATTACATAGGCTACGATCTGAATTGGAGTGCATTTCCAAACTTGTGGTTTTCATAAAAGGATACAAATAAATATAAATAAAAAAAAATAATAAAAAAAAACAAAAAACCCGACTGCAAAAAGCATTATAATATGTAGAATTTTGGTCTTGCAGACCGGGATAAACAATGTGTGTCAATTGTGCTTGCAGGTCGCACGGTTTGTTTTAAGGGAAGGAAAGGGCTCGGGCTCGGGCCAAGTAATAACAGCCGCACGGGTCGATCGATCAGGTTAAGCTACGCTGGCCGCGGTTGGTCCGTGGATGGGTGACCATCTTTACATACCAACACCCCTTCGTGCCTCGGAAAGCACGTTAAGCCATTGGTCCCGGCTGTCATTCGTGGTTCTTTGACAGTCGTTACGGGTCGTTAGAAGACCGAAAGTCTTACCAAAGGGTATTGTATTACCCAGTACCTACCTAAATGGGTTGTGGAGGTCAGATAGGCAGTCGCTCCATGTAAAATACTGATACCAGTTAGAATGGAAGCGACTCTAACATAGTTGGGAAAAGGCTAGGCAGATGCTGATGAAGTAAAAAGGGAACGGATATGGATGTGTGATGTGTGCCTGTAAACACAATCAGGATACAAGGAAAGTCATATCTCTACCATAAGAAAGCAATATCTCTACCATGAAGACTGATTTACACGTCGAGAACGCTTACCATAAAGGCTCGTGCACACTAGCGTGATATCGCGGGCGCGATAGGTAGAAATATGCCAGTCTGCAAGAGCTTTAAAGCCCCATTTACACGATGAAAGTTGCTTGCCTGTGGTATACCATAAGTTGAAGCAACAATAAAAGATGCACTGTCTAAGCAGTGTTAGACGATGCAAGTCATTTTTTGATTCAATTTTATTGTAGTTATGTATAGGTAAATGGGGCTCAATTCGTAAAATTAATGTCATACTCTATGTTTTTCAAAACTAGACAGCCACAGTTTTTTTAGAAAGAGCTTTTTATCTAAACCATTCACGATTCTTGTACAAAACGACTCAGATCGAACGGTTCCAATCTTGGCTCACATCAAATGTCATTCTCCCTCAAATCTAAACACTGCTGACGGCACGGTCACGGCTGCTGCATTAGGAAACTTTTAAGATCGCTTTTTTGATTCTGTTATTATGTAACATAACATAAACATCACGCCTTGTTTCCCCAAAGGGTTGGGCAGAGGTGTAGTAGGTACCTGTGTTGTGTTATGTTTAAGCCCCATGTAATAGGGGGCGAGACTATTGCCATCAACCGGGCACAAATCCAGACTCCGGGCTACTACTGAGAAATTCTAGATATAAAAACCTAATAACACTTTGTCCGACCCGGGAATCGAACCCACGACCTCATGCACAGCAGTAGCGCTTGCGACCACTAGACCAACGAGGCAGTTATTATGTACATTTTCTAAATTATATTATATCCTTTAATTCTATATAAAATCCTTTGGTGTTATTCCGTGTCTTCATTTTATCACTTTTTAGTCGAAGTAGACGAAGTGGATAGTTTATCCGTTTCTATAAAGCTCTTTAAAAACGAACGGTTTTTTCTAGAAAAAAAAAAGAAACCTTGCATGTAAATCGGCATCTCGCAGAAAGTCGTGTACGAACCTACGTAAAACGAATCGAATACACAACTTCCTCAATTTCAGAAGTCAGTTAAACTGGTCCAAATTTCATCCGTCGTTCTCCCTCAGATGAAATCTCCCGGAGTGATGGCTCGACTACAAATGGCCGCTGCATTATGGACACGCAAACAGTTTAGTCCAGGGTCGGTGTGCGACTAATACGTCCATCAAATTAGGTTCAGGAAGCGTCATTGTTTCATTATATTATATTATATTATACGACGTAGATGATTTAACTGACATTTTTAAATACTTTTTCGCTCTAAAATCGCCACGTGCACTGATTAGACGACGAGACAGCAGCTCATGTGCTTCTAACCTGCCCGGTGGTCGCCACATACAGGGCAAAGTACTTCGGTAACCCAAGTACCCTCCGTGAGATAGTCAGTAACACCAAGGCGTTGCTGGCCTTACTTGAGAAGCTGGAGTGGATCGAATAATCGATTATCCTACCCGTATGGAGAATACGCGCGCTGACTTGGAGTTGCGGACACCTATTACCTACTTTTTTCATCTCTGAATCCGAAGTTTATGCTTTGCATTAGGCCAGTAACAAGTTATAGGTATACCTACCTATTACCTAAACTTTCATCCTCATGACGCATCCATAGATAGAAACGGGGGCGTGATTCTTTGCTAGGAACCATTTTTTTTTCATCCATTTGATGTAAATCGGCTGATGTGATAAAGACAATGATTTTAGTCGACAATAAAATGCAGGGACGACTTTCCGGTTCCCCTGTGGTTGAAATGGGTAAAGGAGATTGTATTTTTTACCAGACTGCGGCAACGCAAAGGAGGTTAATGCCTTTATCAGCCTATGTATGTATGTCAAAACGCTTGGGTCGATTTTGATGATTCTTATGTACGTCAATCGATTTGTCCTAATCTCACTGAAGACATGACGGTAATCAAAATTCAATATGGCGACAAACAGACGCCATATTGTGAAAAAGAAAAATAATCAAGACGACGAATTATCTCAAGTGGGGTATCATTGAATAGGTATTTGTAAGTCATCTTTAGGTTTCTGTAATCATTTTTCATTTTGAATAACCATTTAGGATCTTTATCGGTTTAAAGTTAATTAGCAAACATTCTCACTAAAATTTTCAAAAGTTATAGGTTTGTTCTTATATAATATATAATAGGTCTTATTAATGTGAAAAATAATTATTAACAAGTGTAAAATAAAAAATCTAAAAACCCGATTGCGTGAAAAGTGAACTTTAAAAAGAGATGGAAACAAGATGAACTATATCTTCGTATATAAAAGAATCTCATGCAGTCGGCGGCATCTTTTTCAATTTAACAATTATGACCTATTTTTTTGTTTTTTTTAATAACTTTTTTTTTCTAATGAGTAAAATGTTTTTGTTTTTGTTTTAATACTTTGCTGGACACAGAATTGTCTCGATCAGTGTCCTTCAAACCGATTAATGATGTATCGATTGAAGGACACTGATATACTAACTATTAACTTTTTGCGCAAAATTAATAATAATAATAATAGTTTATTTATCACTCGTAAAATTACAAATTTCTCTTAGTCTATGTACAAAATCATGGCAATGAATACATATTTCTAGGAGATTACGTTAACAATCATACTAGTATAAACTGCGGCACAGTCGATTCTACAAACCATACTACATTCCCATTTCTGCATCTGCATTATACTTCACGAAGTAAATAAACCAGTACACTACATAATGCGGCAATTCAACGCAAGATCATCCCATTCTTTAAACAAAGGCCATTCGTTGAAAACCACATTATTTCCCGGCCTTCATTGCCATAGGCTCACACAATGGTCCCCACAACCAAGACAAATGAGAAATACACAATATCTAAAGCCTAGGTAAATAGGATAGCTTTGTTCTAGCCACGCAAAAGTGGCACCTTCTTTTATACAAAATACGTTCCAAACGAAAATCGTCTTTAAGTTGCAAAAATAGAGCGTTTTTTTGCTAAACGTCAAACGCTGCTTCAAAACTCCGAAACCGTTTTGTTTACATATACTATGTTACTGTTTCAAACTTACTTGATATTAAACCTTATCTGCTTTGAAATAAAGTTCAAAATTGCTATATATGATGTGTAGTATACGGGCTGTTTTGGCTAGTCAGAAGCGGTCAAAATTTATTGCGCGTAAATGTGCTCTGGCTAACCCGGGAGTTAGGGGGTGGGGAAGTAGGCTTAAAAATCGAGGAAAGGGGTAAAGGGGTACGTTTTTAGCGTTCGCAGCGCGTCGGCCTATTTGGGGTGTTGACGGCCTTCAGGGATGGACTTGGTATGTTCCTAAATTGTGTTTTCAAACTGTGTGTTGCAATAACTCGTGAGTTTGCCGAGAGTGTGTGTTCAGATGTTTTGTGATATTTTATTTGATCTGATTTAATTTTTTGTGCCCGGTTGATGGCAATAGGCTCGCCCCCTATTACACGGGACTTAAACATAACTGACGAAATGTGGGTGTACTACAGGTACACCTCTGCCCAACCCTACGGGGAAACAAGGCGTGAAGGGCGTGATGTTATTTTTATGTTTTATGTGATTTAATTTTAAATACTTACTACCTATTTTGTTTAACTTTAAAATACTTAAAATAACTAGGTTTAGGTTTTATTATTTTACTGAAACAACAATTATTGTTACTTATTTTTATTGACATATTGTGTTTTACTAATTCCAGTATCTCCGTGTACCTACTCTTCTAGAGTTTGACTGCTGGATCTGCATGGAACTCGGCAAGAGTTAACATTATGCCAATAAGGTAATTTAGGTATTTCGTACTATTAACTTCCTCTGTTTAATTCTTCTGAAAAGGAATAGGTACTATCCAGGGTGCGCACATCGGACCACTTTGAAAACAAAATCCCGTGCTCACGATGCACGATGACCACATATGTTTACCGCCTCTTTTTGCATCGACTAATAAAAAATAATTTCTTTCTTCAAAAACAATTTCATTTACAAGGGGCTCAGCAAAAATTTGATGCGATGATGCTATTGGTTATGCGGTGAGCGTAGGTAAACGTTTCTTTAGCGCCCGAGCGCTGCAAGCAGCAATAGTTCTTACGGTGATTCGATTTACGTACCCGTGATAGTACACCTATTATTACCTACATTAAAAGCCAATATTGTGCAGACAGGAGTTCCTTAAAGCAAAAGAAAGATTTTGGAAAACTTTTCATAACCAAAGGTACAACTTACCTACTTCGGCATTCAAACACCAGCTGCACTGCGCCAAAAGCTAATACCACAAAAATACTGTAAACCGTCGTCCTAGTCCATCCCTGTCACGCGTTTAACCCCGCACCCTCTCGACCTACGCACGTCTCACTCGCACAAACTACAAAAAGAACTCTCCGTCGCTTTCCACCCTTTGCTTAAATTATTGCACCTCCGATCCATCCCCGCACGAAAAGGCCTAACCACCATAAAAACTGCCGCACAAAAATATACTCTATCTTGTTACAAATAGGGTGAAAATTAATCTTACTGCACACAATTGTAAGAACGAATTTCTCCAAAGAACGCTGTACAGTGATGATCTGATATCCTATTAGATACTGATCTAACGTTAATTTTCTTTTTAAGCAAATGTATACCTTAAAATTTAGTCTTAGAATACAGTTTTATGTGTTATTTTTTGTGTAAAATTTGTCTTTTAAGAATCAGAGAGTAATAACGGAGAGGTTGTGAGCAAAGGCGGAGGGCATTAAAAAGGCCACCCAGGGGTGGTAGTTTAGGGGTGTAGGGGTGAAAGGGGTGGGGATAAGGGGAGCATGCCGGAGGGTAAAGACGCATTGCTAGGGAAACCATCGGCATGAGAAGACGTCGATTGTTTTTGGATGCCATTAAACGTTTTTTGACAGGTCGATTGATTCTTTATTTCACACAGTCCCATTTGAGCTCTAGGAAGGTATAAAATTGATAGTTAATGTGGCACCTCAATATGATTTAGTTTGATCGTGATGATTTGCGTTTAATAATAGAGAATTAATTAAGATTATGTTATAGTTATTATGGCAGCAGTGGTGGCTCAGTGGTAACGGCTGCGATTCGAGTTGTAAGTCGTAGGTTCGAACCCAGACAGGCGCTTTACTTTGTATAAATTATTTCATCACCACTGCTCTCAATACAGTGAAGGAACACGTCGCGGCGTCGTGAGGAAACCGGCATGTCCTAGAATAAAAAAATCGAAGACATTACATGTCTCTATCAACAAGCGTATCCACCACGCGGTGGGCCGTTATCCACCACGCGGGCCCGGTGGCCCGCGTGGTGGATAACGGCCCACTCCCTCTCACCGAGAGGAGGCCTGTGTCCCACCAGTGGGAACATTATAGGCTGAAAATGTCAGCACTAGACAACAGTGCGATCAAAAAAGTTATCAACGCAAGTTTTATGAGTTTGCGTAGCCTGTATCTTTTAAATTGTTAATAGTTATTAGCACAGCACAATGTAACCCAACCTAAATAAAATAATTATTAAGATAAACATACAAAATCATCAAAATATAAAAGAGAGATGGGTTACGTTGGAGCTTATAAGCGACACAGTTCAACTTGTCAACGCTACTCACTAATTAGTTAGTTCAATTACAATGGTATCATCGTGTGCACCTACCATAAGCAATACTAGAACGAATGTGTGTCTAGTTTAACATGGACTTTAGTTTCTTTATGTATTCTTAGTTAGTTTTTTAATCTTGGTCTGACAGTTTGAGTATGCGGCCTACCCAAATGTCCTTTCTTTAGTCTTGTTCTTCGAATCGTTGAGTAGAGTTCTGAGTTGAGCTGCCACGATTATTGCCAAATGCGTGCACTGACTGGATAGGTCCACTCAATCTGTGTGGTTGGTTCTTTCCTCAAAAGCCATATCAAACACCAACTTACATGGTCTTCACATGATCTGACCCAGATTATGTCTGGACTTTAAAAGAGACTGTGATCTCTGAGTTTGTTTCGGCCTTTCTTCTCTGAGTAGTCAGATAGGAAACGCCGACCTCGTCTAGTTTTTAAAATATGATTGACGTGTAAAGGTATTTGTTTTGTATTTATTTAAATGTTATTTAAAAATCCCTTCCAGCCCTGCAAGACTAAGAACACGTCTTTTCAAAGCATAAATAATATAGTTATTTTTTTTGTCGTTTCTCAAACAGTGAAAAAAAGGCTCGTGGAGACTAGTGCGATATCGCGGGCGCGACAGGCAGCAATATGCCTGTCGCGCACGCGATATCGCCCCAGTCTGCGGGAGCCTTTAGTCGATTTCATGAAAGGCGTCATATCAGTCATACATAACACATCCGATGATTCTGAAACGATTTACATACGTAGGTACATTCATATAAACGGGTAGTATCAACAACACTATTGTCGACGCATTTTTTTTTTAACGTAGCCCGCATGGCTTGCATGACAACAGTAATGTGAACAGAGCGTACAAAGAAATTGTTTGATAAACCAGCACCAGTCGGAAAGAATTGGATTCCAATTAGAAACAAGGGTGATGAGCAATTCACCATCTATGGGCAAGTTTAGTGTTTAAAATCTGAAGCTTTTCAACAAAAAAAAAATGTAGATGTTTGTAGACCCGCGAAAATTGAAATTAAAGTCAATAAAATCTGTCATGAATTCCATTAGGACCGACTTAGACAGACGATTGACCAGGGATCGCGGCTATTAGTCCAGTCAATTGTGGCAAGGCAGAAAATACATACTTACCTAAGTTTCAATAATAATAGTAGTAGGTACTAAGTATAATTTTATGTTTTTCCAATTCATATAATACAAAATACTACATTTGTATACTAAACTATATTATATCCTTTTACATTCCAATAAGGTTTCGTCAGTTAATCGTAGATCTTCGGTCTAATCAAGTTGGCCACCCCTGCCCTACATCATAAATCGAGGGGTTTCCTCGGCTATCCTGTAACCAAAACAAACAACTTAGGTAACCAGTCCTTCACCCAAATCTGGCTCTTACTGTAGTATAAACATAAACGCTCGATCACTGCACTCTTGGAGTCCAAAAGGACACGAACGCACTTACTTGTAAAAAAAAAAAACATCAGCACAATCTGATTAACAACATTTATTATTTATTTATTTATTTATAAAGGTACACCAACAGCTTCTGTATACAAAATATCAAATAAAAGTAGATAACAGTCATGAACTTATACAGTTGCCAATAACAGGTGAACCAACATTCTCAAATACAGTGACAACTTAAGGTAAGAACGAAACAAAACTTATAAAAATAAAAAATAATAATTATGTGGTTCAAACTATGTAAACAGAAGTACAATATGACACAAGAAATAAGGTTGCAAGAAAAACCTACGTACTAACACTACAAATACCTACGTACTAACACTACAAATACCTACGTGTGGGTTGCGTGCTTTGCGTGCTTTGCGTGCTTTGGGACCTTAAAATTTGGGATAACATCGGAGATATTGAGTCGAATTAAGAACATCATCTTTGTTGAAGTCTATCAAAAAGATACGTTGACCCACTATAACATCGGGTACACCCACTAAGTATAAAATGAGGGTAGATACATCGTCTTATAAACAGGAATATTTTCCCCAATAACACGGTCATGAAAGCCTCAGGGTGCGTCCACAAATTGAATCGACATTACGAACTCGCTGCGAGAATATTCGAACATTCCCGAAACTTTAACGTTCCTAATAAATTATAAACGGATCCTACAATTTTTTTTAAAGTACCCATTCTGATACTTGCTAGTAATAAAATGCTGTTCTAAATCTACTTACCTATTATATGTAGACACAGGTGAGGGTAGCTGAACAAAAAGCATGGAGACAGCGTCGGTATCAGATGGACGTAATTTTTCATTATATTACCATAGGATAGCCATGCGCGCGTGAAGATAAAACCTCGTCCCTAACCCTCGTACTGCGAGACGAATGCGGGAAACGATAGCAATACGACAGCGGGTATATTTTTGGTAATACTAGCTTTTTTCCGCGACTTTCGTTGCGTTTAAACTCGCAACTGTACCCGGCTAGTGGAAGAGTTTCCGGAAACTTGTTTCTGTAGATCACTCTAGGTAGAGACTTAAAAAAAAACTTTATTTTCAGTTATATAGATGTTTAAAGATTCATGATTTTCTTTTGATTTTTTGTGTTAACCATAGAAAAGACACCAAAAAAAGATACAAAAATGATTATTTAAAAAGCTACCAGTCATCAACACTTTTTTTTAAAGTATATAATTATGTATTTTTTATCAGACACGTAGCACTTATTTTTGCTACGCCAGCTACGCACAATCTACGTAGAGTAGCAAAATGGTTTTATGCTCTGTTAGTATTGGCATACCTACATTTGTTTTGCTTAGTTAAGTATCTAATTAATCTATTTATTCAGATTGTAGCAATGGCTGTGATTTTCCTAAGATAAGCCACCACTTCTCTTCTGCGTGCTATTAACTGCAGCTTATTCTGGTCTGATCCATCAGACTGACCTGTCTTTCTTTGTACCAAAGATTCAGGAAGGGTCTGAAACTTCACTGAAATAATAATGATTAAACATTGAATACAGAATGAAAAGAAATAAAGTAAAAAACCGGCCAATTGAAGGGTCCCGTAGGTGGAATGACTTTATTCCAAACACAAACTAAATATTGTAGTTGAAAAATATTTTCTCCCATACCTACATCGATATACATAATAAGCCTATAATGTTCCCACTGCTGGGACACAAGCCTCCTCTCTGTGAGAGGGAGTGGGCCGTAATCCACCACGCGGGCCCAGTGCGGGTTGGTAGATGTCACGTGTCTTCGAATTTTTGGTTCTAGGACATGCCGGTTTCCTCACGATGTTTTCCTTCACCGTTTTGAGAGCTGTGGTGACGAAATTATTTACACAAAGTAAAGCGCCTGTCTGGGTTGGAACCTATACATCGATATACGTCACAATTAATTCTCCAATTGCAAATGTAACTAGGTAAACTATTACCCGATAACTTGTACCACGTTAATGTAAGTCGCAAGTGTTCCCCCGCCAGTGAAATTGTTTTTTTTTTGGATATGTGATAAAATTCACGATACTAGTGTATGTAGGTACTATAGTGAATTTTATCACATATCGTCCCTTAGCTTACAACACCGCTCAAGTCGAAAATTGGCGGTTTTCACATTTGAATGCCTTTAGATGGAGCTGCTCATTGCGCGTCTAACCATTGGTCACATGATATAGATTTCAGCCAATCAGAAGCCGTAATTCGAAAAGTAGTGACAGCACGCAAGTCGGTTGGCCTCTAAACACCGCACAAGTTTTTCGTCTCCTGTAAAGTTGGTAAAAATCACTTATGCGGTGTTGTTAGCTAAGGGACGATATCCAAAAAAATCAATTTCACTGGCAGGGGGGAGGACACTTGACTAACAAAAATTAGCACTTTAACGTGTTAAGCCCCGCGCGACACCGATTCGGAGTCAAACAATAGAAAATCAATTGTGTCTCATTAGCTGTCCTTGACCAATTAAAGCATTACGCAAACGGATGCCTGAATCAAAAAATGGTTTTCACAGACCCGCAATATTTTTGAACGGATTATTCAATGATATCCCACGCAATGGTGTAGACGAGAGAAATGATCATTCCCACTTTAAGTGAAAGGGACACCACAAAAAAAAGTTTTCATGATTTTTTGTCGGCGTGATTAATATATATACCCATGCCAAATTACAGATTTCTAGTACCTACTAAGAGTACAGATAGACAGACAGACAGACGTACCTACATGATGAAACTATAAGGGAGATGAAGTTTCTTAACCGAAAGTTTGATTTGTTTGCCATCAGATAAAAATTGGGTGCCCGATGAACGAAAATCTAATTAGATTAAAATTCCGTTGAGACACATAAGGCCTTACGATTTTTTTGAATTTTCAAAAACGGTGCTAAACAAAAAAAAAAATATTAAAAAATGGTCTCACCATCTCATGGTAGAGGGCCGGGGTGTAGAGTTCCCTTAGGAAATTAATAGTCGAGTGGCGGAGACCCTACGGGCTCGAAGTTCTCGGGAGCGCCGCTAGGTGGCGACGTCTGACGCGGAATGTGGCGCCACGAGGCAAACGGTCAGCGACGCTTCCATTTTTAAATTTGAATAGATTACCTACGTATGTAGCTGGAGTGTTGGAGGTTGGAGGGTTATGCAGAGATGTATTGTAAGATATTAATTTAGTTGTAAGTTGGTATAGATTACCAACTTAAAACTATTCATTCGGACAGTCAAGGCCAGTTCCTAGCAACGAATGCTATTAGAGAAAAACCGAATCTTTTTCGCAAATCTGGTTAATTTAATTCAATTGAAAATAATAACGCAGTGCCTTGTATTACTTTTCAGGCTGATTTTGTGAAAAAAACATTATTTTAATGTTTATTTTTAGCACTTCTTGAAACTAGCTTAATGTAAGTATTTTATTTTTATTGCCCGTTATTCCCATCTTTTGGAACCCAGTATCAATGCAATCGTATATTATAAATCATCACAAGAGCATATTTTTCAAAAATTAATTCCCAACAAGCCGTACAGATGGCGCCACCCAACAAAAATACGACCGGAATAAAATCACCAATTTTCAAATGCACGTAACAGGAAACTACGAACCGCACACAAACTATTCTGCTTACATCGAAATATTTAATAGTCGCTAAAATATTCGCCGAGCCGCGATGTGCAGGGGTAGAACTAAGCTAAATTAAACCAACTGCTCAGTTTATTAGTTGTAGAAATTATTATGATTTTAGTTTTGCATCACTCGTAGCGAAGGGTTGAAGTCGGAAACTCGGAATGTTGGCTTGTTAATCGTTGGAAATTCTGTAGTAAAACGCTTTCGGGAATGCGACGTGCGAAATTAAAATTAGAATGTTGAAAGCTGTTTGTTACTTTACTCGTGTAGCTTCTAATGTAGTCGAGATTATTAAGGCGGACTGTAGACGGTTTGGAATTAAATGCAATTAAATTTTTGTAGGTTTTATTTTGATGGAGAAGTTATTTGATACTGAACGATATTCGAAGTTTGAGCAACGATTACATGTCTGAAATCATGACAAAATCTCTCTCACGGTATTCAATAGGGTATTTTACTATATACGAGAAAAAATCTATAAATATATTATTGAGATAGTTTAGCAAAAAGGAGTCGGAAAATGTTAGTTTTAGTTCATAAAATAACAAAATAAATTTTAAAATAATATCAAAGTTTTCAGTTTTTCTATTCTGTTAAAAAACACCATGAAATAGTAGCCGCCATGTTATTACGTCATACGGCTATGTGAACAAAAACGTGTCAATTATCATATATACAAAGATCAGCGCATTTGTTTTCATAGCCCAGTGACGTCATGACCACAGAGCAACATGGCGTCCACTGCGTCCAGCGTTTTCGTCCACCTACGCGCGAAATTTCAAAATTGTAAAATTTTAATTGCATTTTTATGGCACTTATCGATTGAATAAAAATTTTGTGATTTTTTTTGGGGCATATTAGCACTATAGAATTTAATTAAGACACTTTTCAAAAATGGGTGTAAGACCCTATTAACGACATGCTGTTATTGTAAGTACTTCACTTATTTTTATTTCGCCAAACACAAATGCTAATACCCAATTCTAACTAAGTTCTCGTCAAGTCCCGAACACGTTTTTCAGCGGATATTTTTAACTCTATTTTTTTCCGGTTAGCTCTGACGAGTTTCAAAACATTTCCAATTACAAAACTATCCTTAAGCCATCGAAAGCAAACATGGCGTCCGCAAGTCCAACCCTCTAAAAGCGAACGAATCTAATTTCCGACCTCGGCAGCTCCAACTATTTAAACCGAAGTTAGTTTAGAGTCTCGAAGTCCCAGACGCAACGCACTCTCAATTAGTGAGTCTCGTATGAAAGTTTAACCGCCCATACATAACCATTATGTGTAAAATACGAGTAAAGTGCAAAGTTAGACAGCGTTTCTATCCTTGCGAGGCTATAACTCATGTGTGGCCAACTTCTGAGTGTACCGTGCGCAGGCACAGGGTTAATAGTTTTTGTGTTTTTTGATTAGGTAACTTTTGTTTGGTGAGGATTTTATGTTTATTGTGTTTTATGGACTTATAGTTCTGTTAATGTTTATAGCTGCTCAAAAATCTTTCAACGCGCATTTGTTTAAATTAGCAATTCCAGCAACGCAACCAGAAATTATTACCAGAATGAGTTAAACGAAATTACTGATTTATTTTTGGAACTAACATGGAACATGGCTTAGTCCTTTCAAACTCAAACTGTTTGGACTTTCTAACCTAAGATTTGCTTGGAACTGTGACTAAAATTGAGTCAATACCGCTAAAGTAACACATCGTATGATGGATAGATACTCTATTGGAGACTCACCAATTTAAAGACTTTAGTTATAAATAGACTAAGAATTTAGTTATTGTAATCTTGATTCTGTCAGAAATACATCGTAAGTTTCCTATAAATATTTTTGCTTTCAATAATTCGCGTATTTATCTCGTCTGGTCGACTTCGGTATTTCACTGCAGGGATCCAGCAGAATATCACCGTCAGATATACATATTTCCTTGACATATGTCAGCGTCAGATATATTTCCTTGACATAGGTATGTTATATCTGACGCTGTTTTCCAATTTGATGCAATAAATTTGAAACGCATACCGCTATTTGTTTGTTCTTTATTTGAATCAAACTACCTATATCCAAGACATGCCATCACGTTCTTTCTTTAAAATGTGTATTATTTTATCATTGATCCGTGCTATATATTTTGTATTTTGTGTGCACAAAATAAATTATTTATCTATCTTTTAACTGACCTTACAACCTTTTTCGGCCATAGAACTCAAATTCTCCTTGAATAAAAGCCATGCTTGCCTTATTTTGCAGACTGTGCTTGTGAGTGCGGGACGCGCGGGGCGCGGCGCCTGTGTGCGGTAATTGTACAAAAGTTACCATCCTCAGCTACGGTGGATTCGTTCGCGCTTCCTTAAACACGAGTGGCAGACGAACGGCACGAGAACGGGAGACGAGCGGGCGAAACGCCGCGGTTTGGTTGCCCGACTGTATTTCTAAAATGAATCAAAGACCTAATTTATATAACTGATAATGGTACCGATTCCCTTGTTCACAAACTAAACTAAATTTCAGTTCAGTGTATCTTTTTCTTTGTATTTCATCAAGAAGAGGACAGATTACGGAGACATTTGGTTTAGCCCTGTCAAATTAATCAGCGCCTGTCACTTCTCCATACAAGTTTAAACGTGATTAAAAACTTGCCTACTAAAATTACGTCAATTTACGTCAAGCGCTGATTAATTTGACAGGACTAAACTAAAATCGATCTTCTGTCCTTTTCTTAATGAAATAGAAAGAAAAAGATGCACTGAACTTAAATTTAGTTTAGTTTGTGAACAAGGGAATCGGCACCATTGTCTTATGTTATTAGTCAAACATTTACTAAATTGACACATTTTCAGGTGCTACATAATTTTTTGTTCATAGAATTCTTAACGCTAAACCCGAATTGAACACCTACAAATTGTTATTAATTAGTAATTTATGCTACAACATACCTACACAAAGTAGGTATGTTGTATTAACTATTAAATATTTGTATGCCGTCACTACAAGACGGAATGTGTCTCTCATATTTTGAATCTACGACATTTTATGCAAATATATGATTTTGATTTGATTTGAAAACTATTATACACGGTCCCTCTCACAGAGAGGAGGCCTGTGTCACAGCAGTGCGAACATTATAGGCTGATTATGTATACCTACACGGTGTCGTTTTGCATCCTCGTCAAATTCAAGGAGGTAACTATGCTAATGATTCTTGACACGAATCAATAATAAAATAAACAGGTCTTTTTTTTTCTATATTTCGGAAATCGGCATGTGTGGGACACGCATGTTAAAACGTGGCCCGTGTGATACCGCACTGTAACTGCCCCTTTTACGCACACACTACCGCATACGTAACGGGGTGATTCTGTTCTGTGAAAGTGGTGTATTATAACATAATGGCGCCGATTCCCTTGTTCACAAACTAAACTAAATTTAAGTTCAGTGCATCTTTTTCTTTCTATTTCATTAAGAAAAGGACAGAAGATAAATATTAGTTTAGTCCTGTCAAATTAATCAGCGCTTGACGTAAATTGACGTAATTTTAGTAGGCAAGTTTTTAATCACGTCTAAACTTGTATGGAGTAGTGACAGGCGCTGATTAATTTGACAGGACTAAACTAAAATTTATCTTCTGTCCTTTTCTTAATGAAATAGAAAGAAAAAGATGCACTGAATTTAAATTTAGTTTAGTTCGTGAACAAGGGAATCGGCGCGGCGGCGCCACTGTCAAACTTAAATAACAAAAAAAATAAGTATGTATTAATTATTGAGCAGGTATCGTAATTTTATTTGATTATATATGTCTTTCATAGCAGCCTCCTGAAATTTGACGAGGATGCAAAACGACACCTTGTATTCATTTATTTATATAACCATATTTCAAGATAATTATTATCATTAACTAAATTAAATTAAAACTAAGTTAAACCTAAAAAAGGCCCTCGGGGCATTGTACCGAGGATGCTGGCGGCATTTCCTCGCTGAATTGCAATGGTGATGCGTTGCGCGAGAAAGCCGCCAGCTTTTCGGTCACCAGTTACATCAACTAGACGTTTCTCGATTTACGCAAATAACTTATGCGCACTGGGACCCCACGGACCGAGGGTCTCGACGCCAAAGGGCACAAAGTTGTACTCTCTGCCAAGGCCTCCATATTTAATAAGTTTCAATTTGAAAACTATAAAAAAATAGGCAGTGACAGAAGTGAAAACTTAAAACTTTGGAATAACATATATATATGCGTTTACATGTAGGCAGGCTGCTGCGTATCGCCAGTCTTTTTTTTTTAGGGTGTGAAATCATAAATAACTTCTCTCGCTCTGGGCGGAGCAGGAGGGTGTGTCAGACTTTTACTGACTAAAACCCACCCGTATTCCTTCCGTTGCCTGTGTTGCCAGGGGCCTCGGTAACCCTTTAGTACCTTCCCGCGACCCCGGCAGGCATCGGCCCTAGTGGACCCCTACACTTGTGCTGACGACATCTCTTTGAGGCGCGCGTGGAATACAACGCGCCGTCGACCCGGGCCTGGTCCTTACCGGACGGTGAGCTACCCATTGCTCACCGTCCGCAAGCCCGCGCCTACGGTGGCCGGAAATCCGCCCGGGATTCCCGACGCCCAGGACGTTTCCTGCGGCGGCTAGGGGCGAGAGGGCGCGAAATTTGCCTTTCCCTCAACCGTCCAGCCTCCTCCTTCGCGAGCATTGCCAGTCTGATGCAACACGTCACATTAGCATGTTGGTGACGCGAACCTACAAGTTTTGCCCCTACTAAAAATCGCTTAACGCGGCTAAAGAAGTTTTCACTTCAAAAACTTTTGTCGGATTGTCGCCTGTCACCTGTCGTGTGTCGGTTTTATTAAAGTAACCCCTGCTTTTTTACTTTCTCATCTTCAACTAATAAGCTGGTATTATTTAATCATTATTGTCCGAATTCCGACTGGGATAATAACGGTCGTAAGGTCTATCCTAATTAATATTCATCATCTGCCTGCCTTTTCCCAACTACGTTGGGGTCGGCTTCGAGTCTAACCGGAGGCAGTTGAATACCAGTAATTTACATGGAGCGACTGCCTATCTAACCTCCGCAACCCAGTTACTGGGCAACACGATACCCCTTGGTAAGACTGGTTGTCAGACTTTCGTGCTTCTGACGACCCGTAACGACTGTCAAAGATCTACAAATGACAACGGCTTAACGTGCTTTCCGAGGCACGAAGGGGTCTTGGTATGTAAAGATGGTCACCCATCCACGGACTAACCGCGGCAAGCGTAGCTTAACCTGATTGATCGACCCGCGCGGCTGTTATTACTTAGCCACAAGCCCCTAATTAATATTATAAATGTGAAAATGAGTTTGTTTGTTACGCTTTCACGCTAAAACGGCTGGATGGATTTGGATGAAACTTGGCACATGGATAGACCACGACCTGGATTAGGACATAGAATATTTTATATCCCCATAGTAATTTCTAAAAACCACGCGGGCGAAGCCGCGGGCAAAGGCTACTTTAGTAATAAGTATGCCAAACAATCCATACCTAATAGCAAAAATACTTGGATGAGTTTTAATCATTTTATTGGACACTAAGTTAACTTTAACCTTACTGTGATCAACGTCCCTCATAAAACAGATGGAACCAATGTCAAAGATCTTATGGAAATATATCCTATCTATCTTATCTCTATCTTATATATCTTATCTTATATCTTATCTCATAGTCTTTTCTCTTCCCACACTTTTTTTTTTGGGTGGGAAATTATCAAATAACTTCTCCCGCTCTAGGCAAAGCGGGAGGGTGTGTCAGACTCTTACTGACTAAAACCCACCCGTATTCTTTCCGTTGCCTGTTTTGCCAGGGGGGGTATCCATCGGACTTTCCCACGAATAGTTATGCACTTGGTGGCTGTCTTGTCTCCTTATTTTGTGTAGATACTACACCCAATTCACAAGTATCTAAGAACCGGTTGGCGAATTATTTATTTGCCTACATAATCTTAACATAGCCATAATTGCCAACACTACGATTTCCCAACAAACCTATTAGAATTTAATTACATTGATTCGAACCAGGAACGCTGTAAGCCCGACACAACAGTAGGTAGTCTCCAACAAACATACAGATAAAACAACACGCGACACCTCCATTTGCCTTAAAAATTACCCAGCTTTATTTCTCATCACTACGGCCATTTTCCGAACTTAATCAAATACTTTCCAAGTCATTTCACACACGGCCCGGTCCCCTAAAACCGTAACGTTCGATTTCCCATCCCGGACCCCTAATCGTAACTTTTCTTTAATCAACCGTCTACGAATCGTAAAAGTAAAATCTAATTACCGCTTACAGATTGCCATCGGCCCAGGGCTGCGCGTGATTAAAAATTTAAATTATATTTTAAAATTAGAACATTTTAATCTAGGGTCCTGGTTTGAAAAAGTTTTTATTCAAGTGGGAATGCTTAAAGTTGACGGCCGTTGTTGAGTGCGAGTGGAATAGGGTTGCCTAAAATATAAAACGTTCTATTTTTAATTGATTTTCTTTTGTTTCTATTTCGTGACGACTTCTTTTTTGTGGTACTTATATTTGGTATTTTTCCTTTCGGTAAATACTTTCGTAATGTTATGTTATATTTCTGGCAGCAGTTCTGCTGAATATAACAACAGATTTTTTTTATTGACCTTCGAAACAATTGCCCAAAAATATGATTCATTACCTATTTATTTTATAATATTAATGACATAGACTATCAATTTAAACTGTACTCTTTATAATTATGTATTTTCACTAATTGTGTACTTGAAAATATCATGCGTTGTTATTGCTGTGGTTTTACGCAATAATTTTAATTATATACCGGTAATACGTACTTCAAAGTACTCTTAAATGTTTAATAGCATCATTGAAATTAAATTTCAAAATATAATTAATTATATTAAATATTTGATACATTTGTATTACATTTTTTGTTGGAAATAAGTAGTACCTTGGATAACAAGTTGGTACTTAAATATAAGTACTAAAAATACATAATTAAACATTGATTATGAGCAAATAAATTTCGCTTTAAAGCGGTTACAGTATAGCTAGTACCATAGTACTAGCTTTGGGATTTTAATAACGTCACCTGAAATACTATAAACAATTACATTTTCATACCATTCAACTTCTTTTTTCTTGGTGTGTTCATAATCTATTAGTCTATACAAATAAATAAAATTGAAGTAGATAATAATAAATAATAATATCTAATAATATATTTATATAATTTGACACTTCCAACACCACCACTCCACTTATTATTAATTTGACATTTTCCACTGGTTAGTAAAAAACTTATTAAATAAGGGTTTTATGAAGTATAATGTCAAAATAACAGCTTTTTACTAAATGCATATGAAATATGTACGTATATACTTATAACAAAAAAAACATCTTTAAAATGTTTGTCTGTCGGTTTGTTGCGGCTAATCTCCGAAAGGACTCGACCGATTCTGACGGGACTTTCACTGGCAAGTAGCTGATGTTATAAGGAGAAACTCAGGCTAATGTTATTTTAGAAAAAGCCACGCGGGCGAAGGCGTAAGCAGTAGCTAGTCTACAATAAAATCAACTTGAAATACCATACATAAAAGTAACTGTAAATTGGCATTTACTAAACAACACTTATGCCCGAGGTATTTTCTAGCAGCCAGCAGTCAATAAGTCAATACTTTTTATAAGTTTTTTTTTATTATACTTTCTAATACCCAAGATGCTAGCCAGCCCTGTAGCTCGCACAAGTTAGGCAAGCGGTAGCCGGGGCGGGTCTTGCGGCGCAGGGCGGGCGGTAATGAGTTGGGCGGCTGTGCCGATGACCGGCAGAAGCGGACGTAGGCATTAAAGTTTGGGCGGGTTTGGTTGGTCGAGAGTTTGACAAACTTCGTGAGTCTGACAAATAGCTCAAATTAATATTTGGTAGTTTGATGTGAAGTTTGTAGTGATTTTATTTAGTCTTGCCTCGTTTTCTGATAGACTAATTGAAAAGAAACAACGTCTTCAAAAAACTGTCAACGATTGCCGTTTCCCCAAGGTTGAAAGTACAGTACGCCATCTGATACGTTTCTAAGTACTAAGTAATATCATTAAAAAAAAATTGCTATTAATGGGGACTGCCGACAAAAGTGAAAACATAAACTTTGGAATAACATATATATTTATGTGGGAATGGTAGGGCAAATAAAATTTAGCATTTATCTCGATAAAACTATAAATCTATATTATTTAAAATATATAAAAGTAAAATAAAAAAAAAACACAACCGTCTTACTCTTGGCTCATCCCTATTCTGCCAGAAAAAATAAGTAACAAATTCTCCAACTATTCCAATTTCAAATTAATAAAGCATCCCACTCGCTATCGTTTGGATACACAGCAGACAAAAATAAAGTTTTCTACTCATTTCCTACATATACATATGTATATGCGTATACATGTACACAGGCCAGTACGCGTCGTTAGTCTGGCGCAACACAGACAGCATCAGCATGTCGGTGACGCGAACCCATAAGTGTCGCCCCTACCAAAAATTGCTCAACGCGGCTAAAGAAGTTTTTTCTTCAAAAATAACACGATTAATTTCTCTTTTGGATTTACAGATACAAATCTCAATGTAACACCACCTTGGCCCGAAATCACTAGAGGCACTAGACATAGTGACATTCTCTCAGCGATAAGGATGACGAAAAAGTAAATGTGTGAGACTGACATAAGCTACTGAAAAGCTTATGTCAATCCTATTGAAAGTTGTTGGAGAAATACGTGACGCTTTGAAAGCGATTACCACTTGCCGTGACCCTCAGGTATCTCTGTAATAATCTAAGTAAAGAATTGCTTCGAGCGGGAATCCAACTCACGTTTAGTTGGGCAGAATTCGAATGTCGTTCATCATCTGCCTAGCCTTTTCCCCTTACCCCTTGGTAAGACCGGTTGTTCTTTCGGGCTTCTGACGACCCGTAAAATCTGTCAAAGATCTACAAATAACAGCCGGGACCAACGGCTTAATGTGCTTTCCGAGGCCCGGACGGGTCTTGGTAAACAAAGATGGTCACCCATCCACGGACCAACCGCGGCAATCGTAGCTTAACTTGATCGATCGACCTGTGCAGCTGTTATTGCTCAGCCACAAGCCCCTCTCTGATAATCTGAATGTCGTTAAGGCGCTGACAAGACCAAATTTACCAAAATAGGCTCCTCTTAAGAAAAAAAAATGCCAAATCTGTATAGTTTGTGGTAGCGGAAAAAATACGAGTATATGTTAAATTTGAACATATTACCCAGAATTTGGTTGTTACCAAACCAGGTTTTGAAAAAAAATCTCGATACAAACTAACGTTAAATAAACTTACTAACCTCTTACCTTGAGTTCTAATCCAAAATATCTGCATTAAATATCAACATACGTTACGTATTTAATTAATAACAAGAGCGCCTTATTTGAATGCAGAACTTGTTTGTTTTTATTTTCGATTACTCAACTCAATTTTGAGTAAATAGAGAATTACTTCATATTTTGCAATAAATTACAAGCGTATTGTCATCGCGCTTCTCTTTCTTTTCTATGCAATGTGACAGTGACCGCGGTTTAGGTGTTGTCAGCGTCTTAATTAATTTAAATCTTCTACTTTCGTGTCCATGGTACCCTTGTTTATTGAATGAGCCCAGTAGGTGGCCACGTTGCTTACGGCATCAGTGACATTCTTTTTTTTTCCTTTACAAATTAATCTTTAGTTTAATAGCACCAAGTTATTTTACTAAACCAATCACAACACCGCATGTTATTTGAACAAGTATGTACAACACCTGTCACGAGACCTGAATTGATGCTTTTTTCCTATTAACCACTGGAGTTATAACTCTACGAAACTTTTATACGTGCATTACCCGGTTGATTTGCGAACTATCCAGTGTGAGCACATTATCCATTTGATAGATGACACTGATTGATCACAGTTAGCCATTATTGACTCTCGCGTGGATAGGTTTTAGGGACATTTCATTTGTATTGTTCGTTGGTGTTTTAAATGGATTATTGATACCGATGTTGTTTACAAAATGCTCATAGCATAGCATTATCAGCCTATAATCTTCCCACTGGTGGGACACAGGCACAGGCTGTATGTAATCCACCACGCGGGCCCAGTGCGGGTTGATAGATGTCACATGTCTTCGATTTTTTTTTTGTTCTAGGACATACCGGTTTCCTCGCGATGTTTTCCTTCACCTTTCCTTTGAGAGCAGTGGTGATAAAATTATTTACACAAAGTAAAGGCTCCTACATACTGGCGCGACTTGTCGCGCGACGCGACGCGACACAAAGACACCGCGTGTAGCGCTACAAGCGGTGCCTTTGTGTCGCGACAAGTCGCGCCAGTATGTACTCGTAGGAGCCTTAAAGCACCTGTCTGGTGGCTGGTGTCGAACGCCCACGACTCACAACGCGTAAGTCACTGCCGCTACCACTGGGTCACCACTTCTCTTGGTGAATACTCACAGTGATGTTGTTTTTTATTACATCAGTAGTATTAAAATGGCCTAATAGATAACAGTATAACTATATGAAAGAATGATAATTCGGAAGCAATCTAATCACATTACGCCATTCTTACTACATTTTAAAAGAGTAACGGTGGAGTTTCTTGCCCATTCTTCTCCATACGAAACTACTTTTTGGAAGGGGCGACAAGAATCAATTCTATTTTTTTGTACCAAAATTTTGCCGTTCAAAGGTGCCTTGTAAGGCCATCTTTTTATTAGTAGACTGCAGTCTCTCATCGAAATAAAGGACAAGGCCTGCCTTTTGCCATTAATCAATCAACTCAGCTTATCGCAGTCCACTCCTAGACATAGGCCTCTCCCAAACTGCGCCACAACACCCTGTCCTCCGCCTTCCGCATCCAGTCTGTCCCAGACAATTTTTTAAGGCCGTGGATCCATCTACCTGGGGGCCGTTCCACACTACGCTTGCTGATACGCGGTCTCTACTCCAGAACTCATCTGCTCCACCGGCCATCGGTCCTTCGACAAACATGGCCAGCCCACTGCCACTTCAGCTTGCTTACTCTGCAAGCTATGTCGGTAACTCCAGTTCTTTTCCGGATTTGCCAGCAATCATTGCATATTTGGAGCAACGTACAGTCAAGGAAATGAATGACTAAGCAAATTGACACCCTACGTCAATTACCCGTGTTATAGTTATTTCATACAAGACGTTTCGTTTGTCAATAATGACGGTTGTAACTAGAATCTACGGACAATTCAGGTTGGTACCTAGTCAATTTTCGTAACACTAACTTTGCGAAAAAAAACAATCAGAAAACAGAAGACTGTCGCGTCTAAATTTTTTCTTCGAACTCTTTGGTGGAAAGTTGAAATTCGGCTCCGCTCTCGAGACTACAGATAAATATCTGGCCATGGCCGGACTTTTTTAATATAAATGTTCTTTGTTCCTGACGGGAGAAACTTTTAATGAAAATTCAAATAAGGACAACTTTTAACCTTTTGTTTTTTTTTTTCATGAATGTTTTTTTTGCGTAGGAATTGTTTTTTGTTATTCCAAGTGCCGGTGATAAGGATCGTGGTTTGTTTCGCTTTGTTCTAGTTTTTTTGTTTGTGGTTGATAAATTAAGTTTAATGTACCTCTTACTTTATAATTAAGGTGTTATTTGCGTTGTGTGTCTTGTCCTCTATTAACATTTCCAAACAGGCTTAATATTTCAAATTAAAATCTACTATTCCTAATTTACAGAATCTAATAATCATTAAACTTTCCGACATTGTAGTGTCAAATCACTCTTTTATAAGAGATTTTAATAGGTATATATTTATTTTTTACTAGCCTACGCTGTCCCACTTCTGGGCAACGGCCTCCCTCCAATCCATCCATACTTCGCGAGCCCGCGCGTATTCCTTCCAGTTTTGACGAGACCTATCCATCTGGTCCCGAAATCTCCTACGTGGTCTGCCGCGACGACGGCTGCGACCCCGCCTCACTGTCTCAGGGCACAGTTCTATGATGCTATTTGGGCCCCACAGTTTGTCGGCAGACATGTCCTGCCCAGTCTCATTTAAGTTATGCAGCCTTTCGATTCACGTCAACTATGAAGCTATCTTTATTTTGGAGCGCAGTATTGTATTTCGAACACGATCGGTTAATTTAACGCCTAGCATACTGCGCTCCATTGCTCGTTGGCAGACCTCGAGTTTGGACTTCTAGATGTTAGTCAAAGACCAAGTCACCATAGGCTTTTTTTTTGTGTGGGAAATTATCAAATAACTTTTCCCGCTCTGGGCGGAACGGGAGTGTGTGTCAGACTCTTACTAACAAAAACCCACCCGTGTTCCTTCCGTTGCCTGTATTGCCAGGGGCCTCGATATCCCTTCCGGACTTTCCCACGACCCCGGCAGGCATCGGCCCTAGTGGACCCCTACATTTGTGCTGACGACATCTCTTTGAGGCGCGCGTGGAACACAACGTGCCGTCGACCCGGGCCTGGTCCTTACCGGACGGTGAGCTACCCATTGCTCACCATCCGCAAACCTGCGCCTACGGTGCCCGGAAATCCGCCCGGGATTCCCGACACCCAGGGCGTCCCCTGCGGTGGCTAGGGGCGAGAGGGCGCGAAATTTGCCTTTCCTTCAACCATCCCGCTTCCTTCTTTGCGAGCATTACTGCTTCAAAGAAGGAGGTGACGGCTGCCCATGCCCTCTTGCTCCGTACTGTGGCCTGGATCAGGGCCGGATGCGAGAGATCTCCGCCGCCTCCACGAGGTCATGGCGGTGCTCTGCCCAAGCCGGGTAGACCTCCACCGTATGCTCCACCGTTTCCTCCGGCGATCTACACAGTGGTGAAACTCAGGCGTTTCCTCCCGCCTTATCCAACACAGGAACCTCCCGAGTGCACCATAGACTAAGACAAAAATAATACACGGGTTATATAATATGCTGGATGATATGTTTATAGATTACTAGGTGCGCCCGGCTGTTTCACCCGCATAAGTCTCAATCCCATGGGAATATCGAAATAAAAGATATCCTATGTTCTAAACCAAGACATGGTTTACCCATGTGCCAAATTTAATCAAAATCCGTTCAGCCGTTGTAGCGTGAAAGCGTAACAAACAAACTCACTTTCGTATTTATAATATTAGTTAGGATAATAATTATACGGATTATTATCCAATATATAATGTAAATAGTTAATTGTAAAAGCATCACTCAGCTCTTCAATATGTCTGACATAATCGTTCATCATTCAATCGATTCGGAATTCTAAAATCAAAAGCCCCAGGTGTACATGTTCCATAAAGCCATAAACACACCCGCTCTTCAAAACCCACGTCATTACCATTTCTCTCACACCGTCATTACCTTACAAAGAATTCCCGGTAATGAGTGTAGGCCCTTATTTATTCGGCCCCATTGCCTCAGGGACGAAAAGCAAATAAAGCCCTCTTTATTTAGTCTATGCCAACATACATTTTAATCAAGTGACCCTGTCAGAACCGTAGGACTTACACTTAATTACTTATGTTGATTAGGTTCATGTACCTATGAATGTAACGTGTGGGCGTTTTTAATATTGTTGAAGTAGTTTTGTTACTTAATGTGTGTGGTTGAAGAAAAGTGTTGCGTGAGCTTGCGGGATGAAGCTGGGATTTTATTTATTGATGTAGCTAGTAGAAAATGCTTGTACAGTCGCCAGCATACCAGGAACAGTATTGTCAAATTTCTCCAAATTATTTCAAACCTTAAAATGTTGATGGTTAAGTTCAAAATCGAAGGAGAAAATTTGACAGTTTGTGGTAACTTGTTGTGCTTATGTAGTTTGGTCAACATGTACATGTATCAGATTATTCCTAAAAAAAGGATTCAATAAAATAGAGCTGCAAAATACTGAAAAAAATATAAAGTATCCGGGAAAATTGAAAAAATCGGGAATTGGAGAGGCCTATTTTTATTTTTTTTTATTTATTCAGTTCGGACAACAATATAGTCCAATTTGTTAGTAAAATACCTTATCACTAGTGTTAGTAGTACAAAAACAAAGAATAGCAAGGAGAAGAATAGTAGGTGACTGCGGCAGGATGTGCGGAGAACGATAAAGCATGGAATAAGCTACCTGACCATTCGCCCCACATGGTGCCTCAGAAAAGGGGAGTAAGGGCTCTCCAAGTCTCCACCACTGTTTTCAGGTTGCTATTGTCACTGACCCGCGTTCTACGCATCACATATGCGACTTTTTTGCGAATCACTGCATGGAAGCCGTCAGTTCGGTTCTGCGCTACAGAAACGGGGCAGTTTCAACAGCATCCTAAATCCTGTGTCCAGCAGTGGATTGCTATCGGCTGATAGTTGATAAAGCAATGTCTGTTCGGTCAGATAGTTTAAAATACAACAAACAATATTTTTTGTATAACTACACTTCATCACCACAAACCAAGCTTGAGACTTGAAACCTCATCAACTCCCAATAATTAAACAAAATACAGACTCGAACATTACCGACCAAAAAAAACGAGCCTCCACAAAATTAAAATTCTCACACAGTACTCATTTTGAAAGAGATATATGAGGGTGTTCTTTCATCTTGCCCAAGCGGTGACCTTACCTTAGTCGTTTGCGGGTAAGGGGCGGGTCCAATGTACCCCTAAGGGGGTAAAAACCCGGGAAAAGTTGGGGAACAGACCTCTGCGGTGTTATTTATGGGTCTCTCGAGCACAGTGAAGTGCCCGCTGAATATAAATCCTGGGGTCGGCAAAGACTTAAATGTAAAAAGAACGGAAAAGGGACGAATTTAAAACCCACGGACCGTACCTATGTTGTTTAATTTAGGAGGTATAATGCTTACGTGTATGTGGTAGATGTTACTGGTATCTAACTTAAATAGGTACCTACCTGTGAAGGCTAAAAAAAACTGTTGAAGCTCATTTACGTATTCACTAACAAATTCAAATTCAAGAGTTATTTAATCGACAGTTTCGCATAAGTGACTGTTTGCCGTCATGGCATTTACATTTACGATTCAAAACTTGGCAGCTTGACTGAAATACGAGTACCTACACGGAAAAAAAGGATATCTTAAATTAAGACAATATCCTTTTGGTCAAGACAAATATTGATTCATATATGGGGAAAACAATATATTCTTGAATGAAGTAAAATTTAGTCTTAGTTTTATTGTCTTCCTCGAAGACATTAGAATGAAGAATTATTAAGTTTAATTTTAAGAATTAATTAATTTCTAAAACTAGATAAAAACTAGAAATTTTCTTCAATTAAGATTATTATAGTCTTGAATCAAAAATATTTGCTTAAGTCAAGAATAAAACCCAAGTATTTATTATTCTTAATTTGAGTAAACAGGTTTTCTTGGACTGAGTACATTTACTTACGTTAAGAAAATATTTACTTGGATTGAAACAATTTTTCTGAGAATATTGATATTCTTCGCTGAAGAGATCCTTTTTTTCCGTGTATATACCAGGGGTGCACAAACTTATAGGGGAAAACAAAGAAAAATACCTAGGTGAACGTTTAAAAAGCAGGATCTTTTTTTGTAAAACTTACAATATTTAGTTTGATGCATAATTTGATGCCGTGACAATTTTCTTGCGCGCCGCGCCCCACCTCTCTCGCCCGAACTTAGGTACTTGTGCTACCCGCATAGTTCCGATCGCAAGCTCGCAACAACACATGCTTGATAAGGTAGGTAATTAGGTATACAACATTGTCAATATTAATTTTATAATTTTCTTTTATTTTCCGCTTTTTTTTTAATTTGTTGGCGGGCCGCACGCGTACTGTCAGCGGGCCGCGATTTGTACATCGCTGCTATATACTATGAACTTACAACGTAAGCATTTTTGTAGCGTAAACGCGAGTTATGACTGTTGTGTTTAAAACTCTAATACGAAAACTCTCGTACGGCTTTCTTAGTCAATCTACTTAATCAATGCAATGTGAGTAGAAATATTTCACCAAGGCAATCAACAACCAACACCACCCCTAAATAATAACAATCTGACTTCTCCCCCCTTTAAAGATTAATAATAATAAGGGTGGGTCTGGCGACCGAAGTTTTCCCGCTTGGACTCAAGTTACATTTTTCATACTCATTTAATTTAATGATATCTGACCCCCGATATGGGACATGGATATGGGGTTGAAGGAATCTTCATCTACCAACGCAATTTTTATGGGCTAAGCTGATACTTTTTTTTTTTTTTTTTTGAGGGTGGGAAATCATCAAATAACTTCTCCCGCTCTGGGCGGAGCGGGAGGGTGTGTCAGACTCTTACTGACTAAAACCCCCACCCGTATTCCTTCCTGTTGCCTGTGTTGCGGGGGCCTCGGTGACCCATAAGTACCTTCCCGCGACCCCGGCAGGGCTAAGCTGATACTTAAATGGAATACTTGATAACCTGTACCAAAGTCGAATTATTAGTTCACTGGGGTAATCTGACATGTGCTAGCTGTTACTTTGTGTAATAAAATGGTCATATTTATTGTAATGGTGATCCTTTAGTTTAATCGATTTATATAATTGTAAAATAAATGTATAATAAATCAATCAAAATCAAAAGTCATTTATTCAAGCTAGGCTGAAAATCAGCACTTTTCGGACGTCAAAGTTACATAAGACAGTCCCCCAAAATGCCCGCCCGTCACCACTTACTAGTGCTTTAGCTGGGAAGAAGAAGTGGTGGAACAAACTCCCCAGCAGCACGTCTGTCTGTTTAGTTATATAAACTTGATTCTGTACAAATCGTATGCAAAGTAATTAACATTACGAAACACAAAACATTGGATTAAATTACACACTTGCCATACGTTAGCTAGCACGCGCCAGTATACCAACAAAACAATGAACAAACTGTACTCAAGCAGATAAAAATTACAACAGAAAAAAAACGTAAATAGAACTTAATACCTAAATAAAAGCCTCCAGGCATAAAGGGCGTGCCCGCTTACATAAGGCTATTGCTTATGTAAGCGGGCATATATAAATAATAAGTGTAAATGTCTAGAATCCAATAAATATGACCATTTATTACTCAAAGTGACAGCTAGCACATGTCAGATTACGCCAATGAATCAATAATTCGACTTTAAAAGAGGTCGAAAATGACTGTCTTCGCTTAATATATGTAATTTGGTTTTCATGAAACTGGTTTTTACTTTCAAGACATTTTGCAACGGTTCAATATTGTTGCCATTTTAGAAACTTTTATGTAAAACTGGTAACTTTTTAGGTTTTATACGACTCCTAATCCCTCCAAAGGTTGTCTTTAAAAGATCGCTTTTAGCGACAAGACCGCCCGTTGTTTCGCCTACTAAGTAAAATTTCTACATTTACATCTGTATTTTTTACGGTGTACATAATAGAGAGTATTCTATTCTATTCTATTCTATTCTTCAACAGACGTAATTATTTGGACAGTAAGATGACCAATCTAAAAAAAAAAAGTTTTTTTTTACAGATCTACAAACTTTCATGGAAATGTTTCCCTCGAAAAGTTTTCGAGTGAAACATTCGCTTTAAAAAAATATATATTTTGAAATAGCATAATTTAATATCATGTTTGATCAACTTGATACAAACAAGAAAAACAAAATGAAAACAGAATATTTTTGGCACTCATCAACCTAGCGTTTACCCAACTAATATTTATAGTATCGAGTATTTTTTTATAAAGCTAGCTGATCTTTTCTATCTATGTTTTACAATGAAAGCTAAATGTGTATAAGAATTTTGTCTAGTTTCCGTAGGAAAGATTGACAGCTTTTTCAAGGCCGTCTATGTCTAATTTATCTACCTACCTAAGTAATTTTGACGTTTGAAAAGTGCTGATTCTGGCCCAAATGAGTTTTTGTATTGATTTGACTCAAATTCACTCAGCTTAGAGGTAGGTACGGCCAGCAACATAAGTATATTAAAACTGGTAAGTACTACATGTTACATGTTATCTAAATAGACGTTAAATAATTCAATACGATATAGCTAAGAGTTTTTTTTTTTTTATCTAACTGTAACATCTCTTTCAATTTGTTTGCTCTCCCTCAATAATTATGTTAAAAAACTGAAGAGTTAATCGCTTTTAGTTGCTGACCGTACATAATATTGATAGAATGAAATTGAAATTTTCAAAACTTCAAAACAGAGGTTAAATAGAGATAGGGGTTTTCAGAGATCCATATAAACGAGGTCGCAGTCAAAAGCTGTACCTATTTTCCCAAAACCCCGACTCGGCGCAGAATCGTCTAAATGTGCTTAGGCGAAGTTTACACAGGTACATAGGTACTGGGTAATCTGCGAAAAACACGCGAATTCGTCATAACTCGTAAGCCCGTCCGTAAAGTACGCACTTCACTAAAAATATGAGTGTTGGGACAAGTGAAGAGAGGTTTGTTTAGATTTTAAACTGTGTAGATATGTGCTTAAAATATTCATACCAGTTGTCACTTATGTAATGAATCAGTGTAATTGTTGTTAATTGGTCAAGGACAGATAATAAGACACAATTGATTTTCTATTGTTTCACACCGAATGGGAGTCGCGCAGGGCTTTACAGGCTTTATCAAAACTATGTATATAAGACATATTTGTAATTGACCACAAAGAATAGTAACCGGAATGTTACTCGAGTGTCAAATGATAGGAAATTCATATAATCGTTTTCACTCATGGCTTTTAAATTGGTGGCAGACAAACCTTAGAATTTTTTTTTTTTTTCTTTAATTATTCCATACAAAAAAAAAATACGCAGACTAAACGTGGTATAGCTGTTGTATTGCTTGTAAGTTTCTTTTTTCATTTTTGCACCCTACTTACAGTTAATTTTGTAGTAAAAGAATAATTAATAATAATATGTTTTTTTTAATTATACCTTTAAAATAGATAATATATAAGAGGAATTGAAAAAAATATGCATATTGCACTTACAGTTAAGTTTTTATAATCTTACAATATCTTAAAAAATGCCAGGCGTACCAGGGAATGCGTGCTAAAAACCGGCCGGCTGTCAAAGTGTTAAGACATTCGAAACTTATCTTTTATTTCTAGGCTAAATGCTTGTCAAAAACGAATACTTAAATAGCTGCTACAATAACAAAACTAAACATACTTTCGTTCAACGTTCAAAAGGTTTTCCATGTACTTATGAAGTACCTTAAAGCAGTAAACAGTCTACCCGCTCCCGCTTATCACTCGCCCCACTCCTCACACCGTGATGTCGCACACAATCCCTCATTAAACGGGACACGACGCACGCTCCGCATTACGGCAATAATTTGTACCAAACTCGCATTGAACCCATTTGTACCTCGCTCCACGTACCGACTGCGAAAGAGCTGCAACTATTATGACCTACGCAGACTACCGACTTTTTGCGCAATCGAGTCTGTGGCGTGCGAAGTCTGTGTGGGAGCATTATTTTAATGTACAAACTTTATTTATCACTGTTGATTCTTTTGACGGATAAGAAAGCGTGTTGTCTGTCCTCAGTCACGTATACACTGCGAAAATAATTCGCAGAGTTTTTGATTGTCGCAGATTTGATTGCACAAAAAGTCTGTCGTCTGCTTGCCCCTTAACATTATCTTCGTAAGCACTGCCTGTGCGGTGACTTTTAGTGCCTTTTTTGTTATATATGCGTAAATCTCGTTTTTTGACGACTCGAGTACATATTATTTCGTTACATTCGATATCACCAACCCCATGGAATATTTTAACTTCATTAATATTCTGGCCCTAATATAAAAGAGACATATTTGTTTTTTTTTGCCAATCCTAAGTATTTTAAGGGGCTGATCCCAGAAATTCTCTTCGAAAATATTGTGTTTCCAGTTCGTTTGGTACGTTCGCGCTACGCGGTACCAAATAACACATCATTGGTAACAATTTGACATTGACAGCGCCTTTATGTCGTAGCATTGAAGGATGATTATTGTACTGCAAAAAAAAAAAAGAAGAAAAACATAACAAAACGAAAAAAAAAGTATAAAGAGTATTCTATCTATCTTCTATCTATCTGCAAGTTCTACCACTGATGTTCGGTTGACTTTACGTAGAAGCCTCAGCTTCTAAAATACCACTTTTGTATTCAAATGTTTCATTTATTTATCTATCACCGTATGGCTTATTATAATTGCGGATAAGGACCGAAAACCGTTACTGTATAGTTTATTGCAACACTTAGGGGACACATTGTAAAACCGGAAACTACGCCCCGCGTGCCTCTGATTAATGTAACCTACCTTTTTTAGGGTTCCGTATTAAACAAGGAACCCTTATAGTTTCGCCATGTCCGTCTGTCTGTCTGTTTGTCAAAGCTGTAGCTCAGAAACGCTTAGTACTAGAAAGCTGTAATTTGGCATAGGTATACCTACATACGAGTATTAATCACGCCAACAAAGTGGCATAAAATCATGAAATTTTTTTTTTACGGTTGTACGTAATGTGGGGATGATATTTTTTTTCTCATCTATCCCATGGTGTGGGATATCGTTGGATAGGCCGATCAAAATTTTGCGAATCTGTGAACATCATTTTTCGATTTATGGATCCGTTTAACATACCTACATATAATAAAATTAAAAGGAAAACTATCACAGGTAAGTAGGCTTTACAGTTAACGAGTAATAGTGGCCCAATGTAAATTTGCAGTTGAAGAATTGACCGTGACGTATATCGATCGTGAGATCATGTTTTTCAACTACAATGTAAAGTTTGTTTTTGGGATACATTCATCCCAACTTCCCAGCTACGGAACCCTTCATTGTGTGTGGTCAGACGCGCACTTGGCCGGTTTTACGGTATATAGGTAAGCACGCTACACACGCTTAACATTCCATGACGTTTTCATAAGTCTATTCAAAATATTTCGCACTAATCTACATAATGTTTTACCAAAACAATGAAAGCGGAGAAGCTGGCAAACCCGCAAGCTCCCCTAATTTTCCATTATCACAAAATTCTGCCATAAACAGTGTCCCTTCAGCCTGAAAATATCTTATGAAAGAATTTATAATGAGCCGCTGAAAAGGGATAATTGATATGAATTTTCCGTCGAGCCTTCGTTGCTCGGCAAGGCTTTGTGATGAGACAAAAGGAATTATAAACAAGTGGTACGTACGATGACGGGGTGTAGTCAGGGAGCCCGCGTATAACCACGAGGAATTAATATTAAGGGATTTTGAAACGAAATTCTTAAGTTTAGATTGGAATTTGTGCGTACGATGTGTCTGTAGACACGTCATTATGATAGTCTCGAATATTTATTTTTGAATTTCAATCGAATTTCCCATTTATATGCGTACTAGCTGCGCCCCGTTGTTTCACCCACATATACAGGGTGACATTGAAAACATGCGACAAATCGAAATGGGAGATTTTACTCATCATTATGAACAACTTTTACTAAGGGACCAAAGCTACAATCCCAAAAAAAAAAACTGCTGTCCCCTACATTTATGTTCGCAATACCTCATCAAAATGTAGGAAAAGCAGAATTTTTTTTTAGGATTACAGCTTTGGTCCCTTAGTAAAAGTTGTTAATAATGATGTATACAATTACCCATTTCAGTTTGTCGCAAGTTTTCACTTTCAACCTGTATAGGCTCCTGCATACTGAGGCGATATTGCGGGCACGACAGGCAGCAATATGCCTGTCGCGCCCGCGATATCGCCTCAGTATGCAAGAGCCTTAAGTCTCGATCCCTTAAGAATACCGGGATAAAAAGTCCTAAGTGTCCTAATCCAGGTCATGGTCTACCCATATGCTAAATTTCATCCAAATCCGTTCAGCCGTTTGGCGCGAAAGCATAACAAAAAAATAAATACTTTCGCCTTTATACTTAAAGTTAGGAAGGGTACTGAGTTATGTAATCATCAAACGAGATCTCAAAGAAAACTTTTTTTTGAAGTTTAAAGTTATTGTGAAAGTAAAGAAATTCAAACGCATATTTTCGCAATACTCCATCATAAATTATAATCAGCCTATAATGTTCCCACTGCTGGGACACATGTCTCCTCTTTGTGAGAGGGAGTGGGCCGTAGTCTACCACGCAGGCCCAGTGCGGGTTGGCAATACGTATAGGTATTTTATTCATAACGATATGATATTTTTGTTTAGACTCTAGCTCCCAAACCAACATATCCATCTATACGGATGTTTCTATACATAGACGGCTATAGGAATAGGCTAATTAGCAATTTTGTGAGTAAAATAGCCACTGCGGAATGATAAACATTCCAGTTTTGTTCAATTTACTGGTTTGTTTTTATTGATCTGTGTTTGTTGAACTGCAATGGCGGTTCATAGTTCTTTTATTATTTCAGTACTTATATGTAAATATTTATATGTGCACGTTTAAGTCAATAGTTTCTGGGTGTTTCGATGTAACATTGAGTCGATTTACTGTTTTAATGGTAGTGATCAATACCTTCTTCTCAGAACGGGACGTTCGCCATGAAATTAATTGAGATTACACTTATACAAAAGTGTAATCTCAATTAATTTCATGTCGAGACTGAAGGTCCAGCAGGGTCTTCGTAACAGTTTGCGCTTCACCGTGATACACTGAGTAAAGTTCGTGCCGATATGTGATAAGAAAGAAATTGCACGTCTAATGTAAAAATTTACTAAATTCCACATACCACTAAGTGATTAAATAGAAAAACTTTTTAATTACACAATAGGGTATTTTAATATATACGAGAAAAAATCTATAAATAGATAATTAAGATAGTTTAGGCAAAAAGGAGTCAGAAAATATTACTTTTAGTTCATAAAATAACAAAATAAATTTTAAAATTCAATTCAACGTTTTCAGTTTTTCTAATCTGTTAAAAAACACCATGAAATAGTAGCCGCCATGTTATTACGTCATACGGCTGTGTGAACTAAAACGTGTCAACTGTCAACTGATAGTTAGATAATAGATCAGCGCATTTGTTTACATAGCCAAGTGACGTCATGACCTTAGAGTAACATGGCGTCCACTGCGTCCAGCGTTTTCGTCAATCTACGCGCGAAATTTGAAAATGAAATATAAATGCATTTTTATGGCACCTATCGATTGAACAAAAATGTTGTGATTTTTTTTTTGGGCATTTTAGCACTATAGAATTTAATTAATACACTTTTCAAAAATGGGTGTAAGACCCTATTAAAAAGTACAATTATAAACTTCCCAACTACAGAACCGTTCATTGTGCGTGGTTCGACACGCACTGGCCGGTTTTTATTTATTATATCTTCTCAGTCAGAGCACCTGCCATCTTATCTCTTCACCACCCTCGGTTGACTGGTAGAGAATGCCTAAGGCATTAAGTCCGCCTTTGTACTTAATTGTGTGCGAGAAGTTTAAATAAATACATAATATCACGCCTTGTTTCCCCGAAGGGTTGAGCAGAGGTGTACCTGTAGTACACCCACATTTCGCCAGTTATGTTTAAGTCTCATGTAATAGGGGGCGAGCCTATTGCCATCAACCGGGCAGAAATCCAAACTCCGGGCTACTATTGAGAAATTCCAGATAGAAAAACCCAATAACTTGCCCGACCTGGAAATCGAACCCAGGACCTCATGCTCAGCAGTAGCGCTTGCAACCACATGACCCTCGAGGCAAATTTTTAAATAAATAAATATATACGTACCACTAAAAGTGGTCACTGCAACTCGTTGTCAGCACCCTTTTAACCAGCTCCGCACTTTAATTCACTTAAAACTCTCCAGAATCTATTCATTGAGCGTTCAATTAAAACAAAAGGTAGTGATTACTTTGTTCAATTTCCTCTTGGCACAAAAGAAAGCGCTCGCAGCGCTCCTAGCGGGAAACCGCAGCAACTCATTTTGGCTACCCACATTTGATCAGCTTGTATGTAGAAATGTTTAATTATGAGATTGAAGTTTCATTATTTTGGCGTAGGTAGTAGGGTGGCTGTATTAGAAAAATTAATAAATTAACCATCTTTGAAGTGAAAATTTGGGGCTTGTGGCTAAGTAATAACAGCCGCACGGGTCGATCGATCAGGTTAAGCTACGCTTGCCGCGGTTGGTCCGTGGATGGGTGACCATCTTTACATACCAAGACCCCTCCGTGCCTCGGAAAGCACGTTAAGCCGTTGGTCCCGGCTGTCATTTGTAGATCTTTGAGAGTTGTTACGGGTCGTCAGAAGCTCGAAAGTCTGACAACCAGTCTTACCAAGGGGTATCGTGTTACCCAGTAACTGGGTTGTGGAGGTCAGGTAGGCAGTCGCTCCATGTAAAATACTGGTATTCAGCTGCATCCGATAAGACTGGAAGCCGACCCCAACATAGTTGAGACAAGGCTAGGCAGATGATGAAGTGAAAACTTCTTTAGCCGCGTTCAGCGATTTTTGGCGGCGGCAAAACTTGCATAATTACACTAACACAATACATTGCATGAGTCGATTCCCGGGTCGGGCAAAGTGTTATTGGGTTTTTCTATCTGAAATTTCTCAGTAGCAGCCCGGAATCTGGATTTGTGCCCGGTTGATGGCAATAGACTCGCCCCCTATTACATGGGACTTAAAAACGTAACTGGCGGAATGTGGGTGTACTACAGGTACACCTCTGCTCAACCCTTCGGGGAAACAAGGCGTAATGTTATGTTATGTCACATTGTATCTCGACTGTATCTTGTTCTTTTCAAAGTTTTATTTTCGGTTAGTCCCTCTATGCTCTAGTCCCGTTATGTCCGACTCGTAAAAAGTGCATGAAATCAAACTCAAACTCAAACTCAAAGCATTTATTTCAAATATACCAATTACAGGCACTTTTGAATTGTCTAGGGGTCGGTCGGTCACTAAGAAAGATGAAGCTAGTTGCCCATTCCAAAGCGTAGTAGGTACCTATGGAGAAGAACGGGCAAGAAACTCCACGGACACTCTTTTAAATCAACGTATTATGGTTACAAAATATTGTTTACATCACATTCGCGAGCAGTTATGAAGAAAACTGTTTCAGTGTAATATTATTATTAACCATTTAAAAAGTAAATTAAGAAAACCTTGTATGTACATATGTTATCCTATTCTTAATCATCAATAAATATATTAAAACAGGATGGAGGTCAACGAGACAAAAAAAAATAACTTACAGATACTTACGCGTATACGAATACGGCTATAAAAAAAATAAATTGAATTCAAACACTTTTTCTTTCCTTCAATTGTTTACGTAGAATCGAAGAATTTCGTGCATAGCGAAACTTTTTGTAGGTATTTTATGAGTCGGGCATAGCGGGACTAGGGCATAGACTAACACTTTTTTTTTTATATCGAAGTAAATTATATATAATATATTTTGGCGTCGTAGTCGTTGGTAGAGTCATCTTGAAATAATAGATTCTCCTAACAGCCGAAACATTTTCAAACATTCTTATTTACATTTATTTACCTCCACACTCATCTCAAAAAGCTCAACAGACGAGTGCCTTGCCTCACATTCCATATTTTTATAAAATTGACGAAATACAGGAAATAAAAGACTGTGACCTCTTACTTTCTTTTGGTGTTTCTACTCAAAGTAGTCGGTTAGAAAATACCGATCTCATCTATTTTTTGGGACCTGTAGAAAGGCTCATTTTCATTGGTCGATAGAGCTAGTATGCGGGGCGTAAATTTCTGTAAAGCATAGGTACCATTGGGTCCGTATTCCGGGAACCGTTTAGATTGTGGTATACGGAGAACGTGCACCGCACGTTCAGCTGTTGCTTTGATGGCTCAATTTTATTGGTAACTTTCATTGGGTGTGAGTCTTCGCACCCTTTTTACCGACTGATGAATTCCATTGGACACTACGCCTGCTACGGGGATTCCCCGCCGACAGTGTACCAACTACGTTATCGACTTATGAATTCCATTACACCGCACAGATACACGCACGCGCACACTTTAAATACTAATAATTATGTCACTCTCTGTATTTCTTATTTTTTCTCTGTATTTCTTAGTAATTGGCGTAATGTTTGGCCTACTAATAAGATTATACTTCTGTCAGCTGTGAAGCTACCTTATATTAAATAAATGAATAAATTACCCCACCTGCGGGGAGTCTCCGCATACTGTATGTCGACTAAGTTATCGATTATTGAAAATAAACCATACGTGCTTTTTAAAACCAAGTATCAGAAATAAAATATTATTTTATTTTATTATTTGAAATGACCTCGTTTCCTAAATAAAACCTACGAAATAAAAACATTCCCTTCACACAACGTAAATTAAATAATACTAAAATCTTAAATTAAAATCTAGCAAGCACGAAAATAATCATTCTATTTCTAATTACGTCGCAGCAAGTCGCGTGGTCAGCTTCTCCTAATGAGCTCCGGCAATTGTTTCAATTTCGCTTCGCAGCTGCCCACTGCCCAGTGGCATCTGCCCAGTGCTCAGACCCCAGTTTTTCGTGCCGTGTCTCGTTCCAGATAGATCTGTCGCACAGCAATTGTTTAGACCGACTTCTAATTAATTTTATTGTTACTTCAGACACGGTAGGAAATTCGAGTCCTACTTGTATTTTAGGGGAGATTTTCTAATTTGGAGTAAGTTTTTTGAGAGAACATTAAATTGTTTTCTTTTTTTGTATGTTTTAATTGGTTTTTTCTTATTTCCTTTTCAAACTTTTTTTACGATTCCTCTGTTTGAAGAACTTTATACACAACATTGTTGAACATATTCATATTCATTTATTTGTGTTCCACAAGGTAAAACAAGATGTTAACAAAAGGCTTAGAGCTAAGAGCCGTTGTAGACCCTGTTAGGGCACACCAAAATATTTTTTGATACATAGCTATTATTAAAAATTAAAATAAATTCATACATGAAAATTTAATAATTAAATTCGCATAAAAAGTCAATAACAATAACATAAATTATATTATATTATTGGTAAGTAAGTAGCTATTTTCTTAAAATACTATTTTTACGTTTACATAATTATACAGGTAGCGTACTGTAGCTATGGTTATAGGAATCTGCTCAGTCTCGGCTCACCAATAAAATGGTTTATAAATACTAAGTAGGTACTGAGATTAAAGCCCAATAATTCTCAAAGAAAATCAAATAATATGTGAGCACGAGTACGTTTGGAAACAAATTAGCTCATTTCAGATGCTCAGAACCACCAAACTCTTCCTCTAACGCTCTCTTAAGACGCTGACAACACCTAAACCGCGGTCACTGTCAGATTGCATAGAAAAGAAAGAGAAGCGCGAGGAGACAACGCTTGTAATTTATTGCAAAATATGAAGCAATTTTCTATTTACTCAAAATTGAGTTGAGTAATGGAAAATAAAAACAACCAAGTTCTGCATTCAAATAAGACGTTCTTGTTATTAATTAAATATGTAAAGTATGTTCATATTTAATACAGATATTTTGGATTAGAACTCAAGATAAGAGGTTAGTTTAACGTTAGTTTGTATCGAGTTTTTTTTTTTAAAACGTGTTTTGGTAACAACCAGGTTCTGGGAAATTTGTTCAAAATTAACATATATATTTTTTTCGCTACCACAAACTATACAGCTAAGGCAATTTTTTTCCTTAAGAGAAGCCAATTTTGGTCAATTGGGTCTTGTCAGCATTAAGGTCGAATCTAAAACTGAGTAACATTCAAGGATAAAACAATGCTTTTGAACAGGAAAAACACCTTTCTTTACCATTTCTGTCCTCATAAAAACGCTACTCCAACATCAACTGTTTATTGTTTGTAACACTTATATAAAAGTCTAGAATACCATTCTAATTTAATACAAATAATAATCCTTCTCTACCACCTAAACAAACACCCTCATTGGACCAAAAGCACCCAGCTCGTAAATAAGGCAGTAAACACAAGACGTGAATAAATACGCCACTATTACTCGACCAGCATCCACCAATTATACCCAGTCTCGGCCAGCATGCACCAATTATAGCCACTCTCATTTAATCCAGCTGCATCTGGCCACCGTTAGACATATGGATTGAAAAATAAAATGTATTCGCACGTTTTTCATTTGTTTCTAGACTGATTTTAAATTTAGAATGTATTTGGCTTTTGTGTTTGAAAGTAAAGTAATTAATAACGCTGGGGATGATAAAGTAGTAATACACGAACTGTGTACATTAGTATCTACCTATATTGTATGTAGTTCTGCATTTATACATTTTTATGGAGTACATAATAAAGAGTATTCTATCTATTTGTGTAGTTTTTGATTAAATATCTATATAAAAGGTGACTCTGATTTATTTAGTTGAGTTTCTTTACATTAGTATTATCAGAATTGTATTAGAAACATTTAAAAAACAAGCATAATTTCTCATCTTAAATGTTGATAATGTTTTATTTTAGCTTTTGAGTGGTAAGAGAAAGAAAAACCGTAAGAGAAAAAAAAATATTTTCTTACCTAAAAAGTAAGAAAAATGACGTATTTTCTTGAAAAAAAAAAGCTTTGTTTATTTCGTTACTAGGTAGTAAGTTTGTTTTTATTTTATTACTTGGTCTAGTTTTAGACCAAGAGCTACCAGCAGCATTTATCTCTCCACTACCTTTATAGCGCTATTATATTTTAAATGATACCCTTTGATTTATATCCGGCACTGGCCGGTATTAGGATTGACAATCGCTCGCAGTAGTAGCAGTCTCTCCGATAATCTATGAATAATTTCATAAGATTCATAACGTTTGACACGGAATTAGGCACATGCCCGGTATTCGGCCAGTTTTCACGTCTATAATGATATTATCTTATTTCCGGATATGATGATTTGCATTATCAATGAAGGTGTTAAAAATATCGGTGCGATTCTATGCTGAAAATTCTCATTGACTATGCCTTAGTAAAAGGTAAAATAATGCAGTCTCTACGCTTAAAAGAAAAATAATGATAATACAGAGAGTATTATTACGATTTTAAGCAATAATTTGTATCTCAGCTGTTCGCACCTCAAATATACCCCGGATTATAATTAGATATGTTTTAAGGGTAAAAAATAATTACTGAACAGTGTTTCATCTCCAAAATATAACGTTTTGATATTCGATAACACTAATTGTAAATATTAACAACCAAAAATAAAGAGTTTTGTTTAAACGCAAAAACTATTAGAGCTAGAAGATGGGTCAAGTCAGTTTTTATATATAAAGACTTAAATAACGCCAGGTGGCAATATTTCAAGTAGACCGCTAGACAAGCTTACGCTAAGTCTTGCAGCTGCATAAAACAACCAAACAAATCCACTTCGTTGACTAAGTCTAGGGTTGCCACAAAAATGGTAACATAGTTAGTTAATTTATTGTTTATAATTTACTTAATAATAATAATAATAATAATAATAATATTCTTTATTTTTCGGACAACAGTGATCCATCGTGTTAGTAAGCAAAACAAAAATAACTTATTTCTAGTGTTAGTAGCTGAGATACAATAGAGAATAATAAAAAAAAAAAAAAAAAAAAAAACATTAATATAATATTTTAGGTCTTAAATATTTACATAATTTCTAGAATATTTGTGGAAAATAGTTGTTAGCACTCAGTTACACGATTATAATTGCGTCTGCAGTATTAATAACTAGGTTGAAACAAATATTGCGTAAATCACCTTCAAGGCTACATAAGATTTGAAGCGGTCGGCTAATGTGCTTCGACAGCGACAAATCGTTGGTAAATAGGACAATGTAGTGGTCAGGGATCTTGTTGAGTCAGCAACTAGCGATACGGAAGTGCGGCAGTGTACGACACACTAGGTGCCCTCATAATCGATGGAGTTAATATATCTGTATTCTGATATTTTCCTAGTGTTGTTGGCTTTTTTTGCGCATTCGGACATCGAATGGCCTGCGTCACCACAGTAACCTCACGTGGTAATGATCAGAGAGAATAGAATAGAATAAATACTCTTTATTATGTACGTGAGGGGCTTATGGCCAAGTAATAACAGCAGCACGGGTCGATCCATTAGGTTAAGCTACGCTTGCCGCGGTTGGTCCGTGGATGGGTGACCATCTTTACATACCAAGACCCCTCCGTGCCTCGGAAAGCACGTTAAGCCGTTGGTCTCGGCTGTCATTTGTAGATCTTTGACAGTCGTTACGGGTCGTCAGAAGCCAGAAAGTCTGACAACCAGTTTTACCAAGGGGTTACTCAGTAAATGGGTTGTGGAGGTCAGATAGGCAGTCGCTCCATGTAAAATACTGATATTCAGCTGCACCCGGTTTTGGATTTGGATTGGAAGCCGACCCCAACATAGTTGGGAAAAGGCTAGGCAGATGATGAAGATGACTCTTTATTATGTACACCATAAAAATTACAGATTTAAATGTAGAAATTTTACATACGGTGACAATGGGCGGTCTTATCGCTAAAAGCGATCTATAATAATGAGATAAGTAAGAAAAGTAATTTTGCGTGTCAACCCTAAGTAAAGCCCCAGACACGAGGGCGAGGTTTGTTCCAAGTCTTTGCTTTAGCGCTGTTATTTAACGGATTAGATTATTACGGAGCCAACATAAATTCTTATCTTGGCCAACTTGGACGACGCTTTTTTTAAAATAAACCAGCTTTATTGCGGTTTTTATTTTTTATACCGTATAATGGTAGCTTATTGGGGTCTCATATGGTTTCTATAATAGACCTTGTTCTAATAAGAATGGTTGTAGGTTTTCGATAATCTTATGACATTCAAGTCTTTGAGTAGCGTGAGCGTAAGTGATATGGTTGACGGGGCATGCAGAAGTGTCATATTTTAATATAAATTTACCTGAATAACGAGCTCGATTTACCTTCTTACAGTGCAGTATGTATATGTCAAAATATGTATGAAGGAATTTCAAAAGGATCTGCCAATGAGGTCCGCTATCTCTAGGAATACGTCTCGTTATTATTTATCTGTAACATCGTCAGAAAATAAAGAAAACCATCAATAAGTACATTCAGCGACAAAAGTCGAAATCGATTCGATTTTAAGTAAATATTTAGCTCAATAATTAAGATTTCAAAAAACTGAAGCGTTAATCGACTTTTATGGCTGTCTGTGCCAACAAAAACATCTATTTCAGAAACACAGGCGAACCCAAAGCAAAAATAACTCTCTTCCAACTGCTCCCGTACATTTTCAGAGAACATTTATTATTGTAGTACTAATGTATTAACGTTCGCCGGCTAGAAGGCGTCTATTTGAGTTCGGACAAGTAGTGATTCACATTTAGAGCGCGTTTAGCTCTTGACAGACGGCTCGCGGCGTCCACTAATGTTGTGCTGACTGCACCCCTCTATAGACCCGATAATGCTTAGACAGAGATGTGATTTTATTTGAGTTTAGAGTGCGTTTAGTGACCAATTTTGTGATAACTACACCCCTCTAGAGATGAGAATACTTAGGCGGAGAAGGTGTTTATTTGAGTTTGAAGGTGATTTAGAGACATTTAGAGTGAATTTAGCTCTTGACAGGCGGCTCGCGGTGTCCACTAATGTTGTGCTGACTGCACCCCTCTACAGACCCGAGAATGCTTAGACAAAGACGTAACGTACTTTTACTTTAGTTTTAAGGCGATTTAGAGACATTTAGAGTTACTTTAGCTCTTGAGAGGCGTCTTGCGGCGTTCACTAATGTTGTGATGACTGCACCCCTCTAGAGAGATGAGAATACTTAGAAAGACAGAGACATTTTATTTTGAGTTTGCAGGTGATTCAGAGACATTTAGAGTGAATTTAGCTCTTGACAGGCGTCCCGTGGCGTCCACTGATACTCGGGTCTATATTTAGAGGGGTGCTTACTACTACTACTAAGGCTGAAGAGTGCTTAGACAGAGACGCAGTTTTTATTGAATTTGAAGGTGTTTTAGAGACATTTAGAGTAAGTTTAGCTCTTGACAGTCGGCTCGCGGCATCCAATAATGTTGTACTGACTGCACCCTCTATAAAATGTTTTGAGTGACATTGTTGTACTCGTGTTTGAAGGTGATTTAGATACATTTGGAGTGAGTTTACTGATTAACAGGTGGCTCGCAGCGTCAAATAATGTTGTGCTGACTGCACCCCTCGACAGAGCTGCCAATACTTAGAGACAGAGGCTGACTTTATTTGATTTAGAATGATTTAGAGTGAATTTAGTAACTGACAGGCTCACAGCTGTCAGTTATATTGTGCCCCCTCTACACAGCTTGAAATACTTACACAGTCATGTGTCTGACTAGACTGGAGTCTTCTATGCTTAAAATGCTAACTGTGTCCTTCCGCAGAGCTGAACATCGTTCAAAGAAAGAACTCTGAAAGAATTCTTTCTTATTTCTTAGACTAGGCTGTTCTGATTTTGACCCTTGCCTTTTATTCATTTTTTGTAATTAAGTAATACAAATTTATCCATTATGTACTTTACGTACAAGCCAAGATAACGATGAATGAAGATGGAATATATTGCTGAAATATTCTGCGGACCACAAATGACCTACCTAACATTTACATTAACCCAGCCGCCTCTAAACTTGTCCTAACTCTTCAGGACCTAAGCTTTTAGACTTGCACATCGAGCTTCTAAACTTTAAGCTCGACTCATATATAATTCTAAAGCAAGCTTTTGTTCCGCAGGGAAATAGCGAGAGTTCACAGTTAAATAATTTATCCGGACCGGCTCTAGTTAACCGTAGACGAAGCGGTTAAATACGTAAATGCATCCGGTTTAGTTTAATGTGAGATTTAATAAGAATATTCGTGGGAGATGGCGTTTGGAGACTTTAAATGAAGGAGGAAATGAAATATAATTCACTTCTTATGTAAATATTTTATATTTTGATTTGCAATCATTTAATGTTTTGATAACAACGTTTAGATTTCGTAAAGTTTTTTGTTTCCTATTTCAAATACAATTTATGACAATTGGCAGAGAGCAGTGGTGGCCCAGTGTTAACGGCCGCGGCTTACGAGTAATTGTAGGGCGTAGGTTCGAACCCGTACAGGCGCTTTACTTTGTGTAAATTATTTCATCACCACTGCTCTCAAAACGGTGAAGGAAAACATCGTGAGGAAACAACATGTCCTAGAACCAAAACTTTGAATGCAGGTGACATCTACCAACCCGCACTGGGCCCGCGTGGTGGTGGATTACGGGTCATGCCGTCTCACAGAAAAGAAGCCTATGACCCAGCAGTGGGAACATTAACAATTGGCACTTCTCAATTGTTTTGGTATTTCCTTTTGACGATTCCGTTATCACGATCACGTCATTTAAAAATACAATTTTACTGGTATAAAATACAGTAATTGTAGGCTACTACTTTGTAATTTCGATCGAAATAACAAAATCTACGGCTGTTACTGACGTCTGACCTGCTCAGCCTTTAGGGAGTCTAGAAATAGGGTGACCTAATCTTTCCAATCCAGACGACGAATACGAAAATACATTTAGATTTACATGAGTGGTTTTAATGAGATATTTTCATAATCACTATGAGCTCGGCAGATACTTCTGCAATTATATTTTCTAAAAATCTCACCGAGTAAACTAAGGTGAAGTGAGCTGTTGATAGTGTCATTTTTTTTCAAGTTCGGTGGACTGATAGTTCACTTCAAACTCACTTCACCTAAGTTTTGACGATACGATTCTTTCAGAAGTCACTTCACGGCTAGAGAAAGCATATCATTGGTATTCTGTGTTATGAATTGCGCCTACATAATAATATATTAACAGTTACGTATGGATGTATTACTTCAATCAAGAACTCCATTTGTCTAGAATGAAATACGATTATTTCGCCACTACGCTTGGGAGCTTACAGCACATGAGTAGATACTCGACAGAGACCAAGCCACAGACAATCACTGACTACATTTTAAGTACGAGACTTCATACCAACGCGTCCGAGGGAGCAGCGAGTGACCTAACTCAACGATAAATGTGGGTTGCATATTACTAATATTCATAATAATTTCTTCAAAAGTCTACCATGACGTTGTATCGGGTAAAAGTGTTTCTTCTTGACAATTTTAACATCTTAGTACCGACAATGTTATTATAGTTTCTAAGTGTTAGTTTTGTGTAGTAATGTGAGGGGCTTGTGGCCAAGTATTAACAGCCGCACGGGTCGATCGATTATGTTAAGCTACGGTTGCCGCGGTTGGTCCGTGGATGGGTGACCATCTTTACATACCAAGACCTTTCCATGCCTCGGAAAGCACGTTAAGCCGTTGGTCCCGGCTGTCATTTGTAAATCTTTGACAGTTGTTACGGGTAGTCAGAAGCCCGAAAGTCTGACAACCAGTCTTATGAAGGGGTATCGTGTTACCCAGTAAATTGGTTGTGGAGGTCAGATAAGCAGTCGCTCCATATAAAATACTGGTATTCAGCTGCATCCGGTTAGACTGGAAGCCGACCCCAACATACATCATCATCTGCCTAGCCTTTTTCATCTGCCTAGCCTTTTTTGGGAAAAGGCTGGGATGATATGTAATAGTTTCTAAATTGATTTTATAAGATGACAATGATTTTATAATTAACAATGAAGTTCTAAGAACTCGGCACGTTGCTGCAAAAAGCTTGGTCTCCGTCGTATACCATACTCTGTGTCCCCAGTAAACACGGCTATCGTCCATTGTTGGCTGGTCGAGTAAAAACAGGACGGTGATGGATGTGTGTAAGACGCAGCTGTGCGCTTAATTATCTAATACTGTTGAGTGCTTGTCTAGCTATGTAGCTTCTATGTGGGGGTAATATATTTTCTATATACATGGGTGCAATTGGCGAGGCGGAATGTGGGCGTTAAATACGTTTGCAGGACTTATTTATCGCTGTATTTTCTGCACTTAAATAGATATATTTAATATGTTATTGTATGCGATGTTCCTTTGGTGGCGGAAAATATTTCAGAATAACAGAATTATGTTACGTCTAGCAGGGTTCCGTACCTCAAAATGAAATAAAAGGAACCCTTACAGGATCACTTTGTTGACCATCTGCCTGTCCATCTGTCTGTCAACACCCTTTATCTCGGGAACGCGTGGAGGTATCGAGTTGAAATTAAAACCATATACTCAAGTATTCTTTGAAACTGTAAAAAAATCAAACTTCTAAGTTAACGTAAAAAAGATACGGCCGTTTATGCCGCAAAAAATGTATATTTAAACACTCTCAAGGAAATCAAAATTTATAGGGTTCCGTTGACCTAGAATCATGAAATTGGCCAAAAAATATCGTCTTATACTGTAAATACAGGGAAAACCTGAAAACTATACATGTATTTATTTATTTATTTAATACTTTTCGCACACAAATGTACAGAGGCGGACTTAATGCCATAGGCATTTTCTACCAGTCAACCTTTGGGTGATGCAGAGACAGACAGCGGGTAGGTGCAATAACGAAAACTGTCGAATAAATATTTATTAAAATATAAGTATATACATACATATACCTATTAAAAACATTATATATAATAGATATACCTAATTCTACATAATTATAAGACTAAATAAATACACGAATATACTAAACAGATAAGACACAATGGGAAAACATTACCGTTGTGATGATACTGCCAGCTTCTTACGAATGTGCTCGCGAACTTTAACTTTAAAGGAGAATCGGTTGGTTGCCATCCTGATTTCCTGGGGGAGCGCATTCCACAGAGAAATAGACTGAACGAAGAAGGAAGAGTGAATAAAGTCAGTGCGGTGAGTGGGACATTGAAGAAGACGATTGTGTGATGAACGTAGATTTTTACTATGGTTCGCGCAAATGTACTGAAAGTGGGGGGCGAGATAACTAGGAGAAGAGGGAGAGTCAAGAAATGAAAACAAGGTGGTCAGCGCCCTTTGCTCTCTGCGCTGGCATTTGGGCAACCACTTTAGAAGCGACCGTTGCGCAGAGACATGATCATATTTACGCAGATTGAAAACGAATCGAATGCAGTTATTGAGAAGACGGTCTAGCTTGTCGAGGAGGTCTGCATTCAGGTCATAGTAGCACACATCACCATAATCGATGATAGGGAAAATTAAGGACTGCACAAGCATTGTCTTGGTACTTGATGGTAATCAATTTTGAAAAAAAATTAAAATTTAAAAAATTCATAATTTTTTTTTTTTATTTGTATTTAAATAAAATATATGGTCTTTATTTAAAGTACCTGCATTCTTTTTTCAGTCACCCATTAAAAATCTGGATTCAATTTGATATTTAAGTGCAAAACAACTTTGATTAGGTTACCTAACTAATTTAGGTATAAACACTAAACTAGGTAGGTATAAACTATTAGTATAACAATAACACAAGTAATTATAGGTTCATGGAACTAAATTTTGGGAAAAGCTCGGAAAAAACTGCGGGACTCGATTCCTGAACTACTTACAATATATACCTACAAATTTGTACGGAACCCTTGGTGGGCGAGTCCACCAAGGGTTTCGCACTTTACGGTTTTTATTCTTATTTCTCATAGTTGTATAATATACTGTTCTGAATTGCGAAGGTCTCTTTAAACTCTTCGGAATCAAGGTTTTATAAAGTTAGTCTTAAGTGAAATTTTAAGAAACCAAATCGAAAGTAGTAGTCGAAATAGTAAATAACAAAGTCCTCAAATTGCCTTAGGTATTTGTAATTTTAGCAAAAATACCAAAGCTATCCCGTACCTACCGAAACCTAACGGAAATGTGTAATAGAATTAAGTTTAAACTAAATACGAGTAACCTAACTACCTGCCTAACACACGAATGTAAAAGGGAAGAGAAATCTGAGAATAGCGAATTGTATGCCAAGTCTCATTGTCAGCACCAGACTTCCTATTAAATATAGTTGAAGCCGACCCGTTTGTAACCTATTGTACGGAACCCTCGCTTAACACACGTGTAACCTAGTTAGAAGTTAATTTATTATTTATAAATATGACTACCTAACTCTAAGCGGCCTTAAAATGTAGATATGTACCTATCGACAGAACAAAATGAATGATTGTCAAGCACTTTATTTATTGGAAGGTCTGACGTAAAATACCACACTCTTCTTTTTTTAAAACCTCCACAGGCGCAAGTCAAAAAATCAAAATCCTAACTGCCTTAAAAGCTAATCGAACGAACATCAATCCGATCCCTAATTAATTCCTTGTCCAGTGTAAACATCGAAAAAAAATGTAAAAGAGAAAAACACGCATGCTGAAACCTCTCGAGCGAAACATCGGTACTCGATTGAATCAATTTAAACTTCAACCAAATCTCATCTCGCAGGGTACGTCCCTAATTATGCCCGCGAAAGGACAGGGGTAGGGAAGAGACAAAGTTAGATTTGCGCGCGCAAAATTCGAAAATAGAACGCGGCTGTTCTCTACGCGTAGGCATTATAGACCTTTTTTCATCTGCCATTTTATTTGACGAATTAAAAAATTACGTTGTCGAAGTGTAATCGTCTGTTTCGAGCAGGAGAGGGTGGGATGGGATAAGGGTTTCCAAAATGGCGGCGCGTAAGATTTTGTTCGGTTATATTAATTAAATCTTCGTAATTTACGACCGGCTCGTGTACCATGTGGTGTTCGTGATTTATCGTTTTTGCTGTATTAATTTTACATTAAGCTGATTCGGGAACAATCTTGTACTACATATAGGGAAGTACCCCGTGACTAGTAACTTATGTGTGTACTTATGTTGTAAGTAAATATTACTATAGCTAGAGAGTTGTAAGTAGCAACGTGTTTATTAAGTCTAGGCACACCTTTAAGTCGCAGGTTCGAACCCAAGCAGGCACTTCACTTTGTGTAAATTATTTCATCACCGCTGCTCTCAAAACGGTGAAGGAATACGTCGTAAGGAAACCGGCATGTCCTGGAACCAAAAATTGCACTGGCGCACTGGGCCCGCGTGGTGGATTACGGCGCACTCCCTCTCACAGAGACGGGGCCTGTGTCCCAGCAGTGGGCAACATTATAGGCTGCTTATGTTATGCACTATAAAAAGCCAAAAGTAATAAGAAACTGTACTGTAAAAGAATAATGAAACTGAAATAAAAAGATACGACTTAAAAACACTTTACCATTTTGTAATTTAAAATAAACGCTTTTAAAAATAAAAATGTCGATGAATATTCTGTTCTCTGAATAGTATTTAAATCTAAATTTAAAAATAACTTCCGATTATTTTGTAACCATAAAGCCTGAGTTTAAAAACATGCCTAAACACGTACAAGTCAATTGACATCAATGAGATCCCGAATACAGATAATTCCATTATACAGGGACCCAACCTCCTTTCAACTTAACTCTGCGCAAAAAAATTAGGGCATCCCCCTTCGACCCTTGCCCACCCCTCCGGGCCGTGCGATAACTCACCCCCCGAGTGCGGCCCTTGAGAAAAATAGCTCGAAAAACAGACAAGATTTAAATCGGCACGGTTTTTCTGGGTTGATATTTTGAGTGACGATACAATAACGTCAATTATGTTTTGTATCTAACTTTTCTATGGGATTTCGGCTCCACAAACTTTAAATAGTATCGCTGGTAACAGAGTGTACATTATACAAATAAATAAATAACACATACATACAGAAAATCTCTCATTTATTGATATCTTGATAAAATATTCTACAAGAAGTCTTCTGCGATTAATTTAACAAAAATAATAAAATGCTGCCTTTTTTAATTGAAGCATAAAGCTAACAAGATCTTCCACTTTATAATTTTTGTCTTTTATCAGCTATATATATCGTATTTATTTACTAAAACTTTATAAAAAAAAAATACCATACAAAGGTAATGCGTAAGGCATTTTTTACCATTCAACCTTAGGGTGCTGCAGAGCAAAAACATGCCAGGTGCAACATAAGCACCACGTATTCACGACAAAATGAAATTATTTCATAACAGAAAAACACTATATCTTCTCTTCTGTCTGTTTTCACAGTCTCGAAATGTTCAGTAACACAAGAATTGTGCCAAAATGAAACATCAAACTGTCTACAAAGTTGGTAACGAGACTATTGTGCGCTGGTCATACTTTGGAATCGTCACTCTTGGAGACTCTTTTATTGCATTCCAACGAAACGCTGAATTTATTCCCAAAGTCCTCTGAAATTCTACACAATCTGTACTTATTTCAACATTTATTAAACGAACGTTTCAATATCGTTCATCAAGATGGCCGCCATTAGGTACAATCCTTTACGCGTGCCGGTAATCTAGGCAAATGTACCGGTCCCGGGCACGGCCCATCTAAACTGTTTGATGTTTTAACTCCCAGGATTTCTACAAAAACTTTGTTTATTTAATCCGTACCCTGTATGTAGATATATAAGGAGGTATATTATGTATATGAGAAAGGATTGCCTTTGAACCCCAAATGGGAGCTCATCTTTGTTAATGTAACTGTTTATTTGAGATTGGCAGGGAAATTATTTTAAAATGATTTTGTTACGTAACATTGGTACTTAAATGTCTGCTTATCCTGACTAATATTATTTATGCAAAAGTGTTTGTTATGCTTTCATGCTAAAGCGGCTGAACAAACTTAAATGAAATTTGGCACATAGGTAGACCAGGATCCAGGTCATGGACATAGGATACTTTTTATCCCGATATTCCTACAGGATCGAGACTTATGCGGGTGAAAACGCAGGGCGCACCCAGTTTGTAATAAAGGTAAGAATAATTAAGACGCTGACAACACCTAAACCACGGTCACTGTCAGATTGCATAGAAAAGAAAGACAAGCGCGATGACACAACGCTTGTAATGTATTGCAAAATATGAAGCAATTATCTATTTACTCAAAATTAAGTTGAGTAATCGAAAATAAATAAAAAACAACCAAGTTCTGCATTAAAATAAGACGTTCTTGTTATTAATTAAATACGTAACGTATTTGATACTTAATAGGTACAGATATTTTGGATTAGAACTGAAGGTAAGAGGTTAGTTAAACGTTAGTTTGTATCGAGATTTTTTTTCAAAGCGTGTTTTGGTAACAACGAAGTTCAGGGAAATATGTTCAAAATTAACATATATTTTTTCCGCTACCACAAACTATACAGATTTGGCAATTTTTTTTTTCTTAAGTGAATCCTACGTTGGTCAACTGGGTCTTGTCAGCGCCTTAATATGATTTTGTTTTTCATGGTTACCATATCCATTTGTTTATCACTTTGATTTCACAACTTGATTATCGGTTAATGTGAAAAACGGGATAAAAGAATAAACACACTTATATTAACCTAATACTTACCTGTGTCATAATATTGTATTGTATCCCTAATAGCTAGAATAAAAATATAAACTAGGATAAGTCTAGACGTCAACTGGCAATTCAAAGTTTGTTGTAGGTATGCCAAAATCACCCCTGAAAAGCAATCAATAGACCCAAACTCCCAATCCCTCGCCAAAAATTCTAGCCCCTCTAGGTACTCAAGTACTTACCTACCTACCAATAAACCTGAGGTATAATCCAAGGTACGAATAGGGTCATCACGAAGGTGAGTGTTATCGAAGATGTCAGGTGCCCGACGCAGATGTGCCAACCCTCCTCAAGTGCGATGCGTGGGCTAAATTGACCTGCACGGTGGACCGTGGGCCCCAACAATTAATTAATTTGTCTTGTGTATACGAGTACCTACTTGCCTACTTATATGTGATGGAGAATTTACATGGTCGAGCCATTTTTACGTACGGAAAACTGAACTGCTGAAAGGAAGCTTTACATTTCAAGAACTGTGCGAAGACGGTTAACAATTAATAACTCAGATGATAGAGAAAAAACGAAGCACATGCTTTGTGACGTTGCTATAAAAGTACCTAATAATATCCCTTAATCAAAATTAGCAAAGTTTTTCTCAATAAGGCTCGTACAGGATCGTACAACCTGTCGCCTGTCGCGCCCGCGATATCCCCAGTCTGCACGAGCCTTTACGTTGCCGTAGGTAATTACTATATTTGCATTAATTTCTCCTTCCCTAATAATACCCGGGATATACGAAGCAAGTTTTTGGAGCTAGGATATTAAGCTAGTTTTAGTAAGCTAGCAACTCTAGCTTCGGTCACTCAATTATTACGTAAGCACCAAAGGGTTTTTTTTTTTGTTTTTGATTAAACTTTTAAAATCCCTCAAATTCTGCTTAAGTAATATTTGAATGGCCCCTTTGTAAATACAGAACTAGCTTCATTTCTAGGCTGAGAATTCTAGGAAGCTAGCGTCTCAAGCCAGGATAGTTCAATAGGATGGGGTTCTATTTTTGAGCTAGTAGCGCCCCCCACCACCGAATGTACTATCCAGGCTTGTGTACTAGCGTCGTGTGACCGGCGAAGGTAGTACCCAATCGGATTTTACTCGACAGACTAAGTCATCGCAATGCTATTGGCTTAAAATTTACTAGCATCATTTAAATATCACTAGCTTGTGTCAAGACAAAACAGCAAGCCAGGATAGAATAAAGAGCTTCTAGCTTGCTATCTTAGCTTTGAAAAACTAGCCTCGTGTATCCCGGGCATAACACAGTCTTTAAGGCAAATAAACACGCAGAACCGCTCAATATATGAACCACAGTGGTTACTAACAATCAAAACCACAAAACCACAAAACTTTCATCGATAAAAGTCAACCCTAAACCACCGAAAAACCCGAACCCACAATCCATAATGACACTCAACTCTTACTTATTCCAAAAGGACAATCTGACACGTCACAGCCATGAGCCAGTCAATATTGATCAACACATCGACACGGTCAGGCCGGGGTCAACTGAACGCTCTTGAACCCTGTGTGCCGGGCCAAAGAAAAAAGAAGTCGCTACGAGCGTTTGTAAACTATCACAGTGCCGGGTTCCGTTCGAAGTGGGGGGGTTAGATTCTGTCTTTGTTTTTGGGGGGTTATGATTTGCGAATATGGTACTTGGTGTATCTGTTGGTTTAGTTATGACTTCTGCATGATCGATTATGAACATTGATTTGTCTCTACTTAGATTGAACTCATTTATTTCTAAGTCCTGAATTTATTAATGACTAAGTTTAATGATCCATAATCTATGGTAAGTCATGGTCTAGGATGCGTTCTATATCTCCATCAAATTTCATCTATCCATTCAACAGTTCAAGTGTCATTTAGTAATTAACATACATTGAAATCTCTTTTTCCATAATACGCTATCGGTCTTGCTACTCCTATTTATTCGCTACGACTCCAACCTGCTTCCGCTCCATAACCGTCTCGCTATCCGCTGGCAAAAGAACCCATAATACAAAACAGGGAAAGTGCTTACAAATATTGTGCACCCTAAAAGTAGCTTACGGGTAAATTCAGAGATGCTAACTAATTGGTAAAGGGAGTAGCTAATAACTACTCAACCAGCTGGAACAACTCGTGTGAAATATGCCATATCATGCCGCCAATATTTAGCCCACACACTTTCAGAAAAGTGTTTGGGCTTTTGGGCCAGAGACCCGAGTTTCTACGATCTGCAATATTCGTATAAGACCAAAAATGGGAAAAACCTTGCCTCACAAGAGTGTTCTAGCCAGATACCAACAAGAATCTTACTCACCCCGAAATCTCCAAGCAAACAAAAACTTATCAATATAAACAAACGCCAATCCAATCGTTATTCCTATTACAAAAGACCATAAAATAACGGGACAATGGCGCTCAAAAACGAGGAACAAGAAAGCGATGGAATCGCAGCCAAAGTGTTGAGTCCACGGAAGTCTGGCACTCGGTCGCCGCTCCATAACACTCGACGATCACTGCACTTTTGTGAACCTTGGCTGAATTGAAAACTGTCGTAGGGTGAGCAGAGTTAGGCAAAGCAGGTGCAAATACGACTATCATATATATTCACTAAAGGCGAACGGCAGGCTTGTATGGGAACTTCGTACAGCTAATAAAATTTCGAGTTTTGGAATATTTTTTGTTTTATTTGGTACTTAAGATAAACAAGCCGTTTTTAAATTATTGGATTTTTAGAACTTGGGACGTAAAAGTTATAACCAGTTTTATTTTTTAAGGTTATGTACTAGTGTACTAATGTAGATTGTTACATAAAGTCACATAAACATTGTTTCGGTAATAAAGTAAATGTTCTAGATTGTTTGTCGATATTTTTGTAGTGTTTTACTTACTATCAAGTAGGTAAATTGAGATGAGGATCGTACCTACTCAGCGGAGTGCATTAGGAGATACCTATGTCCAGCAGCTGACTGCAACAGTTTGATAATGATGAAGTCCTGATGGGGTTTTGAGTGTAGGTAAATAAAACAATACAGTTAATAGCTTTTTTTTGTAAACATTTATTTTATTTAGAATTAATTAATTCTTAATATTACTTCACCTATGAAGGGGGCAGGTCGGGTCATACCCTCATGGCGAGCATAGCTTAAATACCAACATAACTGTGTTTAGTTTACGACTAAATTACGTGTGGTCATTAAAATCTTTTTTAAATATTATTAATTAATCCGAACTTCTATGAATAGTACACTTACATGAAAATAAATGGTTTAGTTGCCTTAATATGTGTTACAAATTCTATAACAAAACAACAAAAAAGTAAGCTGTACGAAATCTGCCGTTCACCTTTAGTTTAAAAAAGCTTTCGACAGAAAAATTTAGAGATTCTGAAAAGACTGCAACATAAAATCTGGGTCCCGTGAGTAGGTAGTTGGACGTGGGTAGGTACTGTTTTGCCTCAATACATGATGTATTGTATACTGTACAAAAGAAGTAACTTTTTCAAAGCTTAATGTCCCTAGGTATAAGGCGAGGTACTCATACCACTAAAACATGTAACAAAAAGTACTTTGAAAAAATACAACCACACAAAAAGGAGTGAGGACGAGAAAATTTTGGCTCAAAACATATTAGACCTTTATCCTACCACCCAACGAAATTGCGAGCGAAATCCTTTCACATAAACATACAAAAAAGTTGATTATCATCTGGGCCCAATTCCCGAAGCGGAAAACCCTTTTGTTATTGTCAAATTAGCCAATACTCAAGATAACAAAACACCCCTTTATTCTAAGGGACAAAAGCCCTTTTATTGACGGGCGAAATTTAAACAGGGTGGGGTTTTAACTATCTTCCGTACCTACATAATCCGGGGGGGAGGTGGGGGAAGGCTGTATTTGTTGGGTCGGATGGCTGTGGTCTTCTCCCTTTAGGGAGACTTATCTGAAGCTTTGAAATTGGAGCAGGTTTTCGGTCGGAAATTTTATTAAATTCTCAACGATTGTTGTCGTTAAGTGTATTTTTTAGCAAGTTGCGTAGTCTACGTGTATTTTTTTTTTGTAATTTCCCCGAAGGTGTTTGTCAGAGGAATTTGGAAATTTATTGTGTCTAGTTGAGTCTTAATCTAGTTAATCGTATTCTGCCTAGACTTTTTCCAACTATGCTGGGGTCGGATTCCTGTCTACTGGATACAGCTGAATACCAGTATTTTACATGGAGCGACTGCCTGTCTGACCCCACAACTCAATTACTATTGACTAGTTTACATTTACATTAACACGCTGACAACACCTAAACCGCGGTCACTGTCAGATTGCATAGAAAAGAAAGAGAAGCGCGATGACACAACGCTTGTAATTTATTGCAAAATATGAAGCAATTATCTATTTACTCAAAATTGAGTTGAGTAATCGAAAATAAAATACAACCAAGTTCTGCATTCAAATAAGACGTTCTTGTTATTAATTAAATACGTAACGTATGATGATACAGATATTTAATACAGATATTTTGGATTAAAACTCAAGGTAAGAGTTAGTTCAAGTTAGTTCAACGTTAGTTTGTATCGAGATCTTTTTCAAAACGTGTTTTAGTAACAACTAAGTTCTGGGAAATATGTTCAAAATTAACATATTACATTTTTCCACTACCACAAACTATACAGATTTGGCCATTTTTTTTTTCTTAAAAAAGGCCTATTTTGGTCAATTGGGTCTTGTCAGCGCTTTAATATCCTCTGTCGAGATCAGATTATTAACGGAAGCTTGATAGATGTGTTTGATTTGAAAGCCCATATTCTGAGTTGTACATGGGCTTTCATAATTCCCTACTTTATGCCTACAAATTCCAGCTCCCTAAAAATCTGCGAACTCCATACGTTTCTCCGTCTCAATTTAAGTACACAAAAACACAAATATTATTTACTACGTAAGCGATACGCTCAAATTAAAGCGTTCCACCTCATTTTATTAAAGACATAAAACCTCGCAATTCGCCACGCGAGTGGAGAAGGGGGCAATTTTAACTATCCTTGTATGTAATGAGGGTGGGCGCGGGTGTTAGGGTAGAGAGGGGATTACGAGGGTGCGTCTTGCAAACGGGTCTGCGTGCCTGGCCGCGGGCAGCAGCGATTTGTCCCTTACATCCCCGGTCTACCCTTGCGCGTGACAGCGGTGCTCAAAGTGTTCAGTTTTGAACTTGATAAATGTAAGGATTTGTAGAGGGTTTTGTAAATTGAACAGTTAATTCTAAGTGTTTTTTTGGGAGTTTATTAACGTATGATAATGAGGCTATGGGAGCAGTGGTGGCCCATTGGAAGCGGCCGCGATTACATTAAGCTGATTCGAGAACAATCTACATATAGGGTAGTAGGCTCGTGACTAGTAACTTATGTGTGTACTTATGTTGTACATAAATATTACTATAGCTAGAGAGTTGTAAGTGCAACATGTTTATTAAATCAGAGCATACTTTTAAGTCGTAGGTTCGAACCCAAGCAGGCACTTTACTTTTATGTAAATTATTTAATCACCACTGCTCTCAAAATAGTGAAGGAAAACATCGTGAGGAAACCGGCTTGTCCAAGAACCAAAAATTCGAAGACATGTGACCTCTACCAACCCGCCCTGAGCGTGGTGGATTACGGCCCACTCCCTCTCACAGAGAGGAGGCCTGTGTCCCAGCAGTGGGAACACATTATAGGCTGATTATGTAATGGTAATGAGGCTATGCTTATTTCTGGTTCTTAAAGTGTGAGTCGTGAATGTTAGACACTGTCATTTCCTAGAGCAGAGAGGCAGAAGTGTTGAGTCTCGGGAATTTACTAAGCAGGTATCTTCAATTAGGTATTTACTTAATTTGAAGTAAGTAGTATATGTAAATTTTGTTAGTTTTAAATGCTCATTTTTTTTTACTTTTTGTATTTCTTGTGCGTGTCCCAATTTTTTTTAAGTATCTTCTTAAAATTTCAACTCGACGCTATCTTTTGAACTATATTCTAAGTGGCAATTCAGAAGCAAATAATCATAGACTCGAGACCCATCAGACCATCGGTCTAGCATACGGTCCTCAATACTAAATTTACTAATAGCTGCTGCCCGCGGCTTCGTCCGCGTGGCTTTTTCTAAAATAAAAGTAGCCTAAGTTACTCCTTATAACATCAGCTATCTGCCAGCGAAAGTTCCGTCAAATCAGTCTAGCCGTTCCGGAGATTAGCGGTAACAAAGAGAAAGACAGACTGACAATTTATTTTAAAATTTTAAAATTTGTTTTTGTGTGTTAAGTACCGTATATACTTTCATATGCCTTTAGTAAAATGCTGTTATTGTGACATTACAAACAGACACTTCAATTTATTTATTAATATAGGGTATAAGGTATAGTAACTGGCCACTCATAACAAAAGAGGTAGAAACAAGGTAATGTAAACTAAAACGAAAATACAATAGATACAGGAATATTTTTTGTCCTTTTCATGGTGTGTGGCCAGTTACTACAGCGTGGCCAATTACTATATATCCGTTACCTTAGATGTATAGATAATAAAAAGAATTTATTTATCCTTAAAACTTTGACAACCTCAGCAACAACGCTTGTTTACGTCGTAAAAGGTGGTCGATAGAGATGCGGCCCTCGCGCGCTGACACGAGCCCGCGCCACCCGCGCGCCGACTGAGCCGCACGTAATCGTGAGAGATGGCGGGTGGGGCAGCCCTCATAATAATTACTCAATCTTTGTTATGTAGGCATTTTGTAGATAGTAGTAGATAGAAAATCGACAATGAAGTGACGAGTATCTCTTATCTGACATTTTGGCGATTTAATTTTTTTACGTAGATTAACTTCAAATAATCGTTTGCGTGAGCTGGCAAAAGCAGCTAAATTTTAATCTTATTTTTATCCGACTACCCCAGAAGGAGGGTAATGTTTTTCGAGAGTATGTATGTATGTCTATTTCTTGGCACGCTCTGTAGCCTAAACGGCTTGATGGGTTTTAACATAAGAGGCGTCGTTCGAATCGTCTTCATTGTGGGAGTGACATAGGCCATATAATTTTTATATATTGAGGGAAACTTTTTTTTTAATAAATTACCACAATATTGATATCAAATAAAAGCTAGTCATGAGTCTATACCATATAAATATATGTATATTAATAAAACTAAAAAGCTTGAAATAAAACAAATTATTTAAAACAAAAAACCCGACTGCTAAAACACATACCTAACTGAAAAGAGAAAAACAAGCATTATAATCGATAGTATTTTGGTATCGCAGGCGGGGACAAACAAAAGTTACACCATATTTCAGGTTATTGGTTTGTCCTCAAAATACTGTCGGGTTTTTTTTTTTAAATAATTTGTTCTTTTAACGAGTCACTAATAACATACAATAACTATTAAGCAACTGTATACTGTAAAATAAAACGTTTTTTTTTTTTCGTTTCCTGTAAAATTATGTTTCTGTAGACTAGATAGTTCTTGGCACTTCCTCGTCGAAACGTTAGTACCTACCTACTTAAGCACTAAATAACAGGGGCCATAGTTTTAGGTAACCAGTTCACTTTACCCACCCAAATCCAGAGTCCAATATCTTTTTTTCCACATCCTGCAACGGTCCTACACCAACCGGGGGTTGTTCTTTTGTGCACTTGCGTAGTGCGTACAGGGATAGTCGTCGGTTGGTGCTACATTTCATTGAAAGCTCCTAACGGGCCTGTTCGAGTTAGCTTCAGCCCCTTGTACGCCTTCCAAAGATCCGGGACCCCAGAGTCCACGCGATGAGTTCCACGCGTGCCTCAAAGAGATGTCAGCACAAATGTAGGGGTCCACTAGGGCCGATGCCTGCCGGGGTCACGGGAAAGTCCGACAGGGATATTGTGGCCCTTGGCAACACAGGCATCGGAAGGAACACTGGTGGGTTTTAGTCAGTAAGAGTCTGAAACACCCTCCCGCTCCATCCAGAGCGGGAGAAGTTATTTGGTAATTTCCCAACCCAAAAATAAGGGAAATATGTCAAAGACACAATAATAATCAAACCTTTATTGCCAGACCACAGAAATCTATACAGTGATAGCACTAAGCAGATATCTGATTGATTAACAACTTTGATCTTTCATTCGTTCGGCATATTTCACTCGAAGTGAAACATCACTGTACACAGTCTCATAAATAATGTTTATTGAAGAAATGTCAGGATCTTACGATAGGTAGGTTGTACCCGTGCGGCCGATGGTGCCGTACGCACATAATCGTGAGCGATGGCGGGTTTTAGGCAGACCTTATTATTGTTACACAATCTTTGTGAATTAAAGTAGGAGGTAGCTAGCTGATAACGTTTGTAGGCCTTAAATAAGCAATAAACGAATCGAAGATATGTGTTATTTCAGGCATTTATAGGTATTACATACATTAGGTACCTGTAGCGGTTCTACAAAAAAAAGACAAAATTATTTATTTCTTCAACAAGATTTGGTTTGTGATTGGAGCCTTCTTTTAAGCAAACAATGCCTTTATTAGAAGACACCGCTCTTCCATAACAAAAGTAAGAAACATATTAATAAGAGTAACAGTTTATAAGTAGGTATAGTTTGTGTGTGTGAGTGAATGTGTGTGAGTGAGTATGAGGGTGCGTGTGTACGAGTATGTGTGTGTGTTCTGTGTTTGTGTGCCTGTGGGAGAGTATAGGTTATATCGTGGGTTTCAAGAGCTCTTCCGTTTCCTTATAAGTAAGTGGTTTGATCCATTTCAGTACATCCGCCGTTCTTGGTGGATCGTATATAGGCATCCCTTAGAACACTAAAAAAATATTTTCAGTACGACTATAATGGGTTTCAATTGCTAACATCCAAGTTTTCAAAACGACCAAATAATTTTAAAAACTTGAAATCAATCTTTGAAACATCTGAAAAACAACCGAGTGACTCGCTCAAATCGTCGCACTAAACAAAAAGACGTGTTTAAATATAACAAAGTGTCTAACCCTACGCTGCAGCACGTGTCAAAAATAACCAAATCAAATCAAACGTGTTCGAAGGTCAACCATGTGACCTGTGACCCGTCACCGTCGCCCCGTGACCATAACATGTTTACAACTGACCAGTTTCGCTCAACAAGGGTTAGAAATCAGTTTAAGATCAACCCTTTTGAACGCTCTTTACCGTAGAAGAAAGGTCATGCATAAAAATCCGTGAAATGGATCAAACATACATTAAAATAAAAACAACATGTTGATCACCAACACAGTACGTTATACAGATATGAGTAGGTACTCATTGTGAAAGTGATAATGACATTGAAAATTAAAACACGATGCACTCGTCCCATTGACCGAGCGCTCGTAACCGAAAAAAAAAATCAACAACACAGTCCAATAAAAACGTAAAATTGCCACTGACATTATCCTATTACGTCATCATTCCATTCATGAAAACGATGAGCGAAAAAACAATCGCATCGGGACACGTGTTAAACGATGCCATTAAACGGCTGCCGTCGAAAAATATTAATTATTAATTAACTCGCTTGCGTCGAATTAAAATATTTTTATTGGCGCCAAAAGGCAAAAAGTCGGGAGTTAATTCGGTGGCCGCGATGGCATTGTTTGCGGGCCGCCTGCATAAAAAAGGAAACAAGACCGTGGAAAAAAATACAGACGAAACTTTGGGGAAATAAAAAACTGAGCCGCGTGGAGCACGCCGTGATTTAAAAATAAAAAACGTCGGACGTCCGTAATGAAATCGAAAGGCGGTTCGTCGATAGCCATTGGAAAAAGGTAAAAGAAGAACGGCACTTTCACGCGTGAGAATTTTGGCTTTTTTCGCATCGGACGCGGCTTCGACGCGACCGCAGAACCGTTTGTGTTATAGGGCTAATAAGACAAGTAGTGAAGGGCAACGCTTAGCTCGCACCACTTTTATTTTAGTTGTAGCTGTCTGCTTGTTCCAATACCTCGTCCTGCTTACCGATGTTAGTCGAATCTTTTTATTTTATTCTTTTAATTACATTTTGCTGGTTGAATTTCGATTAAATAGGGATTTTTTTTTGCGGGTGTTATTGCAGCATCTCTGTTCTCCACACACAAGATTCTTCACCTCTTACACTTTCACGCATGATTGGCTTTTTTAGCATCGGACGCGGCTTCGACGTGACCGCAGAACCGTTTGTGTTTTAGGGTTAAAAAGACAAGTAGTGAAGGGCAAAGCTTAGCCTGCACCAGTTTTATTTTAGTTGTAGCTGTCTGCTTCTTCCAATACCTCGTCCTGCTTACCGATGTTAGTCGATTCTTTTTATTTTATTCATTTATTTACATTTTGCTGGTTGAATTTCGATTAAATAGGGATTTTTTGTTGTGGGTGTTCTTGCAGCATCGCTGTTCTCCACACACAAGATTCTTCATCTCTTACCCACTATACTACTTCTGTTACCCGTACCTACGGGGTTTAGTGATGTCTGTGGCATCTATTACGTACTCCTGGGAGCCAACCATCACCTCTTATAGTAGTATTAATATTTTACTTCACACTGGGAAAGTGATGGAGTTGTACAGGGCCTCAAGTCTGCTATTACAATAGTGTCAGAATGGTGTGTTCCGATCCTCATTAATGACGCCATTATATTAGTAGATTACCAAACTTGTCAAAATCAACAATTATAAAATCAATGATAGACCATTCTGACACTATTGTAATAGCAGACTTGAGGCCCAGGACTATAGCTCCATCTCTTTCTCACGCTGAAGTAATATTGAAATAATACTGCTATAAGAGGTGATGGTTGCCCCCTGACTAGTATGAACATTATTAATTATATATATATATATATATTTTTAATTATGTCTTTTTCTATTAGGCATTCAAGCTACCGGAACTCTCATTGCATATATAAAAACAATCTAGCACAAACATCCCGTAATAATCTAACCCTTTAACAAAACAAGCTCAACGGCCTATTAAAACTTTATCTCCTTGAAAATTTTACGAAGTAATCGCCTATTAATTTTAATTAAAATACTAATTAACAGGTGCGGTGCGACAGACTAAATTGCCCAGTTTTGTGTAGCGGTAAAGAGCTTAGCACGGCCTCCGCCAAAAAATATTCTTTGAAACAAACACTCCATAAATAAAAATATACCAGCAACTCTTAGCGCTTAATTTTGATTAAAGCCCAAAAAACAGTTGATTATGTAAACGTTTAATCCTTAAAAGTGGTATTTTATTTTATACCTAGCTTTTGTGAAATGTAGAATGAAATTTAGATAATCTAGATGAACGGGGCGTTTGCTGAGTTCTAGTTAGTCTTAATTTTATATCTGTCCTATAATGAAGCACTAAATTAAATCTCTCAAACTAATTCGTAGTATTTATATAGCTTTTGGGCTTTTCGTCACGAAAGACATGAACATAGTGGTACCTATTGTTTTATGTGTTTTCTAGTAATGGCGTACTAAAATTTATATTTTAAGTATGTAAATTAAATATTCAAAAAATTCTAAGCCACACCTACTCAGCAAAAATAAACAAACTGAAAATAACTGTGGCTAGAGACAAGGTAAAATAACAGGATTAAAAAAATATAAAAAGGAACTCATTATGGCCCAACATCGTCAGCTACTGTTCCCTTTAGCCCCACCCTCTAATATAATAACCCTCCCTCACCTCCCAGGGTCATAACGGGCGTCCCTTCGAAATATTCTTTTAACAAAACTCGGCTCCGTCCCTTCGAAACAAAAAAGAAAACGCTGCATCATGGTCATTTTTAATTTTAACCCTAACGATGCCATTGAAGGCATTTAACGTCGGCCATTACGGCGTTACTATCTGGTGCGTGCATCTTCCCGCGCTAAATGGACGGGAAAGGGTCTCGAATAACACGGATAGCGTTCGGAGCCTGGGGAAATTAAGTAGGTTTTATGCAGGCGAAAATATTAGCCAGCTTTTAATAACTTGCTGGAATAATTCATGATCGTCGAAAAAATATGATAGCATGTAACACCAAACTTGTAACCGAAAGACGATTCTTAAATTACATTCCAAGTACAGAAACCAGACTATTTCAAAACAAACGACTTCATAATTTATTCTACCCTAACTACAAATTAGAATCGTGCCTGTCTCAACAGTCACTAACGAAAAATATTCAAGAGATTTCGTATCCCATGAAAGCCTAAAGTAGCCATGCATAAACACGAGCTGGGAGAATTCATCTCTCCGTTCATATTAATATTAATACTCGTGATTTGCATTTTAGCACTTGGCTCCGGTTCCCCTGTAGTCTGGCGCGGAAAAATCTCCGCTATGACGGACATCTGAGTAAATGGTGCGAGAAAAATAACGCCCGTCGAGCACACGCTCGCGGAAATTGAGGACGCGACGTAATTTTTAAGTGTTGCGCGGAATTGCTGTACGAATGTCGCATTCTTGGGGTTAATTCGGGACGAAAATGTTTTCATGTTTTAATATTTTTTTGTTGAATAAAAAATATCTATGGAGCTATCCAAAATAGAGGAGATTTTACACTCAGTCCGTGCTGTTATATAATCATTTTCACGATGATTTTCAATATTAAAGGGTAGCAAATGAAAATGGGACGATTATTCTTCGTCAATATACAGCCGCGCAGATTTAGCGCCATTACTGTGTTCCCCAAACAAATATAGTGCGAAGACTAAAATGAACAAAACCTTTTGAGTTAGTGTAGTGTAAAAGTGTCGACATAATAGTGACACTGACACACATATAACACATGAACAAAGTGTTTATATTATTATATCAGACTCTAAGAAAGTGGAGGGGCTTGTGGCTAAGTAATAACAGCCGCACGATCAGGTTAAGCTACGCTTGCCGCATCTTTACATACCAAGACCCCTCCGTGCCTCGGAAAGCACGTCAAGGTGCTGACAAGACCCAATTGACCAAAATAGGCTTCTCTTAAGAAAAAAAAAATTCCAAATCTGTATAGTTTGTGATAGCGGAAAAAATATATATTAATTTTGAACATATTTCCCAGAACGTGGTTGTTACCAAAACACGTTTTGAAAAAAAGATCAAGGTACAAACTAACGTTAAACTAACCTCTTACCTTGAGTTCTAATTCAAAATATCTGTATTAAATATCAACATACTTTACGTATTTAATTAATAACAAGAACGTCTTATTTGAATGCAGAACTTGGTTGTTTTTTATTTTCGATTAAACAACTCAATTTTGGGTAAATAGATAATTGCTTCATATTTTGCAATAAATTACAAGCGTTTTGTCATCGCGCTTCTCTTTCTTTTCTATGCAATCTGACAGTGACCACGGTTTAGGTGTTGTCAGCGTCTTAAGGCTCCTGCATACTGAGGCGATATCGCGGACGCGACAGGCAGCAATATGCCTGTCGCGCCCGCGATATCGCCCCCAGTCTGTAGGAGCCGTTAAGCCGTTGGTCCCGGCTGTCATTTGTAGATCTTTGACAGTCGTTACGGGTCGTCAGAAGCTCGAAAGTCTGACAACTAGTCTTACCAAGGGGTATCGTGTTACCCAGCAACTGGGTTGTGGAGGTCAGATAGGCAGTCGCTCCATGTAAAATACTGGTATTCAGCTGTATCCGGTAAGACTGGAAGCTAGGCAGATAATGACTCTAAGAAAGTGGAACGAACTTGTGTAAAGTACAATCGACACTATTCTAAGTTTAAAATAATTATAACGTAAAAGATTAAGTTAGATAAAAATTACTTATTAATCTTATAAGCTAGATACTATTAGAACCTGGTTCTTATTAATAAAGGATAAAAAAAAAAACGAAAAAAATGTGTTCTCCCTGAATTTCTCGTTATTTTCCTTCATCATATTTTCTATAACTAATTGGCAGATGGCCGGATTAAAATCCCTCATAGCTAAGCACCAAATAATGTTGAGCGGAGTATCTTCTTGCTTAATGACTAGTAAACACTGGGTGGGGGCGAGTATTTGGGAACGCTCCGTAAATGAGGCGCCGATTATTTGCCCCTAAACCGGGCCTGTTTGCCCGCGCCTCCTCCACTAATTGATGCGAGCCGTTGGCGCGGAGGCTTTTTTGCCAAGACCAATGTAATGGGGCTCTTTGGAGTGAAATATCTTTTTCGGTTTTTTGTATTTTTTTTCCCGGATCCCTTTTTTGGGTAAAGGGTACGTGAGGCAGAATGTATACTTATGGTATTACTGTAATCAGTTGTGGAAAGGTTACTTTTGACCCGAGCCTCCCCTAATGTTGCTGTAAATTTAGCAGCGTGATAGCGAGGGATTTAATGAATAGGATTAATTAAAAGCAATATAGTGTAATATAAGTGATACGAGCAACAGGAGGGTTAGAACATTATAGGATAACATTATACCAATCCATTTCAACGTACAATTAATACTAACAAAGTGATTTCGAGTTTATAGCAAAAAGAAGTAAGTACGAACTGAAAACAATTTCAATGAAAACTAAACTACTAGAGATGGCCGATGCATTCCACCAGATTTTATGACAAGTATTCTACAGTTCAAGCAGTACGGTTATGGAATGCCTTGCCTGTGTCGATAAGGCGTGCTCAATCTTTGTCCACTTTTAAAATTCAGGTAAAAAAACACTTCCTCTCTCCTTAAACATCATCATTACTTATCTTTAGTTCTGCTCTTGTTTCGTGTTTATTATTGTATATGAATATATATTTATGTAGATAAGCATAGCATAAAGCATACCTATGCCTTATGTATATATTGTATATGTAACTGGTACACCACTGACTACCTGCAGTATTGTCTCTCCTTCCCCCTTTAATCCATCCAAAGGTTGTCTGTAAAAGATCGCTTTTAGCGACAAGACCACCCATTGTGTCACCAAAGGAGGAGGCGGGACGGTTGAGGGAAAGGCAAGTTTCGCGCCCTCTCGCCCCTAGCCGCCGCAGGAGACGCACAGGGCGTCGGGAATCCCGGGCGGATTTCCGGCCACCGTAGGCGCGGGCTTGCGGACGGTGAGCAATGGGTAGCTCACCGTCCGGTAAGGACCAGGCCCGGGTCGACGGCGCGTCGTATTCCACGCGCGCCTCAAAGAGATGTCGTCAGCACAAAAGTAGGGGTCCACTAGGGCCGATGCCTGCCGGGGTCGCGGGAAGGTACTTATGGGTCACCGAGGCCCTCGCAACACAGGCAACAGGAAGGAATACGGGTGGGTTTTAGTCAGTAAGAGTCTGACACACCCTCCCGCTCCGCCCAGAGCGGGAGAAGTTATTTGATGATTTCCCACCCTCAAAAAAAAAAAAAAAAATTGTGTCACCCTATGTAAAATTTCTACATTTATATCTGTATTTTTTATGGTGTATATAATATAAAGTATTCTATTCTATTCAATGTTAAACGATGTGTGCATTATGAAGTTTTTCTTTTCTTTTAAAATCGTTTCATTACTACATTAATTACCTACCAGACTGCCTCGTTGGTGTCGTGGTCGCAAGCGCAACTACTGAGCGTGGGGTCCTGGGTCCGATTCCCGGGTCGGGCAAAGTGTCATAAGGTGTTTCCATAAGGAATTTCTTAGTAAAATCCCGGAGTTTGGAAGTTGGCGGGCGGTGTGATACCCCGTGCCTCGAAAAACATTTAAGCCGTTGGCTCTGCGCCTGATCTATCTCCGGTCGTGTCGGATTGCTCTGATCCTATATTGATCCTATCGGACTATGAGAGTGAGGGAAGAGAGACTGCGTCTGTGTCTGCGCACACACTTGTACACTATAATATCTCCCGCGCCGAAGGCTGGTCTCCGCTGAGATCGGTTGCCATGGCCGAAATTCGGTCTGGAGGACTATTACGAGAATCTACCTTTTTTTTTGTTTCCCGTTGGAAAATCCTCATGGATGTCCTCCGCCCTGGGGCAGGCGGAGGGGTCTGTCAGACTCTTACTGACTAAAAACCACCCCGGTGTTCCCCTCCCACACTTGCAACGGGGATCATGGGATCAAGTGCGACTTCCGCGATCCCCGGACGAGTATTTACCTACCTTAACTCTAACAAGCTCATATTCTAGAAAACAAGCCACATTCAAGCATTGATCTCTACAATAATCTATCAGATTTCAAAGATCAATGCTTGAATATGATTCTTGAATACCGCCCTAACTTATTTTCAACTCAATCAATCCTAATGAGCACCTCATTTTTTACGGCAACATTCAAAGCAACAAATTTTCCTCTGGCAACTCTGCCAGTACCTACCGGCCTTCCGTATAATTTGTGCGAAAAATTTACATGTGTCGACTTAACCCGCCCTTGCTCGGTGATTGATGATACTTTCGGATATTCGGATATTATATTAACGGGCCCCGTGGAGGGTTTTGTGCCTAATATCGGTATTATGTGGGCGTTGGCCTGTCTTGGGGGAGTATGCAAATTACGGCAGGTTTTTGCTTACAAAGATGACAGAGTACCTAAAGCCTATTTGGATGACAAACTCAGATTATGGATATGAAGGCTTTATATGCTAGGGGAACCTAAACATAGTTTATGCATCCATAGATTTATAAGTCTTGTAAAACTAGAAAAATAATGTTGCAACATTTTGGTATTATTTCCTACGTCAGAAATAGTAGAATATTTTGGGTTTATTTATTGATTTCATAACAAAAATACATTTGTGTCGAAATATTTGCAAATTAGGTACACAAAAAGAAACAACATAAAGAATTATGTATAACATAACCTCGTTCCTCACCCACCATCGAAGTTAGAACGTCTATTCAAATTCAAAATACTAACTTTACAACCATTAATATTCTTATTGATACTGAACAAAATCCCAAGCAAAATGCTACAAAATATTATATTTAATGTCGAAATATTAAGTATAAAAAAACAACATTTATAACAAAGTCAAAGAGCAATGAGTACACATAATTAATTTAAGTTTAATTTAATAATACTTTTAAGATTTTTGTCATTACAAAATTCGTGTAACAAAGTTCATGTTTACAAATACCATTTGTTTTTATTTTCAGTGTTCATCCAACATCATAATATCAACCGAATGACTTCCACTACCAAGGTCTCCCCCAAATGTCGCCACAATTATCTACACAATAAAAAAACGCAGTTTTACCTACTAAGTGCAAATTAATGATATAATTTTCCATTCCAAATCAAAAAATATTTATTTAAACTAGGCTGAGAATCAGCACTTTTCGAACGTCAAAATTATATAAGACTGCCAAAACGCCCACCACTCACCACTTCCTAAAGTCGAACTATTATATAAGTCGACTTTAGGAAAATGGTCATATATTTCTTGTAATAGTTATCATTTAGTTTAATCGATTTCTTATAATTGTAAAATAAACGTATAATAATAAGTGTAAAAGACTAGAATACAATAAATATGACCATTTCATTACACAAAGTGACAGCTAGCACATGTCGGATTACTTCAGTGAATTAATGACCGAATTTAGTGCTTTAGCTGGGAAGAAGAAATGGCGCAACTAACTCCCCAGCAGCACAGCTGTCTGTTCAGTTAGCAAAACTTGATTCTATACATTGTTCGTAGCAACTTCATATAACGTCTTTGGATGAGTGTAGTTAAATTCTTAACAATCCCAAAATTATGTTACAGTTATGCTAATCCTCCCCTAAACCACAGAATTCTATTCCAAATCAATTGACACCTGTTCGTAGTGTTGTAGCACATTTGTTGGTAATTAATAAACGCATCGATATCGATAAATTCGCTATTATTATCGTAGTGTGGGGCTCATTGAGGGGGCCATTGTCGATACACATTAAAGCGGCCCGTTCGAGGATACCTAGAATAAACTGTACGGTCTGACTAAAACGGAGATTAGAAAATTAGATTGAATATTTATTTTATTTGATAGATAATTGTTTACTGATTAACAGTTTGTTTTACGGTGTTTGAACACTGAATTTGTGATGAGATCAATTGTTGACCAATATGAATGACGACAGACACAATATGATGAATTACTTATTACTAAGTGAATATTTTACAAATGTTTTTTTTTTATAAATAAGGAATTTACTCACGTTATTTTAAATTCTTTAAGACCACGAATAAATAAATTTTATCGGTTTTTTGTTGTTAAAAAACATTACGTTAATAGTTAATGGACAGGCTGTATGAATAGTTATACTTATAAATATATTTCTTTTTTGAACCGCCATTCGTTTTTATGTAAGCCATTTCAGGGTTATCCATTAATTACCACACAACCTGTATAATTCGGTGTTAAATTAACTTTATTATATAGGGACTTAACTCGTATAAAATTTAGGTTCCGCTCAACCTGTGCTCGCTCCCCCAGCCTGCTTAGTAGTTATGATTGAAAATGTTCAACTCAATCCAATAAGGTTAATCAGCACTGTTGACGCTGTTTTTCAGCAATTATCTTACTCCGAAGTCACATCATTTCGCTGAGCAACGACCTTTTCTTGCACAGATGCGACGCACTGTTTAATTGTTCTTGTTACAGTTGCTTGTAAGTTACAAAAGTAGTTATTTTTCCACTCTGCAATAGGCATTCTTAAATCAAAAGTCATTTATTCAAACTGGGCTGAGAATCAGCACTTTTCGAACGTCAGAGTTACATAAGACAGTCCCCCAAAAACGCCCGCCCTTCACCACTTCCTAGTGCTTTAGCTGGGAAGAAGAAGTGGCGCAACAAACTTCCCAGCAGCACACCTGTTCTGATTCTGTTTTTGTTTTGATTGTTTGTTTGTATGTTGTCATCTGCCAGTGTCTGAGTAAATATTACGCAATGTAAATTGTGTTTGGTTCCTGGCCCTGACATTAAGCAATGGACAAGATAGTCATAATTGTATGGCTTGAATACGAGGCTTTTGCCTACTTTATGTGTGTGTGTTACCTATATGTATTTTTTTGTTATATGTGTTTTGTTTTAAAAAAAAATCTTTCTTTCCTTCTAATCCTATTTCAAAGTTCCCTAATCTGCTACCCTTACATCTCACAGCTCTGTTACATGGTTAATAGTGTCGTGCGGACACAAACTGACGTCACATAAAGGTTCACTTTCACTATACCACAAACAGTAGCACACGTAAATACAGCAGTGCCTTGCGCCGACAAATTATGGTACCAACTACCGGTACCGGTAGCGGTGCCGACGGATTGTGATACCTATTATGGTTTACGGTCTAAGCGTTTAGTGTTAGATTGGTTTGTTAACGGGTTTAGACGGGCTATACACTGGTAGGTGCTATGGAGTGGATGAAAAAGTCAAGGGTTCCGAGCTTCAGGATAAAGGAAAAGGGATTTTTCGAGTTCAAAGTAATTTGTTTTGTTTTGTAAATGTAATTCACTAAACTCACACTGACTGATTTTACCATAAACTCGACATCGACATTTGACAGATTGAAAACTGTCTACAGGTTTTATGGATATTTTGTGTGACGATAACCTGCTTTGAGAAAAAAAAATTGTTTGTGTTCCATATGTCAAACGTTTATTCATGTGTCGATGTCAATTTTATGGAAAGATCAGCCCATATTCTGTAAAATCAGTAAGCGTTGCCTATCTCTAGCAATGTTTCAATCGGTGCATTCAAGGTTTAGAAGAAGAGAAGAGAATATGAAGAGATTATTTTCTATGGTTTCATCTGCATTTTGAGATTAGGTGGAAAATAAGTAAAAAAAAGAACGTTATTACGAACGAACTTATCTTTCAGTGACAAAATGAAAATAATAGATTATACAACAAATGAAAAAAAAAACGAAATTTAGTTCGAGGGATACAGGACCGAGATGATGTTTTTTTCTCACGATTTTTTTACCTACTCTACTTTTTACCATTGACTGCGAGAAAATAAATACTTAGTAGTTATTTTCAGGTGCAACTCCAATTGCTGCTTTAAAACGAAATGATTCCGGAGTCAGTGTTCGTTTTCGTCACTGGAAGAACTAATGTTTTATTATAATTAGGTATGTATTAAAAGATTTTCCAATGACATAAAACAACCACGATAACAGATGTAAAAGAACCTAACTAAAATGGGCGGGATATTTTTTTGTTATTTAATTGTATGGAATAACTCCATTTAGCCAGCCGGTAGGGACTTTCAGCACGTTTTATTTATTTTTTGTACATTATTCGTATAATTCGTGCTTGTTCCAAATTCAATATATTTCTATTCAGACTCAGTGACTAAAATAGAGTTTTATTCACTGTTATCGATGACCCTTTTTCGAGTGGCAATGGTAAAAAAACTTTTTCACCTCAGCATCTTAAACAAGCAGGTTTTGCTATTTAAAGACAGTGAGCAAAATTCGATTTTGCTGTGGGCGTGAGCGAGACAAAGAAACATTTTTTATGCTGTAAACAGTGCTGGGTCCACTTCCAAAATTCGAAACATTTGAACTTCACTTTGTTCTAAGTATAGTGTATCACTTTCACTTCGATACGAAAAAAGCGAGAGATAGAAACAAGTCGATTCGAAGTTCGATTTAAAATTCCATAGGTACCTACTTAATAAGCCCAAAAAAGAAACAAACAATAAAACGTTCTGATACACATATAACTGTAAAATTCAAATCATCTGTTCAGGGTTTAAATGTAATTATTTAAATTTTACAATGTTTTATTTTTACCTTTAGGTAATATGTTCTCGCTACTGAGATGAAAAGTTGCGTGTGTTACGCGAGACCATCTCATATCTTTGAATCCTGAGCGCACACTCGCTATGCTCGTGGTATAATCCTTTGTCTGCTCGGGATTCAAAATCACCACTAGAAGCAAAAATAAACTTTGCTCTCTTGTTCCACAAATGATATGTATTAAACATTAAACAAATAAGTGCAATAGGAGACAAAGGAAAGTTTTTTCATCACCATCATCATGATAACAATCTAACTGGATGCAGCTGAATACCAGTATTTTACAAGGAGCAATTGCCTATCTGAACTCCACAGCCCAGTTACTGGGTAATACAATACCCCTTAGTAAAACTGGTTGCCAGACTTTCGGGCTTCTGACGACCCGTAACGACTGTCATAGATCTACAAATGACAGCCGGGACCAACGGCTTAACGTGCTTTCCGAGGCACGGAAGCATCTTGGTGTGTAAAGATGGTCACCCATCCACGGACCAACCGCGGCAAGCGTAGCTTAACAGCAGCTATTATTACTTAGCCATAAGCCACAAGTCATCACTATTAGAGAAAAATGTTACGAGACAGTTTTGAAATGTTAAATCCAATATCCAACGAATAACATACCTACGTATGTAACGATTATCAAGAAAAGGCATCTAAAATATTAACAAAAAGAAGTAGGTAACTGCTATAGTAATTGGCCACGGTATAGTAACTGGCCACTCATAACAAAAGAGGTAGAAACAAGGTAATGCTAGCAAGCACATGAAGGAAAAGGACAAATAATATTCATGTATCTATTGTATTTTCGTTTTTGTAATTTAGTTCACATTACCTTGTTCCTACCTCTTTTGTTATGAGTGGCCAGTTACTATTAGGTGGCCAATTACTATAGTAGTTACCCTACACTTTAATAACAGGCTAAATCCAATATCAGAAGTAGCCTTGAACGCTGTGAATAGATCTTAATGCACCAAATAGCAACATCATCATAATCAGCCTATAATGTTCCCACTGCTGGGACACAGGCCTCCTCTCTGTGAGAGGGTGTGGGCCGTAATCCACCACGCGGGCCCAGTGCGGGTTGGTAAATGTCACATGTCTTCAAATTTTTGTTTCTAGGACATGCCGGTTTCCTCACGATGTTTTCCTTCACCGTTTTGAGAGCAGTGGTGATGAAATAATTTACACAAAGTAAAGCGCCTGTTTGGGTTCAATCCTACAACTCGTAAGTCGCGGTCGTTACCACAGGGCCACCGCTGCTCATAGCAACATATCAATAGTAATATATTTACTACAATAACTCTCAAGAAACTTTAAAACTAGCCTTGTGCGTTGCACAGCACGTAACTTACCAGCCAAAATATCAACATTATCAATAAAACAAACCATGTCGTCCCATGCCCTAGTCTGCATACACATGTACCTTACGACATCACTAACCCTGAATCTTGCCATATAGTTCCATACACGCGTATGTAAATACATTACCACTTCACTCTCACTGCGACTGACCTCAGCGGTACCTTTGAACTGGCCGGGTATCGGAATGCCTTGGCCGTTACGTAGTCATGTAGTTATAGTCCGAGAGCTAGGTTGGGGGCTAAGGATATACTTGGGGGAAGATGAATAGAATACGGGCTGTTGAATAAACCTTTTAGTGATAACAGGAGTGCTTTTCTAAAATAGTTTAACAAAAAGTATCAGATATGTACAATGTTTTAATAAATAGTTTTAAAAAAGAAAGAAGTTTAATAAAAAGTGTAGGTGAAGGAATATTCTGATCTCAGCGGTACTTTTGAACAGGTCACGTTTCGGAATGCCTTGGCTGTAACGTATATACCTAGTAGTCTAGATGCTAAGAATGCATACTTGTCGTGTAGTCTGTAAGTATGGGGAAAGATGAACAGATGGGTAGAACATGGGTTATTTATAGTGGTTGTAGACTTCTTCCAGAACTACTACAATCCATGTTCTACCATCGGCAATCAAGAAAACTCAATGGTTTTCTATCTTTTAGCAATATTTATCTTAAAATCCATAGGTAACATAGTTGAACAAAGATGTTAGATAAGATAAAAAAATAAAATTATAACCAGTGTTGTGTAAAGATTCTGGGTAAGGAGTAAAAGATGTTTTATTTATAGAGGTTCTCTGACTTAAGTAGGCAAAATAGATCATTTTGAAAATTGTGTTATAGAACTCTAGTAATAAAGTTAATTACAGTCGGTGAAGTCATTTGAAAGCTAAAGTATAGGTTAGGTTAGGTTATTCTTTTTAAGTCAATTTTGCGGTAGATGTGGTTCCAAATTGTAGAATTCAAATTATTTAAAACCACATCCGTTAAGTGGCTATTGTTTTACTAAAACAAGCATCTAACATTAAATACTTCTTCCTTTACTAACCCTAAGCCACAAAACACTGATCCCAAAACCGAATATTTTTATCCACCGACCAATTCATCACTAATTTTCTAACAGTTCATTCACTATTACTAAATCCCCTCCACTACAAACAGATCTAACACCACAGACCACAACATAATTACCCCTCGAATTGATTCACTAACATATAGCTGTCATCAATGAACGCATGTAGTGTCTAACGTGTTCTAATGGCACTCTCACTTGCGCCAGTACTAGTACGCAGCCTGTATTTGTACTAGCTATTAGCCACTGGGTCAAGGCACCACTTTCACTGTCTTTGATTAGTACACAAGGATAGAGTAAGATGGGGGATTATGTCTGTGTAGTGTTGGGGGAATGTGGCGTAGTGAAAGATGGCGTTTAGAAAAAAAGTGCGTAGCTCCGTGACTATGCTCTTTTATTTTTTAATGTATGCTTTTATTTTAGTTGACGTTATTTAGGTATAAGCCTGCGGATTTATGTAGCACTATATTTCAAGATCTGTTAATAAGGTGTAAGATTTAGAGAAATTTAAAGAAGTTAAAGACGATTAAAAAGAAGTTTTACATAAATTAAAATATGTAAAAATATACCCGCCTATAAATTGATCAAAGAAAGTGGTCCTTGATAGATTGTGTTGCATCGCATACGTATTTACATTACAAAAGTACATTCTTGACTGATTAAAAAGTTCTTCTAATTGCAAGCTTTTTAAATAAGGTACTACAGTACTAAGGTATCAATATTACAAAAGCAACAATAATAATATAATACTATTATTGTAGCTTTTGTCATATTGATACCTTACTTGTTAGTGATTGACCTTAGAATAATGTTTTATTAGGAATAGGGACCAACTCAAGCCAAATATTATAAAGAAGTAGCTTAGATTTGATGTAGGTAATTAAGTACCTACTCATTGTGTATTTTGAGGGTCCAAATATAGATATTTTACATAGGCCCTTAGTTACTCCAATTTGAATTACATAAAATCCTCGCTTCCCAAACATACCTAACAAAGATATCTAAACCGATTCAACCATATAAAGTCCCCCCGCCTGCGATTAAAGAAAATTATAAAGCGGGCTTTATCGACCCACACACGAAGGCGGCGTTGCCTAGCAACCAGGACCAACGAGCCTAACCCTTCAGATGCCGCGAACCGCTTACTTTGCGGCCAGGCCCGCGGCGGGGGACACAAACCCCCGTTTTTCGGCATTGATCCGAACACCACCGCGCCTGCGTGTTGAACGAAAAACGAATCGAGGAAAAGCAAGGTCACATCACTACAAGTTCTTTTTTCAAATTCGGATATTGAATGGATAATGATTGCGTTCAGAAATGTTGCTTGTGTCGCTTGGTGCAGTTCAGTAGGACAGTGCGCTGCCGGACGCCGAGATGAATATACGACCGACCGACAGGATTGATTGCGGCTAAGATTAACTCGCACCTCACTACTCGGTAGCGTCTATATTCGAGCTATCTGTCTGGGCGATATTCGTGTATATAGCACTTTAGGCTGAGCCGTCACAACTTGAAATTTCACTTGAATAATCCAACAAAACACTTAAAAAGTTGAATTACTTAGTTTAATCGACATTTTACCATCGTTAAATTAGCCCTTGTCATTATTCATTCTAAGCGAAAAACAGAGCAACGCTTACTCATAGAGTAATTTTCAGCGTCAAATATCGAAATTATGGATTCGCGTGATGGGCTAAACATTGAGAGAATGCTGTCTGGCAAATTTCAGGCTAACTGTTGATGTTAGAACTACGATTAGCGAGCACAAATATTTAGCATCCACGCCAAACGTTGCAAGTTGAGCATTAAATATCCGGAATATAGATAAACTTAAATTGACTCCGAAAAAAATACAATAACGTTATGTATGAAACGGTTCTGGAAATATTCTAAATTAGACATCTACTGCTCTTTAACTGTTTAGTTATTTTTTTGCTAACAACCAACTAATTCACAGACTCTATTGCTGCAAACGCGGTAATTTGCCAACATCGAATTAAAAACCTCCTCTTTTTATTATGTCGGCATAAAAGTATGATCCCACCTACTCATTAAAACCTGTAATCATAAAACCTAATTACTAGCGTCGCCCGCACCGATCGGAAATCAAATTATCTAATAAATTAAAGCGCACGTCGATTATATCCGAATATCCGAATAATTGAAAAGGAATCGTGGAAAACGGCACTAACTAATCGTTTTGTCGTACCAATTAACTTTAAATTGAGACAAATCCGATATAAATAGATAGGCTGTGTCCACGCCAGCGAGTTAGTCGCGACCAGGTAGCCGTCGATACGAGCGGTTGAAAATTGAATAAAATGATTTTATCTGGGAGTCGAACGCTTCTAAAATAACTGGGCGAGGCATATCAGTTACACGTCCGTAAATTTGTAAAAACTAACTCAAATGTCAGTCAATTATATTTTACATGTCTGTTTTTCTGGAGTAGCGAATTGTAATTTACTCGGATTTAAATTGCGTAGCTAGTACAAAACTAGAAGTGGGATTTTTCTCTCCCGTGATCAAATGAAACCATTACTCTTTATTAAAGTGATGAATGCGTCACTTAAAATACGTCAAATATTATCACTGATTGTAACTTCTAGGTTTCAGAGGCTGACAACAGCTAAAGCGCGGTCGCTGTCGGACTGCATAGAAAAGAAAGAGAAGCGCGATGACACAACGCCGGTAATTTATTGCAAAATATGAAGCAATTATCTATTTACAAAAAATCTATTGATTGGAGGAAAAAAATAAAACACTATATTATGCTAATAAGTTGCTTGTAGAATAACCTGATAAAAATCAGAATAATTGCATGTATATTAGTAATATTAGTATGGCTTATAATCGATAAAATAAAATTTTAAAGGTATCTTCGGGATTTTTTTCTATCGTAATAAATTAGTTGTATTATGTTTTCAACAAACTATCTACCTAGCATATATCCCGAAGAATATCATATATTTTCTGATTTTGTTTACTGCAGTGGATCATATAGGTACTTAGGCATTATAAAACTTACAAAATTTAGGTCCTGTAGTCACCTTACAAGGCGCCGTTAAACAAAAACTATTATTACAAATGGCCGCCAATTTCCCGCTAGTCTGAACGCAGCCTAATGCGTGGACGCAGCAAATCTGTCGGTAATGTCCCCCACGTAAATACTTTATAGGCTATTTAGTGGCGTCTACGGCCGCTTCGGCTGTAAACCGATAAATAATTTAACTTACTTGTCTTAATGCATTTGTGTTTACCGATATAGGACTTAAAGTGGGTAGACATTAGAGTAGTTTTTGAAGTAATAAAATACCTACTAGTAATATAAATTGCAGTCATGAAAATATAACTAGGTATGTACCTACATACATATGTTCCTTACTTTTCAAATATGACATTGCTGCGAAGATGGGTGCGGCTTCATGTCACAGTTTAATTTGTATTGTGTTTGAATACTAACATTATTCTTTAAGTACATTGTTATGAACAAGAATACACAATACATATTCTTGTTCGTCGTCGTCATCGTTTAATGATAACAATAGTAACGGCCAATGGCCTGATGGCCGAAAGCCTCGACCAACATCTCTCGAGGCTCTCGTTAGGCGGATGGATCAAAGGCAGTACTCCTCGATACGGCTCGCATGTGAGGAAGTTCCTGTCTCTGGAGCCCTAACCACCTGTAGCTTGGACCCTGCTCCCGACACCGGCGGACCACTATTTTTTTATATATTTTTAAGAAATTATTAAAAATGTATTTTATATGGAAAACCAAATTAAGTAAACGAAATAATAATAAAACAATCGCTGAAAAATAAGCAAATACGCTGAGCTTAAAGAAGAAGTTAAAAGAATTTGGAGACAAGATAAAGTTTTGTGTTGTTCCTATAGTTCTCTCCACGACAGGTGTTATTCTCAACCATCTTCTTCGTAGCTTGAAAGTAATAGATCTAGAAGAATCCCTTTACATAAATATGCAAAAAGCAGGCATCCTAAACACATGCAGAATCGTTGGGAAATGTATGCAGTCAGAAGAAAGTATACTCTTAAAATTCACCACACGTTGCATTTACTTGGCTTTGCCCGTAAATGTAGCTAAAACCAGCCTAAAAGCTGCGAAAAAACAAAACACTTCCGATAATAATAAAAATAATTGTATGATAAGTTTTACGTTCACGTTAGGGAAAATGTAAATTCCGTTCATAATCGGTAGGTTGTGTTACCTATTGTAAGGTTCTCGTTATGTCAGTTGTTCCATGAGGTAATTCTCAGTACCAGTCCAGAGTTTGGATTAGTACGCGGTTAAGACGCTGACAACACCTAAACCGCGGTCACTGTCAAATTCCATAGAAAAGAAAGAGAAGTGCGATGACACAACGCTTGTAATTTATTGCAAAATATGAAGTAATTATCTATTTACTCAAAATTGAGATGAGTAATCGAAAATAAAAATAACCAAGTTCTGCATTCAAATAAGACGTTCTTGCTATTAATTAAATACGTAGCGTATGTTGATATTTGATACAGATATTTTGGATTAGAACTCAAAGTAAGAGGTTAGTTTAACGTTAGATGGTATCGAGATTTTGTTTTCAAAACGTGTTTTGGTAACTACCAGGTTCAGGGAAATATGTTCAAAATTAACATATATTTTTTCCGCTACCACAAACTATACAGATTTGGCATTTTTTTTTCTTAAGCAAAGCCTATTTTGGTCAATTGGGTCTTGTCAGCGCTTTAATAGCAATAACCCCTATTAAATAAGACTTACACATAACTGGTGAAACGAATTTCAGAACGTATAAGGCACAATTTAGCGTGACAAAGAACAAGCCAGAAAGCAGTTGAAATTACAAAACGTAGATAAACAAAGTCTCAATGATAGAAAGGCATCACGAATAAAAGAAAAGCAAGAAATAGTTCAGTATTTGTTTGTAATTCGAAAACGTAAAAGCCAATTATTTTTAAAAGAGTAACCGTGGAGTTTCTTGCCGGCTCTTCTCCATAGGAAACGACCAATTGGAACCGTGCACCTAGCTTTTGACGTTTCATAAGTGCTCATGTAGGTTTATGTGAAATAAAATATTTTGACTTTAATTTTTATGAACAAATTGTTAAGTTAAAATTGTGAGGAGAATTTGTAAACTTTTTTTAGCACCAATTAAATGCTATGTTGCTTTTAGTAGGAAAAAATATCAGAGAGTATTCGAACTGGGCCGTGTCCGCTTAGATTTCCTATTACCTAAAAACTGATGCAATAATGTGACACTTCTTTAAAACTTATCCACCCTGAAAATTCAATTCTTTTATGACTGATATTTTGACTCCTTCTATAAACTGAAATAGAGCAGTGGTGGCCCAGTGGTAACGACCGCAACTTACGAGTTGTAGGTCGTAGGCTCGAACCCAGACAGGCGCTTTACTTTGTGTAAAGTATTTCATCACCACTGCTTTCAAAATGGTGAAGGAAAACATCGTGAGGAAACCAGTATGTCCTAGAACCAAAAAATCGAAAACATGTGACATCTACCAACCCGCACTGGGCCCGCGTGGTAGATTACAGCCCACTCCCTCTCACAGAGAAGAGGCCTGTGTCCCAGCAGTGGGAACATTAAAGGCTGATTATGCTATAAACTGAAATAAACTTAAATCTCCTAATACTATCAACTTACACAATCACTAAAAACTTATACAATCACTACAAATAAAATGTATTTATTTATTTACTCGATTTAGCCAGCGGCTTCACCTGCTTGCTTGTCGGAAATATCCCACGGGAACATACTACCGGAATAAAAAGTATGTTATAACCTAACCCAGGTCATTGTCTACCAATGAATCCGTTCAGCCGTTTTGGTGTGAAAGCGTAACAAACAAACAAACTCACTTTCGCATTTACGTATAATATTAGTTAGGATTTATTAAGACAAATACGTAAGTACTTACCACGACATCCTATCGAACAATATTATTAACTCACAATACACAATTCAACTGACAACACAAACTCACTGGTTACTCAATAACTTCCATAATAACGACAAGAGTCATCTCCAGACTCCACTAGACTCAACCGTCTCATAGACAACTCACACTTAATCGCGACAAAAAAGCGAATTTTAATTACTCAGCGAGTCAACCCTTCAACGGCCACGACTAAAAATAACGTTAAAAAATTTCACACGACGAAACAAACCCGAGCGAAAAGAAATGCTAATAAACTGCGAGAGAGAAAGATTTATTTGTATTTTTATTATTTTTTACAATAGTTATGTTAATTGATAAATTAGGTATGCAAGTAACAGGTGGGGTCATCTGACTTCGCTAAAGGGGTCATCTTGGACCGTGTTTTTGCTTGTTATTTTCGATCTAATTAGACTTGCAGATGATATAAGATTTCACACGGAGCGATTTGTTAATGTTTTTAATTTTTTCTTTATGCATAGATTTGGAGTATAGAAATTAGATGTGCATATTTATACTGTGTTGTGGGAATCGCTGTAGTTTCTATAAAGTGGTGGTCCATTGCATTTGAACTACGTACAACGAGAGATTCTCCTATTTAGATTTGCTTAAAGTATAAACAATCGTGAATTAAATTAAGGAAAGCTCAGCTGTGGTTTCGATTCACTATGAAAAAAAAAAATTTCTCACTACCTCTTATCCATTGAGATATTTGTGGAACTGTTTGTTTCCCAGAATAAAATAAATAAACTTAAGTTTGTTGTTACCTTTATTGATAGTAAAAATTTTGCACTTTACCCGTAAAATTAACTGACAATAAGTACTTGAAATGGCCCGAATAATTCGAAATGTTGCTTTTTATTAGTACTGCAATTTAATAAGCAAAATATAGAAGCACCAATAAGGGCAAATTCATATACCTATATTAACCTAAATAAACCAAAGTACAAATTCACATCCTGTCCGCTACGAAAGAATTAATACAAAAGAATTAAGAAAGAACATTTCATACTTTACATCCAGCGAGACTTAAGCAATCTTACAAGCTTTTATTAAATATTCATAATCCTTTCCAACTGCCGAGACAGCAAAATCTTCTCATATTTAACCCTAGCTCGCTGCAAGAAATTTAAATTTTTAATTCGCTACTAAAATTTCGCTTTATGCAAATTCGCTTCTCAGGGCTTATTCGACGAAGGGTCATCTTGTGATCGCGAGTCTAACTGGACCATGCATTGTCATGATCTCAACTGGGACATGGTCCTATTGTGTCAAAATGTTCTTTAAAAAGCATCTTTATGTTAATCTGGCACACGTAGGGTCAGAGGTCTCGACTTTTCTGTGGGGTGACTTTTGTCATGCGGACAGGTCAGATTGACCTTTAACCTCGCGTTCTCACGGTTAACCCTCGGAAGATGTTGCACGTTTCTTTTTCACAATTCTTAATTGGGTTAAGGTGAGTGTTCAAAAATCTAGTTTAGCGTTTTAAATTAAAAAGCAATGTTGACAGTTTGCATAATTTTAAGAGTTTGCGTAGTCTTATTTGGTTTAAGATAAGCAAGTGTGTGTTGAATACAGATGGTGTTGCTGAGGAGGAAGAAAATGCTGGCTTGATGAGTTACGCCACATTCAATGATACTAAACTATGGTGGACGAATGGACTAGCTGTGGGACACGATACATATTTAGGTATAGGTTGATATTTATTTATTTATAAGCACACCAACAGCGCTGTCACTTACATTTCAAACAAACTAACATCTAAAATCGGCATTTTAGTAACCGTGGTACAACAAATAACAGGTAGGTATGCATGACATTGACATACTGGAAAATTAGAGACACAGAAAGAAAAAATAAAAATTGTGTCCAGTAAACCTGAATCCAGAACACTACAAAAAACTAAACAATTTGAGCTATATAGGCGTACATTGTTCGCACTGTTTATTTAAGGAACGTATGCATGAAACGAAACTCATAGAGACAACTTCGATAGGGTAAACCGTCAAGTTGGACCTTTCAATATAACCATGCCATACTCGTACGTCTTAGGAGGCTATCTCTGAAATGTCACGTAATACACCATTGGTGCATAAGAACTTAGGAATCCGGATTCTGGCGTTCAACGGGTGGGCGGGAGGTGGTGTTTAAGGTGGAGGTAGGCAATTGAAAAATACGATGATTTCGCATATAAGATAATTAGTGAATGACTTGGTATTATTCTTTCTTTTTTTTTCGCGTGGTTAGTGAATAACTTGGTGTCTGAGTTTGTACACCGCCCATGGGCCTCTGACTTGGCTTCACATGTCTCGAGAAATATGTCTCAGGCATGCCGTTTCCTCACGATGTTCTCCAGTCAGTGGTGGAGGCCTTGGGTTCGAACTCGAGACCTTTGGCTGGGCAGTCCGACGGTGACTCAACTTGGCTATCACTGCTCCGATTATATCTATAATATTTTACTAAGTAGACACCAACATTAGTTAATAATGTGTAGTATTATTATTAATATTTCTACTTTTTCCAACTTGGGATTTTCCTGAATCATATAAAAAATATTGTAATACCTACCACTATCGACAATTTACTCAATACCGGGTATCGAGGCGAATACCGAAACCGTTCAATTTTTATATTTTCATTCGGATATTTTCTTCCGGAACTTTTAAATTGTATTCGTTTCTGTATTGATAGCTTGAAAACCGAAATTCTTTTTTTAATTTAAGTTTTTTTCGAAACGTTAACTTAACGTTTATGAATTTATATTTTTGTTTGTTTTTTTAAAACCTTTCTGATTGACTTTTTAGGTACAATTATTAGGAGGATAATCAATAGAATAGATCTTATGATGGAAAATGAGTTTATAATCATCATTTACAGTTAACCAACGACAAAAGACGTACCTACAATATATTTCTGAAATGCATGTTCATTTAAGAAAAGTGACCATAGATATTCTACAACGGGTATTATTCGTTTTATTATTCCGTTTCGTTATTATTACTTAGTTCGTATGTTGTTTGCCGCAGGTGGCTTTTATTGCCTAGAAGCCTATGTAGCTAAATATTTTTGGAATGTTTTAAACTGAAGGCAGGTTTTGGTGTAGTAAGTTCGAAATCCCGAGGTGTAATTGTGTAACACACGAACAATTGCTAAGTCTTTAATTTTGACAATCATCGACAACATTAATTGCGTTATTCACGTGTCGAGCAGACGAATTTTCCAAACGTATGAAGCATTGAATTCCTTCAAAATTCTTCGGATTTGGAAATTAACTGTATGCGCAATCGGGTTGCTGCTCCTGTGCCGGTTCATAAACATTTTATAATCTAATTCTACAATAATATTTAATAACTTCCCATAGGTATTATTTGCAAAACGCCACAACGAAATCATAAACCCATTTTAATACATTTCCGGTCGGTGTACATCGACCAAATTATTTTCATAAAACTAAATATGAAGTAAAATTTCCAGCTAATTAATTAGGCAGCAAGCCGCCATCCAGCAATCAGAGCGCTCATCATTTCCATCAACGTAATCGAAATCATTTTTGTCAGTAATTATCTCATATTTCTACAGTGCGCAAACTAAGTACTCCAAAAACCGTGATTAAATATTCTACACCACTATTCATTATCTATAGAATAGCACGGGTATAAACCACCCCTAAAACATTACACGCACGGTCGTTACACCCCGACTCACCCCGTACACCCCCAAACGCAACGTTTTTCTCCCCGGCAAGATAAAGACCAAATAAAAAAAGAAAACGCGAAAAATCCCTCTGTCTCTTTTTAGCGCGCGCATAACACGGTGGTGCGAAAAGTGCGACATCTAACCTACGAATGACTCACGAAAACTTGGGCCCCGCCCGAGACGGCCGCCTCTATCCGTCTCTCTCACTTTTTCACACTTTTCATCTGATGCCTTTGCTACTAAAATGGAGCAAGTGACGCTAAAACCCCGAACTAATCTCGACTCTATTTTCATTTAACTAAAGTCAAAACTCATTTGTTGCTAACGTCGGTCAGAAAATATTTTAGAATGAAAGCGTTAGGGAGTGGAAGGTCTCTCTCGCTCGCAAAAAAGCTGTACACGATCCGGGGGGGAGGGTTAGACGGCGCGGGGGGGGTGTGCGGATAGTGGCAGCCATGATGGTCGCCCGACGGCGGACCAAGACTGGTATTAATTTCGGCTTAATTCGTTCGTTGATTTCAAGTATTTTATTGCTAATACTATCCAAATATACTATTGAACTGAAATGAAAAATAAAATTAATAAAAAAAAGTTTTTTTTTCACAAATCGTTTCCTTTCTTCTCTTTGTTAGACGGTTTTTTGTTAGATCAATGAATTAATAAAATTGATGTTTAAACAATTCGGCGTATGTTGCTCATAATTATTGTGCCTTTGTTTTAGTACCGGGAAATATTGAACAATGGTTAATTATTCAAAAAACATTAAACTATGTATTTGCATTTTAAATTTCCTTCCTATGTTTTATTTTGAGGATTCTTGTTACGGACGATCATATTTATAGTTTTATTTAGGAATGATGATTTGTAATTCAATATTATGAAAACTTATTAAGTATTTATTTGGAACAAATTGACCTAGACATTCTAATTCAATCTGCCTAGACTTTTCCCAACTATGTTGAGGTCAGCTTCCAGTCTAACTGGCTGAATACCTACCAGTATTTTACATGGAACGACTGCCTAGACATTCAAATTATTTAGAAGAATCTAGAAATTAGTTATTATGGCATTAGTCTTGCATCACAGTGACCAGTGGGAAATAACGATTCAGTTAAATTTCACTATTCTGTGTATACGCAACGTTTGTAGTAGTTTTCATTGACACATTTTTTTTAACTTTCCTCATTATTAGATATCATTAAATTTTCATGCTGATAAATTAAGTACATTTTAAGAATCAGACAATGGCGCCGATTCCCTTGTTCACAAACTAAACTAAATTTAAGTTCAGTGCATCTTTTTCTTTCATTAAGAAAAGGACAGAAGATAAATATTAGTTTAGTCCTGTCAAATTAATCAGCGCTTGACGTAAATTGACGTAATTTTAGTAGGCAAGTTTTTAATCACGTCTAAACTTGTATGCAGTAGTGACAGGCGCTGATTAATTTGACAGGACTAAACTAAAATTTATCTTCTGTCCTTTTCTTAATGAAATAGAAAGAAAAAGATGCACTGAACTTAATTTAGTTTAGTTTGTGAACAAGGGAATCGGCGCCAATAATAAGTAATTTATGCTTGAAAGAATTATGCGTAGGTAAATAAATAATTATTCCTACCTAGAGACAGATCATCATATTTCATCAACGTATAAAATTCAAAATACAAAAATATTTATTTCAACTTAAATATTTTTGTATTGTGTACTATATATAGGTAGTACCTACTTTTACCTAGTTATAGGTAGATATTACTTCTGGTATGAAATAAAATGATTGAATCATAAATCATCCATGTTTGTATTTATTTCATTTTAGTTTTTAATGTACGTTTGCGGTTTTCTGCTGTTAACACAGGTTATAATCAATCTCAGTATCAAATCATGGATGAGTAGCAAGCATACCTAAGCATGATCAGCCTATAATGTTCCCACTGCTAGGACTCAGACCTCCTGGGGGGCAACCATCACCTCTTATAGCAGTATTATTTCAATATTACTTTAGCGTGAGAAAGAGATGGAGCTATAAGTCTTGTACAGCTCCATCACTTTTCCGCTGTGAAGTAATATTACAATAATACTGCTATAAGAGGTGATGGTTACCCCCCTGTTGATGAGAGATAACGGGCCGTAATCCACCACGCAGGCCCAGTGCGGGTTGATAGATGTCACATGACTGTTTTCGATATTTTTTAGTTCAAGCACATGACGGTTCCCTCGCGATTTTTTCCTTTACCGTTTTGAGAGCAATGGTGATGAAATAATTCACATAAAGTAAACACTGCTCACTAGGCCACCATTGCTCACTGGGCTACCACTGCTCACTAGGCCACCATTGCTCACTGGGCTACCACTGCTCACTAGGCCACCACTGCTCACTGGGCCACCACTGCTCACCAGGCCACCACTGCTCACTGGACCACCATAGCTCACTGTGCCACCACTACTAACTGGGCCACCACTGCTCACTGGGCCACCACTGCTCACTGGGCCACCACTGCTCACTGGGCCACCACTGCTCACTGGGCCACTACTGCTCACTGGGCTATCAGTGCTAACTGGACCACCGCTGCTCACTGGGCCACCACTGCTCACTGGGCCACCACTGCTAACTGGGCCACCACTGCTCACTGGGTCACCACTGCTCACTGGGCCACCACTGCTCACTGGGCCATCACTGTTTGTTTTGTTTTGTTTTCCTAATGAACGAACATAGCGATCGAATTAGAGAATGTTTTAAAGATAAATATCGTTATCGTATCTACATTTTAAAGTATATTTCCAATATTTATTATTATCATAAAGTAATTTATGATTTAGAACAAAATACATAAACAATGATTCAACGCTTAAAATTGACTCCTAAATGTGTGGGACGGTTCAGCGTCGAGTATTAAACAATTGTTGTCATGAACCTAATATATTCATACAAAAATAGGTAAACGCAACAAGATATAACTGTCATCTTTATTTTTCATATAACTAAAGCTGAAAATAAAAAAAAATAATGTGAAAAGTTAGATGAATAAATACCAACTCGTAGGTAATAACAACCTCAAAGCATTTACCAAAATCATAATCTTCAAAACGAAATTACACAAATCGTTTATGTACCTAATACCCCATGAAATAAGATATTTTCTAGAATAGTCCAATTTCGTTACAAAACGAACCTTTATTTTTTCTTTTTTTTTTACCTCATCCCGGTGGTGGCACATGGAAGGGAATGGAAGGCATCATTACCTCTCAAAACACCTAACAGGTACAAGGTATTATGCCTAGTTACCGACATATATTGCAAACATTTGGGGGAGGCCTATGTCCAGCAGTGGACGTTTTTCGGCTGAAATGATGATGATGATGATTGCAAAAACAGTTCTTCACTCTCGAGCTTAATATCGTATTTGAATGCATTCGAAACCCAGTCCTTCAATGACAAAAGTGAAGAAAAAAATGCATCAAAATAATAAAATACACATACATAATCAAATCATCAAGCCTTGCTTCCCCGAAGGGTGGGGCAGAGGTGTACCTGTAGTACCTACACCCACATTTCACCAGTTCTGTTTAAGTCCCATGTAAAAGGCGGTGAGCCTATTGCCATCAACCAGGTACAAATCCAGACTTCGGGCTGCTACTGAGAAATTCCTGATAGAAAAAAAAAGCTAAAAGATAAAATAAAAGCTTAAAACGGTTTTAAAACAATACTTTTAACACTGATGATAAAACACAATCGGTTTTATAACATTACATCAGTAAAGCCTAAAGTCATCATCTGCCTGCCTTTTCCCAACTTTGGTTGGGGTCGGCTTCCAGTCTCACTGGATGCAGCTGAATACCAGTATTTTACATGGAGTGACTGCCTATCTGACCTCCACAACCCAGTTACTGGGTAACACGATACCTCTTGGTAAGACTGGTTGTCAGACTTTCGGGCTTCTGACGACCCGTAACGACTGTCAAAGATCCACGAATGACAGCCGGGACCAACGGCTTAACGTGCTTTCCGAGGCACGGAGAGGTCTTGGTATGTAAAGATGGTCACCCATCCACGGACCAACCGCGGCAAGCGTAGCTTAACCTGATCGATCGATCCGTGCGGCTGTTATTACTTAGCCACAAGCCCCTTCCTTTAAGTGCAAGCCTTAAAATATTATACTTAATAACTCTTTTCCGTTGCCTCCATTAAACAATAATAATACCAGCCTATTATTGCCCCTGTGCAGGGCAAAGACCTCTTCTTACACAGAGAAGGCACGAAAATTAATCACCACGGTTGCTCAAAACGGTTAGCGGTTTCAGAAAACTGGTTAATGGAAAAAAAACATAAACACGACTCATTCACGGTTCATTTAACTGTATTATTTAAAACGACTAAACTGACATATCGATTATTGAGAATGATTATTTATGTGGCAACACCAAGCGGAGACGGTTGACAAGTGTTCAAGGAACGCGCGATCTGGCAATCGATTCGTTGGTTTTGGAGCGAGCTACAAGTTGGACAAAATAGAGTAACTGTGTCGAGAATTCTTAATAATTGTTGTAGCTGGTTGATTGTAGTTGAAAAGATTGTTGGATTTATAATCGCATGCACGGAAAAAAAGGATGTCTTAAATTAAGACAATATCCTTTTGGTCAAGACAAATATTGATTCATATATGGGGAAAACAATATATTCTTGAATGAAGTAAAATTTTATCTTAGTTTTATTGTCTTCTTCGAAGACATTATACTTAAATGAAGCATTATTCAGTTTAATTTTAAGAATATTATTTTTAAAACTAGATAAAAACTAGATATTTTCTTCAATTAAGATTATTATAGTCTTGAATCAAAAATAATTGCTTAAGTCAAGAATAAAAACCAAGTATTTATTATTCTTAATTTGAGTAAACAGGTTTTCTTGGACTGAGTAGGTACATTTACTTACGTTAAGAATATATTTACTTGGATTGAAACAATTTTTCTGAAAACATTGATATTCTTCGCTGAAGAGATCCTTTTTTTCCATGTGGCGTATCAATGTCAGTCTCATCGTACCCTAAATACACATTGGTCATATCTGAGAACAATCAAATAATATTATTATCTACCCATAGGAGTTTTCTTACACAACAGCACCTCAGCATCGCTGCTAACTTTACGACGTTGGATGGCAATGGTTATCCTTTGGCCGAACTATACTAGCCTTTGAGTTACCGGAAGTGTTAACCAACTCCTTCTTACTTATTCTTCTCAATCTTCTCAGAGTACCAACATTTCAAAAATGATCACGCAAAACGATGCCGATGATAAAATCAAGATATAATTTCAGGGAAGCAAGTAATTATAAAACCGTTTACACGAAAACCAAATTATCAACGCCATACTTAAATCGAGCTCTGAATGCTGAAGAATAAAATAAAAGTGGCATTTAAATAAAAATCACTTCAATATTTTGTTTTTGTTGTGGTAAATTTATTCTTCATTTAATTATACTTATAGCTAATAATAAAAAAATATTCTTCAGTTTTGTTATTTTTTGCAAATTTAATACCTCTTCCCGGCGACCACAGCTGATTCAAATTACTTCTCGAAACTTCTGAAATAAAAAACCAAATTTAACTTGAATTTACTCGTAAAAATCTGTTACATTCATTATACGCTCTTTTTAACGGACAAGGAGCAATCAGTAAGTATCTGCTTACTGATAAAACAATTCTGAAAATTGATTCATTGAAATTGATTCAGGTCAGTAGCTACGTAGTGAAGACAAAGTGACATTCTAACAGCGATTACGATGATGGAAAACTCAATAGTGTAATGGACTGGCATAAGCTACCGAAAAGTCTAGATATTTCAATCCTGCTAAAAGTCGTTGTAGAAATATGAAACGCTTTGAAAGCTACTGCCACTTGTCTTCTAGACCCTCAGCACTCCAGAAATATCCTCCTATATAAGGTTAACAATTTCGTAATACTTTTCGAACGGCATGTCAATTAAAGTCGAATTATTAATTTATTGAAATAATCTGACATGTGCTGTCACTGTGTGTAATAAAATCGTCATATTGATTGTATTCTAGACGTTTACACTTATAAACAAACATTTATTTTAAACTTGTATAGGTACATCGATTAAACTAAATCCTAAACGATCACCATTACAATAAATATAACCATTTTAATACACAAAGTAAGAGCTAGCACATGTCAGATTCCTAATTATTATCTTTTCTCAATGCCTAAAGGATAACAAGAAAATAAAACAGTCTATGAATTTCAGTAATCAACTTTTGGTGCCTAAATCGAATTACTTTTCTACCTGATAGTCGTGAAAAGATTAAGTCATCAAATAGACTCTTAATCTTTTTTTTTTTTAATTGACAATAATTTTAGTGGTGGTCCCCACTACGATAAGTTACTTTACTTATCAATGAGCTAATGATGAACTGCGAAATCTACACAAGTCTTAACTTCAACCAAAATCAATCAATAATAAAAAGAATCCACCACAACACCTTAAAACGATGAATTCCATCCGCATCCTACACGCTACAAACACCATCACACATAATGACATTCACGCCATCTCCCTAAGAAGATGGGTAGAGAGGGAAGCCGACAATATCGCCTTCAATGCAATTTCATCGCCACCCTTCGCCGATTGGTTGAAAACATACTTAAACTGATTATAGCCGACAATAACGTGAGCTGAGGTTCTATTATAAATCACACCTCGTTTTTTAAGAAGTGGGATAAATCTTTAACGGGATAAAAATATAAAAGTACTAACTTTTAAGTCGTAATTGTGGGTAATTAAAGATAACTAAATATTAAGACTAGGAAATAATAAAAAAAAACAAAGAATTTGCATGCGTGTTCAAACATCACAAACAATATCTCACATTTCAAAAAGGGACCTGGACCCCGAACAATTTAATATTTTATTTAACTTAAATTGTTTGCGATCAAATACCAAAAAAAAACATTAGGTACATAATTTTATAAGACTGGGTAGTTTCTATTATATATTTTCTTTCTTTTTTTAAAGTTTTCCGAGAGTCCTATTTGATACTTCGCATGACGTAAGTAAAAGATTGGATACAGAACTACCCCTAATTCACTACTTAGATACAATACCTCCCAGTATTTATTAAGGAGCCCCGTCAATTCTAATCACGAATTAAGTTTTATTGTTCCTGGATTGAAGCGGACTTGCATGTAATTCTATTCTTATTGGAATAGTTTTGATTACTTTCTTAATATACCTATTATTCTTATTATATGTATCAGATCACTTATGAAGCTTAATTTTCTGTTTGATAAAAGCCTAAATTACCCTTTCACAGCATTATAATACATCCACTCGTAGTTTTTTAAAGTATTCATAGATAACATTCTCGATTAAAAATACTGAATGGTTGCTGAAAACTGTACCTTAATTTAACCCAGAAGCAACTGTTTCTGTCACTTAATCATTTCAATTATGTATATAACTTATTTTTATTCAGAATTAAAAAGAACTGTACATAAAAAATAATAACGTACTTATACCTAAATAAATATATAATTTTATAAAAATATAATAACTTAACTTAGCTAAAACTAAAATGTGCACAAACTAAAATGTGACTAATTTGAAAACATTGTAAAAGCCAATTATTTTTAAAAGAGTAACTGTAGAGGTTTCTTCTCCACAGGAAACGACCAATTGGAACCGTGCACCTAGCTTCTGACGTTTCATAAGTGCCCATGTAGGTTTATGTAAAATAAAATATTTTGATTTGATTTGGTTTGAAACAATTGGGACGAATCAAATTGTTCAAATATATCGGTACTGCTTTTTTTTTTGGATGGGTAATATACAAATAACTTCTCCCGCTCTGGGCGGAGCGGGAGGGTGTATCAGTCTCTTACTGACTAAAACCCACCCGTATTCCTTCCTGTTGCCTGTGTTGCGGGGGCCTCGGTGACCCATTAGTACCTTCCCGCGACCCCAGCAGGATCGGTACTGCTCTGCCACTGCATTCTAGAGAACATTACATACGTAACAATTCTTTTGTGGAATGTAGTAGTTGGTACCCCAAAATATTTGTAATTAATTTGTTATGTAAGTAACGGAGTTAACAGCATACACTTAAAACATTTAGGGACATGAAAACTGTATTATGCTTTCCCAGCATTCACCTTAAAAAAAATTACCGAGCTTACATAGTTTCCACGCGTAACCAATAACGTACCTAGCTTATACAGAAACTCAAGTCAAGACTTATCTACGACTTCATAACACTATACTCGCTTTCACAAACAATGCTTCATTTAAACGAGCCCAATATTAATGAAAAATTCCTTTATGTTCCTAAGCAAAATAGGCCTTTCATTGAGTAAACGTTTCATAGACATAGTAAACGTTTACTAACATAGTTTTTAAGTCATTGTTACTAATATTATATGGATTGTGTGTACTTGTACGTGTAGTCTTAAGACGCTGACAACACCTAAACCGTGGTCACTGTCAGATTGCATAGAAAAGAAAGAGAAGCGCGATGACACAACGCTTGTAATTTATTGAAAAATATGAAGCAAATATCTATTTACTCAAAATTGAGTTGAGTAATCGAAAATAAAAAACAACCAAGTTCTGCATTCAAACAAGACGTTCTTGTTATTAATTAAATACGTAACGTATGTTGATATTTAATGCAGATATTTTGGATTATAACTCAAGGTAAGAGGTTAGTTTAATGTTAGTTTGTATCGAGATTTTTTTTCAAAACGGTTGTGGTAACAACCAAGTTTTGGGAAATATGTTCTAAATTAACATATTCCGCTACCACAAACTATACAGATTTGGCATTTTTTTTTCTTAAGAGAAGCGTATTTTGGTTAATTGTGTCTTGTCAGCGCCATAATAAAAGAAATTTATACTTACTACTACTTTACTTTTTTTTACTTTATTTCTGAGCCCGAGAAAGACATAAAAAAAACATAAAAAGGTCAGGTGCGTAGTGCTCGCAACCGGCGTGCGTGTATGACCAAATGTATGAACGTAAACGAAGCAAAAGGAGTAGCAGGTAGCGTTCTATAGTTTCTGCCTACCCCCAAGGGAAGAAGGCGTGAGTTTATATATGTATGTGTATGTTATTACTGAGTACAATAGGTACCAGTCAACTCCTTACATCGTCCAATCAAAGTTGTAGAAACCGCAATAAACATTGCAAATATAGATTGTTTGATTCAGACTGCCACGGGCAACGAATCTAAAATAAACAAAAGTCAGAAACGGAAGGCCCAAACTTGGAAATATCGATAAAATAATATGTTCTGTTTATTGGAAAGAGTTTACTTACGGGACCATCAGTGTGAGAACATTCTACATATACGTTTAAATAATAAGTATCCTGAATTTCAACATATTAAGCTACCTAAAAATAAATTAAAAGACTGCCTGAAATAATTATGTGGCATTTAATCCGCCTCTGTACATTTGTATGCTCAAATTATTAAATAAAAAATAAATAAATAAACAGTTTTAGGTGTACAACACATTGGTACCGATTCCCTTGTTCACAAACTAAACTAAATTTAAGTTCAGTGCATCATTTTCTTTCTATTTCATTAAGAAAAGGACAGAAGATCAATTTTAGTTTAGTCCTGTCAAATTAATCAGCGCTTGACGTTAATTGACGTAATTTTAGTAGGCAAGTTTTTAATCACGTCTAAACTTGTATGGAGTAGTGACAGGCGCTGATTAATTTGACAGGACTAAACTAAAATTTATCTTCTGTCCTTTTCTTAATGAAATGCAAAGAAAAAGATGCACTGAACTTAAATTTAGTTTAGTTTGTGAACAAGGGAATCGGCACCAGTGATTTGGTTTAAAGTGGTATTTTGCTTCAACAGTTTTCCGAAAACTTTTTTTTTCTGTTTTTGGGCATGTCACTCTAAGTAAAGGAACGGGATTTCAGCAATCACGAGCGATCTGCTGCCGATCAATTAAGAGTTCCGTCCTTCATCTCCGTAGTTATTCAACCATAATTATAAAGGACCATATAAGTATATGCTATACTCTTTTAAATAAAGTAAAACAATCAACAAAATCGGTTAACCAAAGTCCATATTAAGCTACCTATATGTTCGACTTTGGTTAACCGACCATCACTAAAAAAGTCGAATTGAGAACCTTCTCTTTTTTACAATTACCTAGCATGAAAAATAAGTTCAGCTTTTAGCACTAACTTGTGCAAAATAGTACTTTTTAACTACCACCTACCACTTGGATAAAGTCGAAATTGTATCTTAATAAATATTATTACTCCAGGAAGTCCAGTTAAAAGTTAGTTGTTGTTAGTTTTGTACCGATACATACGAGTATAAAAATCCAAATTGTTTTAGGAAGAAACGATAAAAAATCCAAAAGCTTGCGATTTCTAACCACCGTTATTCACAGTTGCAAAAACTTCATTCAAATAAAAATTAATACCTTCCTCAACTTTTCGTGAGAAATTGTTACATTTTAACCACTATGATCTCACATTTCAAGCTTTCCACAGTTTTATCCAAACAAAAAAATTCAATAAAACTTCACGTTCTTTCAACGCCAAAGTGCAATGAACCGACTCGTGTTTTGAAGAGGCAGCGCCATCTGTTATTAAGTAGCAGAACTGATAAAAATAAACTAGGTATTTAGCCAAAAGGCTTACAATTATTGTAAAATTAAAAAAGGAGGTCAAAATCTATTTCAATACGCTCAAAATAATATTTTTGAGATACTTTGTTTATTATTTAAGCAGTATTTTATCTTTGCTAGATTTTCAACTTGATGGAATTATGTTTCACTTTTTCCATAATACCCACATAAGATATATTATTTAATTTAAATTTAAAATAAACTGATACAAAAAGCATTGTTATGATGTATTAACGTATTCAAAACTCATCTTACATTTTTAAATTCACTCCACAGGTTATTAAAAGAGTTGTAGCTACTCGCCGTTAGATGGCAGTAGCGGTAGTATTCTTGTATTTCTTATTGGATTCTATCGTGCTCGTAAACAAACCGTGTGCGAACAGATATTGAATCACTCGACTATTTTTTATCTCGCATCAGCGTTGTAAACAAAAAAAGATTAGAAAAAGTTTCAAAGTTAACAAAAAATGAGAAACCATTCTCAGTTTTTGTTAACTTTGAATAGTTTTCTGATAACACCTTTCTGTTTAGTGCTAATAGTTAGTTTATTCTACTTCGATGTAGATAAACATAGATGCATATATTTCTGTTTATTTAGGTTGAAAAAGCATTATTGTTCTAATCAGAAATACTATGATATTTTCTAGAGACTTTTTGTATAATGTGAAGTTTTCTAGTTAACATTATGACACTGTAAACGGTTTAAAAAAACACAAGTGATAGTATCTTTCAAAAGATCGCTTGCAATGTGACCCTAGTGCATTATATGTATCCCTGTTATGTCCTCCATAGTGCAACGTGTAGGGTTCGAACTCACGACCCCTTACTCGACAGCCCGATACCTTCGCCGTTAGCTAGGGAATTCAGGATCAAAAACAGTAAGTCAATCATAGTCGTATCTTTACCAAAACGTCAATGTGTTTGGCTTAATTATTAATAATATAGTACTGTTTTAAGTTTATTTTCGAAAAGTTTTTTACTTATGTTTATTTGATGTTATATGTATAGGCAGAATGTAAGAAATTTTTCGTTAAAGAATATCTAAACATTTTGTAAAATAAATTAAAGTCGCTTTTAGTGCCTGTCTGTGTGAGCGCGTCGTTCTTCTAAACATATTTTGACGCGGTTTTCACTATAATTTAGGGAATTGATTTCGGACGGTGTATGTGTAGGTATAATATAATTCCATATTAAACTTACATATTACAATTAGGAAATCTCGATGTTTTGTCAACCGTCCGAACAGGGACGGATCTATATGCGTGGAGGCTCTGGGGCAACTAAGAAGTGGCCACGATTTCTTTTATTATATATATATATATATTTTTTAATTTTTTTTTCTTAGAAATGACTATTATGAAATTCTCATTTTTCAATCATTTATACTAAAAATGTACAAAAGAAAAAACATAAATGTCAGGCGAATGGAACTTTGCGAGCTTATTTTGTCGAAAAACATTGTTAATTTCGGTGCAATCCAGTTCTCGGAGTAAATCACTTTCAATACTCTGTAGCATAAATTGAATAGGCGATTTTGTGTCATTGTAGTCCGAAGTCTTACTTTTAATAATTTTCATCTACGAAAAAAGGTTCCTTGAGAATGTGAACTTATTTTTTATCAAAAATAATCTAATTATTGAGGCCCCAATTTTGTGGAGGCCAAAGCCCCCCCTGCCTTAAATCCGGCCAAGTACTTGCGAAGCAAGGGCGGTTCACTAGTTGTTAAATAAAATCATTCTTATACTTCCTTAGACAAGATCGATATGTATGTGTACATAAGTAGCACAAGTATCCAGAGATAGTCCCTCTTCTCCAATAAGTGGCTAGAAACTAGTTTCTCGTGGATATTGGATAAGTTTCCCGGCACCGCTTGTAGCACGGTAACCCATCACTGTAATAGCCCGCAGAGAAATACTATACTGTGTTTATTTCACAATGTTTAATATGACATAAACAAGCGTTTCCTTGTTTATGTCGTATCAATAAACATACATAATTCGATCGTATATTTCTATCTTTCAACTTGTATTAATTACTTAGCATAGTTCCTTGTAAATTCAGGGAGATTATTTTTTTATTAAATTGACTACCCACAGTACCTACTAACTTAAATTGTTCGTTTTATCAATTCAAATCACAACTGTCATTCTTCAGTTGTGTGAAATGGCTACATCACGGTAAATTGACGTATTGTGACAATTTGATAAATAATTACTGAGGAGTTTGTTGCGCGTTTCTTCTTCCCAGCTAAAGCACTGGGAAGCGGTGATGGGCGGGCGTTTTTGGGGGACTGTCTTATGTAATTTTGACGTTCGAAAAGTACTTATTCTAGGCTGAGAATAAGTAGTTTGAATAAATGACTTTTGATTTTATTTGATTTGATTTGATTTAATTAATTTCATAGAAAGTTTTGTTTTCTGTGTCCACACTAGAATATTCTTTTTGTGCATTTCTTACACCCGAGGGACATGTTACGGAGATACTTTTTTTATTTTGTCCAGCTTTATTTTGTAAACCATCTGTAACAACAATGAATTATTTTATATTCTAAAGCGTACTTATAGTTTGCTGTGAGAAAATATAAATCTAAAACCAGTCACTAATTTTCATTAATGTACAGCTCAAATATATTATAAGCATGTTACAATATCGTATCGTATCTCTGTGTATTTTACTGTGTGTACATAAATATTAAAATAAATACCAATTTCCAGGAGTCTGACAATTTTAATTTAACTGTTGTGATTAGTGGATCAAATTAACTTAAGACAATAGAATGATCAAAACAAATAACCGTTCTTAAACGGGAGAAAGATAGATCATAATCAGCCTATAATGTACACTGGGAGTGGGCTGTAATCCACCACGCGGGCCCAGTGCCGGTTGGTAGACGTCACATGTCTTCGAGTTTTGGTTCTAGGACATGCTGGGTCACAAGTTTTGAGGGCAGTGGTGATGAAATTATTAACACAAAGTAAAGCGCCTGCCTGGGTTCGAACACACGAACTACAACTCGTAAGTTACCACTGGGCCACCACTGCTCTAGTTGTTGAATGATAGATAACAGACAATAATTATTAAAAGTAGTAATTTCTTAGTGTATAAGCAGATTTAAACATGGCATTCAAATAAAAAAATATAGATACTTGCTCTACATCAATCAAAATAATAAAACGAAATAAATTAAATGTAGGTACCGTATCAGACACCCACATCAGTTCGCGCGACAATTCCCTTCACGCAGCTCAAGTAATTATCCCGAAGCAATCGAATTACTTTAACATCAGAGAAGTATGAAGACATGTGCTCTCTTCAAGCAATTAGCCCCCGGGGGGAGGGTCCGTTCCCCCCATTGCTCGGGGGGAACCCGCACAATTCCGCCAAATCATCTTCACCCCGGTTTTACTGATGAAGATATGTAAATTCATGCGATCCGAGATATTTTGTCGTCGACTACGATCCGAAGGGTGAATTCGACCTTTTAGTTTTAGGTTCTACAATAGATAGTTGGGAATAGATCGGTTTTGTGACACGTGTATGGTGTAGAATATTTAGTTTATCTTACTTGTAACTGTTTACATAACGTCGTCAACGTCTAAAAAATCTTCTGTAGTAGGTCGGTTCAGTAACTGTGCGTTTTACTCTCTCGTTCTCTTTGTAATTATTAGTTCTTAGTTTACATAACATAACATAGCATCATCACGCCTGTATTTCCCGAAGGTGTAAGCAGACGGTGTAGGTATAATATGTGTAGTGTATGTGTGGGTATAATATGTACTTTGTGTGTATGTGTGTGTGGTGCGTATGTATAGTTTATGTCCCATGAAATAGGAGACGAGCCTATTGCCATCACGAATCCCAACTCAAGGCTACTGAGAAATGCCTAATTAAATAGATTTTTTTTGAGCCGGTAATTATTAAATCAATTTAAAACAAGACATTGCCAAGCCCTAATAAACGCAACAAGATATTGCACTATGTATTTACCTGCCAAGAAAATTCACTTAATTATGTTCAGTCCAAAATAAGGTTAGCTGGTACGACGACAGTTTTGTAACGAGTGTGCGCGTCTATTAATCATGTCGGCGGGTCGTTTCTCGGTAAGACAGCCACTGGTGGGGTAACCTGAGAATGTCTGTTTGTGTTTATGCATGAACTACCTTAATACAAGTGATAAAAGAGATACTAGAGTACTACTCGGCAGCAAAATTAAATACAGAACGATAAAGGCTCATAAACTCGGAAATATTATTATTGCCTGTTGAATGACATTTAATGGAAGTTATACCGTTATAGTTTATTAAAAATATACAATAGGGATGAAGACTTTTTTTTTATCCGTCGGGGAGACTATTAAAAAGTATTGGACACGTATTTTTTATTTTTTTTTTGTAATCAAAAGATTACGGCGTTACATTTAGTTAAATTTTGTCATGACGATTTTATACTGAATTGTGATGTGGCGAGCTCCCACTCTCCAACTTTAATGCGTTTTATCTTAGTATTTTTTTGTTAATATGACAGAGCTATAGATACGTGTCTAATTATGTGTATAATAAAATAATATTACGTGCATAATATTTTTTTTTTATTATCTGACTGACGGCCTAAATAGAATTTATTTTTTTACTCTGGCATCATCCCTGTTTTAAATGTGGACCGATAACCTTGTGAAGGCCGCAGTAATCCGCTCGATGCGAGAAGCACAGAACTGGTCAAAGTGGCGGTGCTTGGGTGGCCTATGTCCAGTAGTGGACGTCTTTCGGCTGAAATGATGATGATGAATTATACATAAAAAAAAAAAGTTTGAATTCAGGCAAAACCTATATATTACATAAAATAAAATTTAAATTAAATTAAATTTCACAATACTGCAACAAAATTGAGCAGAATAGAATAAAATGTCAATACAATTAAAATAAACGAATGAAATTATAAATGACAGTCATCTTCGATCAGCATTTCCAACTGATCTTTGATCCTAACATGCAAGCCTATAATGTTCCCACTGCTGGGTCACAGGCCTCCGCTCTGTGAGAGGCAGTGGGCCGTAATCCACCACGCGGGCCCAGTGCGGGTTGGTGCATATCACATGTTTTCAAATTTCTTCGTTCGTCCGTTCTAGGACATGCCGGTTTACCATAGTATTTACTTATTATAAAATCGCTTGTGGGAGGCATGTAGGTAATGCTGTAATAAACATTAAGTTCAATCCGGTTGCTAATTGGTGTTCTGAGCTTACATTTTGAGCTGCGAGATTATTGATAAATGCGTGCACTGACTGGACAGGTCCACTCAATCTGTGTGGTTCTTTCCTCAAAAGACCATTTCAGGCACCAATCTACATGGTCTTCACATGATCTAGCCAAGATTATGTCTGGACTTTAAAAGAGACTATGACCTCTGAGTTTGTTTCGGCCTTTCTTCTCAGAGTAGTCAGATAGGAAACGCCGACCTCATCAAGCTTTATTTAAAAAAATATGCTTGACGTGTAAAAGTGTTTGTACAAACCTACTTACAGAAATAAAATCATTTCATTTAATTTCGTTTCATTTCATTTCATTACAGAAGTCTGATTCTTCCTACATCTGAAATGCTATCCATCATCTTTACATTCTCCTGTAGTCACCTTTTTTTATTTAATATCCACAAAAAAAGGTGACACAAACCATCGGACATCTACAAAAAAAAATAATTGTCATTAAAAGTTCTAATATTCACAAATCCAGTACATAATGTCACAGGAATCTTAATATGACTATGTTGCAGTAGTAATTGACACAGTTAGTCAAAAGGCCATACCTCAATAGTAACTCCCACACTAAACTGTAGTTTCACCAGCAATTGACCGTTCTCCGTTGATATCAAACAATTTAGTCGACGCTCGCCGTAGCCGCCTACGCTTTGTCTACGGTGCTACGGAGCTATGGATTCTCGTAGCAAGTGTCCTGATCGTACTCGTAGACGTTGTGTAACTCAAAGAAATTTAATGTAAGAATTGGTTTGTGGGGGTGAGTGAACAGAATAAATAGCTGGTTTCTTCCTGTCTGTAGGTAGACAAGGTTCATGTTGAGCCGACCTTAAGAGGATGACGCTGACAATACTTACGTATTTGTTGCCCATTAATGAACATTCACTTGTGCAGTGCCTTGTGATGCGTCACTGCATATTGTGATTAAAAAAAATCATAGTTAATATTTATTAAATTCAGGACAACATAAAAATAATAAAAGAAATAGATAAGTAGAGTTGAATGGCTCCTGCGAAATAACCAGTTTGACAGAGCGAACATTCTGTTCTTTAATCAAGACGTTTACATTACCTGCACGGTTATCAACCCCCATTCAAAGACAGACAATAAGGGGGTTGGGGCCCATAATGTGGGGTAATAGTACCGAGAAAAATTGGGTATTTGTTACACAAAAAGGTGTATTCGTGCAATATATGGGCTTCAACCTGGTGAATCTTGCAAGCCGATATTTAAAGTACTTGTTTATCCTATATATATATTTATGAAGTATGTATGTTTGTTAAGAAGCATAAAGACATATTTAAAAAGGTAGATGATGTATATCCTCGATATCGGCGAGATCCTCACAGGTTTAGTCATGTGTGTTCGAATATACAAGGTGTCGTTTTGCATTCTCGTCAAATTCAAGGAGGTAACTATGTTAATGTTTCTCGACACGAATCATTAATAAAATAAGTAGGTCTTATTTTTTCTAATTTTCAGAAATCGGCATGTGTGGGGCACGCATGTTAAAACGCGGCCCGTGTGATACCACACTGTAACTGCCCTTTTACACACACACTACCGCATACGCAACGGATGATTCTGTTCTGTGAAAGTGGTGTATTCTAAAATCCTGTCAAACTTAAATAACTAAAGAAACAAGTATGTATTAATTATTGAGCAGGTATCGTAATTTTATTTGATTATATATGTCTTTCAAAGCAGCCTCCTGAAATTTGACGAGTATGCAAAACGACACCTTGTGTGATAAATTTCCAAGTGCTTAAAAACTTTAGATCTTCAGATTGTTTAAAAATACTACCTAAATGGTTAAACACCAATATTTTTAACAGCAAAAAATAATTTATTGACGGGAAACTGTTTGTAATGTAACCTATAATATTTTCATGCTATGATACACGCAAAACATGTATGCTCTTCATCAACTTTATACACCATACTTTATGCAAATAAATATTATTTTCACTTCTCATGCTCTAAAAGTTCGTCTTTATGTTGTGCGTAGGCGACATAAAGTCGCTTTTTATGCTCTAGTGCATAAAGTATTTTTTTTTCTAAGACTAAGATAATCAGGCCCAACAACCACACGCATAATAAGACGTCGTAGATTAGTCCTCTATTTTATTTAATTTGCTTTAATTTATATCACTTCCATGTTTCTTAGTTAATTTAATAAAACCAGATAAGGTAGTTGTCATTTATTACTTAAAAACGCAAAAAAACGTTTTTATGACTTGGCAGTATGAAGTACCCAAGTCGAATTACACATGTTGAAAATAAAAAAAAAAACTTTTAAAAAGTTTCGTGGCGGGAATTTAGCTATTCTCTTCTTCAATTTTGCAACATTTTTGAACAGTGGAAAGTGATTAATTTAAAACAATGGAATACTGTTATATACTTTATGCCTGTTTCATTTTCTCGCAATCGAAGGGAAAAGCAGAGTGTACTCGGACATAAACGATCCATTTTATGCACTAGTTATATAATCTACTATTATATTTCTATTTTCACATACCATTTTTACAGCGACAATCACTCTATCTCCAGTTCCGACGGGCGTCTCAACCGCAGCGTTCTCCCGCCAGCCTGCTACCGCCACGCTCGCACCCACGTACCGAAGATCATTATCTGCCACGAGAAAGTTGGGAGGAATCTAGTTAGAACACATCCCTGCCCCCACCACCCACCACCCTAGAAGCCTTAACTTGTTATAACCAGTTTAAGCCAGTTGAGTTTAGTTGGGCACCTGCGATACAAGGCAAACTCCATGGTTTGTCTTGTGTTGTTGTCCAGGAGGTTGTTTTGACTGGTATATGCATGTATTTGTATGTTTTGTTTTGTTTTTAGTCGGTGTTCTGTTGTTGTGGTGTATGCTAGCTGTACGATGGAAGGTGCGTAATAATCTTGGGTAATCGCATTAATCAAGCATATCAACACAGCTGTCGGTCATTTTAGCAACTGAATTCCAGAGTGATTTTAACAACAGTTTGGAGTACTTACGACCATACCTGCCTGCTTCTGTTAGTTCGACTGCGGCGAAGCCAAAAAAGGTGGGTTGTGAGTTTGAACTGTATGCATGTTTGTATTTCCGTCCCTATCTTCCCTCGTAACTACTAAACGGCTGAACCAACTTTGATGAATGATGTCGTTAGATTCGTCTTTAGTGCGCGAATGTCACTGGGTTCAATAAAATAAAAAAAAAATCTAAATGGCGGATATTTAGCGCCAAAATGTATGTTTAAAAAAAATCTCCCATACCTTTCGAGTGAGTTAGCAAAATGAAGAATTTTAAAAGATGATTACAATAATATATAGGTACAAAGTATATGTTTAAATGTAATTTGGAATGAGAAAAGATAAAAAACTATCTTGAACTTTTGGAGTCACTGAGAGGCCGTTATCATCCGATTGTAAGTGGGTAAACAAACTAATTCACAGTCTTCTAATCCTAAGTAAAAATGTAAAATAAAAAATTGATTAAAAAAATCAATAAACCCGACTGCGTAAAAAAGAACTTTAAAAAAGATAGAAACAACATTTACATAATAATATAAATAATCTCATACAGTCGGAGGCATCTTCTCAAATTTAACAATAAAGACCTATTGCCTCCGACTGCATAAGATTTTTTATAGTATTAAGTTATATAAATCCATCTTTTTTAAAGTTCACATTTTACGCAGTCGGGTTTTTGGGTTTTTTTTTGACGTGATAACGTCTTTTAAATCGATGAACGCCGGCTGCAAGCACGAAAAAGCATGGCTCATTGTCACGTTCCGCCTGAGCCGAGCATGCAAGCGAGAGCGCGGAACTAGCGATAGAGAGGCATGATCGGCCTAAGCGTTCGGCTTGTGACGCATCTCTCTCTCGTTCGTTATCACGTAAAATTTTCGGCCGTAAGCCGACTTTACAGACAACAATTTTTTTTTGTTTTTCTCTTTTATTTACGATTTATTGGTGAAATGAAAGCCAGCTACACAATGATAGCCCACAGATCTACAAAGCTTTCTAGTCTCCATATGTCCAATGGCGGCGGTAACTACTTACTTTACAGCACGTAAACCTAAGCAGGCTTTTCAATATAGACATACTTATTGCAATAATGTGTGGTCTTCTAATCTTTCACACATAAATTACTATGAAGCTGTTAGCCACCTCAAGATGCGTTCAAGTTAACTCATCTGGTTGATAATATCATACAGATTCTATTCCATGTTTTGCTAAAAGATACTGCCTATCCTGACACTACGAAAATGGGTCTGACCTAAGTATCATTACTATAAAACATTTATCGCAAAATATGCTCAAAAATTCTTCCCACCTACACACACATGACCTAACCCTAACTTGCCAAGGTCGCCAGTCTGGCTGGAGCTCGTAAAATCTTATTTTCCACACAATCCGTCTGCCGCCTTATCTCTCGGATTAGCCCCACAACCTAACTTGAATTATTAACATAATCAGATTAAAGCCTTTCGTTTATCTTTAAGCTATGTTACGAAGGAGGCTGATAGTTATACTTCGCAGTTTAATGTGGGTTGGGTTGTAGTTTATTCTAAGTGACTTAATGGTGTCATATACGTGCCGTTTTTTAATACCTTTCTAGGGTACAGATGCGACTTTATTTCAATATTACGCTGTAACTGTTCCACCTCTGCGTTTTGGGGATTTTAGGGTGACTTAAATTGCTACCTACATGATGCATCTTGGTGATAAAATGAGCATTGAAAACCATGCTTTCTAAATGCGTTTACACGCACGTTTGCGTGACCTCTGAGTTTGTTTCGGCCTTTCTTTTCAGAGTAGACAGATAGGAAACGCCGACCTCATCTGGTTAAAAAAATAAGATTGACGTGTAAAAGTGTTATAATTTATCATTTATCACGTTAACTTTAAAAGCACATACATACGACGTATATTACGTACCTAATTAAAAAGGTACAACGCATCAGCATTGCAGTTCAGCGAGGAAATGCCGCCAGCATCCTCGGTACAATGCCCCGAGGGCCTTTTTTAGGCTTAACTTAGTTTTATTTTAATTCAGTTAATGTTAATAATCATTTTGTAATTTGGTTATGTAAATAAATATACGCATTTTCATATACAAAAAGCCTAATTAAGACAAGTTTTGAAGCCACAACATAGTGCTTCAAATCAAGTCCTTAAAACAAAATTATATACGTATCTAAACAGTAGAAAACTATAGGATTACCCAATTTATAAGTGACCTGAAAAGGATGACATTAATATTGCTGAATAATTGTGTTAAATTCATTATTATTGATACTTAATTTTGACATAACCATAATTTCTCAATTTAATTGTACTAATATAAAAAGAAAATAGTTAAGTAATAATAATAATGCATGCTAATTTAGGATGATAAGGGCAGGCGAATGATAATTGCAATGCTTGTAAAAGGCTGCTAAGTCATAAGTACTATAAAAACATATCACCAACATTGTACACTTAGTTCGCAATAAACGTTTTGACTTTGACTTTGAGTTATAGAATAATATATTCTAGTAACATTTACCCCATTCTAATATCCCATCTATAAGAACGAACTCGTAAATCAATGGCTGAAACTCCTTATTTTTCCTTTAGCCGAATAATTTGAAAGTGAATGGGAGCCGGTTCAATGCTGCGGTTAATTCGTAGTAGCCACACCAACGTAAAGAAAAAGAACTACGCGCTACGTCGCAGCTCTGACGTCACGCCTACGCCGGCTACGCTCGTAGCACATCACTGTTTTGAACAAATAACACTTGTTTTTTGAAGCTTATAGTTTCGCCATTTCCGTCTGTTCTTTTTTTAGCATACCTCCCTTATGTGGGTGTGCACATAATGTGGGGATGATATTTTTTATCTCGTCTACCCCATGGTGTGGGGTATCGTTGGATAGGCCGATCAAAAATATTACAGGTCTTGAACACCACTTTTCGATTCAAGGATCCACTTGCGTAATATTAAGCATTAAAGTGCTAATTTTTGTTAGAGTAGTGTCCCCCTTTGCCAGCTAAATGGTTGTTTATGGAGATATGAAAAATTCATGACAGTAGTACATATAATGAAATTAAAAGGAAAACTATCACAGCTAAGCAGGCTTTACAAGTTAACGAGTTATAGTCGACCAACTTAAACTTGCAGTTGGAGAATTGACCATGGCATATATACATCGAGTATGGGAGAACAGGTTTTTCAACTACAATGTTTATTTTTGGAATAAATTCGTCCCAAGTAATCCCAACTGAGGAACACTTCATTGTGCGTGGTCCGACATGCACTTGGCCGGTTTTTTTTTTAAATCTTTGATTGACTATTGTGCGTATTTTTAACTATATATATTTTAAAGGGTTTTACGGAACTTCTTGTCAATTTTTATCGTCAGATTTTTCTATATTCACTAGTGTGGTTAACTTAACCACGTTTTTGCCATCCAATCTAAAAGAAATACACAATTACAGTAAAAACCAAACTACAACTAATTACTAAAAAGTAAATATTTTTTTCTGAGACGCATGATGTAGGACAGTCTCTGAACCATAGAATTACAACGGCTCAATTTTAGATATTGATTCACTACTTTAACGTAAAGGCACACACACAAAATAAAAACCTTGAAAGATTTAAAAACTCTTTCTCTTATCTCTCTTCTCTGATTTCGTCGTCTATAAAGGTCGTCAGCGAAATATCACACAATAACAACAGTCCAAAATCCAAAATGATAAAATTCCTTCCCATCAGTGCCTGCAGGCCAGTTTTCATTAAGTCCATCTGCAGATTCCTTGAGAACCGTGCCAGGAATACGTCTCCTATATTACAAGGCTATGCATACTACCCCACCAGTTCCATTTGACCCCTGGAACATTTTGCACAGTTTGGGAACATCGGGTCTTCTTAAAATGGACGGAGGTACGCGACGCTTAAGGTATGTACAGATTAATGAATAATTTAACTGAACTACAAGACCACAGACTTGGATATTAGTCGTATTGTGTAGTAGATTGAATGATAGGGATGTTCGGAAAGGCACGTATAGATGACTTTTACGCAGTCATACGAGCGCGCCTCGCCTCCCTGATGCTTTTTTTTATGAATGGCATCTCGTAGGTGACCTTGAGAGGCCGTGACCACTTAGCCGGACTATCCTGTGGCTGCCTTAAATGAACTTAAAGCCAGGGGCGAATTTCTTACAATACTAAGCGACTGCACGCTAAGGGCACCCCCTGTGGGGTACGGACCTCGCTTAGGGCGTCGCTGGGGCTGGACAGCAAGATGGGACAGGCTGGATCAGAGCTAATAATATTATCATAATAAAAATATATGATAATATTATTAGCTCTGATTTATTTAATATTATCATGATAATTATTATTATCGGGGGAATTTTAAGCTACAGGCTCAGGCTGCTGCGCGGGCTGCCACTTCGTCGAGTAAGGGTCGGGGGCCTCCTGGACTAGGACCTGGTATCGCCTTCAAATCGTGCCTTGAAATAATGTTATTTCTTGTACCTATTGCATATTTGATTATTGGTATTTTTAATAATTTTGACATTATCATTAAATATTTCGAGATTATTATTAATTATTATGACATTTTTACTAATTATTTTGACATTATTGCTAACTATTTTGACATTATTAGTAATTATTATCAAACATTTTCAAATGTATATACTAACTGTAACTAGTGTTTAAGTTGTAATTACTAACAAATTGAATTTTATGATCTGAAGAATAAATGATTTGATTTGATTGAGGGTTTATAGCGAATATGATATTTGTAATTTTAGGAAATTCTACGTAAACATATCAAAACGCTCGTTGTCTCCGAAGCAGTAGGCAAAGGCGTGTAGTTCGCCCACATTTCGCCAGTCACGTTATAAGTTACATGTATCAGGAGCAGCCATATTGCTGTTAAACGGGCACAAATTTAGACTCCGGACTGCTACACTGAAAATCCGAATAAACCCAATACCTTGGCCCGGGAATCGGACGCAAGGCGTTTGCGACCATTACATGATGTACGAAGCACTATTGAACCTGTTAAACACATTCAATTGAGATTTAAAAAAAAAACAAAAGATAAAACTACCAAACGAGCCAAAACAAATCATAAACATAACATAATATCACGCCTTGTTTCCCCGAAGGGTTGGGCAGAGGCGTACCTGTAGTACACCCACATTTCGCCAGTTATGTTTAAGTCCCATGTAATAGGGGGCGAGTCTATTGCCATCAACCGGGCACAAATCCAGACTCCGGGCTGTTACTAAGAAATTCCAGATAGAAAAACCCAATAACACTTTGCCCGACCCGGGAATCGAACCCAGGCCCTCATGCTCAGCAGTAGCGCTTGCGACCACTAGACCAACGAGCCAGTCAAAACTAAAACTATTTAAGGCGCTGACAAGAGGCGATTGGCCAAAATAAGCTTGTCTTAAGAAAAAAAATTGCCAAGTCTGTACTTCTAGTTTGTGGTAGTGGAAAAAATATATGTTAATTTTGAACATATTTCTCAGAACTTGGTTGTTACCAAAACACGTTTTGAAAAAAAATCTCGATACAAACTAACGTTAAACTAACCTCTTACCTTGAGTTCCAATCCAAAATATCTGTATGAAATATCAACATACGTTACGTATTTAATTAATAACAAGAATGTGTTATTTGAATGCAGAACTTGATTGTTTTTTTTATTTTCGATTACTCAATTAAATTTTGAGTAAATAGATAATTGCTTCATATTTTGCAATATATTACAAGCGTTGTGTTATCGCGCTTCTCTTTCTTTTCTATGCACTCTGACAGTGACCGCGGTTTAGGTGTTGTCAGCGTCTTATTAAAAACAATCAAAAACATTTAAGGGCTAAATTTTTGTAGTAAATAAAATGCAGTCGTAGTCGGTACACAAGCTACGATATTGTGCACAGCCACTTACAGGTCTCACGCCCGACTCACCACGGCTGCGTGCGATGCGTGCGACCCCGTTGCGTACCAAGCGTGAACGCATGGGGTTGTCTTAGCTTGCTGCGTATTTTTAACCGACGGGTAGAAATAACGGACGATCGCCGACTGGTCGTTACGTGTGCTCGACAAGGCGTGAAGTGCGTGGGGCTTCTCAGGAGTATGTTTCAGAGGGCTGTATTGGTCTATTTAAGTAATTCTCTATTATTGTTTTGACCAGGTTCTTCTTCTGAAAATTTCTTCATAAAAGACATGCCATCTAATGAATTTCATCATCAACGCCTTTATTTAAATTAACGTTCAAACGTTAATAACGTATGTTTAAGCTTAATTTTATATTTATACTTACGTTTATAAATTAAGGTGGTATGGTCCTATGAAATAAATAACAATTGATAACGTAACCTTATCATAATAAAAAATAAAACATAATTCAGAGTTAATTTTTCTCTCCTCTTAATCTCTTACTTAAACCAATGCGTCACACTTCCAGTGGACATTGTTCCATTCATAAAGTTATCCTTATCTGACCTGACCTGACTTTCACAAATACCGTTGTCTAACATTCTTCTATTATTGCATATGTCATATACATAAAATCGGTAACAAAACAATCTTGGAATTAACATAGCAACCCACACAATATCAACCTGACACAACAGGTTGTCTCAACATCAAACCAATAGCGTACATACGTAGTAAGGTCCAAAGTCTGAACTATAAAATGAAGGTTAAATCTCAAACAACTTTTATTATTTCTCAATAGAGTCCCCCTGTATTTCAATACACTTTTCGCATCGCTTTATTAACCTTAAAAAAATATTCTGACGTTTTATCTTCAAAATGTGCCAAAACCGCGGACTTCACCTATTCATCCGTGTTAAACTTTTTTCGTAATAATCGCTTGGGGCCAAGTCGGGACTACGTACATACATATTTAAGCCAGCAAACGGAATACAATATAACTCCAAACTCACTTTAAGCGCTGGCAATAAAATCAAGCGTATACTTACATACCTGTAAGCTGAGCGTCGCTTATCGCTCGATCAACGTAAGCGATAGTCAAACTACGCACATAAAGGTCGTCGCACGCACATAAAGTGGTTATCTGTACACAGCCTTAGGCGCCGAGCCGAAATGCGGGTGGTACTTGACAGACGAGGAAGCGATTTACTAGCTCGGTGCTATTTCGTTTCTAGCATTTGATCACTAAAGACACAGCAAACAGCTCAGCTTATGGCAGGCTACTGCTGGACATAGGCCACTGTGAAATCGCACATTATCCGCTTCTCCGGCTTCAATTTTCCAGTCTGTCCCAACCAAATAAAATCAAACTCAAACTGAAATTCAAAGCATTCAAAAGTATCGGTTGAAATAAATCAATTGAACCAATTACAGGTACTTTTGAATTGTCAAAGGGTCGGTCAGTCATAAAGATGAAGATAGTTGTTATACCTCTAAGTAATATAAAGACGTATACATGGTTCGACGGCGCGTCGTATTCCACGCGCGCCTCAAAGAGATGTCAGCACAAATGTAGGGGTCCACTAGGGCCGATGCCTGCCGGGGTCGCGGGAAGGTACTTATGGGTCACCGAGTCCCCTGGCAACACAGGCAAGAGGAAGGAATACGGGTGGGTTTTAGTCAGTAAGAGTCTGACACACCCTCCCGCTCCGCCCAGAGCGGGAGAAGTTATTTGATGATTTCCCACCCTCAAAAAAAAAAAAATAAAATAATACATCTTTACACCGTAGCTTTTTTTTTGTCATGTGGCTGAATAATTAGATTTCTATGCTTGCTTATAAACAAAGCTACAATTCACGTAGTATACGTTTAAGTACTGTGTGAATTGTAGCTTCGTAGACTCATCCTTTATTCCTAAATGAATTCTATTTTATATCAAACATGGTCAACTGGTTTTATTCACATTTGTATCTATTCTAGTCCTAGTAGTTTATTAGTTCTGAGTTAAGCTGCACGATTACTGACAAATGCATGCATTGACTGGACAGGTCTACTCAATCTGTGTGGTTCTTTCCTCAAAAGGACCATTTCAGACACCAATCTACAATCTTGGTCAGATCATGTGAAGGCCACATGATCTGACCAAGATTATGTCTGGATTTTAAAGGAGACTGTGACCTCTGAGCTTCTTCTCAGAGTAGTCAGATAGGAAACGCCGACCTCATCTAGCTTTATTTTAAAAATATGATTGACGTGTAAAAGTGTTTGTACAAACTTAATTACAGAAAATAAATCATTTATCATTTAATATGCGGCAATAATAGTATGTTCACTCGCTTAACGAATACGTTGAGCATCATTTCTATCCTTAACCGCGAGCACATACTCGTACTTACTACCTTATCTGTCTATATGCATATATATAATACTATTTATTGCCGTGCGTTATTCTCGCAAAAACTAGAAAATGGCTCGACTGATTTGATGTTTTTTTAGTTTTGTTCTTCAATATAAATAAAAAAAATTAAAAAAATATTTCAGACAACCAGGGCCCATAGTGTTAGGTAAGTAGGTACAGAGATAAATGTGGAAAATAATATGTCGATTCATCAACCCCCCTCTCACATGCAGATTGATGAATCGATTGAACACAGTCGCGTCCAACCTATCTGCTATCATTTTTAGGATGCTGTAGCTAGTCCCTCGCACAGTTTTCAAGACTGACGCAGTGTTCTTCCGCATAATTGCATAGAAATCCAAAGAAAATTTTTCATCCCCCCATCTTGGAAAGAGTATTTTTGCTCTTCGATATCTGAGTGCAAAAGCCGTTTTTATCCGCTAGAGGATAAAGTAAATTGAATTTAGAACATCGTGTGCACTAAGTTTGTGAATTCAAAACATCATTAAACCTAAGTATTTACTTCTCCCTCCATGGCGCCGAATGTATCATACAACCTTTTTAAATTTGTTAAAAACTCAGACTCAGAACCTTCTTGGTGTACTTTTTTTATTTATTTTTATTGTGCTCCATCTTGTTTCACGTCATATTGTTAAAACCTTAGGTTAAAAACAAGAAACTTGAAAACAAGTGACTAACCTAAAATGAGTGGTTCTAGCGATGAGGAAGTTTATTTGACGCCAACAGAATTGACTGACACTGTTAATAATGCGCAAATGAGCTTTCTCCCTCGACAATCACGCGAGAAGTATTTGAAACAGTACGATATGTGGTGTCTAGCTAAAGGATCCAAAACTTTATCAGAAAACGTTTTGCTGGCATATTTTATTGAATTATTCGAGACCAAGAAATCAAGCAATCTATTGAGTACGTATTCAATGCTAAAAGCAACAATAAAGATGAAAAAAGACATACATACATATCGACACCTATCCTAAATTTGTGGAATTTTTAAAAAGATCCTCACCTGGTCATCAACCAAAAAAATCGAAAGTTTTCACAGCATCTGGAATTGAAAAGTTTTTTAACGAAGCACCCGATTCCGTATATTTGGCGACAAAAGTAAGTCAGTTGCACATTCAGTTTCTACTTAAGTATATTAATCAACTACTCAACATAACCTAATACGTACTTAGTAGATGTTGATAGGCATCATTATGCATGCATATCAATTTTATTAATTTATCTACTACAATACTCTATACGTTACAGGTTGTTCTTATTATTGGTATAAACAGAACATGTGGAACTAATGAACTAACACAACTTAATGTCAAAAACATTGAGAAACATTCAGATGACTTACTATTAATTAATTTATCTAATACAAAGACAAAAAGAGACCGCAACTTCGTCATTCGCAAGGAATACGTAACAATTATTGAGAAATATAAAGCCTTACGCCCGCCTAACACTCCAATCAATCGATTTTTTCTACAATATCGCAACGGAGAGTGTGTTAGACAGCCTATGAGTGCTAATAAAATTGGCAGTATCCCACGAGAAATAGCAACATTTCTTGAACTTCCAGAACCCCTGTTGTACACGGGTCATTGTTTCCGACGAACTTCAGCCACACTTTTGGCCGATTCAGGAGCTGATCTCGTCCCTTAAGCGCCATGGAGGCTGGAAGTCTAATGCGGTTATAGAGGGATACGTAGGCGCGGGCTTGCGGACGGTGAGCAATGGGTAGCTCACCGTCCGGTAAGGACAAGGCCGGGTCGACGGCGCGGTGTATCCCACGCGCGCCTCAAAGAGATGTTGTCAGCACAAGCGTAGGGGTCCACTAGGGCCGATGCCTGCCGGGGTCGCGGAAAAATACTAAAGGGTCACCGAGGTCCCTGGCAACACAGGCAACGGAAGGAATACGGGTGGGTTTTAGTCAGTAAGAGTCTGACACACCCTCCCGCTCCGCCCAGAGCGGGAAAAGTTATTTGATGATTTCCCACACAAAAAAAAAAGAAAAAAAAAGAGGGATACATAGAGGATTCCATCCAAAATAAGTCTAAAATATGTAAAGGCATCGTAGGAGCCATTACACTGAAAGAGCCTCAGTCAGATCCTTGGACTGGCCCTTCTACATAAAAAAATGAGCCGTTACGAAACACCTAACCATCGCTCTCTCTCGCCAACATTTACGCCAAGGGAATCCGATGATCGGTACAACTATTAAGTATGACAGATAGTTTACCGAAAAACGGTGCACAAGTCACTAACACCAACATTACAGTACCTAGCAAAAATATTACACTCAACTGTAGCAACGTTACTTTCATATTTTCTCAATTATACCTAAGTATTATTTGTTATCATTTAAAGATTATTCTGTAATACTTACCTATCATAATGTAGTAGTTAATTCCTAAACTGAAATAAAAGTATCTTGTGATTGTAAATGTTTTTTTTTTTTTTGCATTTAGTCATTTCCTCGCTGAGGTGGGATGAAAAGTTACGTGTTGCACTCGAGTGCAAAGATTTTTCACCTCGTGCTCTTTTGATTCCCTCGCTAACGCTCAGGATTCAAATTTTTTAATCACGCACTGCACTCGTGATTCAATTTTAGATGTTATATTATATTATATTATATTATATTATGGTTTGAACCAGTCCTATTTCTAGTCAAAACCTGCTCCGTTTGCACTAGAAGATACATCCATTATCTAAAGGGACCCGACTGATGGTGTTTCATACTTTTTAACATTCCAATCAGTCGGGTTTCACAGTTACAAGCATGTCTTGATATGTACAAGGTACATGCCTACAAAAGAGATTGCTGTGCCTCGCTAACACCGGGTCATCTAGTCAAATCATAAATGTCAATATCACGTAGAAATGAAACGCCACATTGTCGTAGAGAGGCGGGCTTAATGGCATAGACATTTTCTACCAGTTAAGCTTTGGGTGATGCAGAGACTAGTGTAGGAGTGGTAGGTGCAATAACGGAAAGTGGAATAAATATTTATTTAAATAATATAGGGATATACATACAAAAGCAAAAGGAGTATGTAAGGAGAGTATCAGGTGGCGTTCTATAGTTTCTGCCTACCCCCATGGGAAGAAGGCGTGAGTTTATGTGTGTGTGTGTGTGTGTAGACATACATATACCTATTAAAACCTTAAATATAATATACATACCTAATTATACATAAAGATAAGACCAAATAAATACACATAAAGACAATGGTGCCGATTCCCTTGTTCACAAACTAAACAAAATTTAAGTTTAGTGCATCTTTTTCTTTCTATTTCATTAAGAAGAGGACAGAAGATAAATTTAAGTTTAGTCCTGTCAAATTAATCAGCGCCTGTCACTACTCTATACAAGTTTAGACGTGATTAAAAACTTGCCTACTAAAATTACGTCAATTTACGTCAAGCGCTGAGTAATTTGACAGGACTAAACTAAAATGTATCTTCTGTCACTTTCCAATTGAAATAGAAAGAAAAAGATGAACTAACTTAAATTTAGTTTAGTTTGTGACCAAGGGAATCGGCACCATTATACCACTATCTTCGTCGCGCAAGCGCCTCTCAACGTTCCCAAAATCGCTCTCCGCTCGTAACTCACAAACACAAGAAGTAATTTGCACGAGGCGATTGTAAAGTATCGTTATGGTGATTACATTGTTACTAATTCCGCTCCGTTGTATCTAAGTCATTTGGAGTTAGTACCGGCGCCTCAGGCAGCAAAGTAACTAAATAGATTGTGTTAGGTGCTGTTCTGAGGTACGGTTTATGTGTAAGCTATTAATTTTGTATGTAATTTTTCGTATCTTCTGTGTAAAAGACTCTTCTTTGCCCTATAGATTTATGAATCAGACCACGTAAGCAATTATTGTGTTTCTTCTGCGTTAATGTATGTATGTTCTCAGTGATGGGCACTGAAATAAAAAAGTTTGAAGCTCAGTCTTGCTTGTTCAATGTCCTGTAACATACCTGCAAAAACAGTAATTCAGTTAAAGTTTTATAAGGTATTTTTCACAATCTCAGCTTAGATGACAGCAATAAGGAAATACAAAACCTTTCGTTTAATGAAATGGTTAAATTATAAAACCAAAAAGTTAACATAACTCATAATGCTAGCTGTCTGGTCCAAAACCAATTGATTTACTTTGTTATATTTGATTATTGCAACCACTATAAAACATAACTCCAAATAAAACATAACAGTTTCATATAGAAGCATATCTACAAAGCATAGTTCACATAATCCCATACACCGTACACATCATTTGAAGAGCGGGTGCAAGACGATTTGCAGCAGGAAATGAATCCGAACAGAGGGGGGAGTGGCACTGGCATCTCGTATCTATGTATGTGGGAATGCTTAGATATACTTCAGAAATACGCCACCGAAGCGGCTTGAGCGATGTCAAAGAGAAGTTAGAAAATGGTAATATATAATATGAGGCATATAAAATCAAAGGCAGGTTACTTCTTCTTACGTATAAAATCCACTCTTGGTCATTTATGGAAATAATCATTATTCTATACATCAAATAAATTGCTACCAGTTTCGGAAAATATTTGGCATTAATAGCAGCTCAATCCTTTACAAATCCCGTTCAAAAAGTCAGGTTAGTAACAAAGACCGCTAAAATTCAACTGACCAATCAGAGAGCTCCGTTTTCCTTCTTTCAATCTTAATATTATTTTGTTTCGTAAAATATAATGTAGAACCCTTTTATCATTATTTATTATTGTATCTAACACTCGTCTCGAACTTTATACATTAATACATAGTAGGTACATCACTAACTTTATCACGTGATCGATTTCTTGTTAGAATCAATTACAGCTATATCCATTTCAGTCATAATCAAACACACCTAAATCCAAGAGTTGGTAATAAATACAGCTAAATGCAATAAAAAAAAAATTAAAAATCAACCCCAACTATGGTCTGTCAGTGTTCTAAACCTTAAAATTTTATTTAAAATAAATTTGTGATATTTTAACATTTGAAATATTTGCAAAGTAAAACATTTTTCAACACCAACTAGCTCTTGATTCCTACCCTTCGTATTCTTGATTTCCTTTATACAATGTGGCCAGCTTAAAATAAAACTAAAGGTTTTTTTTATTGTATGAAAAATAACCAAAGTGGATTTAGCTGCCTTTGATTGTAAACACCTCTATAAATAGGATATTGTATGTTTCTGGAGGAACTTTGAATGATCTATATCTAACCATATTATAAACTTTTGCCCGCGGCGTCGATCGCATGGATGTCGGAAAATATACCACGAGCACGTACTACCAGGATTAAAAGTAGTAAATCATGTGTGTTCATCCCAAAAAATTAAATGTAAGGGAGTCACTAACGTTTGATTTAAAACGAATGACAAATGATCATTTAAAAAAAAAAAACATTATAAAAACGAATCATTTGACAAACACCTCATTTCGCAAACATAATACTTTATGAGTAACGATTTGACAAAATACAGATTTCGAATGTTAAAATATCACAATTTTATTTTAAATAAAATTATTAATATTATTAATACAGCCCATGTTATTCGCTGATAATGTAGCTGTCTATATAGACAGCTACATTATCAGCGAATAACATGAAAAAATTCAAAAATTTTCAAAAATTCAAAAAAATTATTTAAAATTATTTTTTTCAAAAATGTGATTTCAAAAATTCTTTCTCATATGAGAAAGAATTTTTGAAATCTGTTAAGTAGTTTTTGAGTTTATCCATTACAAACCAACAAACAAAAAATCAAAGCTTTTCTCTTTATAATATTATTATTATTATTATATTAGTATAGATTAAATTCCATGTGTCAAACTATGAAATGTCGACTAAGAGACTAAAAAAACTTCCCGTGGTACTACTGGATCGCTTGGTAGTTCTATGGGATTTTGTTTTACCCGTGGTATAGGAAGTACCACGGCCAACAAACAACTTTTTGTATCTGTATGACTGTGTTTTTCTTCTAAACTACGCAACGGATTTTGATGTGATCTCGCCGTCGTATAGAGAATGTATTTCGAAAGGTTTGTATGTATAATACATTATATTGATCTTATAGATACGCCATTTTTTGTTTTAAACATATTTTTTTTTTTTGGGTGGGAAATCATCAAATAACTTCTCCCGCTCTGGGCGGAGCGGGAGAAGGTGTGTCAAAATCAAAATCAAAATCAAAATATTTTTTATTTCACATAAACCTACATGGGCACTTATGAAACGTCAGAAGCTAGGTGCACGGTTCCAATGGGTCGTTTCCTATGGAGAAGAGCCGGCAAGAAACTCCACGGTTACTCTTTTAAAAATAATTGGCTTTTAACAATGTTTTCAAATTACAGTGTTTATAGGTATGGGAGGACAGTGTAGGCCTGTCGAGACGTACCAGGTACTTAACAAAAAAGAAAAAGGTCTACAAAATATCTAGTCTATTAAGCCTACAACGTTCTCACATTGACAAGGTACACACAAATCTGTGTAAAATATTAATAAAATAATAAAAATAAAAGCCCATTAAAACCAAATGAAGTTTGCCATTACAAGTCTGAAATCAAAATTTTAGGTAAATAATGTCAAACAGTGAAAATAATATGTCAAAAAGAAAGACTCTTCCTCCGTCAGACTCTTACTGACTAAAACCCACCCATATTCTTTCCGTTGCCTGCGTTGCCAGAGACCTCGGTAACCCTTTAGTACCTTCCCGCGACCCCGGCAGTGTTTTATACATCTGACACAATGTAATTATTAATATTGATTTGTACATAAAAAAAACAAATTTATCTAATTAATGAATAAGCTAAAAATATACACAAACTAAAATAGGGCGTCGAAAAATTCATCCACATCGCTGCCGACTGGTACTGTACCCAAGAGACTGGCGGCATTGCCACGTTGTATGGCAATGCTTAACCTCTGGCCAAGGTAAAAGCCAGCACTTTGGTCACGGGAAATGTCAACCAGCCATCTGGAGATTTCCTTAAAAAGGCCATGAGCATTTGGACCCCACGGCCCGAGGGTTTCCACCCCAAACGGCTCGAAAATATAATGACCAACTAGTGTAAGTCATAATTTCAAAACATTTGTTTGATATTGTAAGAGCCAGTTGTATAATCTAATTATTCAGTAATACACGTGTCTGTTATTATCAAAAATGGCTACTCTATGATAATTAAGTACCGTCTACTAACTAACCTACACAAGCAGTTTGAATTTGCGATAAATTCTCCTGGTTTTTAAACTACACAATCCTACACCTCATGGAAGTATATCGATTCGCATCCATCTGACAAATACTTTATATCATTTATTTTTTTTAGGGCCGCCACAGCTCTATTGGGCCACCACTGCTCCACTGGGCCCCCATTGTCTACTGGGCCCCCACTGCTCTACCGGGCCACCACTGCTCTACCAGGCCACCACTACTCTACCGGGCCACCACTGCTCTACCAGGCCACCACTACTCTACCGGGCCACCACAGCTCTACTGGGCCACCACTGCTCCACTGGGCCCCCATTGTCTACTGGGCCCCCACTGCTCTACCGCGCCACCACTGCTCTACCAGGCCACCACTACTCTACCGGGCCACCACTGCTCTACTGGGCCACCACGGCTCTACTGGGCCCCCATTGTCTACTGGGCCCCCACTGCTCTACCGGGCCACCACAGCTCTACTGGGCCACCACTGCTCCACTGGGCCCCCATTGTCTACTGGGCCCCCACTGCTCTACCGGGCCACCACTGCTCTACCAGGCCACCACTACTCTACCGGGCCACCACTGCTCTACTGGGCCACCACGGCTCTACTGGGCCCCCATTGTCTACTGGGCCCCCACTGCTCTACCGGGCCACCACTGCTCTACCAGGCCACCACTACTCTACCGGGCCACCACAGCTCTACTGGGCCACCACTGCTCTACTGGGCCCCCATTGTCTACTGGGCCCCCACTGCTCTACCGGGCCACCACTGCTCTACCAGGCCACCACTACTCTACCGGGCCACCACAGCTCTACTGGGCCACCACAGCTCTACTGGGCCACCACTGCTCTACCAGGCCACCACTACTCTACCGGGCCACCACAGCTCTACTGGGCCACCACAGCTCTACTGGGCCACCACTGCTCTACTGGGCCCCCATTGTCTACTGGGCCCCCACTGCTCTACCGGGCCACCACTGCTCTACCAGGCCACCACTACTCTACCGGGCCACCACTGCTCTACTGGGCCTCCATTGTCTACATATTCTCTATAAGTCTGTGCATCCCTGCTCTACTGGATCACATCTGCTCTACTGGGCCACCACTGCTCTTTTGCAGTATGACCACACTCGTATATATTCCCCTCTCTTACAACACTATTTGCCTTATACCATAATATATCGTCTCTATCTCTATCTAATACACAAGTACCGCTTTTCATGTATTTTCACTAACATCCACCGACCGCTGTTTGTCCTCGATTCAAAGACGTACTTAACGTTAACGCAAATGTTTGCGTTACGTTCTGGTTCACTCAAACATAGCTTTGATTTGTAATTTACTAAAATTGTAGGTACAAGTGCGGAAATGTTATGGGATGTTTGTGGTCACTTTGTGTCGGTGTATGAGTTTATTATTATAGAAAAATGCCTTTTACTTTAGTACTTACTTTATCTCCGAAATTTGAAATGAGTTTATCGAAAACCCCAAAGTAATGTAATAATTTATTGGAAACAATTTAAGTGCCTAACTTCTTAAACCCTACTACTTACTGATTCGTCGGTCTAGTGGTTGCAAGCGCTGCTCTTGAGCATGAGGTCCTGGGTTCGATTCCTGGGTCGGGCAAAGTGTTATTGGGATTTTCTATCTGGAATTTCTCAGTAGCAGCCCGGAGTCTGGTGCTGGTTCGTGCCCGGTTTACGGCAATAGGCTCGCCCCCTATTACATGGGACTTAAACATAACTGGCGAAATGTGGGTGTACTACAGGTACACCTGTGCCCAACCCTTCGGGGAAACAAGGCGTGATGGTATGTATGAATTACTTCAAAAAAAAATGTGTTATAGACCTCTGTGAAACAAAAAACTCCGATATTATATTCAAATTTTACACCCTAGGCGAAGACATATTCGTATAATATAATATTCATCCCTCCAGACGGTTAGAACTCAATTCCCACAGAATCTGATCTCCATACGAATCCCACGACACTGGTATCAAACACTAAAATGGCTCAGGGTCAAAAAGAGCACGAGTTCAAATCTCAAATGCTCTAACAACGGGATGCTGCATCGAACTTAATGTATGCACACACCTTTCTGTTTAGACAAACTTTACTTTACCTATACAAAACTAAAAAACACCCAACTCTTAACCTTACTCGGTTGGTTTAAAGTTCAGGTAACACTTCAGGGGTTGTCAACAAATATCTTTGTCGCTTGCTCAGCACCCTTAATTTGTCCGGTAATAACCGGTTTCTGCACAATAGTAAGGCCTATTAACATAACTCCTTGACCGGACACAACCGGACACTTATTAATATTTATAATAATGTGTGTCTGTTAAATTTTTAAGTTTATCTCTTAGTTGTTTGAGTGATGCGGGAGAGGTGACATCAGTTATAGTGATTTGAAAAATGTTTGCGGCATCTGACATGTTGCAGTTCTGTAACCCATTTAATGGGTAAGTCAAACTTTTTTCTGCCTTTCTACAATTCATTGAGTTGTTGCAACTTTTCTTCCCTTTCTACTAAATCTAGTAAGCTTAAAGGTTTTTGAAGTGAAAAAGTGCATTATATACTTCAGAAACAAAACTTGTTACTGAATAATAAACTTGTTACTGAATAATAAAATTCAACTTAAGTATGATTTCCATTTAATATTCAAACACTCTAATTTCCAAAACAAAATGCTCTTCAAAATTAAAACAAATGATTGCTCTTACAATAGCATACGGCCCGGCAAGCACATCCATCCACACAGCTTAATTTTATCCCTAGAGATGAAACGCAGCCATTCCTTCTCATTAAACATTACCGAACCTGACCAACAGACAGCACATCTTGCCCATCAAATTCTTCGATACGTTTCCCAACACTAAAGTACCGATAAATCGATATGCGTCGCGCGGCTGGCCGGCTCATCACTAATTTACAATTTTATGGCTTGTGGGATCGAGTGGGGGAGCGGTGGGGTAAGAGGGGGCAGGTCGCCACTCCATTAGTGGAGTTTGAACCCCCCGCGCGGACCGGTTAACCCTACGGGACGGTGGACAAAAAAAAATAGTTTTGTCGTAAAATTTTCTTGCTTTTTCTTAGGTTTCTCTAAATATTTTTCATACCTTGTAGAATTTAAGATAGCTGGAAGCTTCACAATCCTCATTTCATTAGCGTTTTCATTGGACTTGTGCACACTCACAACCTTCTCGCTTTACGCAATCCAAATTTTTGTAACAATTAGGTTCACAGAAAATAAAGAATTAATGTAATATATTTTATAGATATATACAATATTCTTTCATCGGCATCGTTTAAACTTAACATGGCCTGGCAGTCCATGTAATTATTACCTATATATTGTAATTATGACAATAGTAAAAAAAAAGAATAAGTCAAAACTATTGATTTAAAACTCAATTTAAAAGTAACTTTTGAATGTAGTGAAAATATTCCAAAAACACAAAGTCAAATACTACAATCAACCCTTTATTTGCTGACCATACAAATTCACGCCTCCCGACAAGAAACGCGTGCAAAGGAGAAAGGACAAAACTGAGACGGGGCAGAGAGGGAGATCTTAAAGATACGTTGCCATGGCAACCGGTAAACACGCACACATTCACACCTACCCAGTTTAACGATAGTTGCCACCCACACACCGCTGGTCGTAGGTATTAGGAGAATTCGACCCTACCCCCAAAGTTTCAGTTATTAAGCAAATGCTTTGTAAACATTCTGGGTGGGCACCTTTACTTTGCCCACTATAAATAGGTAGGGTAGGGCTTACAGCCTCAATTAAGTAAATGTATGTAAAGTTGTTTTGTTCAAATCTAGACGGGACATTGAAATTTTATGGTATTGAAGGTGGGTTTCGTTAAATTGTTATGTGTTTGCAAGAAAGGCTATTGTATTATCCTTTGAGTATTTGTATGTTTAAATAGAGTGTCGCGCTGCAAAACCTGACTTGGTTTCCGTACGTCGTTTTCGGGTGACCACTGAAAATCAGCGCTTTGCTGTGGGTCCCCCATAGCACAGCATCATGCTGAGTGGAAGCCTACTTGTCACAGTCACGGCGTGCCGTTGCCGACTATATGTTTCGACTATATGTTCTGTGCCCTTGCCGACTATGTTCTGTGTTCGTGAGCATAAATCTGTTTTGTTTTATTATTTATAAGAATTATCATAACTTTTATGTGCACGTATTTCTGTGACAAATAAATCTATTTTTCTTTCTTTTCTTGCTTTCTTTTCTTTCTTTCTTTCAAACTAAAACAAACAGGCCAACTTTGCTAGGCCGATGTGCGTGACAGCTACGTCTTACACTGGCGCCACGTCATTGAGCTGTCATTGTGTTATTCTAGTGTGCGTGCATTTTTTTTGACGAGTTCACAAACTGTTTTTCTGACTTTGACTGTCTATCTAGACATATATAGATCTTTTATATCATTTAAAAATAGTTTGTGGTGGGAACTCTGTCACAGCTGAAATATTCGGCACAATCTTTAGAGTACGTACAGTTTTTATTTGTATTACTCGTTTCGAAGAATACGCCAATACTGTGGTATTGCGGGGGACGAATAACTCGCCTCTTTACATCAGGATTTATACAAGATTTTGACCCATCTTTCTCATCTTTTCTTGAACTTTTCGAACACTAGGAACTTGTGAAGGGCGGGCGTTTTAGGGGACTGTCTCATGTAATTTTGACGCTCCAAATGTGCTGCTTCTCAGCCTAATTTGAATAAATGATTTTTGATTTGATTTAATTTGGAAGACCACCGATAACTGGAAACAAATGAACATCTCCGTTTTGCTATTCATTTCGGTAAATATAAAAACAATAAAAATGTTGTGCATAAAAACTACCAAGAACCGAAACACTGAAATTAAAAACATGTTATAGAAAAACTACCAAGAAACGAAACACTGAAATTAAAAACTTGCATCTCAACGGGCTTTTGAAACGAAGCTTGGTTCAAACTACAAATTGCCATGTCCGCTAACGACCTCGCCAGCTTCCACGAAACGGTCTAAGAACTAATAATGAGAAGTACACTCAATTATCCTAGTACAATCTAACTCTAGAATAATCTACTTGACTCTAGAGTAATGTTCAGTGTATTGCACTCAGGTGAACAAATACATATGAACTATTTGTACTTACTTGCTCATCTTGTTATATTTACATTACAGAAAAGGAAATTAATATGTTTGGCAAATCCTAACTGTTAATATAAATGCGAAAGTGAGTTTGTTTGTACGTTTGTTATGCTTTAACACTAAAACGGCTGAACGGATTTGGATTACATTTGGCACACGAGTAGACCGTGAACTAGGGACTTTTTGTTTTATTTTAATTTTACTTTGTTTTTTATGTTTTTATGAGTGTGTTTTAGTTTAATTTGTGATCATTAATTGGTCGCACGGTTGCTAGTAAATACTACACCGTGCGATCAGCTAATTTACTTAAAAATATTTTTTGTCATACCTACATGCAATCAGTAAATTATAACTAGCTAAATAATTTGCGTAACTTTGATTATGTACCCATGATTATTGTGTTTTAAGTACTATGTTGTTAACATTTTAAAAATATCTAGATCTTAAGCTTTGAAAGGTGAATTTCCGGCCACCGTAGGCGCGGGCTTGTGGACGGTGAGCAATGGGTAGCTCACCATCCGGTAAGGACCAGGCCCGGGTCGACGGCGCGTTATGTTCCACGCGCGCCTCAAAGAGATGTCGTCAGCACAAGTGTAGGGTCCACTAGGGCCGATGACTGCCGGGGTCGCGTGGCAGTCCAAAAGGGTTACCTAGGCCCCTGGCAACACAGGCAACGGAAGGAATACGGGTGGATTTTAGTCAGTAAGAGTCTCCCGCTCCGCCCAGAGCGGGAGAAGTTATTTGAAGATTTCCCACCCAAAAAAAAATCGTTGAAAGGTGAATCGCTGGCCTCATAAAGTGTCTTAATTATAATGAGTTAATGTAGCTTAGGATAGGTGCATTTTGTTCATTGTTCCCATGCTAAATAATACTTTTTATTTCTTTCTTTCGGCTGCTTTTCATCGTGGATCGCAGATGAAGTTGCGGGCAACAGCTAGTAGGGAATATAAACAAAAACATACTGCATTCTAAATTAAAAAAAAAATGGTAAATATATATCTAGTGGTATTTTAGGTACAAACACACACCGTTTTTCTGTCCGTCTGAACAGTGTCAATGAATCGATAACCACTTAGTGTGATTTATTATTAAACTAGCTGCACCCCGCGCTTTCACCTGCAGAAGTCTCGATCTCGTGGAAAAATCGGGTTAAAAAGTATTTTATGTCTTAATACAGGTCATGGTCTACCCATTTGCCAAATTTCATCAAAATCTGTTCAGCCGTTTTAGCGTGAAAGCGTAACAAACAAACAAATAAACTCACTTTCGCATTTATAATATTACTAGATGCGCCCCGCGGTTTCACCCGCATAAGGTTTGACCCCGTGAGTATATCGGGATGAAAAGAATTCAATGTGTTATTCCTGGTTATAAGCTATCTGTGTGCCAAATTTCATCCCAATCCGTTCAGTACTTTTTGCGTGAAAGAGTAACAAACATCCATACATTCATCGATCCAACCATCCTTACAAACTTTCGCATTTATAACATTAGTTTTATTTTATAATATTAGTAGGATAGTTAAGATTAGGCTAAGGATAACACAGGCTATTAATAAAGAGTTACGTTACAATTACCACCCCAAAAAAACAAAGGTTAAAAACCTCTGTGACAGATAGACAAAAAATGATCTTATAAAGGTTTGCCTTTTTAGCCGACTTCAAAAAAGGTTCTATGTTCGTCTGCATGTATTTTTTATTTTTATTTTTTGAGGTTACCCTAAAAAGCGAAATATTTCAAGAACAAAGTAAGGATTAAACATGTGGAAGACTTTAGAATGTATCTAAAACCTAAAAAAAACTATTATAAAGTGTTGGTGGTTAAATATTTATTCGGTGGAGTCGCGGTTGCTGACCAGCAAATTGCCGCAGCCACTAACGACTTTACTTAGAACGCTAGTTTCCGCCTGCACAGCTAATAATGAAGGTCATCTGCCTAGCCTTTTCCCAAATATGTTGGGGTCGGATTACCGGATGCAGCTGAATACCAGTATTTTACATGGAGCGACTGCCTATCTGACTTCCACGACTCAGTAACTGGGTAATACGATACCCCCTACCAAGGGGTATCCCTTGGTAAGACTGGTTGTCAGACTTTCGGGCTTTGACGACCCGTAACGAATGTCAAAGATCTACGAATGACTTATACTTACTCATACAAAACATTAACAACCGGCCAAGTGCGTGTCGGACCGCGCACAATGAAGGGTCCCGTAGTTGGTATGAATTTATCCCAAAAACAAACTCAACATTGTAGTTGAAAAACATGTTCTCCCATACATCGATGTACGTCACCAATTCTCCAACTGCAAATGTAAGTTGGTCGACTATTACTCGTTAACTTGTAAAGCCTACTTAGCTGTGATAGTTTTCGTTTTAATTTCGTTACATATTACTGCCATGATTTTTTTCACATCTCCATAAACAACCATTTAGCTGGCAGGGGGGGACACTTGACTCTAACAAAAAATAGCACTTTAAAGCTTAATATTACGCAAACGAATCCTTGAATAGAAAAACGGTGTTCAGAGACCCGCAATATTTTTGAACGGCCTACCCAATGATAGACACACCAAAGGATTGACGAAAAAAATAAATATCATCGCCACTTTACGTGCTCCCTTGCACGTAAAGTGGGGAAGATATTTATTTTTATCAAGATTTTCTTTTTCGATTTTATCGACGTTATACCCATTTTAAATTACAGCTTTCTAGCACTGAGCTACAGCGGGGACAAACAGACAGACGGACATGGTGAAACGATAAGGGTTCTGTGTTGGCTAAGTTACCTGAATACTGAATTTCTGAGGTGTATATGGCTTGATTTCGTTCATCGTTGGTGTAGTAGTCGCAAGCGCTACTACTGAGCATGAGGTCCGGGGTTTGAATCCCAGGTCGAGCAAAGTGTTATTGGGTTTTTTCCACCAGGAATTTGTTAGTAGCAGCCCGGAGTCTGGATTTGTGCCCGGTTGATGGCAATAGGCTCGCCCCCTATTACATGGGACTTAGACATAACTGGCGAAATGTGGGTGTATAGGTACATCTCTGGCTAATCCTTCGGGGATTAAGGTGTGATGTTCTATTACAAGTGTAATTTAGAGCAATCGGTCTGACAACTACCGTGCATAGCGTTCATGAAAATATGCATACAAAGAAAAGAAATAAACGTTAATTTACGAGTCGTAACACAAAGCGTTCTCTAGTAAACGTTATCTCCATTTAAACCCCCTCAACATTAAATACAAACCTACATTAAAACCTCAACCTACCCGAAACCTAGTAATAATCATCAAAACACGTCCCAACTTCTAGCACTCAACCCAAACTACGACTCAACCCTCTCCCGCCCCTTTAATAAGTTCCTATCGACCTGAGGCTGGCTTAAGGCTGCGTCCTTAACCCCCCTGTGCCACCCCAAGACATATTTCATTGAAACTCTTAACTGCCGGCCGAACTTTAGCTAATATTTCACGTACATATACAAGTTATGTGAGCAAATATACAGGGTGACTTGTTAAACGAGGGACATATTGAAGAAGGGTATTAAGTGTTCAATTCTTGTTTTACATAATAAATTTGTTAAACTAACGACCTTTTAATATTGAACCTAATTAAAAAGTATGATTTTTAAATAAGGAGGAATAGCGAATCTTTTATTCTGATTCGTTTGCCATCTGACAGGCATTTGCCACATTTGACATACATTTTACAGTTAAGACACGCGCATGGCAATAAAAGAACTTACAACAGAACATATACAAGTTTCGTGTGAAGATCTTTATACAAGGTGTCGTTTTGAATCCTCGTCAAATTCAAGGAGATAACTATGCTAATGATTCTCAACACGAATCAATAATAAAATAAGTAGGTATTTTTATCTAATTTTCGGAAATCGGCATGTGTGGGACACGCATGTTAAAACGCAGCCCGAGTGATACCACACTGTAACTGCCCTTTTACTCACATACTACCGCATACGCAACGGGGTGATTCTGTTCTGTGAAAGTGGTATATTCTAAAAAACTGTCAAACTTAAGTAACCAAAAAAACAAGTATGTAGTAATTATTGAGCAGGTATTGTAATTTTATTTGATTTTATATGTCTTTCATAGCAGCCTCCTGAAATTTTACGAGGATGCAAAACGATACCTTGTATTTAAAAAAGAAAAAGAAATGATGTCTTCGGTAAAATATCACCTCAGCGTAGTAGATTCGCCGCCATGGGATCTGGAGGCAAAAGTCCTCGCGCACGTATGGGAGTGGCGCGAGGAGGCGAAACGCCGGGGCGTAAGTCCGCTGCCGCGAGAAATCGCGGCACAGCGGACGGAGCTCCGGCGGGATCTCATGGCGTCATGGAAAGTACGGTTGTCGCAACCCAGTGCTGGGCACGCCACGATTGCGGCGATAAGTCCCCTCTTTGAGGAGTGGCTGGAGAGGCGCCACGGCGTCCTCACCTTCCGCCTGACGCAGGTCCTCACCGGACACGGCAGCTTCGGGAGGTTCCTGTGTCGGATAAGGCGGGAGGAAACGTCCGGGTGTCACCACTGTGTGGATCGCCCGGAGGACACGGTGGAGCATACGGTGGAGGTCTGCCCAGCTTGGGCAGAGCACCGCCGTGTCCTCGTGGAGGTGATCGGCGGCAGAGACCTCTCGCGTCCGGCCCTGGTTCAGGCCATGGTACGGAGCGAGAGGGCATGGGCAGCCGTCACCTCCTTCTGCGAAGCAGTAATGCTCGCGAAGGAGGAGGCGGGACGGTTGAGGGAAAGGCACGTTTCGCGCCCTCTCGCCCCTAGCCGCCGCAGGAGACGCCTTGGGCGTCGGGAATCTCGGGCGGATTTCCGGCCACCGTAGGCGCGGGCTTGCGGACGGTGAGCAATGGGTAGCTCACCTTCCGGTAAGGACCAGGCCCGGGTCGATGGCGCGTCGTATTCCACGCGCGCCTCAAAGAGATGTCGTCAGCACAAAAGTAGGGGTCCACTAGGGCCGATGCCTGCCGGGGTCGCGGGAAGGTACTTATGGGTCACCGAGGCCCCCGCAACACAGGCAACAGGAAGGAATACGGGTGGGTTTTTGTCAGTAAGAGTCTGACACACCCTCCCGCTCCGCCCAGAGCGGGAGAAGTTATTTGATGATTTCCCACCCTCAAAAAAAAAAAAAAAGCGTAGTAGATTCGTTTATTTTATACAAGTTTAGTTGTCGTAAATTGTTCATACTTTTCATTTTATGTAAATGTCAGTCTTTAAAACTATCTCCTGCCTATTATATATTTTAAGACTCGCAGTTTTTCTCTTTTTAAATCAGGCATTTTGTACATACATGGTAACCCTGGGTGCGTTTGCCCGCGTTAGTGCGCACTTTGTGAATCTTGTTACAATAATGTTACTCATGATTTCTTTGCTATTTCTGTACTTACAAGCATAATCTGTACTTACAATGCTCACACTGCTGGTACACAGGCCTCCTCTCAGTGAGATGGACATACGTGTTTTCTTGAATTTGTCGCCACATGTGATAACAAATTATTATGTCCTTGAGTATGTCCCACGTTTAACTAGTCACACTGTATACAAGATATTTACGTGAGAGTGGTACTACGTGTTTTAAGCGATTATGCTATGTGTTGTGTACCAATGTTGCTTCGTCTTTTGTTTTTCCTCCTATTATACAAATTTTGAGCACTCCTAGTGTCAAATCTTAATGTATTTATTTATATATATTGTACACCAGATTATACATTACATTTTTTTTTAAATAGCACTACAAAATATACTCAATACTCAATGTTTGTGATTGGTTTACTGCCATGACAATGATTAATCAAGTCATGCAATTGATTTTACCGTAAATTTAATCTTACCGTAAAAAGCTGAGGTGTAGTGAGATTTAAATAAATAAATTCATTTATTTCAGGTAAATTACACCCATAGCCAAACATAAATTAATACAAATCATTAGATAAAACGAATCAAGATCAAATAAAATCAGATAAAAATAAATTAAATTAAATCAAATCAAAATAAATCATCAAAATAATGAAATTAATATCGTCTCTTAGAATGAGCTGGTGATCTTCCTTTAGGTGAACTGTCAACATTTCAACATTTCACCTGATTCTACTAATCATTAAGGACTGACAGTAGTACACAGCTCACCTCGCTTAAGTTTTTACTGTGAGATTTTTAGAGAATACATCAGCAGAAATCAATTAAACTTAAATAGAAGCGTCTTTACTATATCAATACTTCAATATATTATGTCGACGTACCCTGACTGGACAGGTCCATTCAAATCTGTGTGGTTCTTTCCTCAAAATACCATCTCAGACACTAATCTACATGGTCCTCACATGGCCTGACCAAGATTATGTCTGGAGAAACTGTGACCTCTGAGTTTATTTCGGCCTTTATTCTCAGAGTAGTCAGATAGGAAACGCCGACCTCATCTAGCTTTTAAAATATGTTTGACGTGTAAAAGTGTGTGTACAATCCTACTTGCAGACACAATTAATGGGCTGACCATAATTATATGACCAATGCAATGGTTGCTAAAACTGATGAACATCGTAAGTCGATACTGAACATCAGCTACCCTTCACACTTTCTCAATTAAGGTTCGCCCCCAAAGTAAAATAGTTTAAATAGGTGCCACGCACCGTGTACCGAAACCTTGCAAGTTTTAATAAAACACCGGCTCTTCCATTCCCTTACGTATTTTCGAATCATATAATTAAATCTATAAAAAAACGTCTAGTTGATGTAACTGGTGACCGAAAAGCTGGCGGCTTTCTCGCGCAACGCATCAGCATTGCAATTCAGCGAGGAAATGCCGCCAGCATCCTCGGTACAATGCCCCGAGGGCCTTTTTAAGCTTAACTTAGTTTTAATTTAATTTAGTTAATGTTAATAATCATCTTGTAATTTGGTTATGTAAATAAATATATCTCAATATATATATACGTATACAAATCAATTGCCGTCCGTTAGTCTCGCAAAAACTTGAAAATGGCTCGACCAATTTTAATTTAAAAATAAATGTTTTGTTCGCCTCAATACTGGGGTGGTTTCGGAAAAAAGAAAATTAGGAAACACCCAAAGAAACAGCCGAAAAATCTAAAAAAATCTAAATTTGATTTGAGAAATTTGAAACTTGTAACGAAGGTCACTGGGTCGTCTAGTGGTATATATGTATAATGATAAAATTAAGTGGTATTTACAAAATACCATTTTATTTTATCAAATATTGTAACAACCTTGAAGTTCGTATACCTATAAGCCTTTGAAAAACTTCATCTCTTAGATAAATATCTCTCAAGTTACTGTGAAAATGAAAACATTACCTATCTACATACATGACATACCATCACGCCTGTTTTCCCCAAAAGGTTAGACAGTGGTGTACGTAGTAAGTACACCCACATTTCGCCACTTACCTAACTTTTTATTTTTTGTGAAACTTGTTAAATCATCAATTCAGGACCTCTGTCATCTAAAACTTTACCAAAAAACAGTTTTTAATTCAATAGTGAACGGTATACATACAGGCTGTATACACAAAGCCAATAGTTCCCTGAAAAATTTAATCAAGTGTGTGATTTCTAAACTAACAGACGTTAACATCTTTCTCTCTCTCTCTCTTCTAGACTATAAATCTCATAATAGTGGCGGAGTCACTCTTCCTTATCGTTTTACTTCTTGTTTTGAACACATCCATCATCACAATTATTATATCTTTAAACTATTTAAAATATTCAAAGGCTTGTGAAATGCGACATGCAACATTTACCCCCCTAGTTGCACCCGTTGACGAAGTCTTCGCTCCACAAATGTCTACCTTCGTAAAACATCTTGGAACTGCTATCGCTAACCGCTGGAATAAGCCCTTTAGCGTAGTGATGGCTTAGCTAAGATCAAGAATCATCATCTCAATAATCCGTGCCACTAGCACGTGCATTCACGGCACAAGGCATGTATTTAAGCCAAGTTATTCGACTTCGACGATGGATTAGCCCGACTAGACAACACTCCGATTGCAAAACATCGCGATGAGCTTGTTTTATTAGTTAATGAATTAATAATTTGACAGTACGAATCAAACGTCTAATTAGTTAACTAATAAAACAAGCTTATCGCGATTTTTTGCAATTGACGTGTAATAGTTAATTAATTAATTAATAATTCAACAGTACCGTAGTAAAACAAGCTCATCGCGATTTTTTGCAATCGACGTGGTAGCTATAAAATATTTTTGAAGTGTATATCATCTGTATATAAAAATGTTGCTACTGTATGTTTAATAAACTTTATTTATAATATATCTACAAACTACTTACACCTTTTGCCTCCACATCAGAGAATCAATACACTAATAAATATATATAGGTAGGCAGAGCGTATGGAAGCCATACAAGTTTTAATGAGAGCGCTCCTTTGCAAACACCCTGTATGTGCTTACTAGACGTTCGTACATTACGTACGCACTATCGTTTGATGTGGCTTTACTTGCGTTACGAGTATTATGAGAATTTTGTAATTACTTATTTCTGGATGGAATGAAAATAAGCTTTCTGGGCTCAAAACAAAATTTTGCACACAAACATACTAATACCAAACTAGCTGCTGCCCGCGACTTCGCCCGCATTGCTTTTTCCAAAATAAAAGTAAGTTACTCCTTATAATATCAGCTAGTCCCGTCAACATTGGGCCGGCCGTTTCGGAGATTAGCCGGAACAAACAGGCCGACAGAAAGACTGAAAACAAAAAATTGATTATTTATATATTTTTTTTTTGTTTAATACTCGCCAAACTGAATAATAATAACAATTACAGTATACAGATACACTTTCATATGCATTTAGTAAAAGCTGTTTTTTATATTTATACAAACAGTCACTTCAATTTAATTTAATTTATTGATGTATTAATTCACAAAACCATGCGAGCGCCCGGAGTAATTAACATATGTCTCATTAGTCGGTAGTCGACAAATGACCTATGGATAATTTTGTATTTACCTTGTGTGCAATGTGCACTTAAAGGCTCATGCAGACTAGCACGATATCGCGATTGCGAAAGGCAGCAATATATGCCTGTCACGCCCGCGATATCGCCCCAGTCTGCACAAGCTTTACCACTTTTCTTCTGATTTCACACTGCGAAAGCACAGAGTCCCTACAGCCATCTAAAATATCATCAAACCAAACCCCTCGAACTCCAACGTATCACAATCATCTCCTTCACAACAAACCCCGATCTCAAATTTAAATAAACATGACACACATACATACACACGTACATTACATACACAAGCTAGACATACATCTACATAGACAAAGAGTACATAAAAGCGATAGTTTGTAGGTATCCCGGCCGGGTAGAATTACCACAAGATTGCTACCATTCTTTAGGGCTCCCGAGACCCTTAACCCTTAGATGGCAACGGGCTGAATTTGAAACCTTGCGTGAGATAATTTAATTAATTATTTTGATTTCAAGTAGGTTGTGTTGCTGTTTAAAGTTTGGTTAACGAATGTGAGGTGAATTAGATAAGAATTTGTTTTTTTTTACTATAGATTTTTTTTAACATAAACTTTTTGGGAGGTGTTATCTGCGTTTTAGTAGGCTGCTCTTGAAGTAAAACTACGGTTTTCTAGAAGCGGTGGCTTGAATTTACGGTGTTAAGAAACGCCTTCTAAAAAATACCTAAATCGCTATAGGTGTGCCTTTAAAATTTGAGGATTTCCCTCGGTTTCCATGGGGTTCCCTCATCAGATTATGACTTGGTGACAATATGACCACCAAATCGGCGAACATACATTAAGAAAAAAAATCTAATTGATAACCTCCCCCTTTGGATGTCGGTTAAAAAGACACCTAACTGACTTTAGTAAATAACGTTTCAATGACGTCATTCGCCGGTAAACTGCGGACGCTATATGGCAGCCACCGCAGTCTTAAAAAACCCTAGCTTAACCAAATTATAGGAAACAGAAAAACAGTTAAAATACAAACCTCTTTAAAACGCTACGATGACGTCTGTCAATTTAATACCTACGAGTATAACGATTGGCACACTCCTTGGAGTTTAAAAAACTACACTAAATAACAACGAATGCGTTTATGGGCTACATAGACACACGATACAATAATATCTTAAGTAAAAATCAATACACGTGTCTCCGTAACAACTAAACTTAATCAACCCTCAAAAGGTAAGCAAAGCAACCATAAAAATATAACAACCATTTCACTTCACATAAAACTTTCTTTCAAACAATCCGAACTAATGTTCAAAAAGAGATTTTCCGCGTTTTTTCACAAGTAGGCCAACGAAAGTTGTGGCGCGTGGGGTCGGTTGTACCGTTCACGCGCGGTTGAAGGTTGAACGCGAACACTCAAGGAAATTGGGTCATTTGTCCTTTCTCCCTTTGAACACTTTGTTTATGCAGGATTGGGTTCGGTCGTGAGGGCAGTATGAATGTGATTTGGAAACTGGAAATGGCCTTGAATGTGTGTGATAAGGAAAGGTTCTGTTTGTAGGCAAAGCTAGGAAGTTTCTTTGCTTGATGTTTTGTCGAATTGAATGACTTTTAAGCCCTTTGTGTGAAGGTGCATTTTGCAACATGATAACATTAAGACGCTGACAACACCTAAACCGCGGTCACTGTCAGATTGCATAGAAAAAAAGAGAAGCGCGATGACACAACGCTTGTAATTTATTGCAAAATAAATATGAAGCAATTACCTATTTACTCAAAATTGAGTTGAGTAATCGTAAATAAAAAACAACCAAGTTCTGCATTCAAATAAGACGTTCTTGTTATTAATTAAATACGTAACGTATGTTGATATTTAATACAGATATTTTGGATTAGAACTCAAGGTAAGAGGTTTGTTTAACGTTAGTTTTTATCGAGATTTTTTTTCAAAACGTGTTTTGGTAACAACCAAGTTCTCGGAAATATGTTCAAAATTAACATATATTTTTCCGCTACCACAAACTATAAAGATTTGGCAATTTTTTTTCTTAAGAAAAGCCTATTTTGGTCAATTAGGTCTTGTCAGCGCGTTAGGTAACTTTCTATAACTCTTGTGGCTTTTGCTAAAAAAATTTGCTATCCATTGTTGCCCAGGAACACTTGTCAACGTTGATCCACAAAAAGAAACTGCGGTGTTGATGCACCTTAAGTTACGAGTATCATTCGATCAGAAGCACTCCTACCAAAACTATTTAAAATTCCAAACAGCTTTGTTATCTGTTCCGTTTCGGAGGTTTGAGAATCATCATCCATCATTGAAACGAGCAGTGGTGGCCAGTAGAAACGGCCGCGACTTACGGGTCGTAGTTTAAAACCTAGACAGGCACTTTAATCTGTCTAAATTATTTCATCACCACTGCTGTCAAAACGGTGAAGGAAAACATCGTGAGGAAATGTCCTCGAACTAAAAATTCCAAGACTTATGACATCCACCAACCGCGTGGCCTGTGTCCCAGCAGTGGGAACATTATAGGCGATTATGCATAGAAACGATGGCTTTAACCGAAAACGCTTTTGTGCCTTAAAAAGTCGTCACAATAAGCTAAGGATACAGTATATATAGCAAAACTAAACGACCACTCTGTCTTATAAATCTAAATATAACTTATCCACGTCTATACGAGTGATAGTTTCAATACAACAAACCGTCAGATACTTCCATCGCAAAACTATCGATCGAAACAGGGCACACCCATCTTAACACAAGACCACACACACACACTCACAAAATACATACTCATCATCCAATTTAATAATGTTCTTAGCACCCCCAAGTGGGGCCCAAGTTTCTGGACCCCCCGCGATCAATTCTTATCCCGGGGGGTGGGCCCCGCCTTAAAATTGAGCCCTGGGGGTGCACCCCTGATATTAGTTCCCACCGTCATGTAATCTTAGGGCCCATCTGCGAGGTTGCTTATTTTAATGGTCCAAGGAATTGTGCGGTGTTTTGCGTCTCACGTGTTATGGGGGATAGAATTTTGGGAAGTGTTTCTTCGGAAATGAATTTGATATGAGTAGTGTCATAGATTTTTAATATTAACTTAGAAAACAAGGCTTGCCTGCGGTTCCTCTCGTGTGGCCTTTCTCCGACTAGATTTTGTGTCTTTTCTATAATTTATACCATGTTGGATAAGTGTTCCCGATTTTAAGCCAACTTTTAGTACAATGCGCATTTTCATATGGTAATACCACCCAATGACTCTGCGAGATTAGCTCGACCTAGTGAACGACCTAATAAATAAAATACTCTCTTTACGACTTATTTTAAAAAAAACCTAGCTATGAATGTACTCTTTATGCACTGTTTTTGTCAATTAAACATCATCATTTTCACTATGGCAGACATAGATGTTGCTTTTTATACTAAACTAGCTGCGCCCCGCAGTTTCACCCGCATAAGTCTTGATTCCGTAGGAATATCGGGATAAAAAGTATCTTTTGTCCTAACCCAGATCATGGTCTACACATGTGTCAAATTTAATCCAAATACGTTCAGCCGTTTTAGCGTGAAAGTTAGGATACCTGTACGTAAGGATAAAGTTACGTACGCTGGTATTTTTTAAATAATTATGATTGACGTGTAAAAGTGTTTGTACAAACCTACTGACAGAAATAAAATCATTTATCATTTAATTACGTCCTTTATTACGCAATAAGGGATCTTATGTGAAATCCTAGATTAACTTATAGGGACTTCTGATGTCCTTAAGGCGCAGATATATGATTTTAGTGACTTTTAAATCTGTTATTACGCCTTCATATAATGCAAGTAAGTTAAGCTAGAAAATGTATGTTAAACTAGAATGCATACACATCAATTCAATATGTGAGTAGTTAAGTATTGTAGTAAAATACTTTATGAAATAAATTCAGGAAGTAATGTCTACCGAAAGAATAAAAACGATATTACTTTCAAACTAAATAGGATATTTTCATGTTTTTTTTTTTTGTATGAAAAGACTTTTTTTATTATGGACAATTCTATCTGTCATATTTTTCAAATATTCATATTTTCGTTACTAAATATAAATATTCCCTATGAAATCGAACGGCGGCGCGGCGTGAGCGCGACGTGCATTTTTATGACCAAGGTCTTATTATTAGTATACCCTAAAGCTAAAATCAACATATTTTAATTTGTGAACTTTCCTCAAGTGTATAAACTAGTTTTAATTACTTTTGTTGAAACCTTATCATAAACTTACATGAAAAATTATTTAATTTAAAAACAAATCGCGAAGTAAAAAACCGATTTGTCAAATGTAGTATAATGATCTAATTTTGAAATTTTTAACTCTTGAGAAAATTTCAAAAATGGAATTTATTATTACCTGCATGTTTAATAACAATGATACCACCCTCGTAATATTCGAAACAGGGATATATCATTACGTCACAAACAGAGAAGTGTTTGATACCTCTTAAATAAACATAGGGAATCGGTCAAGAGGGGACGTTGTCGCTGCTCTTCGTTTCTTTTATTCATTCCGCCAGTCGTAAATCTGAAAACAGAAAGCACATTTAATAAGTATCCGAGAAGATACTTACTGGCATAAAAAGAATCGTATGAGTGTTGATATTTCAGTACATTCTATGGGAATATGGGCAAATTACAGTTCTTTCTTAGTTAAGGTCATCACTCACTATAACCGCACCGCTCCAGCGCAGTAACGGCCCGGTACCGCCTTGTCGCCACCGCCGCCATTAGCAAGATGATCGCTCGCTGCTGGCATGCCACTGCTGGTGAGGTGACAGCTTTTTGTTCACGTAAAGCATATTAGTTGGGTAGTTGGTACCAGGGGTCACCGCATGGACGGCGAGATGCCAGCATGCATAATGCTTGCAGGCGTTTCTTCTCCGGGGAGCGGACTCACTTAAGGCGAACTCACTTAAGGCGCAGATATATGATTTTAGTGACTTTTAAATCATTGATTACGCCTTCATATAATGCAAGTAAGTAAATAAAATCTGAAAGTTATTAAATATGGAGGCCTTGGCAGAGAGTACAACTTTGTGCCCTTTGGCGTCGAGACCCTCGGTCCGTGGGGTCCCAGTGCGCATAAGTTATTTGCGGAAATCGCGAAACGTCTAGTTGATGTAACTGGTGACCGAAAAGCTGGCGGCTTTCTCGCGCAACGCATCAGCATTGCAATTCAGCGAGGAAATGCCGCCAGCATCCTCGGTACAATGCCCCGAGGGCCTTTTTTAAGCCTAACTTAGTTTTAATTTAATTTAGTTAATGTTAATAATCATCTTGTAATTTGGTTATGTAAATAAATGATATTATGCAAGTAACGTATACAAAAAAAAATATGTTAAACTAGAACGCACCCACATCATTTCTATGTGTGAATATGTAAGTACTGTAATAAAATATGTTATGAAATAAATTCAGGAAGTAATGTCTACCCGAAGCATAAAATAACGACATTACTTTCAAATTACTTAAGATATTTTTATGAGTTTGTTTTACTGTCTATAATTGTATCTATGATTTTTTCCAAATATTCATATGTTTGTTACTAAGAATAAATATTTCCTATGAAACCGAACGGCGGCGGAGCGTGAGCGTGACGGGCATTTGTTTGGCTAAGGCTGAGGTCAACGGCGATTACCCGAACCTTAAGCGCGCGGTCGGCGCGACGTATGGCGGTTCGCTGGCAGCGCACCGCCCCACAGTGGAACGAATGTATGGGAGCGGTTGGACGTAGACATGTCCGAAAAATAAGAGTAAAATTATGCCAAACTAATGATGCCATCTTATTCGATTACTTAATGCCTTCATAAATTGTGGTGATGAATTTCTTCATAACTCCCATATTTCGGGAGTAATTTGAGAAAATGTGAAATTTTACTATGAAAATGAGTGTATCGAGCTCTCTCCCTCCTGATTCCGGGCTTGTTTCAAGTAGCGGTCTCTAATATCGTAATGCTATTACTAAGAGCTATATTTAATACTAAGACACATAGTGCGCCAAATGTGCACTTTCTGGGATAAAAGGAAATGAAAATTTAAAAAAAAAAACGTTTTTTCCCCATTTGTATTTACTTTAAACCGCAGACAGACTTATTAAGAGGTCTATAAATATATTATATATATACAGAAATATATATTAACAAAAATATTCACAAGAACTGATGAGAGTATGACTTTTAAGTAAGTTGATAATAAATTACCTAGTTTCATTAAAAGTACAATAAATAATTAAGATGTAAGCTCTAATTTACTAAGTTACACATTTTAAAACAATAACATCATTTAATTATCTTCGTCATCATCATCATCATCAATTAATTCAAATTCAGAATCGATGTCCGCTAAATCATTTATGTTAACAAATTCGATATCACTTTTCTCAGAATCCGTAAGCTCATAAAATTCCTTAAAAGAAGATTTTTTTACAAACTTATTTCCTTTTGGACGGATACTTGTAACAAGTGGATCAGAAGACAGTAAAAGATTGTGCATAATATCTTCATTGCATGAGATACTGCTATGCTTTCGAGAATGCCCCTCTCTATATTTTCTAAAATCTTTATTTCTAGCCTCAGATGCCTCTTCGGATAGAAAACCAATGGGCACAATTGACATGTTCTGAACTATGTCTGGCCCATGCATTAAAATTTTATGAAGTGAAGAAGGCATATAATACCATGGGTATAACTCCACGTAAAGCTTAGCAGTATCAAAGCAGAACTCTCGGAATTTAGTTACGTTGATCTTCTCTCCTGATGAAATACACTGCAAGATCACACAGATTTTTCTTAAAAGCATAGCATCTATTCCGGTCAGTTCAGCAGATTTAGTGTAGTTTTCAAAAAATCTCCTTGCCGAGTTGCCATTGTTGGTGGATCCACTGCCTTGTTTCACAACATCGAGAAGTAAGCCCGTTTCTCTTCTTACAGCCTCTTGAACTCTTTTCTTCCTGTCATCAACTTGCCTTTTTGCTATATCACCCCTTACTTGCCATGATTTTATGTCTAATTTGTAGGAAATGTGTAATAAGCATTCCATTGAGCGAATCCAAGCGTGAAGGGTGCTTAAGCTATATTTATACATGTCCTCGTTTGCGTGTTTATCTTTGATTAACTCTAAATTATTCATTTCTTTAGGACAAGCCTTGCATATGTCACACACTGAAGCTGCTGTATTGGATATAATGGAATGAATTTTACCATCAATCATTGTCAACAGCAGTTGGTGTTTGACACTAATTCCATCAGTGATGGTGGATGGAGTTAAGGCTTCAATCTCTGCTTCGATTTCAGCCATCTCTCTCTGCACATTTTCTTTGGTTTCCTTTATAAACTTAAACAATATTGGCCGGCAAAATGAAGTGGAAGATGGTCGCTCGTTTTCCCAAATTGTTACACCTTTTGAGACGAGCCGCAGTGGTACAAGACTAATCATAAAATTACTAGCAAGATCGATTTGCTCATCTTCACTCGTCCTTTGATGATAAATGCTTTGGCTAGATGATCCGTCAAAACCCCATTTGCTGGTCAATACGAGCTGTTGATTGGGATCAACAGGGGTTTCTAACGACCTAATAAGTCTTCTTGAGGTTAAATCCATCAAGGCTTGTAATTTGATTTTTGCAGGCTCTCTGTAACTGTGAGATCTTCTTTGGCCGGATAGCACTTAATTTTTTCTTTAACCAACATGTAGTAACTCGGGTATTGAAGAGCTCCTTCTTGAGTGTTGAAATCCCGAAGAGTGTTATAGCGCCATTTCGATAAGTTCATCGATACATAAAGAGCCAATGCCTTCAAAGGGGATATTTCCCGTACCTGAATTGATTTACCTTCAATGAAGGCTTTGATTTTTGAGGCCTCTTCTGGATTCTCCGTCAAGTATTTCATAACATAAGCTGTATCGCTTTGTCCTGCCTTTTGAAGCGCCCTTTCGGCCGAAAACATAATTTCAGCGCTGCTACTGCTGCATGAAAGACTATCTTCAGTGCGTCTTCTTTTTTGCCGGTTACTAAGGTCCTCAAAAGATTTACGAGGACTAGGATGTGTACAAGTTGAAGCATCAGATTTAGCAGGAGAAATTATGGGCTCGATGACGTCACTTATATTTTCTGTAGAAGGTTCCATATTTTCATTCTGTAATTCCGGCCATTGAATTGCAGCCTGTAGCCAAATCTCATGTTTCTTCCGAAACTTATCTGTGCTTCTTCCAGACTGTGTCCATTTTGCATAAATGCGGTAGCAAAATCGACGACACCAGTCTTTTAAACTTGTTTCAGCACTTTCACATAACTGAACACAACTGTTATCTTTTAAAACACTGAACAAATAGTTAAAGTCGCGTAAATCTTTATGTGCGCGTGCGCATAAAGCAACGTGAATATCAAGATTTGTATTAAAATTTGGAAAATACATTGCGAGATTAGCTTGGATACAACGAGGTGTAAATCAACACTGATTTTAAAGTTACTAATAGTGACCTATTTATATAAAATCCAGGTATCCCAGGTATCCTTTGTTAAATATTGCAAGGTAATTAGTTATTGTGATAATTAGTAAATGATGCATGCTAAATTAGTGTATTAAGAGCCATTTAGTAATTAAATAATAGCAATGTTCTTATCAGTAATCATTAGTGCATCAGTTTTATATGTAAACCTTAAGTCCCTAATTATATATCCTAATTAGCTTATATCTTCTCTAATTGGCTGCTCAGAAATGTTATTGTAATAAGGTAAACCTTTAGAAAAACGGTTTTAATCAACAAAATAAACAAAAAATAAAAAAATTGTGTTATAAAATAAACATCACTCTTTATCCCAGAAAGTGCACATTTGGCGCACTATGTGTCTTAGTATTAAATATAGCTCTTAGTATTAGCATTATGATATTAGAGACCGCTACTTGAAACAAGCCCGGAATCAGGAGGGAGAGAGCTCGATACACTCATTTTCATAGTAAAATTTCACATTTTCTCAAATTACTCCCGAAATATGGGAGTTATGAAGAAATTCATCACCACAAGTTATGAAGGCATTAAGTAATCGAATAAGATGGCATCATTAGTTTGGCATAATTTTACTCTTTTTTTTCGGACATGTCTACGTCCAACCGCTCCCATACATTCGTTCCACTGTGCGCCCGCGAGCTGTCCAGTATTCTGTATAGTCTCGTAAAATAGACATGAATGCGTTTAATTTGAAATCCAAACATGAGTGACAAGATATTTGCTGTGTTGGAGCGGTGCGGTGAGTGATGACCTTTATTTAACCTCCAATGTTGCAGCACTGTCAATATCTTCTTTCTAATCTCAATGATCTTTATTCTTCTTATAATAAGGTTGCTGTTGGGGTGCTGCCACTGACAAGTCTATCAAAATCACAATGATCTTTATTCTCGTTACAAATGCTACAATCACATTTATCTTTTTAATTTATTGTTCTCGTGAACTCGAGCCAACGAGGTAAGATAAAAAAACCGATGATATCTTTTTACCTTTTTTATCTTTTGTCCTTTTCTTTTTTTTTGACATACCTATTCCCAATTTTACTATTAATAATTTTTCATCAAATTATATGAGCTACAACACAGTCTATAATAGAAACTAATCTAGACATTGTTTTAATGTGGGTGGCTTTAAATCTGAAAATGATACCTTAACTCTTGGAGTATTGATTCGAGGGTCCACTTGAACCACAGAAATGCATTTAGCACTAAACATAAATTTAAATAAACATTCTATTCTCTATTATCTTCAGATTTCGATTTTCAAAAACACAAGCAGCAAGCAGGCCTTTGAATTTCAGAAGCTTTTTTAGCCAAATTAATTCAAGCAAATTATAACTATTATCTCAGACGAAATATACCTCGCTATACATAAACAAGTCAAGGTAGGCGAGTCTTCATGTACTCACAATAACTAACTTGCTTCATACAAGCTATTATATCTCTCTCGCGGTTAACGTATAGCCAACTATTACTTTATAACTTTCGCTAAGGGTAAGGACATAGGAGCGAATAATGTTCATGAGATTTATAGTAAATTGTGAAGAAATAATAATGAGAAAATTGGGTAATTAAAGGAATATTTTGATTTATATGTGTGTTCGAATTAATTTAACAAAACAAAAAGGTTCCAAGAAGGAGTTTCAATTCCAAACAAAATTAGGGACTGGCTGGCAACGCCCGAAACTTCCAAATTCAAAACATACGAAACACACTTCAATTTAGAGTTGTAAAGAGGCATCTCATCAGCAGCGGAGAAGGTTACGGACAAAAGGCGGGCCGAGTTCGAAATTTAAATCCTACCCACAGCTGCGGAATAGAACGGACCTTAGAAACAAACAAATCCCTCACCCCTCCCCCAACCCCCGGGAACGAAACAGGAATGGCTGCCTTATACGACCACATCTTACAGGCCCCAATTCCTACTTCCTTTCCATTACACAGCGAGCGCTGACTAAACATAATCGCCGAACTTCCTTACGACTCTACCCTTCCGGCCAACTGCTCGCAAAAGTAACACAAGCCAAATCAAGCTTTACAGTACAACAAAGAGAGTCGATTATATTTGGAACCGTTTAAAATTCGACTATCGATACCGATCGTGCGAATGTAAACTTCACTAAGTGCGTCAAAAAGTCTATTTTCGCGCGCTCGTCTTCCCATTTCCAATTTTCCTCGAACGACCGCTGAAGCACCCGAGTTAAGAACATCCCCGAACAAGTTGTGCTGTTAGCTGGGAACGTTTGAATAGTTTTCGTTGTCGAAACTTGTTCTCTCGGTTGTTTCGGGTGTATTTCTTACACAAAAGATGGGGGCGAGGGGGGGTAGGGTCATGATAAATGGCACAATATTAATACTCGGGCCGGGCGTTGTATAGTTTTATGATCTTAGTTGGGTAGTAATATAAATCTGCTTTTCCGGGCCGGTACTCTTCGCTAATGTTTTAGTTTAGTACTAGTCATCCCTACTGGAATATTTAAGTACCTAACAGCTAATAGTTTATATTATCGTAACGAGTACATGCTTGGTCGCTTTATGTACCTACCTAATATGATAATGAATATATTAAGTAGTTTATTACTTTAGTATGATTTTAATGTATTAATATACCTACTATGTTTCTACAAACTCCACATTAGGGTTCAACGTAGGCGATCACGTCAGGTTGACGCATTATTTCAGCAGTGCCTATGCTACGAAAACATTATATTCCCGACTCCAATCTTTAACAAACAAAAAAAACGAGTCTATTGTATTCGGTAAGTACGCGGTAATATGAAGTATAAGCCCACCAAAGCCCAGCAAAGAAACACCGCCCACAAATAGACTTTTGTTGAAAAAAGAATGCTACGCACATTGTCATCACACCAGGCATACATAGAATGAAACACCAACTTTACCTCCACCTCAAAGATCACTTTTCCAATCCGCCAATCATATCTCGTCTGCTCGCCCTCAGATAAATTGCGAATTATTTGAAAAGAGAGCTTCACTGATAAAAGAAAACACATAAAACAAAGAAAGACAATAAATGTATTTGACCCAGGTTAAGGCACACAATATCCATAGGTACAAAAACAAAAAATACTTAAAAGTATTGTGTGCCTCATGGCTGCCTTTTAAGATACGTTCCAATTTTAAAACTTCTTTTCCAACACAAATGATCTAATTCGCAAATGCGGTATGCACTCCACACACATGCCCTTGTGGCACGGACGTGGACCGACTGGGTCACCACGGACTTTGTTGTCAAAAAAGTGCAGGCCGCTTTTCAAGACATGCAACACTTAATGACATAATCCGCCGGTCTCTTGCCAGCATCAATGTGCCTGCTCTTCTTGAGCCGACTGGCATTGTCAGAGATGATGGCAAAAGACCTGATGGTGTGTCTTTGGTCCCGTGGAGTTTGGGACGGATGCTTGTGTGGGACGCTACCTGTGTAGACACACTGGCACCGTCCCACCTCCAACGGACTACTTCTAAAGCGGGTGCAGCGGCAGAAAATGCCGAAAATCTGAAAGTTATTAAATATGGAGGCCTTGGCAGAGAGTACAACTTTGTGCCCTTTGGCGTCGAGACCCTCGGTCCGTGGGGTCCCAGTGCGCATAAGTTATTTGCGGAAATCGCGAAACGTCTAGTTGATGTAACTGGTGACCGAAAAGCTGGCGGCTTTCTCGCGCAACGCATCAGCATTGCAATTCAGCGAGGAAATGCCGCCAGCATCCTCGGTACAATGCCCCGAGGGCCTTTTTTAAGCCTAACTTAGTTTTAATTTAATTTAGTTAATGTTAATAATCATCTTGTAATTTGGTTATGTAAATAAATGATATTGTGATTCGCAAATCATATCGCATCTAACCTCGCCTTTTCGATCTTAGAAAGGGGATCCTGTCGTTTTGCCGAAAAGATTTTGCCAAAATTTCACTGCCCAAACAAATTTTAGCAAACTTTTTTTTTACCAATGCAATGTTTGGAATGATTTTTGTACGCACATTTTCATTTGGTCAAATTTTTACTTAGCAGAATATTATCAAGGATAATGTCATTTAGGCACTTGGTCTTTAATCAAATGATTTATTACAGCAAACAATATTTAGATAATAAACATTAGAGAAGTTTATGTGCTTGAATTTGTCTGAAACAAGTCAAATTTATGTTTACATATGGAACTAGTTAGAGTAGGTTATTATTTAAAAAAATGGTTAGGTTAGGTTAGGTTTAAACTGATACCTCATACGCACGAGCCGAACGAGCGAAGCGAGCGGTGCCGCGGCAGCGGCCGGCGAGTGCTGAAACGAATAGATTATATAGAAAAAAAAATGGAAAAAAAGAGATTATTTTTAGCAAGCTATCGAGAACCAAACTACTTAGACGAAGTAGAAATTTTATTTTGCGTAAAATGAGTTATTCCAAGTTGTTGAGTTATTATATAACTACATAAAAATGGTAAAAGTACTAGTTCGTAAACAAGTTATTGTTTAAACGTTCAGTTACCAAACATTAGGTTTGCGTTACAATTATTTGTGAAGAGATTTTTTGCTAAGTAATAATTTGGCAAATAAAATTATGCGGAATTTTGTTTGGGAAGTGATAATTTGGCAATTTCTTTTCAATGAAACAAGGGAGACCCCTTAGAAAGACTATACATCATTTGAATATAGAAGTACAGTCACTAGCATAAATACCATACTTACGCAAAATTCAAAACCAATTTTCCCATGATATAACAATTACAACTTTCAGGAAAGAGATCTCTTTTGTTTGGAACATTATAAAATTTCTATCAATACTGGTAGAGAAAATTGCTTTACATATTATACAGATAAAAAATTACATAAAATACAGGATTTCTAATTTCAAAACCCAATATCAACGCTCCCATATCCCGGTCTAACCTCGTCTGCTCGCCCTCAGATAAACTACGCTTCATTATTTTAAAAATAGAAGTACACAGATAAAAGAAAACACATACAATAAAGAAAGTTCCAATTTAAAAAACTCTGCTCCAAGATCAACGTTTCAATCCGCCAATCATATCTCGTCTAACCTAGCCTGCTACCCTCAGATAGGCGTGCAAAACTGATTGATTATGCCGCTTCGTCTGACCCACTCTCTGGCACTTGATGCTCTCTTGTTACGAATGATTTGAACCTCGCTTGATTGACGAGTCGAATCTTTATATTTGATAGTGATGTATGAGCTTGTTTTTGGTGCTCAAACATAAGTATCGGTTAAAAACTGTCAGATTTAATACTCATCTAGATATTCTAGACTAGTTTTAAATTGAAGTTCATGCTTGAATGTTGTTTTAGAATTCCTTCAATCCATAGGCATGTAAAACAGTAATGTTTGAAGAAGTAGCTTCAATTATAGCTCTTTCTGTGGCTAACATTGCTGATTGCCGGTATTGGGGGCCGGAGTTTAAGGGACATTATTTTTTCAAAATTACAATGTTAAGGGCTATCCCCACGTGTTATTTATAAATTATAGAATTGTAAATTATAAATTGTAGAATTGGAGAGCAGTGGTGGCCCAGTGGGAACGGCCGCGACTTACAAGTTGTAGGTCGTAGGTTCGAGCCCGGACAGGCGCTTTACTTTGTGTAAATAATTTCGTCACCACTGCTCTCAAAAAACGGTGAAGGAAAACATTGTGAGGAAACCGGCATGTCCTAGAACCAAAAATTCGAAGACATGTGATATCTACCAACCCGCGCTGGGCCCGCGTGGTGGATTACGACCCACTCCCTCTCGCAAAGAGGAGGCCTGTGTCCCAGCAGTGAAAACATTATAGGCTGATTATGTAAATTATATATAAACCTTTTCGTATGTTAGCAAAATGATAACATGCAAAAGGTATTGACTCATTTCAACACTTGGTGACAATTCTCTCTTTTGCTCTTTTTCATCATCAACTTATCCGATTATCTTAAAAAGACCCGCTACTATTTCATAAACGATTCTTACAACCGACCAACACTAAAACTAAAAGCAATCATAGAAAACTTAGTTCAGTTAGTCTCGCCTTATCGCGCTCGAGTATAGAACAATATTCATAAAGCGTGCCGCGTCGTCGACAAGATTTTATTACAGGCGCTTCGGCCGAGTGGACCGCCGTAAACCATGTAATATAGTGAGAATAAACCACTGGGCAGTCGTCACCAACATTCGGTTGAAGATGCTAGGAGTATAAGTAGTTTTAACATTTAATTACTGGCGCTTCGAGCGAGATAGTGGGAATAACACACTGGGCAGACGTCACCAACCTTCAGTTGAAATGGCGCATGGCGGAAGTATAATTTGCTTGACCATTTTAAAACTGGTTCTTCGAGCGAGTGGACCGCCGTAAACCATGTAACATAGTGGGAATAAACCACTGGGCAGACGTCACCAACCTTCAGTTGAAGATGGCGGAAGTATAAGTTGCTTGACCATTATATTAATGGCGCTCCGAGCGAGTGGACTGCCGTAAACCATGTAACGTAGTGGGAATAAACCACTGGGCAGACGTCACCAACCTTCAGTTGAAGATGGCGGAAGTATAAGTTGCTTGACCATTATATTAATGGCGCTCCGAGCGAGTGGACTGCCGTAAACCATGTAACGTAGTGGGAACAAACCACTGGGCAGACGTCACCAACCTTCAGTTGAAGATGGCGGAAGTATAAGTTACTTGACCATTATATTAATGGCGCTCCGAGCGAGTGGACTGCCGTAAACCATGTAACGTAGTGGGAACAAACCACTGGGCAGACGTCACCAACCTTCAGTTGAAGATGGCGGAAGTATAAGTTGCTTAACCATTTTATTAATGGCGCTCCGAGCGAGTGGACTGCCGTAAACCATGTAACGTAGTGAGAATAAACCACTGGGCAGACGTCACCAACTTTCAGTTGAAGATGGCGGAAGTATAAGTTGCTTGACCATTATATTAATGGCGCTCCGAGCGAGTGGACCGCCGTAAACCATGTAACGTAGTGAGAATAAACCACTGGGCAGACGTCACCAACCTTCAGTTGAAGATGGCGGATTTTATTGATGGCGCTCCGAGCGAGTGGACCGCCGTAAACCATGTAACGTAGTGAGAATAAACCACTGGGCAGACGTCACCAACCTTCAGTTGAAGATGGCGGATTTTATTGATGGCGCTCCGAGCGAGTGGACCGCCGTAAACCATGTAACGTAGTGATAATAAACCACTGGGCAGACGTCACCAACCTTCAGTTGAAGATGGCGGATTTTATTGATGGCGCTCCGAGCGAGTGGACCGCCGTAAACCATGTAACGTAGTGATAATAAACCACTGGGCAGACGTCACCAACCTTCAGTTGAAGATGGCGGAAGTATAAATTGACTGACCATTTTATTACTAGCGCTTCGAGCGAGTGGACAACCGTACCGTACACAAAGTAGTACTCGTATAGTGCGAATAAACCACTAGCTACACAGTAGTCCATTACCTTTGGTTATAGACATTAGCTCCTCTCGCTTACTGTGGGAGTGACTTCGTGAAAATTAGTAAGTACTTTATATTAGCATGGAATGAGTGTACCCGTGAAATTAGTAAGTATTAGTATATAGATTGTAAGTAGAGGGGGTCGAATTTTGACCAGTGGGCGACCACTAGTAATGAATAATTATTCGAATAAATATTTCAGTATCTATCTAGATTTTTAAATTTAGAGGTTAATTTTTGTCCTTGCTCAGTTGCTTATTACCAAGGTGAGATGTCAGATATTACTCATCATATGCGACTACTGTAAGGCTAGCTCGTTTTTTTGTGTTTTCCCATGCATACAACTCTAAAAATCTTATACGATTACACGTGTTAGTTTGTGTGAACGTCGTAAAAAGTCCATAAAATCATTGCCATTGCCCAAAAAATATTAGCAGTCAGTTTAAAAGGTACTGATAATTATGACAGCCAAGCAAATAAATTAAGTATGAGCTTATCATATTCAGCTGATATTCTACTTTTTTCTAAGAACCTGTGTAGATTTTGGTAACGTTTTCCAAGAGGACAAACAAGATTAAATTTAAAAGAAGAAGAAGATTAGATTTTGATTTAATTTTTATTAGAGAAATTATAAAATTAGTCTTCTAATTTAATAATATTCATTATGTATCTAAGGATCACATTTACAAGAGACATACCTACACATTCGACCATAATTAACCATATTCTTAGCTGAAGAATACAGTCAGAAAATTGATAATCAAAAACGATTTCACGCTAAAACGGCTAAATGAATTTGAATAAAATCTGGCACATGGATAGACCATGACCTGGAGAAGGACATGGGCTACTTCTCATCCTGGATTACACACGAAGTCGTGGGCAACAGCGAGTTAACCATATTCTTAGCTGAAGAACACACTGAAAACTTATCCGGAAAGTAAAAGTAAAGCTCTTTTGTAATTTCTTTCTTAAAATTATAACTAACAATAACCTTCAAAACCAAGGATAACCGGTAACAAATAAATATTTTTGATTTTTTTTTAATCAATTCATACAACGGTTCCTAAAGTAACCACAACCAAAGGTTGTGAACGCCTGCTATTGATCGTATTCTCCCCGGAAGATTCTCGCACGCTTTCTATTCAACGATTAAGTCTAATTGTCCCTAAATTTATCGCCAACACTCTACTATTATGGTATGATATCTCTTATTTATCGCACACAATTTGTGCACTACAAATATTAAGATTATTTATTGGATAAGGTTGAGTATGTGCGGATGCTGGGTGGCTGGTTTCTGGATTAGTTAAGTAGGTACTCTTATGTTCGACTCGAAAATTTTGATGTTTGTTATTAGGAAGTTCAGAGGTTATTTTAGTTTTAAGAGATTATCAGTTATATCAATGATACTCATATATTTTTGAAATTTTTAAACTTTAAAAAATTTATAAGCTATGTTTGATGGCAAATAGTATTGTTTAGACCTATTTATGTTTTCTCTAATTATGAAGTTCAGAGGTTACTTCAGTTTTAAGAGATTAGAAGTGATATCTTGGAAAATATTAAAATTTGATAAAAATTCAATTTATAATTGTAAGCTGCGCTTGATGGCACATAATATTGTTTAAACCTATGTATGTTTTATTTTAAACAAATTCACTTATATAAATGCGAAAGTGAGTTTGTTTGTTACACTTTCACGCTAAAACGGCCGAACTGATTTGGATGAAATTTAGCACGTTTTTATCACTGTAGTGCCAACGTTCCCGTGGGATAATTTTCGACCTCCACACAGGCGAAGCCGCAAGCAAAGACTTGTTATGTTATAAGAGATATTAGTTTTAAACAGTGACATTAAGGTACATAATGTTTTCGTTTCAATTCAATTCACAAAAACTGCAGTAGATATTCTCAAAATTATCTTATAGGTGTCGTTTAAAATTTTTGTTACACATAACATCTTCTTAAATTTTGCAAAAAACTATGATCACAACATAATTGGGATATAATTCACTAATATGAATCAAGGGACTCCCAAAAGGTGGACCGATGACGTTGTGAAAGCAGCAGGAATCCGCTGGATGCGGGAAGCACAGAACCTCAACTGGTTCTGTGTCCAGTTGAAATGTCGACGCTTGGGGGACGCCTATGTCCAGCAGTGGACATCTTTCGGCTGAAATGATGATAATGATACGACTCAATGTCTGTCAAAACGAGCATTCATTGATTCTCACATACTTCTCTTTATTACGGACGCCATAAGAGACTATTAGGTATACAGATGACGATGTGAGAATATATTTTTATCCCACGAGACTAATAAAAATAAAGTACAGGTTTTTTTAACCCTTCAGAACGCACCGGTTGCGATGATCCGTAGGTCAAAACTGTCACCCGAAGGTCAGGTTTGCGTAACGGTCAAAAAATCAACATTGCAACGTCACAGCCCTTTTTTTTGGGTGGGAAATTATCAAATAACTTCAGGAGGGTGTGTCAGACTCTTTACTGACTAAAACCCACCGGTATTCCTTCCTGTTGCCTGTGTTGCCAGGGGCCTCGGTGACTCATAAGTACCTTCCCGCAACCCCGGCAGGCATGGGCCCTAGTGGACCCCTACTTTTGTGCTGACGACATCTCTTTGAGGCGCACGTGGAATACAACGCGCCGTCGACCCGGGCCTGGTCCTTACCGGACGGTGAGCTACCCATTGCTCACCGTCCGCAAGCCCACGCCTACGGTGGCTGGAAATCCGCCCGAGATTCCCGACGCCCAGGGCGTCTCCTGCGGCGGCTAGGGGCGAGGGACATCTTATCTAATAAAGCAATGAGATTTGATACCCATTTTCCGCAAATATCTGACTAAGCGTTTTTAACCCTTCACAAGGCTACCGGTCGCTATGACCCGGGGGTCGCGGTGGTGACCCGCGGCCGTGGTCAGCCTGCCTTGTTGGTTGACTTTCACGACTAACGACCATAATATTATACCATAGTCGCAATTAGAAAATCAATGCAACGTCCTCAATATCTTTTAAAACCCTTCAGATTTTTTCATAGTAAGTAAACCAGTGCCATGATCTGCAAACGCCAATCCCTTTATGGAGAAAAGGTGCTGTTCAAAAACTCCACAATAAGGAAAATATCTTCTTTCTTTTCTTTGTTTCTATCTGCAGTAATTTGGACAGTTAGTTTACGATCAATAAGTCATAGAACTATTTTTATATTGCATGATTTCCTATGCTAATTTTCTATATATATTTTTAACCCTTCATACAGCAACACTCATCATCTGCCTAGCTTTTTCCCAACTATGTTGGGGTCGGCTTCCAGTCTTACCGGATACAGCTGAATACCAGTTTTTTTTTTGACGGGTGACAACACTACCAGATATTAATTTCTCAAAAAAAAAAGAATAATTTCTTGATGATGCATCTTCCTATGTAAATTACAAGTACCTATTGATCATGATGGTAAGTACGTAAACGTACATTTTCTATACCAATAAATAAAGGGTCCGTTTGTAATGTCAAAATAACAGCTTTTTTTTAAATGCATATGAAAGTATATACGGTAATTATAACAAAAAGCTATTTCTATTTTTTTTTGTCTGTGGACCGATTTTGACAGGACTTTCACTGACAGATAGCTGATGTTATCAGGAGTAACTTAGGCTAGTAAATAGCCACGCGGGCGAAGCCACGGACAGCAGCTACTAGTAAATAAGTATGTTTTTCTTATGTCTTCAGGAACAACTTTGACAACACTATTAGAAAACTTTGATACTCGTACATTTTTAATAATAAAAGATATCAAATGCTATAATTAACCTGTCCAGACTCAGTACCTACGTTAAAACTACTCTGAAAACAGTATGCAACACCAATTTCAATTAACTACAAGATCAATACCCAACCGTTCTCAAATGATAACAGTGTAAAGAAAAACACGTTTTAACACAAAAATATCTTGCTACAAACTCATCTCGTTGTACTCAAATCCAATCTCACGTGATGCGCGGCCAGTAGTGACCCGGGGTCACGGAGACCCTTCATCTCCGCATTTCTCACAACGCCGCAGCATTTAAAGGGTTGATTCTCATGTAACTCGTTCTTTTAGCTTTTGAGAGATACAATTCTTATTCTTTATTCGGACTTAAATCTTCATATTTTTACTCTCACGGGATTAAATAAAAGGCCGAATTTAATTACAAAAATAACAAACATAATATATGTAACATCACGCATGCCTGTATGCCCGAAGGGTTAGGCAGAAGTACACCCACATTTCACCAGTTATGTTTAAGTCCCATGTAATAGGGGGCGAGCCTATTGCCATCGACCGGGCACAAATCCAGACTCCGGGCTGCTACTGAGAAATGCCAGACGGAAAAACCCAATAACACTGCCCATCCCGGGAATCGAACTCAGGACCATGAGGTCTGAGCATGAGCTCAGCAGTAGCACTTACGACCAACAAACCAACGAGGCAGGCAACTCAGTCTCGGTCTTTTCCTAAAAATCTAATTCGGGCTATTAAAAAAGTTACTTTAATTTCAACTATATTACACAATAACTGTCGTTATTTTGTTGTTATTTTTCTAATGGAGTATATATTATGTTTCAACATAATGCTGCCAATCTTCTGGGCACATTTCCGGATGACAGCGATGCGGACGAGTACTTCGACGCCTTTTGTTTATTTTTGTATTTATTTGTATAAGTATTTAGTTAGTAATTTATATTAGTACCTATTGTAAATAGATAGTAGCATCATATATTGTATATTATGTAAGTTATATTCATTTTAAAGTAATTAAAGAAGATTTAGTATTAGAAAATCAATCTCTACACAAATTATGAACATTTTAAAACAAAAAACAGCCAGATCGGTCCAGCCGTTCTCAAGTGATGCGCTCACCAACAAACAGCATTTCATTTTTATTATTTAGAATAGACGAGGGTAAATAATCGTAAGCTTGTAGGTTATGTAGTCACAGACAACATGTTTTGACTACAGCAAGGCCAGAATACAACTGACCAAGTTGCATACTTACTTTTTGCCTTTCTACAATTGAATCACTTACTCGTAACTCGCTTTTCTTAAATGTAAATATAGGTACCTCCTATATATATACTTCATGAATTAAAATATTTGAAAAAAAATAAAGATCATCACCAGATGGTGATGATCTTTATTTTCAAAAAAAAACTGTTTATTGTACGTTTTATGGAAATAACGAAAGCGTTATTTTCATAAAAACGTACAATAAAGAGGAGCAGTGGTGGCCCGGTGTTAACAGCCCTGACTTACGAGTTGGAGGTCGTGGGTTCGAACCCAGGCAGGTGCTTTACTTTGTGTAAATAATTTCATCACTACTGCTCTCAAAACATCGTGAGGAAACCGGCATGTCCTAGAACCAAAAATTCGAAGACATGTGACATCTATCAACCCGCACTGGTCCGCGTGGTGGATTACAGCCCAATCCCTCTCACAGAGAGGAGGCGTGTGTCCCAGCAGTGGGGACATTATAGGCTGATTTTGTATAATAAACTCCGCGATTTAACGATAAATACAAAGCAATGTAATCTATGTATTTACAATTTACATTAAATAAATAACTCTAATTTCAACTATATTACACAATAACTGTCGTTATTATGTCGTTATTTTTCTAATGGAGTATATTATGTTTCAACAATGTTTGGATACCGTGGCACAAAGATATTGGCGAAATATTCTGCTTTCGTAGCAAGCGCAAACAAATGGTTGATTTAGTGAATAGCTGCTAAATTAACTTGCCCTTCACCAATACACTTCTTCGGAAAAAGCCACAATTCCAACTAAATTACCTAAAAATAACGTCTTCATACACATTCTCCTTAATAATTATTAGAGTGTTATCTTTAAATCCAGCGGGCAAGGCCAGTATGTAGGTATATATAATTAAATTATACGTGGGTCCACACTAAGGCCGATAAGACCGGGGGCGGCGCGAGGGGGGTTGAAACGAAATGTTCGCGCAGGGGGTGGGCGTACGTGAAGACAGCGAGCTGAAGACGTGCTTGGAAATGTATAGAGTTGCTTGTGCGATTATTTTAGTGTTGTGATGAATTAGGCCACTGAGTTATAAAGATGGTTCCTTTTCTTAAATCAATAATCTCATTCTCTACCACATTGTGCCTTTACGGTTTTTTCATCCCTTTCGGGGTAGTTGCGTTACACACATAAAATGACAATTGATCGCAATGGTTTTTATTTTGACAGTTCACCCACGTTCATTAAATTATTTACATTGTTGAGCAGACGAATTTTCCAAACCAATGAAGCAATGAATTAGCAATATCCTTCAAAACTGTCAGTTTCTTATTTACTTAATTTTTTTGTAATGATAAGCCATTTATCATTACAAAAAAAATTAAGTACATCCTCTCATTCGTTCATTTTGACTCTCGAAACTGTCTGATTGTGATTGAAAGTGTGTTACACAAAATGGGGCAATTGCATAACACACTTTCAATAAGAAACTGACAGTTTTGAAGTGGTATAGTAGAATGTGTCATAAGGGACCAAAATAATGTATTGAAGGCGAGACGGATTCAAAGTACGTCGCTCGAGGTTAAATCATTTTGGTACCGTGTGGCATACTCTGCTTTTCATCCCCCTCTCTGAGAAAAATAAATAAGATATGCTTTTAGTAGTGACGAATATTTATATTTACAAAACCAATTTACAAATTTATATTAATATCAAATTAAAATTGTCTATAATATTTTGACAAAGATTAATGAAAAAATGAATAAGAAGTCCCGTGTATTTTTTTTATTTGTTTGTTCAATGCAGCGTCGGCAGGCGCGCTTTTTTTTATTACCGGCTGGGACTTTATCGAAGCGAATTGCGTTCAAGCTTTTTAATTAAATAGTGTTCCAAATTCAAAAGTCATTTCGTCACTGTTATTAAGTGCGCCGGAATGACACATTTTGGTCGCACTTATCGAGGAACCCTTAGCCTCTTTTCGAATAGATGGACGAAAAAGATATTCTGTAACTGTTAATACTTAATTACTATTATTGCAGTTTTTTTATAATGTTAGATAATCGTTTCACAACTCTTAAAAAAAAAACTTCTACATTAGAATAATACCTATAAATGAAGTCAAGAAATCTAGTGAGTTTCTAACCTGTAAAGCACACAAATTTCGAGCTTAAATTAAGCTTTGTAGTCTGATTCAAACAAAATACAAGACCTGCAACAAAGACCGAACAATTGAAAAACATAAAAAAATAAACAGGGATTGTGACAGTCAACAGAAGTGAATACTTAAAGCGTATACATGTAAGTACACAGGCCACTGCGCGTCGCTAGTCTGGCGCAACACGTCCCATTAGCATGTCGCAGTTAGCATGTCAGTGACGCGACCCCATAAGTTTTTCCCCTACCAAAAATCGGTCAACGCGCCTAAAGTAGTATTCACTTCAAAAACTCACATAATCTTTTTATTGTTCCAGGTATCATGTACCAAGTACATAATCCATTATTCGTTACCCAAATCTACACTACAGTTACATCAAGATGCTTTCGCAAGACATCAACACAATTATGAGCATGTGCCTACACGTCACACATCTATGAAAACAAACATGTCAACAAGACTTTCGCAACATCAAGAAATCGCCGTTCTGGATATTTGGATGAACTTAAAGGTGGAATAGAATTATAAGGCGGATATGTTATAAAACATTAACCATTACATCTTCATGGCAGGATAATCTGAAATCTGATCAATTTCCACTAACACTAACTAACTAAATAAAAGTTGCTGAAGTAACTGTAAAAGTATACAAATACTTGGATTAGATTTAACTAGAATGCGGAATTGTTCAAGAGTTTAAATCATGTTTATCACATTTTTTCTGTAAGACCAATCTTGTAGGTAGGCTTAAGGAAGCCTAAAATAACTTTTTAAATGATATGAAAACATCGTACAAAAATATCTTTACCTCAAGTACTAAAACGAAGTTATTACGTAACAATCATTTTCCTTCGGCGGTATCATCAACTCTATAAGCTTCTCCCGTGGTCCGGTCGAGCAGAGTCCGGGCGACTTTCGTTAGGGTGAAAGCAGTTTGAAAGTCGGGTCGGGGTATTGATCGAGTGTCTTGCCCCCCTCTACCCTCACCCCCCGCGACCCGCGCTCACCCCCGCCCGCGTCCATAAGGAGCGCCCAATTCTGAGGATGGTCGTCTTTAATATAGAATTAAGGCTAGCTTTAGTTATATTATATGTATGTATGTGGCATGGGTTTTAGGTATGTACTGTGTGAGTTCTTTGGTGAACCAAGCTTTGGTTGGACAAAGAAATTCAAATATATTAAGTACAGACGTATTTGAATAAGGAATTTTGGAAATGATAGTGAGTAGCGAACATGAAATACTGGCTGTTGACAATATCGTTTGGAGTTTATCGAAACATGAATTGAAAAATGGAAGCCAATTATAAAAAGAAACGGTTGAATTTACGACTCTTATGAAAATTATTTTTTAAGACACACATTCTATTTTTTTTTATGTAGTATTTTTGAAGCCCTGATAGAGGTAAAAAAAACTAGAATAAACTCCTTAAAACTAGTTAATAACGAAAAATAATTAAAAAGCATTTGTTGTAAGCTTTAAACCTAAATGACGTCAATTTTCGCTTCAAAACGAGAGAGAAAACGCTTTTCTTCTATGCAAAAATATAAAGTTCTCGTATAATTTGATTACACGCTTGATAATACCATACTCAAGCCATATTTCTTGTCCTACGAAAGACGTAGTGCATTACTCGAATATTTATGACACTTGGGAAGTAAATTATAGACTCTTTATATCTGTTATTAAAGTCATAACTTCATCTCTTGTCGAACAACCCAAATTCTTTAGGCTCGTTATTTAGTAAATACTTTGTGGGATTATATCGATGGATTATATTATAGCTAGGACATATATACTGAAAGCTGACGTTGTTTTATTTTTAAATGTTATATTTCATAAAAAAAAATTAACGCTTAAGATTATGTTAATGTTTTAGAAACTGAACTCATAAAAGAACATCTGTCATTTAAAATGATCAGTGTATTTTTAATCACCAAACGATAAACTTAACTAAATAACCAACAACAAAAAATAAAAAATCAACCCTAAAAACTTAAAATGATACAAAAAAACTACTAGACTGTGTAGTCTCTACTCAATGACTACTTATCAAAAATAATGATGATGGCAACACACAACGATCTTACATTACGGGCAACCCTATTAACTGCGACACCTGAGAGGCAGCCCTAGCGAGATCGAGGGATGACACCCAATACGCGTGCCTATTCTGTTGGATGAAATAAACTTTTTTTTATATTGAATATTTTTTTTTATGAGACCTACAAAAGTCGAGAAAGACATACCTACCATTACATAAATGTCTTTACAAACGTCGTTAGTTACTTACTAAAATATCAAATCAAATAATTAAGGTATTTATAATATAATATACATAAGAGAGGTGGTGTATGCACGTATATGTAACATTAATAATTTAAACTTTATATTAACCATTGCTGGTATACGAAACATTACTATAGCTATAGGTTTGTTTTAATTTGAGCAATATTTCAATATTTTTTTGAAACTATGGCTATGGGGTCCGAGTGCCCAACTGGTTTTTCAAGACATCGCTAACCGGTTGGTGGACTCTTCACGTGACCAGAGGGCTATCCTATTTTTTGGCCAAAGAATCAGCAGCGTCATACAACGTGCCAAAGCTGCCAGCCTTTTGGGCACTTTTCCTGTTGACAGCGATGCGGACTAATTTTTTGATGTCCTATGATTTTTTCTCCTCCTTTTTTATATACATTTACATATTATTATTATTATTTTAACTCTTTTAGCTTATATTTTATGTAAATATTATCTTGTTTGAAAAGAATACTTTCCATTTTGAATTAAAATATATATGTATATATTTCAAATTATGTGACTATGTTGTGAGTAGATTTCAATAATAAATCCTAAATCATGATTATCATTAAAAACATTAACAAAAACACGAAATCACTGAGTCATTTATCCTGAAGCAGTGAAAACCCCACAGAAAAGTCTTTCAAGAAATCCGAATGTGCAATAAATTTATTCTCTTCTTCATCTCTAGTTACTTTTGGTCCTGAGCTAAGGAGTTATTTCGGTTGTTTGATTGGTTTCAATCAATTCACCCTATCGCAGTCCACTGTTGGGCATATGCCTATCCCAGGCCCCCACAACCCCACAACACACTGTATTTATTTGGTTTGCTCAGCCAAGCACATTAACAATAATTTCAAAAATAGAACGCAATCACCAACATCCCTCAATATTAAAAAGAAAACACGTAATCGATAAAGCTAACGAGAATACAACCGCAGGCTAGCCACGGTACACTTCTGCCCGCTCTCGCCTTACATTCTCGACTTGATTAATGTGTGTACCGACCGAGTTAATCACCCACTCGAGATGCCGATGATAACCGCTCGTTTGTGCTATCGCCTGTGCTTTAAAAAAAAAGTATAAGATTTTATCTATGGTTCGGATTTCGATTGCTTTTCAAATATTGTGGAACACTTGATTTTAGTACAGTATTGAATGTGTGCCTTGATGGATTTGATTTTTACCATGCGTTTACACGAGAACAACTTTCACTGAAATTCAAATCACAACCCTATGTAAAATTAATATGTTCAGTGTTGGACACAGTTACGTGTATTTTTCACTAAGTTCAAATGCTTACCGGTTCTGGATATGAATAATTAACATGTTAAGAATCATATTCTGGGTTTTAAAAGGACAAGAAGAATTGAAGAATTTTACAAGAAAGGCAGAACATTCATATTCATATATTTCTCTTCTTGTTCTCACTCACAATTGTCTACATTTCTTTTTCATTTCGCCTTTCGCAGGCTGCTGGAAGAAATTTCTTACGCAAAAAGCAGTACCATTGTACTAAAGTTATAATTATGTCATACCTATCTCTATGTGTTTTAGGTACTGTGTGTAAATATACTAAAATAAACAAAATGGGAGCCTTATAGTATTTGCATATGATGTGTAACATCTGATATCTCACATTGGTAATAAGCAACTGAGCAAGGACAAAAAATTAAAATTAAAAGACTAATTTTATAATTTCTCTAATACAATCTAAATCAAAATCTAATCCTCTTCTTCTTCTTTAAATTTTAATCGTCTTCTTCCTCTTGGAAGAAGTCACCAAAATCTACCCGGGTTCTTAGAAAAAAGTAGAATATCAGCAGAATATGATCAGCTCATAGTTAATTTATTTGCTTGGCTGTCATAATTATCAGCACCTTTTAAACTGACTGCTAATATTTTTTGGGCAATGGCCATGATTTTATGGACTTTTTACGACGTTCACACAAACCAACACGTGTAATCGTATAAGATTTTTAGAGTTGTATGCATGGGAAAACACAAAAAAACGAGCGAGCCATGCAGTAGTCGCATATGATACACATCATATGCGACTACTACATCTGATATCTCACCTTGGTAATAAGCGACTGAGCAAGGACAAAAAATACCCTCAAAATTTAAAAAGCTAAATACTGAAATATTTATTCGAATAATTATTCATTACTAGTGGTCGCCCTCTGGTCGAAACTCGACCCCCTCTACTTACAATCTATATAGTAAGTACTTACTTATTCCATGCTCAAGCTGTCACTTCCTGTTACACACTTCCGTCCCTTTTCACGAAATCACTCCCACAGGAAGATCTGAGAGGATAGATGTTACATATCAATAAATCAATAAATATTTTCCAGAAAGACGTCTCACATAGTCGAATCATTTTCAAACATTAAGTGACACTCGTCACAACCTGACTTCATCCAACTCTACTTACCTATAACATGTTTTCAGCAACTCGTTTCACGTCGTCCCGTCCTGTCCGCCATAATTAATGGTACCACGAATTGCCACTAAGAAGTGGCCGGTGGGCGGCGATCGATATAACCCACACTTTAAGGATCCTTCCTTCTGGAGAAAAGTGACCTTATTGTGCAACTGCGATTGGTAGGAGGTGGTAACTAATTGCTTGTTGAAATTAATCTATGGATTTTGCTTAGTCTATTGACTTCTGCCGGGGTCGAGGGTAGGTATTAAAGGGTTACCGAGGCCCCTGGCAACACAGGCAACGGAAGGAATACGGGTGGGTTTTAGTCAGTAAGAGTCTGACACACCCTCCCACTCCGCCCAGAGCGGGAGAAGTTATTTGATGACTTCGACCCAAAAATAAAGAAAAAAGTCTATTGACTTATTGATGGACTTGAGCATCTACCAACACAAAGATTGTTCCATGTTAATAAGGAAGCAAAAAAGTTTTTTTTCATATTCATGTTGAAAAAATGGCTTTTGGGTACCTGAAAAGTACACAATCTTATGTTAATAAATTTTGATTATGCGTAGGAAAAATTTAAAGAGTCATTTCCAAAGTTACTCATAGTCAATAGTTATCATCGTCCTCCTGCTCCTTAACAGTGTCTACGCAGCATGACTTCCCCTCCCATTATGTCTCTTCAGCTGTCATCTCAGTAACATTGTCTAGTAACGTCAACTACGACAGTCGCACAACAATCGCAAAACGATTGCAGTTCCGTAATACACTGGCCCTCAGTTTCGGTTGCGGTACCCCGCGGCCCGCCGGGCGTTTCTTCTCACGTTCCTTATACCTCCTACCGCCCGGCCAGTTTAACAGGACCTCCCAAACTCCGTCCAAAGTTACCATATTTGCACAACATTCTCATTAGGGTGTTCGTAGACGAGAGACTTGTTCGTCATCTGGCCCTGACATCAAGCAATGGACAAGATTGTCAAACTTTTATGACTTAATTACGAAGCTTTTGGCTACTTTTTATGTGTATATTTTAAGTAATCTTTTTTGTAATGTCCGTTTCGTTTGTGCAGAATAATTTCTTTTTTCTTTTGTTTTTCTTTTCTATCTTCATGCAAACGGACCTTTATACGGTTCCGTAGTTTCTTCTCTTGCATCGGCAAGAACTATATGAGTAAAGCTTCTGTCATGGTTAAAATAGTCCCCAGTCAGCTTGGTGGTAGCGGGTCTGACTGCCCCAATCTCTTACAGTTATTAAATATCAAATTTAATACCAAACTCATCGTATCATTTACGATTACAAAACATTTTTTAGATTTTTGAAATACATCCTCTCCATGTAATCTTTGAATCCTTGAGCCCTGCAACCTTGCAGACTGCGGGCTAATTTCATAATACACATAAAAATACAATTGATCGCAATTTGTTTCATTTTGACAGTTCAGCCACGCTCATTGCGTTATTCACGATGCTGAGCAGACGAATTTATTAAACCTATGAAGCAATGGATTAGAAATATCCTTCAAAACTCTCGGATTTTGATTGAAAATGTGTTGAAAAGGTTAATCTTTTGTCGTATTTTTATGAGTTTTTCTTATAGATATTGTTTGTACCGACTCAAGACAAGATGAAATCTCCGTTGCCTTGCTTGGGTTTATAACAGACTCGTCAATTAATCACTTTAAAAGTCGTTTTCGCGCCAAAAAATCGGCCATCTTGTCAATCGTCTGTGATCAACCTAACCTAGTATAAAGGCCAAGCTACACTGGTAGTTGGTGTGTTCCTTAGTGGGTTGGGTTGTCTGTATGTGTGCTAACTTTAAGACAGTTAGTGGGGTCGCAATCAGTACAAGCAGTGCTTTTCATTAGTACAAACGTTGTCCCCATAGTTGTACGTGTTTTGTTACAAAGTTCTGTTATTGCAAGTATTTGATCACTGATACTGGCTGTTTTTTTCAGTTGGGTGGCATTTGAAAATTATTTCAAATATGGAATGAATTTGTTATTATTTAAATTATAAATATAGAAAGGAGACTGGGATTTTTTTTTCTATGGACCAAAAGTCTACACTTTGTACTTACTTACTTTAGTGTCACATCTCAATAAGTAATTTTAATCAGTTAAAGAATTATTAAATCATTGATGAGTAGTTAGTTAGGCACATCAATTTAATCTAACTTTAAACTTCACCAAATTATTAGTGCGACACGATTTTCCTTTCAAATCACAAAAAAGGACCAAAGCGGCTACCATTTTTGAGGCACTTATCAAATACTCTTTCGTTGACATTTTTTTCTAATAAAGGCAGTAATGGCGGGTCGATTAAGGCCCGTTCACATTAGCATTCAACCCTCCACCGCTGCACTTCTTTAATTCTCGCGCAGAACATATAAACGGGTTCGACGGCACGTGAGCGGAAAGCTTAGCTCAAGACGGTTATTTAAATGTTTTGTTTTTATTTAAAAGGCTATGCTTGCATCTGTACCTACGTGCCAGTCTTTTATGTATTTTTGTAAAAGAAAGAGGGCTGTGGATAAATCTGTGAGATGAGATGATGACTATAACAATCCTGAAGCTGAATGAAACGAAAATCAATGTTTGGAAATGTTCAAACTCACATAATTAAAACATTGGATGTATACTCAGCGGTTCAACTTCTTACTTTGGTAAATTAAATTAATAGGTAGGTTCAAATATAGCTTCTCTCATATCTACCAAGTCAGATCCGTAGTTGGGGTGAATTTATCTCAAGAACAAAATTAACATTGTACACACGCAAAATATTGAGAAGACCATAGACTTCTTATGGGTGTTCTTGTAATCTAATAGGCACATAACTATTTTCTGTTTCTTTTTCAAAATTGTAGGCTCAGTAGTTTCGGAGATAAGGGGGAATGGCCAATTTTCATATATTTTCTTAAGTAACTTTAAAACTTTTTATTTTAAAATTATACAAAAAAATTTTAAACTCTCACAGTAAACCCTTTCATTTGATATACCACACGGCACACTTTGTAAAACTATTTTTTCTTATTTGCCTCACAAAAGTGACCCTTATTCATTTATTAACGTCACAGTTCCATGTTTGAGTAACAGAAATTAATATGTATAACAAATTTCAAGTTTATCGGTCCATTAGATTCGAAGCAAATTAGCTGTGAAAGGCGGACAGACACACGAGTGGTCCTATAAGGTTTTTTCATTCGGACGTACGGAACTTTAATAATAAAAATTGTTTGCAAAAGGCTCAAGCTAGGAGATTCTTTACAATAAAAGAATCTGTATAAGAATGAGCGGACGTTTGTTGAAAATTCTTTACAAAGGAACATGAGAAAATTATTTTCATGACAAAAGACATTCCATTCCTTCTTTGTTTCTTAACTAACGCTGAATGTTGTGTCGTACGTTTGCTTCAGACAGAAAAATAATAAAGGAAAATTACCTACTATAATTTACAAAAAAATATTTGCGTTTACTAACTTAATTCAGTAATTAACTTTAGACGAAACAAACCTGTCTATATTTTATGAATATTATATGCCTAACCCTAAAATACTAATTTGTTTCCAAAACAGCAAATATGTATCCATTAAAATCCTGTGCCAAGTCGCAGTCTGCGCGACGAATGTATAACATCCTCCTACGGAATAAAAAATACTTCAGGTAAATACATGAACAGCAAAAACAAAAAATACACCTTAAGTAAGAAGTCAATCCAAACAAAAATAACTGGCCACTAAAAAGTAAGAATTTTAAAGAACGAACCGCAAATGTCTTTTAAAAATAAAAGAGCCGCCTACACTGTGAGTCACTTCACACTACAGAAAAATTATTTCCAACACATTCCTAGCGCAGGGATGGCGCTCACCGAGCTATTTTTTGTGGAGAAAATAATATTTTCCGAGTAAATGTTTTCGTTAACTTTTGACGCCGTCTCATAGATTTTTCATGGAAAGCGTTTTTGTGTGAAACGGTACGATTGAGGCTTCAAGTAAAAACTTTATTTTATTTTTTAAGCCAAAATCCTACAGATTGACATTGTATGGTGCTACTATTAATTGGTCAAGGACAGCTAATGAGACACAATTGATTTTCTATTGTTTGACTCCGAATCGGTGTCGCGCGGGGCTTAACAGGTTAATGCGAATCAGTTCCGTTAAATATCAAAATAACGGTTTCGATGTCTATCAAAATGACATTCAGAGCCAAAACAAAAGCTAAATAGAAGCCAATTTTCTATGAAAAATTAAGTTTTCAATACCATAAACCCTAGACTTTAAATTACTCGTATTTGTACCTACTTAGTCTACATCGCTGCGTTAAAGTCTAAAATCTAAAGTAATTCAACAAAATTACTTTGCAGTTTTGCACTAGGTTTAAATATCAATTAAGTACTTCAGCAGACCTTTTAATTAACATAGGTATTCGGCTAAGCTTTTAATTTTGTTAAAAGACGGGACGCTCCCCAATCCTAACTTTAATTACAAATTGTGTTTCTAGAAGTATGTGGCGTATTAGTATTTTTATTAAAAATTCAGGCTTGATCTTAGCAATCATTTTAGTGATAAATAAAATTTATTAAGTAACTGCAACAGAAAAAAGAAAGTTATTTAATAAACCACAAAATCTCCATAAAATTATATATATGCCTTTACTAACCTCTCATAATCTTAAATTAAACAGTTACCTATGTTATGTTGTTTCTGAATTAAACTACCTAATTAAAAATTTTAAAAAAGAATTAGAAGTCAACCCTAAAGTCAGCACGGCGTTTGTTCCTCGAATGCTAAAGTAGCGGAAAAAGATTTGCATAAAATTGTCTTCTTATAAGGTCCACTCCGATGGTAATGCTTCCTCACGTTTATTTATTTTTTTTTTTCATTCACATTTTTATCTCAGCCTTCGTTTTTCAAATTAGTCTTATATTTACGACGGCTTTAGCCGCTCTTTTATTGGATTGGGTTTTTAATGTGTTCCTTTTTGAATTGATCATAACGTGTGTGTTTATTGGTTTATAATGTACTTCTCATTCCGAATCGTCTTTTGTGTTTTATTATCTTTATTTTTAAAGTACCTACTTATTTATTTAAAGATGGAACATTTCAAAAAAATAGATAGAACTAAACTGAAATGTTGCTAGTTATGAAAATGCTTTTAGATTAGACGCAAAAAAAAAAACGCTTTCACTTAGGGATTTCACCTTCAGTTAAACTGATACTGTGCAGATCCTAACTGAATTGCTTGCTTGCTTTAGTTAGTAATTAGTAATAAAATCTTTAACAGTATCTATTCTTATTACGAAGTCAGCATAATAACTATAACAAGACCCATTCGATGCCAAAGATTAACTCTGTAGAACTAAATGTCTCCCCCGACAACAAAGCGGACCAGCCACAATTCTAATAAAGAAATACCGAATTGTCGCGTTGTGACGCAACGCAATAGAAATCTCCAAGTGTCCCGCGCGAAATCGTAAACGGACGACCGGGCTGAATACAAAACAGGCCGGGGTGGGGCTACCTCGACCCCACCCCGCCCCACCGCGCCCCCCGCGCCCCGTCTTCATGCCCTTCTTCCTTAATGTGTAACAAAGACACCCCTCTTACGCTTCAATGTATTTGTGTAGTTTTTACATCGGTGTGAGTGTAGTTTTACGTTCCTTTATACTATGTACGCGCGTCACTGTGTGCTTTCGTTGTTAGTGTTGCTAGTTTGAAATATTTCATATTAAATTTCAGGCCTCTATCAATATAGGGCGTGTTTGGGTTATCTTTTGTGAGGTATCCGTTATTGTATAGTTTGAAATAACTGTAGATGGAGCGTTAAATGTTTATTACTGTTGCTAGTGTTCCTGTTATACGAAATTAGTTATCCATTATTTGATTTTATTATACTTCATTACCAGGAAAACTTTTTGGGCGAGCTGAAATTGTATTGGGTGAAGCTCAATTTTCAAACTCAAACTCAAATAGTGTGCCAACTATGGAAATACAAGTGCCTATTTTCTGCTGTTTTTTAAATGTTACTTACTCCTATAAGACGTTTATAGGTAAAGACTGTAATTATTCCAACTAGTCAACAAAATGTGGAATATTACTCTAATTCACACTTATAAATCTCAATAAAAGATCAAATTCGATACTTCCTAGTACATACAGTACACAAGTTCTATACTTTGAAGTACTTAAAACCCATACAAAGTGCATTAAAAATAAATAAGTCAATTCTAACAAGAGTTCCCGCGCAAATTGCCACTCGTTAGACACTTAACGATGGCAAAGGAAACGACCGACACAGCCTGCACCGACTAATGTGGGAAAAAAGTTTGAAGCAAAGTGTAAAACTTCGCGCCACCCACGACCCCTACACAGTACAAATAAAACCCGCGCTTGACTAATGTTGTTGGAAAACGCTAATTTAGGAAAGCAAATACGAGTATCTTAAAACTTTACAGCCTGTTTAGTATATGCCTAATTATTTTGACAACTGATGCCAAGGTACCACCTGTTCAGCCTATTTTTTTGAGACTACACCGAAACGATACTTTTTATTTCACACTTCCATCCTTTTTGTTTGAAACTTTTTAAATTTCAAATGTCAGACTGTGTTCTATTATTCAAAAGTGTTCTTCAGGGAAGATTGTGTTTTTTTGTTGAACGTCTGTTTCTAATTGGTAGAAACGTTCCTTTTTTATTTTAAAATAGAATAACGTTCTGTGTCGGGTATTTTTAAATTGTTGAGCAGTTGAGATGCTCTTTGGACTGTGAATAAAAAATATCAAGAGAAAAGTCTGTTTTTTAATCTCGGAGGCTAATTAGACAGGTGTAACTTTTCTTTATGTTTTATAACCGTAGCTTGAATTTATATTCTTCACAAAAAAACATCACACACATACACACCACAGTATGGATTATAATACTGTGCGTTTTACTTTAATAAATGTCCATATCATTCTTTATAATAATTTAAGTAACTATTTCGGCCAAACAGAAGTACTGTGTATTGTAATACATTATTTGTGTCAATAAAAGAAACGGGTAGCCTTTTTGGTGTAAATCTATTGAAACAATTCGCAGCTCCACAGGTCACCCGTGTTATACGTAGGTAGCTACTAGCGAAAAGTTTTCCAATTTAATATTTGTAGAAATATCCATATTACAGGTTCAGCATTGCTATTCATTCTGTATTATGTCGAAATAGGGTGGTAATTGGTAACTAAAACAGATAACAGATCCTTCACGTTTTTTCATTGTTGTCCTTCGTTCGGCATCTTTCACGCGAAGTGAAACGTGTGAATACAAAATAAATCAAAAGTGAAAAATGAATTCATCAGTGAACCGATCCAACGATATTAGATTTCGGCACTGAGCATCTTTCTTCTGGGTCGTTTTAATTTTGTCGGTGTTCTGTGAAAGTAGAATGAAACAAAAATGAGCAACACTCGAGTGACGCGTCTGATATCAACTTAACAAAAAAATCTCCTAAAACTCAACTTTAGGTATTCCAATAAATTATCCAAAATAATCATAACGGCTTTGTGTTTTGTTTTTTTCCTCAGAATTAAATATTTTGGGCTTGACCACAGACCCAACAATAATAATCAGCATAATTATTTTTCTCTTCCGGCATTACTTTTCTGTTTTTATACCTTTCAAATTCATCAATGTATCCTTAAAACATCAATAATAAGTACTTCAATTTGACGTAACCGTGAGGCACACGATTTTTTTTTTTTTTTTAGGATTTTTTTTTTAATAATTATAATCTATTTACTGTGTTTCCTTATGACATGTACCAAATAAAGTTATTCTTTCGTTTTTCTCTCTGTGCCTATATTTCAGAGAGCAGTGGTGGCCCAGTGGTAACGGCCGCGACTTACGAGTTGTATGTCGTAGGTTCGAACCCAGACAGGTGCTTTACTTCGTGTAAATTATTTCATCGCCACTGCTCTCAAAACGGTGAAGGAAAACATCGTGAGGAAACCGGCATGTCCTAGAACCAAAAATTCGAAGACATGTGACATCTACCAACCCGCACTGGGCCCGCGTGGTGGATTACGGCCCACTCCCTCTCACCGAGAGGAGGCCTGTGTCCCAGCAGTGGGAACATTATAGGATGATTATGTATCTATGTATGTTATGTATTAATAACAACATGTAATTTATCTCATTCTAAATTAACACCATCCAAATTCACCCTTCGTTAGTAAGGCGTCTCAAGTCATCCACGGTGTGCGACCACCCCCCCTGGCCCCCCTGACCCCCTGATTAATGTCGGTTTCTTCCGACAACGTTGTCGTTATGCTAATAATATCCAGCATTATTTAGAAAGGGTTATGGTAATTCTTCATTTGTTATGTGCCCTTCCTTATCCGCGAATGGTATTGCAAGATATAAAGGTGTTAGTATGTCGTGAATGATAAAAGATGACTGTTTAGGTACTTAATAAAAAAAAAACAAGTGCATGTCGGAAAACCCACAATGATGGGTTCCGTAGTTGGGATTAATTCCGAAAACTGTAGTTGAAAAACCTGTTCTCCCATACATCGATATATGCCACGGTGAATTCTCTAAATTCAATTAAGTTGGTCGACTATTAATCATTAACTTGTAAAGCCTACTTAGCTGTGATAGTTTTCCTTTGAATTTCATTATATGTACTACTGCCGTGAATTTTTTCACATCTCCATAAACAACCGTTTAGCTGGCAGGGGGGTGAAACTTGACTCTAACAAAAATTTGCTCTTTAAAGCTTAATATTACGCAAAATCATTCTTGAATTGAAAAGTAGTGTTCATAGACCCGCAATATTTTTGAACGGCCTATCCAACGATACCCCATACCATGGGATAGGCGAGAAAATAAAATATCATCCCCTCATTACATCCAAGGGAGATACCTTAAAAAAAATGTTTTCAAGATGTTATTATAGCACTTTGTTGACGTGATTAATATGTATACCTATGCCAAGTTACAGCTTTCTAGTACAAAGCGTCTCTGAGCTACAGCGGGGACAGACAGACAGATGGACATGGGAACTATAAGGGTTCCTTGTTTACTACGGAACCCTAAAAATGACCCTTCGTAGCCCCTTGTTTCAATTTAACATTAGGTATTGTGGGAATATATTTCAGAAGCAATAATTAAGGCGTTTAACGGTCTTCTAAGTTCGTACAGTCTACTGTGGCATCTTTACTTTCCGAGAGCAACTTTACCTATGATGAGTACCTACTTAAATATATCCCGATTCCAAAAAATCTGTTGCCGCCATTCAATATCAAAGCGACTCAAAAGTAGAAAAATCGATTATTTGTAACAGATTTTTACTAATCGAGAGATATTTAAGTACTGACAGACAGTTTCAGTAAGACAACCCCAGTTTATGTCCAGAAAATCACTGTCTATCCCATGGTTACCTGGAAGAGATCGCGGTAAGCGATAAGGCCACCCTTTGTATACTTTGTAGTGTATAAATTTATTTTTATTTTTGTAATGTATCTGGTATACAATAAAGTATAAATAAATAAATAAATAAATAAATACAGTACTCATCGGTAAAGTTGCTAATAGAAAGTAAAGATGCCACTGTTGACGGTACCTACCTAGCTTCTATTTGCAAATATAACATATTAACAATCTATCTATCTATTTAAATATATTATTATATAATACTAAATATAAATTAAAGTCACTTTTCGTGTCTGTCTGTGGCACCGCGTTGTTCTTCATATCTAGGCAAAGGATTTTGATGCGGTGTTCACCAATATTACAACTAATATTCAATTTACATATAATCAAGAAAACTCGATGTTTTATAAAGTAGGAAAAGCCGTGCGAAGCAGAGGTGGGTCGCTAATGAATGATAAAAGATTACTGATTAGGTACGTACAATAAAAAATGGCCCTTCATGGCTCCCTGTTTCAATTTAACTTGAATACTGTAAAAAACATATTTGAGAAGCTGTAATTTAAAGTGGTTAACGGTGTCCTACGCATCAGCACCCTAATTACAACACCCGAGAGTTTTGAAGGATATAGCCAATCCATTGCTTCGTAGGTTTGAAAAATTCGTCTGCTCAACAACGTAAGTAACACAATGGAAGTGGGTGAACTGTCAAAATAAAACCCAATGCGATCACTTGTCATTTTATGTTTGTTACGCAATTTCCCCGCTGGTGTTCTATTTGCATAATTATTAACATTTATTTGGGGTCGTCGCAGTAGATTTCGTTTTCTTCCTTAAATCTTTATCAGCCTTCATCTCAGTGTTCACTTCTTTACCATATAATCATTCATCATGTTATCTATCACATCAATGACTACATGACTTATGGCGCTGACAAGACCCAATTGACCAAAATAGGCTTCTCTTAAGAAAAAAAATTGCCAAATCTGTATAGTTTCTGGTAGCAGAAAAAATATATGTTAATTTTAAACCAGAACTTGGTTGTTACCAAAACAAGTTTTGAAAAAAAATCTCGATACAAACTAACGTTAAACTAACCTCTTACCTTGAGTTCTAATCCAAAATATCTGCATTAAATATCAACATACGTTACGTATTTAATTAACAACAAGAATGTCTTATTTGAATGCAGAACTTGGTTGTTTTTATTTTCGATTACTCAACTCAATTTTGAGTAAATAGATAATTGCTTCATATTTTGCAATAAATTACAAGCGTTGTGTCATCGCGCTTTTGTTTCTTTTCTATGCAATCTGACAGTGACCGCGGTTTAGGTGTTGTCAGCGACTTCAATACAAATTGATTTAAAGCTTTTAATAAATACACGAAAGCCTTGTATTAATTAATTCCCATATAATTCTGTTTTTAAAACTTATTTATGTATTGTAACTTGTTCATAGAATTGTTGTGTGTATCTGAAATGGACTTAGTTATCAGTAAAATTACTGGAAAGTTAAATTTTTAGTGTGTCTGATTCATCTGTTTTAAAATTATTATTACAAAACGAATTTATCAGCAATAAAATCATTGGTTAATAGGTACTACTGTTCCAAAATATATGGCTAGCTGGTGCCCGCGGCTACACTTGTAATGTAAATAATATAATAAATAAAATGCCTAAAATGTGTTACTTACGGACTTATAATTTACTTATTATTTAAAGTATACTTCCTATTGTTAGAGGGAAGAGATTCTAAATATTCTGTTTGTGAATTATTGTCACAAGACGATCTTAATCTTCCTTTTCTTTACCCTGGCGCTTTCCTGGCCTGGCGCCAAACCCCTCTCTCTTTGCACTAAGAAATTTATTACGCGCGAAGTTGTAAACCAATTTCACATGAATTCCTTATATTGTGTAATCCTGAACTGTGTATATATACTTTGTTCTACACTTCAGACCCGAATTTTAAATCGGTGCCCAAACAAACTCAAAGAATCTCGAATTTAAAAATAGGTTTGAATAGCAAGTTGTAGTTTTAAGGCTCCCTTGCACCACAAATCACTAAATGTGCTAAATATATTTAAAACACCATTCTATCTCTGTCATATTCTTTGATGATATATTTAGTGACCTCTGGTGCAAGCGGGCCTTAATCTGTCAATTTTAAATCGAGCTTCTTGCATTAATTTGGTTCTAGAATACGTGCCTGTACGGTCGTAACAGTGAGCTATTGACACCACTATTAGTTTTTATCAGCACACTGCCACTAAAGGCTTACTAACTGAAAATTAACGTTAATAAGGGACCGGTAACCACGTTAGTGTATACCAGGTCACGGCTGTCCAGATAAAGCCTATAAACTACAAATTAATTATACAGTTACAAAAATTTCATTCAAGGGATTATAAGCCTTATTAGTAATAGATAAGGGTCAACGTGATGTTTAGGGGCGGTTGAAATAAGTGTGTCGAGGTATTTTGGACAGGCCCGTTCGGTAATTTTCTTTAGAACGCTCCGTTGGCGCGAAAAATTGTGTTTTTCAAAGGAAGAGCAGCTGCCAACACTGTGGAAGATTGACTGCCGTTTGCTTGAAATAGGCTGTAAATTGTGGCTGGTCAGTTTAACTAACCTTAAAGAATATTAACGTAATTACTTGACTGTAGCAGAACCTGTGAATGAGTGTGTTGGAGCTCATATTTTGAGCTAATAAGACTGGTTTTAAGATTCTGATATAAAAAGATCTGGTTGGAGTTAAAAATTTTCGGCGTTTGCCAAGACATCAATTTTTTTTTTTTTTTCTAACCTTTCAAAAAGTTTACACATCGTTAGTTTTGCTTGTTTGTAAAAAGTTGACACGCATAAAATTGAGGAAGTTGCTTCTATTTTTTGGAATGGTTGTCTATTACTTTGAAGGCTTTAAGCTAAAAAACTGTTTATTTTTCATTTTTAAACAGAACTGCTAGTGCTATCTAGTATCGAGTAGTCAAAACTAGATAGTATTCACTACTCAGCCACAGATGACGCTACTATCGCTAATGAACTTCTACAAATCACCGCGGGTGTCGCTGCAGTCGTAAAACACCATCTGGTGTCGAATAGAAGTGCAAAACTAAACAAAAAGTTTTAATTAAAAATATATCTTATTGGTATCATTTTAATCTTTGGAAATGTATTGACAACGATAAAAACGAAAAAAAAAATATCCAGACGAAAGACAAATACAAACGAGTAGGTACCTATGTTTTAAAGAATCGTATGGTGACATTTTCACCATCCTTCTTTGTACCGGGTTGGTTTCCGCCACTCCATATCCAAGCTCGTATTTCATCGTTTAAAGAGGTAGGTATACTTACCTAATTTAAAAACATAAAGAGACCTTTTGTCAGCTTTTAGAATTAAATTAGAGTTGCCAACTTATCAAAAGTATTATTTTTAGCACAACTCTACGGAATTAGGTTCCTATAGGTACTAATGAGAACAAAACTCTCTAGGACCGAATTGTATCTACTACTAAACTGACAAAATAACCGTAATTTCCATTCACTAATATCTATTGAAACTGGCCACTGAAATATGGAGAGTGTACACAATGGCTTATTAGAATAACAAACAAACAGACATCGCTCGCAGCTGCCGGACCGGTCTCGGACACCGGCGCCATATAATACTCTGAATAATTTGTAATTAATATTATTTTATCAATCTATACAATGTTTGAAAGAGGTTGGCTGAGATTAAAAACTCTAACGTGAAAAAATTGACCATAGATTTGCATGACAGTCAAGAACATTTAAATTTAGAATTCATAATTCGAAAATGGCCAGCTGTAGGGATATTATGTTGGGGTTTTTCAAAACTTTTATCTTGTTTATTCCTACATAACTAAGTTTGCATTTTTTTTTTGTATAGCGCTACAAGGTCGGAACTAACGCCATCTTGTTTTCAACCTCGACGGAAACAGAGGGGAGTTCTAAGTTTAACGTGTGTATCTATTTATCTGTCTGTGACATCGTGGCTCCCAAACGGCTGAACCGATTTAGATTTCTTTTTGTTTTCTTTGAAAGGTGACTTGATCGAGAGTGTTCTTAGCAATTATTCAAGAAAAGCTCTTCAGCCCTTTGAAGATTATCAACTCGTTTCTAGTTGATGAACGAACGTAAGTATCTTCCACAGATCTGATCGAGCCGAAATTTGGTAATCTGTTACTTCAATGATATTAGAATAACAGAATAACATTAGTAACCTTGGACTGATGCTGCAGCTTCACCTGGAATTTACAGGATACCCAACTCCCTCACAAACTTACAGCAGAATTATCGTGTTTGGGTTCATTAGAATGGTCTCAATGAACAGGAAAGATGGTAATCAGAGTCTGATGATGGAGTAGCAAAAACAAAAAGGGTAAATTAGTAACTAACTTTACTGTGAGAAAAATACGTACAGCTGCGTAGATTTAAGCGAGGCACGTGTCGGTCGTAGCTTGTCTACTAGTTGTAAGTGTATAAAGTTTTAAAAGCTGCAAATAAAAGTGAAAATAAAAATTTTAAAAATAAAAATTATAAAATGTGTTTGCCATTCATGTTTGATATAAGTTGTAGGTAATATTTTGATCCAGGTGTCGTCGCGTCGAGGGACGGCAAATAAAAACGCCAAACCGACGAGGCTTACACCAAGCAATTATGAATATATGCTATTGTAGAAAGGATAGCTGCTGTTAACTTCCTATTTTCATTAGCCGTCCCCCGCCGCGACGACCGCGACGCTTGAATCAAAATATTACCTACAACTTATATTAAACATAAAGGGCCAATACATTTTATTTTATTATATTTTATAGAATTTTGTTCAAGAAAATATCAAATGTTTACCAACAACCCTGTGAATGTCATTTAAGCGCCGACAGATCTTCCAATATCAGTGTACCTAATAAGGTTTTCGGGGTTTACCTACAGAACATAATTTCCCAAATGTGTTGTACACTCACTCCCAAAATACATTTAAACTATTTACTTTAACAGTCTGCGTTTCTTTTATTCAAAACAATTACATAAGTTAGTCAATACAAAAAAGACGAGAATAAACGGGCCCACACCTTCGTCACTTCAGCCTTATTGCCCTTCGGTGACACATTTTCCTTTTAACTGATTGCCCATTATCGAAACAATTGCTATCCCATAATTTTATTATCATTGACACGAGCTATTTCTACTTTTTCGTTGTTAGCCAACGACATCTTTATAACGTGCTTGATAACGTCTAAAGATAAATCTGTTCATTATAAGAAATTGACTTGAAAAATGAATGTAATCAACGGATAATTTTGGAATGTGAACTAGGCTACATTTTTAAGAATTGCTCCTAGCCTGCGGTGAAAATGATCATTCGTCAGATTAGTCATCATAGACTATTTTATTTAAAATCACAGGTTTCAAACTAAACTTGGGTGAAAAGTGCCAGGCCAAAAATAAAAATCAATGAATAGTACGAAAGCTCTAATCACATTTAGTTCTACAGGTTATAATACAAATTACTCTGAGAGTATTTATCATTAATCATTGTTGTCATCGTTTCAAAAATAAATAGAGAAATATTTTGAAATAAAAAATTTGGAGAATCCAAAAGTGCACGCCGCACAGACAGAAACATGTTGAAGATAATTTTTACGGAAAAATCCAAGAAAAGAAAAAGAACTACCTATTTTTGTTAAGACGCTGACAACACCTAAACCACGGTCACTGTCAGATTGCATAGAAAAGAAAGAGAAGCGCAATGACACAACGCTTGTAATTTATTGCAAAATATGAAGCAATTATCTATTTACTCAAAATTGAGTTGAGTAATCGAAATTAAAAAACAACCAAGTTCTGCGTTCAAATAAGACGTTCTTGTTATTAATTCAATACGTAACGTATTTTGATATTTAATACAGATATTTTGGATTGGTACTCAAGGTAAGAGGTTAGTTTAACGTTAGTTTTAGTTCGAGATTTTTTTTTCAAAACTTGTTTTGGTAACAACCAAGTTCTGGCAAATATGTTCAAAATTAACATATATTTTTTTCGCTACCACAAACTATACAGAATTGGCAATTTTTTTTCTTAAGAGAAGCCTATTTTGGTCAATTGGGTCTTGTCAGCGCCTTAATATCTTTTGAACGATTATGAGATGATTGATTGACGAAAATCGATAGGGCTCATCCGAAGCATAACAGAAAACTTATATACGAAGATTTAGATTAATCCATTGTGTGTGAATCGTGACGACAAACAGACCACACTTCTTTTATTAAATTTTTTGTTATATATATCAAAGTATAACTATCTAAAAATATATTAGTCTTATAATGTCAAATCTTTAAAACCTCCCTACTAATAGGAATTCCATATTTAATTGAGAGTATAGAAACAATTTTATGTTGGACCATTTTGACATGTCGAGAGTCACTCTCACGCGCGGAAGCGTTGTGAAGCGTGCAATACGTAATACAAACTCCATTCTAATTTTCTAACCGCCATTTATAAAATTAATTCATCTAAACGTTTCCCGGAAATGTTTAAACTAAACTAGTTGATATGACTATCGTTTTAAACATAAACCAAACTACGGTAATTTGTTGATATCAATATATTATTTATCAACTAGTAATTTAGAGGCTCACCTAATCAAGGTTAATAACATAATATCATTGATGTTATAATTAATTTACCGTGTTAGATATTAATTAAGTAATTGTTCGTCGGAAATACATCCGTACATTACCTACATTATGTAGTATGGAAACAGCTAATAGCTTTGTTAAACGTATATAGAACGAGGATTGTCTATTTAGTCTTTCAATTTTCTAAAAGGTATTGGACATGTCAGTGTTTTTTTCTTGTAAGGAAGGTCCAGAGTTGCAGTAATGCATTAAGGCGCTGACAAGACCCAATTGACCAAAATAGGCTTCTCTTAAGAAAAAAAATTGGCAAATCTGTATAGTTTTTGGTAGCGGAAAAAATATATGTTAATTTTGAACATATTTCCCAGAACTTGGTTGTTACCAAAACACGTTTTGAAAGAAAAATCTCGATACAAACTAACGTTAAACTAACCTCTTACCTTGAGTTCTAATCCAAAATATCTGTATTAAATATCAACATACGTTACGTATTTAATTAATAACAAGAGCGTCTTATTTGAATGCAGAACTTGGTTGTTTTTAATTTTCGATTACTCAACTCAATTTTGAGTAAATAGATAATTGCTTCATATTTTGCAATAAATTACAAGCGTTGTGTCATCGCGCTTCTCTTTCTTTTCTATGCAAACAGACAGTGACCGCGGTTTAGGTGTTGTCAGCGTCTTAAATGTAAGTAAAGATAACTACTTCTATATGATCGATACTCACTAATTGTTTATTATTTCCAAATTCTTTTAGTTTTAAGGCATAAAGTTGGTAACATTTCCACTGAAAACTGCACGTTACCTATAATAATAAAACAAAAGTAGATTAAACAATGTTTTAATTTTTTTCTTTTTTAATTTAGCACTTAAACATAATTGGCGAAATGTAGTTCTACTAGAAGGTACACCTCTGGCCAAACCTTTGGGGTCTACAGGCACGTTTAGATATGTTAAGTAGATTTAAATTGTTTCTTTTGTTAATGAATCCTCCATTTAAAAAAATATTTGTACTTATATTAGTACTAATATGCAGTTTACGCCAACTAAACACCGAATAACATGAAATCCATACATAAATTACGAATTCAATCGATAGAAATTACTAAAACACACTTGGAACAGTAAACTGGAGTGTAACAGATAAAATATTGTCTTTTATATAACGTTTTGTAGAAGCACAAACAGCGAGACTGACCCCCGCCAAAGAATAAAAATCGTGTTTCAATACAATACAATCCAATACAAAACTGTTAAGTTATTTTTATTTCATTGTTATGGTTTTTTTTCATGCTTTATTTTGAGCACCTGATTTTTAATACAAATGTTTAAGTGAAAGAATTCTTGATAATGTTTTTGTTTAAGTTCTATTTTATTTATAAGATTATGTAACCTACTTTCAAGTTATGATGTTTCTAGTTTGTTATAAACAGGGCATTTCTTTCATTATTTGCAGATTCATAGCAAAATGTGGTATTAAGCACTGTATTTTTTATTAAATTAGTTTTATGTTAAACAATTTGTTTCATTATTTAACCCTGAATACTTATTACTTTGCGTTGTTTAATCCATACTATACCTTACAAAATATCCAACACCACATAAGTTTGACCCCAAAGCATGAATAAATCCGTCCAGTCATAGGGACTATCAGACAGATCTAAGCACATAATACATGACAAAACTGCCCAAAACTCTGCAATCAGGAGGAACAAAACCGTTCTAATCCGTGTAACACGCTAACACTTTTCCCCGCACCAGTACCTGTTGAACGTGCATCTTCTTTTTATTTCCCATACACCGCTCGCGTACTAAAAATCGAATAAATCAAAATAACCGATCACGGGACAAAAGCTCATTCACAATTTTAAAACCAGTTTTTTTAATTCTCCTTTTTTAATACGCATGAAAACCGCGACGGACGCAGCATCCGCGGCCTCTGTATAGATCTTTTGTAAACACAAAAGACAAAGTACTCGATAGACCGGTTTTATTTTATTATAATGTTTTCTGAATCGCTATTTAGGTCACCAACGGCTAGTTTGCGTGGATCCGAATCAGTTTCGAGTGAATCCCGATGCGGGATGTTGTTTTTTATTAAAAAAGAAACTAATTCGGTTTTAAATTAGTCACACATGTGAACTTTTTGGAGTGATAATCTTTTCGTCTGTGGCTGGTACCTACATTGTTTTTAAGTTTGAGTGAACCTTTTTTGTTTTTAAATTCAATCAATATTTCAGCTAAAGTAATGAAGTTTTAGTGTTCATTTAACAACAATAATAAAAAGGGACAATGCAAATTAATTGCAAGATCTAAATCGCAAATAACAGCGCAACACAATAATCTCGTAAGTAACTTATCGGGCTCTTTTTATTCTAATTTGTTATGTAGAACTATAAATCGGTCAGTCCACTTCTTAACTTTGTGGGTCAGCCCATCTGCCCCATGTGTGTCTTTTAGGGGGATACGACAATTAATTTAGACTTATCATGTGTGATGTGGGCCATAAAACATGTAACTTGTGCCTTTGAATAGCAATATTTGGGTATAACCAACAATAAGGGCAAAAATCATCGTTCCCAGAAGATTTGATAAAGCAGTATAGAAAAATAGTTCAATTGAAACAGTAGTTTGACGATCAAATCACATTCTAGATAATGGAATAGAATATTAAATGAATGGATTTAGGCCTTCTCATCAAAACGAGCTTTGGAAAATCAAAACAAAACCGCTACGAGATTTGCTACGGCGCGCGCGGCGGCGTAGCGTAGAAAGTCTTTCAAAAGTGCATTATAATCATCACTAAATACCAACTTAACTTGCTTGCTTGGTAAACATTGTTTAACTTGCTCAAGTGTCAACAGATTTTTGTATGCTTAAGTTTTTACTATTTTTTAAATACGAGGTTATATCCACGCCCGCCATGTTGCAAATCGAACAAAAAAAACAACTTAACAAAAAACCGATTCAATAATGAGTACATACAGCCATTCGGGTATCGATTTTAAGATCCCCTTTCTCCTATTATTATTTTTTTTTCTACATAACAAAGCAAGAAAATATAAAGGAGGAGTTTTGCAAGGGCGCGCGCCCCCTAGGCCGCGGGTGTGCTTGTGTGTGTCAGTGTGTTTGTGCGAATAGTGCGCGCTGTGTGTGTGTGCAACTTTGAGACGATCGGCGGAGTCGAGTGAAATAAGGGGAGTGATTTGTTGTGCGATTGTACGATTTTGATAGTTTTCGTACGGAAAACAAGACTTTTTTAGAAGCAGTTCTGTGGGCGAGATTTTTGGATAGAGGTTCAAGGTCAGTCCCAGTTGTTTCATGATCCCTATGGGAGCTGGTTTTCGGCCAGCCTAAAGACCGTTCTACAATCGTGTTATCGCATTACATTCCACTCTGGGGCAACAATTTACTTTGCACACTTTGGCAGTTAGGCAGGTTGTGGAGAAACACCGACGCGTACAATTCTGTTATTCAACCGTATCTAAGTAGGTAGAGAACTGATAACATTAGAGTAGAACTAACGTAACGTTAAAAAAGTTGGAAGTAAGATTAGCAGTAAGATAGTAGATTAATTAAGTGTAAAACACAGTTAACAATATAAGTTACAGCATAGTTGCCAAAGTCTGTAACTTTTTATGTCGAATAGAAAATTGCTCACATATTTTTTACAATATTTAATTTCTGGTGTTCTAATCTGAGTCCACTATAATCAAAGCAAACCTTGATTACATAAATAACTTCTCCAATCTTAAACGACTTTGCAAAATTACGAAAAAACTTCACCATGCAAATATCAAATCCAACAAGCACTCCTATAAGAAACGAGGGTCCGAAGAAAGCATCTCTTAACATCTCCCCTCCTTGCACACACTCACCCACTGCGTTTGTGTTTTAAAAAATACGCAACACACACATAACTAGAGTTATCAATAGATTCATTAGACGTATTTCTTTGATACCAGCGTACTTTTAGCAAGCACTTAAACCACGATACTGATGCTTATAAAAAAACGACTTTTAAACGATTATGACCCTTCTTGCTTTTCAATTATAGCGTTTCAAAAGTTTTCGGGTGGTATGAAAAAGATGGCGTAGAAGTAATTGCGTCTTTGCTAGGCTGATTTTTTTTCTTCACCCCTTTCTGGAAGGGTCGAAGTGGGCTGCGTTGAGTTTGTTTGATGTCTTTTAAGAATGGCAGTTTATTATAAATGCATGGTTTTTGTACGTTTTTGAGGCAAACAGAGGGCTTAGGATCGATACTGTATAAAATCTGAGGTGAAATCGCGTGGAGATTATGACAAAAGCAAAAACGTACATTTGGGCATGCTACACACTATTTCGGGTGGCATATTCAATTCGGCAGTATTTAAAAACACAGAATCCAATCACTTGCTGTCTCAATTAATGTTATTTTATTTGTTTATTTTATTAATGTAAAACACTCTTACGTGAAATATGACAACGTCGCAGTCGTCGTCTTAGCTTTAAATATGAATGATTGCTTTGAATGAAAATGAATTGCTCGTATTTATCAATGAAACTTAGATACCGACACACATCAAGAGTCTAGTGTTAGTATTATTATATCTTCAAAACTATGCATTTTTGGACCACATATTCCTGGACTTTTTGTATTATTTTTACTTATAGAATATAACCCCAGAGTTAAGGGATATAAAAAAACAAGTTGTATTTTGAGATAATTAGAGATCGGATATTCGGATGCAAATTCACCTAAAGTTGAGATGTTGGCTAATATGGAATGCGCTTTTGTATCGCAAAATTCCGCGGCTCTGGGAATACAAATTTAGGTTTCTGATTACAGAATCGAATGTATATTAACTTACTTTCAAATGTTAGCTTATATAGAATGCACTTTTGTATCAATCGTAATAATCCCGCCCGCCATTCCTGAATCGAAAAATTTTATGTTTTTTTTCTGACTACGTATCGACGCTTGAAAGGCAAAATTTACTAAGCGACATAGGGAAAATTTGACTTGACATTATTAAAGTTAATTTTTCAGTAAAAAATCATATAATAGGTAAAAACATTAATTTTAAATAAACATGCAATCCAATAATCCCGGGTTTTATTAAATAAATGTTTTTTTAGAAGTCGCTTCCCTACTTATGCATACCTAGTTATGCATTGTCGTTGTTCGTGGCCTCTTTTAAAAAAAAAGATTTTTAAGAAGCCGCATCCATACTTTCATAGCTAAAAATTACCTTTAGGTAAATATGCATCCGAATATCCTATCTCTGGAGATAATAGATCGACGCGTACCGCAAGTATTGGCGCGAGGTGGCCCTGGAAAAGGATGCGTGGAAGGATTTGGGAGAGGCATTTGCTCAGCAGTGGGACATCGTAGTTTAACACAAAAAAGCCAGTCACTGTCGACAGAAGGGAAAACTTAAAACTTTGAACAGCACATGATACAGTCGAGTATTACAGTGTGTTCGTGTTTATATGCGTATATATGTACTCAGGCCGCCGCATTAGCATGTCGGTGACGCGAACCCATACCTAAGTTTACTACCAAAAATCGCTTAGCGTGGCTAGAGAGTTTTCACTTTAAGAATAAGAATAATTTATTTGTGAAACGTACCATGTAATAATTACATACGAAGATCTTAAAAAATAGATAGTGCGCTATGTTTTGCCAATATTGACATACAAATGATTAATATTATTAAAAACGATTAAATGAGTGGGTACTATTAAATTACAATGATAAATATAATTATTACAATATAATTTTATAAGTATTTGGGAAAACTAATTTTATAACGCAAGCATGAAAATATTTTTTTATTACAATTCAGAGTCAATTTCATTTCATGTCAAAATAAGTCGATTCAATTCAAAACATTAGTATTAATATAAATTATTAAAATGTATGTCAGCATTATATAATTATAGAGATTTTTCATTAAGGGAACTACAGGACCTAAACGCAATTTTATAAGTTTTATAATGCCTTAAAATATATGATCCACTGCAGTAAACGAAATCAGAAAAATATATGATATTCTTAAGGATATATGCTAGGTAGATAGTGTGTTGAAAACATAATATAACTAATTTGATACGATAGAAAAAAAACACGAAGATACCTCTAAAAAATTCTTTTAACGATTAAAAACCATACTAATATACATGCAATCATTCTGTTTTTTTTGGCAGATTATTCTACAAGCAACATATTAGCATAATAGTGTTTTATTTTTTTTATACAATCTATAGCTTTTTTGTAAATCGATAACTGCTTCATATTTTGCAATAAATTACCAGTGTTGTGTCATCGCGCTTCTCTTTCTTTTCTATGCAGTCCGACAGTGACCGCGCTTTAGGTGTTGTCGGCCTCTTAAGAAACTCATCTAGAGTATAATAACATCTTTCAGGCAGTAACCCGTAAAGTGCTTTTTTAAACTTTTGCAGTGGCATACATTTTATTTCATCAGGTATTTTATTATATACTTGTGGAGCAACACCAAAGCTTTTCTTCATTATAGAAGTTTTACATTTCAAAAGGCATAACATATTTAAAAAAAAGAGATCGTTGACACTATAATGCTGGGGCTACATTGTCACTATAATGCGAACTCCATTTCGCACGCTCTCCTTCGCACACCGGTCGACGTCTCGCTGTACAACAGAGAGCGCACGAAGTGTAGTTCGCGTTATCGCTACAGTGTAGCCGTAGCATTAGTCTTACCACCCCCAACCTATGATATATAGAGTACTCATTATGACGCTGACAATACCTAAACCGCGGTCACTCTCAGATTGCATAGAAAAGAAAGAGACGCGCGGTGACGCAACGCTTGTAATTTATTGCAAAATATGAAGCAATTATCTATTTACACAAAATCGAGTTGAGTAATCGAAAATAAAAAACAACCAAGTTCTGCATTCAAATAAGACGTTCTTGTTATTAATTAAATACGTAACGTATGTTGATATTTAATGCAGATATTCTGGATTATAACTCAAGGTAAGAGGTTAGTTTAACGTTAGTTTGTATCGAGATTTTTTTTCAAAACGTGTTTTGGTAACAACCAAGTTTTGGTAAATATGTTCAAAATTAACATGTATTTTTTCCGCTACCACAAACTATACAGATTTGGCATTTTTTTTCTTAAGAGAAGCGTATTTTGGTCAATTGTGTCTTGTCAGCGCCTTAAGTTCATTTTAGATTCACCTACCGTGAGATATAAATCTCGTGAATTTCTCCACAAATCGCATGACTGCCACAGACAAATATAGTTACGTATTATACATTGATATAGGATCATATCAAAGGGCGTATGCCCATAACTGATCGATTTCAATAAGAGAGACCGCAACGACGCAATTACGGTATTCAGGGGAGGGTAAGATTAACGATATTGCTTAACACACATAAATCTCAATATTTACGTGTTTATGGTACCTTAAGTATTTATATATAAGTATAAGTAAGTGTAGTAGTATTTATTTATACATATATATAAGTTATTTGATGATTTCCCACCCAAAAAAAAAAAAAAAGAAAAAAAAAAAAAAAAGTATTTATATATATAAGTTGGTGTATATGTTACAGTCTGTAGAGATCAAAAGGGTTACTTGAAATATATTTCTAGGTTCATGTACCTACTGTATGACTGGACAGGTCCACTCAATCTGTGTGGATCTTTCATCAAAAGACCATTTCAAACACCAATCGACATGGTCTTCACATGGTCTGACCAAGATTATGTCTGGACTTTAAAAGAGACTGTGACCTCTGAGTTTGTTTCGGCCTTTCTTCTCAGAGTAGTCAGATAGGAAACGCCGGCCTCATCTAGTTTAAAAAAATATGTTTTGACGTGTAAAAGTGTTTGTAAAAACCTACTTACAGAAATAAAATCATTTATCATTTATCATTTACTAGCTGGTGAGTGAAGAGCTGTGGAATAATTTTGTTGGACCAGTTATACAATAAGTATTGTAGTTTAATCGCTTTTGAATTCGATACGTATATGTATGTAATATTATTTGGGATACTGGTCAAGAAATGGTGCCTGCCAAAGCATGCCACAATTAAGTGGTCTAAAATCAATTACTGCTAGAAGTTTGGGATTTCACTCAATAATAGTTATCTCTACGTACGACATTCAGTAGCGGAGTCCGTTTTTACGTTTGTCAATTCCTAAAATGCTCTTGAGATTCTTGTTTCCTTTGTATAATCTTCGTGTAATGTATTTTGATTTATTTAGATTTTTTACCTTATCAAACTATGTAGGTACCTAGATTATAAGTGAATGATGTGGTCTCCTATAATTGGAAACGCACACTTGTATTTGTCCCTATTCTATGTATACTTGCATGTAATTGTGTAGTTTCTGTTGGAGATCCAATAAATAAATAAATAAATAATAATAATAAATAAGACACTTGTTCTAAGAGCTTGACATCAAGTTTGACTATCTAGTCACATAACGACAATTAAATTGATATGATCATCTAATCATTCCCAACACTCTCATTCCTTTCATTCACAAAATCTTCCTTCTCGACAAAACAAGAAAACTAGTTCCAGATCCCAACATTACTACCGATTTATACCGTGTCTAATAATAACAAATGGCTCCTATGATCATAATCCTGTATCTAACAAAGCACGGGGCAGGTTGTCCCCTGTGTATCGATGCATGTGATGTCCGTCCAGCGCAGGCTGCCACCGACGACACGCTGAGACGACTTACTTGAGCCCCTGATCTGGTGGTGGTGCAAGGTATGAGTTATAAGCGAGTATACTGAAGCGTCAGGAGGCTTTCTGACAGAGAAACGTGAGTGTGTGTGTAAACGACCAATAAAATGGCTTCATTTCGTAAAAATAAGAAGCTAAAAAATAAACTAAGTTAGGATAGGTGCATCTATCACAGCGGGGCTGGCGTGGCCTGCAATGGCCGGGAACAACCGGGGACCACGGAAGTCGCACTAGATCCCATGATCCTTGGTGCAAGTGTGGGAGCGTTTATCGCATTGGGTTAAGTAATTGCACCTAGAGGTAAGAAGATAAATAAAAAAATAAAATAGATGGTGGAAAAGCAATCGAATAGTTGTTAGCTTAGTAGCTAAGTAGTTTGATAGAAAAATAAAAACAAGCGAGTTACCAACCAGCATTGCTCTAATAGAGCACTCTGGGAGTTATGGGTGGTTTTCCAGGTGAGCATTTACAAGCATTTATTTATTTCTATACACTTTACTGTACACCACAAAAATACATCACAAAAAAATAAATCAACACTACAAAATATACAATGGGCGGCCTTATCGCTTTTTGCGATCTCTTCCAGGCAACCATGGAATGTACAGTGATTTGCCTGGACATAAAGTGGAGCTGTCGTTGGTACAAAAAATAAATATACAATATACTGGAATAGATACATACATATATACATATCCTAAATAATGCCATACATTATTTATTTACATAATCAAATTACAAGATGGTTATTAACATTAACTAAATTAAATTAAAACTAAGTTAAACCTTTTGGCCTTCGGCATTGTACCGAGGATGGTGGCGGCATTTTCTCACTGAATTGCAATGCTGATGCGTTGCGCGAGAAAGCCACCAGCTTTTCGGTCATCAGTTACATCAACTAGTTACTAGACGTTTCGCGATTTCCGCAAATAACTTATGCGCACTGTGACCCCACCGACCGAAGGTCTCAACGCCAAAGGGCACAAAGTTGTAGTTGCCTGTTGTTGTATATTTAATATATACCATACATAAATACTAAATATACAAGCAACGAGCATTAATGCAATCAGCAATCTACCAGCTCTGTAATCTAGCTTATTAACAGCAGTTATTCCGTAGTTCAATAGTCACAATAATCAGACACATCACACATTCACCTGAACGCCATCTAAAATAGTCGAATAAAACTTGTAGAACCACAGGATGGAGAAGAAGTACATAAATCGCTTAAAAAATAAATACAATTCCGCTTTCCACTTGCACCACATCATAAAATATATGTAGTCCACCTACTTGGCAACTGATAAGTGGATGGCAGTCCGTGTGGGTGCAGGGAACACGTACCTATCATCTATGTTCATAATATTATAGTTATGTGGAAAATATGAAGGCACCCAGCGGGGTAATTCTACATTTACAACATTAGTAAAATTTCTACATTTATATCTGTAATTTTTATGTTATACATAATAAAGAGTATTATATTCTATTCTCTTCTGTCTGACTGTCTCGTTGGTCTAGTAGTCGCAAGCGCTACTGCTGAGCGCAAAAGGTTAAGGTCTGAGGTCCTGGTTTCAATTCCCGGGTCGCGCAAAAGTGTTATTGGATTTTTCCATCTGGATTTTCTCAGTAGCAGCCCGGAGTCTGGATTTGTACCCGATTAATGGCAATTGGCTCGCCCCCTATTACATGGGACTTAAACATAACTGGCGAAATGTCGGTGTACTACAGGTACACCTCTGCCTAAGCCTTCGGGGAATACCAGCGTGATGTTATGTTAGCAATAGGTTTCTTGACAGCTCAACAAAATTCATTGTGTTATTTACATTGCTGATCAGACAATTTATTCGAACATATGAAGCAATGGTTTAGCAATATACTTCAAAATCATTCAGATTGTGATTTGACTCTCTATCAAGCACAATCTGTACTGTATTAATCTTCATCATCATCATCATCATTTCAGTCGAAAGACGTCCACTGCTGGACATAGGCCTGCCCCAAACTGGGGGGGGGGTTGCCATAATCGCCACGCTTGGCAGGCGGGTTGGCGATCGCAGTATGGTGTTAATATGCATAGAGAACGCTGCTGCCCATTCTCTAGTAAGTCCCTTAGTCGCCTTTTACGACACCCACGGGAAGAAATGGGATGGTACTATTCTTTACGTCCGACACCACACGGACGCATTATTCGGACGCGTATTAATCTTAATTCATGAATATGAGAAAACCATACAGAGTAACTTAATAATAAACACAAGATCGTTTAAAGTTATTTTGACGATAAAATTTAGGCAGGTCAACATTTGGAGAAAGTGAAATGGTAGATTGTAAAACCGGCCAAGTGCGTGTCGGGCCACGCACAATGAAGAGTCGCGTAGTTAGGAATGTTGGGATGAATTTATCCGAATAACAAACTTAACATTGCAGTTGAAACACATGTTCCTCCATACATCGATATACTTCACGGTCCAACTCCAAATTCTCCAACTGCAAATTTAAGTTGGTCGACTATTACTCGTTAACTTGTAAAGCCCACTTAGCTGTGATAGTTTTCCTTTTAATTTCATTATATGTACTACTGCCATGATTGTTTCACATCTCCATAAACAACCATTTGGCTGGAGGCACTTGACTCTAACAAAAATTTGCACTTTAAAGCTTAATATTATGCAAACGGATCCAAGAATCGAAAAATAGTATTCACAGACCCGCAATGTTTTTCAAGATATTATTTTACCAAATTACAGCTTTCTAGTATTAAGCGTCTTTGAACTACATCGGGGACAGACAGACGGACATGGCGAAACTTTAAGGGTTCCTTGTTTACTACGGAACTTTAAAAATGGTTTGGTTCTCTTTAGACTGATTCGCCTTATCCCCTCGTACTAGTATAAAACTGTATGACGAGAGGATTATTAGAGGCTTACATAAGTTTAGATGCTAGGATTAGATTCTTATCGACCACTTGGCCCTAACTTAAGATATATTTGAAATCAGGCAGTTATCTAGACTACTCAGGAATTTAATCTTTTAGATATATAGGGGGCAATCTACACCTTCATCTTCACTTTCCTCGTGTAATGAGTATTTTAACCGATATCCTGCTCGGAAGACTGCTAAAACCCCAATTTTGAACTTTTTTGGAAAAAGCGGCCAATATTTGAAATGCTGTATCTCGGGTTCTATTGAATCTAGAAAGCTACGGCTCAAAATTATAGCAAATTTTATATAATTAAAAAAATATGGTGACTTTTCCGTAGGATACACTTCTTACAAGTTATATCAAAAACTGAATGAAGTCTGAAAATTTCTGTCATTCAAGTCAGACATTCAGTTTGCAAGTTTGCAGCTTCCAAAGGGAAGCTGCAAACTTGGTTTAAATTACACTATTAGTATCTATCCTAAAAACATCCCAAAAAATCAGTACAGTGCAATTTTTGCGACGTAACGCGATGTTTGTGTCTACGGCGACTGGCCTATAATGAGTTTTCTTGACTTTGGATTTTGACTTAGGAAAAATCTATAAAATTAAAACAAAAAATTACTTAAACAGTTAAATCTGAACTGGTTTTCTATTATAAATACTTATTTTCATCACTCTTATACACTCATACAGATATGCGATAACAGGCACTCTTTTTTTTCTACTGAAAAAGAGATTTACAGAGTTTTTAATTATTTTATTTTGAAATTGTGTTTTTTCTTTTGCTACTATGGACGCGTTTTTTTTTACATCGTCCTCACATTTAGTTATAAATTAAACATTAATTATACTAATCTTTATGTAACAATATATTTTAAAAGAACGTCCATGGAGTGTCTTGCCCGTTCTTCTCCATAGGTGCCTACTACGCTTTGGAATGGGCAACTAGTTTCATATTTCTAACTAACTGACCGACTCCTTGACAATTAAAAAGTGCCTGTAAATGGTTTAATTGAAATAAATGCTTTGAGTTTGAGTTTGAATCCAGATTACAAAACTCCATGAAAGACCCGTGTGTTTTTATTTAATCAGTGGATCATGGGTTTAATTATTCGCGTACAGATAGACGCTATAATATGATATTTTATATGAAAAAGCTCTCCCAAATCCCTGTAATCAAAATCCACCTGCATCTTAAAGCAATCGACACTTCGTAATCACATTAGATCGTAAGTGGAATTGCAATTAGCGCCGTGGAGGTGGTAGCAAGCAGCATTTCCGGCGGAATTGACGCCCGCCCTTCGGCCGCGGGGAACACGCCCGCCTAAGACGGTTCGCCCGCCCTGATATCTAGTGATAACCTGACGAATATTGCTATTATATTGATGACAGATTAATTTGGAATGTTTTCTTATTCTTTCCTATCCGCACGAACTATGCGAGAATAACTAAAGCCGTGGCAAAAATATTAGCAAGTCAGCAAGTTTAATTGGCAGGGCGCCAGACGTACATTTTATTCAATTTATTGATACAATTATGTAATGCGATTTATGAGTAGGTAATGGTCAACATTTTGCTATTCTTATCATATTACGTAGTAACTGCACTAGCAAAGAATAAACAAACTATTACTACAAATCAAAGACACAGTCTCTCAAAACGATGTATTATTTTGTAGATACCATAGCATTTACCGAGAGCAGTGGTGGCCCAGTGGTAACAGCCGCGACTTACGAGTTGTAGGTCGTAGGTGCGAACCCGGACAGGCGCTTTACTTTGTGTAAATTATTTCATCACCACTGCTCTCAAAACATCGTGAGGAAACCGGCATGTCCTAGAACCAAAAATTCGAAGACATGTGACATCTACCAACCCGCACTGGGCCCGCGTGGTGAATTACGGCCCACTCCCTCTCACAGAGAGGAGGCCTGTGTCCCAGCAGTGGGGACATTATAGGCTGATTATGTGTTATAGTATTTCACAACAATTATTTTATCTTTTACTGAGTTTTTCGCAAATGTTTAAGCGTTTTTAATTCAGCATTCTTACAATAAACCTGTACTGAAATTAATTTGTAAATAAGTACGAAACCAAAGTCCATTCACTAAATGCCGATCCAGACCTTGACAAGTATCTATCTCTCCCAGAGACCGTTCACAAACTACTTGTACTTTCAAAGCGACTGGATACGTAACGTACAGCAAGCGAACGTGTAAGACAAATTAGTTTGTGTCCACGGCACGGCTACATAATGGACTTGTGTGGGATAGAGAAATGCGTGGAGTGGCTTGAGTTTACAATTTTTTATTGTAGGTATTTTATTGAAGATTTTATTTAGTTGGAGCATAAGGTCCCGTGTTTACCAATGTAACATTCCCACAACACTTTGACATTGAAAGGAAATATCGTGTGCGCTTGTATAAATTTCTAAGTAACGACTGTCAAAGTCCTACAAATTTCACCCAGGACCAGGGGCTTAACGTATTTTCCGAGGCACGGAGGGGTCTTGATATATAATAAATGGTCAAGCTTTAAAGGAAGGAAGGTTAAGCTACCCTTGCTGCAACCGCAGCAAGGGTAGCTTAACCTTCGATCGACCCATGGGTGTTATTATTTAGTCACGAGCCCCTCCATTATAACGTTATCGTTGACGGACATTTGAATGCATCTTCATATGCTTCCATACATTTTACTTCTCTGGGTTATCGTGATGCCGTGGCGTGGACGTGGATGTCCACGATAATATCTCCACGTTAGAAATTATAAAAGCGCACAATCGTTTTTAAAGCGTTTCCTATTTCTATAACGATTTCCAACAGATTTGATATCAACTTTTCGGTAGCTTATGTTCATCGTTTTCGCTTATAGAATGTCACTTTCTAGACCCTACATCTATCTAGGACATAAAATGGTCGGCCATCGCCAAAATCATTGAGCAACGCCTCTTCGCATGGAGAAGTAACGAGTTCTCGAGAAGAAGTGAGCATTTGTCACTTCTTCTCGAGAACTTGTTACTTCCCTACGCGAAGCGGCGTTTCTTCAATGAAAGTAAATTGTTGAGAAGTAGAGGTAAATTGAAACTTATTTTCCAAATCTAAGTATAGCCGGCTGCGAGTAAACCAAAATGACCTCTCCCAATAAATGATTCTCACAAAGAGAGTTGTGTTTTTGATCAGAAAGGACAAAAACACAACTCCCTTTGTGCAGCTCAATAACTTCTTCAAATAAAATATTTCGATATCCTCGGGCACTCCACACCATTTCCTATTTCCAGTCCACGCTAATTATCATCAGAGGATCGCTGTAGGGTAAAATGCCGGCCGGACCACGTGACCGGACCTTTTATTAATCCATAAATTATTTATAGACTGAATTGTCACCCGCCATCTGCACGCCTTACAACTAACATACGGATGCACACGGTCTTATAACTCCCCAATAAGGTATAATTTCGCATGATTTCAATTCAAAAGAAGTTGTTTTTCGTGTCCGTTCGGAACCTGCCATCGATAGGTAAATATTTTCATTGTTTGTTTACTTTCAGTGGATTTTTATACGGATGTCGCCGGTTACCGGACCATGTAGTATTTATACTGTTGCCAAGGTTAGCTGGATTTGAAAAACATATAGGTAGGGATGTAGTCCACTAGCGTAAAATATTTTTAGAAACGATTTGTTGTTGGACTCGGACACGTGATAAAAACTTTAATAAGTTGTTATATTTTGTGTTTTAGCGACTTAAAATCATACTAATACTCAAAATTTATAAATATATTATTCTCCTGCAATTGATAAAACAAATCCATAACGAATCCAACACCAATAAATCAGATTTTTATTATCTTCAGAACATTAACTTTATAATAATTCCATTTCTAAAACGCCACCGCAGCAACTTACGCAACGCATTTTAGGGGGAAGAAATAAAAAAAACCCCTATTTGAAATTACGCAATGAAACGTTCGCTGAGCGCGCGCGAATTCGCAAATCGTTGGCCCGCGCACCCCTAGTCTCCCCTTCGATATTTGAAAAATCAAAATGGCGTCTCCTGCGTCTTGTCTTTATCTTTTCCATATGTAAATGACTTGGAATTTTTCGATGTTTAATGAGGTTAAGAACTTTCTAGACGGCCATGGCGCCAAGCTCGAGGCGCTCGCTCGTTATGCGATGCTACCCGCTTCCTGGCTCGCGGATTTTTTCCTCTTTTTATTGTGACAAGTCTTGAGCACAAAACAATCGTGGAAAAGTCTTTGCGAAAATTTATTGTGATTTATTTCGATATCTTTCGTGAATAACTTGCTGAGGTGAAGATTTTTCTTGTTTTACCTAACATTACTCTTTTATACTTGCCCTGCTAAACTCAAGTTGTACACAGCACCGCACCTGTACTACCTACCTCAAAGGGTAGGCAGAGGAGTTTTTATCCCAAAAACTAAAATTTTCACAAGACTGGTTTTCTGTTTCCTTTCAATTTAAACCTTACGTGTGTACTAACGTAGATACCAACCTAACCCCAGAACCTACAGTAATGTGTCTTACGGACTTACCCCTCGCACCCACTCCTGAGTAGAAACCGTTGCCAAAACACCCGCGAATTTATTGCCGAGCGGAAGTCTTCGCTACTTCCTCGACGTCACAATGGCTCATCCGTTTCCTGTGCACACTTGAGAGTCAAATGTATTATTATTAGTTTCCTTATTATTATTAATTTGAACTACTTGTGGTGTATGTTAGGTAAATTATATGTAAAAAGGCGCATAGAAAGCAGTTGATATTATTGTAATAAGAGGGCTATTTGGATCGAACACATTTATGAAGACGCTGACAACACCTAAACCGCGGTCACTGTCAGACTGCGTCGAAAAGAAAGAGAAGCGCGATGACACAACGCTTGTAATTTATTGCAAAATATGAAGCAATTATCTCTTTACTCAAAATTGAGTTGAGTTATCGAAAATAAAAAACAACCAAGTTCTGCATTCAAATAAGACGTTTTTTTATTAATTAAATACGTAACGTACGTTGATATTTAACACAGATATTTTAATTTAGAACTCAAGGTAAAAGGTTAATTTACCATTACTTTGTAACAAGATATTTTTGTCTGAGAAATATGTTAAAAATTAATATAATATTTTTTCCCCTATCACAAACAATACATGTTTGGCAATTTTTTTTTCTTACAAGCCTACTTTGGTCAATTGCCTCTTGTCAGCGCCTTAACACCACAATGTATTTACGAGTATTACACAATGACTTTTTCTTCTTGACAAAACAGTTTGTAGTGACAGATTAAAACAGTTGTGCTCGAATCTTAAAACACTCTCATGTAGCTATAGAACCTCCATCAAATATCGCTCATTGGCATGAAGCGTGACATAACAAAAAAACCGCAATTTTGAGTTGGCTGCAGTTGTCTCTGCCGTTGACGAATCGACGGCTGCAGTTCCCTCTGCCGTTGGTTTATATGAGATGAGCACTAAAAATGAGGGAGGTAGAGAGTTGTGACTTTATTTCGTCGCATTCTTACCGCTGCTTTAAAACTTTTAATTCATTATACCGATAAACTACTCTTTTTTTAATTATGTCAAGCTTCTTGAAAATGAACGATATGTTGGTGTACTTACTACTTAATATATTTTATAACGAAATAGTTACCCAGTAACTAACTGGGTTGTGGAGATCAGATAGGCAGTCGCTCCATGCTCCATACTGGTATCCAGCTGTATCCGGCTAGACTGGAAGCCGACCCCAATATGGTTGGGAAAAGGCTAGGCAGATTGATTGACTATTATCCTTTATCAATATTCATTTACTCATTAAGGTGCAGATATATGATTTTTGTAACTTTTAAATCTGTTCTTACGCCTTCATATATTGCAAATAAATTACGAAAAAAATGTATGTTAAACTAGAACGCATACATAGCATTTATATATAATATGTGAATAATTAAGTATTGTATTATATTCCATGTTATTAGATGCCATGGGATCTGGAGGCAAAAGTCCTCGCGCACGTATGGGAGTGGCGCGAGGAGGCGAAACGCCGGGGCGTAAGTCCGCTGCCGCGAGAAATCGCGGCACAGCGGACGGAGCTCCGGCGGGATCTCATGGCGTCATGGAAAGTACGGTTGTCGCAACCCAGTGCTGGGCACGCCACGATTGCGGCGATAAGTCCCCTCTTTGAGGAGTGGCTGGAGAGGCGCCACGGCATCCTCACCTTCCGCCTGACGCAGGTCCTCACCGGACACGGAAGTTTCGGGAAGTTCCTGTGTCGGATAAGGCGGGAGGAAACGTCCGGGTGTCACCACTGTGTGGATCACCCGGAGGACACGGTGGAGCATACGGTGGAGGTCTGCCCCGCTTGGGCAGAGCACCGCCGTGTCCTCGTGGAGGCGATCGGCAGCAAAGACCTCTCGCGTCCGGCCCTGGTTCAGGCCATGGTACGGAGCGAGAGGGCATGGGCAGCCGTCACCTCCTTCTGCGAAGCAGTAATGCTCGCGAAGGAGGAGGCGGGACGGTTGAGGGAAAGGCAAGTTTCGCGCCCTCTCGCCCCTAGCCGCCGCAGGAGACGCCCAGGGCGTCGGGAATCCCGGGCGGATTTCCGGCCACCGTAGGCGCGGGCTTGCGGACGGTGAGCAATGGGTAGCTCACCGTCCGGTAAGGACCAGGCCCGGGTCGACGGCGCGTCGTATTCCACGCGCGCCTCAAAGAGATGTCGTCAGCACAAAAGTAGGGGTCCACTAGGGCCGATGCCTGCCGGGGTCGCGGGAAGGTACTTATGGGTCACCGAGGCCCCCGCAACACAGGCAACAGGAAGGAATACGGGTGGGTTTTAGTCAGTAAGAGTCTGACACACCCTCCCGCTCCGCCCAGAGCGGGAGAAGTTATTTGATGATTTCCCAACCTCAAAAAAAAAAAAAATACATAGCATTTATATATAATATGTGAATAATTAAGTATTGTATTATATTCTATATGTGAATAGTTAAAAATACTTTATGAAATACATTCAGGAAGTAATGTCTACCCAAAGCATAAAAAACGATATGACTTTTAAACTACCTAAGATATTTTCATGATTTTTTGTTTTTGCATGAACAGGCTATTTGGTTACCTATAATTTAATTTGAGATTTTTTTTTAATATTCTTGTTTTCGTTACTAAAATTTAATATTCCCTATGAAACCGAACGTCAGTGCGGCGTGAGCGCGAAGTTCAACGGTGATTATCCGACACTTAAATTAATTGTACCTCTGTACCGCCTAAAGTTAATTTTAGTAAAAGCTAAAACCTTTTCTTGGACTATTTCAATAAAAATCTTATTGGGCTACCACCCCAATAAGATTTTTATTGAAAGAATCCAAGAAAACTACTGAAATCGATTCTATTGCTAATCTGAAATAGCTAAAAAGAACTTTATAAAGTGTATGAAATGGAAACTCTTTAGGGCCAAACGCGGACGAATCCTCGTTCCCACCCAGTTACAGGCCGAATATAAACTGTTCCTATATCCGTTCGGCATATAGCATAGATAATAATAGAACAAGGGTTAGCAAAATCTAAAAAAGTTAACTGACCGAAAAGGTTCCGGAATAAAAATACATAATGTGTTGCTGGAATTTGGGATCATGAAATATTATACTTTTTACGATCTTACATGAAAAGGTGAATGGCCATGTAAAAGCCAAAATAGAAATTAATTACTTAGTTATGGAACATGATTAATAACAGTAACGGTTACTGAACAAATTATTCCAGCTTTTGGCTAAAGATAAATCTACAAGAAATCTGTCAGGATTAATTAAAAGAAAATACAACATTACTCTAGTCAACGCACGTATATTTGACCTAAAGTTTGGCCACCGAGTCGTGGCACAAGGAAATTAAGGCAAATTTCAAAAATCTTCAACTGACAACATGAAATAAAGTTTGAAATGTTATCATAATCCTACATTCCTAGTCATATCAACAAACTAATTATCATAAAAATACAAAAATACCAAATCGTACTTTTTTTTCAGTCTTTATATTAAATAAATTTATTTACATAACCAAATTACAAGATGATTATTAACATTAACTAAATTAAATTAAAACTAAGTTAAACATAAAAAAGGCCCTCGAGGCATTGTACCGAGGAGGCTGGCGGCATTTCCTCGCTGAATTGCAATGCTGATGCGTTGAGCGAGAAAGCCGCCAGGTTTTCGGTCACAAGTTACATCAACCAGACGTTTCTCGATTTCCGCAAATAACTGATGCGCACTGGGACCCCACGGACCGAGGGTCTCGACACCAAAGGGCACAAAGTTGTACTCTCTGCCAAAGCCTCTATATTTTATAAGTTTCAGATTTTCGGCATTTTCCACCGCTGCACTTGTCTTTATATTTATGTTATATTATATATATATATATATATAGGTAAGTTACTTACTTTTTGTATTTCATGTTGCCAATTGAGATTTGGAGACCTTGGTTAAAATATGAATGTCCAAATGTTTCGCGACTTGAACCATTTTCAATCAGTACCATCATCCAGCAATTGAAACTGCGCACCCAAGTCTTTACTTGCATGTGCATTTATTGTTACTAACTTAGCAGAAGAGCTTACTTAGCAGAGAGAGCAGTGGTGGCCCAGTGGTAACGGCCGCGACTTACGAGTTGTAGGCCGTGGGTTCGATCCCAAAAGCACTTTGTGTAAATAATTTCATCACCACTGCTCTCAAAACGATGAAGGAAAACATCATGAGGAAACCGGCATGTCCTAGAACCAAAAATTCGAAGACATGTGACATCTACCAACCCGCACTGGGCCCACGTGGTGGATTATGGCCCACTCCCTCTCGTAGAGAGGCGGCCTGTGTCCAAGCAGTGGGAACATTGTAGGCTGATTATGTACTTAGCAGAAAGAGTGCCGCCGGGCTCATATCGACACACTTTCAATCCAAAGCTTAATTTGCCTTGCAATAAAATTTTCCTACAAATTACACGTGACTCGTCGCATGGCTGCATGCATGCTGGACATTGCTGGTTGTCCTCCCACTGTACCAACATATCCCACGTTAATGTAGAATGTTACATTCCACACCATAATGCACGTGTTTGTTAGGTAAATAAAATAAAAACATTGTTCACACTTATGTAAGCAGAAATTACAAATAAACCCTAATGTCCTTTCTTTGGTATTGTTCGTTGAATCGTTGCGCTCCTCAAGTTCTGAGTTGTGCTGTACGATTACTGACAAATGACTGTGGATAGGTCCACTCATTCTGTGTGGTTTTTTCCTCAAAAGACAATTTCAGACACCAATCTACATGGTCTTCACATGATCTAACCAAGATTATGTCTGGACTTTAAGAGACTGTGACCTCTGAGTTTGTTTCGGCCTTTCTTCTCAGAGTAGGCAGACAGGAAACGCCGAACACATCTAGTTTTTTTTCTAAATATGCCGTGTAAAAGTGTTTGTACAAACCTACTTACAGAAAATAAAATCATTTAATTTCACTCATTTCTATCCACGGTATAGTTAAAGCCGCTATAACAGCCGCTTCACTTTTTTTCATTTTTGCCTGTAGTGCATGTTTTACTCGAAATGAAACGTATAAACACAAAATATATCAAAAGTGAAAAATGAATCCATTAGTGAACCGACCCAACGATGCTGGATTTCGGCACTCGCCTACCTTATGTTCGAAAAATTAAAAGAAAGATGCAAATGAACATTCTTGTGAATGAAATGAAAATGAAACTTCACTACAGTCAAGCGTCTGACATCGGCTTAAAAGTCCATAATAAATACCTCAGTACTACCTCGCTCTTTATCTCGCTCGCACACTGCTCGCCGTCACGCGAGCAAGCGAGACAGGGTGGCAGGGAGAAGGCTCCAAGGCGCCGATAGTTTAGGTGAATTCTTTTTATGGTGAAAATAAAAAAGACTTAGTATCTACTTTATATTTCGTTCAGTTATTATGCAAAGTTTCATGATCTAATTTAAAGTATTTTTAAACCACGCGGACCCAGTGCGGGTTGGTAGATGTCACATGTCTTCGAATTTTTGGTTCTAAGACATGCCATTTTGAGAGCAGTGGTGATGAAATAATTTACACAAAGTAAAGCCTACCTAATCGTAAATCGCGTTCGTGACCACAGGGCCACCACTGCAAATTTTTTGAATACTAACAGTTTATTATTCGGTTTGGAGGTCACTTTGTGATTTTTATACGTCCAGAAAATTTTATAGAGTCGGATTTTCGTGAAACACCTCGACTTTATCATATATTTATTTCAAAATGAATGCTGCAGTATTTTCGATTTAACGGAGGATCGTGCAACCAATTTGAGGTGTTATGGCCTCTTAAGGTGCAGATATATGATTTTAGTTACTTTTAAATATTTTATTATGCCCTCATATAATGCAAGTAAGTTATGCAAAAATGTATGTTAAACTAGAACGCACGCTCTTGTTATTCTTTATGTGAATATTTAAGTATTGTAGTAAAATACTATATGAAATAAATTCGGGAAGGGTCAACCCAAAGCATAAAAAACGATATTACTTTCAAAGTACTTTAGATATTTTTATGATTTTGTTGTGTATGAACAGACTATTTTATTATCTGTATTTCTCTTTGTGTTTTTTTTTTCAAATATTCGTAATGTCCGATACTAAAAATAAATATTTCCTATGAAACCGAACGGCAGCGGCGACTCAAAGAGAGCGCGACGCGGCTTTGTATGGCTAAGATGAATTTGTATGGTCGCTGCTGACGATAATATCGCCTGTTGTCCATCATAACTCCTGTTAATAATTTATGCTATTACCTAATATAAAATTATTGTATCTAGCTATCTATACATTTTCTACAGTCCCAAAGTACAATAATCGATGCGCACAGAATTTTCAAGTTACATCGAAGTCAAATACTTGAAGTTGTAATTTATATCAGTACAAACAGTTTGTTTAGACAATGGCGCATTGTCCGTCCAAGACAAACTATAAATCTATCGGGCTGTGGGGTGAGCAGTTTTCAATAATTCGACAAGTTGCTAACTTCCCGAACACCGGACTTACGGACCAAGAAAATATACAACTCGCTTACTGACCAGTTTTTTAAGTGATGGGTACGAGAACTATCGATATCGATATTAATTGAGGGCATTCATATACTCCATGACTAACGATACCTCTTAAATGTGCGACTAACACAACCTATGCAGCCAGCCCAGTATCACCTCACTGACTACTGATTATATGTTTACCACATATTTTACCAGATAATTCTTGCATTTAAGGAAGAAAAAAACTGTTGTAAGCAAAATCGTTAGACGACAAATTTAACTTTTGTTAAAAATTAACAAAGAAAACGACTGTTAACTGTTAATTGATATACAGTTTATAAATGCAAAAAACTAATTGACGGTTGAGAAAATCCTGTTACTCTTTTTTCAGAGTAAACTTATCATATTTGTAGCCTCCCTTTAAAATTTATCGACAGCCACACCGCTCCTCATCGTCACAACACTAAAATATCGGGTGCGGTGTTTGCGAGCGGCAAGTCTGAGCATTTAAGCTGAAACAGTAGCTTACTTATTACCTGAGATGGCACAACTTGCTCTAACTAAACCGTGCTCTATTCTCATAGAGACGCTCATGAATATTTGAAAGGAATTGCGGTTAGATTTCAGTTGCTTCGCAGAACTTTGTTCTACTTAGATTCCAGAAAAGGATAGGAATTATAGAAGACCTATTTTAATTGGTAAAGGACAGCTAATGAGACACAATTGATTTTCTATTGTTTGACTCCAAATCGGTATCGCGCGTAGCTTAACAGTTTAAGGCGATGACAAGAGGTAAATGACCAAAATAGGCTTGTCTTAAGAAAAAAAATTGCCAAATGTAGTTTGTGGTAGCGGAAAAAATATGTGTTAATATTGAACATATTTCTCAGAACTTGGTTGTTACCAAAACACGATTTAAAATAAAATCTCTATACAAACTAACGTTAAACTAAACTTACCTTGCGTTCCAATCCAAAATATCTGCAAATATCAACATACGTTACGTATTTAATTAATATCAGGAACATCTTCTTTGAATGCAGAACTTGGTTGTTTGTTATATTCGATTAGTCAACTCAATTTTGAGTAAATAGATAATTGCTTCATATTTTGCAATAAATTACAAGCGTTGTGTCATCGCACTTCTCTTTCTTTTCTATGCACCCTGACAGTGACCGCGGTTTAGGTGTTGTCAGCATCTTAAGAGCTAGCTGACATACGTACATTTTCTTTTAAAAAATATATCAATTCTATTAGATTTCTAAACAGTAACTTTAAGTAGGTTGTATGATATATAAAAATATTCATAAAGTTATTGCAAAAGTCTGTTGCTGTTCAAGCTATCCAGTAATTGTTAATTTTTGTACGAACGCAGTTACTACACTCATCATCTGCCTGCCTTTTCCCAACTATGTTGGGGTCGGCTTCCAGTCTAACTGGATGAAGCTGAATACCAGTAGTTTACATGAAGCGGCCGCCTGTCTAACCTCCACAACCCAGTTACTGGGTAATACGATACCCCTTGGTAAGACTGATTATCAGACTTTCGGGCTTCTGACGACCCGTAACGACAGTTAAATATCTAGGTATGACAGCCGGGATCAACGGGTTAACGTGCTTTCCGAGGCACGAAGTCTTGGTGTGTAAAGATGGTCACCCATCCCACTGATCGATCGACCCGTGTGGCTGTTATTACCTACTTAATGACGATCCTCTCAACACTATCCTATTCATATTCAGACATTATCGACATCAGTCTGACTGAACCAAGCAAAAACTATATGTCCTCGGGCTCGAAATATTTTGATTCACGTACTAATTAAGACGCTGACAACACCTAAACCGTGGTCACTGTCAGATTGCATAGAAAAGAAAGAGAAGCGCGATGAGACAACGCTTGTAATTTATTGAAAAATATGAAGCAAATATCTATTTACTCAAAATTGAGTTGAGTAATCGAAAATAAAAAAACAACCAAGTTCTGCATTCAAACAAGACGTTTTTGTTATTAATTAAATACGTAACGTATGTTGATATTTAATGCAGATATTTTGGATTAGAACTTAAGGTAAGAGCTTAGTTTAACGTTAGTTTGCATCGAGATATTTTTTCAAAACCTGTTTTGGTAAATAAAAGTTCAGGGAAATATGTTCAAAATTAACATATATTTTATCCGCTACCACGAACTATACAGATTTGGCAATTTTTTTCTTAAGAGAAGCCTATTTTGGTCAAATGGGTCTTGTCAGTGCCTTAATAGTACTATGTACTAAGTGATATTAATTAGATTCTAATTCATTTAATTAATAGCTTTTAGTAAAAATTGGTCAATATTCCTCTTTTCACAGAACTAAATCGCAGATGCCTCTCTCTACCCAACGACCGTGTCGCACTTAGTAAGCCTGGCTCGCGCGGCTCTATCTCCGAAACAATACATCGAAGTATTAATAACTTAAGACTTCGCAACTTAACTAACAGCTGACGCTCTTTCCTTCGTTCTACCTAAATTATATTACACTCTGCTGGTACTGGTACTAGGCCATTTTGTGCGATTAATTAAGGGGTTTTTTTAGACGCAATGCCAAAAGTCAAAGTCAAATTATTTATTTCAAATAGGCACTTTTAAACGTAAAATAAAATAAATTTGCAATTGTAGAATTGACCGTGGCATATCGGTGTATTCACGAGAACATGTTTTTCAACTATTTTAGTTAAGTTTGTTTTTGGGATAAATTCATCCCAACTAAGGAACCCTTCATTGTACGTGGTCCGACACGCACTTGGCAGGTTTTATATTTATTTTGTTATTTGCATTTTGTGTTTCATGAACTCCAAACAACCGCTATTCTTCTTTATTTTAGATACTAGAGATATTAAGGCCTAGTTACTATTTTACATCGAATGCTTAATGTAAGCCTTCATCTTCGCATGAAGAAAGAAAGAAAGAAATAACGCAAAATAAAAATAACAAAATATATCGATGGTCCCACATATCTACATATACACGGTGATTTTTAATTAACTGTTAATCTTTCAGATGGTGAAAGTACTCATGATTATAAACAACTTTCACTATGGGACCAACTATGAAATAGCAAAAAAAAAACATCTGTTTCATACATTTTCATCGGAAAACTATAGCATTATTGTATGTAACAGCTGATATTTTTTTCGATATTTCCGTTGGTCTCATAGTGAAAGTTGTTCATAATCATGAGTAGGTACTTTCACTCCCTGAAAAGTTAACATTGAATTAAAAATCACCATGTATAAGTTTCAACTCGATTTCAGTCACGTCGGTAGCATCAGCATTGGCCTCGCAAAGAGGTTTCATAGTACAGGTGTTATAGCACAGAGAGCAGGACAAGAGATGAGGCATCGTTTGAGTTGCAGCTCCACAATCGCCTTGTGGATTATTGGAGTAAGTATAGACATCCTTGCAACACTGAGCAGTTAATGCAGATATTACAAGCCCCACACGACTATAAATCCATTTAAAACCATGTAAAGCCATCGAAGCAAGTCGTTCAAAGCACACGCAATCAGTATTAGGTATTCATGAACAATGTGCAGATAAATGAGCAGTCGATAGTTTGAGCGGGTCGCGGAGATTCCTAATCAAAGATGCGGGCTGCTCGAATCTTAGCAAATTGGTAAGGGAGACACCCTTGTTCGGTTTAGGGCTGTCGCAATGGAAATACAAGTTAAATTAATTATGCGTACTTTTTGGTGGGTTCCACAGAAGCGAACGGTTTTTTTTTTATAAGAAGACGTCTGGTTCTGCCAACGTATTTGTAAAATCTGCGTTACGAAACTTAAGTATTTCTTCTACCATGAGGTGATTCTGGAATACATACCACATCATCATCTGCCTAGCCTTTTCCCAAATACGTTAGGGTCGGCTTCCAGTCTTACCGGATACAGCTGAATACTAGTATTTTACATGGAGCGACTGCCTATCTGACCTTCACAACCCAGTTGCTAGGTAACACGATACCCCTTGGTAAGACTGGTTGTCAGACTTTCGAGCTTCTGACGACCCGTAACGACTGTCAAAGATCTACAAATGACAGCCGGGACCAACGGCTTAACGTGCTTTCCGAGGCACGGAGGGGTCTTGGTATGTAAAGATGGTCACCCATCCACGGACCAACCGCGGCAAGCGTAGCTTAACCTGATCGATCGACCCGTGCGGCTGTTATTACTTAGCCACAAGCCCCTCACCATACAATACATACCATATATTACTATCATTATGTAGCTTAACAAGACTTTGGTTTAATGCTACATTTATAAAGGATTCCCAGCAGTTGACGCGCGCGTTGGAAATTTGTTAAAGGTCACTGACCGGTCAATCACCGACCGACAACACACCGCCTGGACTGCTGATTCAAGAAGCAATTCAATTTAGCGCATGAAGATGAGCACTACGAATGAATTTTTGAAAATTCATATCATAACGTGGTTAACTGAAAGGAGGATGAAAGTTTGGACGGAAGTTCATAATTTTGGCTGATGGGAAATCTTATCAGGAACACAGCTTTTTTTTTGGGGAGGGATATTATCAAATAACTTCTCCCGCTCTGGGCGGAGCGGGAGGGTGTGTCAGACTCTTACTGACTAAAACCCACCCCTGTTCCTTCCGTTGCCTGTATTGCCAGGTGGTAACCCTTTCGGAATTTCCCGCGACCCCGGCAGGCATCGGCCCTAGTGGACCCCTACATTTGTGCTGACATCTCTTTGAGGCGCGCGTGGTACACAACGCGGGCCTGGTCTTTATCGGACGGCGAGCTACCCATTGCTCACCGTCCGCAAGCCCGCGCCTTCAGTGGCTGGAAATCCGCCATCAGGTACAGATCCACCATCAGCTTGCATAACCTAAGAGCGTTGCTTAAAGTTAAGGGTCGAGTAAAAACCGTTAACCTTGGCCATACAAATGCGCGTGGCGCTTACTTAAGGATATAAAAATTAATATTTTAATTTTTAGTAACGAAAATATGAATATTTGAAAAGAAATTACAGATATAACTATAGATAATAAAATAGTCCGTTTACACAAAAACTAAATCATGAAAGTAGTTTAAAAGTAATATCGTTTGTATGCTTTGGTTAGACATTACTTCCTTTAGTTTCATAAAGTATTTTACTACATTACTTAAATATTCACATATAGAATTGATGTATACGCTTTCTAGTTTAACATATATTTTTTTGGTTAACTTACTTGCATTATTTGAAGGCGTAATAACAGATTTACAAGTCCCTATATCATATATCTGCGCCATGGGTAATGATTAAAGTCTGCTTAACCATACCTTTAGTGATATTTAAACGTCTCTTATGTAACGTAAAAGTAAATAAACCCTTTTTATGTAAGTATTACTGTCTACTAGCTAGGGAATGCAATTTTGATCTCGAATCGAAATCTCGAATTGCTTCGAGATTCAATCCCGTAGGAAGCTAATCTGGTTCTTGCTCTCGAACGTGATTTCGGGACTGAGCGCGCACGTCTTAGCACACAGATTTGTTGCGTTTTCAATTTATTGCATTATGTATACGCAGTGCAGATGATTATTACTTAAATAAACGTTGAATTTTTGTTTCGAGACTTGATAGAAGTTTTTTTATTTACAAAATAAAACATTTTTTTTTTAGAAATGGCTAATTTGCAGGTATCCTCGTGGATTTTATCTGCTTCATCGGGCTTCGGTGGGGCCAGAAGGGCCTCTCACCTAGCACAAAATAAAACACGATTAGGTCCCGCCTAAGTAGGTGTAGTTTTCATTTTAATTCAGTTTATGATTTTTTCCAAAGGCATAGTTTTATAAAGTAGGCGAAAGACGAAAACTCGATCTCGAAAATCTCGAAAACGATCTCGACCGGCAAACAGTCGAGATCTCCAGATTGCATTCCCTAATATCAACTACTTATGTGTGTGTTTATTTTAATATTTTCCAGACCCTTCAGCGTGCCAGCCCTGCATCACCCAAGGAGTCTGGCATAACGTCGTCTTGAGTGGTCACCGGCACCGCTAATGTTACTCAAAGAGCTTTCAGACGATACATACATTCATACCGTCCCCTCCCTACGCGGTAATTAATTAATTTAACTACGACTTGTTACTCGATGGGGAATGGTTTAATTTTAGTTTAATTGATTTGATACTTAATCGTTGTTAAAGCTGTTTTAAATAAATTAAGAATGTAATGATAATTATCACATAAACTTTTCATTATTTTCATCTTGTCCCATCATATACCAAGTTCCCAATCTTAATGCATTGCAGTGCCTAAGTCCACACAAATACCTAAAAAACCTTTTCGAAAAATACCTACAAACTTATTAGAAAGAAAATCTTACTAGCATTGAAAACACCAACTTCCTGTTCTTCAAATGAATCGAATCTAATAAGTAGGTAACTATTCGCGTGGACGAGCTGTTGGTCTTCATACGTTTAGGCCCACAGGCCTTTTGTACACGGTTCACGGTTTCTTAACGGTACGGCGTATAAACCACGCCGTAGAAAAAACGTGTTTGTCAACAAACTTCCATAGCGATCCATACAACACTAGCGACCGTGCCTACACACAGCGAATAAACCACTCCGTAGAAAAAAACAAGCGAGCCTTAGAGTATTCGCTTATGATGTGGCATCTCACCTTGGTAATAAGCAGCTGAGCAGCGACAGAAAGTCACCTCAGAATTTAAAAAGCTAAATACTGAAATATTTATTCGAATAATTACTCACTATTAGTGGTCGCCCTACTTACAATCTATACAAGGTGTCGTTTTGCATCCTCGTTAAATTAAAGGAGGTAATAACTATGCTAATGATTCTCGACACGAATGAATAATAAAATAAGAAGATTTAAATTCTTATTTTTTCTAATTTTCGGGAATCGGCATGTGTGGGACACGCATGTTAAAACGCGGCCCGTGCGATACCGCACTGTAACTGCCCTTTTACACACACTCTACCGCATACGCAACGGGGTGATTCTTTTCTGTGAAAGTGGTGTAGGTATTCTAAAATACTATCAAACTTAAATACCTAAAAAAACAAGTATGTATTAATTATTGAGCAGGTATCGTAATTTTATTTGATCATATATGTCTTTCATGGCAGCCTCCTGAAATTTGACGAGGATGCAAAACGACACCTTGTATAGTACTTACTAATTCCATGAGTATACTAACCCCAAGCTAGTATAAAGTACTTACCAATTCCATGCTATTATAAAATACTTACTTATTCCATGCTCAAGCTTTCACTTCCTGTCTACACACTTCCGTCCCTTTTCACGAAATTACTCCCACAGGAAATGAACGATTTACACATCAAAAACTTGTCTGACAACAAGCTTCCATAGTGATCCATACAGCACTGACGACCGTGCCTACACACGGCGAATAAACCGTAGTTTTTCACGGCAAGAAAAACGTGTGTCCACAAAGGGCCTACGAAAGCGTTTTTTTTTTCTCACCTGTTCGCTTTTTCAATGTCATCTGTCTAGCCTTTTCTCAACTATGTTGGGATCGGCTTCAAGTCTGACCAGATGCAGCTGAATACCAGTATTTTACATGGAGCGACTGCCTATCTGACCTCCACAACCCAGTTACTGGGTAACACGATACCCTTGGTAAGACTGGTTGTCAGACTTTCGGGCTTTTGACTACCCGTAACGACTGTAAAGATCTACAAATAACAGCCGGGACCAACGGCTTAATGTGCTTTCCGAGGCACGGAGGCGTCTTGGTATGTAAAGATGGTCACCCATCCACGGACCAATCGCGGCAAGCGTAGCTTAACTGCGGCTATTATTACTTAGCCACAAGCCCCACCGTCTTTTGTCTTCGCTTTTTCAATGTAGGTAGGTAGAAAATACTCATGCGAATCAGGCCTTACTTAGTACTGAACATCATAGGCATGTAACTCTTGCATCTAAATAACTAATATTATGTACGTAAATGCTACTTTGCTTTCTAATGTGCTGTGCACCTAAATAAACTTTACACTTAGCATAAAACAAAAAAGAGATGCAAGAAAGATTAGATTTCCTATTACCTAAAAACTGATGCAATAATGTCTCAATTCTTTGAAACTTATCCACTCTGAAAAGTCTATTCTTTTATGACTGATTTTTTAACGCCTATAAGCTGAAATAGAGCAGAGGTGGCCCAGTGGTAACAGCCGCGACTTATGAGTTGTAGGTCGCAGGTTGGAACCCTGACAAGCGCTTTACTTTGTGTAAATTATTTCATCACCACAGCTTTCAAAATAGTGAAGGAAAACATCGTGATGAAAACCCAAAATCCTAGAACCAAAACTTCGAAGACATGTGACATCTACCAACCCGCACTGGGACCCAGCAGTGGGAACATTATAGGCTGATTATGTAAAACAAGAAAGAGATGCAAGTAAATAAACCTATCAATGAAAAGGTCTTTCTCCTTCCACAAAAGTTTTACTTCAGATGTTAGGTTTATACCTAAAAATATGGGAAGTTACTAGTTAGGTTTCAGCATTGTTATTGTAGACGATATATGTATGTCACGGTCAATTTTCCAACTGCAAATTTAAGTTGGTCGATTATTACTCGTTAAGGCTTCTGCAGACTGGGGTAATATCGCAGGCGCGACAGGCAGCAATTTGCCTGTCAGGCTCGCGATATTGCCCCAGTCTGCAGAAGACTTTAACTTGTAATGCGCACTTAGCTGTAATAGTTTTACTTTTAATTTCATTATATATACTACTGCCATGATGTTTTCTAGATAATCTAGGTTTAACGTTATCATTTTTTATTAGTAATGGTGAACAATAGAATCACAGCTAAATAGTTTAATAATAATACATAGTAAAATTTTCCAACTAAGCCGATGCGACATCTATCTGGGAATAGAGGCATCTCATCTAGGTGCTAGCGCCATCTGTTGAGGGGTAGCAGTCAGTCTCCACAGTTGGCGCCACCTCGTAATGAAAAGTATTACTAAACTAAACTTAGCAGTGACATCTATAAGCCAATAGAATAATTATGACATATATTTTGTCGAGTCGTAAGTTACGCTTACGACTGGCTACGACTCGTAGCAATACGCTACGGCTACGGGTGGCTACGAAGACTGAAATTCTGGTTACCTGAAAGTGTCGTTCGTAGGACGTACTTTTGTAAGGCTTAATTTACGGAATTCACTGTTTTGGCATGTCCTGACTCTTATTTTACAGCTCGAAAGCAGTCTAGAAACCTGAAACTTAGTTTTAAAGCTTATTTTAAGTCTCTACTAGCTGACCTGACACATGTCCTGCCCAAATTTCAATAATTAATATAATAATCCCATAGAAAAAAGTACTTTCAGTTTTTTTTTTCTTTTCTTTAACCCTTATTCGGAATATATCAAACATTTTTTAAACAAAATTAACTAAATCGGACCAGCCTTTCTCAAGTGATGCACTTACCAACGAACAGCATTGCATTTTTACGAGCTTTTTAATAGCTGGCTTTTCCTTTAGTCGCATTGTCATCTATTTTTCAAGTACTTCCTGCCGTTCGATTGAGCTGAAACTTGGCATACTGAAACTTGGTAAGCTACTTATATGAGTTGATCTGAGGATGGAGCTCGAATATGGCCACAGGACCTCCTCAACTAAATAAGATAGCGTCGTTGAGTTTGAACTCGTCGGTTTTGTCTTGACAAGAACTATAGCCCAAGATGATGTCCAGGGTCTGATGACGGATCAGGAAAGTGGCCATAGGAACTCCTTAATTAAACAAGATAGCACAATCGTATTTGGACTCATTACTCGAGTATTGACAAGTTCTATTACACGAGGTGGTGTCCAGGACCTGATGATGATAAGTGATTTTATTTCTGTAAGTAGGTGTGTACAAACACTTTTACACGCCAATCATATTTTAAAAACTAGATGTGGTTGGCGTTTCCTGTCTGAGAAGAAAGGCCGAAACAGACTCAGAGGTCATAGTCTCTTTTGAAGTCCAGACATAATCTTGGTCAGATCATGTGAAGGCTATGTATATTGGTGTATGAAATGGTCTTTTAAAGAAAGAAGCTGACCTCAGAACTTAAGGAGATCAACGACTCGACGAACAAAACTAAAGAAAGGACATTTGGGTAAGCCGCATAAAGTACTCAAACTGCCAGATTATCATTAAAACTAACGAAGAAAATATATATAAATATATTATAAAATATGGGACCATATAAATAGTACTCACATTTACAATAATGTCACGTCAATCAATAAAAAATGTAAATATTAATTCTAAAACACTTACAATACATTAGTGTAAATAGTTTATTGCTTAAATTAATCCCAAGCCTTTTTGTAGTACAAGTAATATTTAACTTTATAGATTATTTTTGACAGTTTCTGTTTAATCAATGATTTAAATTTATTGAGCCTCAGGCTTGCAGTTTATTGAAAAACGTATACTTTAACACTTAAATAAATTACTAATTTTTCGGAGCCTAGTCTTGGGCACAATAAGTAAGTATTTGTTGCTATTTATGTTATGAATGTCACTGTGTTTAAAATATAGATTAATATTCTTTTTTACATAAATCAGGGACTTACTCATATACCTACATATTGAGATGCGACTGTTATTATGTTTATTTCCTTCCTCCTCAGTGCCTGCCTACAACTTAGGTTATTAATTTCTCGAATGGCTCGTTTCTGCAGCACTAATATAGCCTGACTGTCGGCTGCATTTTCCCACAGCAAAATGCCGTTCGACATTACACTATGGAAATAACTAAAATATTCTAATTAATCTGTTTCTATATCAGTCAAATGGCGGATTTTATAGACCGCGTAGGCTGCAGAGCTTAGCCGCTTTGACAATTTGGTTATGGGTCTACCCTTTATGGCAGAACTTTTATTGTCATAACATTATTTTGCCAAACAGCGGACAGCATAAACATCATTTCGCAGAAATTCGTTTGGCACGCACTCATTTATCATACTCATTCAAAACGGGTAGTATTTAAACGCAAATCAAAAAATATCCTTTTTCTATGCAATAAGATTCCGAATTCCCATCAAAATTACTGATTGCACAGCAAAATATTCAACTCAAAATATCACTAAACACACTACAATTTATTTTCGCAGCGTACAGCAATTTTTCTTAAAGCAAAAGCTTTTTTATCAATGCACAGCTAATAATCTTAATGCACATTATACATGTTAACTCTTTTTCTTTTAAATATAGCTTCTATTTTTATATTATGTACAGCAGTTTTACTAAATAAAACAGCATTTTATTAGCCACTGTCGTTACGGGGACAGCGGGACGTGATTAAATTTATTTCCCGTTGTCCCCATAACGTACATATAAGTAAAATGTAGCAGCTTAATAATCAGTTGTTAGCTTTGTTTTAATTTAAACTGGCATCGAATTTTTGTTTTGGTAATAGAGGGCATCTGGTTAATGGTTAATGGTCACTGTTCTAACCTAACCTTACCCAACAACTGATTATCACGAACTATGAATTATATTATGAACTGCAGATATGAAAAATTTGCTGTGCTGTCAGTATTTATGCTATGTATGTAGTATTTTTGTACAAAAATAAATTTAACTGTATTGCATTATGAGGAAAAAAGTAATGTTATATTGATGTATAATTTCGAATTATCTGCAGTTTGAGTTTTGTTAAACATTTAGTTTATTTGTAGTGAAGTAAGTTATTAGATGTAAATAAGAATATAAATGATGAGTATGTATTGATAGGCGATTATTTATTTGATATGCAATTTATAATATCCCATTCAAAACTCATAAGTTCAAAGTCAGAATCGTCTTTTGGTATACATTTCATATCAACTAACATTTCCCTGAAAGAAGCATGCAAACATGCAAACATGCATACACCATGCATGCAACAAGCATGCAGCATGCAAGTAAGCATATGCAACATGCAGCAAGAAGAAGCACAACACCAGCTCAAGATGGAAAATTGTCCACAGGAAGTGCTCAATCAAACAAGATAGCACCATCGAGTTTGGACTCGTTGGCTTTGTCTTGACAAGAAGTTTAGTCCAAGGTAATATCCAGGGTTCGATGATGGGGCCGCAAAGTGGCCATAGGAACTCCTCAACCAAACAAGATAGAACCATCGTGTTTGGACTCATTGGTTATATATTTACAAGTGCTATCACACTAGTTGCTGTCCAAGGTCTGATGATGGAGCCGCACGGTGGCCACGGTGGTGTTTGGGCACGTCAATTTTTGTCGTGGCAAAAACTATAGCCTAATGTGTAGTCCAGGGTCTGATGATAGAGGCGGAAGGTGGCTACAGGATCTCCTCAACCTTACAAGATAGCGCTGTAGTATTGGGCTCGTTGGATTTGAATTGACAAGTACCTTACAAGTGAAGGTGATGAAACAGATAAATGCTAAAACAAAGTCTAATACAAAATAATATATAAGTAAAAATATTTTTGAAAACAAGCTTTTAATGAACTAGAAAGTACTAAATAAAACTTAGAACCTTAATACTTTCTTAGAAACTTAAGGTGTTAATGTCGTTCTTACACTTAAAGATAAGCCTCAAGCTTATAAGGAAATATTAAAGTTCTCTGAACGTAAGTTTTATTTAGTACTTTTAGTCTATTAAAAAGCTTGTTTTTAAAATATTTCTGTTTACATTTTATTATTTATATAATAAAGATAGAAGATAAATAGATTAGTAATAGAGAAGAATGAGGGGTCGTATTAAAAACTCTTTTCATTTGCCACCTCAAAAGATTGTGACAGAAAATCAAATTAATAAGAAACAGAAAAAGAATAGTTACTTCAAGAATGACTTTGCTAATAGATTTTCTTTTGTATTAAATTTTAATTAATTCGACAGACGGAATTTATTCGAACTGTTTTATTTAGTAACAATGTTTAGTAGAAAAGTGATTTCGAAACGAACGGTAAGTAAATTATTCTAGATTTTTAAGACATTGCAAACACAAGGGGAGTGGTTTTCTCAAACATGCTTTAGGGATTCTTCTGAGTACCTATGTGTGAATCAGAAGATATATTCATTCTTGTATGTGGTGTGGTACCTTAGTAATGAACAAATATTCTGGAAGGAAATAAAAATCCGTCCTTAAGACGACCCACTGACCAAAATAGTACCTACGCATGCAGTTTTTTGTGAAACTAAGTATTTCGATATACCTACATACAAACAATACTGCAATACCCGAAGCCAGTCCAGCTGAGCTACTTATTTAGCTGCTTGTTGGCAGAAATAACTAAGTAATTTTATAAACTGGTATTTTCAGATCGTTGGAGTAAAGAGGTACGCATTCAGCACACCTCTAAGTAAGACCCACTCGTGTAGACGATATCATCAGGTTAACCAGGTTCAATATGCAACGTAAGTTCTATCTCCTATACTACTTTGTTTTTTGCATGTATATACGCGCTAATCTCTGGAACTCGCAGTCAGATTTGAAAAAATCTTTTTGTATTTGATAGCCCAATTCTTGAGGAGGCTATAGGCTATTTAACATTACGCTAGGACCCTTAGGAGCCGAGCAAAAAGAAAGAACGCTAAGAAAAAACGAAGTAATAGCGCGGCCAGGCGATGCGATGCGACGGGGTGGACCGGGGGAACTAGAAATATCACGCGGATGAAATCGCGGGCAGAAGCTAGTACCTAAAATATAAGCTACCATAACCGTTGTAGCTACAGGAAAACGGTCTTAGGAGACCGTCCTTAACTTTTTGAGACATTTATTCACAGATTTTGAAAAAAAATGTACAGTCAGCAAGAACATGGGCAGTTTTCACAAAAACATTTTTTATCGTCCTTCACTTTTTGAGACATTTAGATCTGCATTCACAGATTTTGAAAAAAATGTACAGTCAGCAAGAAAATGGGCAGTTTTCACAAAAATATTTTTTTGGTGCCAATCGATCCTGTTTCTTACAGGGATCAAAAAACTCTATCAGACCAACAGAGGTTTGGGTACTAGAAAAGTCAAAAATTGCAAAAAACTATTCCCATACATTTCGTAGGAAAGAAACTCAAACTTACTTTTTTATGATGGACAGGTTAGCCTAGTAGTAGGATAAACAAAATTAGTTAGTATAAACAAAAAAGAAGTTATTTGATCATTTCCCAACACAAAAAAAAAAGTACTGAACACTTATTTTTGGTTTTTCATTATTTGTAATTTTGTTTAAGGGTTACTTACTACTCTAGGTACTGACGCTTTAGTTCGAATTTGTAATATTTTAAATTATAATTTGATTATAAATACAATTATCAATCCCTTATTTGCCTTTTCGTTACCTGTAGCACTGTAAAAGAGTTAATGTAGAAAAAGGTACGTTTTGCGAAAGGTGCATTGTGAGAAAGGTGCATTATGAGAAAGGTGCATTTTGAGATTGGTACGTTTTGCGTATGGGGTGCATTTTTCGAAAGGTACATTCTGCGACTGAACCAATTAAAGATAGTGATTTGGACTCGATTTTGGTGTTTGTTTTTATATTGTACGAACTGTTTCAACATGCCGAAAAGAGGACGTACCTACAATCAACAACCAGTCACGCGAATTGGTTGTGAAGTTAACCGAATACTTCGAACGCGAATCAGTTAATGGTGGACCTTTATTGCCCGTAACGCAAGTGCAAGATCGCGTCGCAAAAGCACTTGGAATCGGCAAAAAAACTATTCGACCCATGTTGAAAGAAAAGTATGGGCCTTCCGGTACTGAAGCAAATGTATTACGAACGCCTAAAAAGATGAAGAAAAGCATGCCTGCAATAGGTATTGACACATTTGACGCAGACGCTATTCGAAACCACGTGTATGCTTATTACACAATAAATGAATACCCAACTATATTGAGTAAATTGCTGATATCACTACGAGAGTGTGGCCTGTTTAGTGGCAGTTCCACGTCTTTAATAACAATTATGAAGCAAATTGGATTGAAATACAAGAAAACCGACAAGATTCCTCTTGTTGGTTAAAACTAAATCATATCGTTCCATCATAATTTTCCAATTATGATGGAACGATATGATTTAGTTTTGCACAGAGATTATTTATCCCTTACCTCAGTCTTGAGGAAGATGAACAAAATCACAAATTGTGACAATGTCATATTTATCGATGAGACTTGGCTGAACTCGAATCATACCGTACCGCAGTCGTCGACGGACAATACCAATGCATCTTGCTCAAAAGTGCAAATGGGGAAAGGTGGGGGTTTAGTGAATGATGCCTTACTCGCATTCAAATCTAAAAGTACAAAAGAATATCACGAAGAAATTGACGCAAATAAATTCACAGAGTGGTTTACTAACTTGTTAACAAACCTCCCCGAACGGTGCATAATCATTATTGACAATACATCTTACCATTCAGTTCAAATAGATAAAGCACCTACTCAAGCAAACAAAAAGGCTGATTTAGTGGCATGGCTACAAAGACAAGGCGTTGAAGCTGTCATGTAATTGTTGAAAGCTGAATTGCTGGAACTGGTAAAATAAAATAAACCTGCGAAACTAACATATAAAATTGATGAATTGGCACTTCAGTATGGACACAAAGTGATAAGAACGCCGCCGTACAATTGTCAGTACAATGCTATTGAGTTGATGGGCTCAAGTCAAAGGATACGCAGGTCGCCACAATAAACATTACTCCACATAAAAAATTATGACATTGCTGAAAGAAGCTTGTGCCAAAATTACTAAAGAAGACTGGGCAAAAGTGGTACAAAAAACTCGAAAAAGAATAAAGGAAGATTTTGACAGAGACGTCAATATTGATAATAAAATTGAAAATAAAATAATTATATTTACATGTGACGATAGCTCAACTGACGATTTTGGCTCATCATCCAAAGATAATGATTGAATGAAGATTCAATCACTTTCGCTTTTTCTTGATTTTTTTGTGATTGAGTGAATGTTATTGTAACTAAAAATATTAAATTAAAGACAAATTGACCTTTCGTACCATTGTATCATTTCAACATTCCTACAGTATTAAAGTTTTTTTTCTAATCAGAACTTTAATCCAATGCACTTTACAATACATAATCAAATCGATTAAATACTCATACCAACTTGAATCGATTTATCGTGAGTATCGAGTACCGAGTCGTTACTTCACTAGTTACGTCGCGATGACAAATGTCAAAACGGGCCTTTTATTTTTTGACAACTTTACCTTAGTATCATATCTATAAAAATAAAATCATCAATGGCGAGTACATCACTCGACTTCGGTTTGTGTCATGGCTGAGACTATGGAGTACCTCAGTACAACGCTCGATGACCTCAGGTAGAGCTTCCGAAAGTGTGGGTCTTAAAATGAACATGAACAAGACAAAGGCCATGTCGAATGCCCATGTAACATCCACTGTCATGACGATTGGAGACGGTATACTCAAAGTTGTGGACGAGTGTGTTTACAGAGGAGAAACTGTCCAGTTAGGTATGTCCAACTTCGAGAAAGAGTTCAATCGTCGAATCCGACTCGGCTGGGCAGCGTTCGGGAAGCTACACAATACGAAAGTCTTTGATCAGTGCTTTTTGCCAGTGATGACCTATGGCACTGAAACTTAGTCGCTCACAATGGGCTTTATTAGAAGGCTAAAAGTCACCTAATGGAGAGGGCGTGCTATGGTTGGAGTTTCCCTCCGTGATCGAATCAGAAATGAAGAGATCCACATGCGAAATCAAAGTAACCGACATAGCCCAGAGAATTGCCAAACTTAAGTGGCAGTGGGCAGGGCACATTACTCGCAGAACAGATGGCTTATGGGGCCGCAAAATTCTGGAGTGGCGACCGCGTACCGGAAGAGGTAGCCTTGGAAAGCCTCCTACAAGGTAAACCGATGACCTTGTGAAGGCCGCAGGAATCGGCTGGATGCGGGAAGCACAGATCCGGTCGATCTGGCGGTGTTTGGGGAGGCCTATGTCCAGCAGTGGACGTCTTTCGGCTGAATGTTGATAATGAATGAAATATAAAATAACATCACGCCCGTAATCTCCTAAGGTTTAGGCAAAGGTTTAGCTGAAATACGCCCACATTTCGCTAGTTATGTTTAAAATATATCTCAAGAAATTCTGAGATTTTTAGTTAAAAAGATCCTTGTGTAAGCATGGACAAGTACACCACTCTGTAAAGGACCCCTCGAACGAAGACTGGTTTATACTAGGGATGTTACGGGCGCAGATTTTTTAGCGTCCCCGGATGCGGATCTGAAGTTGAATGTTGATCATAATTTAATTCGTGGCAATTATAATAAAATAATGACTCAATCATTGTAATCATTTAAAAATCAATATACATACTCTCGAAATGACACCTGTTTGATGGATATTTCGTGAAAATGTGACGATTTTTGATTATGATTTTACTAATATTCACCCTTTTCCACCCATATCTGTACCCCACCGATCACAACATATTCCCAAATTTAATTAAAAGCGGTTCAGCCGTTTAGCCGTGAAAGCGTAACAAAATAAACTTACATTCGCATTTATAATATTAGTTAGGAAGAGGGGCTTGTGGCTAAGTAACAACAGCCGCACGGGTCGATCGATCGGGTTAAGCTACGCTTGCCGCGGTTGGTCCGTGGATGGGTGACCATCTTTACATACCAAGACCCAACGGCAACGTGCCTCGGAAAGCACGTTAAGCCAGAGGCGGCGTAAGGCGTGGGCGACGTGAGCCACCGCCCACGGCCTCGCGGTCCAAGGGGCCTCGCGCCTCGAAGGCTTATGCATTACTTAAAACCCTCGGAAGTTCGCGGTTAAGTAAAAATATTCCAAAAGAGCAAATATTAAAAAAAACTGTCAAGATGTGTATATAGTCCTACGAGTGGGTGAGAGTAGTGACTTCCATCTTTACCCAACTTCATTAAAAGATGTGAAACAGCTGCTCCAATACATTACACAAAATAACTTGAAAGAATTAACCCAAATATTTATATTGTCGTTCGAATTTTGTTAACAATACCTTACCGGTATTGCTAGCAAAATTACACAAACAGTACAGCCTCCGCAGAAAGGACCTTTTCTAAATTAAAATAAATTATTATTGTTTATAATAAATTGCCAAGGGCTTGGAAAGATTTGAAAACGGTGCATTTCGAAAGTACACTTCGAAAATTACTGATAGATAAAACATACTACAGTGTAACTGAGTTTTTAACGGACAAAACGTTTTCTGAATACCTGTAATGTTTTAAATAATTTATTAGTGATTTATTTGAGGAATGCTACATATATCTACGACCTGAATTTTAGTGTTTGTTTGTTTGTTTATTTATGTTCGACCACGATTTTTATTCCTATATAATTATACTGTTAATGACAATTTAAATGTTTTACCATTTTATTTAATGTAGGTATATTTGTTATAATTAGGTTAATGTATTAATGACAATTTGAATTTTAATAATTTTTGATATTGAATGTAATAATTAATTTAATGTTTTAATTAGAATTTAAATTTTAACAATTTTGTATAATGAAAATGTTTGCATGCCGAATGGTGAAATATGGCAGAACTGATTTATACCTACTACTATCTACTTATGTATTACCCATATTTGCAAATAAACTCTATTCTATTCTATTCTAAAACGAATAAAAACATATTTATTTTATTCAATGAGTCAAGAAGGACTTTCAGCTTTGGCAGTTTTATCTATTGAAGCAGATAATTATAGCATCTAATTTGGACTACGATGCAATCATTAAAGAGTTCAGTAAGGCTAAAAACAGGAAATTTCAGTTTTTTTAATACATTTTTTGATTTTTCTTCTATTTTAGTCAAAAATGTTTTTTATTTTATAAAATCCGTCTTCTCGCGCCACCAGAGGGCCTCGCAAAATGTACCTGGCCCACATCAAATTTAGATCTTGAATCTGACACTGGTTAAGCCGTTGGTCCCGGCTGTTATTTGTAGGTCTTTGACAGTTGTTGCAGCTCGTCAGAAGCCCAAAATTCTGACAACCAGTCTTACCAAGAGATAACGTGTTACCCAGCAACTGGCTTATGGAGGTCAGATAGACAGTCACTCTATGTAAAATACTGGTATTCAGCTGCATCCGGTTAGACTGGAAGCTGACCCCAACATAGTTGGGAAAAGGCAGGCTGATGATGAATATTAGTTACGATATAATTTTAATTTTCAGCTCCAAGACTAAGAATATGTTGACAATAATAACGCAGCAACAGCAGCTGATCCGGAATGTAAACACCACGTCTGCATTGCGGAAGGAAGAAACAGTATCTGCACCTACCTTTCCAGATTCAGTCACCAGCGGCGATGCCAAGTAACAATAGAACTTGTTAATTTTCTTTAAATTAATTTCATTCATTCACCATCATCTGCCTTGCATCATCCATCTTGCCTGCCCCGATTGCCATGAGCTTCTCAGAAACTCATACATTCATGCCAATCATTTGTCTAGAACCTTTTGTATTCAGGGTGCTGATGAGGCTGCCCCGATTCTGCTTCGCATCAGGGATGTTCGCAGAGTTGCAAGTAGACTGTTTTTATTCTACTATGCGAAAACGATGTACATTCCTGGTGCGCAGGGTTCGGGCTAGCTCCAGCGGTATCTTGATAGCATTTGCGCAGAGGTTCAACTGTCGGTACCTGAACCATTAATGTATGGTTCACATACTGAAATTTTGCCAAGGATTACTCTTACAAGTTTAGCTGGACTTCATACGGAAAAGTTTATCAAAAAAAAAGATGAAGGTGGAAAACAAATACTGATAAAGAATGAAGCTGACGTCAAGAACCTGCGCAAATGACTAACCGGTTTTTTCTGTTTTAATATAGATATTATTATTTTATTGTATTTTTGGTTCACATGTTCCCTGCAGTTTGTAAGTAATTATGAAATTATGCACTTGCTTGTGCAAGTGTTGCAGGTTGGAGGTTGTCCTCCACACGTCACATCACACACAAAACTGCATACAAATACATACGAGTATATCACCCTCACATACCAATATATACCAAATAAGCCTTTTTAAATCTATGTTTAAAAGACTCCGGTCATACAAGTTGATGATCCCGACATATATATTTCTCCGCTCCTGTAGTGGATTTTGCACGTTTATAACATTTATTTGTGATATAATTTCCCATATCGATTTCAATGGCTAATAATAAAGAATGTACAGATGTAGACACTGTCGCTGTAACTGTTACTGCCGTGACATCAAAACGTGTAACAAAATGATAGAGAGCTCTGTGACCTCTCTAAAAAGATTTGCCGAAATATACGCAGTATATATAAAAATTTCGATAGTTTCCTAGCACAATTATGTAGATTATCTTTTAAAATGGACATCATCATACTGACTGAATGATGGATGAAAGATCATAAGCCCATCCCTATTCTTGAAAATTATGAACTTCAAAACACGCTTAAACCAAAATGGTGGTATTGTAATTTATATAAAGAAACACATTAAATGTACAGTCGAGGAACCTGAGCCAGTAGGCGCGGAATTTCACTTAATAAAAATTCATCCACACATCAACATACTGTTTATAGATCTCCCTCCATATACTGCACAAATTACTTCTTATCCTCACTAGATAATATCATACGACCATTAAAAAGTAAAAATATTGTTGTCGCTGGAGACGTTAACATCGATATCAAAACAAACAATACAGACAGAAATAGTGCGTCTTATATAACACTTTCACTGTCCATGCATTACATGTAATGCACTGATGAGTTAGCTCCGTACGTCCGTGCATGACATACAATACACTATTAACCACCAAGAATAGTGTTGTTCACGAGAAACTTGAAAAATCAATCAAATAAAAAAAACAGATAATTTCAACCTGCCAAGTACGTAATCTGGCTCCCTAGGTTGCCATATCTAATATGTAAAAAAAATAAAAGTAAAACTCGGTATATTATATTTTAATCAAACAAAAATAAAAATGGTTTTTCTTACTAAAATTCAACTTAAATAAAACTTTTTTTTATTTCTTTGGGGGGGGGGGGTCTACGCTAATAAACTTTTCTTGAGACTTAATAAGTCACCTCCACAGTCGATACAATATACTGCATTAAGTGCCACACAATTAACTTTATATCGTGGCACTATGTCACCTAATTCGTCAATGGCAACAAATGTATTTTTACAATCCTCACATTTGCCTGAAAACATTAATCCCGTCCCGTCGTTTAAGCGTTCTCTTTGAAGCATTCTCATTCTCTCATTGTTTTTGTAGCATTCTCTTTCTAAAGGTAGTATATTCATGTTCCAAGTAGAAGACGCCGCGAAATTATTTTCCATTAAATTATTTTCATTTATGAATTCATTAATGGCTTCAATAGTTTGTTTCTTCAGGTCCATATATTTGCAAATTCTCTAATCGTTCTAGTACCTCATCTTCACCATCACTATCTTCTAAAATACGGACTAAATCATCGCCTGATACAATCCGAGTCATGGTTGATAAAATGAAGCCAAGACCTATAATAGAAAATATTATAACTATTCACCAATAAACACACAATCAAAAACAAAATGACAATGTCATGTCTATGCAAGTTACTTATCTATTATGGTACATAATTATCTCTTTTGTTTTCCTCGTAGAGGTTTATCAATGAAACAGTCCGCCAAAATATACACGAGATCAACGATTTGACCATGTTTGTTACCTACACATCGATCGTGTTTCAACGTACTTGGACAACACTATTGGTCGTTGGTTGAAGTTCATACGTCCATGCATTGTATATAACGCACTATTGGACGTGCAATAATTGTATTGATAATTGTCTTAGGACAGTGAAAGTGTTAAATATGACTGCGGAACTAGGACTGTTACCAGCACACATCTATCCAACAAGGCTACATAGATCATGTCATGGTGAATACATGTCTTCCTGCTTCAGTTTTTGTATTACATTCTACATTAACTGACCACGACTCTGTGTTACTTTATTTACATTGCTCTGTTCAGCATAATAATACTATACTGCACTAGCATAGACTACGAGGCCGCCATTACGCACCTAGAAACAGTTGATTTCTCATTTATTAATAATGACACGGATGCGAATGAAGCTGCTACGCTTTTTGTTGAAACAATCTCTGAAGTGGTGAAACAGCATTCAAAAGTACTCACTAGACCTTGTCGGAAAAGACTTCTTTAGCCTTGGCTTACCCCTGGCATGTTGGGTTGTATCCGCCACAGAGACAAATAAAGATACCGCAATTTCTGCAACTCATTACTCAAAAAATGAAAACGAAGCTATAAAAAGTATTTAATAAAAAACGCTAAAAGCAACAAAGACAAATGGAATGTTATCAAATATATAAATGATACAAAAAATAAAAATCATGTGCTGATAAAACGCTACTTTGCAAACATAGGTAAACAGCTTGCAAATGGCATTACAATACAAACGACGACACCATATAATTTTAGCATGCCGTCCACTCTCAACTCTATCGTTCTACTTCCTCCTGATGAGGCTGAAGTCGAATCACTAATGATGAACTTAAAGAATGTTTGCGCCGTTGGATGGGACACTATTCCACCTAAGTTTCTCAAATTAGCTAAGCATGTTTTAATCCCCTAATTAACGAAGCTTATATTTTAAAGTTGTATTAATATATGTTTTAAACAAGGTGTATTCCCAAAAGTTTTTAAAACGTCCATTATTCCTCCTGTCCACAAGAGTGGGGTGTTCGAAACTATCGGCCCATATCTGTTTTAAAAACAATGTCGATAATTCTGGAAAAGGCGCTCAACCGTAGACTCATCAATTTCCTAGAACACACTAAAATACTATCAGACGCCCAATATGGCTTTAGATCGGGAAAGGCCACTGAAGACGCGATTAGCCAACTGTTAGACCGTGTCACACGTAAACTTGATGCAAAGCAAAAATGTGTAGGCATTTTTCTCGATTTAGCCAAGGCTTTGGACACAGTTTCAATTACTGTTCTTGTAAATAAGTTGGATAGGGTTGGTATTCGTGTAAATGCCTTAAATATATTTAAAGACTTTCTCTATGACCTCACACAAAAAGTTAAAATAAAAGAATACACTAGCTCTGATGCCAGGGTAACATAAGGCGTCCCACAAGGCAGTATACTCGGGCCCAGTCTTTTTCTCATTTATATAAATGAGTTGTGCCAGCTATCTCTTGAGAATGGTAAAGTCTTTACCTATGCTGATGACACAGCATTAACATTACATGGGGAAACTTGGGACGAAGTTCAACAGTTCGCCGAATCAGGCTTACACAAAGTCGGACACTGGCATAGAGCTAACATTCTAACTCTAAACATCTCAAAAACAACATATCTACAATTCCATTTTTCCAAAATCCAACCTCCAGACACAAACATTAAGTTGCATACATGCAACTCACCTCACAGGAATAGAGACTGCTCATGTTTGTCTTTACACAGAGTTACACAGGTTGCATCTAGGCATATCGGTGGATGAAAAACTTAGCTGGTGGCAACACATTGATCTCACTTCTACTCGAATCCGGAAACTAATTTGGGCTTTCAAAAAGCTGAGACATGTGGCAGACTTTGAATTGTTACGAATGGTATACGATTCACTAGCGGTATCAGTCATGAGCATGTCATGAGTGTTATAGTTTGGGGTGGTGCGGGCCACCTACTTATATAATAAATTAAACAAGACGCTAAATATAAATCCACTAAAACAATCCACGAAACAAGACAAACAGTGAAAACTTGGTTGCTTTCACATGATTATAAAATAACTGAACATCTATTGGAGCGGATGTGAAGCATATTATGGTATTTCTCGTCTAAAACACATCTTACACACGCACACACGCACACTCTCACCCTCATACATCCCTTCACACGACTATCACACACACACACACACACACACACACACACACACACACACACACACACACACACACACACACACACACACACACACACACACACACACACACACACACACACACACACACACACACACACACACACACCCTCCACAGCACTCTCATACAGTTATACAGTCTCATTTTCATTGTTTTCGAATTCATACTCTGACACAGCATAATTTTTACTCTATTTATTCATCAATCAAATGTAATTTAAATATTTTTTTATGAAATTTATTTCAATCATAATTTAATTTGAATATGTAAATAACTATCAATTTTAAAACTTAAACTAATGGTGTCAATTTGCTTATGTTGTAAAAGTCTAGTTGTTTCTATTAATTATTGCATACAATAAGAACCATGTATTGAGGAAGGAGAAACCTGACTCCTGAAACACAGGTATTAAATATCTAGCTCTAGAGTCAGGGCTTCACAATGATTGTAATGTATGTTATGCAAATAAATTCATGCCTGTAATCTCCGAATGGTTCGAAAAAATTGGTACAAATATAGTACACCTACATTTCGCCAGTCACGTTTACGTCCCATGTAATAGCGGGCGATCTTATTGCCATCAACCAGGCACAAATCCAGACTCTGATCTGCTACTAAAAGAAATTCCTGATGGAGAAATCAATATCACTTTGGCGACCTGGTAATTGAACCCAGGACCTCATTCTCAGCAATAGCTCTTGCGACCATTAAATTAGACCAACGAGGCTATCTGGGGATAGAGTAAGAAAATGCTGATCTGTGCGTGTTAATTTCCAGGTTGATCAAGAAAGATGGTGACGCAGTGGCAATGGACGAAGTTGCGATGGAGATAGAGACGGACAAAACGGCTCTGCCGGTCATGTGCCCCGGACACGGGACCATTACCAAGTTCCTCGTCAAGACAGGCGACTCGATCAAGTCGGGGCAACCACTCTTCACGGTATCGTTAACCATAATCTAGAGCATATATATTATTATACTTATTACAAATTAAAGTAGCTTTTCGTATCTGTCAGTTGTTCGGCTGTCCCATATGAAAACCTAGTAAGAGACACTTTTTACAAAAATCATTTTATTGCATAATCTTGTTGATCTAATTTAGATTAGCAAGATTATGCAATAAAACGAACGAAGCCGTGTTGTTCCCGCGTTGTTCTTTTAAGCTACGCAACGGATTTTAATCAGACTTTCACCATCATTTATTTAGAGAATTTATTCCGGAAGTTTGTGTATAATACATTAATATTAAAAAAATGTTAAAAACTGTGCGAAGCAGGGGCGAATCGCTATAACAATATTTAGGGTTACCATCCGTCCGGACTTTGTCCGGCCCTGTCATTTGTCGAAATTTGTCGACTAGTTTTTTTTTAATATAGAAAGGTTCAAAGTCAAAGTCAAATTATTTATTTCAAATAGGCACACAAAGGGCACTTTTGAACGTCAATATTTACAAAACCATAGAATTGATTCTAGTCGCCCCTTCCAAAAGATAGTTTCGTATGGAGAAGAATGGGCAAGAAACTGCACCGTTACACTTTGTAAATGTCTTACAATATTTTGTATACATATGAATTATATGTGAAGACGATGCATCTAGAATAAAATCGCGATGTATAAATTATCACGCTATTTGCTATGGTGGATGAGCAATATTGCAATTAATTCTTATACGTATAGTTTACCGCAAATTGTAAAAAGATGAGCCAAAGGGTTAGAATATTGCACATAATTTAACCTTATAAATTAATATCATCACGTATGGAAAAACAGGGTGGATTTTTGAGATTGGGCAAAACGGTCTTAGGAGACAGTTCTTAACTTTTGCCTTAACAGATTTAGAAATAAAATTACAGCCAGCAAGAAAATGGACAATTTCCACAAAAAAAATGTATGATGCCAATCAATCTTGTTTCTTATACGGATCGAGGTCGATCCCTTTCGATTTCGTCAAACAGGCGTCAACCTAACGTTAGCACGTAACCGAAGCGGATCAGCAGCTCCGATACGTCGACTCGGCTACGGCTAGGCCACGCCGCGCTTATGGCTCGCCAACCGCTGGTTGACCTGGCTGGCACCAGATCAGTTTAATGGGGGCAAGGGTAGACGAAGAGACGTAAGCTCGGGTACGGAGAGACGTAAACGCGGAGACGACGAGCAGTAGACGCGGGAACTGCAAGTTGACCACGCACCGCACCGCGGTTCGTGAGTTTGTCCCGAGGCGAGGCGAGGCAATTACGTAACAATTCCGATTACTTTGCGTTGCAGTAGGAAGTTTCATACAAAGAATACTGAATGTCTTACTAAACCGCTCTGGGCGGAGCGGAGGGTGTGTCAGAATCTTACTGACTAAAACCCACCCGTATTCCTTCCGTTTCCTGTGTTGCCAGGGGCCTCGGTAACCCTTTAGTACCTTCCCGCGACCCCGGCAGGCATCGGCCCTAGTGGACCCCTACACTTGTGCTGACGACATCTCTTTAAGGCGCGCGTGGTATACAACGCGCCGTCGACCTGGACCTGATCCTTACCGGACGGTGAGCTACCGATTGCTCACCGTCTGCAAGTCCGTGCCTACGGTGGCCGGAAATCCGCCCGGGATCCCCGACGCCCAGGGCGTCTCCTGCGGCGGCTAGGGGCGAGAGGGTGTGAAATTTGCCTTTCGCTCAACCGTCCCGCCTCCTCCTTCGCGAGCATTACTGCTTCGCAAAAGGAGGTGACGGATGCCCATGCCCTCTCGCTCCGTACCATGGCCTGAACCAGGGCTGGACGCGAGAGATCTCCGCCGCCGATCACCTCCACGAGGACACGGCGGTGCTCCGCCCAAGCCGGGCGGACTTCCACCGTATGCTCCAGCGTGTCCTCCGGGCGATCCACACAGTGGTGACACCCGGGCGTTTCCTCCCGCCTTATCCGACACAGGAACCTCCCGAAGCTGCCGTGTCCGGTAAGGACCTGCGTCAGGCGGAAGGTGAGGACGCCGTGGCGCCTCTCTAGCCACTCCTCAAAGAGGGGACTTATCGCCGCAATTGTGGCGTGCCCAGCACTGGGTTGCGACAACCATACTTTCCATGTCGCTATGAGTTCCCGCCGGAGCTCCGTCCGCTGTGCCGCGATTTCTCGCCCTCGACCTCTTCCCCGGCATTTTGCCTCCTCGATACTGAATGGCTGGAGTTGATACGGTTACGATTCCTTTCGGACTTGATATATGTGTACTATTTCCTTCAAAAAAACTCTAATAAACCAACTGAAGTTTGAGTACTACAAAAGTCAGAAATCACCAAAAAACTTCCCATATAAATATATCGTAAGAAATGAGACTGAGATGAGAAAGAACACAATACCAGGCCACTCAGAAAGTGTTGCGAAAAAAGTTTTTATGTATGAGAGACTGGCCAGTTATATATAATCTATTTTGTAAATATGATTATTTGTAAGTAAAAATAGGTACGTTCCAATTTCAAAATTTTCATCCACATTGTTTGCGAGCTAATTTAAATTATCGTATCTCATTAAAAAAATTGATCTGCGCTGGGAACATTTTCGGGCTATGATTTTTTACGATTTCAAGTGTCGCCTGAAACCGGACGAATCGTACGATAGATAGACTTCAAATGGCATTCATGGATCATTCATGGATCAGGCCCTTCTAAGGCAACCGTGTATCTTTGGTATAACAAATTCAAGCGCGGTCGACTAATTTTGGGGGATGAGAAAAGCATACCCAAAATAAATAAAGTTGGGTACATAAACGGATAAAATGGGTAAACCCCATACAGGCTCGGGTACAAGTACCTCACAAACTTGTTTTGTACTCTCTCCAGCATGAGCCTATATTTAGATTCGTGTGGAGCCCAAATGACTGCGTTACATTCCAATTGATTTCTAACTAAAGCATTATAATTATAAAGCGATGAGCGCTTTAAGTGTTGAATTTAAACCCTAAGTCCCTAACTTCTGTAGCCCTAGCCATTGGCAACTCGTCTATATTATAAGTATATAGAATAGGAGTGCGCGCACGAGAGAAAGTGATTGTTACGCACTTTGAGATGTTGAACTGCAAGATGTTGTGTTTTATTGGAAGTATTTATTTATTTTATTGTTTATGTACATACAGTAAAATACATAGATACATGACATTATTTATATACACTCATATACATATTTTTCTATATTTTTTGGTTTTTATTCGAAATTTTCCTTTTTTTTTTTTGCTCGTTTGTTGAAAAATATCGTTTAATACGTGTTAGCATACATTTATTTATGTATTTATTCAATAATAACACCAACATCTTAAACAATACATATAACATCGGCTTAAATGTTAAAACAGAATTTAGGAACAATTTAGGGATAACTGCAATCGTAAAATTATGTGTCGCAGAAAAAAAAAATTCTTTGTTCAATTTTGTGACAATTTTACATCAGAATATGGAAAAACAAAATATGCTAAACAGTACTAACGTGGCTGGCGGCGTTGAGTACGTTGACAAGGAGAGGAAGTATGAAGACCTTCCTCGTTACACTATTCATTCGGATATGGCGTTATTCCTTTCCAAATGATTAAAGTGAATCTTCGTACCAGCAGGGTCCGTCTTACCTACGTTCCCCTATTCAATAAACATTCACTAAAAAGTAGCGAGCTTAATATTCTAATTCATGAAACTTTACAGATTAACGTAACTGGAGTAGCTCCGCCGAAAGCTGCAGCCGCGCCAGCTGCAGCACCAGCAGCCGCGCCAGCTGCAGCGCCAGCTGCAGCGCCAGCTGCAGCACCAGTTGCAGCGCCAGCTGCTGCGCCAGCGGTTGCAGTCGCAAGTGCTGCTCCCGCAAAGGGAGCAGCCCCCACAATCGTTAAAAGCAAAGCTGGGCCTACTGTAATTTTACTTTAATAGTTATTTTACTTTAATATTAATATCATTATAAAAATTCTTCTGACCAAATTTCGAACACGCAGTAACGTAACGTCATGTTTTTCGAATTCACTGAACGTCGTGCAATGAATGAATGAAAAGAGTCAGATACTTTGATTTTAGATGATGACTTAAAATAAATGTGATAAGATTTTAATATATTTTGTCAAAGTCTTGACATCTTTTTATAATAACCGGCATGAGTCGTGAGCACAAACTGACACCTGCGCAGTAGTTCATTTTTCGGTCTCTTTGGCGGAATGAAGAAGGCGGGGGGCGCCGAGGCTGCACGCGATTGGTTCGTCAGTCTATGCTCGTCGTCTATTGGACTCTCACATGTCATTCGGCTACTGTACATTTTCGTGCAATTTTAGTGACTTACGTTTTTGATTTTGAAATAGTTTATTTTTGTTAATTCGTATTTGTTACAGATATTCTATTTCACGAAGTCCGTTCGGCTTTGATTGTAGTAGTGACGTATCCCGACAAGCGCGCTTGTGTGTGTAAAAGTAGGTAACGTTAGCAAAAAAATCTGATATATATTCAAGTCGAGATTTAATAATCTAAATAAAATTTTGGTTTTAAAAGTATATACATTTTGTAAATAAATTAGATTAGGTTGCAATAAATACAAAAATATTAAGAATATGTAGGCATTTAATTAAGCATTGGTGTTACAGAATGGAAACGAAACAAGTAGGACTATTCAGTATTTTCAATCACTATCAGATAAATTTTCGATTTCCGATTCCGTTTTGCTGTCGTCAGAATCATCTTGTACATTGATTATAAATTCAAAATCGAGATCAAAATATTTCAAGTAGTCTTTTTCAATTTTTTCAACATGAGCACAAGTTTTTTGCCACGTTTCACTGCTAACTTGGCCCAAACTTTCATTGATCAGTCTTACCGTATTCGTCATGTTTTGCTCGATATTTTTAGATGCGACATAATTTTTAACGATCCCCCAAATATTTTCAATCGCTTTTAATTCTGGGTGATAAGGGGGAAGGCGTAAGGCATCAAAACCCTTGCTTTTTATAAAATCGTCAATCTTGTAGATTACGTGTTGGGCTTTGTACTTCTTATTGTATCGTACAATTCCAATTTAAGAAGAGATTCATCAAATGCCTTATCTCTGAGCCATTGCTGCATATCGGCTTTCTTTGTAGGTTGCGTCGGTAGTCGTTCAGCCCGTGTGTTGTGATAAGATGCATTGTCTAAGACAATGACAGAGCGCGGAAGTAAATTGGGTAGCAACTTTTCATTTAGCCATTTTACATAGTTATCATAGCTCATATTTGAATGATAATCACCGGCTGTTGAGTTGGCCTTATAAACCAAGGAAGCATTTTCAATAAAACCATCCTTGGTTCCCGCGTGCACTAAAATAAAGCGAGTGCCTGTGCTATTTTTTTTAAAAATCGGAGTTCTTTCCTTTTTTTTTTGCCCAGGTGTTGTTTCGCACGTGTGTCGAAAGGACGTAGCTCTCATCGGTGTAGACAATGGGCCGACTTTGAGAGCGGTACTCTGTTATTTTTTTTTAATATTTTAAACGCCACATTTGTATATCAGGATGACGCTCCGTCAAGACTTTACGGTTGTTCTCTGTTTTGCGCCACTTGTAACCTAATTTCAACAGTAACTTGCGAACAGTTTCTAAACAACCTTCGAATCCGATTTTTTCATTCAATGCTGTTCTTAACTTAGCTAATGTTGGAATTTCTTTATGGACAATATGGAAATCTTGTACAGTACTGCGAACCACATCCGCTGTAAAATTATCTATATCCACTTTATTATCTCGCTTTCTCCTTTTCTTCATAGGTGAAGTGAATTTTGATGAAGTGGATGGCAATTCCTTCTCTTCTTTTAATATTCTTTGAACTGTTTTTTGGCTCACACCCGTAGCTTCAGCTGTACGGCGTGTAATGTCTCGTAAATGAGACAAATCACAGTTGAGTTCCATTAATGATTTTGTAAATTCATATTCTTCTCGCAGAAAATGATAAACACTAGCTATCATGTTTCGACCCTAAAACAAAATGTAATCAAAACAATTAAGTAATATAAACATTTTATAACACAAAAAAAACATTCATTTTATAAATACTTCTATTGCTATATTAAGTATCTTTGTATAACATTTTAATTGAAAACGTATAAATAAATATTACCTCACTATGGACAACTCTTCTTCGTTTTGTTGCCATGCTGACCTTACTCCGTGAAACAATTTGGCACGAACTAAAAACCACTACTGATCCGGACCGTGTCCCGATCGACACTGAGCGCTCTCGAGGTTACGCACACAAAAACAATGTGCATGTGCACGCTTGACAACATTCATAGCCAAACGGACTTCGTGACATAGAACATCTGTATGTGTTTTTAAATTGTCACACGAACTCTTCAAAAATGCCGAGGAAAAAAAATACAGTTTTAAATAGACAGGCAAGGCAAATGGTGTATTCAGTGTATTGTTTCATTAAGAGCAACGCTGCGTTAGGTATTGACAAAACTATGCTGGAAATTTATAAACACACTGCGGAGGCGACCAACTCCTCAATAGCAACAGTACGGCGGATCGTTAAAGAAGCCAATGATTCAGAATTTGTGACCGTATTCAGAACGCCAGGAAATAAAAGACCTAGAGAACACCATGTCACAGATGTGGATAGTTTTGACCAGGGGGTTATTAAAAGGTGTATTCACAATTACCACCTCACCAATAAAGAAATGCCTACCGTTGAAAAACTACGACAGAAGTTGCGGGAAGATATACATTTTCAAGGGTCTGAGCGCAGTCTTCGCCGTATAATCAAAATGTTGGGTTTCAAATGGAGAAAAACCGAGAATAACCGGAAAATATTGATTGAACAATCCAATATTCGCTTCCAGAGTCACATAGTGTTGCTGTTAAAGCTTTAATAGTCATAAATCCTATTTATTATTTGTAAATCTTAAGATCAACCAACATGCATTGGCAAAAGTATGGATTATGAAAAAAAAACTATAGATTTCTCGGGCTTGTGTATTTTGATTCTTGAGAGCAGTGGTGACGGACACGACATAAGAGTCGAAGGTCGTAGGTTCTAACCCAGACAGGCGCTTTAATTTGTAGAAATTATTTCATCACCACTGCTCTCAAAACGGTAAAGGAAAACATCGTGAGGAAACTGGCATGTCATAGAACCAAAAATTCGAAGACATGTAACATCTACCAACCTGCACTAGGCCCGCGTGGTGGGTTATGGTCCACTCCCTCTCACAGAGAGAGAGAGGCCTGTGTCCCAATCATGACATTTCATTTGGATTCCCAGAATACTTATGCAGGAACTTACCTACTCATTTTTTTCCAGCGAATAACATATTTGAAAAAAATGCAAACATTCCGGGAAAAGGGAAGAACAATTATTTATACGGACGAATCATATGTAGATTCGTCCCATTCAACGTCTCAGGCATGGTCAGATGGCACAACAAAAGGCCTAAAAAAGCCTATATCAAAAGGGCAACGAGTTGTGATAGTCCACGCAGGAACTGAGTCAGGTTTTGTGCCAAATGCCCTGCTCACATTTAAAGCAGGCACTAAGTCGGGGGACTACCACGATAATATGAACTACGAAAATTATGAAAAATGGCTTCGCACGCAGCTGATTCCTAACATTCCCCCTAAATCTGTTTTGGTAGTAGATAATGCATCCTACCACAACAAACAGTATGACCCTGCACCAAGTTCAAATGCCAGGAAGTCGGAGATGCTGGGTTGGTTAAGAGAAAAAGGGATTCAACACGAAGAAAGAATGATGAAGCCCCAACTACATCATTTAATAAAAATTAATAAAGATCAATTCAAAAAAAATTATATAGATAAGATTATGGCTGAACACGGCCACGATGTAATAAGATTACCTCCATACCACCCAGACCTCAATCCCATTGAGATGGCATGGGCTGCAATAAAAGGATATGTCGGCAGTAAGAATGTGACGTGGAACGTAAGTCACGTAACGAATCTTATTAAGGAAAAAGTAAATGTAATGGGAGCTAATGAATGGACAAAATTATGTCAAAAAGTGAAGGAAATTGAGAAGGAATACATAAACAACGATCACATAGTGGATGCAATGTCAGAACAATTTATAATTCACGTTGGTGACGATGACTCCGAGACCAATTCGGAGGATGAGGACAGTGACGATGATGAGGAGATGAGTGATCAAGTGGCCTATAACAGAACCAACGCAGCGTCTAGTTTTATGTTAGGCATATTACCTATTCCTCTGGATTGAGACGAATTTTGTATAAACAAAAATAAACAAAGGAAAAACGCTTCTAACCAGATTATAATTGTTTTATTGAGATAATTATATTTTCCTGACAGTTTCTTCATCAAAAGTAACATCACACAAGTCAAAGTAACGGTTAAATTTGTTTCTTCACTATTTTAGCTGTTAATGAAGAAAACATTTGCCGTAGTATCAGTAAAGGTCAAGTAAAAGTTAGACTGATTTTGTTGATGAAGAAACTGGCCGTAAGTCACATTGGCCTGCAACATTACTGTATCAAAGTAAAATTTTAAGTACCACTTAATTATAGTTTGCGTAATAATTATAATCAATAATTTGATCAAAAGCGATACTAAATAAATTTGGCCGAAAATGTATATGCGCGAGCTTGCCCCCACTACTGCTCATCTGTGCTCACGGCTCGTGCCGGTCACTTTACCCCTCGCTGACAATTTTCGACAACTTAAGGCGCGTTGAGAGATTTTTGGTAGGGGGTTGGCGTCGACATGCTAACCGCGACATGCTAACGGGACGTTTTTGCGCCACACTGGTGACGCGCAGCGGCCTGTGTACATGCATACGTATATATGTATAATATTATTATAAATATATATGATATTCCGAAGCTTTAACCTGTTAAGCCCCGCGCGACACCGATTCGGAGTCAAACAATAGAAAATCAATTGTCTCATTAGCTGTCTTTGACCAATTAAGTTTTCACTTCTGTCGGCAGTAACCATGACTGCCTATATTTTTTTTTGTTAATCGAGAAAACGAGAGAATATAGTAGACCGCGTGTCGATGGTAACACTTTGACACCTTGAGCTGGCCTCCTGTGGTACGTAGTTTCAATAGAATACGAGCTTATACTTACTGTTTTTTTTTATATATACATGTTGGAATGCCTTTAACCTCATCTGGAGGGAAAGTACTCTAAATACTGGAGATAGCAAATTTTAGTCAAAGGAAACACTCCTTAAAAAAAAAAAAATAAGCATTCAAAGATTTTCGAAAATTCTCTTTCCACACTCGGAAATCGAACCGGCTAAAATTCGAAAAAATAACACCCAATCAACAATCAATAGGCATCAGCAGCAATCAATCGAATGGGCCGTCAATCAAATGGAGGATCAAATCTCTCTAACAAACATGAGAAATTAAATGAAAGAAAAACTATAAAATCGTGACATATTTTAATTGAATTAAAAAAAGGGCAAACTAACTAATTAGTTGCTTTGAGTTGTGATGAATATTGAAAATCGTAGTGTGAACCTCAGTTCTTAATTCGTTTACAGTTGCATAGGATTTTTGGTAAGTTGATTTTTAACATATCCTCATAAAAAAATAGAAAGGTCTGGCAGCATCTGGTGATCTGTCAGGCCATCTGATTGTGCCGTTTGTAACAACCCAGGTATTGAATCTTGCTGTAGAATTATACGGTTTCGCTCTTCCTTGCGCACATTTAACTCATTTCTTAAGAGGTCCAGTATTTTCAGATAGTTGAGAGAATTTAGATGAACTTCGTACACGTGGACTAATACAACGATATTTCTCATAATTCCGCACCAAACGTTGAAAGAGAATCTTACTTGACTGTTAGTTTCATGAACACGAACAGGATTCACTCGAAACCAATAATGGTGATTGCGGCGATTGTACATGCCATTATTACTAAATTTGGGTTCGTCAGACCATACAATGTCACTAAAAATCAGGTTACTGGCAACTTCTGTTACCATGTTCTGGCAAAATTGTACTCGTTTCTCACGATCTCTAGGATGCAATTTTTGAACCAACCGACCATCAGGATAACATGTATAATTAATTATACTTTTTAAGTACGCGAGTATGAGTGGTTTCGATTTCTTCGGCAGCTTCTCAGCTTGAAACCTTTGGATATGCTTCGAAGTATGTTAAAACACTTACATCAAAATCGGAATAGTCCTGCTGATGCCGTTTATTTATTTAATACTTTAAGCACACAAATGTAGAGGTGGGCTTAATGCCTTATGCATTTTCTACCAGTCAACCTTTGGGGTGATGCAGAGACAAACAGTGGTAGGTGCAATAACCAAAATTGTGGAATAAATATTTATTTAAATATAAGAATATATATACATATAACTATTATAAACTTTAAATATAATATATAGACCTAACTATATATAAATATCAGACCAAATACGAATATACGAATATTCTAAATCAGATAAGACAAACAATGGGAAAACTTTACGGTTGTGATGAAACTGTCAGCTAACTTTAAAGGATAATCGGTTAGTTGCTATCCTGATTTCCTGAGGGAGCGCATTCCACAGAGAGATAGACTGAACGAAGAAGGAAGAGTGAATAAAGTCAGTGCGGTGAGTGGGACGTTGAAGAAGACGATTGTGTGACGAACGCAGATTTCTACTGTGGTTCCCGCAAATGTACTGAAAGTGGGGGGCGAGATAACTAGGGGAAGAGAGAGAGCCAAGAAATGAATACAAGGTGGCCAACGCCCTTTGCTCTCTGCGCTGGCGTATGGGCAACCACCACCACCAAGTGACCTATGCGCAGAGACATGCTCATATTTACGCAGATTGAAAACGAATCGAATGCAATTATTGAAAAGACTGCATTCAGGTTATAGTAGCACACAATACATCACCATAATCGATGATAGGGAAAATTAAAGACTGCACAAGCTTTGTCTTGGTACTTGATGGTAATACATTTTTAAGTTTGTATAGAGCCCGCAGCGTTCCAGTAACCTTTTGGCTCATCCTAGCGACTTCAGTGCGCCACCTCAAGGTACAATCGATGTGCAAGCCTAGGTCTTTCACGGCAGTGCTGAATGGAACAATCGTGCCATTTAAGGGAACCGGTGGCAGGGTAGAACCAATACTACGATGACTCCCAATGATGATCGCCTGACACTTATTAGTTTACTGCAACACCAAATCTATCAGACCAGGTTTTAATGGCCGTCGAGTCCCTATTTAACTTGTCGATAGCGTCAGGTATTTCATCAACCCTTCCTTGACAGTCATCTACATACAGATGATACGCACACTGGAGCTTGGAAGTTATGAGATCAATAAAAATAGAAAACAGAAGACGAGAAAGAATACCGCCTTGAGGAATGCCAGCTTTCAAATCACACCAGCGTGATGAAGAATCCCCAACATGAACGGACTGCTAACATTCCTGAAGGTAAGAAGAGAACCATTCCAGTGCTTCGGGAGAGACCATAATATAGGAAAGAATAGCTAACAGGACGTTGTGACTGACAGTGTTGAAGGCTTTCGAGAAATCAACCAACCAGAAAGTGACTTTGGTGTCTTCCAGTCCTGCCCTTATATCGCCAGTCACTTTAAGAAGAAACAGTGCTTTGCCCTGGCCTGAACCCAGATTGAAGAGGGCTAATTAGTGAATTACGATGAACAAAATTGGAGAATTGTTTGTGGACACAGGCCTCGAGCACTTTGGATAGAAAGGGAAGTATAGAAATTGTAGAGTTGTAGGAAGAGACGGATTAGATACCTTAGGTAGAGGACGATTTTTGCCACACGCTTTGCGCCACAGGGAAGGGAATACTCTAGTGTAGAGGGAAAATTTTACAATGTGGGTAAACGCGGGTAAGATATAATCCAGAATAGTTAAGATCATACCAAGGGTAATATTGTCACATCCCACCGGTTTCAGTTTGATGTTGAGAATGATCTTTCTGATCTCTCCCGGTTCAACTGGAATGAAACTGCAAGGATGCCGTTGCTGTCGCCTTTTGTAAATACCAGTATTTTATCTACCATTCTCTTCAAAACGAATCGAGTTGGCACTTGTCGGTCCCGATATCGATCTCCATATCACCACCCCGCAGAGCTAAATAAACATCTTTTTGATTTAAAAAATAAGCTTTCATTAAATTCAATTGTTCTTGATAAGCCATTATTACGGTTGGCTACGCTGCAGCTGACAAATATAAAATAATTTATAAAAAATATTACGATAATGATTTATTTTCCTGCTCTCTGAATGAATTCACAAAAATAATATTGTATGTGTTATGTTATTTAAGGTAGTTTAATTAAGGACCACGCCAACCGCATTAGGAATTTCCTGTAATGATAGCAGTGTTTGTGATAAATAAATAAAAAAAAATAAAAAACAATCAAATAGGTACAGATATTCTATTTCACGAAGTCCGTTCGGCTTTGATTGTAGTTGTGACGTATCCCGACAAGCGCGCTTGTGTGTGTAAAAGTAGGTAACGTTAGCAAAAAAATCTGATATATATTCAAGTCGAGATTTAATAATCTAAATAAAATTTTGGTTTTAAAAGTATATACATTTTGTAAATAAATTAGATTAGGTTGCAATAAATACAAAAATATTAAGAATATGTAGGCATTTAATTAATCATTGGTGTTACAGAATGGAAACGAAACAAGTAGGACTATTCAGTATTTTCAATCACTATCAGATAAATTTTCGATTTCCGATTCCGTTTTGCTGTCGTCAGAATCATCTTGTACATTGATTATAAATACAAAATCGAGATCAAAATACTTCAAGTAGTCTTTTTCAATTTTTTCAACATGAGCACAAGTTATTTGCCACGGAAGTAAATTGGGTAGCAATTTTTCATTTAGCCATTTTACATAGTTATCATAGCTCATATTTGAATGATAATCACCAGCTGTTGAGTTGGCCTTATAAACCAAGGAAGCATTTTCAATAAAACCATCCTTGGTTCCCGCGTGCACTAAAATAAAGCGAGTGGCTGTGCTAATTTTTTTTAAAAACGGAGTTCTTTCCTTTTTTTTTTGCCCAGGTGTTGTTTCGCACGTGTGTCGAAAGGACGTAGCTCTCATCGGTGTAGACAATGGGCCGACTTTGAGAGCGGTACTCTGTTATTTTTTTTAAATATTATAAACGCCACATTTGTATATCATGACGCTCCGTCAAGACTTTACGGTTGTTCTCTGTTTTGCGCCACTTGTAACCTAATTTCAACAGTAACTTGCGAACAGTTTCTAAACAACCTTCGATTCCGATTTTTTCATTCAATGCTGTTCTTAACTTAGTTAATTTTGGAATTTCTTTATGGACAATATGGAAATCTTGTACAGTACTGCGAACCACATCGGCTGTAAAATTATCTATATCCACTTTATTATCTCGCTTTCTCCTTTTCTTCATAGGTGAAGTGAATTTTGATGAAGTGGATGGCAATTCCTTCTCTTCTTTTAATATTCTTTGAACTGTTTTTTGGCTCACACCCGTAGCTTCAGCTGTACGGCGTGTAATGTCTCGTAAATGAGACAAATCACAGTTGAGTTCCATTAATGATTTTGTAAATTCATATTCTTCTCGCAGAAAATGATAAACACTAGCTATCATGTTTCGACCCTAAAACAAAATGTAATCAAAATAATTAAGTAATATAAACATTTTATAACACAAAAAAACATTCATTTTATAAATACTTCTATTGCTATATTAAGTATCTTTGTATAACATTTTAATTGAAAACGTATAAATAAATATTACCTCACTATGGACAACTCTTCTTCGTTTTGTTGCCATGCTGACCTTACTCCGTGAAACAATTTGGCGCGAACTAAAAACCACTACTGATCTGGACCGTGTCCCGATCGACACTGAGCGCTCTCGAGGTTACGCACACAAAAACAATGTGCATGTGCACGCTTGACAACATTCATAGCCAAACGGACTTCGTGACATAGAACATCTGTACCTAATTTGATTGTTTATAGTAACGATAGTTTTTAACGATGGTCCTACTTCATTATGTGAATTCCATTTTCAAATGTAGCATAATAAGCCTATAATGTTCCCATTGCTGGGACACAGGCCTCCTCTCTGAGAGGGAGTGGGCCGTAATCCACGGCGCGGGCCCAGTGCGGGTTGGTAGATGTCACCTGTCTTCGAACGTTTTGGGTCTAGAATATTCCATATTTAAATAACTCGTGCCTCACACAGTTATGTCACATCTAATAAAGAGTACATTACAAACATGTAATCTTCTTACCGAAATAGTTCGCCATTTTAATAAATAAATGACGTCAAAGATAATTGTTAATTAGGCACTAACATTAAGTAATCTGATGGATCTTTGAGTAGTGCTTTATCTTGTCCCATCGAATTTATATTTGTTATTTTTTCGGATTTCAGCCGGTTCAATCCCCGAGTGTGACAAGCGAATTTTTGAAAATCTTTAAATGCAGATTTGTTTTTTTTTTTTTTTTAATAATGGAATATTTCGTTTGAGTAAAATTTGGTATTTCCAGTATACAGAGTACTCTCCTTCCAAGTGAGTATATGTAGGTATATGTATTTATTAAAGTGAAACTTTTATTGCATCGCCTCAAATTTTTTCGTCCATCTATCTATCCGTCTATCGTATGTCGCATTACAGCCGGCCGCAGAGTAGGGGTAAAGTGAAAGGCACTCGGCAGAGCAGCCACGACCAATATGGCGGCGACGATGGCTCGGATCAGCTTCACTAAAGTTTCACTTGCATCATGTTTCATAAAACCATTTTTATTTAGTTATTTGTGAAGTGCGGCCTACAGTACCTATTCTCTTGTTTTCTATCCTATATTTTCTACATAAACAATATGAGCTCTGTGGGCCTAGCACGAAAATTAACTTATTCATATCTAAATACTAATGCTATAGCAGGGGTTCCCATTTTTTTAGGGTTCCGTAATCAACAAGGAAACCTTATAGTTTCGCCATGTCCGTCTGTCTGTCTGTCTGTCCCCCCGGCTTAGCTCAGAGAATCTTAGTAGTATAAAACTGTAATTTGGCATGAGTATACATATTAATCAAGCCGAAGCAGTGGTAAAATAAAATCTAGAAAAAAAAAGTAAAGTGGGGATGATATATATTTTTCTCGTCTATCCCATGACGTGGAATATCATTGGATAGACCGTTCAAAAATATTGCGGGTCTGTAAAAATCATTTTTCGATTCAGGGATTCGTTTGCGTACCTAATACACATTAAGCTTTGCTAGTGCTAATTTTGTAGTCAAGTGTGCCCAACCTGCCAGCTAAATGGTTGTTTTTGGGTATGTGAAAAAATTCATGACAGTAATATACGAACAGGGCGTCCCAGGACTTTGCCACATGGAAGGATAGTACCTTAAATACTGTAGATAGAAAAAAATACTAAATGAACACTTATTTTTTATTTTGATAACAATACTTAATCTTTGCTTTCTAATACTAAAATCTTTGAATGCAGTTCGCATTCAAAGATTTTTAAATAGTCGCCTGTCTGAACCGGCAATCGAACCCGCAAAATGTGCAAAAAAAACCTGTAATTTTACTGTACCGATCGAAACGCTCAATCATACACATTTATTTCATGTAAAAAAACGTAGCATATTAAATAAAAGGAATACCATGAAATTGAACATTTATTTAAAATATCTTATTAAAACCTTATTATTTTAAATTATTTTAAGTTGCAGTTTAACGTCTTTGCCTTTAATTGCAACATTTGCAACTTAAAATCAATTTAATTGAATAAATGCTCAAAATGTCTCCCTTCCTGTTGTATACAAATTGTGACTCTTTTAATAATTTCACTTCCCGTTGATTTCTTTATTCGTTCATGGTGAATGTTTCAAATAATATTTTCTAAGTTGAGATTGTAACTCCTGCATACTCTCATACTTAGAGATCGGATATTCGGATGCATATTCACCTAAAGTTGAGATGTTGGCTAATATGAAATGCGCTTTTGTATCGCAAAATCCCGCGGCTCTGGGAGTACAAATTTAGGTTTCTGATTATAGAATCGAATGTATATTAACTTACTTTCAAATGTTAGCTTATATGGAATGCACTTTTATATCGATCGTAAAAATCCCGCCCGTCATTCCCGATTCGACAAATTTTGTTTTTTTCTGACTACATATGTAATTGGATGCATATGTACCTACTTAATATTATGATGTAAACACAAACAAAATTAAACATTATTTTTTAATAGAAACATTAATTTTAAATAAACATGCAATCCAATAATCCCAGGTTTTTTTTTAATAAATATTTTTTTAGTCGCTTCCATACTATACACCGGACTAGTTATGCATTCCCGTTGTACGTGGCCTCTGTTAAAAAAAAATATTTTTGAAACCGCTTCCATGCTTTCATAGCTAAAAATTAACTTTAGGTAAATATGCATCCGAATATCCGATCTCTGCTCATACTGGTTCCTGTAAATTAAATCTTTTACATAACCCCATAAAAAATCTAACGGGGTTGGATCTGATACCGATCCTATTCATTATTCTGAACAAAATTTTAAATTAAATCTTAAATTACATGGTCTTCCTTTTATTTTAGATGCTGTTATTTAGAAGAAATAAATGTATATGATTGAGCCTTTCGGTCGGTACAGTAAAATTACAGGCTTTTTTTCACATTTAGCGGGTTCGATTCCCGGTTCAGACAGGCGATTATTTAAAATTCTATTCTGCTGTTCATTTTGTTTTTACAATAAAAATTAAATATTCATTCATTAAATTTTTCTATCTACAGTATTTAAGGTACTTTCCCTCCATAGAGGAAAGTCGTGGGATGCCCTGTATATATTGGAATGAAAAGGAAAACTTGTGATAGTTTCCCTTTTCATTCCAATATATACAGGGTAAGTAGGCTTTACAAGTTATCGCAGCAAGCTCGTCGCTTGCTTTTTTTAGCGTAATCTCAAATCGGGGCTGAAGTTTTGGAATAGCTACCCTCATTTCTCTTTCTAAATTGATTTGTGATCTGTATTTCGCACAAGAACGACGTTGCAACAGGTAATAGAATCTTCAAAGCTGTAGACTGTAACTGTAGGATTTCTAATCCAGTAGTATCTAATCCACTGGCACGTACTGACTCTCATTACGGCGCGTGCGCCGGTGACGTGAGCATACCAGGACAACGCCGTGACGCGACGCCTCGGGGCATCGCGACGCACAAGTTTAGGGAACCCCTGTGCTATAGGATAGTTGTATGTTCGATAGAAAAGTGTTTTAATTTACGTTAAGTTTATATCACGTGTTTTTCGTGCTATCGCCTCGGTAATCCCTAACGAAATAAAAATAAAAACATTGTTTTGATGGTAAGTTGGCAGCCATGAAAATTGCCGACCCGACAAAGACAATTTCGGGCACTCGCACCGAGCACCCGGTGCCCATGAACAAGATGCGCCTGCGCATAGCCGAGCGACTGAAGGACGCACAGAACACGGCCGCCATGCTGACCACCTTCAATGAATGTGATATGAGGTAATACTAACATATTCAGTTTTTTACCCGACAGCAAAGACAGGGTTATGTTTTTCACACGTATCTTTGTATGTTGGTATGTGGGATTCTTTATACCCTCGAGGCATTATTAACGGCTGGACGGATTTTGATTCATGATTCTATTGACTCGTCTAGCTCGCATGATGGATACACGCTAGGTTGTGTTTTTATAAAATCAAAATGCCGAAATATAGACGTCAAAACTAAAAGTATGAAAAAAAATATATATAACTTATTACAAAAACAATTTATCCAACTTCCAAAAAAAAACACATAAAACACTACAAATTGCAAACTAACTCGGGGGGAAGTCGTTAGCAAGAAATACTGAAAGTTTAGGTACTTTGCACTTTGCAGTGTTTCGTGTTTGAAGTCGATAGAAAAGTTTTTATTTGGTACCTACCTCACACATTTCGTGTACTACTTTAAGGCTCCTACATACTGGCGCGACTGGTCGCGCGACGCGACGCGACACGACGCGACACAAAGACACCGCGTGTAGCGCTGCAAGCGGTGCCTTTGTGTCGCGACGCGTCGCGCGACAAGTCGCGCCAGTATGTAGGAGCCTTTATATTGACACTCAGCAACTTATCACATACCGTACGATAACCCAGTTACAATAAGTAGGTATGCTGTTCGTCATTGGGGAGTTCCGTGACAGTAGGGTTTCTTCGCCGTCCAGGAACAGAAATCTGTTGAAATTAGTTGAACACTGTTAGGTACTTAACCTTCATCTTACGTACGATTACCCACTCACAAAAAGGTGTACTGCTCATCGATGAGGAGGTCCATAGGATAAGTAGGTACTTACCTACGAGTCCATAATCAGTTGACCACGGATAGTACCTAACCAGCAATTTTATTTGATCTCAGTACAGTAACCAAATCACACACAACACGTATGTCATTCAGGAGTTCAATTGTCAGATCTTCACCATATTAAATGGGACCATCTCGGTAGAAGAGTTTCAAACAAAAAAAATAATCCTCCGAGTAAATTTACTGTGTGACATACAGACGGACAGACGAACAGGACGAAATTATTCGAGTTCCATTTCTACAGTGCCATTTGGCTACGAAAGCCTAAAGACAGACGAATTGAGAACGTCTTCCTTTTTGAAGTCGGCTATAAAGATGCCTCAAACAGTTTTTCTTCAAATTTAGATTCGGTGAAGAGAACTGAATAAGAACTTGGTGAGATGAGACCTCCAAAAAGAAATCCAGAACCAATATTCCAAAACCTCGTAGATGCTCTTTTGCAGTTCTAAAGTGTGGACCTCCACACTTCAGAACTCCAGAACAGCATCTACGAAACTACTTTATTTCCGACCATCATCATTCTCCTGCCCTTATCCCAATTTATTTGGGGTCGGCACAATGTGTTCCTTTCTTCCATACCTCTCTATTAGTTGTCATCTCAGTAGTCACCCCCCTTCCTAGCCATATCATCTTTCACACAGTCCATCCAACGTTTCTTTGGTCTTCCCCTACTATTATAGCCATCGACATTCATACTCAAAACTTTCCTCACGACATTTCATAATTTTTCCGTATGACATGCCCATACCAGCACAACCGAATTCCGCACAATTTTTTCAGTCACCGGTGCCACTTTCAGACTTTGTCTTATGTACCCATTTATTTTTCTATACATGCGTGTCACACCACACATCCCTCTTAGCATTCTCATCTCAGCTGCATACAATTGCCTTTCATTCATCCCTTTTGTGGCCCAACATTCTGATCTATACAAGACAGCAAGTCTAACCATTGTTTTATATATCTTCCCCTTAAGTTTAAAGGGAACGCGGGAGTCGCACATTGCTCTCGTGACCTGCTGCCATTTCACCATCCAGTGTTATCTCTATGCTTAACCATCTACTTCGCCATCGCTTTGCACGAGTGAACCGAGATACCGAAGGTCAGAACAGACTGGGAGAAGTGCGCCATCAAGCTCTATGGCTTTAGAACTGGAGAGGCCGCCGAAATCGCAGAACTTATATTAAGTTTTGGTTCTGTTGATTTTTAAGCCAACATTCTCCAGCTTCTGTTGCCATTTCTCCAATCTACTCTGGATCTCAGGTCCATCTTCACCGACAAGAACTATGTCATCGGCAAACAGCATGCACCAGGGTGCCTCTTCCTGGATGTCCGACGTCAGGGCGTCCATAATCAACAGGAAGAGGTAAGGACTTACAGCCGACCCTTGGTATAAGCCTACTGCCACCCTGAACCCGTTGGTATTGCCAGCAGCCGACCGGACGTAGGTACAAGATTGGCTGTACATAGTACGAATTAACTCTACATACTTCCCGGGCAAACCTTCCTCTTTCAAGGCCCACCACAACACATCCCGAGGTACCGTGTCATACGCTTTCTCCTGATCAATGAACACCATGTGCAAGTTCTTGTGTTCACGTCTAGACTTTTCGCACAATTGGCGGAGTGCAAATGTGGCGTCCTTTGTTCCTCGACCTAACATAAATCCAAAGTAGTTCGGGATAATCTCTCTCTCCGCTCTTAGTCTTTTCTCTATTACTTTCTCCCACAGCTTCTTAACCTGTTAAGCCCCACGCGACACCGATTCGGAGTCAAACAATAGAAAATCAATTGTCTCATTAGCTGTCCTTGACCAATTAATATGTGGCATGAGCTTTATCTCTCCATAGTTGTTGCAGTCCTGTACATCACCGTTATTCTTGAAGTTGGGCACTAGCGAACTATTGCACCATTCTTGTGGGATCCCTCTTTCATGCAAGAACTAATTGAAGTATAGAGTCAGCCACATACATCCATCTTCTTTTAAACACTTCCATACTTCTACTGGTATATCATCTGGGCCCATAGCCTTTAGATTTTTCAAACTGCTTTCCTTACTTCATCCATGCTAATTTCCCTCACTAAAACCCATATTTACCTGTACCTCTTTGAGCACAACATTTCATTTATTCATTTCGTTCATTAGCTTTTCAAATTAAACCTTCCATCGTTCTTTTATTTTGTCATCTTTCGACAGAACCTTACCGGCGTCGTCTTTCATACATTTAATGTGAATTACATCTCTCATTCTCCTTTGTCATGCTTTTTGTTATCCGGTAGAGCTCCGCCTGGCCTCTAGGTCTGTCCAGTGAGTCTTACAATTTCTCCTGCGCCTTAGCCCTTGAAACTGCTACCGCCTTTTTCTTCCATTCTTTATAAACCATTTTTTTATCATCTTTCCAACTATCATTCCCGTTTTCTACACCCTGCCATTCTTTAAACGCAATTTTCATTTTTTTAAGCATATTAGGCACGTATTCATTCCACCACCATGTATCCTCTTCTATCATTTTCACCTTTCACTTTCGATTCTCTAAACACATCTCCTTATACAATCCACCATCTTCGCCTTTCCAACATTCATTCACAGATTTTCTATCCATATCCTTCATTGCAACAATTTTATCTACCACTTGACTCTTATACATGCATGACAGGGCATGGCATGTGCCAGTATGTTCCTCTTCTTCTATCGTACGCCATCTGGCTTTGGGTGGGGGCCGTTCCTTGTTCCTAAGACATTGACTTTTACCTCCATTATTATGAGTCAATATTGTGAGACTAAGTGTTCACCACAAAGAGTCAAAATCTGTAAAATGTTCACAGCACTTTACAGATTTTGACTCTTTTATGGCTGTTCCATTTTACCAGCAAGTAGCCAATTTGTGTCGCGTAGCGAGCACTTTTGTAGGTTATAAGATGCTCATTTTGTTTTTCGAACCACGTATTTGTTATTGCCAGGTCTTTTTTTTTTTTTTTTTTGAGGGTGGGAAATCATCAAATAACTTCTCCCGCTCTGGGCGGAGCGGGAGGGTGTGTCAGACTCTCACTGACTAAAACCCACCCGTATTCCTTCCTGTTGCCTGTGTTGCGGGGGCCTCGGTGACCCATAAGTACCTTCCCGCGACCCCAGCAGGCATCGGCCCTAGTGGACCCCTACTATACGTGCTGACGATATCTCTTTGAGGCGCGCGTGGAATACGACGCGCCGTCGACCCGGGCCTGGACCTTACCGGACGGTGAGCTACCCATTGCTCACCGTCCGCAAGCCTGCGCCTACGGTGGCCGGAAATCCGCCCGGGATTCCCGACGCCCTGGGCGTCTCCTGCGGCGGCTAGGGGCGAGAGGGCGCGAAACTTGCCTTTCCCTCAACCGTCCCGCCTCCTCCTTCGCGAGCATTACTGCTTCGCAGAAGGAGGTGACGGCTGCCCATGCCCTCTCGCTCCGTACCATGGCCTGAACCAGGGTTGGACGCGAGAGGTCTCTGCCGCCGATCGCCTCCACGAGGACACGGCGGTGCTCTGCCCAAGCCGGGCAGACCTCCACCGTATGCTCCACCGTGTCCTCTGGGCGATCCACACAGTGGTGACACCCGGACGTTTCCTCCCGCCTTATCCAACACAGGAACCTCCCGAAGCTGCCGTGTCCGGTGAGGACCTGTGTCAGGCGGAAGGTGAGGACGCCGTGGCGCCTCTCCAGCCACTCCTCAAAGAGGGGACTTATCGCCGCAATCGTGGCGTGCCCAGCACTGGGTTGCGACAACCGTACTTTCCATGACGCCATGAGATCCCGCCGGAGCTCCGTCCGCTGTGCCGCGATTTCTCGCGGCAGCGGACTTACGCCCCGGCGTTTCGCCTCCTCGCGCCACTCCCATACGTGCGCGAGGACTTTTGCCTCCAGATCCCATGGCGGCAATCCGGCGAGGAGGCTCGCTGCCTCACAGGAGACCGTGCGGTATCCCCGGACCATCCGGATGGCCATGACCCTTTGGGCCGCGCTCAACCGGCGGGCTGGCCGCAGCGCCAGAGAGCGCGCCCATACAGGAGCCCCGTAGAGGGCCATGGACCGCACGACCCCCGCGTAGAGCCTCCGGCAGGAGGCGTTTGGACCCCCTAGATTGGGCAGGAGCCGCTTCAATGCAGCGCCCGCCCGCTCCAGTTTGGGAGCCAAACGTCGGAAATGTTCCACGAAGTTCCACCGGCTGTCGAGGACGAGTCCCAGGTACTTCATCGTCGACTCGACGCCGATAGAAATTCCTCCTACCGTTATTTGGGACCCCAACGTTGGCGCGTTCCGAGGACCATGAAAACACATGGCCTCGGACTTGTGCAGGGCCACCTCGAGTCCCAATTGCCGGATCCTTTCAACGATTGTCGCAACCCCGCGTGCCGCTAATTCGGCCGCCGCCTGGTGCGACCTCCCCTGCGCCAGGACCAACGTGTCGTCAGCGTAGCACACTACGCTGACGCCGCTAGGGAGGTCGGTGCGCAGCACCCAGTCGTATCCGATGTCCCACAGATGCGGCCCCAGGACCGATCCCTGTGGGACACCGCACGACATCTCTTGCCGGTTACACACTCCCTGGTGACCGGGGTAGATGACGGCCCTGTCCGTCAAATAGGCCACGACCACACGACAGAGGTTGGTCGGCATCCGGTGATACCGGAGTGCCTCCCTGATGCAACTCCAGGGCAGGGTATTGAAGGCATTGGCGATGTCTAGAGACACCGCCAAGACGACCCCACCCTGGGCAACAGCATTCCCCGTCGTCAGGGCTCGCACACGCATGATGGCGTCCACCGTAGAGCGCCCTCTGCGGAAACCAAACTGGCTCTCCGCCAAATCCGGCCCCACCCGCACCAGCTGGCCGACGAGGCGGTCTACAATGACTCTTTCAAAGAGCTTGCCCACCTCGTCGAGCAGCACGATGAGCCGATAAGCGGACGGAGAGTCCGCAGGGCGCCCTGCCTTCTTTATGAGGACCAGTTTCCCCGTCTTCCAGCGAAGCGGGAACTGGCCCTCTCCATGCAAGCGCTTAGGAGCCCCCTAAGTCGAGGCCCGAGAGCCTCCAAGGCCAGGACCCAGGCCTTCCCAGGTAAGCCGTCGGGTCCTGGGGCGGTATTTTTGGCATTAAGCCTGCGTACCGCCGCTCTCATTTCTACCTCGGTCACCTCCGGAGCATCGTCGTCGTCGTCGTCGTCGTTGACGGTGTGGTCCGCATCGGGCACCGCAGTAGGCGGAGCCATACTGCCGCGCTAACGAAGAATACAATAACTCGATTTTGGACGATTTTAAGTTATATATATATTCGGAATTCGTTAAATTCGCTGATTCCGAATAACTAAATAACTCAAAATCGTCCAAAATCGAGTTATTGTATTCTTCGTTAGCGCGGCAGCATAGGCGGGGAGGTGTGTCCCCTCGGGAAGGGAACAGAGCGTATTGCCAAGTCTAAGGCTGAAGCAGCTTGCAGGAGTTGCTTGGAGGACTTTATTTCCGACCAATTTTTTTTTTTATATTATTAATACAGAAACTCTAACGTCCATATACGAATGAGTCTCACTCTTCTGCGGCAAAGCGTGATTCACAAAATGACGATATTTACTCAACGCCATCTATTGAATACCATAGTTAACTAGAAACTCGGTCTGCATACAATTAACTTTTCAAATCAAACTGAAACCCTAAAAAAATGTTATGATTTAAACTAATAAATTATTATCCAACATTGCAATATTTAAGAACACCACATCAATTATTATTATCTTACATTATCGGTCTTTTCATTTGAAAATCTTTGAGCGCCACTAACCAGCAGCAATGGAAAGCGATTTTTATAACATTATCATTACTTTTTGAAATAACACAGACCTTTGTGACGTGTTAATATTAACATAAAAAAGAGCGAGCGTAACATCTGACATCTCACCTTGGTAATAAGCAACTGAGCAGTAAAAAGCTTATACGGTACTGAAATATTGATTCAAATAATTATTCATTACTAGTGGTCGCCCTCTGGTCGAATTCGATTGTAATACTTACATTAGTAAGTACTATATAAATTGTAAATAGAGGGGTCGAAGGGCGACCACTCATGGAAACTCATGGAATTATCCATGAGTCGGTGACAGGGCTATTGGCTATCTTTTTCATTGTCAGTGACTAACTAGCTTCAGTTGTACACCGAACTTTGATGACAACTGAGAATTTCATAACATTGGTATTACGTATCACAGTAAGTGGACATCACGTTACGGTGACCAACAGACCGGGAACGGTGCTCATCGTCCCAACACTTGACGCCTCTATTTTTTATCGACTATTATGCGGCTAAGTTGAGTAGCGCCTTTTGAGCGCTACAATACTTTATTTTAGGGAACATTTTAAATTAAAGCGGTTTATACATGCTTGAAACGTTTAACTGGCGGTAAATTCAAACTTTTGCAGTTTTAACTCGACAGTCTAGCGCAATTAAATAGAGTGTTTTTACTTGTGCTAATAAAGTGTAACTTAGTGAAAATAAATCCTCAAAGGAAAGGTAGGTAAATAAAACCACGAAATAGGTAATCAAAACCACGGTATATAATGTACAAGTTGTTAAAGTATTAGAAGATCATTTTGGATGCTGTATATAGCTATGTACATCGTTAGGACTCTAGTATGATGTATGTACCTACATAACTATGTAAATATTTCGGGAATATGTTGTAGTTACATAATTACTCGCGTATATGTATGTATACGCGAGTAATTATGTAACTACGTAAGTATGTAAGTAACAATAATATTTAGAGTAGTCTAAATACTATTGTTACTTCTTATTTTGACTATATTTTTAGGGTTCCGTAGTAAACAAGGAACCTTTATAGTTTCGCCATGTCCGTCCTGTGTCAGTTTGTCCCCGCTTGGCAGTAGTACATATAATGAAATTAAACAGAAAACTATCACAGCTAAGTAGGCTTTACAAGTTAAGTATATTCACGTTCTGTATATTCACATAAAATAATCAATGAATAAAAAAAAATATGTAGGTATTAAAAAATACTTAGGTATATTAAAATATATATAATCCCAGCAATGTTAGACGTGCCATACTTCTGCCACGACCAAGAATCACAATAAAACAACATAAGAAGTAATATTAACACGCTTAACTTACTATCGGCTTCGGTGTTAATCACTATAATTTATAAAACACTACCTTTGAGTAGTGTCTTTCACGAAAGCCACCACAAACTAAATGATCATCAATTTGATGTCCACTAATCTTACACAATCGCAATCTTAGCAATATCGATACAAAAACATCTGTCAAAATGTGTTACGGTGGCTATCAGTGGTACTGGGTGCCTATGACGTCATCCTAGTTAGTCACTGAAGTTAGCCAATACGAAACTAACTGTTTGACAGTTAATCGTTAAAAACTTTGCCAAGTGATCATCATTATGAACTGTCAACAGAGATACGCAATAGCCCTGAAACAGGGCTATTCACCATATCTCATAATTGTTCATTAAAAACATGTTCTTTTTCTATTCTGGTCAAAAGGCAGGTCCATTAGCTACATATTGGCATTGAAGGACTACTCGTTTTGCAAACGATTTTCCAATGGAAATGAATGTTTTTTTTTTTTAATAAGAGCTGTGGTTCCGGATATTACCCTCCACATATACAAAAACTTACAAAATGCGCCCCCTGTCTTTATAATATTACTAGCTTTTCCAACCCTGGTCATGGTCTAACGGTGTCCGTAACAAACTTACAAACTTCTAAATCGCTTCGAATCGTATTAAATTAGCTGTAAAAAAATCGCAAAATGCTGGCCTTTACAGGGTACTACGTTTCACTGGAAAAGGAGACCGAGGAAGATTGTGACAATTTTTACTTAAAAGAACATATCTCAGTAAAGAAACATACCACCGTTATGAATTTTAGCCACGATATAGCTCAATCCTTACCCTTTTAGATTTAATCATCAAAGCCAATATATAATATAAGGTTTCTGAAAAAAACCTTCAAAACTGTAACTACTCCCTTTGTCACAACTCTCCTAACACCGAGGTAAGTTGTGACAAGTACCAAGGTAAGTTGTGACAGCTGTGTATTTACATTTAATTTTATAAATAAAATTACTTTTACTTTAATTATAAACAAAACGCACTTTTTTTTTGCATAAAGGAACTTTAATTATTATTTAGAATAATTGCAGGAATTATAATAACAACAAATATGAATATAAAAGTATTAAATTATTTTTTGAACAATTAGGTATTATTATAAGATCAATACTTTCAAAATCAGTCAATAGTCTTAACCTAATCAGACAAACAATTATGGCAGACGTATTGCAGCTCGCCCCCAGTGCATTCTTCGTGAGACCAGCCTTTACACTCCAAGCATTGAACCCACTTCTCATTCGATCTGCTATTGGCATAAGGTTCGAGGCAGCACAAGCAAAAATAATCATTTTCTTCATCTTCTTCAGCATCATTTGCACTCTTCTTGTTAGTCTTTTTGGCTTTTTTAGGTATATTCTTTCCTTCGCTTAAAACGCGTTTTTTCACGCTTTTTATCTTCCTGCTGGCTTCTATGGCAGCTATTTGATCTTTAATAGGTGTGTCAGTAAGCACAGCCGATTTTATCTTGCGCCTATTAGGTTGGTTATTTTTTCTAGGCGGAGCTTTTGGCAACGGCCTCACTGATTCTGGCGAGAACACATTAGAAGTAGTAGCTAGAGGAGTACGAGCTCTAGACATGGAGGCGACGGGTTCATTGGCGTTATTCATTGGCAAAGATTGATTGATAGATGATGTTGTGGCTTGATCAGTGGATGTAACTTGAGTAACGGCTCTTGCTTCATTGAATTCAATGGTGCCAATAGTAGGATTTGGAGTGTGGGGTCTATTTTCTACATTAGCCGTAATTTCTTGAACGCTTGACGATTGCTCTGGTTCTGGATTTGGCAAAATACGGTCAGTGACTTGACTGGGCAGGAAATCGGCTTCTCCAAAGATATCTGTATTAACAGGCCATGTTCCAGTTGCAGCAAAACCAGCACTGATATTCTTTGCAGTGATCGCCACATTAAACGCTGATCTTGTTATGGATGGAATATCATATATACTCATGACTTTCCCAGCGTTAGAGCGCATCCAATCATCACAAGCTGTATTAATTGCTTTTTTTAAAGGCCCAAATATAGCACGATCTAAAGGTTGCAGCTTATGTGTGCAGTGTGGGGGAAATGTCAGCAAAATAATCCCATTATCTCTGCAAAATTCAATATTCTTCAAAGCTGTGTGCGAAGCATGGTTATCTAGGAGCAACAGAGCTTTATTCTCTTTTGACGGTCTAACATGATTTTTGAAATGCTCAAGGAAAAAGTGGAAGTCATCCTCCTGCATCCATCCCGATCCGTTAGTGGTTCCAACAGAACCAGTAGGGCCATCACGAATGAAATGCTCTTGGAATCTCTTACGTGGAAATATAAACATAGGCGGTATATAATTACCTATTGCGTTTCCAGCAAAAGCCATAGTCACTAAGGTTCCTCGTTCCGCCGATGTCATCGCACTGACTTGTTTTTCTCCACGTCGCGCTATAACCCTGTCAGGTTTCTGAACTGTTGTAATGCCTGTCTCGTCGACGTTCCAAATATCTTTTGCCACAAGATTGTTTGTTTAAAATGTCAGTATAGTTCTTAAAGAAAGCATCCACATTACTTTTATTAAAGCTCGTTGCACGAGCTATGCTTGTAGCTTGTGGTAATCTTAAAGATAAATTGGGATGTCGTTGCATAAACAATTTAAGCCACACTTCTCCTGCCATCTCATTTTTTTCCCATGACGCCGGATATTTTTTATTATATTTTTTTGCTAACATGAACGCAATTCTTCTTGTTTCTTTTGTTGTCAGCCCATAATTGGATGCAGCACATGTCAATAAATACTCGCATAATATGTTTTCTTCCTCATCTGTAAAAACTTTTGGACTAGCATAACCCATGGACGGAGTCACCTCTGTTGCGTTATCTTGAAAAGCCTGTTTCTTTTTAATATATCTTTGCAAAGACATGTAATTGAGATTGTAAGAGGATGCGGCATTTCGGAGACTTTGGCCCCTCAACGTAACTTCTTCAAAGGCTAGTTCGTAAATGTCGATACTAGCCATACCCCTATCAGTCTTTCGTGTATACTTATTTGGCATTCTGAAATAGAAAAACAGGAACTCAGCATACAATACCAAACCACATGCCTAAGTAAATCCCTGACAAAAAAAAAATATATTTAAGACGACTTTAATTGCCGAATACTTTTAATATTAAAATTAGACAGTAAGAAATGATCAAAGCATGTAAACATGCATGTAAACACAACCAAAAAACATTGCAAAAAGCGTGTAAAATGAGCTACCCACATAATAAACTTAAATAGGAGAGTTGTGACAGCGTGTCACAACTCTCCTAGGTAGCAAAAATCGCGATCTGGTCAAAAAACATTTGTTTTATTTGGAGACGAGATGCAAACACAACAAAACAATGCCACGATTTCAAAGTCTAAATAACACACAACATAAGAAAAAATAGCTCAGCCACGTTAATATAATATACGAAGATATAAATACAATAATTGTTTTAATAAAAAACTTACATTTCGTTTCTTTTTTTATGCAGACGTCACACACACGCAACCGCTTGTCGTGGGCTTCTGGCGCGTACTGAGTCAAGTATCGCGTCTCTAAACAAACAGTTCTGCGCTGTTGCCAGCTCGCTAACGGTCATAAGTTCCGAGAAATCGTCTTTGTCACAACTCTACTTTGTCACAATCCTCCTCGGTCTCCCCTATAACATTAACTGTAATACTGAGGCAGCGACCTGTTAATTGTAGATGGCATAAAATAAAACAACTTTCAAATATGATATGATGTATGCCGCAGTCATCTGGTTAAATTAGCCAGCTAATTGGACGCCTAGGCCGTTCATTAAACGCTGGCACCCAATTAAATAGCCGAAGGACAACTAGAACTGTGACCACCCACGCGCGAGCCGAAGTGGTAGCAGTAACTAAGCCAGGGCACCTGATCAAATGGGTTGGTTAGATTAGAAATGCGACCAACCGCGCGCGAGCCGAGCGAGCGACGCGAGCGGTACCGCTGCAGCGGCCGGCGAGCGCTACTTGTAACGGTTAGGCTGTTAACTAAACGGTTAATTAAGCTAGTTGGCTGCGACATATACATAGATTCAGCGGCTGGCGGAGTCAGGCAAGCGATGCCATATTGCCAGCAGTGCCGAGCGCACCCGACATTAGCCGAACGCGACCCGAAAGTACGATGTTCTAAGTTTCGGCGCGGCCGAAAGGTTCGGCTGTTTTTTGGCCGAAACAGGATTTTTAGGCCGAAACCGAAACCGACACTTCGGTCGGCAACTAGAATTAATTAAATACTCTTAAATATGCATTGTAAAACTGTTTCCAATTTAAATGAATTTATGGTTCACTATTTTGGTTAATAAACAGGATGGATTTTTGAGACGGGGCAGTAAGGGCAGCTACGTTAACCGTTGTACTCGTATCTACAGGAAAACTGTTTTAGGAGACCGTGCTTAACTTTTTGAGACATTGAGATCTGCATTCACAGATTTTTTTTTTAATTACCGTCTTTAAGAAAATGGGCAGTTTTCACAAAAACCTTTTTTGGTGCCAATCGATCCTGTTTGTTACAGGGATAAAAATTGTTTGTCTGTAAAGTCGGTTTACGGACGATAATTTTAAGTGATAACGAGAGAGAGATGCGTCATAAGCCGAACGCTTAGGCCGATCGTGCCTCTCTATCACTTGTTCCGCGCTCTCGCTTGCACGCTCGGCTCAGGCGGAACGTGACAATGAGTCATGCTTTTTCGTGCGTGCAGCCGGCGTTATCACGTCATAAACTCTATTAGACCAACAGAGGGTTGAGTACTAGAAAAGTCAGAAATCGCAAAAACTTTTTCCATACATTTCGTAGGAAAGAAACTCAAACTTACTTTTTTATTATGGACAGATTAGCCGAAAATAAACAAAAAAATTACAACTTCGAAACGAATACGCATTATACATTTATTTGCTTTAATAACAAGATAGTTTGTTGTTTGTGATTTCCGAGAAGAAAATGACCTCAAATAATTTAGAACTTTCAAGACTTGAATGGGAAAAGTTAATAAAACAAATTATTTAAAAAACCAAAAACCCGACTGCAAAACACATACCTAACAGAAAAGAGAAAAACAAGCATTATAATCGATATACTATTTTGGTATCGAATCCTGATGTAGCTATATTACTGTAAATTTTCATCAAAATCCGTTTAGTAATTTCTGCATGAAAGAATAACAAATATCCATCCATCCACATCCTCACAAACTTTCACGTTATAATATTAGTAGGAAATAGCTATCGAACGATGAAAGCAAAAAGAGATCCTAGATTTTTTTTTTTTTTTTGTAGTTCTGTCTCGGGTACTATGGGAAACTCTTGCGCTTGTGCTTTCACACTAAGTATGAAGTATTCTTCTCCTCCTTTGTTACCGTTCATGGCTGGACAAAGATATTTATCTTCTCATTTATGTTTAATTCCGGCTTCCGATAAAACAAAACCACCTGAAGTACGTGGTTGATATGTCTCATCGTGTTTAATATAGGGTCAAATTAAGCCAGCGAAACTCCGCAGATGTAAATGGGCTTCGTCTCGATGTCTAATGAAAAGGAAAAATAATCTAAACTTCTAAATTTCCGAATACCTAACTGCAGGTGACTACGGGATCAACAGCAGCTATCAAACTACAGCAGGCTTAGCATGACACTCTCTATTTCTTCGAAGAATAGACATGGCTCTTTCTATACAAAGTGACATTTCGTTTCTCAGTTTTTACACCTCACCGTAGAAATCCTTCTACAATCTGTCATCTTGTCTTTCGTTTCTAACGATGTTTGTCTAGTTCCTTTTTTATGTAGAAGGATTTCTGCGGAAGGATGTCAAAAAAGGAGAAACGAAATGTCATTTTGTATGGAAAAAGCTGTGAATGGAATGTCATGCTAAGCCTGCAGGTGACTACGGGATCAACGGCAGCGTACTAGCAGCTATTGTTGTATAGTTACGTGAATAGTTTAGATTTTTTGTTTTTTCGTCGTTAGATATCGATACCACAGATAATATAAAACTAGCGTGTGACCTATCAGTTTTCAGAGGTTCGCTAGCTTATTTAATAAGACCCTGTAGAAACACAATTTCAGTAACAGAGACTCCCTCAACAATACCGACTTTACTCGATTTCCATGTTATATAATATTATCCACAGCAAGCTGATGGCGTTCCGAAAGGCGAACTTGCAGGCATTTGTCAAGAAGTACGGGGTGAAGCTGTCCTTCATGTCTCCGTTCCTGAAGGCTGCATGCAACGCCCTGATAGACCAGCCCGTCGTTAACGGGGTTATCATTGGATCTGACATCGTTTACAGGTATTGAGAAAAAAAAAATGACGACACGACTAAACACCAAAATAAAATATGAATTATATTTCTAACCCTAAACTAACTCGGGTCCAAAATTTCCATATGTTGGGAATCAGGCCTCCTAAATGAGTGGGCCATTGTAGTCCATAAATCACCACGCGGCCCCAGTGCGGGTTGGTGAACGTCGCATCGAGTGTCATCGAAATTTTAGCATACCCGATCTCCTCACGATGAATTCCTTGATTATGACTTCTGACTGTCGTAACACTTACCTAGAAGTCATTCTTCACCCTTAAATTTTATCAGGTCCCATTTTCACAATGGGTTTTTTATTTATTATTATCTACATCATATATGGGCGACAACCGGCCCGCGATACATTTTGAAAAAACCCAATTTAAAAAATATTACCTTATGTACTTATACTCACGGGAGTGACAGTGAGGCGCCAAACATGAAATCCTTTGATGTTTGCCGCCTCACTCTTTGGAATCACCGCCACTCGGCTTGCTCGATCAAATTCTTTGAGGTTTGCCGCCTCACGGGCGACACATCAAAAGATTTATTGCTTCTCAATTATTCTAAACTAGTTTATTCCAGATTATTCCTTCATTTTGCCTATATAAGTGGGTGGATGGCCCGAACGTTAGTCCCTGGTTCGTCCGAAACGAGATCCTCCATCTCGATCTTAAAATCCCCACCATCAAGCAGTTCATGAAGCGCATCACGAAGCGCTTCTTCGACTCCGCCGCCACCCACCGCAACCCTCTGGTTGTGCAGGCCGCCAGTTATAGGCTCTCCACCATTAGCTCTATTCGCCGTCCAAGGCATACTCTCACCGACCCCGATGACCCCATTACCCTCCTCCAGAAAGGCAGTAGGGCAACGAGTACAGTGCACAAAACACACCGACCTACGTTCCAACCTCGCCGCCGAGGTCCCTCGCGGAAACCCCGACGTAATTGTCCCCCCCGACCCTTGCTCGACGAAGTGCCAGCCCGCGCCGCAGCTGAGCCTGTAGTTTTAAATTCCCCGATGAATAATAATAATACTAACCAGATCCAGCCTGTCCCACCTTGCTGTCCTCCCCCCAGCGACGCCCTAAGCCGAGGTCCGTACCCCACAGGGGTGCCCTTAGCGTGCAGTCGCTTAGTATTATAAGTAATTCGCCCCTGGCTGGAGGCTTTGAGTTCGCTTAAGGCAGCCACAGGAAAGTCCGGTTAAGTAGTCACGACCTCTCAAGGTCAACTACGAGATGCCATTCACAAAAAAAAAACCGAACGTTAGTTCAGTTCTATTTGAGCTACCGAGGTGATAACTTGGACAAGCGATATCCTAGCGAACTGCTCGAGCCGTCAACATGCTTTGTGACTTTGTGTGCATCTTGAGTGGTTACTAACTATAGTTTGTTATTAAGTTTATTGGACGAAAAGTAAACAAAAATGATGTCTGGTGGAAAGAAACGAAAAGTAGATACAGAGGGTCGCCAGTTTCAAGAAAAATGGACTGAAGAATTCTTTTTTATCTTGCACAATGGTAAGCCTATTTGTTTGCTGTGTAATGAATCCATTTCAGTAATGAAAGAATTCAATATAAAGAGGCATTACTCAACTAAGCATGCTACGCTGCACTCACTGACAGGACAATTAAGAACAGACAAAATCCAGAAGCTTACCGCAAATTTGGAAAAACAGCAACAAATGTTTCATAAACAAAGAACACAACTTGATAATGTTGTGAAAGCTAGTTTTATAGTTAGCTCAAAATTAGCAAAGGCATTAAAACCATTTGCCGAAGGAGAATTTATCAAGGAGTGTATGTTAGAAGTTTGCAGTATTTTGTGTCCCGAAAAGAAAAATGAATTTGAAAAAATTAGTTTGTCAAGAGGAACTGTTGTTCGACGTATAGAAATGATGGCTAATGATATAAAAACAACATTGACTGACCCCGTATGGCTGGTTTTGAATCATTTTCCATAGCATTAGACGAGAGCACCGATTTGTCTGACACAGCTCAACTGGCTATATTTATTCGAGGTGTTGATAAGGAGTTCACTGTTACTGAGGAATTGCTTGCTTTACAGCCGCTTAAAGGAACCACTACAGGAGAGGATATTTTTATTGAAGTTCAAAAGGTATTCACAAGTTTTGGCTTGCCATGGTCAAAATTAATTGGAGTATGCACTGATGGTGCACCTTCTATGGTCGGCTTACGTAAAGGTTTCATCGGAATTTTGAATGAAAAAGCAACAGAATTAAATGTGTAAAAAGATGATTTGATAGTCCTTCATTGCATTATCCACCAACAGAACTTGTGTTCTAAGTCCATTCGACTCCAGAATGTTATGAATGTGGTAGTAAAAACCATCAACTTTATTAGATCCCGAGGTCTTAACCATCGTCAGTTCAAGGCGTGATGAAATATCAGCTGAATATAACGACGTAACATTTTATTGTGAAGTCAGATGGCTGAGCAAAGGAAAAATGTTGAAACGGTTTTACGAGCTTAGAAATGAGATAGCAGACTTTATGAAAATAAAAGATAAACCACTATCTGAATTAAGTGACCCAAAATGGATATGTGACTTAGCATTTCTAGTCGATCTTACAGGCTATTTGAATGATTTAAATTTGAAACTTCAAAAACAAGGACAGTTGTAAATGATTTGTACAGCCATTTGAAAGCGTTTCAGATCAAACTACGCTTGTGGGAGTCACAGATGCTGTCTGGTAATAGTTACCATTTCAACACGCTCTCTGCGTATGAAAATATTGCTTATGCTCAATATGCTGAAGAACTCAAGTTACTGTCGGAACAATTTTCGAACAGATTTAGCGACTTCAAAAACATGGAAGACTGTTTCAGTTTATTTGCTACTCCTACAAAATGTAATGTACAAAATGCTCCAATACACTTACAAATGGAGTTGATCGAGATTCAAGAAAACTCACTCCTAAAATCCAAATTTGAAGACGTAGAGTTGTGCAATTTCTACAAAAAATACCTAGAAGAAGACAATTTTCCGCAGCTTAGAAAATTCGCAAGAAGATTGATTTGTGCGTTTGGCAGTACTTATAAATGCGAACAGTTCTTTTCATTGATGAAAGTTAATAAATCAACACATCGTACAAGACTGACTGACGATAATTTGGAAAATTCTTTACGTCTTTGTATCAGTTGAATTAATCCAAATAGGTATCGATGGATTAGTTTCCCAAATTCAAGCTCAAGTGTCTCATTGATTTTGGTGTATTTAACTTTCGTAGTTTGTAACAATTGCAAATTTAACGATTTAATTATAATGTACCACTTTTTTTTTAATTTATTTTGTTATTTTAATAAATTGTACTATACTAACATTGTCGTATTATTTCATGTCTAACATCTATCGCAAAAAATATGATCACTACTTAAAAATGCACTAAGTACTTACCTACTTTTAAACGCGGCCCGCGAACGTATTTGCACGCTAAAGTTTGGCCCTCAACATGTCAAAGGTTGCCTTTGTTGAACATTTTTTATTGCCTTAGCCTACACTGACACTGTCCTCCCATACCTACTAACAATGTAACTTGTGAATGCCAATTATTTTTAAAAAGAGTAACCGTGGAGTTTCTTGCCAGCTCCTATCTAGCACCTAGCTTCTGACATTTCATAATCAAATGATTTTGTTAACAAAAATTTTGACTTTGAATGCGTTTAATTTGACAGGGACTACGTGGACATATCGATCGCAGTGGCGACTCCTCGAGGGCTGGTCGTACCTGTGCTTCGTAACGTGGACGCCATGGACTACCCACGCCTAGAGCTCGAGATGAACGCAATTGGGCAAAAAGCCAGAGAAGGTAATAATAACTCACTCACTCATCTTTGTACAGAAATTTCCTAAGGTAGCCTGCGAAATTCATTGTATTTTTTATTTATTTAAACATGTAGGTACAAATAAATCACCCTGAAAAGCCTTGGTTTTTATTGAATTAAATTTTCAAGTTTATTACACTTTGCAAGTCAGTGTCAGGTTGTTTGTTAATTAAAATTTGATTCGCGACCGTAACAAAATTTGTTACGGTTTAATAGGACCTATGGCTTTCAGAAATAATTTTTTTTAAGCTTTTTTAAGCACGTCTTTCTGTGACAAATAAACCTGTTTCTTTCTTATTTCAATACAACTCCTTATGTAAGAATTGGCCTCAAATGTCATGATTTCATGGATAGTGTTGTATTGATGATTTTTTATTATTATTATTTTCAAATAAATCTTTGTTACGGCCACGTATCATAATTTGCGATCAAAATATGATTTGCGACAGTATTTACAGAATTGTATTTTTTTATTTATTTAGGAAAATAAACGTTAACGTTTACACATTAGAATTATAATCATTACATTATTCCGTGAATTTCAGGTAGATTGGTGCCAGCAGACATCCAAGGCGGTACCTTCACGTTAAGCAATGGAGGAGTGTTTGGATCGCTCTTGTCTATGCCGATCATCAACCTGCCACAGTCAGCCATATTGGGCATGCATGCTATAGTCCAGAGACCAGTCGCAGTGAATGGCAAGGTATTGTGCGTTCATTTCAGCTTGACTCGGGACGCGATTGGTAGCACTGAATTTTGCAGTCATGTGATTGGTAGTTCTGTTGTGTTAGTCGCCATTTTGAACTCTATTAATATTGACACTCCAGACTTTGATATTGACACAAGATTGCCGGGGTCGCGTGGAAGTTCAAAAGGGTTACCGAGGCCCCCGGCATCGCAGGCAACGGAAGGAATACGGGTGGGTTAGTCAGTAAGAGTCTGACCCACCCTCCATCTCTCTCTCTCCGCCCAGAGCGGGAGAAGTTATTTGATAAATTCCCATAAGACTGCAAAATTCAGCGCTACCAATCGCGTCACGCGTCAAGTTATAATGAACGCACAGTTACTTAAGACCGATTTTTTGGCGCCTGAATAACATTGACAGGGGGGCGTTGTTAGAAACATTTGTGAAAGAGCTTTGAAGGTCCATAGCATACCTTGGTACTGTCCGCCATTTTGTTTTGTTTTCCAAAATGGCGGCCACGTATGTAACCTATTTAGATCGATTGCTGACATCAATGCTTAGAGAAAACCTATGAAGACCAAACCTCGTAGTGTTATGTTTCCGTTCACAGTTGATCACGTGATATCATATCCGTATTTTTTAAGTTGCATCTTGTTGCATAGATGTTTGTAATAATCACTCTGAATGTTTAATCATTTTAGTAATGATATTAAGCTAAGAATTAAATGCTGTGGTAGGCACAGCTAATATACACACATAAATACATATACAGGGCGTCCCACGACTTTGCCACATGAAGGGAAAGTACCTTAAATTACTGTAGGTAGAAAATACTGAATGAAGACTTCATTTTTATTTTAAAAACAATACGAACTGCAGTCAAAGAATTTTGAATAATCGCCTGTCTGAACCGGGAATCGAAGCCGCTAAATGAATAAAACAACCTGTAATTTTACTGTACCGATCGAAAGGCTCAATCATACACATTTGTTACTTCCAAACAACATAGCATCTAAAATAAAAGGAAGATCACGAAATTTAACATTTAATTTAAAATTTTGTTCAGAATAATTAATAGGATCGGTACTCATTACTACTCATGGACAAATGCATACAGCAGGCTTAGCACGAGACCTGTAGAAAAGCGTTTTGTCGACGGAAGAGTAGACAAAAATTACATTTCCGCGTAGACAGTTGACAGTTTTCTACCGAAAAATGTAGACAAGAGATTTCTATTCTACAGTAGCAGTACAGTATTCATTATTCTGAACAAAATTATGTTAAATTTCATGGTCTTCCTTTTATTTTAGATGCTATGAAGCATGCAGGTCCAGACGTGCGTTTATTTAAAATTCTTTGATTGCAGTTCGTATTGTTTTTAAAATAAAAATGAAGTCTTCATTCAGTATTTGTTTCTATCTACAGTATTTAAGGTACTTTCCCTCCGTGTGGCAAAGTCGTGGGACGCCCTGTATAATTAAATCAACCACTTCGAAGATACATGGTAAACAAAAAATGTTTGTCCTGGGCGCGATTCGAACAACAATATTATTTTATACATAATCCATAGTAAGTTAGGTTGTTCTCTACTACCCAGAGCTTACTCCATTTGTAACGGGTATGTACAGTCAACGTCAATAATATCGGGACGAACAGACTGTTCAAAATGATTTAAACAACAATAAGAATGAAATATTAACTCAATGACACAAGAACTGTTTCAAAATGAAGAAAGTACACGATAACTGTCATTCTGACAAGATTTTTATCAAATCGAGATAAAGTTTAATTTTCTTAGTAGTTGTTGAGATCATTTTGAACAGTCGGGTCGTCCCGATATTTTTGTCGCTGACTGTACAACTTAGGATTCTACTAAAAACAACCTCATCTTTTATTCTATTAGATACGATGGCAAGGAAATACGAATGATTGTTTCAAGCAACAAGTTCAAAAATATGGATGTCACGTGATCAACTTTGAACGTGAATATCATAGAAACGTGATGCTTTACGGGGTTTGGTCCCATTGTTTTCAAGCGTGGCCGCCATTTGAAAATAAAAACAAAATGGCGGACAGTAGTTATGCCAGGCTCCTAAAAAAATCTCCAATCCCCTTTTCTCAGAAATTGTATTAACATCACAAGATGGCGTTAATTCCGATTTTGGCCCAACGTTTTTTGAGGGCGGCGCTGATTTTCTTCTTTCATACCTACAACTTTATCGTCTTTATCAGTCATCTCTATATCAATGCCCTTTCAAGCCATATCATCTTTGACATATTCTTTCCTTTAGCCTACAATCAAGAAAGAAATTAAACAATTTTCCTTTTTTACACAGTAACCATGAATACTAGTAAGATTTTTCTGATTTGTCGGCCATCGGCTCCACTTACAATCTTTCCTTTTGTAGGTTGAAATCAGGCCTATGATGTACCTTGCCCTGACGTATGATCATAGGCTGATTGACGGCCGCGAAGCAGTGCTATTTCTACGAAAAGTTAAGTCAGGTGTCGAAGACCCGACTTCTATACTTGCTGGTTTATAACTCTATGAATTAAGTCTGGGTACCTATCGTTTAACCACAGGTCAACCAATACTCCGCGCTCACCGTATTTTCAGTACGATCTGTGTGGCTCTGTGGAGCACGAAGACGCCTCTGTGGCCTTGCGAGTGTCGTGTGGCTGGTCACGGTCTGTTTTGTGCCACAGACTACCTAAAAACGGTGAACAAAGAGATTATTCTAGAATTTAATCTGTTAATTTAATGATGATTGATATTTCCACTCGTGCTGATATCCCTTAGGTATGTTTTATTTGTCACTAAATCATTATTAGACTGTAATATAAACCAATGAAAGTAAATTTAACCCCTTACCGCATGTGTTTTATATTTTTTCCAGAAAAAATATATGTTATAGTACGTGACACGTACTATTAAGTTAGTTAAGGCAGTTTTCCAAAATCCGATTACTTTTAGAAATATAATAAAAACTATATATTTCCCATTTATGGCATAGTATGCAGTAAAAGCGACTTAAACTAATTTGACATATCTGGTATAATATGCATTGCAGTAAAGGCGACTGAAACTAATTGCCATATTTGGCATCGCATGCTTTAAAGGTAACTTTAAATCAATCCTCAGTACAAAATAAGGTTTTAGAAAATAAAACTCAAAATTTAATCAAAATATAAAATAAATTTAATGAGATCTGTTGCATTTAGGAACTATCCTATTTCGACTTACAGGCTAACAATTCACCACTGGCGTAGCGTGGATTCAGTCTCATCATTTCACCTTACGTAAGATGAAACGATTTAAAGCAATTCCTATCTTTATTTAGACAAAGGTGTATGTTACATTTCTCACATTTGATGTAGGATTTTCCCGAGCAACCATACATCTTACAGAGTTGTCGTTCCTGTGTGTACGCTGGCAAATGATCTAAACCGTCATTGGCAATTTCGGGGAGAGGTAAATCTATTCGTCGTTTTCTTCTTCTTTTAGGTTCTTCGACAGCAGGCCTTCCGCGATTTCGTGTCGGCGTGTAATATGCTTGGTTAGCTCTTGTTAGTGCTTCGGCCAATACTAATTTAAAATCCAGTAATGGCATGTAGTTTTCATGCGTTTTACGCCACAAAATCCAATTATTTACGCATGTTAGATCAATCATATGGAAAAATATTTTGTGATACCACTTCTTGCTTCTCACTTTTATACGATAATAACCAAGCATAGAATCTAGGAGGTCAACACCTCCCATATATCGATTATATATTAGCACAGCTTTTGGGCAAGGCACAGTCTGAAATATTTTTTTCTTTCTATTGAACCTCTGAACTTCTCCCTCTGGATATTTTCCAACATAGGTTGATGCCAAGTTGACAACTTTGTTATCCAGCCATGTAACCACGGATATATCTGCGTCTTCTACCTCTACGACTTTCTCAACACTGTAACCTCTTCCTTTTTTTGTCATTTGTCCAGCATTTGGTAAATCATGGTTAGGGAGGCGTTTCCGATTTACGGTACCTAACGGAAATATACCTTTTTTATGTAATGCAGCCATAAGCTGCAAACTTGTGTACCAATTGTCAAAGAACAATTTATAGTTCATATTTTCTGGAATACTGTTTGATAAGCGCATGGCTACATTACTGCTCACTCCCAAGTCAGGTTGGCCTTCTAGCACAACATTGGACTGTGCCCCTGCATAGAGCTCAAAATCATATGTCAGCCCTGACGCACCACTCAAAACAAAAGCCTTATATCCCCATTTGTGTGGTTTTTTAGGGTTGTAGTTTTTTAAAGTAGATCTTGCTTTTGTTGGTATTACTTGCTCGTCAATTGCCAAATACTCTTCTCTAGGCAAAAGCAACAATCTCTCGCGAATTTTGTTTATAAGCGGTCTGATTCTTTGCAGCTTATCGTAGTTAGGGTCATTAATCGGTACAGTGTTTTCATTATTAGTAAAATGAAGAAATCTCTTCAATTCTTCAAAGCGATTGCAAGTTATAACATTACTTATTGGTGAGAAGTTAGAACAGCTATTCCAGTAATGTCGAGTAGTGGGGAAATGCATGATAGACATATAAATTAGTACACCTATAAACTTTTCAAATTCTTTGCCCGTCATTTCTAATGCTGACCCCGCGTTTGCTCTGAATAACGACACATTTCTTGAGTTATATATTCAATAGTTTCTGGAGTGAATAAATATGAAAAAAAACTGAAGAGGTGTATCTAAATCTTTAATTTCTTGAGGAATATTTTGGTCACCCAAAAAAGCGCAATCAGCTTCATTGTATTCTAGAGCTTTGTCTCGCCAATTTAAAAGGACAGGTTTATTTTTGGGTATGGTCCGCGAACGCGATGGACCAGCAGCTAACGGATCAACAGAAGCCTGCTCACCTTCATCTGACGAAGAATCCTCATCAGAATCAGAAGGATAAATAATAATGTTTCTTCGTCTTGTAGCATTCCCACTGGGTTCATAGTCTTGATCATCCAGATCATCCCCCGCTAGTTCATCGTCATCATCTTCGCTATCGTTTGGTATATCAAGACCGTAGAATCGTATTGGATCCATTTTTCTGAAAAAATATCAAATAATGCTTCACTGCATAAATTCCCACATCTGGCTGAAAGGCAAAATAACTAGTAATGCATAAAATGCCAAATATGGAAAACCAATTAACACGTTACTGCATAATATTCCATATTTGTCATGCTAAGGTTAGACATGATTGTCGCTAAACTATTACTTTTTACTTACATGTTTTCAGTGTTTTGAGACCTTTGATAAGTCTTCTTAGCACCACGATATGAAGATCGAACGAAAAATCGACACACGATCACAAAACAAATTTTAAAAACTTAGCACACACTAGCGACAAATTTCAACGGCCGCCGTCTGGTTTGACAGGATATAGTTTCATTACGCGGTACACTAGATGGCAGCACTTGTATTTTTATTGAAGCTTGGACGTTGCCTGATCTGTCTTGCTATGCCGTAAAGGATAAATTAACATCTCTTTTTATTTCTGAACGTTAGAAAATAAGTGCCCATATTTGGGTAGCTATGCGGTAAGGGGTTAAAGTTAAATAAAATAATTCTAAGTACCTAATATTATAAAATAATTCAACTACTGCTTGTTACTCAAAAAAAAATATGAAACTGGCAACAATTTCCTATTACAGTTCACGGCCGTTGCTGTCGCGGTCATGGTGTGACGTCATTTACCACGAAACTGCTTTGTTTGTGTCGGTTTTTTAGCCCTAAATCATAATAAATTAAATTACTTTTTGTGCTTTATTCAAGCAGAAATTGCACTCTCTTAATTACCTGAGTAAGATTTCAAGCACTTTGCATTTTTTATTCACATAGTTTTTTTCGTCACATTCGCACCCGGCATTGTCGAAGACGCCACGTTTGCGTTCCGTTCCATCAAAAATATTTAACGATTACCTATTTTTTAGTGGAATGTTCAATTTTTGTTTTTTTTTTTTTTCTAAATAGGATTTTTTTCTTGACTCCATCATGGATTTGTTTTATAGTTGACCGTGCACGTAATTCAAAACTTATCTAATAATTGTTTCTTTAAAGCTTGAATTGGTTTATCATAGTAGGTACACCTAGTAGCGTCGCGTACCTACTACATGAAGACTACGAAGTTGTGATGACTCTTTCACATAAGCCACTAATAAAGAGTCGATTCAAAATAAATTGAAAGTTGTTTCTTATTTTGCGTAGCAGTATCATTGACCGATGATACGTGACGATGACGAATGATAAGTATGTAGAAAAACCGTTCAAAGCTTAATTTTGTACAGTGAACTTAAAACGATAAGGGGGTTCTGACGCGGGCTACTCGCTACGCTCCCACCCCTTACTCCCGCGGTAACAATTTATATTTTTTCGCGGCCATCAAACAATATTTTTGTTTGTCATATTAATCTGCATCTAATTAATAAAATTAGATGCAGATTAATATAACGAACAAACGTATACGGTAAATTAACCTATCATCAGTCTGAACTGAGTTAAGTACCTATATAGATACATAAAAATATGGGTTATCTGTGAAGTCGGTTTACAGACGATAATATTACGTGATAACGAGAGAGATGCGTCACAAGCCGAACGCTTAGGCCGATCGTGCCTTTCTATCGCTAGTTGCGCACTCTCGTTTGCACGCACGCGCGCACGGCTCAGGCGGAACGTGACAATGAGTCATGCTTTTTGTACGTGCAGCCGGCGTTCATCGATTTATAAGACGTTATCACGTCAAAAATCAAGTTCACATATATCATCTAGGACTGCATTTGTAGAAAAATCGTTAATCAATTCATTTTTGTGATACGTTTTTCCAATAGGTACCGACTTAAGGTTTCCGAACGCGACGCGATGGTCGCGGTATAAAACCAAATGCGCCACTTCCGATAGTGATTTGGTCATTATCCTTTGTTACTGGGCAACTGCCCGCCTCGTGTTCAGAGCTGCCATAAAGTTTGCATCGGGCTGTAGGTAGGTGTCGTATCAATCATCATAAAATGAGCAGAGTAAGAAGTTATTTGAGATTGCAAATGTATGTAACTGTGAATTTAAATATTACGTAGGTTGTAAATATTGTTTTCTATCTTGTCTTGGAGTAGGACACAATAAGTTCGAAATCAGCCGAATAGGCAATTTATTAAATAATGTGAATTATGATTTTTTAAAATAAAAAAATTTACTTACAAAGATGTTTTCTTTCCTCTTGTTATCAAAGGTGACTGACCAACCGACCATTCCATCATCCGGCCACCGCCTTTGAGGAGGTTCAGGTCTACTTGTCAGACGCTCTTGGTGAATTAACGCTAACTCACTCAAGCCCAATCAATCAATCAAAACCCAGTTATCTCCGCAATAGGCGCGCCGCGAATTTAATATTATGGATGGGGTGTCCATCGAGCACAGCAACTCGAAACGTAACATTCAGCAAACACTGCAAGAATTTCAAGCAGAAGATGCACGCTCGCAACAGTCTTCTTCGGCGACTAGTCTCATCTTTTTTTGCGGTTGAATTCGCGTACCCCGTGTGGAATCGTTCTGCCCATGCAAAGTTACTGGATACAGCTTTGAATGAAACGTCATAACTGGGTGTGCGTGTGGTTTAAGTGCTCCTTTTTAAAAGTTAACTATATATTTACGAAATCAATGTAGAATTTAGGAAATAATTGTGAAAACTTCATGGCGAAGATAAAAAAAATGTAAAATCTATGGTGCGAAAGTCGTGGTCAATTAACTAGAACACTCTATCTGCTAACCTGAGAACATACTGTAACGCGTGTCTCAAAATATTCTAGATATATGTTTAACATTTTTATGTGGAATAATTGTATTGAATTTGTGAAAACTATTCACAAATATTCAATTGATTTTAACGGTTTTGATTTTATAAAGGTTTATTTAGATCACTCAATCCTCCTATGGTGCAGGCGGAGTGTTCCAAAACTCTCCATCTTTGGCTAAATAAATTCTTAATATTCTTACTCTATTTTGCGAGTATAATTCAGAATCAATTTGTGAAACAAAAACCTTGACGTAAAACTGAATAAAGAGTAAATAAGAAAAATACTTTCTTTTCAACGTACCGTTTGAGTGTTCCATATTGCAGCGTTTATATATTTAACCAAAACTTTTATACAAACGGCGGCCACATCAGAAATTGTGAAAATGTTGTCACTAAAGTTTAACACGTTTTCTTCTTTTGTGAACGCTTAATTTAAAAAACAATCCACTACATTATATTTCTAACCGACAAAATTGTGCAGGGTGACCATGCATATAAAAATTAAAAATATTTTTATACTTATAAAGATTTTATTACTAGACAAACTAGAAAAAGTGTAACAGTAATTGCTAATGCTATAGTAGATATTGATTAGATGTCGGAGGGAGTAACATCTTTCATTTCTAAATCTAAAAGAGCGTAGGATAAAGAGTGTAAAATAATAGGACCATCTTTGCTATTGTAGGTACATCGTTTCCGATAAATCATGATATCAGACCATTTTATTGTTGATAAAACCATGTCCTTTGTAGTGGCCGAGATTATCAGGACCCATTCCAGGAACGAATTCAATACCCCCCACCAACTTGTATTGTCATTGTCATTGTATTGTCATTCTATAGTGATGGGCAGGAATGCAGTCTTCCTCACTATTTTACATGACTTACCTACATGATTCGTTCAAGCACTTTTAGTGACAGTAGCACTAATAACACTATTAATTAATACAGTTTCAAATATAAATGAGACATTACAAGCACAATCAACATTGACATATTCACCGTCGACATTCGGGTGTCACCACTGTGTGGATCGCCCGGAGGACACGGTGGAGCATACGGTGGAGGTCTGCCCGGCTTGGGCAGAGCACCGCCGTGTCCTCGTGGAGGCGATCGGCGGCAGAGACCTCTCGCGTCCGGCCCTGGTTCAGGCCATGGTACGGAGCGAGAGGGCATGGGCAGCCGTCACCTCCTTCTGCGAAGCAGTAATGCTCGCGAAGGAGGAGGCGGGACGGTTGAGGGAAAGGCACGTTTCGCGCCCTCTCGCCCCTAGCCGCCGCAGGAGACGCCCAGGGCGTCGGGAATCCCGGGCGGATTTCCGGCCACCGTAGGCGCGGGCTTGCGGACGGTGAGCAATGGGTAGCTCACCGTCCGGTAAGGACCAGGCCCGGGTCGACGGCGCGTCGTATCCCACGCGCGCCTCAAAGAGATGTCGTCAGCACAAAGTAGGGGTCCACTAGGGCCGATGCCTGCCGGGGTCGCGGGAAGGTACTTATGGGTCACCGAGGCCCCTGCAACACAGGCAACAGGAAGGAATACGGGTGGGTTTTAGTCAGTAAGAGTCTGACACACCCTCCCGCTCCGCCCAGAGCGGGAGAAGTTATTTGATGATTTCCCACCCTCAAAAAAAAAAAAAAAGAAAGCAGAGGCTGTAATTATCAAAGCGCACGTATGTCATACGACGTTTTATAACATATTTGCGAGGACATAAATAAAACTCGGACTTTCTTAAACGAATAAATCTTTAATCACTTGTTAAAGCAGTTAAAAAAAATTGAACAATTTGTAAAATTGATTATTGCAATTATTGCCAGTTGGCATTTTTAACGTTGTCAAGTTATTATTATTAGTTACAATTTCACCAGTCTCTCTCTCACTCTCTTGAGTGAAAGTAGGAGAAACGAGACCACAGAGTTCTGCAGTCGGTGGCGGCGACGGAGGCGGCTGCGGCGGTGGCGACGATGGTGGAATGTACGCGTGTGTGCTCGTAGATGGTCGAGAGTAAACACTTGGCTCCAAATTTATATTCCTTGTAATGCGGGAGCTAATTTCTTCTTTATTTCTCATCGAGTCATCTATGTAGCCCTCGGCTACACTGTTCGACCGCCACCCTCCTTTTAGTGTCAATAAGTTCGCACCTGAATCGGCGAGCAATGTAGCAGAGTACCTTCTGAAACTGTGCCCTGTGTATTCATGTGGACCATCTAAATTTAAGAAAGTGGCAATTTGTTTCGGCATTGCTCCAAATTTATTTATGCCAATGGGTTGGCTAGTGTATTTTCCATTTGGTAATTTTGAAAAAATCTGTTAGACATCGCTTTTGTTGAACGAAGCGCTTCGTATTTCTTCACTATGTCGTGAAAAGGCCCCTGTATTGTGAACGATCTTTAACGACGAATTTTATTTTTTGTGTTTTTGACCTGGACAAGAGGAACCCGCCCATGGTTCTCGACATCATTAGTTGTGATGTTTACCAACTCTTGACGTCTACATTCACCATTTATGCCGGAATATTAGGTAATACAACCTGAAAAGAAATAAAAACAGGGTACAAAACACCTACCTATATTGTAAAGAAATACGAAAGTGAAAGAAGTTAATAACAATAATTTACTTTCAACTGACCTTATTTAGATTATTCTGGAAAACTACGAACTTCTTATATCCAATATACCATTCTTTTTTTCATTGAAAGCAAACTATAATTAACAAACTTAAAATAATAATAATTATATGTACAATTATAAAAAAGGGAGGGCAAAATTTCAAAGGGCGTCAAAAAATTCGTCCGCATCGCTGTCAACAGGAAAAGTACCCAAAAGGCTGGCAGCATTACCACGTTGTATGGCAATGCTGATTCTTTGGCCAAAAAATAAACCAGCCCTCTGGTCGCGTGAGGAGTCGACCAACCGCTTGGCGATGTCTCTAAAAACTAAGTGGGCACTCGGACCCCATGGCCCTAGTGTTTCAACCCCAAACGGCTCGAACATATAAGTCCCAAAAAGATTTGAGTACTTGCGCCGTTTGAGGTTTTCCGCACCTGCAGCAGCCGCCCCAGCACAGCCCGCCGTGCTAGGAAGATGGGATGGCGCAAGGGCACACGTGGCATCCCACACCAAAGGCCTACCTACCTTCCAAGGCATTATGGTCATTCCGTCTGGTCTCTTCCCATCGTCGCGTGCCAAACCACTAGGTTCTAAAACAGCGGGCACCCCGACGGTGCCAAAAGCGTGACGGATGATGTCGTTGATACTGGCGTGCCGTGCTATCCGCCCTGCGCTTTTACTGCAGGATAGACCATGGTGTCCGAGGCAGTCGACACCTTCACCGCATTGGCAGCGATGCGGAGCTACGCAAGGAGCGCCCAGACGCAGACAAGTAGCGAGCCGGAAGGTGGTGTCACCCAGCATAGTGCCTATGTTGGGTGACGGTAGCGCCTGAAGCCAGAGGCCCGACTCCCACTCACCCACAGCCAGCAGGCGGGCACGCTCAGCAGTATTGGTGGACGTATTAATAAGATTATTCCGTACCAACCTGCAGAGCGGCTCGTCCCACTGTCTCTGGGAAGATGGGTTCACGGGACGATCTGTATCCGGACAAGCCATTTTCCAGGCGTTCACTGCGTCGGTCAAGCACGGCACTTCAGGGTCAACCAGGGAGGGGGCTAAAATTTCCCTGGTTAGCTTTTCAGTGCTGTGGACAGAGGACAGGAACGCCGGTAAGCTAATATTAGTAATTTTACGGACACCGAGCCCACCAAAACGAATGGGTAGTGTGGCTTGCAACCACGCTCGGTCGTCCAAGGCCACATTTAAAATGGAAGTTAATGTATTGCGAATAATTTGGTCAATTTTGTCCAAGAGGTGTGACTGCTTCCATAAGGGGGAAGAATGTAGAAAATATATAAAATTTGGGCCAAAACAACAGTATCTAATCAGGGTGAATGCCGAATGTAGATTAATTTTGGAGAATCTGTCTGAAATGTCGTTGAAGTTTTTGATTTTTTCGTCGATGAAAAAAGAAAAACTGTCTTCTAAAACTGGGGAACCTAGGAGGTGCAGTGAACTTTTTTCTAAAATTTTGATTTGTGGGGTTATTTCATTAAATTTCTCTAGGGTCAATTGTCTGTCGGTAATGTTAGAAAGGTAAATTTCACATTTAGATGGGTTAAGGTCCAGGCCAATAGATTTAAATTGCTGTTTGAGGAATTTTAAGTCTTTCAAAACGGTGTTTACATCACCTCCTACTGACCTTTGTTGCCAAAATAAATATCGGCAATCCGGAGCTTCTTTTAGGAACTTCTTGACATTGTCAGCCGAAAATACGTTCGACTTTTTACTCACATGGCCACTTGAGCGTCTTTTTAGAAATGCCAGCAAGTTGGAGTATGACTTGATATCAATACCTATACCTTGATATAATAATATAATAATAAAGTTCCATGAAATAGGCTATAAACAAACTTTCTGAAACTGAATTTCCATCTTTGCTTGTTTTCCTTAAGATGAAATTTTGATACGCTTGTAAGTATCTATCGGTCGATTTTTCGGGCACCTCTTGCCCGAAAAATCGACCGTATCAAAATTTCTTAGAGGTGTGCGTGTGGATTGAGTGCTCCTTTTTAAAAGTTAATTATATTTTTACGAAATCAAGGAAGAATTTAGGGAATAATTTTATTGTGAAAAGTTCATGGTGAAGATAAAACAAATTGTGAAATCTATGGTGAAAAAGTGCTGGTCAATTAACTACAACACTCAATCTGCTGCTGAGAGAATACTGTAACTCGTGTCTCAAAATATTTTAGATATATGTTTAACATTTTTAGGTGGAACAATTGTATTGAATTTGTGAAAATATTCACAAATATAATTGATTTTAACTGTTTATTTGGATTTTATTAAGGTTTATTTAGAGCACTCAATCCTCCTATGGTGCAGACGGATTATTCCAAAACTCTCCAACTTCGGCTGAATAAATTCCTAATATTCTTACTCTATTTTACTAATATAATTGAGAAACAATTTGTGAAACAAAATCCTTACTCCTTGTACGGAGGGATAAGAGGTTACTAAGAAAGGAAGAACGGTCATTTAAAGGACAGGAGAAAAAAATATGATCTAAGTCGCCTACACCTGTTCCAGCCCATCTTGCCAAACTTTCTATCAGCGACGATCCCATTTGCTTATGTGGCATAAGCAAATGGGATCGTCGCTGATAGAAAGTTTGGCAAGATGGGCTGGAGAACAAACATGACCCAGTCTCATCCGTATTAGAATGGAGGTCTCCATCTTGCCAAACTTGGCCTTGCCAAACCATGGTTTTTCTGGTATATCAGGTTGGATAAGTGAGAAATAATGTCCCTTCCTAAAGGTTTCCCGAAGAAAAGTCTTTGGTAACGACGCGAGATCATAACTAAAATTTATATATGGAACTAAGTCCCCACACCGCATCGCATCACCGGCAAGTTTATCAGCTACTTCATTGCCATGGATTCCAGCATGGGCCGGAATCCACACAAATTGTAGTGAATTACCCTCAGAGATGGTCCTGAACGCAAATTCTCTTATTAAATAAATGATAGGTAACTGCGATTTGTGTTCGAAAGCAGATTTATTAATGGCTAGAAGAGCACTTTGAGAATCAGTAATAATTATAGATTTTTTGAGCTTCAAAATACGGATATATTCTATGGCTTTAAAAATGCCAAAACATTCCCCGGTAAAAACAGAAGTCTCCGGAGGTAGTTTTATTTTTTGTACGATGTTGTATTGAGAATGGTAAGTACCTATCCCAACACAACCCATCGGAGAAGGCTTGGCAGCATCCGTAAAATTATGGTGGTACTCTAAGTGTTCTGACAGAAAATGATTCACACTTAAATGACAATCGGGATCTGATTTACTTACACAGTTATATTTTATAGAGGGACTGAAATGTAAACTCTCATAACTACTGCTAAATAGGGGAAGTTTATTGGAAAATAGGAGAAGAAAGTGAAAGAAATTTTTTATAACTTACAACTAAACAAGGAGCTCGTTTATGGGACCAGTAATCTGAAGATTCAATCTGCAACACTAAAGCGTCCAGTTTAGGAATGAGAGGATGAGTTGAGAATTGAAGAATCCGGAACAAATATTTGTCAGATAGGAATTGTCTTCTAATGCTTAAAGGAGCATCCTCGCATTCCACTTGAAGTGCATTAATGGGACTAGACTTCATTGCACCTGAAATAATGCGTAATGCTTTAGACTGGATGCGATCCATTTTTTTAAGAGCCATTAAACTACCTACCAGGTTCTAGAGCGAACAATCCATAATCCAGAGTGCTTCTGATGATTGCGTTGTAAATGAGTTTCAAAGAAAAGGGATGTGCACCCCACCACACACCAGAGAGGTATCTAAGCATGTTTAGGTGATTTTCGCATTTGTTAACAATATATTCACAATGAGGGACACTACTTAATTTACAGTCAAGTATTATACCTAGATATCTGAATTTATCTTTAACTGGAAAAGGTATTTCCTTATAAAAGAGATTTACTAAGGGAATATTTCTCTTCCGGGTGAATAAAACAGCCGCGCTTTTAGATGTGAATAAATCCAAACCGTTTAGATGTAACCATGACTCCAAAATAGATAAAGCAGAGTTGATAGCAGAGCTAGCTTGCTCAACAGATTGACTTGAAGAATATAATAATAAATCATCGGCATATTGAAGAACCGTAACGTGACTAGTTAAGGATAGATCTAAATCAAAAGTGTAAATATTTTATAGAAGGAGACTGAGCACAGAACCCTGTGGGAGACCCCTCCATACAAGATGTGATATCTCATGGTCTCCTATTAACATGTTAACAGAACGTTCAGTCAAGATATTAATAATGAAATTCGACAAATTCAAAGGAACTTGTAAGGCTTTTAATTTATTTTGTAAAACCGATAATACAACATTATCATATGCCGCATTAATATCAAGGAAAACTGCAACGGTGGATTGGTTATTAGAGAAGGATAACCGAATATCAGATGTTAAAATACATAAACAGTCAATTGTACTTTTACCCTTTCTAAAGCCATATTGTGATTCTGCCAAAAGACCCTTACTTTCAACATACCATTCTAGGCGATTTTTTATTAAGTGTTCCGCTAATTTCATCAGAATTGAAGACCAAACTATGGGACGATAGGAAGAAGCATCAGAAGGAGTTTCATTTGGTTTAAGGAATGGCAACACCTTTTGACGTTTCCATTCAACAGGGATGTTCCCTGTATACAGAATAGAATTAATAAGTTCTAAATAATAGCTGAGGACGTAATCATTTAAATTGGAAAAAAATGAATACGGAATGCCATCCATGCCTGGTGCAGAATCATTCGTCTTAAGAATAACAACCTTTAATTCAGTGAGAGTGAATGGAAGATCTAGCGTTGTATGAGTGTCTTGGTTATTGGATACGCGAGACAGGCTATTATTAGTACAAATAGCCTCAGGAACCCAAGGCGGAGCTAATTTATCCAAAAATTCACTACACTACACTACAAACAGGAATAGGAGAAGGGTTGTTATAAATGGACCTAAATCTACGAATGTTGCGCCAGACAATCGTAGGGAGAGTATTCGGTGAAATTGATAAGCAAAAGTTACGCCATGAATCAATTTTTTTCTTTTTAAAAAGTTTGTATGTTTCATTAACTTAGTAACGATATCAAAATTAATATCAGACATATCAAGGTTATAATTATATTCGGCCTCTTTACGTTTCTTAATCAATTCAGTGCACTCAGAGTCCCACCACGGAGGCGAGGCAATTGTACTAATGTTGTTATTTTTTACAGGAAAAACGTCATATGCCGCTGCAATTAATATGAGTGCTAAAGCTTCAGCACAACTATTTTCATTGCCATCAAAAATTACAGGCAAAGCTTACTGTTAAACCAAATGCACCATGCATTTGGTTTGGAAAGAGGATAAGAAATAACTATTGGAAAATGGTCACTACCACAAGTAGAGTTTAAAGTATGCCAAGTTAATGAAGAGGCTAAGTTTGGAGAACAGATAGAAAGATCAATTGCGCTTTGGTTCTGATTGGGATCTGAACGACGTGTGGCAGCTCTTGAATTTAAAATACATAAGTTATGTAAGTCTATTATATCTAGTAACTCATCGCCATAACAGGTAGAAGTTGCACAACCCCATGATTGGTGATGACAATTAAAATCCCCCAGTATTAATAATGGCTTTGGAAGAAAAGAAACAAGATTATTCATCTCTTGAAGAACAGAAATAGAAGGGTGAGGAATGTAAATAGAAACAAGACAAGTATGATGCACTTTAATAGCTACAATAGAAATTTCCTCACTATGAGGAGGTAATGTAATGGTGGAGAAAGGGATAGAATTCTTGACAAGTATAGCTACTCCACCATACCCATCAGATCTATTCTCTCTAATGGTTAAATAACCATTAATTTTAAAACTATGATTAGATTTGAGCCAAGTCTCTGCTAAAGCAAAGGCAAATGGCTCATATTTATTTATAAGATATATAACATCACTCTTTTTGTTTACTAGACTGCGGCAGTTCCACTGGATTATTTTGGATGTGTTGTCCATTATGAATGGATTGAGATACATTGAAAGATGGGGCAAAGTTGGACGGTGAAATGTTGAACTGAGACAGAAGATTGTGTAATGCAGAAAGAAAATCGTTTTTGGAAAAACTTGCTTCAATTTGTCCATTATTGTGATTAGAAAAAGCACAACCATTTGCTGGTTGGGGAATGTTGAAATCTTTAATAATGGCATTGTGAGCCTCTTTATTATATCCTTGTACAGGTTTGGGTGGTGAGCGTGGTTTAAGGAAGACAGTTTTTTTTATAGCTATTTGAAACAGGTACTCTATTAGTTGAAGAGAAAGATGGAGTATCTGCAAAGTTTTTGGAAGGAGAAGATAAAAGTGTATCGGCATACGATTTAGTAACTGGGGGATACATTTTTGCCGCTTCAGCATAAGATACTGAACTTTGTGCCATGTATGTTTTAATTAATTTTTGCCTAGACATTTCTGGGCAAGATTTATTAGTAGCATAGTGAAAACCAGAGCAAAGACAGCAAGATGCACTTTCTTGTTCTCTTTCACAACTGTCCCCAGTATGTCCTTGGCCACATTTATAACAACGTGGTTTGGACCTGCATTGAATTTTTGTGTGACCAAAACGACAGCAACTGAAACACTGAACAGTAGGAAAAATATATAAATCTACAGGTAATGCATTATAACACATAAAAATTCTTTTAGGCAGAATCTGCCCATCAAAAGTAATAACTATAGATTGGGATGGTTTGGTGGGACTCTGAGTACACTGAATTGATTAAGAAACGTAAAGAGGCCGAATATAATTATAACCTTGATATGTCTGATATTAATTTTGATATCGTTACTAAGTTAATTAATGAAACATACAAACTTTTTAAAAAGAAAAAATTTGATTCTTGGCGTAACTTTTGCTTATCAATTTCACCGAATACTCACCCTACGATTGTCTGGCGCAACATTCGTACATTTAGGTCCATTTATAACAACCCTTCTCCTATTCCTGTTTCTTTAGCCAGTGAATTTTTGGATAAATTAGCTCCGCCTTGGGTTCCTGAGGCTATTTGTACTAATAATAGCCTGTCTCGCGTATCCAATAACCAAGACACTCATACGACGCTAGATCTTCCATGCACTCTCACTGAATTAAAGGTTGTTATTCTTAAGACGAATGATTCTGCACCAGGCATGGATGGCATCCCATATTCTTTTTTTTTCAATTTAAATGATGACGTCCTCAGCTATTATTTAGAACTTATTAATTATATTCTGTATACAGGGAACATCCCTGTTGAATGGAAACGTCAAAACGTGTTGCCATTCCTTAAACCAAATAAAACTCCTTCTGATGCTTCTTCCTATCGTCCCATAGTTTGGTCTTCAATTCTGATGAAATTAGCGGAACACTTAATAAAAAATCGCCTAGAATGGTATGTTGAAAGTAAGGGTCTTTTGGCAGAATCACAATATGGCTTTAGAAAGGGTAAAAGTACAATTGACTGTTTATGTATTTTAACATCTGATATTCGGTTATCCTTCTCTAATAACCAATCCACCGTTGCAGTTTTCCTTAATATTAATGCGGCATATGATAATGTTGTATTATCGGTTTTACAAAATAAATTAAAAGCCTTACAAGTTCCTTTGAATTTGTCGAATTTCATTATTAATATCTTGACTGAACGCTCTGTTAACATGTTAATAGGAGACCATGAGATATCACATCTTGTATGGAGGGGTCTCCCACAGGGTTCTGTGCTCAGTCCCCTTCTATACAATATTTACACTTTTGATTTAGATCTATCCTTAACTAGTCACGTTACGGTTCTTCAATATGCCGATGATTTATTATTATATTCTTCAAGTCAATCTGTTGAGCAAGCTAGCTCTGCTATCAATTCTGCTTTATCTATTTTGGAGTCATGGTTACATCTAAACGGTTTGGATTTATCCACATCTAAAAGCGCGGCTGTTTTATTCACCCGGAAGAGAAATATTCCCTTAGTAAATCTCTTTTATAAGGAAATACTTATTCCAGTTAAAGATAAATTCAGATATCTAGGTATAATACTTGACTGTAAATTAAGTAGTGTCCCTCATTGTGAATATATTGTTAACAAATGCGAAAATCACCTAAACATGCTTAGATGCCTCTCTGGTGTGTGGTGGCGTGCACATCCCTTTTCTTTGAAACTCATTTACAACGCAATCATCAGAAGCACTCTGGATTATGGATTGTTCGCTCTAGAACCTGGTAGTGTAATGGCTTTTAAAAAATTGGATCGCATACAGTCTAAAGCATTACGCATTATTTCAGGTGCAATGAAGTCTAGTCCCATTAATGCACTTCAAGTGGAATGCGGGGATGCTATTTTAAGCATTAGAAGACAATTCCTATCTGACAAATATTTGTTTTCTCAACTCATCCTCTCATTCCTAAACTGGACGCTTTAGTGTTGCAGATTGAATCTTCAGATTACTGGTCCCATAAACGTGCTCCTTGTTTAGTTGTAAGTTATAAAAAAAATCTTTCACTTTCTTCTCCTATTTTCCGTTCCAATAAACTTCCCCTATTTAGCAGTAGTTATGAGAGTTTACATTTCATTCCCTCTATAAAATATAACTGTGTAAGTAAATCAGATCCCGATTGTCATTTAAGTTTGAATCATTTTCTGTCAGAACACTTAGAGTACCACCATATTTTTACGGATGCTGCCAAGCCTTCTCCGATGGGTTGTGTTGGGATAGGTACTTACCATTCTCAATACAACATCGTACAAAAAATAAAACTACCTTCGGAGACTTCTGTTTTTACCGGGGAATGTTTTGGCATTTTTAAAGCCATAGATAGAATATATCCGTATTTTGAAGCTCAAAAAATCTATAATTTTTACTGATTCTCAAAGTGCTCTTCTAGCCATTATAAATCTGCTTTCAAACACAAATCGCAGTTACCTATCATTTATTTAATAAGAGAATTTGCGTTCAGGACCATCTCTGAGGGTATTTCACTACCTACAATATGTGTGGATTCCGGCCCATGCTGGAATCCATGGCAATGAAGTAGCTGCTAAACTTGCCGGTGATGCGGTGCAGTGTGGGGACTTAGTTCCATATACAGGGTGTCCAGTAAATAGCACGACATACTGCAGGGGGTGATAGCTAGGGTCACTACCTATCAATACAACACAATATATGTTCAGCAAAATCTTACGGATTTACAGTTTTACAAAATTTTCCGAAATACCGAAAAATCTCTACCTTGAAGCAGATTTTTAAGCATCTCGTAATGAAAAAATCCTTTTCTAGTACTTTTTTTTACATCAAATTATTCGTGAATAGTTACTTTACTCATTGATAAGTCTTTTTTTCTATCAAAGACAAGAATGTTTTCAAGAAATACTATTTTTTGTTTAAAGAAGAATGACCATTTTTCACCTGACTATGTATAGAAATGAAATAAATCTTAAAATTCAGCTAATGCAATTGTATATTAATTACACATATCACAATGTTAAAAGAAACGCAGGAAAAAAAAATTCTTAATGCTTACTCTACGTCACGGGTAAACTTTTACCATGTTTTGAACGCATCTCAACTACCCATTTTTTACGACGTTCCATTGTACACTCTGCTACTTGACAATTTTCAACTCTATTTCTAAGTTTTATACATTATTTTACATTTTATTTAATCAGTAAGTACTCTTTTATTCGTCTGTGTATAATAAAGATTAATTAAAAACAACGAAATATATAAATAATTAATCGTGCGAACACAATACGTATTTGTGTTCGCACGAGTGAAACGGATTTTTTTTGACATTTGACAGTTCTGCGATTGGCATCGCCATCGGTGCAGTCCTTCGTTGTTGCGCTTGCGTCTCGTTGTGTTCTGTGCCATTACGACCCTATTTACCGCCCCTGGACCTCGATATCTCCCTCATCTGACGAATAATGCGTGTGACAGAGCTGGTATAGTCGAATATCGTTGTAATTGTTTGGTTGGTCGACGGACCATAGGATGTTGCGCTCACGTCATGACATTAGTGTGGTACCTTGGATGGGCTAGGTAACAAGAAAATATCTCTGCTCCAGCAGAATTTCTGGATGACGTAGTTATAAGAGATTTAGATGGAAATGATGACAACTATTTCACTTTAACATAGTGTTTTATTTGTTTTTCCCGTTTTGTTCATCACTTAGGTACCTATGTATATAAGTACTAAAAAAACACATTTCATTGGCCGCGGTACATACTTTTTTTTGTGAATTCCTTGAAACCAACACATAGGTACTTATGTGTAATGTATGTGTAATGTTAAAAGTGATCACTTAGATAAGTGATCACTTTTGACAATACAAGAACTAAGTTAGACTTTCTTTAAGTATATAAACTATCTCAACTATCGTTTTTTTTACTAAAAATGTAGTTAGTAACTATTAAGTAACACACATAAGTACCTATGTGTTGGTTTCAGGGAATTCACAAAAAAAAAGAAGTTTTACCATAGCTAGATAAGTGTTCTTATTTTAGACTAAACTTCGAGCTTTAATAATTCGTTCTAGCACATTTATTTCTGTATTATCTATTTGGTAACGGTAACGGCAAATCCTAACCTAAAAAGAGTAAAAAGTAACATTCATATTTTTTGGTCTTCGTAGCGTTTAAATCGTAAAAATAACTATAAGACATTATTGTCTAAATTTATAGGTAGTCTTTCTACTATACCTCATAACTATACATTAACTTTCATTATCAGGTTTTTCAATGTATGGGAAGTGGGCATTGTTCTTTGCACAGAACTATTTTCTTATCACTTAAGTTTAACCTACAGTGGTGAAAAAAAAATGTATGTGGCAGTTTTGTACAACAAACTTAAAAAATAGCTTGTTTAATGGTGATTTTGGAAAGATAGTACATTTTCATTTTAAAAAATACGAAAAATAAGCTATTTTAGTTAATAAGAGCATTTTATTTTAAATGCAAGTAATGTGACTTTGAATTCGAATCGTTGTAAGGTCGTACTACGGTTCGAATTACATAATAATTAATCTACAGCCGACCGGCCGGCCGGTCTGTAAATGACATCTTGAAGGATAAGGTGATAGTAAAAAAAAACAGAGGAGTTAACTTTAATAAACATGTATTTAAATAAATTACAATAAATGCTCAAATTGCTTACCTTGTGCCCTAATACACGCTCGGCATCTTCTTAAAAATGAGCTTTTGAGTCTTCTCAGGCTTATTTCCGATATTTTTCTTGCTGCAATGTTAACCCTTGCTCTCAATTCATTGTCATTTTGGATCGGTTTTTCATAGACTTTGTCCTTCATGGCACCCCAATAAAAAAAATCCAGAGGGTTTAGGTCCGGAGACCTAGGTGGCCATAATATTGGTCCCAGTCGCCCAATCCACCTGCCTGGATAAGCTTCATCTAAGTAGGCTCTTACTTCCCGGCCATAATGAGCAGGGCACCCATCATTTTGAAGCCACATCACCTCTCTTAGCTCACTCGGAACATATTCAAGGAGCGTGGGTAGGGTTTCTCGTAAAAACTCCAAGTAATTATTGGCATTTAATGTAGGTGGAAGCTCGACGGGACCCACAATCTGCCCATTAAAATCCCACACTATAAATTTATTTTGAATTGGTACTGGGACCTGTCTTCTCTTGACACATACGGATTTTCTAATTGCCAACTATGTAAACTATGCAAATTCAAGTAGCCGTCCTTTCTGCAGGCTGACTCATCACTCCATAACACCTTATTTAAAAAGTTTGGGTCCTCCCGATGCATTTTAAGCATGCGGCGGCAGAATTGAACTCTCGGCAGGTAGTCTCTAGTTAAAAGAGTTTGCACGCGTCGTACGTGAAATGGATGGTATCCATACCTCTTAAGTACTGAATGAACAGTGGACTTCGGTATCCCTGTGCGCCGTTGTATCGCCCTAACCGAAGTTGTCGGGTCTTGTTCTCGTTCCTGAAGCACTATGTCTTCGTCAACAACTTGAGGCCGTCCACCGCCACGTTGACCAGGGAGTCTGCCTTCCATGTAGGAGTTATGCACTCTGGTAAACATTTCATGGTGTGGATGTCTCCTATCGGGAAACCTTTCCCTGTAGAGGGTGGCAGCAGCTCGGGAACTTTGGCTAGCTTCTCCGTAAATAAGGTGCATCTCAGCGTACTCTCGCTGCGTATAACCAGGAAAAACGCGGCGGTTGGCCATGTTATAAAACACCAAAGTCCAGGTGGTCGCTAAGTCGTCGTAGTGATCACAATAAAAAATCCAAATCGTAAGGCAAACAAAGTCCGGGGTCCAAGGCACAAAACAGTCGTCAGTACGAAACAATAATTTGTGAACACAGAGATGCGTTGCGCACGGTTTAAGGTAGCGTACTGACAAGTGTCGCAAATAAGGTTGAGAGTGATACACAAAATCACAATGCAAGAAAGAGCGGGATAGCACATGCGCTTCTTTTGTTAGACAGTAACCGGTCGGGTCGGGTCGGTCGGCGAGCAGGTAAAAGCCTTTAGTCATTACGCGTGCACGTCGCATTTTACGTGTCACAACGAGTTTTATAATAATTCGCGTAAATGAGCAGCTATTACTTATTCTCATAGTGGTTTTTGTCAAAATTACGTTAATTACATTTTCAACAAAATCAGCTTCTCTGGAATTAAAATAGCAATTTTTTGTATTTTTTTAATGAAAATGCACTAGTATTGTATCTTTCCTAAATCACCATTAAACAGGCTATCTTTTAAGTTTGTTGTACAAATCTGCCACATACATTTTTTTTTCACCACTGTAGGTTAAACTTATGCGAAAAGAAAATCGTTCTGTGAAAATTTTAACAAAAAAAACTATTTCTTCAAAACTTTCTTGTTTTTGATAAAAAAAAAACTTATAATGAGTAGAGTAACCTATTTACGAATAATTTGATGTAAAAGAAGTTCTAGAAAAGGATTTTTTCATTACGAGATACTTAAAAATCTGTTTCAAGGTAGAGATTTTTCGATATTTCGGAAAATTTTGTAAAACTGTAAATCCGTAAGATTTTGCTGAACATATATTGTGTTGTATTGATAGGCAGTGACCCAAGCTATCACCCCCTGCAGTATGACGTGCTATTTACTGGACACCCTGTATAAATTTTAGTTATGATCTCGCGTCGTTACCACAGACTTTCCTTCGGGAAACCTGGAAGGTAGCTTGGGATATCGGAAGCAAATCGAAGGGACATTATTTCTCACTTATCCAACCTGATATACCAGAAAAACCATGGTTTGGCAAGGCCAAGTTTGGCAAGATGGAGACCTCCATTCTAATACGGATGAGACTGGGTCATGTTTGTTCTCCAGCCCATCTTGCCAAACTTTCTATCAGCGACGATCCCATTTGCTTATGTGGCACAGATGTAGGCGACTTAGATCATATTTTTTTCTCCTGTCCTTTAAATGACCGTTCTTCCTTTCTTAGTAACCTCTTATCCCTCCGTACTCCTTTTCCTACCTCAATACTTTCCTTACTTTGTACAAATAGCTCTCTTGTATATAAATGTATAGTCTCATTCATTATTCTAAATAATATCAAGTTGTATTTTTTTTTGTTTTCATTTATCCATATGGTATCCTTGTTACTTATAATTATACTGATCCTATTTTTCCGTCCTATCCTAAATCCCGTTAAAATATTTATAATAATGTTGTTTCCCTACCTTTAAATAAAACTAAACGTGACATTGGCTAAATGCACAAACCGTGCGAAGCCAAAGAAAAAAAAAAAAAAAAATTTGCTATGCGCACGCATCAGCACTTTTTTTTAATGCAAAGGCACAAAAAAACAGCCAGTATTACTAATAAAGTAAATTAATATTTTTGTGTTTTTGTTACAGATTTATTGGTTGTAATTTATTGTCAAAATAAATTAAATTAAAGAATTAAATGTTTATTTATTATATTTCATCTCCCAAAGTTAATTTTATTCATTAAGTGTTGACCACTTTTCTGACATAAAAACTCTTTGCTAAGATTTAAAAAAGTACCGTTCGTTTTAGATGGAGCATCTTGATAAACCGTGCGTTTTACCTTATTAATACTACGAGTATATTGAAAATTGAAATTGGTGAATTATGAGACCCTAGAGCAAACATGTTTTTTACGCTATTCACAGATCCGAAACCGTACAATTTTGACAGTCCAAACCACAGAACATATATACCCTGAACACGGTATGAAGACATCAATATTCTTCGTCTTCCGATGTTTTTCCAGTCCTTCGGTTCAGAAATCAGGATATCGTACAAGTGTCATTGTCGATACGGTAGCGAATCGTACCTTTGTGAATAGCTATGCAGGTAGACCAAAGTATAATAACTAATAGACTATGTGATTGCTTCCCAAAAACACATAATAACTGACGTGACGTATCTGTCCTCAGTCCTTTTAAAACCAGAAGTGGCCGGAGGTTTTGGTTAGAGCGACGTCGACAAGGAAATAAAGAAATTTATAAGAACCCGAAGATATGGAAGCCAAGATATTGCGTACTTACAGGATGAGTTTCGTTTAGAACAAAACAATGCTTTTGATGGATTGGAAGAGTTGAATTTCGACGTCGCGTCGTTAACAAATACAACAAAGTGACAAACTAAAACACTTTAATCATTACTAGGTACGATCTATTTGGAAGTTTGCTTATTATTTAAGAATTCACATAAGGTGTAGAATACATTAAAATTAATATTAAAAGTACACTTTCTAAACAAGCATATTACAAATTAGAGGATTAAGTATATCCAAGATAAGAATGCTTGGAAACATGCTAGTCCAGCTCCATAGGACAATCTCGAGTCTAGACAAAATCAAACTGGTTGTTATTTTAATTGTACAATTTATTATTTGATACAAATAATAAATCAATGTTGAATTTACATTCCGTGGTTACTTTAACTCACACACTGACCTATTAATTTATGTATTATACATAAACAGCCTATAATGTTCCACCTGCTGGGACACAGGCCTCCTCTCTGTGAGAGGGGTGGGCCGTAATCCACCACGCGGGCCCTGTGCGGGTTGGTAGATGTCACATGTCTTCGAATTTTTGGTTCTAGGACATCCCGGTTTCCTCACGATGTTTTTCTTCAACGTTTTTGAGAGCAGTGGTAATGAAATAATTTACACAAAATAAAGCGCCTGTCTGGGTTCGAACCTACGACCTACAACTCGTAAGCCGCGGCCGTTACCGCTGGGCCACCACTGCTCTACTCTATTTATTATGGGAAACGTATACTTTTACAATGTTTGTAAATAAGTGAGTATCATGTACCTATCACATAATTAACTCATCTGTCATTGTTTCATTTTTAATTCTTGTTTCACCTTTTTTGGTATTGTACCTACCTAGTTTTAATCTAGGTGCATCGTCTTCACATATTTATAATAGGGAATTTTACTATATACGAGAAAAAATCTATAAATATATTATTGAGATAGTTTAGGCAAAAAGGAGTTGGAAAATGTTAGTTTTAGTTCATAAAATAACAAAATAAATTTTAAAATTCAATTCAACGTTTTCAGTTTTTCTAATCTGTTAAAAAACACCATGAAATAGTAGCCGCCATGTTATTGCGTCAAACGGCTATGTTAACAAAATCGTATCAATTATCATACAAAGATCAGCGCATTTGTTTTCATAGCCCAGTGACGTCATGACCACTGAGCAACATGGCGTCCAGCGTTTTCGTCAACCTACGCGCGAAATTTGAAAATTTTAAATTTTTATGGCACTTATCGATTGAATAAAATTTTTTTTGGGGCATATTAGCACTATAGAATTTAATTAAGACACTTTTCAAAAATGGGTGTAAGACCCTAATGAACATATACAACATTTTGTAAAACATTTTAAAAGAGTAACGGTGGAGTTTCATGCCCATTCTTCTCTATACGAAACTACCTTTTGGAAGGGGCAACTAGAATCAATTCTATTTTTTTTGTAGATTTTGACGTTCTGAAGTGCCTTTTATGTGCCTATTTGAAATAAATAATTTGACTTTAATTACATGACATTCTTATAGTGTAGAGACTCGCACAGACCAATACTCAGTAGTGGGTGAGGCTGCCAAAATAAATATGGATGGAAGAGCGTAAATTGAACAATGAGTATTCATGTCATCATAGTAGCACCATGTCCCCAGAACTCTCAAACAATTTGCCCAATAGTAACTGTTCCACACATCGGTGCGCAGTGGGACAAAATCCATCACCGAAAGAGTTTTGTTACATTTTTCTCGTAGTGTTGTGCGTAGGGATTTGGTATATACATATACATTTTTTCATTGCTACACAGTTTTTTGGTAAAATAAAATATGCTGTTGCCATGCATAGGTATAGTACTATCCTTGGGTAAATCAAAATGTATGGACATTTTGCATCAACCTACCTAGTAGTACTATGCGTTGTTCAGGGAGGCAGTAGCGGACGGTTGTCAATATTATTGTACTGCCAGCGCCTCTGTCTGAGCAACGCATTACACTTACACGATCAATCATAACATAAAATAACAGTATATCAGTGAATCTTATCGAAATCACAGATTGATTGAGATACTGTTTGTGCTGCTAGCGCCACTAGTGGTGAAACCTGGCAGGAATGAGTATATCTGCTAAGTTTTTCATGATTAGGAGAGTTTAAATTCACGAAATAATATTCCCTTACCCTCTTTTTTCTTTTGATTACGAAAAAAGAAGTGTGTATGTGTTTTCTAAGTGTACTCAAGAAACTTCTTCTTGTGTACACTCACTATGCTTCATCGAAACCGAAAATGATAGATGTTTAATTTTTTGAACGCGTCCTATTGTAAATGTAAATTTTGATGGCTGGCAATTATGTTAAAGAAATGTCAAATGGATTCCATGTCCGTGTATGTATTTTTATTCGGCGCGACAATTGATCAAACTTGTTTTTCTCGTGATTACCACCTTTTTTCATATAACAAAATACATACTTCGGATACCAAAATTAAGTGAAACGCTCCTTTCCGTGTATAGTGGCGTAATATGTGTTAGTTGTGAAATAATGAGGCGAGGTCATCCAGGCATCGGAGGATGGCGAAGTGAAAATCAAAGGCATTTTAGACCTAGAGGTAATGGGCCTCCTCGATTTAGACCTCCGAGGATTTATCCATTACTTGAAAGCCCCAGGTAAGACCCTAGTACTAATGAAACTTCCAATATTTGCATTGCATCACTGACGCGCCAACATTTCGTTTAACTCGAAATGTAAAAAAAACAGTGTATGTAGGTATAGAACAATACGTCGATAAAACTGCTAAATTTTATATTGTTATACGTAATACTTTAAGGTGGATATACTGAGCAATTGAAATTTTTGTTTTTCTTAGTTGCTATAATAATCTATTTCAGATTCCCGCCACCTAGCCCTAGACTAAATCAAAGAGGCCCACTACCTTTCAATGCTCACGGAGGACATCCAGAGGATGGTCGACAAGATCACCATGACAGACATAGAGAATATCGAGATGGCCATCGCCAAATTGATCAGAGAATGCCAGAGAGAGTGCATCATCCACGCTCTAGGCAGATGTACCAATATGTTCATCCTAATATGAGATCAAAAGATAATCAATGCAGCTCATACAAAGAGACATCCAATTTTTATGAGGATGCTACAACTGAGCCATTTCATGTTAATAGTATGGGAGATATAGATCAGCGACAGCTTCCTCGCTTACCTCATCCACCAGATTCTTATAGCCAGCAACAGATATCTCCTTGGGCCAATCCACCTCCAGGCTTTAAAACACATGATTACGACGATAGAAGTCAAAATTCTTTTAGACCTCATGACATTGCAGAAAGAAATAAAATACCTGCTGTAGATTATACTGGTCATAGACCACCTGCATCAGACCATTATGGTGGGACCTCTGGACCAACCACCAATAATAATGACACATCATTTAGTCGATCTGTAGATGACACTGTAGATATTATCAGGAAAAGGTTAATGAATCGTAATGATCCAGAGAGGTTATCACAAGATGCCGCCGTCCATCAGAGTATCACTGAGCAGGAAGGAAGTGAGAATACTAATCAGCACATTCAGCCAGAACAACCAGCCAAGAAAAGAACACCAAGACAAAGACAGAATGTTAAATCTAATTGTGATAAAATGAAATCGAATATTGTCCACCAACTGTTTAAGATGGACAAAGATAAGATGCATAAACTAATGGATGATCCGGGTTCTTCATCAAAGTTTGAGTATGCCATTAGCAGTTTAATAACAGAGTCACAAAATAGTTTGAACCGCCATTTAAGATCAGTGGCTGAGAAATCATTGTACAGTTCCAGCACAGACTTCATTCATAATGACAATAACACAATCTATGAGGATACTTTCATGAAGCAGATGCAGTGTCTCTTAGATCCACAAGATACTGTATTACTAGAAGATATAAAGCCCATTGTCATGGCTGAACTTAGTAAAGTTCTGCAGTTAGCTGAATTTGAACAAAGATTTGATGCATCTGATGAACACAGCGGCCATCATACTGCAGATGGACAGCCTCACTATCCCTATTTTGAACCCTACAATTATGATGAATACTCACAGGACCCATGCTATGAGCAAGATCAACCTTCATCAATAAATTATGAAAATTCGAATAGATTAGATCTAACTGATAATTCCATTAAGAACTTAAATTATAAACATGAAGCACCATATGAAGAAGTCACGCCTCTATTTGAGAGGCGTCAATCAAAGAGAAGTGACCCTGTTCAAGAAAGAAAGCTTAGTATAGAAAGTCAGAGGAAGAGCCAGAGAAGAAGTTTGGAAACCTCTGTTGAAGAGCCATTTATAGGTAATGAAGAACCTTTACCACTTTTTGATGGCAATACTGATCAGCTGTCTGAAGATGAGGATACATTTGCTGAACTAGACAGGCAATATCATGTAGCTGTTGACCACAACTTTATTGAAAATGATGATCTTTCAACAGAACCCCCTAAGTTTCAACCTGTTCAACAAGCAGCACCTCATATTGTAAACCAAATCGACAATCAATTGCAAACCATTGCCCAGTCATCTTTGGATTTATTTCCCTTGAGCAGTACAGAACGCCTCAGAGATATAGCTAAGCAAATCAAGCAAGAAGTGACATCACTAGATTTTCGGAATGATAATACACCTAAAACTTATGACAATGGTGTTCACAAAGTGAAACAAATTAAAATAAAGCAAGAACATGTGCCTCAACCTAAAGAAACTGACAAAGAGACTGACAAAGCATGTAGCTCAAATATTATTAAAACTCCTCCATCAAACTCACGAAAAAGATCTATTGATCAAAGACCATCTCATCGTAAAGAAAAACGAAAGAAAAGTGAGTCTAGCCAGTCTGATTCAGTGAAACCAACCTCAGATAAAAATGTCCCAGCTAATGCTGGTTCCATTAAGTCAACAGAAAAGTGCAATGATGCTCCAAAGCCCTATTATAATATATTTTTACCTAAAGATGAAAGTACGAATGAAACTAAGGATAGTAAAAAAGTTGACTCAACAGATAAAAGTTATTCAGATAAATATGTCAAAAGGAAAGAACCCTCTAAAAAGCCGAAAGAAAAGGAGAGTGAATCAGGCAGAAAAAGACATTCTAGCACATCCAGTCAAACTATTCTAAGTCCAAAAGATAGTATTAATACAAGCAGTCAAACACCCATAAAATCAGACCCTAAAATTAAACTTAAGACTTTTGATATGTTTGTAGAACAGCCGAAGAAGTCGTCATCTCACCACCATTCACACAGAAACACTGCTTTACCTGTAAGCCCTACAAAACCCACTGTAGAGGAAAACATATTGAAACAGGTGTCAACACCAACTCCTGCACACAATAAGACAATGCAGACTAAACATGTGGGAACTCAAGTCATAAGAAGACTAATTACAAAAGAAACACAGACATTTCAAAGCAAAATTACCAGTACCAGGTTTTGTCAAACAGAAAGGAAGAAGTTAGTCTCCAAATGTGTGCAAACACTAGCTGTGTCTTTAGAAAGCTCAAAACCCAGGTCAGCTGACGCATTCGAAAGAATGAAAGAAATAGACATGGAAATACAAGTTTTATTACAGGAAAAATTTAAACTGTACAGTTCCTTAGAATCCAGAGACACATGTCCGAGCAGTATGCCTACTCTGGGTATGACTGTTCTGAACGTAACACCTATTGACGAAAGTAAAGACGAAGGTGAAGATGACACTCACTCAGTGCACGAAAATATAAAGAATGCAGATGAAATTGTAGATGATTTCGCCAATATACCTGTGGAAGAACTAGAGCAAATAGCTTTAGAAAGTATTCAAGAAGATAGTACTGATTCAACAAAAGTTGAAAAAAGAAGTTTACGACAAAAAGTGCTGCAACAAGAACGCAAGAGTTCCGAGAGTCCCACGTCACGTAAAAGAAGTAATAAAAAAGCGAAACCGCCTAATATATCTCTCATAGAGCAGATAATTACAGATGATAGACCTCTAGAAGATATCATATCACTAGACGACCTAGAGGAGCCGCAAGCTAAAACCAAGAAGAAACCTCGATCTCAACCAAAGAAAAAACTGACTAAGAGAACGAAACCTCAGAAAAATGTTAATGCAAGTACATTTGATTTAAAGGACTGCTCAGTGGTTCTTATTCAGACTGATGTTAGAAAGTTTATAAAGGAAGAACCCATAGAGACTGATGAAACATCTCTGCTTGTGGAGACTGCTGAACCTTCAGATACTGTTATAGAGGAGGTTGTTTCTTTGGAGCCGGAAGCAAAATCCGCGCCAAGACCGAGGCAAGAGGAAGAAGAGACTGCGGTCAATGATCTCCAGTTTGACATGTTAGATGTGTCAGAAGATATAGTTATAGGGGAGGAGAGTGAGATAAAATGTAATGATAAAGACATGCATGGGAGGGAGGCGATAAGTGAGGAGATAATACTGGATAACAGTCAGTCGTCTGCTGATAATGCGTCCACGGCGGAGAGCGGGCAGGCGGAGAATGAGTGCAAGATGTATGACTACTCCACTGACGAGAAGTTGCGCCGGGATTCGGTCACCGTCACCGGAAACGCTGATGCCGTACTTGCGATAGAGGTGAGTTTTTAATTGTTTATTATTCAATTATTCTTCCCTAAACTAAATGAATAATATAGGAAGGTAATTTTTGTAAACAATAATTTAGATGCAAATTCCTTATAAAACGTTTATGTGGATAGTATTAAATTACCACGAAAATGTATGTAATCAGAATTTGCTATTTTAATTGTATTATTCCGTACTGCCATTGAAAACCGTTAGTTCAATTACAACTAATTCGCAATATTATAAAAAAGTCAAAATGTATATTTTGTTAATGTATGACCTGGCAGACTTTGCTTAAGCTTCAAATTACATACCAGTTCATGCTGAAACTAGTAATTTGATCAGTATAAGTAACAGAGTAATCCTCAAATTCTCACCTAGTCATAACAAGGTAATTAATACAAATTAACTTTAAATTCCAGTGCATAGAGACTGACTTCATAGCAGCTTGCTTGGACGGCAATGTGTACCACTTCAGTGGTGATGGACAGCTATTAAACACACTTCGAGGTTCGAACCTGGCCGTCACATGCCTGACCATTGTCAAAGAGAAGTATGGGACCACTGTCTACACGGGATCACTGGATTCTAGGATACGATATTATGATTTGGAGGTAAGATTGTTAGAACTACTGTATTCTCTAGTTTAGACTATTTTCATTATTGTAGCAAAAGGCTACAGCGCAATCTTTCTTTCCGTTTTTGCTGCGTCGCTGAATCAAAGGCGCCCGAAGACTTTGAATGCGAAAGATCATGAAATACTCTTTCAATAACTTAAACATTTGGCTCTAGAAAAATAATAGTAAAGTTTTTATAAAAAGCGTTGCAGATTTCAACCTTTATGTATGGTATGGCGTTAGTATAACTAAAGTGAAGTTTCCATTATCAACAAAACTTACAGAAGTTGTAAGGCAAGCAATTCTTACGTATAAATGCTGCGAAAGTGAGCTTGCCTTGCCGCAATTGTTTAAACGGTAAGAATTGCTTGCGAAAGTCAATTTTTGCCTAATCTAAACTTCGCTTTAGATGAGTCACTGCATATCAAAATAATATTGTCATTCTAAATTTATTTACTTCGTGTTCGAAATAATAATCGCAATAATTGTCTGGCCGTTCATAAAAACCATCCAAGTGCATGTCGCACCACGCACAATGAAGGGTTCCGTTGTTGCGATGAATTTATCCCAAAATCAAACTTAACATTGTAATTGAAAAACATTTTCTCCCATACATCGATATATGTCACAGTCAATTCTCCAACTGCAAATGTAAGTTGGTCGACTATTACTCGTTAACTTGTAAAGCCTACTTAGCTGTGATAGTTTTCCTTTTAATTTCATTATAATTATGTACTACTGCCATGAACTTTTTCACATCTCCATAAACAACCATGTAGCTGGCAGGGGGGGGGGGGGGACTTGACTAGCATTATATGTACTACTGCAATGCTTTTTTTCACATATCCAAAAACAACCATTTGGCTGGCAGGGGGCGGGGGACATTTGACTCTAACAAGAATTGGTACTTTAAAACTTTATATTACGCAATCGGATCCCTGAATCGAAAATGGTTTTCACAGACCCGCAATATTTTTGAACGGCCTATCCAACGATAACCCCTCGGGATAGACGAAAAAAAAAATATCATTCCCACTACGTGCAAGGGTGGTACCCCACAATATTTATTTTTTCATGATTTTATTTTACCACTTACATGCAAAATTACAGCATTCTAGTAGTAAGAGTATCTGAGCTAAGCCGGGGACAGACAGACAGACAGACGGACATGGCGAAACTATAAGGGCTCCTTGTTTACTATGGAACCTTAAAAAAATAAAAGAAATGGGCTACCTATCATTAAAAAATAAGGATGTAGGTGCTACATCCAATCGATTCTAATCTAATTACACTCTATGCTACTAAAACAATATACGTAGTTCAAGGTTAGGAATTAGGTCATCTTGAAAAGGAGACGATGAACATTCGTCCATCGGCAAATGGGATGACAGCAACACCCGTCGTTATCCGTAGGTGTACTGATAAATTCTCTGCATACGCCTATAAGCACTGCGTTCACTAAATGAGAAGCAAACGTTTTTCAAGAATACATTGTTCAATAAAGAGTAATACTCTCACACAGTATTTAGTTACCACTCTTATACATGATGGTGAAGCTTAGGGGAAAGCCGATGTCCAGCAGATGCGTCTTTCGGTTGAAATGATGATTGTGATGATTATACTTGGTCCCAGAGTCCGTACTTTTAGTGAAAGCATCCAGTTGGCACCATTATGTTACGGAACCCTAAAATATTAACACCGTGAGCTCAATATCCGCCTCAGAAAGACCATTTTTTTTTTGTTCCGGGGTGGATAATCCTCATGGATGTCCTCCGCCCTGGGGCGGGGTGGGTACTCTGACTAAAACTCACCCACCACCCCGGTGTTCCCCTCTCACACTAGCACCGGGGATCTAGCCCGCCGCTGCGGCTCGCGAGGGGGGGGTGTAAAACTCCTCCCGCGACGTCCAAAAGAGGCGCGCGTGGAAAACTACGCGTCGCCACCTCGGGTACTGCTATTATTTTATTGCGATCATTGCCACTTTACCAATGCAACAAGTTTACTTATATCTCAAATGATAAAGCAAGATGCATTTTTTCATACTTACTATTAAATCTAGCGCACAACTCAATGGTAATGCCTCAAAAGAGTCCCGCTCTATCCCCTGTGGCGACTAGATGTTTCCTTTGAGTTATTGTGTACTTACTGATAATTCGGTGGTTTTACTCTAAACCCAAAGCCCCTAACTAGTGTTTCATAGTGAACACCACACATGTAATATCAAAGATAGGACTTTAAAACCCCAAAATAATATTTATTTCTCTTATTTATTCCACCTATCTCTTACGTTCCAGACGGGTCTGGAGAAGGGTCCAGAGTGCAATGTTCTCAGTCCGATACAGACGATGGACCGTGCGTGGGACACCGTCTTCGTTGGCACCAGGACTGGTTTCGTACTGCAGTTTGAATGCAAGGTAAGCATAGGAACATTACCCTTATTGTATAGTTATGGGCTAGAAATTAGGGGGCTGGTCGCTATTAGAGCAAAAAAATGCAGGTCCCGGGTGGAGTCCAACCGAATTTCGTAAAAAATTAAATGCCGGAAAATCAATAAGTACTCTCAATTCATTTATTCAGAGAATCCTACTAATATTATAAATGCGAAAGTTTGTAAGTATGGATGGATGGAAGTTTGTTACTCTTTCACGCAAAAAGTACTGAACGGATTTGGATGAAATTTGGCAAACAGATAGTTTATAACGAGGAATAACACATATGATACTTTTTATCCCGATATACCCACGGGGTCAAAACTTATGCGGGTGAAACCGCGGGGCTCATCTAGTATAAATATATATTCAAGTATTGCCATGAAATCATGCATTGAAATAATGTTGTTTCGTGTAGGTACCTATTGCATATTTGATTATTGATGTTGTATTGGATTTGATTATTGTATTATTAATGATTTTGACATTATTAGTAGTGATTTTAACATTAATATGAATGATTTTGACTTTATTAATAGTATTTTGACATTAATATGAATGATTTTGACATTATTATTAGTTATTTTGATATCATTAGTAATTATTACCAAATTTTGTAATGTATGTGTTAACACTAGTGTATAAGATGTGTATGAAATAACTAATAAATTGGATTTTATGATCTGTAAAATAAATGATTTGATTTGATATCTATTATAGCCACAACAACTAAAAGCACAATAACTGAGAGAATGCTGAAAAAAATGCCTTTTCTCGAATAAAATATCAGATTGTTTCATTACTGTCTTGTTGGTCTAGTGATCGTAAGCGCTACTGCTAGGCATGAGGTCCTGGGATTGATTCCCAAGTCAGCCAAAGTGTTATTAGGTTTTTCTATTTGGAATTACTCAGTAGCAGCCCGGACTCTGAATTTGTGCCCGGTTGATGGCAATAGACTCGCCCCCAAATACATGGGACTTAAACATAACTGGCGAAATGTGAGACTACTATAGGTACACCTCTGCCCAACCCTTCGGAGAAACAAGGCATGGTGTTCTTATTGTTTCATTATTAATAATTATGAGTTTTATAAAAGTACAAAATTTCGTGAGATTTATTTTTAAACGGTTAAATATAATGATACAAAAAAAGACCTTCATTTTCGGCGATATTTTTTTTCTCACTAGTTCCAGGCTACATGACAAGTATGAAATAAAATAATACTATGTAGTATGAACAGAATTATGTTAATTGTGACAAGAGTCAAGTTTCACTCTCATTCTCCTGGGTCATATTACTGAGAAAATAATTACATTAGTACAGTGCATTGCTCCAATTTCAAATGCTGTTTAGGTATTCAAGTGGAGCTTTTACAATGCTAGTGGTTAACGCGGAGTCTCTTACAAGCACAAAATAACTGTATTTCTTAAAAGATCGCTCACTCTCATAAGCAGTGATAGGAATAGGTAGTGCCTATTAGCCTAAACTTCGAAGAACAGAGACAAGAAACGGAGACTTCCTTAGGACTAAATTATTTCCGGCACATCTGTCTCGAAATTTCGAGACAACACTTAAATACATTTAAAAAAATGTGTTATTTGGAATAAGTAATTCGTCTATATTTATCTAAAGTTTGTCTATAAATGTGATAGTTTGTATGGATGTCCATTACTCAATGCCACTGAAAATGCTGATTTTGGTAGTGATATAGATTAAGGTGTGGAATAGCACATATGCTACTTCCTATTAAAAAAAAAGTATAGTTCCCATGGGATACAAAAACAATAGTACACGCGGGAAAAGCCGCGGGCATTAACTAGTTAAAAAAAAAAACGTAAGGGTCCTTTCACACCACCGATATTGTCTGGCGATTTTTGGAGATTTCTATGCAAAAAAAAAAACGAAAGAAAAAATGCTCAAAAATCGCCGGTCGATATCGCTCTAGATTCATTAAATAATTAATGGGCTCTAAAGGAAAAATAAAACACATAGAATATTGTTGTAACAAATATATCTTTAAATATCTATGTCATATTTATTTTACTGACGTTGAGGGATGCAATTTTTACTCAAATCAAAGTACAAATTAACCTTTGAAGTTTACAAATTAATATTTGAAGCATTTAGGACAATCAGTTTTAATACTGAACTACTAACTGTTCGGTTTTGATAAAGAACTTGATGCATCAAAAATTGCTAAGAATTTGAAAATATTTATTTGTGTTACAAATACCATAAAAAATAAAGAACGATTTTAATTTAATCATCGTGATTCGATTCGTCAAGTTCAGTATCAGAACCGAAATTTTCTTTGTCAGATGAGTCATCTAAGTTAAAATACACAATCATATTTTTTTCTATATTTTCAACTGTCAGGCGATTTCTTTTTATGTTAAGAATCCATTTATAAGTTGAAAATGACCTTTCAACATCAACTGAGGTTAAAGGCGCGTACATATAGTATGATCGCTCATCCTTTCCTGCTGTTATCGCTTCACATATGTCTCTAATTTTATCTAAACCGGGATTTCTGTCCATGACATTTACGAGTTTATTTTTTATAAGCTCAGATGAACACCAGCTAAGCACAGTTCTCACGTGATCAAATATTTCAAAGGATTCCGTTAGAGTTAAATTCGATTTTTGTAATTTCTTTAATCCAATTTGTATATCTTTAAAATTTTCCTCAATGTAGTCCAAGTCCGATTTCAAGTTTTCCTTTTGAAGAACATTTTTGGCACACCTAATAGATAGCGCGTCGGAACTTCTTAAAAGATTTACAATTGTTTTAATTTGATCATAATATTTTGCTTAATATGACACTGCCTCCAACCAAGTACCCCATCTTGTAATAACGGGTTCTGGAGGAAGCGGCATGTGGGGAAAGGTGTTTTTTAACAAGCGCACTCTATTAGGTGATTATAAAAATATTTTTTTTACGTTTGAAATTAATTCATCTACATCTGAGTATTCGTATCGTATTTTTTTCTGCCACGAGATTCAGTGCCTGTGCTAAGCAAGTGACGTGTATCATGTTGGGCAAATAATTTTTCAGCACACGTCCCGCTTTTAGCATATATGCTACACTATCAGTGCATAATACAGCAACGTCTCCTACTTTGGATTCATACAAATCGCACCACATATTTTCAAAGCAGTCTATTACAAATTGGGCAATTGTGCTCCCATTAACAATTTCTAGTACTTTGCAAGCAACTAAAAATGGTTTTTGTGTGATCGCATTTAAAGGTTTTACAAGTAAATGTACCATGTATCTGCCTAAAAAATCAGTTGTCTCGTCTAAAGATACCCACAGCTTTTGATTTGCAATTTGTTCATAAATCGAGTCAATTTTAGTTTTAAAAATCTTATCTAAATAAACTTTTCTCAGCAATGATTGCTCAGGAAGCTTTTGTCGATTTGTACAATTGCAGCAAATATATTTATGGAAGATTTTTTTGAAAGCGGGGTTGTTTACTTGAATCCAAGGTACATTACATAATATGAGAAATTGTACTAGGTCCAAATAAAATTCTTCATTTGGTTTTTTTACTTGTCCCTTTGTGTTTCGGACCTTTAACGTGCCTCTTGACACTACTAAGTTTAGCTGTTATACTGCTCTCGCACTTAGAACAGTAAATCAAATTACTGGCCGGGTCGTAATATAATTCAGGATGAAGTCCAATCCAACTTTGTACTGTTGCTTTCTTAGGCTTGTTCGCCATCTCCAATCTTACTGGTCTCCAAAAAGATGTACGATGGCAAGTACCTAAAATAAAATAAAATTTTAAGTTTTCCATGCCTCAAAAGGAATAACGAACCTTTATAGATACAGGGAGGTGGAAAGGAAAGCGGGAGAGGTGCGCGCATTCCAGCTAGGTGCATCGATTGTATCGATTTAAAGATTTTATTCTTTCATTTTACGCTCTAATAAAGAAAAACGGTTAGATAATATGAACACGCGTAACATCATTGTTATTGAAATTTTTTTTTCGCATTTTAGTCAATGCGCAAAAGACATATTCCTTTTTGGTTCAAATATTAAAAGAACCGGCCAGAAAAATAATATATTCTGATAGAATTCGTCCACCTTAGCAATTCTTTATGACACTAAAGATATAACATTACTATGCTTGGTAGTATTGAAGTTCACTTTTATATTTGAACCAAAAGTTAAACGCGTATGTTTTTTTTCTTTAACTACGTTTCATACACAATAATTATCTTAAAAACTCCACTAAAAAATATCAAGTTCATACAATGTCTATTACGATCAACAAGTCATTTACAAAATGTTCTCCAAAAAAAAATTCAGAAAATTGTATGGTCGTAGCGACTGTGTATGTTATTTATTATGATATATCTAGTCGCAAACTTTAGGTAAATATAGACGAATTACTTATTCCAAATAACATTTTTTTTTTAATGTATTTATGTGTTGTCTCGAAATTTCGGGACAGATGTCTCGGAAAAAAAGTTAGTCCTAAGGAAGTCTCCGTTTCTTGTCTCTGTTCTTCGAAGTTTAGGCAAATAGGCACTACCTATTCCTATCACTGCTCATAAGACATTTTTGTTTTTACTTTAATAAGTAGGTATGATTAAAAACCTGTCAAAGTCAAATTATTATTTATTCTAAATAGGCACTTTTGAACGTCAACATATTTTATGAAAAAATAGAATTGATTCTAGTCGCCCTTTCCAAAAGGTAGTTTCATATAGAGAAAAATGGGCAAGAAACTCCACCGTTATTCTTTTAAAACGTTTTACAATATTTTGTATACATGAATTATATGTATAATTTATGTAAAGACGATGGATCCAGAATAAAATTACTCATAGATGTAACTATGGAATTTCTTGTCGATCCTTCTCCATAGGAAAAGGAAATGACAAATTGGAGCCATGTATTACCCAACCCTACCTTCATGACCAACCTATGGATCTATGTGTAAATAGACAATAGGGTCGCCTCACGTTACATGGGACTTACCTCCTGTTACTTGCATGTATATGCATGTTTAAACAAATAAAATTATCTTTATCTTTAAACATAACTGGCGAAACGTGGGTTTACTATATGTACACCTATGCCTAACACTTCAGGGAATACAGGTATGATGTTTTTGTGATATGTGAAAATAAACCTATTGAATCTGTTCATCATCCATTACAGAACAACATGCTGATACCAGTGAGCACAGTGAAATTCTCAGAGCAATCAATCCTGGCTCTCCGTGCTATGAAGGAAGGGCCTCGCAAAGTGTTGCTGGTCGCCGCCCGTTCTGAAAACGTGACGATAAAGGACGCACAAACTGGTCTGTTGCTCCGAACACTCTCTGGGCCTAAGATGACAGTGTATACGCTCCTTTTTGAAGATGGCAAGGTGTTCTGTGGAACTAGCAGCCATCAGATTCATGTTTTTGAATATGCTGTAAGTACAAAAAAGGTTACATTTTTTAGAAAAAGGTAACTCTCTCCCTTGCACGTAACATTTCAAGATTTTATTTTAGCACTTTGTCGGGTCAACTGTAGTAAAGGATAATGTTTATGGTAACAAAAACTTTTTTTACCTGTGCTGGTGTCTTCTGTCAGAAAAAAGGATAAGAGGAGAAGAAAATATATTTTTGGACTCCATAAATACTTCATTGTATTTATTTATGGAGTCCAAAAATATATTTTGCACTTGGAATGTGGAAAAAGTTATGCGTGGTCATATGTACATTAAAAAAATATATACGCGTCGACTTGAGAACCTCCTCCGTTTTTTCGTCGGTTAAAAATGTGTGTATGGAAAAGTATTATCTTGCTACTACCCTCTACTAGTATCTATGTTGTGATAGTCCTAATTCTTTTACATGCTTGTTCTACTGCTACGAGTACCAAGTAAATATAAGCATAATTAATAACTTATAGAGTTTATCAAGATTCTAGTAAACTGCAACATATTTTAGAGGGTGTCCCGTATAGAATGGATAACCTTGAAATAGCATAATATAATAGACGTTACGGCCGTTCTAAAAAAAATAAAGATATCCTAAGATTTTTTTAGAAAAAAAAATACAAACTTTTTTACCTTATCATACATGCTTCTTCACAACGACCACAAATGAATGCATTCCATCAGTTATGTTTTTATAATAGTTTACGTTGACTATGCCGACAGAGTCACTAAATAATGTGACTAGAAGTTTCATAGTTTATTTTCAAAAAAGTGGCATCTTAGGTACTTGGTATATATATTTTTTTTAGAATGACCATAAGCTCTATTATATGCTATTTCAAGGTTATGCATTCTATACCGGGCATCCTGTGTATATCATTTATTTTCTGAAACATCATCATTACATAATATTGTAGTTACTTGCTCTTGTTTCATATTTATAATTGTATATAATTTTATATAGATAAGTATATGCTTTAAGTATGTATTTATTGTATAATATGTAAATGGTGTACCACAGACTACTCACTCTTTCTCCCTTTCATCCATCCAAAAATTGTCTGTAAAAAATCGCTTTTAGCGATAAGACGGACCATTGTGTCACCCTATGTAAAATTTCTACATTTATATCTGTAATTTTTATGGTGAACCTACATAATAAAGAGTATTCTATTATATTCTATATAGCATTGATTAAAATAAAAAAAGTTAAATTCGGTACTAATATTTCTGTTATTTTTATTTCCAGAGTGGAAGTCACACGGGTTGCCACGAAGGCGGTAAGGGCGCGGTCTGCTTGCGCGCGACGGGCGGGCTTCTGTTCGCGGGCTGTTACGACGGCTGCGTGTACGTGTACCGCGAGGGCGAGACCAGACCGCTCGCTCAGCTGCGAGGACCCAGCCTTATGCTACTGTCTCTAGCCGTTGTGGGCAGCAAGGTGAGATACCACAACAATTCGTTTCAGAGAAAAACATCTTTTTTTTTTTTGGTTGATTGGAAATCATCAAATAACTTCTCCCGCTCTGAGCGGAGCGGGAGGGTGTGTCAGACAGACAATTTTGGCATTGAACACCAAATACTGCTTAGTGATTCAGGATCAATTTTTCTATTAAAAATAATCGGATCAGTCGAATTTAATGTAACACATTTTCATTCACAATCCGAAGGATTTTGGAGGAAAATGCTAATCCATTGCTTCGTATGAAAATGACGCAATGAGTGTTGTTGAATCGTCAAAATTTGTTACGCAATTACCCCGCAAAAGTGTGAAATAAGAACTCAAACTCCGCGAGATTTCATAAATGGGTTGTAGTAGAAATAAGTAGGTACTAATTTATTGCGTTAAAAGGTCATGGATTCTGTTCTCTTATGTAAGAATTCTTGTTTTATTTTTTTCTTGCCTGCGCTGCCCACTTGTGGACAAACGCCTCCCTCCACTTCTTCCATATTTCGCGAGCCCGCGCGTCCTTCTTTCAGTTTGGACGGAGTCCTGCTTCCAGAAAATAATTACTATAATAATATTTAATTTGTTACAGATTATTGCAGGCTATAAAGACAGAAGCTTGTACATATGGAAAATACCATTAAGTATACTACAGGAGATGATTTTATGAATTTCTACATAGGTGTTGTAGATTAAATCTCACTTTTACCTTTAGTTGAATATATTCCGTGATTTATTTGGTTTAAGCCAATGTGTAAATAATAAAATAAGTTGTATCTACATCGGTGGTTTAATTTCCTTAAGTCATAGAAGAGAATATTTTGATTTTTCAACGTTTCTAATCATTTTTAAAATAGTTATGAGTCTGATGAACTATCATTATGTCATTTTTAATTAACTCACTGTACTGTATAATTATATTTAACACCAACATGTACTGGAAGATGTCAAATCCAGTACATTTCATGCTGGTTCCTTAGTCGTTACGTTCATAGTCTATTCGGACTGTGGATTTAATTTATTTTCCATTTTATTGCTACGCAACCGTAACCGTGCGTAAGTACGTAAATTTTAAGTAATCTGGGTTTTTTATTAGTATTAAAACAAATTAACGGTATTTTTCGGAGGGCAATTTTTTTACGGATTTCACGCCATGTTAACGGAATTTCAAAAAAGAATTTCGTCATTGAAAGACGTGTGTTAGCTCAGATTATAGCCCACGCAAAATGTAGAATGTTAAATGGTATAAGAGCTACATAAACGAAAAAAGGAGAAGGCTGTGGAACAACGCGGCTGCTAAAATATTCAGTGGCAGTATATAAGAGGATGCCTGAAAGCACCGGTGACTAAAAAGTTCAGTGAAAATCGGATTTGGGATGTCGAAAATGTGAGGAGAGTTAAATATGAATGTGGATGGCTTTAGGAGTACGGGAAGACCATAGAAACGACATGGAATGGACTGTGTGAACGATGATGTGAATAGAAAGGGAGTGATTACCATGATGACGACTAATAGAGAAGTACGGAAGTGGAAGACATGTTACGTCGACCCCAAATAAATTGTGATAAGGGCAAGAGGCTGAACCGCTCTAACGAGTGTAAGGCGTGGGCTTTGCAAGGAATTGACTTGACTCTAAAACCATAAAAAGCAACACTAGCGCTCACTGTGACTAAATGTGGTATTTTTTGCAATAACTAATGCAGGGTTCGATTTCTGCATACACCTGTAGCTTTTTCTACAAGCTCTTCTTTTAGAATTACCTTTTTTACGTACCTTTTTATTGCTTCGACGAAAGTATCTCAATAGTTTGTTTTTCACATATCCGTACTGTTACCAATTTGAAATTTAGTCGATTTTTCGTTTCTGAACGCAATTTAGTTTCTGCCAAGTGGCACTCCTGTTTGAATTTCTGACTTACGTCAGTGGGTGTTTCGGACGGCGGCCATTATTCTACGTATAATAATTAATTTTTTTGCTGTTTTGTGCTAGAAACAAAGAACTCAACTATTTTCGACATATTCTATATTAATATAGTTTTGGAAAAAATACATTTATAGTACAAAAATGAATCCAGAATAGTAAGTATTTTTGCTACATGTAACATGGCGATTTAGAAACAAGGATGGTGCAGAAAACCCATCTTTTTTGCGTATTCATTGTCTTTGCGTGGAATTTATAGCTTAGAACTTTGTACCTTTATTTTACAAACAAGTCGTGGTGTCTTTAAAGTAAATTAATTTATTACAAATGTGGTGACTCATTGTGTATTCGTGGTAGGTAGGTATTATCGAAGTATTTGTGAAAACGTAATCGTATGGATCATGAATGGCGCATTAGTGAGCGATGATTGTACCAGTCCTTCACTTCCTGGTTCCTCTGAACTGGATACGTAGCGAGCGAGAAGTCTTTGTTAGAGGGAACAAAGCAACGCCTCCCTTCGTTTATCATGAACGTTTAATGATGCGCATCGCTCGTGTTGTCCTTGATCTGAACTGCTAAACCCGACTAAACTACGGAATGTGTTCTCTTTCAGCGACTATTTGTTTAAACTACTCCTGATTGGCGACTCTGGTGTTGGAAAGTCATGTCTGCTGCTGAGGTTCGCCGACGACACTTACACAGAAAGCTACATCAGCACTATTGGTGTGGACTTTAAAATTAGGACTGTAGACTTAGACGGCAAGACAATAAAGTTACAAATATGGGACACAGCTGGACAGGAGCGGTTTAGAACAATCACTTCATCATACTACAGAGGAGCGCACGGAATTATCATTGTTTATGATTGCACAGACCAGGTAAGATCCTCAAACTTATTAATTGACCATAAATTCTCCCCAAATAATAAACATCCCCGATTATAACTATGTATATTCTGTCTCTAGCTAGAGGATATTTAACTTTCTTTGTTGATCTTAATATCACAATGTATAAATCAATGCAAGACAAAGACCAGATAACCTTAGACTATACTGATCAATATTCAATTCAAATATAGAATCATGCTATGTATAAATGTAAGAAATAAACAAGTTGCTGGCAAATAAAAATTGCAAAAAATAAGGAAGTAAATCTGAATTAGGACTTTGTTTTGACAGCACAAGAAAAAAAGTTTTTTTTTCATTTGTACCATATGCTAGAAAGTTGGCAAAGTGAACCTAGATAAAAAGAAAATGACATCATCCTCCATCATCTTTAGCTCTTTCTTGTCTGTTTGAAATGACATAGTTTTTTTATTTGGATAGTTGTGTCCAAAAGTACATAATATATTGTAATTTCAACTAGCAATTTCCTCATGCAAATTTTTTTCAAACAAATGTCGAAGTTTTTATAAGCTATTACTTCCACAAACCATGAATCAGATTGTTGTAAATACCAATATTATTCCGGTCACCGAGAGAATGCGTTTCTGACATCTGTCAGTTGTACAATATTAGGAACAAATAGGGAAAGGGAAGCCGAACTTAACACTAATTATCTTCTTAACATAAATAGGAAAAAAGAAAATTGTATCAGCCCAGGGTAATTTAGGAACAGGCACATGTATAAAGTTTCAATTAGTTAAACACGTATTTGTTTGCATGAAACTTACAGATGTCAGGAACGCATTCTCTCGGTGGCCAAAATATAGTCATTCTAATTAGTAATTAATACAATCAATGTTTTCACAATTATAATTGAAGTCGTAATGCTAGTGTTTAATTAGGTAGGTTTGTTTATAAAAATAACACTACACTTTACTGAAAATTAGTTTCTACTTGATTATATTGGCCGTAACTTCATATAGGATCTAGACTAGATATATAAAAACAACTGAATAGGCAACCTTCACACTGTTATTACTTTTCCAATTAATTGTTGTGAGAATTAGAATATCAAAGAGAATATCAATTAATTGAAAACCTTAATTCAACATCAGCTTCTTGCCCATGTTTTTTTTTTTCTCTTCTTTGACAACTGAGCCGATGTCGACTGTTCTGCCAGCGTCATGTGGTGATGACAGATGAGCCGTCAAACTTTGCACTTTGTGGTAGTTAAAGGACAAGACAATTTTTGTTAGTAAATCTATATCCAAAAATAATAATAATATACAGGGTGGAATTTTGTAATGCCACCTGGAGGGAAAGTACTCTTAATACTGCAGATAGAAAATTTTACTCAAAGGAAACATTCCTTTATTTTTGAATAGAAAGCAAACTGCATTCAAAGATTTTCGAAAATTCTCTTCTCCCACACCCGGGAATCGAACCGGCTAAAATCTGTAAAAAATATACCCTGTACTTTTATTGCATCGATCGTTAGGGTCAATTATAAGGATGAAATCTCTCTAACAAACATAAATTAAATGAAAGGAAAACCAGGAAATCTTAAATTAATTTAATTATTTACAAAAAATGGTAAACTAACTAATTAGTTGCTCGAAATGGGCTCCATTCTCTTGGATACACAAATTTATTCTTTTAACGAATTCATTTCTAGTAACCTTTAATAAAGTGTTGTGGTGAATATTATAAATCGTATTCTGAACTTCAACTCTCAACTCGTTGTCATTCGCATAAGATTTCATGTAAATTTGATTTTTTACATATCCCCACAAAAAAAAATCTAATGGGGTGAGATCTGGCGATCTCGCAGGCCATCTGATTGTGCCGTTTGTACCAATCCAGGTATTAAAATGGTTATTAATGTAGGCAGTAGTGATTCTGCTGTTATGTGCTGGAGCACCATCTTGCTGTAGAATTATTTGGTTTCGCTCTTCCTCGGAGAAACCATTTAACTCGTTTCTTAAGAGATCCAGTATTTCAATATACTTGACAGTGTTTAAATGACCTTCGTACACGTGGACTAACACTACATTATTTCTCATAATTCCGCACCAAACGTTGAAAGAAAATCTTACTTGATTGTTAGTTTCATGAACACGAACAGGATTCACTCGAGACCATAATGGTTATTGCGGCGATTGTACATGCCATTATTGCTGAAGTTGGTTTCGTCAGACCATACAATGTTACTCAAAAAATTAGGGTTTCGGTCAATTTCTCCAAGCATGTTTTCACAAAATTGTAATCGTCTGTCACAATCCCCAATATGCAATTTTTGCACCAACCGACCTTCACGATAGCATTTATACTTATACTTTTTCAGCACTTTAAGTAAGCGAGTGTGGGTTGTTCCTAATTCATCGGCAGCATCTCTACTTGAAGCCTTTGGAAATGATTCAAAGTATATTAAAACATCTAGTTCAAAATCGAAATAGTTTTGCTGAATAGTTTGCCGTCTCTTCTTGAAACCACCCGTATTCTTTAAATTTTCTACCATTCTTTTCAATACGAACCGAGTTGGTGCCTGTCGGTCTTGATATCACTCTCCATACCACCGCAGAGCTAGATTCACGTTTTTGTTATTTAAAAAATAAGCTTCCATTAAATCAAACTGTTCTTGATAAGCCATTTTCACCGTGAGACAAAATGTGAAATGAGTTGTAAAAACAATCAAATGTGAATAACAACTATGACAATCTAATTTTCAAATTTTAATCTAACATTCCATATTTAAATTACCTCATACACGCAGCTACGAGTATGTCGCAAAGGAGTCTGCATTACAAAAGATGGATGTTAGTTAAAGAGCTTTAACTTGACTCATTGAATTTGTAACTTCAGATTTCCTGGTTTTCCTTTCATTTAATTTATCATGTTTGTTAGAGAGATTTCAACCTTATAATTGACCCTAACGATCGATGCAATAAAAGTACAGGGTATAATTTTTTCAGATTTTAGCCGGTTCGATTCCCGGGTGTGGGAGAAGAGAATTTTCGAAAATCTTTGAATGCAGTTTGTTTTCTATTCAAAAATAAAGGAATGTTTCCTTTGAGTAAAACTTTCTATCTGCAGTATTAAGAGTACTTTCCCTCCAGGTGGCATTACAAAATTCCACCCTGTATATATATTTTAAAACACTACAAATCAACACATTTGTACAAAGTTATTATTACTTGGGTTTGGTGCAAAAATTTGTTCTTCCATTTCCCTGTCAACCGTCATGCTATCATTCACTCTCTTCTTTTTCATATCATCCCTCACACAATCAATCTATCTTTTCTTAGACCTTCCTCTCCCTCTCCATCCATTAATATTTATATTCATCACTCTGCTATTAGTCACATGCGTTTCCTCCCTCCTCCTTACATGCCCATACCAAGCTAAACGATTTTATTTCAACTTTGTCACTGGTGCCACTTTCAAGCTTCCCTTATACAGGTGGATTTTTGAGACGGGGCAGTAAAGGTACCTTAACCGTTGTCGCTACAAGAAAATGGTTTTCAGAGACTATCCTTAACTTTATGAGATATTATGATTTTCTTTCACAGGTTTTGAAAAAAAATGTACAGTCATCAAGAAAATGAGCAGTTTTCACAAAAACTTTTTTGATGTCAATCATGCCCGTTTCTTATAAGGATCAAAAACTCTATCGGACCAACTGAGGTTTGAGTACTAGAAAAGTCACAAATTGCACAAAGCTATTCCCATACATTTTGTAGGAAATGAGATTCCAACTTACTTTTTACGATGGATAGACGGGCCGAAAATTAACAAAAAAACATGAACTTCAAGTATCGAACGAATATGCGTTATAGTTATAATTTAATTTGAAAACAATATTTACATAGGTTTGTTGCTTTTGATAAAACTTTTCCCGTACAAAGGTTTTTTGCGATATCTGACTTTTGTAGCAGACAGGAATTTTTTAACGTTTCCCATACAAGTCTAAAAGTTCTAAATTATTTGAGTTCATTTTCTTCCCGGAAATCACAAACAACAAACTATCTTGTTCTTAAAGCAAATAAATATTTAACGCGTGTTCGTTCGAAGTTTAAGTTTTTGTTTATTTTCGGCTAATCTGTCCATCATAAAAAAGTAAGTTTGAGTTTCTTTCCTACAAAATGTATGGAAAAAGATTTTTGCGATTTCTGACTTTTCTAGTACCTACTTAAACCTTTGTTGTCTAATAGTTTTTTGATCCCTGTAAGTAACAGGATCGATTGGCACCAAAAAAGTTTTTGTGAAAACTGCCCATTTTCTTGCTGACTGTACATTTTTTTCAAAATCTGTAAATGCAGATCTAAATGTCTCAAAAAGTTAGGGACGTTAGACCATTTTCCTGTAGCTACAACGGTTAAGGTAGCTGCCCTTACTGCCCCGTCTCAAAAATCCACCCTTTATGTCCCCTGTACTAATTTCTTACATTTTTATTATTTATATTATATATAAAAATGAATTGACGTTTGTTAGTCTCACAAAAATCTGAGAACGGTTGAACCGTTTTGCCTAATTTTGGTTTTGTAATATTTGTAGAAGTCCAAGGAAGGTTTAAAGAGTGAGAAATAATAGGGTAGGTAGGGGAGTTAGGAAGGGTAGGGTAGATACTTAGTGCTACCCGTGGGAAGTTGGGCCGGGTAAAGCTAATCAAATAATAATTAGCAAGTTTTCTTTGATAAAACAGAACAGTAAGTAATACAAGACTTACTTTCACCTCTAACTAAACCATGGAAATATATTTATACGTTTTGATTAAATTATCTATACAGTATGTAAATGATCTATAATCCCTGTAGTGGTGACTAATTCGTGCATGTGGTGTAAGGAGGCGTACGCACTACGCGTCGGGTGTCTCGCGATTCGTGTCGCCTGAAAAACGACACACCGAGTTTGAAACATCAGGCTACCAGTGGCTCAGGGTGCGTTTATTAAATAGGAGAAGGTTAGACAGAGCGGCAATATAGTTCCGCTTAATCCTTCGGAGATTACAAGCGTGATGTTTTGTTATTTTATTTTATTTTCTTTAATTTTCTCTATATTTTAACAAAGTAAAAAAGCTTAATGTAACAATTTCCTATAGGTAAGCACCGCATGCTCCATAAAAATTGTGCCACAGACTATAAAATGAGTAACTAAGTAGGAAAAAACAAGCTCAAAGTAGATAATAAGAGTTTAAAAGTAACATCACAAGTCAAACAAAATAAAATTGGCATTAAACATAAAACTTAGAGACACCGATAATCTATATTAAAAATAAACACAAATACTTAAAATAAAATATAATATGTGAGAAGGCAATATAAAAAAAAACCGGCCAAGTGCGTGTCGGACCACGCACAAGGAAGAGTTCCGTGGTTGGGAAGTTGGGATGAATTTATCCCAAAAACAAACTTAACATTGTAGTTAAAAAACATCTTCTCCCGTACATCGATGTACGTCAGTGTCAATACTCCAATTGCGAATTTAAGTTGGTCGACTATTACTCGTTAACTTGTAAAGCCTGCTTAGCTGTGATAGTTTTCCTTTTAATTTCATTATATGTACTACTGCCATGAACTTTTTCACATCTCCATAAACAACCATTTAGCTGGCAGGGGGGTGGACTTGACTAGCAAAAATTAGCACTTTAAAGCTTAATATTACGCAAAGGGATTCTTGAATCGATAAATGGTGTTCACAGACCCACAATATTTTTAAACGGCCTATCCAACGATATCCCACACCATGGGACAGACGCGAGAGAAAAAAAATATCATCCCCTCAGTAGTCATTACGTTTTACTCCAAAAAAAAATTTGTTTGAATAGTTTATTGTAGCACTTTGTCGGCTTGATTAATATATAATATATAACTATGCCAAACTACAGATTTGTAGTACTAAGCGTCTCTGAGCTACAGCGGGGACAGACAGACAGACGGACATGGCGAAACTATAAGGGTTCCTTGTTTACTACGGAACCCTAAAAATTGAACCAATATTCTGAGACACTAGTACAGATACTAGTAGTCTCACCACCGCTGATTACTCAAAAAAATACAAGTTCTACGACAAGAGGTTCAGCGACTCCCAATGTTGCAGATCTCGCGACTTCACAAGACATCATTCTGTCGCCTAGTGAATACAAGACTTTATTTTTACCATAAGTTTTGCATTAGAGAAGATTATCAACAAATAATAAATCAATGTGTCACCTATTTATCATTCCACTAATAGTAAAACAATGTGTGAGCTCACTCTTCTCAGTATGGACACATTTTTGCGTGACTAAGTACAGTGAGGGTGAATCTAGCGATTTAAATCTTGGGGCAGCGGGATTTGACTTTGCGGTGGCAAAACGTTCAGGGGTGCAACTACCGCCTCATATAGCAGTATTATTTTAATATTGCTTCACAATGGGAAAGAGATGGAACTATATCCCCTGTATAGCTTCATCTCATTCTCACACTGATGTTCCCACAAAAAAAGTTTAGTCACCTGTAGCGCCATCTATGGCCAGTTCGCAATTCTCGCAAAAGAACAGATGAGGTTTTCAATTTACCAACACTTAGAATTTAATAATTATTCCAGTAAAGTTGCCTTTTTCGCATATACGAGGTTTTCACTCTAAGGCGACGATAAGGTAGTCCCCCAAAACTCCCGCCCTTCACCACTTCCTAGTGCTTTAGCTGGGGAGAAGAAGTGACGCAACACACTCCACCAGAATTAGTCGATTAGGATATTTGGTTTAGTATGATGTGATTACAGAAGTTATTAATGTAATAAACCTTTATCATGTTAAATGAGATAAGGTGTAGAAATGTATGTTTTAAATTAATTTGAACATAATATTATAAAAATCTATATTTTAAACTGTTAGGTTTGTGTATAAATAAAAAAATATATATAAAAAGAAAATTATAAAAAAATATAAATTATAATGCATTATATCTACTAGCACACGGTCGCAGCATTATGCTGAGTGATGGCCGTTTTGCGTGTATAGTGATGCATATTTTCCCCCAACTTGTTCTTTTTTGTATGTGTTCCTTTGCGTCATGTTCACCGCAAATATAAACGTATTTTCTTTCTATTTACTTTTCAAATCCGTTTCTACGATAACCCAAAGACTAGGGTGTCGTGCTTGCATGCGAGTGGTCGGCGAGTTCGAACTCCGCCTGTTACATTATTGAACCAGTTCTATCCCAAATATTTTAAAATAAACGCACATTTGCAGTGCATTACATTTTTGTAATATGCAACACACATTGCTAGTCAACTAATCAAAAAACACCTGGTGCGTCGCCTTCCGCATACAGTTTCTCCTGGATACCTCAGGGGAGTGCCCTAAATATTTAAATCAGGACTATAAATATTATATTTTCTACCTTTGAGCCCATAATCCACAAATTCTTTAACATGTCAGTAATGTTTATTTATAAACAGTTAAACCGTTTTATGGCCAATATAGTTAAGTTTGTGCAAATGAGTTATGGAGCACAAAGTTGGCTGCTGTCCAAACTGCCGAATACCTACTCTCTTGCAATTCGTAAACAATGACGAAGTATGCTAATGATTCACGGCCTAGTAAGCTTTATTTAGCTTAATTTTGATATGATTTGGTGTATAGAAGCTACGGAAGATAAAGCTCGCGCCCCGCCATTAAAAATCAGTCAAGTGCGAGTTGGACTCGCGCCCCTAGTTCTTAAGAGGCTGACAACTGCTAAAGCGCGGTCACTGTCAGACTGCATAGAAAAGAAAGAGAAGCGCGATGACACAATGCTGGTAATTGATTGGATAAAAAAATTGAAACACTATTATGCTAATATGTTGCTTGTTGAATAATCTGACAAAAAAATCAGAATGATTGCATTTGTATTAGTATGGTTTTAAATCGTTAAAAGATTTTTTAGAGGTATCTTCGTGATTTTTTTCTATCGTATCAAATTCGTTATATTATTTTTTCAACACACTACCTACCTAGCATAATATATCCTAAAGAATATCATATATTTTTTGATTTTGTTTACTGCAGTGGATCATATACTTTTAGGCACTATAAAACTTACAAAATTTGTGTTTAGGTCCTGTAGTCCCCTTAACTACCAAAACTAAAAGAAAATACCAAATAAACGAAAGACTGACGGTCTGCGGGAATACTCACGAGTAACAATTTACGTTATTAAGGCTCCTGCGTACTGAGGCGATATCACGGGCGCGACAGGCAGCAATATGCCTGTCGCGCCCGCGATCTCGCCCCTGTCTGTAAGAGCCTTTATTTGGTCACCTCTTAGCTTCCTCGGCTTATTTGTAATTATTTTATTTTGAAATTGTTTTTTTTTTTGTTTATTTTGCTTCTATGGACGCGGTTTTTTTACACATTCACACATTTAGTTAAAAATTCAACATTATTTATACTAATCTTTATGTATCAATATAATTTAGAAGAGTGTCCATGGAGTTTCTTGTCCGTTCTTCTCCATAGGTACCTACTACGATTTGGATTGGGCAACTAGCTTCATATTTCTAACTGACCGACTCATTGACAATTCAAAAGTGCCTGTAAATGGTTTAATTGAAATAAATGCTTTGAGTTTTGAGTTTGAGTTTGCCATGATAGTTGCCATATTTTATGATGATTTCATCTGACTTGCTATTATTGTGCTAAAGTGTGTGACATACAGACAGATGGCATTGACTTTGTATTAGGGTCCCCTTGATACCCTTTGGGTAGAGAACCCCAGGAAGGTTCTTTCTTCCCTGTTTTATAAAAGAAATACTCAAAATCCGTGATTTATATTTTTTATCTAAAATAAGCAACTGAATGCAGCTTTAAATTGAAACCCACACTCAATATTCGTTAAAGGTTTTCCTCTCAATGTTATGTTTGTTTTTGATATAAAATCCATTTAATTTACATGACAATAACGTGCCCAATTATGTGTAAAGTTATTTATAAACATTCAAGTTTTGGGTAGAATATACACATCAGTACACATGGTATAATAACACCCTATTATTTTGACACTGCAGAGCAAACGCCTCTTCAAGGTTCGACCATTGCTCACCACGCTTGCTCAAGACGAGGTGGCGAATTCAGACTAATATTAAGGGTCGGATTATCGCCGTTGACCTTAGCCATACAAATGTCCGGGTGTTGCCACTGTGTGGATCGCCCGGAGGACACGGTGGAGCATACGGTCTGCCCGGCTTGGGCAGAGCACCGCCGTGTCCTCGTGGAGGCGATCGGCGGCAGAGATCTCTCGCGTCCGGCCCTGGTTCAGGCCATGGTACGGAGCGAGAGGGCATGGGCAGCCGTCACCTCCTTCTGCGAAGCAGTAATGCCGCTAAGGAGAAGGCGGGACGGTTAACGGAAAGGCAAATTTCGCGCCCTCTCGCCCGTAGCCGCCGCAGGAGACGCCCTGGGCGTCGGGAATCCCGGGCGGATTTCCGGCCACCGTAGGCGCGGGCTTGCGGACGGTGAGCAATGGGTAGCTCACCGTCCGGTAAGGACCAGGCCCGGGTCGACGGCGCGTTGTATTCCACGCACGCCTCAAAGAGATGTCGTCAGCACAAATGTAGGGGTCCACTAGGGCCGATGGTTGCCGGGGTCGCGGGAAGGTACTAAAGGGTCACCGAGGCCCCCGCAACACAAGCAACAGGAAGGAATACGGGTGGGTTTTAGTCAGTAAGAGTCTGACACCCTCCCGCTCCGCCCAGAGCGGGAGAAGGTATTTGATGATTTCCCACCCAAAAAAAAAAACACACAAATGTGCGTCGCGCTCACGCCGCACAGATGTCTGGTTTCATTGGGAATAGTTATTTTTAGTAACGAAATTATGAATATTTGAAAAAAAAAACATAATTATGGATAATAAAATATTCTGTTAATAAAAAAAATATCATGAAAATATGTTAAGTAGTTTGAAAGTAATAATAATCGTTTTTTATTCTTTGTGTAGACATTATTTCCTGAATTTATTTCATAAAGTATTTTACTACAATACATAAATATTGACATACAAAATTAACGTGTATGCGTTCTAGTTTAACATACATTGTTTGCATAACTTACTTGCATTAAATGAAGGCGTAATAAACTAATAACTGATTTAAAAGTCACTAAAATCATATAATAATAATAATAACATTTATTTACTCAAAAACAGTAGGTAGGTACAGTACATTCTTACAAATATTAGGCTTACAGTTTAATTATAAATAAGAGAATGAGCATCCGCAGCTGAACTAGGCGTGAGCCTGTATCTCAGCTAATAGCGCCGTTTCCCCTCAGAAACAATACACTAGGTAACCTAAATTAGCAAGAAACAAGTGTTAAGGACCATTACAAATCAAAGAGAAATAAGAAATTAAGGTAAACTAAACTTAATTACTAACAATTTTTTGTGTGTGTGTGAAGATCTCTCATCCTCACACACAAAAAATTGTTAGTAAGGTGAGGTAGAAAAATTGTTAGTAAGGTAATTGTTAGTAAAGGTGAGTGTATATCTATATCTGCACCTTAACTATAAGTCCAGGGTTTCCTCACGATGTTTTTTCTTCACCGATGCCAAGATAAACTCAGAAGTACATATGAATTGAAAGTACATATTGGTACTTGCCCAGGTTTGAACCCGCAACCTCGACACATGCTATAAAAGGTGATAAAAGTTTAATTACTCTCTTCAAAATAGACCAAATAGTAAACTCATTATTGACCTATTGCGGTTCATCAACACTTATGTTCTACATTTCGTCGTTGGCCTCATTTTGAAGGCATGATACGATTATTGATGAGTGTTCATTCATTTGTGGGTAATTAGCAGTTTCTTCCTATTCTCTCTGCCTAATTTGACCAAATGCTTAAAGAAATGATCCAAAGAGTAATCGCCTCATTAAGTACATAGCCGCAAGCGCGTTTGTTGAGCTTAAGAGTCTTCAATACCTCAAATTAACACGATCCTCCGTTATATCGAAATGACTGCAGCATTCATTTTGAAATAAATATAATAGTAAAGTTGAGGATTCATATTTAGTGCTATATTTGACGCAAACACGATTCCATAAAATTGGCTCGACCGAAAAAAAAATACAGTTACCTCCAAACCGCACAAAATACCTAATCTAAAAAATACTTCTAATTAGATCATGAATCTTTGCATAATAACTGAACCAAATATAGAGCAGATAGGTACTAAGTTTTTTTAGTATTTTAAAGAAATTATTAAACTTAGTATCTGTTACCGAAACTAGCGGCGCCTTGGAACCTTCTCTCTGCTACCCTGTCTCGCTTGCAGCAATAGTGAGGTGGCGCTGTGGTATTATGGACTCGGGTTCAATTCTCAAGTAATGAGTGATTACTAGAGATGCGCCGAATAGTGGTTTCACCGAATAACCGAATACCGAATAATATTCGGTTAAGTTCTTATCGAACCGAATATACTGCCGGATAATTCGGTTCCCCGTTCCATACTTTTGCCGCGCAAACAAGTTTATAGGTACACGCTAGATTTCCAAAGCGCCGTGCGCGAACGAAGTGAGTGGTACCTCGCCTTCCGCTAACCGCTGTACCCCGCCACTGTCATTGCGTACGAAAACACAATACGGTTGCCAGATTTTAGTGCAGTTCTTGAATATCTGATTAAAATTTTGGTGTTTTGAAACATGATAAGTCGACGGAAAAAGTCGCGTGTGTAGGAGATCTTCAAAGAAATCGAAGATGATAATAAAAAAGTGCGTGTACGTTGTGCAACGCAGTGTTTTTTTTAATATGCACATCTAGCCAGAATATTCTTGAATGCATCTGGTAGCAGTATATATAACGAACGTTTGTTTTCCGAGGCAGGAAATGTGTAAAATAAATAGGCTTTTGCCAGATAGAGCTGAAAGCTTTGTCTTCTTGCATCATAATCTACCGCTGCTTGATTATAAATATTAAATTTTAATTACAAATATTCTTGATTTATCTATGTTTAAATTTATTAGTGCCATAGTTGTGAAAACAACATTCATTATGCATAAGTAAACCTTTTTATTACAATATTATTGTAATTTGCTAGTGGGATTATTGCAATTAAAAATTACTGATCTTATAAGATATTTGATTTTATGTAACTATTACTGCTAGGTTGTATTTGATTACCTGTGTTTAATTATATCTTTGTTTAAGTACCTTACAATAAACAATTTCTAATAAATATGATTGTTAGAATATGGGATTCCTTTAATTTATTTTGCCCTAAAGGCTGATTTACAATGATCAATTTAACTATACATTCGGCATTTCAACCGAATGATTCGGCCGAATACGAATACCTTAAATTCTGCCCAATACGCCGAATACCGAATATAAAACGAATATTCGGCGCATCTCTAGTGATTACTTATATTAGAAAAATGTTTAAGACTTTATTTAGAAATAGTTAGTGTTTGTTTGACAACAGAAAAACTAATCTGATTTCGAAAATTATTTCACTAATAGAAAGCTACGCTATTGCCGAGTGCCATAAGATATGGTTTATGTTAAAAAACGCGGACGAAGTCGCGGGCAGAAGCTAATACGGAATAAATAAATCAAATATCCAACAGGTAAATAGTTAATTGGCTTGAACAGTTCACTTACAAAATCAATACACTTTCACTCTATATAAAGTTAGCGAACGGCTTTTGTCTATACAATCATTGCCGAAAAGCGAAAGTGCACGTATTACGTGATATTGTTTCATAACTATGGGCTGTGGTCTGACAATATTTTTATTTATTAACTCACACTATGCCTTTAGTTCAGTTAGCAACACAATCCAAAGTTTTAAAATATGGTTTATCAATGTAAACTTATAAGCAAATTATTCGCGTAAGAAGACACCGGTAGAATACCTCTCAGCTATGGCCCCAAAACTTGATCAGTGGAGGAAAACATGTGAGGCAACCTGAACTTATAGTTAACTAGATGCGCCCCGCGGTTTCACCCGCATAAGTTTTGACCCCGAGGGTATATCTGGATAAAAAGTATCTTATGTGTTATTCCTGGTTATAACCTATCTGTGTGCCAAATTTCATCCAAATCCGTTCAGTACTTTTTGCGTGAAAGAGTAACAAACATCCATCCATCCTTATAAACTTTCGCATTTATAATATTAGTAGGATATAAGATTGAAATCGTCTTGAGCAAGCGTGGTAATCGATGCTCGTACCTTCTCTGAATGAAAAGAGGACTTTATCCTGCAGTAATATGCTGGTATTATTATTATATTATTTTCCGATCACTTGTAATTTTATGTGTATTAAGGCTCCTACAGACAGGCGTGTCGCGTATGCGAAACTAGTATAGGGCTGCCATACGTCCCGGTACACCGGGACATATCCCGGTTTGAACCGTTGTGACCCAGTGTCCCCGGCCAATAACTTGTTTGTCCCGGTGGCGAAGGTGTCGAAGAAAGTCAAATAAACGCACCCCGCGTTTGACTACGAATTCCTTCGTACCTAACCTATCAGAGGTGGGATGCTAAAATTTTAGAAGTCGTTTCATTCGCTTTTGAACTTTACGTTATCTTAATTCCAATACTTTCCTGCATATCTCGTCAAAGTAACGTATTTTTTTTTTTTTTTCTAAAGAAAACCTAGCCTCTCCTAGTTGATAAAATGTTCAAACTCGCTTCGCTCGCTTTTGCATCCTGGTTCTGTTTAGAAAATAACCTTTATTTTATGAAACTTACATGAAGTCCACCTAAGTTATTACGTCAAAAAAAGAAATTGGATATCAAAAAACAAAACCCGACCTCCGAAAAAAAATCCTCGCAAAATGTATCATGTCTACATCGTCTTGCCCCGCCACTGAATATACATCGAGTTTTTAATTAACTATGGTTTACCCTATTTCTTTCTATTCCAAATGTCCCGGTCGGCGTTTCAGCATTCATGGCAGCCCTACACTAGTAGCACAATTTCTATGAACACTTCATGGAAACCTCGCGCACGCGATATCGCGGCGGTCTGCACGAGCCTTAACGCAATTATCCCACAGAATGTAATAGGATCATTTATAATCTAAAACACGTGCGGTTGACGACATAATACGAACTCGCATATTATCTACTTTAAGTTATTTCTTGTAGTAAAACACTTGTCTAGACAGAAATAATATAGATTTTTTTCTCAGGTTGAAATACTTAACCTTTTATCTTACGACCTTAATTTGTCTCATACTTACGCATTTAATAGCAGTAATGGCCTAACTTGAACATTATTTAGCATTAATTAACTAAATATTTTGTTTAAATGTTTATTTTTGACGAACTTGTCCCTCACGTTGACCCCTGTAACAGATTATAATTAAACTCAGTGTTGCGCATTTTCGAATAAAGTATAAATCAGGGATTCCCAAAGTGGTCGTTATCGACCCCTTTGGTTTGGGTCGAAATCGGTTTCCCAGGGGCCGACATAAACGAAAACTGACTTTGGGGGTCGACGAGATCTAAAAATCGATCCCTATTAATTATCACAAGTGGTTATTTTGAAACTATACATAAGTTATGTTATGTGTACTAACTTGTTATAAGAATTACTAAAATTGTAGTAGGAAGTATCATAGTTGTAATTTAAAAAAACTCAACAAGTCGATAAGCGTGCACAAATTCATACAAGATGAAAAAAAATCGCTATGGGGGTCTGAGGTATCAGTTCATTATGAAAAAGGGGCTCTTGCCCAAAATAGTTTGGGAATCCCTGGTATAGATGGACCCGTAGAACGATAAAGGCTCCCGCAGAAAGGCGCGACGGGAAGGTGCGAAGCGATTCTGGTAAAACAATTTCCATGAAGTTAGGTTTCATAGAAATTGTCCTACGTCGCATGTCTGCGGGAGTCTTAATTTGAAATTATACGGTACAGATAAAATAATCAATAAACAAACTGATAAGAAAGTTTTGAACCACTTGTAAACATAAGTTTTATAAGCTTGCTAGAAAGGTTAAAGACCCTTGATAACACTTTCTTTTGCTCTCATTCAACGTGGTTTCTTGGTTAATTAAACAAATAAAATATGTATATAATTTAGGAGGCTCACAACAGCTAAAGCGCGGTCACTGTCGGACTGCTTAGAAAAGAAAGAGAAGCGCGATGACACGACGCTAGTCAAAGTGCAAAGTGTTATTGGGTTTTTCTATCTGGAATTTCTCAGCAGCAGCCTGGAGTCTGGATTTGTGCCCGGTTGATGGCAATAGGCTCGCCCCTTGTTACATGGGACAAACATAACTGGCGAAATGTGGGTGTAGTACAGACACCTCTGCCCAACCTTTTGGGAAAACAAGGCGTGATGTTATGTTATGTGATATTTAATAAAGAAATTCGATGTTTTGTCAAGTCGTAAAAACCGTGCGAAGCCGGGGCGGAGTGCTTGTATTTAAGGGTCCGGTAATCGCCGTTGACCTTGCTACATAAATGTGCATCGCGCGGCCGTTCGGTTTCATATATATTTTTAGTCACGAAAATATGAATATTTGAAGAAAAAAAAACAGAATTATAAAAGATAATAAAAGATCTGTTCATAAAAAAAAACATGACAATATCTTATGTAGTTTGAAAGTAATATCGTTTTTTTATGCTTTGGGTAGACTTTCCTGAATTTATTTTATAAAGTATTTTACTACAATACTTAAATATTCACCTAAAGAATTGATGTGTATGTGTTCTAGTTTAACATACATTTTTTTGCATTGCATTATATGAATGCGTAATAACAGATTTAATTAGTCACTAAAATCATATATCTACGCCTTAATTTATTCATTTAGGACAACCGGATAATCGGGATCTGGCAAAATTCCGAAATAAGGCCCACGATACTTGCACTACAAAGTACGAACAGGAACACTGAAACATTTTGAGGGTACAACAGTGTGAAAAGTAGGTTATTATTAGGTATTTTATAGAACTATGCACTTTTTTTATTTGGGTGGGAAATTATCAAATAACTTCTCCCGCTCTGGGCGGAGCGGGAGGGTGTGTCTCTTACTGACTAAAACCCACCCGTGTCCCTTTTGTTGTCTGTGTTGTCAGGGGCCTCGGTAACCCTTTTGTACCTTTCCGCGACCCCGGCTGGCATCGGCCCTAGTGGACCCCTACACTCGTGCTGACGACATCTCTTTAAGGCGCGCGTGGAACACAACGCTCCGTCGATAGAACTATGCTTATGACTAATGCGTTTGTGTAACGAGTTATGAACTTTGTTCCTCCAGATGACCTGTCCAGTGTCCAGTGCATCTATTGACTTCGCTCGAAGCGCGTTCGTCACGTTTTACTTGCGATAGTGTTCTTTGTTAATTTTATACTTCATAGTCATGGAAGGTTAAAGTAACAATGTTGGACTTATTAGTAAAGACAATAATGTCTTGCGATAAATACCAGTTCCAAATAAATAATTCTCAAAAATATGTATAAGTATTGGAGTTTCGTCGTTTGCTGTCTTTAGGTAGGCGCTAACAGAATATCTCTTGTTTAGATTTTTGGAAGTCTTGGAAGCTTTGTTTTAAGTAATACCTGAAATTATTTTAGGGAAGAGTTGCGTATGCGCCTATTTCTTCACGCATGCAAAAAAAGCTGTCGAATTCCACATTTTACGTTAAAATTCGTTCATAGAAGTATTTGTAGGAAAGCCATTGCTTTTAACCCACTTACTGTAAGAGACAATTCAATATTTTGTTAAGGTTTTTTCAGGCTGCATAGCCTTGATTATACACTGAGTATGTGAAATAGATTTTAGAGCTTGTTTCCTCACTTCGAAAGACTAAATCTCCCATCATCACCTTCCAGGATTCATTCAGCAACGTGAAGCAATGGTTGGAGGAGATCGACCGCTACGCCTGCGACAACGTCAACAAGCTGCTGGTCGGCAACAAGTGTGACCTCACCACCAAGAAGGTGGTCGACTACACCACAGCCAACGTGAGTTGAACTGAACCTTATTTGTATTGAGTTAGGGATCAAGATCGTTGTCCCTCAGTCAGAAGGCGCTTCCTCATGATAGGAGAATAAGAGAACAGAAGGCCGATTGCCATAATTAAAAAGGTCGTAATCTCATCTCAGCTACATTCAATGTCAAAAATGTTGGTAAATTAGAGGCGTTTTTGACAGAATGACAGATTAGAATGCGAACGTTCTTAAAAATACAGGAATAAGGAATATTCACGTAATTCAAAACTTATCCATTATTTAAATATAAATTGTGTGTGTTATGAAACAAATTCCATTTTTTTTTTAAATTTTAGTGCGTTACTTATTTTACAATTCATTATTTTATGTTGCGTTTTTTTGTGGAACGGAACGCGAACTCAAAACGCGTCGTCTTCGCAAATGCCGGAAGTGACGATAAAAAGTACCTGAAAAATATTTTCTTTGCAAAGTGCTTGAAATCTCACTAAGGTAAGTGAGTGCGATTTCTGCTAAAGCACAAAAAAATATTTTACATTCTAACAGATGTAAACAGTTCAGCAGTTTCGTGGTAAATTGATAGCTGACGTCACATCATGACTGATAGGCAACAAATCTAACTTAGAGAGATGTATTAATGATTTTAACGATAATAATTCTGTAAATACATAATATCTGTTACGGTCGCGGATCATATTTTGATAAAGATACAACCTGACAAATGTCCTGCAAATTGCAAAGAAACGTAAGAAAATTTTAATTTCCCGGGCTACCACTGCGGACCCACCTTAATAGGTAATCAACTAGACCTGCCCACGGCCATTGAGAATGAAACATACAATATCAACAGGCTCTGTAGTGATTCAGCATGCTGTTTCAATTACTCGTTAGTAGATCGATAGAACACCCTTCATTGCAACAATGTAAAGTCAGGTAAATTTATTGCTAAGCGAATAGTCAATTCGCTTAACAATTAATTTCCCTGACATTCACCACCCAACCAACTTAAATTGTCCGTATATTCAAACCACAGCAGCAGGCTTAGCATGACGCTTTCTATTTGTTCGAAGAATAGACACGGCTCTTTCTATACAAAATGACATTTCGTTTCTCCTTTTTTTGACATCCCACCGTAGAAATCATCCTACGTAAAAAAGGACCTAGACAAAGATAACGAAAGACAAGATGGTAGATGGATTTCTACGGTAAGATGTCAAAAATGGAAAAACGAAATGTCACTTTGTATATAAAGAGCCGAAGAAATACAAAGCGTCATGCTAAGCCTGCAGCAGGCTTAGCACGAGTCCCGTAGAGAAGCGTTTTGTCGGCGGAAGAGTAGACAAAAATTACTTTTCCGTGTAGACAACAGAATAATAGAGTATTTTCGGTAGACAAGCGATTTCTATTCTTCAGTAGAGTAGAAATAGAAAGCGTCATGCTAAGCCTGCTGTCAGTCTTTGACAATTATATGAAATAGCTATACACGGCCAATTGATGTAGGGTGTCAATTAGCTTACATAATCAGCTTATAATGTTCCCACTGCTGGGACACAGGCCTCCTCTCTGTGAGAGGGAGCGGGCAGTAATCCACCACGCGGGCCCAGTGCGGGTTGGTAGATGTCACATGTCTTCGAATTTTTGGTTCTAGGACATTCCGGTTTCCTCACGATGTGTTCCTTCACCGTTTTTTGAACAGTGGTGATGAAATAATTACACAATTAGCTTAACAATTAATTATTACATTGTTACGATTCCAAGACGTCAATCGTGACATTTTTTTGTTCATACTATTTGTCATGATGAATTATCACATACCATACGAGTTCGCTCCATACATATATATCAGTATCTCTATGGAGCGAACTCGTATGGTATGTGATGCTATCTACACAAACACACACACACAACATACAAACACATCGGAAACACATCTTCCATAACATCAGTTAACGATAATGTGTTTCCTTATATTTATTCATGAAATATGTTATTAAGACGCTGACAACACCTAAACCGCGGTCACTGTCAGACTGCATAGAAAAGAAAGAGAAGCGCGATGACAAAACGCTTGTAATTTATTGCAAAATTTGAAGTAATTATCTATTTACTCAAAATTGAGTTGAGTAATCGAAAATAAAAAACAACCAAGTTCTGCATTCAAATAAGACGTTCTCGTTATTAATTAAATACGTGAAAAAATATATGTTAATTTTGAACATATTTCTCAAAACTTGGTTTTTACCAAAACTCGTTTTAAAAGAAAAAAAACTCGATACAAATTAACGGTAAACTGAGAAATATGTTCAAAATTAACATATATTTTTTCCTCTACCACAAACTATACAGTCACACTTTGGTCATTTGCCTCTTGTCAGTGCCTTAAATATTAAATTTACTAAAGAATTTATTAACAACACAAAACTTACAGAAATAAACATCATTTATCATAACATTCCATTCGTTCCCCAGCAATACGCAGAACAGCTGGGCATCCCATTCTTGGAGACCTCAGCGAAGAACTCGACGAACGTGGAGCAGGCGTTCATGACGATGGCCGCGGAGATCAAGACCCGCGTGGGGCCGCCCTCCACGGGCGCCGCGCCGGTGGGCGGGCAAGTCAAGATCGACCAGGGACACCCCATCGACACCGGCAAGTCCTCTTGCTGCTGAATACGCCGCCTACGGTGAGTTTGTGAACTGTTCTATTTTGGAGTGTCGGCTAAGCTACTCTTGCCGAGGCCAGTCCGTGGATGGGTGACCATCTTTACTTACCGAGACCCCTCCGTGCCTCGGAAAGCACGTTAAGCCGTTTGTCCCGACTGCCATTCGTAAATCTTTGACAGTCGTTACGGGTCGTCAGAAGCCTGAAAGTCTGACAACCAGTCTTACCAAGGGGTATCGTGTTACCCAGTTGTGGAGGCAGTCACTCCATGTAAAATATTGGTATTCAGCTGCATCCGAACTTAGTTGGGAAAATGCTAGGCAGATGATAATATAAGTTGGGTTGTCTCGTTGGGAAAAAGGGTGTGGTGCTATTCTACCTGTATACACCATCTCTCTTTAAAAATTGCTCTTACTCTGCCACCCTAAAATAGTAATACACTGATTCATCTTCGTCATATCGATGATTCCACATATTTTATAGTGGTATAAGTTTTTTTTTTTTTTAGTTTCGACTCATAATAATATACGTACTACTAATGTTTTAATTGTCGCGGAATATTATTATATTATCGATGTGATTCGTATTGAAATAAAATAAAGAGTTCACACTGAAATTCCCGAATAACATAAAATAACATAACGCCTGTATTCCCCGAAGGGTTAGGCAGAGCTGTACCTGTAGTACATTTCGCCAGTTATGTTTAAGTCCCATGTAATAGGGGGCGAACCTATTGCCGTCAGCCGGGCACAAATCCAAACTCCGGGCTGCTACTAAGAAATTCCAGATGCAAAAACCCAATAACACTTTACCCGACCCGGGAATTGAACCCAGGACCTCATGCTCAGCAGTAGCGCTTGCGACCACTACACCAACAAGGCAGGTCCGAATAACAAGCCTGGTTATTATTATGTACTAGCTGCACCCCGCGGTTTCACCCGCATAAGTCTCGATCCCGTGGGAATATCGGAATAAAAAGTATCCTATGTCCTAACCCACGTCATGGTCTACCTATGTGTCAAATTTCATCCAAATACGTTCAGCCGTTTTAGCGTGAAAGCGTAACCAACAAACAAACTTACTTTCGCATTTAGTTAGGATTCGTTTCGGTTTGCGGTATAAAATATTAGTAGGTATTATAATCTAGATCGTCACCAATAGGAACAACGCCCACCTTGTTGAACGCATCACAACAGCTGTATTTGGTCTTGGCTGATTCAATGACCCTTTACAAAAGAATTGGTTGCATAGAATTAATAAGTTCTAGTATAGACTGTATTTTTCTCTGTTAAAGGTAGGTAAAATTAGAAAGAAAGAAAAATATTTTATTTGGGACACGAACAATACATACAACAAGTAAAAAAAGGAGCATTTAAAACTAGCCAAATTTACATTATTTGTTCGATTAAAAACAACAAAGAAAATAAATAAAAACGACTTGTGCGACGCCAAAAAGGCTCCTATCTCAGCATAATGCTGCGATATTTAAAAAATAAATATCGCAGCGCTGGTATTCTGATAGAGCCCACTGTGATTACACTAGGGGAATAAAAATAAATAAAAATACAATTTATAATAAATAAAAGTCAGAAATGAATAAAAACCGAAACTATGTACAGTAAATATTACGATTGACTCCGACGCTCGAGTTCACTTGTCCAAGTCATAGACTATTGTCTATGGTGTATGACAAGCGAAGGGACGCGGGCGCACTGCCTTGCATTCGCTCGGCTGTCAAATGATTTTGTAAAAAGTTATAAAAGAAATGAATGATACATACATTGATACAAATAGAACACTGATTGATTAATAGAAGATCAGGCAAGGAAGTAGTGCAAATAAATATTATAAAGTATCGTTGTGTGTATGATGATTGATGTAAACTACAGTGGTGGGGGATAATTTATTGTTACTGTGCTTCCAGGCTGGCCACAAGACGTACCGGAAGCTGGAGTCGCGGGCGCCGGCCGCCTTCACACAAGAAATGCAATTACCACAAAACGTTTCATGATCGCATCATTATAATTATATAATTATAAATAAATAAATATTATATAGAGGCGCGACGCGGCCGAGCGTCGCCGCGCGTCCTAAGCTAACTTTCTGTTAAGTTGCTAATGTCCGATATCTTGTTAGTTAAAGCAAACAGGTGAAATGGAAGGGTGTATGTTTATACATGTTTATATATAATGAATATTGTAGGTTAATTTTGTGCTGTTTCCAGAATAAGAATTTCGATGCAGGTTTAAAAAAATAACTGAGCGCCACTCTAGATTGTATGAGAGGAAAATTCACAAGATTTATATGGTTATTATAATGTAAAATTTTATTTTAAAGCTTTGTATCTAATGTCGTAAGTTCGTCGTGGCGTCGCTCGCGCACTACGTCACCGTACGGAAACCGACGACTAATTGCTTGTCATTAGTATCACCTAGTGTAAGGCGTAAGTTTAGTTGACGTGAGATTGTAGCTGTAATGTTGGTGTGTGAGCTTGCGCGGCGTAGTGTGCGATCGTACACAACTTTTATCTCTCGAGCTGTCCATTACCAAGTGTAGGCTAATTTCCATTTTTTTATTCCAGCTTGTGTTAAAAATTTAATTTCTTATCACTTGAGGTACTAATAATAACCTTATTGTATGCACTGGGTGTTTATATTATTCATTCTGTATAGCGTATAGCGCTGGTATTGTATGGGATGTTTTAATGAATTATTGTCATCTACGGCCATCTTGTTATGCGTCTTGTTATACGCGCCAGGAATGATGCCACACTGATTCTAATGGGGACCATTTTGTTGTTGCGATGACCGCAATATTTCATGCATTTGTCTTCAACATTGCCTTTACTGCATATGTGCAATTATAACATAGCAAAGTTAAAAGTTTTTATTGAGTTTGGAGAATATGATTACATTTTCTAACGTCATCAATCTCCGATACAATACCAGCATATAGTCCACATTGTATTTATAATAAAGCGTACTGGGGTTGCGCTATATTGAGCATTATGTGTTGATATATTTAATTGGATCGCGAATTCTAACAAATTGTAGATATAGCATATTGGCCTTAGACAATTAGACAGATATAGTAAACTTGTAGCCATCGAAGCGGGATCGTAGTATTAATTAAAAGACATTTATTATCACGGTCACATCAATAATGTGATAACTTTACATTTTAATACAGTCCGATGTTTCACTTATTATAATAGAAAAACCCACTCGTAAGGATTTCGTCCTATTTTTACCCGACTGCTCTAGAAAAAGGGTATTGTTTTTCACTTAAATTGTTAAGATGATTAGGTAAAAGGTGATTTATGAATTTTAATACTAATATATGAAACATTTGACTATGTAATTAAATGCTATATAAATTATTTGATTCTCGATCTATAACCAATCGATCTAACTTTGTTCGTCGTTATTTTTGTACTATTACGTCAGAGTTTAGTTTACTTAAATCAAGACCGCTAACCCCCTATAATTCTGTATCGAGGGTTTCTTAGAAATTAAAACAGTATGCTATATTAGAGATGTTTTATTTTTATTATCCTTAACACATTACCTTCCACAAAAAAACATTAAGGCATATTTTTGGCATATAATATGAGATCACTGGTATCAACAACAGCACCGCATCATGTACTCGTAATCGTGACACAATCCGTGCAGGTTCAGGGGACACTGCAGGAACTCGGGACACAGCACTGGCAGTTGATCTGCAAGGAATTTTAGTCTAATGTAGGACTACATACTCAATTTATTGGCACCGGAGTCGTGCTTCACCTTCGATCAATAATGATCGAAGTGCTTCACCTAGGTTCTCCACCTGGATGAAGCACGGGGACTTAGGTCCCGTGCTCCAGCTGATGACGTTATTGTACAGTTTGTCGCTGTCGTATCAATTTATAACACTAGGCTTTCGGTGTTACAACCTCGCTCCAGTTCGAGCACTATTTTTAACCGGCTTTAAAAAAGGAGGTTCTCAGTTCGTCGGAACCTTTATTTTTAATTTTATGTATGTTCTTCGAGTAGGTACTCGAAGACGGCTGGACCGATTTTGAAAATGATTTTTTTGTTTGAAAGTCCCATATAAAATTCGACTTAGGTATGAGTTAGTTACAATAATACGTATTTTTCCCACTTAGTCTATGTGGATGATGTTATAATAACTTCCTTTCACTATCACAAATTCGAACATAGTAGGTATTGGTATTCGAATTTGTGTGGGGTTGGTACCACAACTAAAACGTGATAAAAAAGTAAAAACCCTCTTCTAAAAAAAAACACTACAAAGAAAAATAACTATTAAAAACCAAAGACATCGACTTCCGAAATTAAAGTTATTTTTACCCTTGTAGTGTTTTTTTTTTGGAAGTCTGTTGTATTTTACTGTACAAATGTGTCATAATTCTGTTAAAAAATCATACTTCGACGAAAGTGTAGAATTCGCTAGTACCGCTTCTGAGCGTCCAGTGGATTTAAATTATATCGATGCAGCCATTCGAACCCTTTCATTGTGATAATTTCAATCTTCACTACCCTGTACCTTCTGTGTTAACTATTTCTAAGTATGTATGAAATGAAATACTGTACCTAATGTGTAAGCACAGCCACAACAGTATCCATGGGTGATAGCTTCGTCTTCTTCGCAACCCTTCGGTGGACAACCGTTGCACCACATGCCAATCCATAGCCACGGCAAATTCACTGCAAAGAACATTAATAAAAGAAGTCTGAGGTCTTGAAGTCTGTAAATTACCTACGTGTATGTATACAAAAGGACACTTTACACATTTTAATGGGAAGGGGTCAAATGCACCAACTGATTTAATATTATGTAAACGGATAAATATTTTTTTTATCATTCCCGTCGCCATTTTGAGAAAACTAATGTAATCATAATAATTGATTACTTATTTATTTTGTCTTTGACATATCTCGGGACCCTTTTTATTTATTTTTTGGGTGGGAATTTATCAAATAACTTCTCCCGCTCTGGGCGGAGCCGGAGGGTGTGTCGGACTTTTACTGACTAAAACCCACCCGTATTCCTTCCGTTGCCTGTGTTGCCAGGAGCCTCGGTAACCCTTTTGAACTTCCACGTGACCCCGGCAGGCATCGGCCCTAGTGGACACCTACACTTGTGCTGTCATCTCTTTGAGGCGCGCGTGGAGCACAACGCGCCATCGACCCGGGCCTGCTCCATCGGAATCTTGGGACCTTGGGGTCCCGGACCTTTGAAAGGCGAACGAGGAGCCGAATCTAACTCGCAGCGGCTTTCAATGAAATGTAGCACAACTGACGATTATCCCTGTACACACTATGCCAGTGCATCCAAGAACAACCCCCGGCTGGTGTAGGACTATTGCAGGATACGGAAACAAAGATATTGGACTCTGGATTTAGGTGGGTAAAGTGGACTGGTTACCTAAATCTATGGAAGGGCTATGGCCTCAGCCTGACCAATGTTTTATACATACAGGAAATGGCAGGGGAGACTTGCACACCCAATCATGTTATTTTACTTATTATAGATCAGTATTACATACTTATCAGTTTGTCGGCAGTTGTTCTCGTCTAACAATGGTTTACAAAATTTGTTTTTTTACTTAATTAATGTCAGTCGTTGAAACAATCGAGATTAAAAATCTCATATTTTACAAAAAGGCATTTTCGCAAACGAGGTTTGCTGCAAACAGCTATGGACACAATCTATAAAAAACAATACAATATAAGTGTCTGTTTGTAATGTCAAAATAGCATTCTATGGTAATAATAATTAATATAACAACTGCTAGTAAAGTTAAGGTTATTTTAAGTTTAATTTATGATTAGGCCTAATGGACTGACATGTATAAAAGTCTTTAATAAATAAAGAGAAAAAAATAAAATAACAGCTTTTTCACTAAATGCATATTAAAGTATACTTAAAACAAAAAAAAAAAAAAAAATTTGTCTGTTCCGGCTAATCTCCAAAACGGCAGGACGAATTTTTACGGGAGTAATTATTTTAGAAAAAAACACGCTGGCGAAGCCACGGGCAGCAGCTTGTGAGAGATAAATACATGTCTATCAATTCATAGACCATTGTCTAAACTCTCTTTCACTTATTATGAAACTTTTGGAGGAGGATGGTACAAACATAACAAGTCTGCTTACCTCTAGGAGCTTTTTTAACAGCATCTATACCGCTAACGCTGGACGACGGCTTCAAAAATATACCAGAAACACTTTTACTTAGAGATACTATCACAAATAGAAGGTAAAACGTCCTCTTCGAATACATCTTGGTATCCTTAAGTTCAAGTTAACGGTAACTCCTTTATATATCTGTGAGTTAATTAACTAACAAGGTGTAATTTCAACTAATTAGTTGTAGGTCAGTGCCATGAGATAAGGGCATTAATTTTAAATATGACCAAATATTTTTAGAAATGAGCGCTTCCAGTTGTTTAGTCATAAAAGATTTACTTCGTTAACTACAGTAGCCCCTAACTTTTTTGATGCAGGGGCCCTTCAGAACTGAACTGGCTACGCCACTGGGTTACACCTGCGTGCAGCACCGGATTTATGCCTAGGCCTACAAGGCCTCGGCCTAGGGGCCCCAAAGCTACCCCGACAGCTGGATAGCAAATGGTACATGTCCCACACTTTTGGGTGCGCGCTCATATCATGGTAGGTTCTCATACCACTCGTAGGAAAGAAAATCAAATCTGACTTCTCCGAGGCAGGATGCTAAAAATTTTCTAGCTCGCTGCGCTCACTCTTGCAGCGTAGTTTCCTTATTTCTTCCGCTTTTTTACATAAGTCTACAAGTAACTCCTATTATGCAAGTGTAGTTCGCGTTATCGCGACAGTGTAGCCGTAGCATAATAGGGAGTATGAATAGTCAAAAGAAACCTAACGTATAAATCTCTTATAAAGATCACCGTCAATCACTGCCCAGCTACTTATGCGAAAAATCAATCATGTAGGTTTTTAAAAAAAAACTATAAATAATTTGTTTGAAGAAAGGAATACAACTTTGAAACATCGATTTATTTATTACGACCGTTGAAGAAAATGGGTGAGATTTATAGCTGCATAATTACTGATGTTTATTAAAATTATAGTGCATAATTGAAAATAATATTTTCAATACTAGTGGATTTTATTTGCTGAACTTCCAAAATGGCTCGGGATGGGGGGCAAAACGTCAAGTGCGGTCTGGTCTCATAAGTCCAGGCCTGCCTGGGTGCCGCCAAGTTTAAAGATGATCGGTGTATGGTCCCGTTTAAGGGTTGGTCTTTACATTAATACAACGAGGCCATGATAGCACTTGCATACTGTAAAGCAAGGTTTAATAGAGTATTATGTGGGCCGATCCCGGCGGCACTGCAATGCCGGGCCGACCCGCGACGGGAGTGGAGCGAGCCCCGAACATCCCGTCAGCTTACAAAAATCAGATTAATATACTGGTCCCTCAGTGAGGGAACTTTCAGATATTAAGCTGAAAAGAACAGATACTACACTTTGATCTTAGCCAAAAGGCCGAGAAGCGATACCGAAAATTCGGAAGTCGGGGACCCCAAGTCAATCGCGGAGAATCTTAACACCGCGCTTCAGAAATGCGCGTCATCAGCGCACTGACATCTAGCGGTCGCGTACGGAACTAACTCCGCGGATACCGAACCTAAAAATGTAGCCCTGTTGTTGTTGACTCACCGATGCCTGGTCATCGTGAGACCTCTGTCGTCCCATTATAGGGTGTTCATCTATTGGCAGGAGAATCCTGGAGCCATCTTTAACTTCTTCATCACGGGCGGCGTCTTCAGCTTGCCTAGAAATATTTATGTTACAGACAAAACGCGAATAAGTTGAATACGATAGTATGAACATTATTCAAGTAATCCCACTAATCTCGTAATGCCCCACTGCTGGGCAAAGGCCTCCCTATCCCTTTATATAGCAAAAAGCGTTACAATAATAATTTAAGTATAAGAATATAATATGGCACGTCATACGAATCAACGAAGTAAATAGGCATGTCGGTTTATGTAGTCACAATCATGAATAACTTGTTACTGCTAATAGGTACTATTGGCAAAACTTAAGCATGCTCACTTAAGAAAATATTTCTCCGGTAAGCGTAGCTAGCGACAGACAAACCCCTTCCTGGTTTCGTCCAATTAGAGACAATATGCATTTGTGTGAGTATAGGGTATGTAACAAAAAATGTACAGATACAAGTGTGCTATTTTGGTCACCCACTACACTCGAGCCGGTATTACTCCGATAAAGGAGCCAAGTGTGTAATGATCAATACACACGCATTTCATACGACGGTTTTCAACCTGAGAGTAATAAAACAGACTTGTTAGTAGTTTCGTAGGCTGCTAGGTATTTCTCCCTAGTTTTTGGTGGCAACAGGCTGTCACTCGCGTTTCGTGCCTCGATTAGTATTTCCTGGGGGGTCAAATCTACGTGTTGCTCCTCACTCTTCTTTCCTACTTGAAGTCAACATTTTTGATAATAATAATTAACCACAATGAAAACGTACTTATGGATAATGGCGACCTGGTTTTGTTTCTTCAGCGCGCCGCGCTAGCAATTCGCGCGCAGGTATAAATAAAGGCACTGGCAAAACGCTAAACAGCCAATATAAAAAAATATAACATAAAATAAAAACAGAAACACAAAATAATGTTTTGAATAAGCAAATTATTAGTATGTAGTGAAAAATATATAATTTTATGAAACGATGGTAATTTTGATGATTGATTTATCATAAGTAACCTAAAATAGTTTATTTATTCACAAAAATATTCATTGTAATTAGACATAAAAACTTTGCGGAGATTAATGATTGATTGATTGGAAATAAATGTAAAGTAAAAACACTACTGTATAATAAGCTGAATTATGAATCTAAATGCGTTGCCATAAGAGTCACTTTTCAAGCAAGTGTGAAGAAATATTTCGTCATTTTTTGTAACTGTATTTTATGATCCTTCTATTATGCCGTCCTATTGTTTAACCGGATGTTCTGACGTTCCCACTGAATAACAATGGTACTTAGATAATGAACTTATTTTTTAGCAGTTGCAAAAGTTGTGACAGCAATAAACAAAAACTCTGATAAGTTTGTTTGTTTGTTTGGGTTTGTTATCAGAGTTTTTTGTTATGTTTTTGTTATCAGAGTTCAAATACTACTGTAATTTTGCTATTTCAATCAAAACAGCAATAAAAGAAAAAGGCACCAAATGTTGTCAATTTCTAACAAAACTACGTAATTTGCTTCTTTTTGGGGTTCTGTAGTCAACAAGGAACCCTTACAGTTTCGCCATGTCCGTCTTGCTCTCTGACTGTCTGTCCTCGGCTTAGTTCACAGACTCAGTACTAGAAAGCTGTAATTTGGCATGGGTATACATATTAATGAACTGAGATAGGAGCCTTTTGGCCTCGTACAGGACTTCGTTTTTATTTTAACTTTGTTTTTTTTTAATGTTTCTATGAGTGTTTTTTTAGTTTAATTTATGATCTCCTGTGCGAGTCCCAATAAATACTTTTTCTTTCTTTCCTAATCACGCCAACAAAGTGGTAAACTGTAATCTTGAAAAAAATGTTTTTTTAGGGTACGTTCCTTGCACATAAAGTGGGGATGATATATTTTTTTGTATATTTTTTTTCTCGTCTATCCCATAGTGTGGGTGTATCGTTGGATAGACCGTTCAAAGATATTGCTGATTTGTGAAAACTATTTTCGATTCAGGGATCCGTATGCATACAATTAAGCTTCAAAGTGCTCATTTTTGATAGTCAAATGTCCCCCTCCCCCTGCCAGATTAATGGTTGATTTTGGATATGTGAAAAAACATATGGCAGTAGTACCTATATATAATGAAATAAATAGGAAAACTATCACAGCTAAGTAGGCTTTACAAGTTTACGAGTAATAACTCGTAAACTTGTAAAGCCTACTTTTCCTAATTATTTCGTTCGCAATTCTCCAACCGAATTTTCAGTTGGAGAATTGACTGTGACGTATATCGATGAACATGTTTTTTGACTACAATGTTAAGTTTGTTTTTGAGATAAATTTATCTTAACTATGGAACCTTTCATTGTGTGTGGTCCGACTCGCACCTGGCTCATTTTTTATATTATTGTTTCCAAGTTTAAACACATTTAAATGTAGTTATTTACTTTGCAATAGTACTGCACAAGTAACACCTCACGCTGATAAAACACAAAAGATGACAATATAAACATTTTATAGCTTTATGCGGTGGCGCGTTCGCTGCGATTTGTCTGGTGGCATCGCATAGGACATAGCGAAAATTGGGGAGGCAGTGAAAGTGTTAATAAATAACTAAATTTATAGACCCGTCAGAGGAGGCCATGTGTCGGAGAGAGTTAAATATTATAGTGGATAGAATAGACATGATTTTTGTTGTTTGACATTCCTTATTCAAAATTATTATATTTTTGTGGAAATATTTTATTATTGATACTAATTAAATATAGCAATACCAATAATACATTTTCTAAACCAAACGGAAGATATGAGTACGAAATTACTTCTTGTCAACAATAATAATTCATAGAGCTCTCGCTGGCTGTGCCTATTAAAAAAATATCTCACAAACAAGTGAGCATAGCCCGCGCCTAGTGTGAGTGTCACACTTCTATACATAATTACACTAATACGAACATGACTAAAATAGGCTTCGTGCATCCCATTGGTCAAAACGCTTGCATCGGGCGATCGAGTCGTGAGCTGTGCTATACGATTATCGCCTTAGAGGTGAGCATGCGGAACTTTGGCCGATAGTACCTAAGGAGTTACATCGGTACATTACTTTAGTTTAAGAATAGTGATTATTACTCATCTAGTACAACTAACTCTATGCTTTATCCTCGTAGCAGAACATACAAGCTGTCATACTCACATAGTCATGAACCGCAGAACCAGCAAGTTGATGCTAGCGGCGACCACGGCCAGACCAAAGAGGATGAACACCAAACTGAGAGCGACGTAACCAGGCTTGCTGGTCAGTGCTTGATCGTTCTGGAATTTTGATAAAATAAATAATACCTAATAGCATTTTATTGATCGATTATCAATATGCTAAGTGATATTTTTTTTGTATCTATAGTGTTTTTACAGTATTATTTCAATATCTGTCTTATTAGAACTATCGAAGTTTCAGCGAATAAGTTAGTACGTAAACTTTTTTTTTGGGACAACGCCCGCCTAAATATTGCTGACCTGTCCGAGTTCGGTCAGCCAAAATCTACAGTGGCGACCAACCAAAGAGAGCACCGAGAGCCCGACACAATTAAGCTTGGAAGCTTACCAGAGCTACCAGACAAGCTTGTTTCCAGTTAGTAAATAACATTCATAATAAACAATGATACCTACTTGTAAAGCAACATAATCGCCGAATCCGATGGTGGTGAGAGTAACAAAACAGTAGTAGAAACTGTCGAAGTAGCTCCAGCCTTCGTAGCGCGAGAACACAGCAGCGCCTGGCAACAATACGGACTTATGAAACATATTGCTATTGTTTTTTTCTTCACTCCTGGGGTAAGTAGAGGTGTACCCGTTTCATGCAGTTATAGTTTGGGCATAGCAGATAACTGCATAGCTCCTTGATAATAGAATAGAGAAAACTGAGTGACACAAAAATAATAGGTAATCGTAATTCTTAACCTAGGACAGGACAGCAGCCTGTCCTGGGGGTCAGTCACACAGAGCTCATTCAATATTGGATGGGTGGGTGAACCAGCAGGTTAATTGCGTTACAAAACTGACAATTGATCGCAAATGAGTTTAGCGTTCATTGCGTTATTTACGAAACCTATAAAGCAATGGATTAGGAACTTCTTTCAGAACCCTCGTTTGTAATTGAAATTATTTTACGCAACTAAGGTTCTGGTTGGTTTGTTGGTTAATTTGTTATTTCTAAACCGCGGGCCTTATGCAGAGTATAGCAGTGTGTAGCTGCACTTATAACACTATTTCAAGTATCACGCTACCTGTAGTAATAATAATGGACGACAACATCCCGGTAGCGAACATGAGGTTCATTTCCGTCGCCTCGGTGGTGTTACATCGCAAGTAGCACTTCGCTCGTCTGATGACCACTGACGCGAACTTGTTCAGACGCTCGCCTATGCTCTGGAACATCACCAGGCCGAGCGGAATGGACATAGGTGTTAAAGGGGGGTACCCCTTTAACACGTATGTCCATAATAGCACAGGCTTAAAGTAAGGGTAGGTATTCATGGCCGGTTCACCTACCTCTGGTCTTGTAAACTTATTCTAGCTAATACTTACATAAACATATTGCTCTATTTTTTTATTTAAATAAGTAGTGGACCATTGCCTATGCGGACACTAAAACAGGCCCCTAAGGGCCGATTTTCCAATCATCAGATAACTTTTATCTGAGGAATAAATATGACGGTGTGACAGCTTTTGTATAGAAAATAATGTCAGACACCATATTTATTCTGAAGATTTAGATATCTAACATTAACAAACTTGAAAGCTAGTTATAATTTTCCAGGTGGGCATTCCGCTCGGCATAAAAAAAACCTGTACCTAGACTAAAAACCTTCTGCTATCTATATTTTAATTAAATGCTAAATGAGCTCCAAAACTTCTAATTAGTAATACTTGTTCACTATTTTTCTTTGTGGTAGTTGGTGGCGTAAGACCCTTCATAATTCTTTACAAGAAGTTTTGTTTTTTAAAGCTGTATTAGTTTATAAAGCGTTTGGTCAATGTCACCCTCATTTCAAGACTTTAATTTTTCCTTAAAAAATCAAAACTAATCTTACCATAGCATACGCCATACAAAACGCCTTCCCTCCATATGTAACAGGTGTAGAGTGTCCATAGCCAGCACCACGGTCGCGAAATAGAAGGCTCCAGCGAACTTCCACTGCGGCCCCGCTTTGTGCGGCTTGTTCTCAATGATGACCATCTCTATCATGTGGTAGTCCTCGGGAGTTATGTTGTATCTACGTATCAAGCCATTTCTCATGTCTGGAAAAGGAATAATAACTATATTTTTTTTTAAATAAAGTATATATCTAAACCTTACACAACATACATTACCGGCTCAAATATGAATTTCTTGATAGTACTCCAATTATTAATAAGTACCCGAACATGTATCCTCTTTGGAGTAAATAGACAACAGTTGTCTGGGTGATCAATCTTACCAGACAAAACTTCCCATCTTTTACTCTCTATTTCGGAATCCAAAGCATCGAAAACTGCGGCACCGAACAGCAAATATGTGAATGTACAAACCACCAGGGATAGTGTGCGGACGTTTTGGCGCGCTACAAGTTCACGACCAGGACCTTCCAATGGGATATTCTTTATTGAAAAGTTATGCTTGAAACAGGACGAGTGAGAAGGATTGTAAATAGGATGTAGATATTTTGGCTACGTAATCAACTATAACTGCATTTTTTTTTTTGTGAATATTCGAAAAATCTTGTAGTTTTACGAATATATTTTTATGGAATTACTTACGTTATATTTGGCACCTTATCTAATTAGTTAAAGCTGCTTCAACACTATTGAAATAAATAGTTCATCGTTATTTGAGGGATTTGAAATAAAGAGTATTTTATCTATCTGTCTACATCTACTAGTCTATTATTTTAATAATACATGTATTATAATAAAGCTGAAGGGTTTGTTTGTTTGCGTTAATCTTAGAAACTACCAGTCGGATTAGAAAAAATGCTATTAAATTAAACACAGTGTATTATATAAAAAAAAAACGTTTATTACTTTACATCAATATATCGTAATTTTTTTTTTCTCTAATATTAAGTTACAAATTACATTGACGAGTGTCCAAGGTGTACACTTGTGTCAACAATAAAATAAGTAACATTATGAGATCAACAAAATCATATCACAGATTAATATTCAAACATTGTGCAAATATACTTAAACTAAAAGAAATAATTAAGCTGTGTGTTATACTTGTAAAGTAAATCCGTATCTTTGTGGCATTTATGACTAGAGTTAATTTCATTCAAATATGTCATTCAAGGAGATCAGGCTAGTTTGACAGTCTGTTGTGTCCACGTCACCGCCACACCTCGCACACTGTGCGACCTGCGCCTGCGACAGCTCGAAGACAAGACGCAACGACAGGCTGCGGCCGACAACTCGACACCATGTTTTTGAGTTGCAAAGTCACAGTTCACATAATATAATTGATGTGTATACGTTCTAGTAAAACCCACATTTTTGCATAACTTACTTGCATTATTTGAACGCGTAATAGGTCACTAAAATCAACAAAATATGCACCTTAACTACATGTTACATCAAAAGTTTTCATATAAAAGTTTTGGCACTGTGACCTTATAAACTATTATAAGAGCTACGTGACGAGTTACTTAAACTTTAGTCCACTATACAGATATGAGTAAGTCTCAACTCTCTAAGATCTAGAGCAGGGATGCACAGACTTACAGAGAATAGGACCAGTAGGCCCAATATAAACCAAGGACTTGTCTTTCCAATAATTAAATAATTTACCAATTTTTATTTTTTTATTAAATTAAATTAAACTTATAAATATATTTTTAACTATTCTCTTTTCATTCGATTTTTTTTTATTTATTCATTCAGACATAGGTAATATTAAACATCAAGTTAATGCTTGGTTACTTTTTTGTATTATTGTAAATTTAAACTTGTATAATAGCATGTATATTGTTTTTTTATGTATTCTTTATTTTAATTATGTATTCAAAGCATGTGTACTCCATAACGTTTGAGCTGTGGTTACCTGTTATGCAAGTTTTTGTTATTGTAATGTATCTTGTTGGTAATTTTTAAATAAATAAATACGCTCAAAGAAAAATAACAAGGTTAACGTTATAAAAGAATTTAATTACGTTCCTTTTTTTGTAAAACTTGCAAAATTTAATTTGATGCATGGCAATGCATTCCTGTGACAATATTTCCCACTCCGCTCACCCGAACTCGGCCAAGTGCTACCCGAATATTTCCGATCGCAAGCTCGCATCACATGCACGCATTAAGTAGGTAATTCGGTACTTAAACAACATATTTTTTAAATTTTACGCATTTTTTAGGGTTCCGTAATAAACAAGGAAACCTTATAGTTTCGCCATGTCCGTCTGTCTGTCTGTCTGTCCCCGCTGTAGCTCAGAGAGGCTTAGTACTAGAAAGCTGTAATTTGTAATAGGTATGCACATTAATCACGCCGACAAACTGCTAAAATAAATTCGTGTTTTTTTTTTTGTATTGTAAATGGCACCTCCCTTGCACGTAATGTGGGGATGATATTTTATTTCTCGTCTACCCCGTGGTGTGGGGTATCGTTGGAGGATAGGCCTTTCAAAAATATTGCAGGTCTGTGAACACCACTTTTCGATTTAAGGATCCACTTTCGTAATATAAAGCATTAAAGTGCTAATTTTCGATAGAGTCAAGTGCCCCCCCCCCTGCCAGCTAAATGGTTGTTTATGGAGATGTGAACAAAATCATGGCAGTAGTACATTAATGAAATTAAAAGGAAAACTATCACGGCAAAGTGGGCTTTACAAGTTAACGAGTTATAGTCGACCAACTTAAATTTGCATTTGGAGAATTGACCGTGGCATATAGCGATGTATGGCAGAACATGTTTTTCAACTACAATGTTAAAATTGTTTTTGGGATAAATTCATCAAAAGTTTTCATATAAAAGTTTTGGCACTGTGACCTTATAAACTATTATAAGAGCTACGTGACGAGTTACTTAAACTTTAGTCCACTATACAAATATGAGTAAGTCTCAACTCTCTAAGATCTAGAGCAGGGATGCACAGACTTACAGAGAATAGGACCAGTCGGGCACATTATGAACCAAGGACTTATCATTCCAATAATTAAATAATTTACCAATTTTTGTTTTTTTATTAAATTAAATTAAACTTATAAATATGTTTTGAACTATTCTCTTTTCATTCGATTTTTTTTTTTTATTAATTCATTTAGACATAGGTAATATTGAACATCAAGTTAATGCTTGGTTACTTTTTTGTATTATTGTAAATTTAAACTTGTATAATAGCATGTATATTGTTTTTTTTTATGTATTCTTTATTTTAATTATGTATTCAAAGCATGTGTACTCCATAACGTGTGAGCTGTGGTTACCTGTTATGCAAGTTTTTGTTATTGTAATGTATCTTGTTGGTAATCTTTAAATAAATAAATACGCTCAAAGAAAAATAACTAGGTTAACGTTTAAAAGAATTTAATTAGGTACCTTTTTTGTAAAACTTGCAATATTTAATTTGATGCATGGCAGTGCATTCCTGTGACAATATTTCCCACTCCGCTCGCCCGAACTCGCCCAAGTGCTACCCGAATAGTTCCGATCGCAAGCTCGCATCACATGCACGCAATATGTAGGTAATTCGGTACTTAAACAACATATTTTTTTAATTTTACGCATTTTTTAGGGTTCCGTAGTAAACAAGGAATCCTTATAGTTTCGCCATGTCCGTCTGTCTGTATGTCCCCGCTGTACCTCAGAGACGCTAAGTACTAGAAAGCTGTAATTTGTAATAGGTATGCACATTAATCACGCCGACAAACTGCTAAAATAAAATCGTGTTTTTTTTTTTGTATTGTAAGTGGCACCTCCCTTGCACGTAATGTGGGGATGATATTTTATTTCTCGTCTACCCCGTGGTGTGGGGTATCGTTGGAGGATAGGCCTTTCAAAAATATTGCAGGTCTGTGAACACCACTTTTCGATTTAAGGATCCACTTTCGTAATATAAAGCATTAAAGTGCTATGTTTTTTAATTGTTTATGGAGATGTGAAAAAAATCATGGCAGTAGTACATATAATGAAATTAAAAGGAAAACTATCACGGCAAAGTGGGCTTTACAAGTTAACGAGTTATAGTCGACCAACTTAAGTTTGCATTTGGAGAATTGACCGTGGCATATAGCGATGTATGGCAGAACATGTTTTTCAACTACAATGTTAAAATTGTTTTTGGGATAAATTCATCCCAACTTCCCAATTACGGAATCTTTCATTGTGTGTGGTCCGACACGCACTTGGCCGGTTTTTTAATTTGTTGGCGGGCCGCGGTCTGTGCATCGCTGATCTAGAGAGTAAAGTAGTCAGCTAAAGAACTGTGAACTATATATAAGTATAATTTATTATGTAACTTTAGTGACTAATTACATTTAAAGCAGACTTGCTATTGTTCGTTTGTCTTTGTGTGTAACTATGAAATTTTTCATGTAAATCTATATACTCATTGATTTAATAATAGGTAACCCATTTACACTTGTCCTAAATAAACAAGTCACATTTCAAAACGAAAACTTAGAGAAATATTGTAATGTGAAATAATTACCAACTGGTTAGCTCAATATGACCTCGAATGGTAAAGTTAATAAATAATACAATATGCTTATGTATATTCACAACCATTGGACAGGCTGTCGCATCGAAAATTTCACATCTTCAATCACTGGTTTATCTTGCAGCATATAGCTGTCGGAAGAATGGCGGTCGTCTATTTGATTTAAACAGACTGAATTTTCCAGATTTTAATTTGTCAACAGCCTTTAGAGGACTCCATTGCTAACATTGATTGATGTTCGATTCGGTACGGAAGCGTATCGAATGGTTGTGAATTACAGTATTGAATAATTGAATTACAATACAGGAAAATACTAAATAATACTGAATGAAGTCTTCGACCAATGTAAATGTCCCATACAACTAATTATAATAGTATTTAAATTACTAAAATGTTGGCACAAAACAGACAACATCTATTTCCACAACACTAAAGGAAGATATCCGACATTTTAACGAACTATTAAAATTTTTCAATCCAACTATGGCGACAGAAACATCTAATTACAGTAATAAATTGATGTGTTAAATAAACGTTATTCTTTGAACAATACCTTTCTACAACATTCTACAAATAACTACTCTTTGATACCTAATCACAGAACTAACATACATTAAGATGTATCACATACTAATACTATGGATCTTCATAGAAATAATAATACTGACAATCCCATATTGTTTTTAAAACAAAATGCAGTCGAAAGTTTTCTACACAAAAAGTAACGTAACATAATGGTGCCGATTCCCTTGTTCACAGACTAAACTAAATTTAAGTTCAGTGCATCTTTTTCTTTCCATTTCATTAAGAAAAGGACAGACGATAAATTTTAGTTTAGTCCTGTCAAATTAATCAGCGCCTGTCACTACTCCATACAAGTTTAGACGTGATTAAAAACTTGCCTACTAAAATTACGTCAACTTACGTCAAGCACTGATTAATTTGACAGGACTAAATTAAAATTTGTCTTCTGTCCTTTTCTTAATGAAATAGAAAGAAAAAGATGCACTGAACTTAAATTTAATTTAGTTTGTGAACAAGGGAATCGGCACCACTGTATGTTGAAAAAAAAAACAAACAACTAAATAGGTAAGTAATTAACACTTAAAAGATATGTCAAAGAAAACTTCCACTATTCATAAAAAATACTAAGTTTTTCGATAGTGATTTTCTTTCTCGAAGCTATTGTAACATTTTTTCTCATTCTATTAACATCATAGCTCATCTTTGATCTCACCCGTTCATTTTCTGTCAATCACCACAACTGTGTCATTTGACTCCATGTTATTAAACGGAAGCCCTCTCAATAAGTTCCGGCGCGAGCGCAAGAGACACACGGCGATGCAAGCGGTGGGGTCGAGACTGAGGCGCCAGCAGGGCTCCGCCCTCGCACTGCTTGTTGCCCAGGCAGTTACAGGAGCACACCTACAATACAATAATCATAACGTTTTTTTGTAGAACGTAGCTGGCAGATGCAGTGATCAATCATTAGCAGTAATTTACTACAGGAGTGTAGCACAGCACAGCACAGGCCTCCTCTCTCGGCGAGTGAGACGTCATGACAGACTGATACATCACAACCAAGCCACGTGCTTGCACAAGGTTCGCTAGGGTACTATGTGGGCCGATCCCGGCGGCACTGCAATGCCGGGCCGACCCGCGACGGGAGTGGAGCGAGCCCCGAACATCCCGTCAGCTTACTAGACATGGGTAGTTCGCGAACGATTGAAGGAAATGAAGTACTTCATTTCACAAAATAAACTTATCTTTCCTTCAGTAGTCATTCAAATGTGTCTCTCCTTCATTTAGTTCAGTCCTTCTTTTGGCTCGCACCAACTCAGCATTCATTTGTTTCATTTCGCTCGCATGCATGACTCGTACGTGTTCGTGTCACTTCGCCGGCCGGTCGGCTGAAGTCGGGCTGACGAGCGACGACGCGACGACGGCGCCTATACTATGTGTGTGTGTCGCTTGTCTAGCTTACACACACATGACTATTTTTACGCCAACCTAGACAAAAAGGAATCTAACTATCAGTAAAAAAAAACAGAAAATATACTACTTAATAATAATATAATTACTTATGTAGTTTTGCTTACTTCTGAAACTGTTAATTTTAAATTAATATTTTTTTAGTTTTTTTTTTAAGTCTGTTTCATATTTCGTGGTTGACAGTCCTAATTCCTTCCGTATTATTATAGTACTCTGTGCCTAATCCTATATAAAGTATGAAGGAAAATCGAGATACGTATAAAAGTGAACTAAGTGAAGTGCTTCATTACGCGAGCTCGTTGTCTCATTGATTCGTTCTGATATGCTGAACTAAATGAAGTACTGAACTAAATGAGTGGACTACTTCATTGAGTCAAAAGATATACTTCATTCATTTCTTTTCACTGACACATTTTGCGCATGTCTACAGCTTACAAAATTCAGATTAATATACTGGTCCCTCAGTGAGGGAACTGTGGAGGGAACTTTCAGATATTAAGCTGAAAAGAACAGATACTACACTTTGATCTTAGCCAAAAGGCCGAGAAGCGATACCGAAAATTCGGAAGTCGGGGACCCCAAGTCAATCGCGGAGAATCTTAACACCGCGCTTCAGAAATTCGCGTCATCAGCGCACTGACATCTAGCGGTCGCGTACGGAACTAACTCCGCGGATACCGAACCTAAAAATGTAGCCCTGTTGTTGTTGACTCACCGATGCCTGGTCATCGTGAGACCTCTGTCGTCCCATTATAGGGTGTTCATCTATTGGCAGGAGAATCCTGGAGCCATATTTATCTTCTTCATCACGGGCGGCGTCTTCAGCTTGCCTAGAAATATTTATGTTTAGACAAAACGAGAATAAGTTGAAAGCGATATTATTGAACACTATTAAAAAACCCAAGTAATCCTGCAATGTCCCACTGCTGGGCAAAGGCCTCCCTATCCCTATACAACAACAAGCGTTACAATAATATGACTATAATATGGCACGTCATACGAATCAACGAAGTAAATAGGCATGTAATTTGTTACTGCTAATAGGTAAGGAGTTACATCGGTACATTACTTTAGTTTAAGTTTATTAATTATTACTCATCTAGTACAACTAACTGTATGCTTTATCCTCGTAGCAGAACATACAAGCTGTCATACTCACATAGTCATGAACCGTAGAACCAGCAAGTTGATGCTAGCGGCGACCACGGCCAGACCAAAGAGGATGAACACCAAACTGAGAGCGACGTAACCAGGCTTGCTGGTCAATGCTTGATCGTTCTGGAATTTTGATAAAATGAATAATAATAGCACTTTATTGGTCGGTTAATTAATATTATTACTTATAATTGAATTACAATGAAATTACAGCAATGTAGGTAGCTAGGACATAGTTTTTTTGTCTATACAGTATTTTTGCATTATTATTTCAATATCTATGTCTTATTAGAACTATTGAAGTTTCAGCAAATAAGTTAATAGGTAAACTTTTTTTTGGGACAACACCCGCCCAAATATTGCTGACCTGTGCTAGTTATGTAAGCCAAAATCTAGTCTCTACACTTCTACAGTATCTCCAACCAAAGAGAGCACCGAGAGCCCGAGACAATCAGAAGCTTGGCGCTTACCAAAGCGAGCTTGTTTCCAGTTAGTAAATAACATTCATAATAAACAATGATACCTACTTGTAAAGCAACATAATCGCCGAATCCGATGGTGGTGAGAGTAACAAAACAGTAGTAGAAACTGTCGAAGTAGCTCCAGCCTTCGTAGCGCGAGAACACAGCAGCCCCTGGCAACAATACGTACTTATGAAACATATTGCTATTTTTTTTGTCTTAGCTTCACGCCTGGGGAAAGTAGAGGTGTAGGTATGTATTACACCCGTTTCATGCAGTTATAGTTTGGGCATAGTAGATAACTGCATAGCTCCTTCATAATAGAATAAAGAAAACTGAGTGAGACAAAAATAATAGGTAATCGTAATTCTTAACCTAGGACAGGACAGCAGCCTGGGGGTCAGTCACACAGAGCTCATTCAATATTGGATGGGTGGGTGAACCAGCAGGTTAATTGCGTCACAAAACTGACAATTGATCGCAAATGAGTTTAGCGTTCATTGCGTTATTTACGAAACCTATAAAGCAATGGATTAGGAATTTCTTTCAGAACCCTCGTTTGTGATTGAAAGTCTTTTCCGCAATTAGGGTTCTGGTTGGTTTGTTGGTTGATTTGTTATTTCTAAACCGAGGGCCTTATGCAGTGTATAGCAGTGTGTAACTGCACTTATAAGTTATAACACAATTTCAAGTATCACGCTACCTGTAGTAATAATAATGGACGACAGCATCCCGGTAGCGAACATGAGGTTCATTTCCGTCGCCTCGGTGGTGTTACATCGCAAGTAGCACTTCGCTCGTCTGATGACCACTGACACGAACTTGTTCAGACGCTCGCCTATGCTCTGGAACATCACCAGGCCGAGCGGAATGCCCACCTGGAAAATTATAACTAGCTTTCAAGTTTGTTAATGTCAGATATCTAAATCTTCAGAATAAAAAAGAAGAATAAATATGGTGTATGGTCATGGTGTTTGCAGGAAGGGACGCCCTAAGAGGGCATATAGTACCCTTATTAGTGATGTTCTTCAGAAAGGTCAGGAGCATAGTGCTCGCAACCGGCGTGCGTGTGTGACCAGATGTATGAACGTAAATGAGGCAAAAGGAGTATGCAAGGATTGTAGCAGGCAGCAATCTGTAGTTTCTGCCTACCCCCATGGGAAGAAGGCGTGAGTGGATGTATATATATATGTATATTTCCACCAGTGTAATAAGATTCTAACAAGAACATAGCAAGTAGAATATCTGTCATATTATGATAGTATTTTGACCACTTACCAGACAAAACTTCCCATATTTTACTCTCTGTTTCAGACTCCAAAGCATCGAAAACTGCGGCACCGATCAGCAAATATGTGAATGTACAAACCACCGTTTTGGTGCTTCATGATCACGACCAGTTCCAAATGGCTCGCAAAACAATATTTGTTTATACCTTACACCGTGACCTGGAAAATGATTTTCTTTGCTGAAAATTTATACTTGAAACAGGAGTGAGTTGGATTGTAAATAGGATGTCGATATTTTGGCTATGTAATCAACTATAACTGCATTTTTTTTGTGAAATACGAAAACAATAATACTGACAATCCCATATTGTTTTTAAAACAAAATGCAGCCGAAAGTTTTCTACACAAAAAGTAACGCAACATAATGTATGTTGAAAAAAAAAAACATAAACAACTAAGTAGGTAAGTAATTAACATTTAAAACATTTGTCAAAGAAAACTTCCACTATTCATAAAAAAATACTAAGTTTTTCGATAGTGATTTTCTTTCTCGAAGCTATTGTAACATTTTTTTTATTCTATTAACATCATAGCTCATCTTTGATCTCACCCGTTCATTTTCTGTCAATCACCACAACTGCATCATCTGACTCCATGCTATTTAAACGGAAGCCCTCTCAATAAGTTCCGGCGCGAGCGCAAGAGACACACGGCGATGCAAGCGGTGGGGTCGAGACTGAGTCGCCAGCAGGGCTCCGCCCTCGCACTGCTTGTTGCCCAGGCAGTTACAGGAGCACACCTACAATACAATAATCATAACGTTTTTTTGTAGAACGTAGCTGGCGGCTGGAGTGATCAAATCATTAGCAGTAATTACTACAGGAGTGTAGCACAGCACAGGCCTCCTCTCTCGGCAAATCAGTATGAGTGAGACACTCTCTCAAGCATATCAGTATGAGTGAGACGTCATACTGATATGCTTGCTTGCGCAAGGTTCGCTAGGGTACTATGTGGGCCGATCCCGGCGGCACTGCAATGCCGGGCCGACCCGCGACGGGAGTGGAGCGAGCCCCGAACATCCCGTCAGCTTACAAAAATCAGATTAATATACTGGTCCCTCAGTGAGGGAACTTTCAGATATTAAGCTGAAAAGAACAGATACTACACTTTGATCTTAGCCAAAAGGCCGAGAAGCGATACCGGAAATTCGGAAGTCGGGGACCCCAAGTCAATCGCGGAGAATCTTAACACCGCGCTTCAGAAATGCGCGTCATCAGCGCACTGACATCTAGCGGTCGCGTGCGGAACTAACTCCGTGGATACCGAACCTAAAAATGTAGCCCTGTTGTTGTTGACTCACCGATGCCTGGTCATCGTGAGACCTCTGTCGTCCCATTATAGGGTGTTCATCTATTGGCAGGAGAATCCTGGAGCCATCTTTATCTTCTTCATCACGGGCGGCGTCTTCAGCTTGCCTAGAAATATTTATGTTTAGACAAAACGAGAATAAGTTGAAAGCTCTATTATTGAACACTATTAAAAAACCCAAGTAATCCCGTAATGTCCCACTGCTGGGCAAAGGCCTCCCTATCCCTATACAACAACAAGCGTTACAATAATATGACTATAATATGGCACGTCGTACGAATCAACGAAGTAAATAGGCATGTAATTTGTTACTGCTAATAGGTAAGGAGTTACATCGGTACATTACTTTAGTTTAAGTTTATTAATTATTACTCATCTAGTACAACTAACTGTATGCTTTATCCTCGTAGCAGAACATACAAGCTGTCATACTCACATAGTCATGAACCGTAGAACCAGCAAGTTGATGCTAGCGGCGACCACGGCCAGACCAAAGAGGATGAACACCAAACTGAGAGCGACGTAACCAGGCTTGCTGGTCAATGCTTGATCGTTCTGGAATTTTGATAAAATGAATAATAATAGCACTTTATTGGTCGGTTAATTAATATTATTACTTATAATTGAATTACAATGAAATTACAGCAATGTAGGTAGCTAGGAGATAGTTTTTTTGTCTATACAGTATTTTTGCATTATTATTTCAATATCTATGTCTTATTAGAACTGTCTGTTGATTTGTCTTATTACTATTGATGTTTCAGCAAATAAGTTAATAGGTAAACTTTTTTTGGGAGAACTATATTTTAATTAAATGCTAAATGAGCTCCAAAACTTCTAATTAGTAATACTTGTTCACTATTTTTCTTTGTGGTAGTTGGTGGCGTAAGACCCTTCATAATTCTTTACAAGAAGTTTTGTTTTTTAAAGCTGTATTAGTTTATAAAGCGTTTGGTCAATGTCACACTCATTTCAAGATTTTAATTTATCCTTAAAAAATCAAAACTAATCTTACCATAGCATACGCCATACAAAACGCCTTCCCTCCATATGTAACAGGTGTAGAGTGTCCATAGCCAATCATATCCAGCACCACGGTCGCGAAATAGAAGGCTCCAGCGAACTTCCACTGCGGCCCCGCTTTGTGCGGCTTGTTCTCAATGATGACTATCTCTATCATGTGGTAGTCCTCGGGAGTTATGTTGTATATACGTATTAAGCCATTTCTCATGTCTGGAAAAGGAATAATAACTATATTTTTTTTTAAATAAAGTGCGAGGGTCATTTAATAAATACTTAGCCTACAAAAAGTAAACGAAAATTTTGGAAAAGTGGCAATTTATTTTTCAACAAAGTCTCCTTTTAGTTCGATACACTTAGCCCAGCGATGCTCCAACTTTTTTAACCCGTCCGAAAAATAGTTTTTGTCAAACTCTGCAAAATAGGCCTCCGTGGCGGCGATGACCTCCTCATTCGATCCATATCTATTCCCGGCGAGTGATTTTTTCAGATTAGGAAACAGAAAGAAGTCACAAGGGGACAAATCTGGAGAATACGGTGGATGGGGCAACAATTCGTAGCGTAATTCGACCAATTTGGCCATGGCAACGGCAGACGTGTGAACCGGTGCGTTGACGTGGTGAAACAGCACTTTTTTCTTCGCCAGATGGGGTCGTTTTTTCTTTAATTCGGCGTCGAATCGGCCCAATAAATCGGCATAGTAAAGCCCTGTAATTGTTTTACCCTTCTCGAGGTAATCGATGTAGATCACACCTTGTGAATCCCAGAAAACGGTGGCCGTAACTTTTCCGGCCGATTTTACAGTTTTCGTCTTCTTTGGAGCACGTTCCCCGGTCTGGATCCATTGTTTTGATTGCTCCTTGGTCTCTGGTGTGTACCAGTGGATCCAGGTTTCATCGACGGTCACAAAACGACGCAAAAACTCCGCTGGATTCCGCTTAAACAGCGCCAAACACGTCTCCGATGTGGTCTCACGGTTGCGCTTGTTTTCTGGTGTGAGTAAACGCGGCGGTAAAAATCTAGTATCGTTTGGCAGGAGAAGGGGGTGGGAGTGGGGGAGGAGGTTGGGGGGTGGTGCACCTTGCCGCCTGGCACCACTCCCATGAAAAGGTAACGCACCGTTCTTGAGAAAAACAAATTATTGTAACCTAACCTCAAAACTCTTAGTCGCTTAAAAAGCCGTAGTATGAGCCCAGCTTTGCGGGGGAGATTGGGGGAGGGGTGCTCCCTGCCCCCTGGCACCACTCCCATGAAAAGTTAACGCACCGTTCTTGAGAAAAACAAATTACTGTAACCTAACCTAAAAACACTTAAAGTCGATTAAAAGGCGTAGTATGAGACCCGCTTCGCGGGCCTCTAGGGTTTAAAAAAAAAGAACCTCGAAGGGGATAGCGGGATATGAGTTCGCTCGCTCCGCTCGCTCACTAGACCCCGCCATCCCCTTCGAACCTAACCTGTCCGAGTCGGGGTGCCCCAAGTTCCGAGCTCGCTTCGCTCGCTCTTGCATCCTAAGTTCTCCTAGTGACAGTAGTAACATTGCCTTTTGTACACATATACGATCAGTGGAAGTACAAACACAGAGAAAAAATTCACGCAACTCGAGGAGAAACGGAACGATCGAAAACAAATGACAGTGTCACATGACGCAAATGGCATACCTGTTTTATTGTTTACGTTCCGTGTTATCGAATTTGCCCGACATTTTATACCATGGACTGACTACAAATACTGATACTGGATACTGACTACAGATGCTGGGGCAGATTTGTTTGTCAATCGCCCATTTTAAACGTTTCGTTTTTCGCTTCTTATCGGATTTGAGGTTAGAAACATTTTTTTATTAATTTCTCGAAAAATATGCATTACCTTTTAATAAGAGTGGTAACGTTATAATCGGGGACCCAAACCCTACCACCTTTAGCCCCTTTTACCCCCCAACTCCTGCCAAACGATACTAGATTCAACCCAACGCGGCAACCATCGCGCCGACAGCTTTCTCATGCCGAGTTCCTCGTGAAGAATATGATGCACTGTTCCTTCTGAAATGCCTACAGTCTCAGCTAGCTCCCGAACCTTCAATCGGCGATCTGCCAATACGAAATCATGGATTTTTTTAATGTTTTCCTCCGTAGCAGCTGTTTTCGGTGCACCTGGACGTGGTTCATCAAAAACCGACGTACGGCCACGTGCAAACTCGTTGAACCAATTCTTGACGGTGGCCATCGATGGAGAAGAGTCACCGTACACAGCATCCAAGCGCTCTTTGATTTCGATGCGCGTTTTCCCTTCCAAAAATAGGAATCGAATCACCGAACGATATTGCTCTTTTTCCATTTTTGTAAAACCGATCGACACGTTCGCTCTTCCATAAGTTGTCAAATTAAAACAAATGAAGGGATTGGAATGAAAATTTGAAAAAAGAATTAAAAAAGAATGTGCTACACTGTGGTAAAACTCTTTTGAAACTACAGCGCCCTTTGGCGATGAGGCTAGGTACTTATTGAATGCACCTCGTATATATCTAAACCTTACACAACATACATTACCGGCTCAAATATGAATTTCTTGATAGTACTCCAATTATTAATAAGTACCCGAACATGTATCCTCTTTGGAGTAAACAGACAAGGGTTGTCTGGGTGATCAATCTTACCAGACAAAACTTCCCATCTTTTACTCTCTATTTCGGACTCCAAAGCATCGAAAACTGCGGCACCGATCAGCAAGTATGTGAATGTACAAACCACCAGGGATAGTGTGCGGACGTTTTGGCGCTACAAGATCACGACCAGGACCTTCCAATGACTCGCAAAAAAATATTTGTTTATACCTTACATGATGACCTGGAAAATGATATTCTTTATTGAAAAGTTATGCTAGAAACAGGACGAGTGAGAAGGATTGTAAATAGGATGGAGATATTTTGGCTACGTAATCAACTATAACTGCATTTTTTTTTGTGAATATACGAAAAAACTTGTAGTTTTACGAATATATTTTTATGGAATTACTTACGTTATATTTGGCATCTTATCTAATTAGTTAAAGCTGCTTCAACACTATTGAAATAAATAGTTCATCGTTATTTGAGGGATTTGAAATAAAGAGTATTTTATCTATCTGTCTACATAATACATATATTATATTAATAATATATGTATTATAATAAAGCTGAAGGGTTTGTTTGTTTGCGTTAATCTTAGGAACTACCAGTCGGATTAGAAAAAATACTATTAAATTAAACACAGTGTATTAATATAAAAAAAAAAACGTTTATTACTTTACATCAAACATTGTAGTATATCGTAATATTTTTTTTCTCTAATATTAAATTACAAATTACATTGACGAGTGTCCAAGGTGTACACTTGTGTCAACAATAAAATAAGTAACATTATGAGATCAACAAAATCATATCACAGATTAATATTCAAACATTGTGCAAATATACTTTAACTAAAAGAAATAATTAAGCTGTGTTCTATACTTGTAAAGTAAATCCGTATCTTTGTGGCATTTATGACTAGAGATAATTTCATTCAAATATGTCATTCAAGGAGATCAGGCTAGTTTGACAGTCTGTTGTGTCCACGTCACCGCCACACCTCGCACACTGTGCGATCTGCGCCTGCGACAGCTCGAAGACAAGACGCAACGATAGGCTGCGGCCGACAACTCGACACCATGTTTTTGAGTTGCAAAGTCACAGTTCACATAATATAATTGATGTGTATACGTTCTAGTAAAACCCACATTTTTGCATAACTTACTTGCATTATTTGAAGGCGTAATAGGTCACTAAAATCATATATATGCACCTTAACTACATGTTACATCAAAAGTTTTCATATAAAAGTTTTGGCACTGTGACCTTATAAACTATTATAAGAGCTACGTGACGAGTTACTTAAACTTTAGTCCACTATACAAATATGAGTAAGTCTCAACTCTCTAAGATCTAGAGCAGGGATGCACAGACTTACAGAGAATAGGACCAGTCGGGCACATTATGAACCAAGGACTTATCATTCCAATAATTAAATAAGTTACCAATTTTTCTTTTTTCATTAAATTAAATTAACCTTATAAATATCAAAATCAAATCAAATCAAATCAAAAGTCATTTATTCAAACTAGGCTGAAAATCAGCACTTTTCGAACGTCAAATATATTTTTAACTATTCTCTTTTCATTCGATTTTTTTTTTTATTTATTCATTCAGACATAGGTAATATTGAACATCAAGTTAATGCTTGGTTACTGTTTTGTATTATTGTAAATTTAAACTTGTATAATAGCATGTATATTGTTTTTTTTATGTATTCTTTATTTTAATTATGTATTCAAAGCACGTGTACTCCATAACGTGTGAGCTGTGGTTACCTGTTATGCAAGATTTTGTTATTGTTATGTATCTTGTTGGTAATCTTTAAATAAATAAATACGCTCAAAGAAAAATACCTAGGTTAACGTTTAAAAGAATTTAATTAGGTACCTTTTTTGTAAAACTTGCAATATTTAATTTGATGCATGGCAGTGCATTCCTGTGACAATATTTCCCACTCCGCTCACCCGAACTCGGCCAAGTGCTACCCGAATAGTTCCGATCGCAAGCTCGCATTACATGCACGCATTATGTAGGTAATTCGGTACTTAAACAACATTTTTTTTTAATTTTACGCATTTTTTAGGGTTTCGTAGTAAACAAGGAAACCTAATAGTTTCGCCATGTCCGTCTGTCTGTCTGTCTGTCCCCGCTGTAGCTCAGAGACGCTTAGTACTAGAAAGCTGTAATTTGTAATAGGTATGCACATTAATCACGCCGACAAACTGCTAAAATAAAATCGTGTTTTTTTTTTTTTTGTATTGTAAGTGGCACCTCCCTTGCACGTAATGTGGGGATGATATTTTATTTCTCGTCTACCCCGTGGTGTGGGGTATCGTTGGAGGATAGGCCTTTCAAAAATATTGCAGGTCTGTGAACACCACTTTTCGATTTAAGGATCGTAATATAAAGCATTAAAGTGCTAATTTTCGATAGAGTCAAGTGCCTCCCCCCTCCCCCCCTGCCAGCTAAATGGTTGTTTATGGAGATGTGAAAAAAATCATGGCAGTAGTACATATAATGAAATTAAAAGGAAAACTATCACGGCAAAGTGGGCTTTACAAGTTAACGAGTTATAGTTGACCAACTTGAATTTGCATTTGGAGAATTGACCGTGGCATATAGCGATCTATGGCAGAACATGTTTTTCAACTACAATGTTAAGTTTGTTTTTGGGATAAATTCATCCCAACTACCCAATTACGGAACCCTTCATTGTGTGTGGTCCGACACGCACTTGGCCCGTTTTTTAATTTGTTGGCGGGCCGCGGTCTGTGCATCGCTGATCTAGAGAGTAAAGTAGTCAGCTAAAGAACTGTGAACTATATATTAGTATAATTTATTATGTAACTTTAGTGACTAATTACATTTAAAGCAGACTTGCTATTGTTCGTTTGTCTTTGTGTGTAACTATGAAATTTTTCATGTAAATCTATATACTCATTGGGTTAATAATAGGTAACCCATTTACACTTGTCCTAAATAAACAAGTCACATTTCAAAACGAAAATTAAGAGAAATATTGTAATGTGAAATAATTACCTACCGGTTAGCTCAATATGACCTCGAATGGTAAAGATAATAAATAACAATATGACTTAAAGCAATATTCGACAGGCTGTCTCATCGCAAATGTCACATCTTCAATCACTGATTTACCTTGCTCCCGACAGCATTTAGCTGTCGCAAGAATGGCGGTCGTTTATTTGATTTAAACAGACTGAATTTTCGAGATTTTAATTTTTCCACAGCCTTTAGAGGACTCCTTTGCTAACATTGATTGATGTTCGATTCGGTACGGAAGCGTATCGAATGGTTGTGAATTACAGTATTGAATTACAATACAGGAAAATACTAAATAATACTGAATGAAGTCTTCGACCAATGTAAATGTCCCATACAACTAATTATAATAGTATTTAAATTACTAAAATGTTGGCACAAAACAGACAACATCTATTTCCACAACACTAAAGGAAGATATCCGACATTTTAACGAACTATTAAAATTTTTCAAGTCAACTATGGCGACAGAAACATCTAATTACAATAATAAATTGATGTGTTAAATAAACGTTATTCTTTGAACAATAACTTTCTACAACTTTCTACAAATAACTACTCTTTGATACCTAATCACAGAACTAACATACATTAAGATGTATCACATACTAATACTGATGAATCTTCATAGAAATAATAATACTGACAATCCCATATTGTTTTTAAAACAAAATGCAGCCGAAAGTTTTCTACACAAAAAGTAACGTAACATAGTAAAAATATTATGTGGAAAAAAAAAAACAAAAACAACTAAGTAAGTAATTAACATTTAAAAGATTTGTCAAAGAAAACTTCCACTAAGTTTTTCGATAGTGATTTTCTTTCTCCAAGCTATTGTAACATTTTTTTCATTCTATTAACATCATAGCTCATCTTTGATCTCACCCGTTCATTTTCTGTCAATCACCACAACTGCATCATCTGACTCCATGCTATTTAAACGGAAGCCCTCTCAATAAGTTCCGGCGCGAGCGCAAGAGACACACGGCGATACAAGCGGTGGGGTCGAGACTGAGTCGCCAGCAGGGCTCCGCCCTCGCACTGCTTGTTGCCCAGGCAGTTACAGGAGCACACCTACAATACAATAATCATAACGTTTTTTTGTAGAACGTAGCTGGCAGATGCAGTGATCAATCATTAGCAGTAATTTACTACAGGAGTGTACTGGCCTCCTCTCGGTGAGTGAGACGTCATGACAGACTGATAAATCAATCTCAAGCCAGTCAAGCCACGTACTTGCTAAGCAAGGTTCGCTAGGGTACTATGTGGGCCGATCCCGGCGGCACTGCAATGCCGGGCCGACCCGCGACGGGAGTGGAGCGAGCCCCGAACATCCCGTCAGCTTACAAAAATCAGATTAATATACTGGTCCCTCAGTGAGGGAACTTTCAGATATTAAGCTGAAAAGAACAGATACTACACTTTGATCTTAGCCAAAAGGCCGAGAAGCGATACCGAAAATTCGGAAGTCGGGGACCCCAAGTCAGTCGCGGAGAATCTTAACACCGCGCTTCAGAAATGCGCGTCATCAGCGCACTGACATCTAGCGGTCACGTACGGAACTAACTCCGCGGATACCGAACCTAAAAATGTAGCCCTGTTGTTGTTGACTCACCGATGCCTGGTCATCGTGAGACCTCTGTCGTCCCATTATAGGGTGTTCATCTATTGGCAGAAGAATCCTGGAGCCATCTTTATCTTCTTCATCACGGGCGGCGTCTTCAGCTTGCCTAAAAATATTTATGTTTAGACAAAACGAGAATAAGTTGAAAGCGATATTATTGGACACTATTAAAAAACCCAAGTAATCCCGTAATGTCCCACTGCTGGGCAAAGGCCTCCCTATCCCTATACAACAACAAGCGTTACAATAATATGGCACGTCATACGAATCAACGAAGTAAATAGGCATGTAATTTGTTACTGCTAATAGGTAAGGAGTTACGTCGGTACATTACTTTAGTTTAAGTTTATTAATTATTACTCATCTAGTACAACTAACTCTATGCTTTATCCTCGTAGCAGAACATACAAGCTGTCATACTCACATAGTCATGAACCGTAGAACCAGCAAGTTGATGCTAGCGGCGACCACGGCCAGACCAAAGAGGATGAACACCAAACTGAGAGCGACGTAACCAGGCTTGCTGGTCAATGCTTGATCGTTCTGGAATTTTGATAAAATGAATTTTATCAAAATTCACTTTATTGGTCGATTAATTAATATTATTACTTATAATTGAATTACAATTAAAATTACAGCAATGTAGGTATCTAGGACATAGTTTTTTTGTCTGTACAGTATTTTTGCATTATTATTTCAATATCATGTCTTATTAGAACTATTGAAGTTTCAGCAAATAAGTTAATAGGTAAACTTTTTTTTGGGACAACACCCGCTCAAATATTGCTGACCTGTGCGAGTTCTGTAAGCCAAAATCTAGTCTCTACACTTCTACAGTATCTCCAACCAAAAAGAGCACCGAGAGCCCGAGACAATCAGAAGCTTGGCGCTTACCAAAGCTACCAGACGAGCTTGTTTCCAGTTAGTAAAAAACATTCATAATAAACAATGATACCTACTTGTAAAGCTACATAATCGCCGAATCCGATGGTGGTGAGAGTAACAAAACAGTAGTAGAAACTGTCGAAGTAGCTCCAGCCTTCGTAGCGCGAGAACACAGCAGCCCCTGGCAACAATACGGACTTATGAAACATATTGCTATTATATATTTTTTTATTCTTAGCTTCACGCCTGGCGAAATTAGAGGTGTAGGTATATATTACACTGTTTCATGCAGTTATAGTTTGGGCATAGTAGATACCTGCATAGCTCTTTCATAATAGAATAGAGAAAACTGAGGGAGACCAAAATAATAGGTAATTGTAATTCTTAACCTAGGACAGGACAGCAGCCTGGGGGTCAGTCACACAGAGCTCATTAAATATTGGATGGGCGGGTGAACCAGCAGGTTAATTGCGTCACAAAACTGACAATTGATCGCAAATGAGTTTAGCGTTCATTGCGTTATTTACGAAACCTATAAAGCAATGGATTAGGAATTTCTTTCAGAACCCTCGTTTGTGATTGAGTCTTTTACGCAATTAGGGTTCTGGTTGGTTTGTTGGTTGATTTGTTATTTCTAAACCGAGGGCCTTATGCAGAGTATAGCAGTGTGTAACTGCACTTATAACACTATTTCAAGTATCACGCTACCTGTAGTAATAATAATGGACGACAGCATCCCGGTAGCGAACATGAGGTTCATTTCCGTCGCCTCGGTGGTGTTACATCGCAAGTAGCACTTCGCTCGTCTCATGACCACTGACGCGAACTTGTTCAGACGCTCGCCTATGCTCTGGAACATCACCAGGCCGAACGGAATGCCCACCTGGAAAATTATAACTAGCTGTCAAGTTTGCTAATGTTAGATATCTAAATCTTCAGAATAAATATGGTGTCTGACATTATTTTCTATACAAAAGCTGTCACACCGTCATATTTATTCCTCAGATAAAAGTTATCTGATGATTGGAAAATCGGCCCTTAGGGGCCTGTTTTAGTGTCCACATAGGCAATGGTCCACTACTTATTTAAATAAAAAAATAGAGCAATATTTTTATGTAAGTAATAACTAGAATGAGTTTACGAGACCAGAGGTAGGGGAACAGGCCATGAATACCCTTACTTTAAGCCTGTGCTATCATGGACATAGGTGTTAAAGGGGGGGTAAGGTATAAAAAAAACCTGTAGACTAAAAACCTTCTGCTATCTATATTTTAATTAAATGCTAAATGAGCTCCAAAACTTCTAATTAGTAATACTTGTTCACTATTTTTCTTTGTGGTAGTTGGTGGCGTAAGACCCTTCATAATTCTTTACAACAAGTTTTGTTTTTTAAAGCTGTATTAGTTTATAAAACGTTTGGTCAATGTCACTCTCATTTCAAGATTTTAATTTATCCTTAAAAAATCAAAACTAAACTTACCATAGCACACGCCATACAAAACGCCTTCCCTGCATATGTAACAGGTGTAGAGTGTCCATAGCCAATCATAGCCAGCACCACGGTCGCGAAATAGAAGGCTCCAGCGAACTTCCACTGCGGCCCCGCTTTGTGCGGCTTGTTCTCAATGATGACTATCTCTATCATGTGGTAGTCCTCGGGAGTTATGTTGTATCTACGTATCAAGCCATTTCTCATGTCTGGAAAAGGAATAATAACTATATATTTTTTTTAAATAATGTGTATATCTAAACCTTACACAACATACATTACCGGCTCAAATATGAATTTCTTGATAGTACTCCAATTATTAATAAGTACCTGAACATGTATCCTCTTTAGAGTAAACAGACAACAGGGGGGTAACCATCACCTCTTATAGCAGTATTATTTCAATATTACTTAGCGTGAGAAAGAGATGGAGCTATAAGTCCTGTATAGCTCCATCACTTTCCCACTGTGAAGTAATATTATAATAATACTGCTATAAGAGGTGGTGGTTACCCCCCAGTTGTCTGGGTGATCAATCTTACCAGACAAAACTTCCCATCTTTTACTCCCTATTTCGGACTCCAAAGCATCGAAAACTGCGGCACCGATCAGCAAGTATGTGAATGTACAAACCACCAGGGATAGTGTGCGGACGTTTTGGCGCTACAAGATCACGACCAGGACCTTCCAATGGCTCGCAAAAAAATATTTGTTTATACCTTACACCATGACCTGGAAAATGATATTCTTTATTGAAAAGTTATGCTTGAAACAGGACGAGTGAGAAGGATTGTAAATAGGATGTAGATATTTTGGCTACGTAATCAACTATAACTGCAGTTGAAAAATCTTGTAGTTTTACGAATATATTTTTATGGAATTACTTACGTTATATTTGGCATTTTATCTAATTAGTTAAAGCTGCTTCAACACTATTGAAATAAATAGTTCATCGTTATTTGAGGGATTTGAAATAAAGAGTATTTTATCTATCTGTCTACATCTACTAGTCTATTATATTAATAATATATGTTTTATAATAAAGCTGAAGGGTTTGTTTGTTTGCGTTAATCTTAGGAACTACCAGTCGGATTAGAAAAAATACTATTATATTAAACACAGTGTATTATATAAAAAAAAACGTTTATTACTTTACATCGAACATTGTAGTATATCGTAATATTTTTTTTCTCTAATATTAAATTACAAATTACATTGACGAGTGTCCAAGGCGTACACTTGTGTCAACAATAAAATAAGTAACATTATGAGATCAACAAAATCATATCACAGATTAATATTTTAACATTGTGCAAATATACTTAAAATTATAAGAAATAATTAAGCTGTGTTCTATACTTGTAAAGTAAATCCGTATCTTTGTGGCATTTATGACTAGAGTTAATTTCATTCAAATATGTCATTCAAGGAGATCAGGCTAGTTTGACAGTCTGTTGTGTCCACGTCACCGCCACACCTCGCACACTGTGCGACCTGCGCCTGCGACAGCTCGAAGACAAGACGCAACGACAGGCTGCGGCCGACAACTCGACACCATGTTTTTGAGTTGCAAAGTCACAGTTCACATAATATAATTGATGTGTATACGTTCTAGTAAAACCCACATTTTTGCATAACTTACTTGCATTATTTGAAGGCGTAATAGGTCACTAAAATCATATATATGCACCTTAACTACATGTTACATCAAAAGTTTTCATATAAAAGTTCTGGCACTGTGACCTTATAACTATTATAAGAGCTACGTGACGAGTTACTTAAACTTTAGTCCACTATACAAATATGAGTAAGTCTCAACTCTCTAAGATCTAGAGCAGGGATGCACAGACTTACAGAGAATAGGACCAGTCGGGCACATTATGAACCAAGGACTTATCATTCCAATAATTAAATAATTTACCAATTTTTCTTTTTTTATTAAATTAAGTTAACTTATAAATATATTTTTAACTATTCTCTTTTCATTCGAATTTAATTTTTTTATTAATTCATTCAGACATAGGTAATATTGAACATCAAGTTAATGCTGGGTTACTGTTTTGTATTATTGTAAATTTAAACTTGTATAATAGCATGTATATTGTTTTTTTATGTATTCTTTATTTTAATTATGTATTCAAAGCATGTGTACTCCATAACGTGTGAGCTGTGGTTACCTGTTATGCAAGTTTTTGTTATTGTAATGTATCTTGTTGGTAATCTTTAAATAAATAAATACGCTCAAAGAAAAATAACAAGGTTAACGTTATAAAAGAATTTAATTACGTTCCTTTTTTTGTAAAACTTGCAATATTTAATTTGATGCATGGCAATGCATTCCTGTGACAATATTTCCCACTCCGCTCACCCGAACTCGCCCAAGTGCTACCCTAATAGTTCCGATCGCAAGCTCGCATCACATGCACGCATTATGTAGGTAATTCGGTACTTAAACAACATATTTTTTTAATTTTACGCATTTTTTAGGGTTCCGTAGTAAACAAGGAAACCTTATAGTTTCGCCATGTCCGTCTGTCTGTCTGTCTCCGCTGTAGCTCAGAGACGCTAAGTACTAGAAAGCTGTAATTTGTAATAGGTATGCACATTAATCACGCCGACAAACTGCTAAAATAAAATCGTGTTTTTTTTTTGTATTGTAAGTGGCACCTCCTTTGCACGTAATGTGGGGATGATATTTTATTTCTCGTCTACCCCGTGGTGTGGGGTATCGTTGGAGGATAGGCCTTTCAAAAATATTGCAGGTCTGTGAACACCACTTTTCGATTTAAGGATCCACTTTCGTAATATAAAGCATTAAAGTGCTAATTTTCGATAGAGTCAAGTGCCCAAGTTTTGGGATAAATTCATCCCAACTACCCAATTACGGAACCCTTCATTGTGTGTGGTCCGACACGCACTTGGCCGGTTTTTTTATTTGTTGGCGGGCCGCGGTCTGTGCATCGCTGATCTAGAGAGTAAAGTAGTCAGCTAAAGAACTGTGAACTATATATAAGTATAATTTATTATGTAACTTTAGTGATTAATTACATTTAAAGCAGACTTGCTATTGTTCGTTTGTCTTTGTGTGTAACTATGAAATTTTTCATGTAAATCTATATACTCATTGATTTAATAATAGGTAACCCATTTACACTTGTCCTAAATAAACAAGTCACATTTCAAAACGAAAATTAAGAGATATATTGTAATGTGAAATAATTACCTACTGGTCAGCTCAATATGACCTCGAATGGTAAAGATAATAAATAATACAATATGACTTAAAGCAATAGCTATATTCACAAGCATTCGACAGGCTGTCTCATCGCAAATGTCAATCACTGATTTACCTTGCTCCCGACAGCATTTAGCTGTCGCAAGAATGGCGGTCGTTTATTTGATTTAAACAGACTGAATTTTCGAGATTTTAATTTGTCCACAGCCTTTAGAGGACTCCTTTGCTAACATTGATTGATGTTCGATTCGGTACGGAAGCGTATCGAATGGTTGTGAATTACAGTATTGAATTACAGTATTGAATTACAATACAGGAAAATACTAAATAATACTGAATGAAGTCTTCGACCAATGTAAATGTCCCATACAACTAATTATAATAGTATTTAAATTACTAAAATGTTGGCACAAAACAGACAACATCTATTTCCACAACACTAAAGGAAGATGTCCGACATTTTAACGAACTATTAAAACTTTTCAATCCAACTATGGCGACAGAACAACATCTAATTAAAATATTAAATTGATGTGTTAAATAAACGTTATTCTTTGAACAATACCTTTCTACAACATTCTACAAATAACTACTCTTTGATACCTAATCACAGAACTAACATACATTAAGATGTATCACATACTAATACTGATGGATCTTCATAGAAATAATAATACTGACAATCCCATATTGTTTTTAAAACAAAATGCAGCCGAAAGTTTTCTACACAAAAAGTAACGTAACATAATGTATGTTGAAAAAAAAAAAACATAAACAACTAAGTAGGTAAATAATTAACATTTAAAAGATATGTCAAAGAAAACTTCCACTATTAATACAAAATACTAAGTTTTTCGATAGTGATTTTCTTTCTCGAAGCTATTGTAACATTTTTTCTCATTCTATTAACATCATAGCTCATCTTTGATCTCACCCGTTCATTTTCTGTCAATCACCACAACTGCATCATCTGACTCCATGCTATTTAAACGGAAGCCCTCTCAATAAGTTCCGGCGCGAGCGCAAGAGACACACGGCGATACAAGCGGTGGGGTCGAGACTGAGTCGCCAGCAGGGCTCCGCCCTCGCACTGCTTGTTGCCCAGGCAGTTACAGGAGCACACCTACAATACAATAATCATAACGTTTTTTTGTAGTACGTAGCTGGCAGATGCAGTGATCAATCATTAGCAGTAATTTACTACAGGAGTGTAGCACAGCACAGCACAGGCCTCCTCTCTCGGCGAGTGAGACGTCATGACAGACTGATAAATCAATCTCAAGCCAGTCAAGCCACGTACTTGCTAAGCAAGGTTCGCTAGGGAACTATGTGGGCCGATCCCGGCGGCACTGCAATGCCGGGCCGACCCGCGCCGACCCGCGACGGGAGTGGAGCGAGCCCCGAACATCCCGTCAGCTTACAAAAATCAGATTAATATACTGGTCCCTCAGTGAGGGAACTTTCAGATATTAAGCTGAAAAGAACAGATACTACACTTTGATCTTAGCCAAAAGGCCGAGAAGTAGCGATGAGTCCCTCACTCATGAGGTCCCTCGTTTGAGGTCCTCGTGATCGCAAATTGAAAGAGTTACTCGATTTTCAACAATGAACCACCTCATTACCTCACCTCACCTCATTCGTTCACGCGTCCTCAAAAATTGACATTGACAATATGAAATTGTGGCGAGGGGTGAGGCGAGCGAGGTGAGGCGTGAGGCGTGACTCGCGAGTGAGTATTGAGTGGTTGAGTGATGAGCTCCTCAACGAGTGAGCGAATGAACCGATTTAAAAAATGGTATAGAATTAAAGAATGAGTGAGGTGAGGTCTGGTCTCGAAATTTTGGCAGCATAATAAACATTAACATTATGATTTTGGTATGTACCTAAGTATGTAATGATGTTAGTTGTGTCATGTGTGTGTGGTGAGTGTGATACTGATGTTTGGTAGGATATTAATTATTTAGATTAAAGTACGAACACAAACAAAACAAAAGTCTACGTAATTGTTACAAGAAAATCACGTGCACCTCCAAGGTCAACATTACGTAAACTGTTAAAATTAGTATGTAACATTATTAGTCAAAACGAATTTTAAAGAAAATATTTTTATTTCAGCTATGGTTAATTATTATGAACTCTAAAAGCATCAGCATTAGATTGATAATCAAGTGTCATTGATTCGTTTATTTTGGCGGTCTAAAATTTATGAGCGAAAGAAAATTATATGTGTGAGAGGTGAGAGAGATTTGCTTAATCGGACGGAGAGTCGTGAGTACTCGTGAATGTCGTCGCGCCCGCCCGCCTCGCTCCCTCGCACGTTCGGCTGAGTTCGGCTCGGGCTCACGATTCGTGAGGTGAATACGCCGTTGAGAATTCCTCAAATCCTCACCTCAAATGAGGGGTACCTCGTGAGGACCTCACGAGGCAAAATGAGGTGCTCCCTCATCCTCAAATAAAATTGATGAGTTACCCATCACTACCGAGAAGCGATACCGGAAATTCGGAAGTCGGGGACCCCAAGTCAATCGCGGAGAATCTTAACACCGCGCTTCAGAAATGCGCGTCATCAGCGCACTGACATCTAGCGGTCGCGAGCGGAACTAACTCCGCGGATACCGAACCTAAAAATGTAGCCCTGTTGTTGTTGACTCACCGATGCCTGGTCATCGTGAGACCTCTGTCGTCCCATTATAGGGTGTTCATCTATTGGCAGGAGAATCCTGGAGCCATCTTTATCTTCTTCATCACGGGCGGCGTCTTCAGCTTGCCTAGAAATATTTATGTTTAGACAAAACGAGAATAAGTTGAAAGCTATATTATTGAACACTATTAAAAAACCCAAGTAATCCCGTAATGTCCCACTGCTGGGCAAAGGCCTCCCTATCCCTATACAACAACAAGCGTTACAATAATATGACTATAATATGGCACGTCGTACGAATCAACGAAGTAACTATGCATGTAATTTGTTACTGCTAATAGGTAAGGAGTTACATCGGTACATTACTTTAGTTTAAGTTTATTAATTATTACTCATCTAGTACAACTAACTCTATGCTTTATCCTCGTAGCAGAACATACAAGCTGTCATACTCACATAGTCATGAACCGTAGAACCAGCAAGTTGATGCTAGCGGCGACCACGGCCAGACCAAAGAGGATGAACACCAAACTGAGAGCGACGTAACCAGGCTTGCTGGTCAATGCTTGATCGTTCTGGAATTTTGATAAAATGAATAATAATAGCACTTTATTGGTCGGTTAATTAATATTATTACTTATAATTGAATTACAATGAAATTACAGCAATGTAGGTAGCTAGGACATAGTTTTTTTGTCTATACAGTATTTTTGCATTATTATTTCAATTTCTATGTCTTATTAGAACTATTGAAGTTTCAGCAAATAAGTTAATAGGTAAACTTTTTTTTGGAACAACACCCGCCTAAATATTGCTGACCTGTGCTAGTTATGTAAGCCAAAATCTAGTCTCTACACTTCTACAGTATCTCCAACCAAAGAGAGCACCGAGAGCCCGAGACAATCAGAAGCTTGGCGCTTACCAAAGCGAGCTTGTTTCCAGTTAGTAAATAACATTCATAATAAACAATGATACCTACTTGTAAAGCAACATAATCGCCGAATCCGATGGTGGTGAGAGTAACAAAACAGTAGTAGAAACTGTCGAAGTAGCTCCAGCCTTCGTAGCGCGAGATCACAGCAGCCCCTGGCAACAATACGTACTTATGAAACATATTGCTATTTTTTTTGTCTTAGCTTCACGCCTGGGGAAAGTAGAGGTGTAGGTATGTATTACACCCGTTTCATGCAGTTATAGTTTGGGCATAGTAGATAACTGCATAGCTCCTTCATAATAGAATAGAGAAAACTGAGTGAGACAAAAATAATAGGTAATTGTAATTCTTAACCTAGGACAGGACAGCAGCCTGGGGGTCAGTCACACAGAGCTCATTCAATATTGGATGGGTGGGTGAACCAGCAGGTTAATTGCGTCACAAAACTGACAATTGATCGCAAATGAGTTTAGCGTTCATTGCGTTATTTACGAAACCTATAAAGCAATGGATTAGGAATTTCTTTCAGAACCCTCGTTTGTGATTGAAAGTCTTTTACGCAATTAGGGTTCTGGTTGGTTTGTTGGTTGATTTGTTATTTCTAAACCGAGGGCCTTATGCAGAGTATAGCAGTGTGTAGCTGCACTTATAACACTATTTCAAGTATCACGCTACCTGTAGTAATAATAATGGACGACAGCATCCCGGTAGCGAACATGAGGTTCATTTCCGTCGCCTCGGTGGTGTTACATCGCAAGTAGCACTTCGCTCGTCTGATGACCACTGACGCGAACTTGTTCAGACGCTCGCCTATGCTCTGGAACATCACCAGGCCGAGCGGAATGCCCACCTGGAAAATTAAAACTAGCTTTCAAGTTTGCTAATGTTAGATATCTAAATCTTCAGAATAAATATGGTGTCTGACATTATTTTCTATACAAAAGCTGTCACACCGTCATATTTATTCCTCAGATAAAAGTTATCTGATGATTGGAAAATCGGCCCTTAGGGGCCTGTTTTAGTGTCCACATAGGCAATGGTCCACTACTTATTTAAATTAAAAAATAGAGCAATATTTTTATGTAAGTAATAACTAGAATAAGTTTACAAGACCAGAGGTAGGTGAACAGGCCATGAATACCCTTACTTTAAGCCTGTGCTATTATGGACATAGGTGTTAAAGGGGGGGAGTAAGGTATAAAAAAAACCTGTAGACTAAAAACGTTCTGCTATCTATATTTTAATTAAATGCTAAATGAGCTCCAAAACTTCTAATTAGTAATACTTGTTCACTATTTTTCTTTGTGGTAGTTGGTGGCGTAAGACCCTTCATAATTTTTTACAAGAAGTTTTGTTTTTTAAAGCTGTATTAGTTTATAAAGCGTTTGGTCAATGTCACCCTCATTTCAAGATTTTAATTTATCCTTAAAAAATCAAAACTAATCTTACCATAGCATACGCCATACAAAACGCCTTCCCTCCATATCGCACGCTGAGAATGAAAGTGACTCAAGTCGAAATTGAACTGATTGAACAAGAACTATGTAACAGGTGTAGATTGTCCATAGCCAATCATAGCCAGCACCACGGTCGCGAAATAGAAGGCTCCAGCGAACTTCCACTGCGGCCCCGCTTTGTGCGGCTTGTTCTCAATGATGACCATCTCTATCATGTGGTAGTCCTCGGGAGTTATGTTGTATATACGTATCAAGCCATTTCTCATGTCTGGAAAAGGAATAATAACTATATATTTTTTTAAATAAAGTGTATATCTAAACCTTACACAACATACATTACCGGCTCAAATATGAATTTCTTGATAGTACTCCAATTATTAACAAGTACCTGAACATGTATCCTCTTTGGAGTAAACAGACAACAGTTGTCTAGGTGATCAATCTTACCAGACAAAACTTCCCATCTTTTACTCTCTATTTCGGACTCCAAAGCATCGAAAACTGCGGCACCGATCAGCAAGTATGTGAATGTACAAACCACCAGGGCCTCAAGTCTGCTATTAAAATAGTGTCATAATGGTCTGTTCCGATCCTCATTAATGACGCCATTATATTAGTAGATTACCAAACTTGTCAAACCAACAATTTATAAAATCAATGATAGACCATTCTGACACTATTGTAATAGCAGACTTGAGGCCCTGGGATAGTGTGCGGACGTTTTGGCGCTACAAGATCACGACGGACCTTCCAATGGCTCGCAAAAAATATTTGTTTATACCTTACACCATGACCTGGAAAATGATATTCTTTATTGAAAAGTTATGCTTGAAACAGGACGAGTGAGAAGGATTGTAAATAGGATGTAGATATTTTGGCTACGTAATCAACTATAACTGCATTTTTTTTTGTGAATATTCGAAAAATCTTGTAGTTTAGTAATTAGTTAGTTTAGTAATATATTTTTATGGAATTACTTACGTTATATTTGGCATCTTATCTAATTAGTTAAAGCTGCTTCAACACTATTGAAATAAATAGTTCATCGTTATTTGAGGGATTTGAAATAAAGAGTATTTTATATATCTGTCTACATCTACTAGTCTATTATATTAATAATATATGTATTATAATAAAGCTGAAGGGTTTGTTTGTTTGCGTTAATCTTAGGAACTACCAGTCGGATTAGAAAAAATACTATTAAATTAAACACAGTGTATTATATAAAAAAAAACGTTTATTACTTTACATCGAACATTGTAGTATATCGTAATATTTTTTTTTTCTCTAATATTAAATTACAAATTACATTGACGAGTGTCCAAGGCGTACTCTTGTGTCAACAATAAAATAAGTAACATTATGAGATCAACAAAATCATATCACAGATTAATATTTAAACATTGTGCAAATATACTTAAAATTATAAGAAATAATTAAGCTGTGTTCTATACTTGTAAAGTAAATCCGTATCTTTGTGGCATTTATGACTAGAGTTAATTTCATTCAAATATGTCATTCAAGGAGATCAGGCTAGTTTGACAGTCTGTTGTGTCCACGTCACCGCCACACCTCGCACACTGTGCGACCTGCGCCTGCGAGAGCTCGAAGACAAGACGCAACGACAGGCTGCGGCCGACAACTCGACACCATGTTTTTGAGTTGCAAAGTCACAGTTCACATAATATAATTGATGTGTATAGGTTCTAGTAAAACCCACATTTTTGCATAACTTACTTGCATTATTTGAAGGCGTAATAGGTCACTAAAATCATATATCTGCACCTTAACTACATGTTACATCAAAAATTTTCATATAAAAGTTTTGGCACTGTGACCTTATAAACTATTATAAGAGCTACGTGACGAGTTACTTAAACTTTAGTCCACTATACAAATATGAGTAAGTCTCAACTCTCTAAGATCTAGAGGGATGCACAGACTTACAGAGAATAGGACCAGTCGGGCACATTATGAACCAAGGACTTATCATTCCAATAATTAAATAATTTACCATTTTTCTTTTTTTATTAAATAAAATTAAACTTATGAATATATTTTTAATTTTAACTAACTAATATTTTTTTTAAATTTACAATAATACAAAACAGTAACCAAGCATTAACTTGATGTTCAATATTACCTATGTCTGAATGAATTAATAAAACTTGTATAATAGCATGTATATTGTTTTTTTATGAATTCTTTATTTTAATTATGTATTCAAAGCATGTGTACTCCATAACGTGTGAGCTGTGGTTACCTGTTATGCAAGTTTTTGTTATTGTAATGAATCTTGTTGGTAATCTTTAAATAAATAAATACGCTCAAAGAAAAATAACTAGGTTAACGTTTAAAAGAATTTAATTAGGTACCTTTTTTGTAAAACTTGCAATATATATTTGATCCATGGCAGTGCATTCCTGTGACAATATTTCCCACTCCGCTCACCCGAACTCGCCCAAGTGCTACCCGAATAGTTCCTATCGCAAGCTCGCATCACATGCACGCATTATGTAGGTAATTCGGTACTTAAACAACATATTTTTTTAATTTTACGCATTTTTAGGGTTCCGTAGTAAACAAGGAAACCTTATAGTTTCGCCATGTCCGTCTGTCTGTCTGTCCCCGCTGTAGCTCAGAGACGCTAAGTACTAGAAAGCTGTAATTTGTAATAGGTATGCACATTAATCACGCCGACAAACTGCTAAAATAAAATCGTGTTTTTTTTTGTTTGTATTGTAAGTGGCACCTCCTTTGCACGTAATGTGGGGATGATATTTTATTTCTCGTCTACCCCGTGGTGTGGGGTATCGTTGGAGGATAAGCCTTTCAAAAATATTGCAGGTCTGTGAACAGCACTTTTCGATTTAAGGATCCACTTTCGTAATATAAAGTATTAAAGTGCTAATTTTCGATAGAGTCAAGTGCCCCCCCCCCCCCCCCCCCTGCCAGCTAAATGGTTGTTTATGGAGATGTGAAAAAAATCATGGCAGTAGTACATATAATGAAATTAAAAGGAAAACTATCACGGCAAAGTGGGCTTTACAAGTTAACGAGTTATAGCAGAACAGCAGAAGATGATGTATGGCAGAACATGTTTTTCAACTACAATGTTAAGTTTGTTTTTGGGATAAATTCATCCCAACTACCCAATTACGGAACCCTTCATTGTGTGTGGTCCGACACGCATTTGGCCCGTTTTTTAATTTGTTGGCTGGCCGCGGTCTGTGCATCGCTGATCTAGAGAGTAAAGTAGTCAGCTAAAGAACTGTGAACTATATATAAGTATAATTTATTATGTAACTTTAGTGACTAATTACATTTAAAGCAGACTTGCTATTGTTCGTTTGTTTTTGTGTGTAACTATGAAATTTTTCATGTAAATCTATATACTCATTGGGTTAATAATAGCTAACCCATTTTCACTTGTCCTAAATAAACAAGTCAAGAGAAATATTGTAATGTGAAATAATTACCTACCGGTTAGCTCAATATGACCTCGAATGGTAAAGATAATAAATAACAATATGACTTAAAGCAATAGCTAATTCGACAGGCTGTCTCATCGCAAATGTCACATCTTCAATCACTGATTTACCTTGCTCCCGACAGCATTTAGCTGTCGCAAGAATGGCGGTCGTTTATTTGATTTAAACAGACTAAATTTTCGAGATTTTAATTTGTCCACAGCCTTTAGAGGACTCCTTTGCTAACATTGATTGATGGTCGATTCGGTACGGAAGCGTATCGAATGGTTGTGAATTACAGTATTGAATTACAATACAGGAAAATACTAAATAATAATGAATGAAGTCTTCGACTAATGTAAATGTCCCATACAACTAATTATAATAGTATTTAAATTACTAAAATGTTGGCACAAAACAGACAACATCTATTTCCACAACACTAAAGGAAGATATCCGACATTTTAACGAACTATTAAAACTTTTCAATCCAACTATGGCGACAGAACAACATCTAATTAAAATATTAAATTGATGTGTTAAATAAACGTTATTCTTTGAACAATACCTTTCTACAACATTCTACAAATAACTACTCTTTGATACCTAATCACAGAACTAACATACATTAAGATGTATCACATACTAATACTGATGGATCTTCATAGAAATAATAATACTGACAATCCCATATTGTTTTTAAAACAAAATGCAGCCGAAAGTTTTCTACACAAAAAGTAACGTAACATAATGTATGTTGAAAACAAAAAAAAAACATAAACAACTAAGTAGGTAAATAATTAACATTTAAAAGATATGTCAAAGAAAAATTCCACTATTAATACAAAATACTAAGTTTTTCGATAGTGATTTTCTTTCTCGAAGCTATTGTAACATTTTTTCTCATTCTATTAACATCATAGCTCATCTTTGATCTCACCCGTTCATTTTCTGTCAATCACCACAACTGTGTCATTTGACTCCATGTTATTAAACGGAAGCCCTCTCAATAAGTTCCGGCGCGAGCGCAAGAGACACACGGCGATGCAAGCGGTGGGGTCGAGACTGAGGCGCCAGCAGGGCTCCGCCCTCGCACTGCTTGTTGCCCAGGCAGTTACAGGAGCACACCTACAATACAATAATCATAACGTTTTTTTGTAGTACGTAGCTGGCAGATGCAGTGATCAATCATTAGCAGTAATTTACTACAGGAGTGTAGCACAGCACAGCACAGGCCTCCTCTCTCGGCGAGTGAGACGTCATGACAGACTGATAAATCAATCTCAAGCCAGTCAAGCCACGTACTTGCTAAGCAAGGTTCGCTAGGGTACTATGTGGGCCGATCCCGGCGGCACTGCAATGCCGGGCCGACCCGCGACGGGAGTGGAGCGAGCCCCGAACATCCCGTCAGCTTACAAAAATCAGATTAATATACTGGTCCCTCAGTGAGGGAACTTTCAGATATTAAGCTGAAAAGAACAGATACTACACTTTGATCTTAGCCAAAAGGCCGAGAAGCGATACCGAAAATTCGGAAGTCGGGGACCCCAAGTCAATCGCGGAGAATCTTAACACCGCGCTTCAGAAATGCGCGTCATCAGCGCACTGACATCTAGCGATCGCGTACGGAACTAACTCCGCGGATACCGAATCTAAAAATGTAGCCCTGTTGTTGTTGACTCACCGATGCCTGGTCATCGTGAGACCTCTGTCGTCCCATTATAGGGTGTTCATCTATTGGCAGGAGAATCCTGGAGCCATCTTTATCTTCTTCATCACGGGCGGCGTCTTCAGCTTGCCTAGAAATATTTATGTTTAGACAAAACGAGAATAAGTTGAAAGCTATATTATTGAACACTATTAAAAAACCCAAGTAATCCCGTAATGTCCCACTGCTGGGCAAAGGCCTCCCTATCCCTATACAACAACAAGCGTTACAATAATATGACTTTATTATGGCAATCAACGAAGTAAATAGGCATGTAAGTATAAGTAGTCACACGCAAGAATAATTTGTTACTGCTAATAGGTAAGGAGTTACATCGGTACATTACTTTAGTTTAAGTTTATTAATTATTACTCATCTAGTACAACTAACTGTATGCTTTATCCTCGTAGCAGAACATACAAGCTGTCATACTCACATAGTCATGAACCGTAGAACCAGCAAGTTGATGCTAGCGGCGACCACGGCCAGACCAAAGAGGATGAACACCAAACTGAGAGCGACGTAACCAGGCTTGCTGGTCAATGCTTGATCGTTCTAGAATTTTCATAAAATGAATAATAATAGCACTTTATTGGTCGGTTAATTAATATTATTACTTATAATTGAATTACCATGAAATTACAGCAATGTAGGTAGCTAGGAGATAGTTTTTTTGTCTGTACAGTATTTTTGCATTATTATTTCAATATTGTCTTATTAGAACTATTGAAGTTTCAGCAAATAAGTTAATAGGTAAACTTTTTTTTGGGACAACACCCGCCTAAATATTGCTGACCTGTGCTAGTTATGTAAGCCAAAATCTAGTCTCTACACTTCTACAGTATCTCCAACCAAAGAGAGCACCGAGAGCCCGAGACAATCAGAAGCTTGGCGCTTACCAAAGCTACCAGACGAGCTTGTTTCCAGTTAGTAAATAACATTCATAATAAACAATGATACCTACTTGTAAAGCAACATAATCGCCGAATCCGATGGTGGTGAGAGTAACAAAACAGTAGTAGAAACTGTCGAAGTAGCTCCAGCCTTCGTAGCGCGAGAACACAGCAGCCCCTGGCAACAATACGTACTTATGAAACATATTGTTATTTTTTTTTGTCTTAGCTTCACGCCTGGGGAAAGTAGAGGTGTAGTTGTGTTTTACACCCGTTTCATGCAGTTATAGTTTGGGCATAGTAGATAACTGCATAGCTCCTTCATAATAGAATAGAGAAAACTGAGTGAGACAAAAATAATAGGTAATCGTAATTCTTAACCTAGGACAGGACAGCAGCCTGGGGGTCAGTCACAGAGAGCTCATTCAATATTGGATGGGTGGATGAACCAGCAGGTTAATTGCGTTACAAAACTGACAATTGATCGCAAATGAGTTTAGCGTTCATTGCGTTTTTTTGCGAAACCTATAAAGCAATGGATTAGGAATTTCTTTCAGAACCCTCGTTTGTGATTGAAAGTCTTTTACGCAATTAGGGTTCTGGTTGGTTTGTTGGTTGTTTTGTTATTTCTAAACCAAGGGTTTTATGCAGAGTATAGCAGTGTGTAACTGCACTTATCAATCAATCAATCAATCAACTCAGCCTATAACAGTCCACTGCTGGACATAGGCCTCTCCCAGGCTGCGCCACAACACCCTGTCCTCCGCTTTCCGCACTTATAACACTATTTAAAGTAACACGCTACCTGTAGTAATAATAATGGACGACAGCATCCCGGTAGCGAACATGAGGTTCATTTCCGTCGCCTCGGTGGTGTTACATCGCAAGTAGCACTTCGCTCGTCTGATGACCACTGACGCGAACTTGTTCAGACGCTCGCCTATGCTCTGGAACATCACCAGGCCGAGCGGAATGCCCACCTGGAAAATTAAAACTAGCTTTCAAGTTTGCTAATGTTAGATATCTAAATCTTCAGAATAAATATGGTGTCTGACATTATTTTCTATACAAAAGCTGTCACACCGTCATATTTATTCCTCAGATAAAAGTTATCTGATGATTGGAAAATCGGCCCTTAGGGGCCTGTTTTAGTGTCCACATAGGCAATGGTCCACTACTTATTTAAATTAAAAAATAGAGCAATATTTTTATGTAAGTAATAACTAGAATAAGTTTACAAGACCAGAGGTAGGTGAACAGGCCATGAATACCCTTACTTTAAGCCTGTGCTATCATGGACATAGGTGTTAAAGGGGGGGAGTAAGGTATAAAAAAAACCTGTAGACTAAAAACGTTCTGCTATCTATATTTTAATTAAATGCTAAATGAGCTCCAAAACTTCTAATTAGTAATACTTGTTCACTATTTTTCTTTGTGGTAGTTGGTGGCGTTAGACCCTTCATAATTATTTACAAGAAGTTTTGTTTTTTAAAGCTGTATTAGTTTATAAAGCGTTTGGTCAATGTCACCCTCATTTCAAGATTTTAATTTATCCTTAAAAAATCAAAACTAATCTTACCATAGCATACGCCATACAAAACGCCTTCCCTCCATATGTAACAGATGTAGAGTGTCCATAGCCAATCATAGCCAGCACCACGGTCGCGAAATAGAAGGCTCCAGCGAACTTCCACTGCGGCCCCGCTTTGTGCGGCTTGTTCTCAATGATGACCATCTCTATCATGTGGTAGTCCTCGGGAGTTATGTTGTATCTACGTATCAAGCCATTTCTCATGTCTGGAAAAGGAATAATAACTATATATTTTTTTAAATAAAGTGTATATCTAAACCTTACAGAGCCGGTAATGTATGTTATTACCGGCTCAAATATGAATTTCTTGATAGTGCTCCAATTATTAATAAGTACCTGAACATGTATCCTCTTTGGAGTAAACAGACAACAGTTGTCTGGGTGATCAATCTTACCAGACAAAACTTCCCATCTTTTACTCTCTATTTCGGACTCCAAAGCATCGAAAACTGCGGCACCGATCAGCAAATATGTGAATGTACAAACCACCAGGGATAGTGTGCGTTTTGGCGCTTCATGATCACGACCAGGAGCTTCCAATGGCTCGCAAAAAAATATTTGTTTATACCTTACATCATGACCTGGAAAATGATATTCTTTATTGAAAAGTTATGCTTGAAACAGGACGAGTGAGAAAGATTGTAAATAGGATGGAGATATTTTGGCTACGTAATCAACTATAACTGCATTTTTTTTTGTAAATATACGAAAAAACTTGTAGTTTTACGAATATATTTTTATGGAATTACTTACGTTATATTTGGCATCTTATCTAATTAGTTAAAGCTGCTTCAACACTATTGAAATAAATAGTTCATCGTTATTTGAGGGATTTGAAATAAAGAGTATTTTATCTATCTGTCTACATCTACTAGTCTATTATATTAATAATATATGTATTATAATAAAGCTGAAGGGTTTGTTTGTTTGCGTTAATCTTAGGAACTACCAGTCGGATTGGAAAAAATACTATTAAATTAAACACAGTGTATTATATAAAAAAAAACGTTTATTACTTTACATCAAACATTGTAGTATATCGTAATTTTTTTTCTCTAATTATAAGTTACAAATTACATTGACGAGTGTCCAAGGCGTACACTTGTGTCAACAATAAAATAAGTAACATTATGAGATCAACAAAATCATATCACAGATTAATATTCAAACATTGTGCAAATATACTTAAACTAAAAGAAATAATTAAGCTGTGTGTTATACTTGTAAAGTAAATCCGTATCTTTGTGGCATTTATGACTAGAGTTAATTTCATTCAAATATGTCATTCAAGGAGATCAGGCTAGTTTGACAGTCTGTTGTGTCCACGTCACCGCCACACCTCGCACACTGTGCGACCTGCGCCTGCGACAGCTCGAAGACAAGACGCAACGACAGGCTGCGGCCGACAACTCGACACCATGTTTTTGAGTTGCAAAGTCACAGTTCACATAATATAATTGATGTGTATACGTTCTAGTAAAACCCACATTTTTGCATAACTTACTTGCATTATTTGAAGGCGTAATAGGTCACTAAAATCATATATATGCACCTTAACTACATGTTACATCAAAAGTTTTCATATAAAAGTTTTGGCACTGTGACCTTATAAACTATTATAAGAGCTACGTGACGAGTTACTTAAACTTTAGTCCACTATACAAATATGAGTAAGTCTCAACTCTCTAAGATCTAGAGCAGGGATGTACAGACTTACAGAGAATAGGACCAGTCGGGCACATTATGAACCAAGGACTTATCATTCCAATAATTAAATAAGTTACCAATTTTTCTTTTTTCATTAAATTAAATTAACCTTATAAATATCAAAATCAAATCAAATCAAATCAAAAGTCATTTATTCAAACTAGGCTGAAAATCAGCACTTTTCGAACGTCAAATATATTTTTAACTATTCTCTTTTCATTCGATTTTTTTTTTATTTATTCATTCAGACATAGGTAATATTGAACATCAAGTTAATGCTTGGTTACTGTTTTGTATTATTGTAAATTTAAACTTGTATAATAGCATGTATATTGTTTTTTTATGTATTCTTTATTTTAATTATGTATTCAAAGCATGTGTACTCCATAACGTTTGAGCTGTGGTTACCTGTTATGCAAGTTTTTGTTATTGTAATGTATCTTGTTGGTAATTTTTAAATAAATAAATACGCTCAAAAAAAAATAACAAGGTTAACGTTATAAAAGAATTTAATTACGTTCCTTTTTTTGTAAAACTTGCAATATTTAATTTGATGCATGGCAATGCATTCCTGTGACAATATTTCCCCCTCCGCTCACCCGAACTCGCCCAAGTGCTACCCGAATATTTCCGATCGCAAGCTCGCATCACATGCACGCATTATGTAGGTAATTCGGTACTTAAACAACATATTTTTTAAATTTTACGCATTTTTTAGGGTTCCGTAATAAACAAGGAAACCTTATAGTTTCGCCATGTCCGTCTGTCTGTCTGTCCCCGCTGTAGCTCAGAGAGGCTTAGTACTAGAAAGCTGTAATTTGTAATAGGTATGCACATTAATCACGCCGACAAACTGCTAAAATAAATTCGTGTTTTTTTTTTGTATTGTAAATGGCACCTCCCTTGCACGTAATGTGGGGATGATATTTTATTTCTCGTCTACCCCGTGGTGTGGGGTATCGTTGGAGGATAGGCCTTTCAAAAATATTGCAGGTCTGTGAACAGCACTTTTCGATTTAAGGATCCACTTTCGTAATATAAAGTATTAAAGTGCTAATTTTCGATAGAGTCAAGTGCCCCCCCCCCCCCCCCCTGCCAGCTAAATGGTTGTTTATGGAGATGTGAACAAAATCATGGCAGTAGTACATTAATGAAATTAAAAGGAAAACTATCACGGCAAAGTGGGCTTTACAAGTTAACGAGTTATAGTCGACCAACTTAAATTTGCATTTGGAGAATTGACCGTGGCATATAGCGATGTATGGCAGAACATGTTTTTCAACTACAATGTTAAGTTTGTTTTTGGGATAAATTCATCCCAACTTCCCAATTACGGAACCCTTCATTGTGTGTGGTCCGACACGCACTTGGCCGGTTTTTTAATTTGTTGGCGGGCCGCGGTCTGTGCATCGCTGATCTAGAGAGTAAAGTAGTCAGCTAAAGAACTGTGAACTATATATAAGTATAATTTATTATGTAACTTTAGTGATTAATTACATTTAAAGCAGACTTGCTATTGTTCGTTTGTCTTTGTGTGTAACTATGAAATTTTTCATGTAAATCTATATACTCATTGATTTAATAATAGGTAACCCATTTACACTTGTCCTAAATAAACAAGTCACATTTCAAAACGAAAATTAAGAGATATATTGTAATGTGAAATAATTACCTACTGGTCAGCTCAATATGACCTCGAATGGTAAAGATAATAAATAATACAATATGACTTAAAGCAATAGCTATATTCACAACCATTCGACAGGCTGTCTCATCGCAAATGTCACATCTTCAATCACTGATTTACCTTGCTCCCGACAGCATTTAGCTGTCGCAAGAATGGCGGTCGTTTATTTGATTTAAACAGACTGAATTTTCGAGATTTTAATTTGTCCACAGCCTTTAGAGGACTCCTTTGCTAACATTGATTGATGTTCGATTCGGTACGGAAGCGTATCGAATGGTTGTGAATTACAGTATTGAATTACAATACAGGAAAATACTAAATAATACTGAATGAAGTCTTCGACCAATGTAAATGTCCCATACAACTAATTATAACAGTATTTAAATTACTAAAATGTTGGCACAAAACAGACAACATCTATTTCCACAACACTAAAGGAAGATATCCGACATTTTAACGAACTATTAAAACTTTTCAATCCAACTATGGCGACAGAACAACATCTAATTAAAATATTAAATTGATGTGTTAAATAAAAGTTATTCTTTGAACAATACCTTTCTACAACATTCTACAAATAACTACTCTTTGATACCTAATCACAGAACTAACATACATTAAGATGTATCACATACTAATACTGATGGATCTTCATAGAAATAATAATACTGACAATCCCATATTGTTTTTAAAACAAAATGCAGCCGAAAGTTTTCTACACAAAAAGTAACGTAACATAATGTAATAATGTATGTTGAAAAAAAAAAAACATAAACAACTAAGTAGGTAAATCATTAACATTTAAAAGATATGTCAAAGAAAACTTCCACTATTAATACAAAATACTAAGTTTTTCGATAGTGATTTTCTTTCTCGAAGCTATTGTAACATTTTTTCTCATTCTATTAACATCATAGCTCATCTTTGATCTCACCCGTTCATTTTCTGTCAATCACCACAACTGTGTCATTTGACTCCATGTTATTAAACGGAAGCCCTCTCAATAAGCTCCGGCGCGAGCGCAAGAGACACACGGCGATGCAGGCGATGGGGTCGAGACTGAGGCGCCAGCAGGGCTCCGCCCTCGCACTGCTTGTTGCCCAGGCAGTTACAGGAGCACACCTACAATACAATAATCATAACGTTTTTTTGTAGAACGTAGCTGGCAGATGCAGTGACAATCATTAGCAGTAATTTACTACAGGAGTGTAGCACAGCACAGCACAGGCCTCCTCTCTCGGCGAGTGAGACGTCATGACAGACTGATAAATCAATCTCAAGCCAGTCAAGCCACGTACTTGCTAAGCAAGGTTCGCTAGGGTACTATGTGGGCCGATCCCGGCGGCACTGCAATGCCGGGCCGACCCGCGACGGGAGTGGAGCGAGCCCCGAACATCCCGTCAGCTTACAAAAATCAGATTAATATACTGGTCCCTCAGTGAGGGAACTTTCAGATATTAAGCTGAAAAGAACAGATACTACACTTTGATCTTAGCCAAAAGGCCGAGAAGCGATACCGAAAATTCGGAAGTCGGGGACCCCAAGTCAATCGCGGAGAATCTTAACACCGCGCTTCAGAAATGCGCGTCATCAGCGCACTGACATCTAGCGATCGCGTACGGAACTAACTCCGCGGATACCGAATCTAAAAATGTAGCCCTGTTGTTGTTGACTCACCGATGCCTGGTCATCGTGAGATCTCTGTCGTCCCATTATAGGGTGTTCATCTATTGGCAGGAGAATCCTGGAGCCATCTTTATCTTCTTCATCACGGGCGGCGTCTTCAGCTTGCCTAGAAATATTTATGTTTAGACAAAACGAGAATAAGTTGAAAGCTATATTATTGAACACTATTAAAAAACCCAAGTAATCCCGTAGTGTCCCACTGCTGGGCAAAGGCCTCCCTATCCCTATACAACAACAAGCGTTACAATAATATGACTTTATTATGGCAATCAACGAAGTAAATAGGCATGTAAGTATAAGTAGTCACACGCAAGAATAATTTGTTACTGCTAATAGGTAAGGAGTTACATCGGTACATTACTTTAGTTTAAGTTTATTAATTACACAGGTCTGCAATGGTTTTCCTCTCTGAGATCTGATTAACGTTTTCTATAGTTTCTGATGTGCTGATTACGAGAAAAATAATAAAAAAATTCTATCACGTCAGGATTCTTTGATATTGAATATTTAAGATTTTAACTAAAAATGTCTGAGCGCATACATTTTAAAATCTATAAAACGTCACTTAATTACTTCAGCTTAATTTTTATTGCATTTAATTAGTTTAAGACGACATAGAAATGAATGCAAATCAGTAATTTGTTAATTACTACATAATAAGTGTAAGTAATTCGCATTAACCATTTCGAAAACGGGTCATTTTGGCTTCATTTAGTAATGAGCTCATTAATACACGATGTTTAGGTGATATTGCCTAATTGTTGTTAATGTTGTTCAAAAAGGGTATAATGAAGAAAACAAAAGGTTTTTTTTGTATAAGTACCTACTCTGAATTAGAAAACTAACAGTCGAAGTGCGCATCTTGCAACCTAAACTTTAAAATGTCGTCGCGAAGTTGTTTAAACTCTTCGAATTGTTTTTGTTATATTTGCGGGAAATTCATGGTGATAAAACAACGAAACAACATTACAGACTATGTGAAAAATATTTACAAAAGTTATTTTGGACATTCTATAAGTAACCAAGACAAAACTTGGACACCTCAAAAAGTTTGTTCGACTTGTTTACTTGAACTTCGCAAGTGGTCAAAAGGACAGAAAAATAGCTTCAAAATCGTTTCGCCCATGCTATGGAGAGAGCCTAACAACCATGTTGAAGATTGCTACTTTTGTTGTTGTGACATAACTGGATACAATTCTAAAAATAAAAGTGACATAAGCTATCCAAATGTGTCATCAGTTACGCCTGCAGTTTTCGGAGATTCAGAAATGGTGCAGCCCCCGTATCCAGCTATACAAATTGAAGATTCTGCTAATGATACAAATGAACAGAATGCATCCCAATCTGATCCTGTATTTCAAGTAGATTCTAACGAGTGTCAGCTCTTTTCACAGTCAGATTTAAACGACTTGACAAGAGATTTGAATCTCCCCAAAGATGCAGCTGAGCTCCTCGGATCACGATTAAAAGAAAGAAATATGCTTGCACCTGGTACTTCATTTTCATGGTACCGTCACAGAGAAAAAGATTTCCTTCCATTCTTCGCTGAAGATCATGATTTGGTGTACTGTAAAGATATTCCTGGCTTGATGAAAATGTTCGACATTGAATACAATCCTAAGGAGTGGAGATTGTTTATTGACTCCTCAAAAAGAAGTTTAAAAGCAGTCCTTCTACATAATGGGAATACATATGCCTCACTACCTGTTGCACATTCTGTCCATTTAAAGGAATGTTATGAAAATTTGGAAAAGCTTTTAGCTACTATAGCTTACGAACATCACGGCTGGATGGTGTGTGGAGACTTGAAAATCATAAGCATGCTACTCGGCCAACAAGGTGGTTATACAAAATACCCGTGCTTTCTTTGCGAATGGGATAGCCGGGATAAACAACATCATTGGACCAAAAAGGAATGGCCTCCAAGAACTGAACTAACCCCAGGAATCAAAAACGTGCTTAAACAGAGTTTGGTTCCCAGAGAAAAAGTTTTACTGCCGCCTTTACACATCAAATTGGGTATAATGAAACAGTTTGTGAAGGCTTTAAATAAAGATGGGGAAGGTTTCAAATATCTGCATTCAGTTTTTCCATCTTTATCAGATGCTAAGTTAAAAGAAGGAATTTTTGTCGGCCCTGATATAAGAAAATTGATGTCGGAGGAAAAATTTGATCAAAAACTCAATGATGTCGAGTTACAAGCGTGGAAATCATTTAAGGAAGTGGTAAAAATCTTTTTGGGGAACAATAAAAGCTCGGACTATAAAGAAATAGTAGCCAAAATGATAACGAATTTTGGTGTAATGGGTTGTAATATGAGCGTTAAACTTCATTTTCTGAATTCGCACATTGATTACTTCCCAGAAAATCTAGGAGCCGTTAGCGAAGAACAAGGTGAAAGATTTCACCAAGATTTAAAAGAGCTTGAAGTCCGGTATCAAGGAAGATGGAATGTCAGCATGATGGCGGACTATTGTTGGTTGTTGAAGCGTGATGATCCAAACCGGAAATATAAGCGAAAATCGCACAACAGAAGCTTCCAGGAAAAAAGGACCAGGTTCCACAAATAAAATTTAAGTGTATTTTAACCCAGCAATAAGTTGTTATTACGTGTTAAAAGTTTTTTAAGTTAAAAATTAAGTACTTTTTTAAATATATAATTTTTTAAGTGAAAACTTGTCTTTTTTCTCAATTTTCTATCTGTAGCTTTTTTGAAAAATCAGGAGGTGATGGAGAAAAACTAAGTACATATTCGTAATCAGCGCATCAAAATACTCCAGAATCAGCTATCAAATTCCAGAGAGGAAGTTATGACCTTCATTTTGCAGGCCTGTGTTATTACTCATCTAGTACAACTAACTCTATGCTTTATCCTCGTAGCAGAACATACAAGCTGTCATACTCACATAGTCATGAACCGTAGAACCAGCAAGTTGATGCTAGCGGCGACCACGGCCAGACCAAAGAGGATGAACACCAAACTGAGAGCGACGTAACCAGGCTTGCTGGTCAATGCTTGATCGTTCTGGAATTTTGATAAAATGAATAATAATAGCACTTTATTGGTCGGTTAATTAATATTATTACTTATAATTGAATTACCATGAAATTACAGCAATGTAGGTAGCTAGGAGATAGTTTTTTTGTCTATACAGTATTTTTGCATTATTATTTCAATTTCTATGTCTTATTAGAACTATTGAAGTTTCAGCAAATAAGTTAATAGGTAAACTTTTTTTTGGGACAACACCCGCCCAAATATTGCTGACCTGTGCGAGTTCTGTAAGCCAAAATCTAGTCTCTACACTTCTACAGTATCTCCAACCAAAGAGAACACCGAGAGCCCGAGACAATCAGAAGCTTGGCGCTTACCAAAGCTACCAGACGAGCTTGTTTCCAGTTAGTAAATAATATTCATAATAAACAATGATACCTACTTGTAAAGCAACATAATCGCCGAATCCGATGGTGGTGAGAGTAACAAAACAGTAGTAGAAACTGTCGAAGTAGCTCCAGCCTTCGTAGCGCGAGAACACAGCAGCCCCTGGCAACAATACGTACTTATGAAACATATTGCTATTTTTTTTTGTCTTAGCTTCACGCCTGGGGAAAGTAGAGGTGTAGTTGTGTATTACACCCGTTTCATGCAGTTATAGTTTGGGCATAGTAGATAACTGCATAGTTCCTTCATAATAGAATAGAGAAAACTGAGTGAGACAAAAATAATAGGTAATCGTAATTCTTAACCTAGGACAGGACAGCAGCCTGGGGGTCAGTCACAGAGAGCTCATTCAATATTGGATGGGTGGATGAACCAGCAGGTTAATTGCGTTACAAAACTGACAATTGATCGCAAATGAGTTTAGCGTTCATTGCGTTTTTTTGCGAAACCTATAAAGCAATGGATTAGGAATTTCTTTCAGAACCCTCGTTTGTGATTGAAAGTCTTTTACGCAATTAGGGTTCTGGTTGGTTTGTTGGTTGTTTTGTTATTTCTAAACCAAGGGTTTTATGCAGAGTATAGCAGTGTGTTACTGCACTTATAACACTATTTAAAGTAACACGCTACCTGTAGTAATAATAATGGACGACAGCATCCCGGTAGCGAACATGAGGTTCATTTCCGTCGCCTCGGTGGTGTTACATCGCAAGTAGCACTTCGCTCGTCTGATGACCACTGACGCGAACTTGTTCAGACGCTCGCCTATGCTCTGGAACATCACCAGGCCGAGCGGAATGCCCACCTGGAAAATTATAACTAGCTTTCAAGTTTGTTAATGTCAGATATCTAAATCTTCAGTTTAAAAAAGAAGAATAAATATGGTGTCTGCAATTATTTTCTATACAAAAGCTGTCACACCGTCATATTTATTCCTCAGATAAAAGTTATCTGATGATTGGAAAATCGGCCCTTAGGGGCCTGTTTTAGTGTCCAGATAGGCAATGATCCACTACTTAGATAAATAAAAATACAGAGCAATATTTTTATATAAGTATTAGATTAAGTTTACAAGACAGGACCAAGAAGTGGAACAGGTCATGAATGGCTTTATTTAAAGCCTATGGTACGAGGGCTGCACTAAAAGTATCGGGAATGGAATATTTCCACTGTTCCTGTCATATTAAAATCTTTTTAATTGAAAACTCCTTGGTTTTAAAAATCAAATACCATTTGCTTATTTAAAAAAAGATTCTCGGTCTTGTCAAACTTGTTTAGTCGTTGAGAAAATGGAATTGACTCGAGAAAATTCAAGAGTGATGATTTATTATGACTTTCGAAGTGGTTTAACACAAAAACAGTGTGTTGGTGATTTCTGCATTTGGTGATGAAGCCCCATCCAAAACCACAATTTATCGCTGGTTTGCTGAATTTCAACGTGGACGTGTCAAGCTCAGTGATGATCCCCGTCAAGGTCGTCCAAAAACTGCAGTCACCCAAGAGAACGTTGATGCTGTGCGTAAGCTGATTGAAGAAGATCGACATGTGACATACCGCGAAATTCAGGCAACTTTAGACATTGGCATGAGTCAAATACAAATAATCTTGCATGAACAAATAGGTGTAAAAAGTTGTTTTTCCGATGGATACCGCATTCGCTCTGTGAAGAGCAAAAAGCGGCTCGCGTTACTTGGTGCGTCAGAACTCTCGAAAGATTACACGCAGGATCCTCAAATGCTGTATACAACATCGTATCAAGTGACGAATCCTGGATATACGCGTACGAACCCGAAACAAAAAACCAGTCACGAGTTTGGGTGTTCGAAAATGAGTTAAAGCCAACAAAAAGTGTTCGTTCACGGAGTGTTGCAAAAAAAATGCTGGCCACGTTTGTCTCCAAAACCGGCCATGTTACGACTAGTCCTCTTGATCGACAAATAACGGTTAATATAGAATGGTATGCTAGCATTTGTTTGCCACAGGTCGTTTCTGAACTCCGTAAAGAGAACTGCAACCGCCGCATCATCCTCCATCACGACAATGCGAGTTCTCACACCGCGCACAGAACAAAAGAGTTTTTAGAGCAAGAAACATAGAATTATTAGACCATCCACCGTACAGTCCCGACCTTTCTATACTTTCCCTAAAATAAAGAATAAATTGCGTGGACAGAGATTTTCATCACCTGAAGAAGCTGTGGACGCCTACAAAACGGCCATTTTGGAGACCCCAACTTCCGAATGGTTGCTTCAATGATTGGTTCCATCGTATGGAAAAATGTGTCAAATTTCGCGGAGAATACTTCGAAAAGCAATAAATACATTTTTAAATAGTAATGTTGTGTCACTTCCTTGATTCCCGAAATTTTCAGTGCCGCCCTCGTATTATGGACATAGGTGTAAAAGGGGGGTAAGGTATAAAAAACCTTCTGTCGACTAAAAACATTCTGCTTTTAATTAAATGCTTAATGAGCTCCAATACTTCTAATTAGTAACACTTGTTTACCTACTATGTTTCTGAGTTAGTGGTGTAGGTAGTCGGGCATTTTCACAAAAAGTTATAGGTCTAAAAAAGTAAGATGTAATTTCAACTTAATTTTGTATGTGAGATTGTACTTAAAACGTTAACGTAACGTTACGTTACCTTTGCGCGATTTATGTTAAACGTAAATATGTAGGTACAATTGCAGTGAATCGTCTTTAACTATTTATTTATTCAGCTAGATGTTAAAGCTTTCAAAAACTACCACAATCATGTTGTTTACATACTAAATTATACAATATTTTGGTAACTTATCTTGACAGAAAGTTTTCCACCAAGCAATGAGTGCTACATGCACTTTACACAGTGTTATGGGCAAAACTGACGATACAAAATGTTGAATGACTTAAAGCTTCTGGTTTTGCTATTAGATAAATAAAATATACCAAAATTTTAGTAATTCATGAAAAAAATACGGTAACAAACTCGACGTGTCAGGTTGCTCACAATTTAGGTTCTATAATTGAATTCCCATAATTTAATAAATTAAAGATATAATATTTGAATTATGTTTTAAAATGGTCTACCACAATCTCTTGAATAAATAAAATAGTATACCTGTAGTCAATTCTTAGGATAAAACGTAAATATTTTATGATCAATATAGCTGCATTGTCCAGGGATAAGTCAAAATGCTATCTCCCTATCACTTAATTAATATTTAATTTAAATAATCGAGTACTTGGGGAATTAAGTTATTACAATCTTTTCGAGGGACAGGACTAAACATACACCTATGCATTTTTGTAAAAATGCCCAGTCGGTGGCTTAAGACCCTTCATATTACTTTACATCAAGTTTTGTTTTTCAAAGCTTTATTAGTTTATAAAGCGTTATGTCACCATGTCACCATGTCATTTCAAGATTTTTTATCCTTAAAAAGCCAAAACCAATAACTTAGTCTTACCATAGCATAAGCCATACAAAACGCCTTCCCTCCATATGTAACAGGTGTAGAGTGTCCATAGCCAATCATGGCCAGCACCACAGTCGCGAAATAGAAGGCTCCAGCGAACTTCCACTGCGGCCCCGCTTTGTGCGGCTTGTTCTCAATGATGACTATCTCTATCATGTGGTAGTCCTCGGGAGTTATGTTGTATCTACGTATCAAGCCATTTCTCATGTCTGGAAAAGGAATCATAAATTTATATGTATTTTTAAATAAAGTGTTTATCTAAACCTTACAATGTATGTTACATTACCAGCTCAAATATGAATTTCTTGATAGTACTTTAATTACTTATTAGTAATAAGTACCTGAACATGTATCCTCTTTGGAGTAAACAGATTAATGATTTACAATTTTTTTAACAGATTAGTGATTAATGACTAAGATATATAATAGACAAATTAGGTTAAGAATAAATATTGTAGTATAACACTTAAATATTTAGCATTCATGCATCATCAGCAGATTAGTTGCATGACATGGTGACTGTAATGGATGAGGCATATAAGATGAAAGAAATGAATATAAATGTGAATAAGACGAAGGTTGTGGTAGCTAGGAGGACATTTAGTACCTTCAGGGCCGGATTTAGGGCAGGGCAACAGGGGCACTGGCCCCGGGCCTCCACAAAGAAGGGGCCTCCACAATTGTTTTTTTTTTTTTTCTTCTGTTCCACAATTTTTCGGGGCCTCCACACCTGTAAATCCGGCTCTGAGTACCTTTATTAGTGATGTTCTTCAGAAAGGTCAGATGCATAGTGTTCGCAACCGGCGTGCGTGTGTGACCAGATGTATGAACGTAAATGAGGCAAAAGGAGTATGCAAGGATTGTAGCAGGCGGCAGCATTCTGTAGTTTCTGCCTACCCCCATGGGAAGAAGGCGTGAGTGGATGTATATACCAATACCATGTATGTTTCCACCAGTGTAATAAGATTCTAACAAGAACATAGCAAGTAGAATATCTCTGTCATATTATGATAGTATTTTGACCACTTACCAGACAAAACTTCCCATCTTTTACTCTCTGTTTCGGACTCCAAAGCATCGAAAACTGCGGCACCGATCAGCAAATATGTGAATGTACAAACCACCAGGGATAGTGTGCGGACGTTTTGGCGCTTCATGATCACGACCAGGACCTTCCAATGGCTGGCAAAAAAATATTTGTTTATACCTTACACCATGACCTGGAAAATGATTTTCTTTATTGAAAATTAATGCTTGAAACAGGAGGAGTGAGTAGGATTGTAAATAGGATTTAGATATTTTGGCTACGTAAGTTTCAACTATAACTGCATTTTTTGTGAAAATACTAAAACATGCAGTTTTGCTAATATATTTTTATAGAATTACTTACGGTATATCTGGTACCTTAGATACCTATTTAGTTAAAGCTGCTTCAAGACTAAGACTTTTTGAAATAAATAAATCCTAATCTAAGGCATTTGAAATCGAAATTAATACAAAATATTTAAAAATAGCAAAATGTTTCAGTCGATAAAATGATTAACAGTACTACTGAAATTGTGAAATACACTTCCATGTTTGTAAACAAGCGTTGAATAGTGTATGGTGATAGAGAAGTAATGTATAATGAAATATTGCGTTTCATTCTTTGAGGTTTTTCGGATATGTAGCATTCACTTTTTCTCGGTACATAGTCAGTTTACACCAAGATACAAAGAAAATTGAAAATGCATAACTATTTTTGTTATTTTCGTATCTGGCACAAGGGCATGCTGGGGCAGCCTTCGTAATAATTACAAGAAATTGTAATGATGCAAATAATGCGTTGTGTTCTATTTACACATGGTTTGTTCGGCGAAACCAAGGGTGCAACCATTTGGTGTAAAGTATGCGTAAGAAGTAGTCCTTTTGACAGCTGTTAATGTCAAAGTGACAACAATTTGTCAACGCGACAATCTGTCAATTTCCTCTCGTGTGGGTTTGTTCGGCGAGTGCATGGCACTTTTTTCGAAATAAATATAATTATTGTAATACAAGCCCCTAAACTGCTTCAGAATGAAAGTTGCGTGTAACAAATCCAACCCGCCGCTAGGTAAAATAAAGTGTTCCATACATATTTCTTCACATTGCATCAGCTAAGAGGGCTGGGTTTAAAATAGGATTTCTTTTTTAACTTTCAGGTGGTTTGCTAGCTTTGGAGTTCTATAGATCATCAGCAAAAGACGTCCAACTCGCCTGGGGTAATGAATCGACCGTAGTGCAGCCGAACTCCTCAAAACCGGTGCCATATGTGACCAGCAATGATTTGATTAGGATTCTTGAGAATGCCTTTAACAAATCAGCTAAGCCCCTCCAGAAAGTGACTATGAACCATTGGCTTTCATTCAGCCTTATCCTGGATGATGAGATCCCTAAATCAATTGAGTATTTGGACACAACACTAGGTCCGATCACCTACTTGGTTGGAGAAACTTTATCTGTGTCTGACTTGGCAGTCTTTAGTGTTCTTTATGGTAAGTGCTGTCAATATCTATCCTAGTATTACAGCTTATCATTATTTTTATGATTCTAATAAAACTTTACATTTATTTTCATTACTTTTGTCATTCGATTTTATTTGCAATAACTTTTCTAATAAATAATATGATAGAACTTCGGTGCCATCAACTCATAGTGATGTGTATGTTACAGTGTCAGCTAAATTCAAGGATGTATCAAAGAAGAATCCTCCTAAGAACATTCTCCGCTGGATGAAGTTGATTGAAGCCCAACCACCTGTTGCTAAAGCTTTGAAGGAACTGCCTTCTGAGCTATTGGATAGTCTGAACAAGGCTTCATCAAGGTTTGTTATAACAAATAAATGCAAAAAAAAATATTTATTCTCTTTTCATAGTCTTCTGAATTGGTTGCCTTAAAAATTAACATTTTTTGTGGATAATGCTTAGACTGTATTCCACTGTTGTAAGAGACTAGAGCTTATTATAGGTTTTGAGAAAAAACCTGTGTCACATGCATTCTATATTTAATAGAGTTTCTTGCCCATTCTTTCCATAGGTATCTATCATCCATACATATCACTATGCTTTAGAATGGGAAACTAGCTTCATCTTTCTGACTGACCAACCCTTAGACGATTCAATAGTGCCTGTAATTGGTTTATTTGAAATAAATGCTATGAGTTTGAGTTTTAATAGTATTTGTAATTGTATGCTCTAAGTTTTACTTAAAACATAGAGTAGCTGAAAGAAGTATCAAACACTATTTCTATTAGACTCCAAAAGTCATAAATACATGTTCAAAATCAAACAACAAATTGGTTGTTTCCTATTGAGAAGAGCTGGCAAGAAACACCACGGTTACTTGTTTAAAAATAATTTGCTTTTACAATGTTTTCAAATCACAGTGTTAATATATGGGAGGACAGTGTAGGCCTGTTAAGAGGTACTTAACAAATAAATAAATGATATACAAATCTAGTCTATTAAGCCTACAACATTCTCATAATCACAAAATATAAAAGAATCTATATAAAATATAAAATATCTATATAACAGCGATGCGGACGAATACTTTGACGCCTAAGTGTCCTTTTGTTTTTTGTATTAATTTGTATACATAGTTAGTAATTTAATTTAGTGTCTACCTAGTGTAAATAGTTAGTAGCATCAATATTGTATAGTTACATTAAATTATTAAATAATATTTAGGTAATAATTAGTGTCGGTAGTACATAAAATATATTTTCTATAAAATATCAAATCTGAATTAAAATCCTGTCCACAAAAGCCACTAATCAATACACATGCCTGTAACAAGAATGCAAATAACTGTCATGCCTTAAGTAGTTTAGCCTTATAAAAAAACCGGCCAAGTGCGTGTCGGACCACGCACAATGAAGAGTTCCGTAGTTGGGATACCAAGAACAAACTTAACATTGTAGTCGAAAAACATGTTCCTCCATACATACCAACTGAAAATGTAAGTTTGTATGCACAATTTTGAGTGATTTACCATGTTATTTTTAGACCATATACTTTTTATAAGTATTCCTGTAATCTATAAGTAAAGAAGTATTTTCTGTATAATTTTTGTTTTTTAATTTTAGGCTCAGCCGTTCCGGAGATGAATTCAGGGAATGGTCAATTTTCATCAATTTTCATAAATTACTTTAAAACGTCTTCTTTTAAAACTATAAAAAATATATATTTGAGGCCTTCATAGTAGTCCAAGATACGTCACACGGTACAGTAGACAAAACTTTTTAAAAAATTTGTCATTTTCCCCCAAAAGTGACCTTCATATTCAAAATCATTTATTTACGCTCCAGTAGATTCGCAGGAAATCGGCTGTGACAGACGGTCAGACAGACACACAAGTGATCCTATAAGGGTTCCGTTTTTCCTTTTGAGGTACGGAACCCTAAAAATATCTTACGTGTTTTCATTGGCCCAAGTAGTAGACTAATAGAGACAATAATAAAGATGATGCAATTATAAAATAAAAGTTATAATGCCAATTTATTATTTACTGGCAACCCGGGTAGTAGAGCATACATGCTACCATAATTTTTTCTGTCGTAGAGTCGTATCAGGCTGTTGCGTCGAGTATGTGGGTTAGATTAAAATGTAACTGATGTTCATCTTACTTGGGAGTATTTTACATCGTCATAATTCAATTTACACAAAATTACTCATGAGAAAGGTTTAGGTGTAGGTATAATTAATTAAATTATACACCTAAACCTTCCTCATTCACTCCGTCCGTTGGTGAAAACCGTATGAAACCGTTCGGTAGTTTTAAGTTTATCGCGTACAGACAGACAGATGCGGCGGGGGACTTGTTTTATAATATTTTTTTATTTATTATGGGACAATAAACAGCTACAATGTGAAATGTTTACAAAAAAACAATAATATAGCCCATAAGTAGTATTAACAATATTGTAGCCCACTACATTATCCGTATGTTAACAAAATTAAGATAAGGCAAAAAAGTGCCACTAGATTAGCGTTACTCAGATAAATAAAATAAAAAGAATCAATGATTATTAAAATACATTACAATTAAATAATGATTAACAAAAGAATTATAAATCATGGTGGCTTTAGTCATTCTAATTTAAGAGCATCTTGTGTTATCTTAACCTTGGTTACAAATGTTACAATTTGCAGGAAGTCACCATCAGGCAATGCTGAGGGCGGTCGTCAGCAGGAAGGCAAGTTCATTGAACTGCCCCATGCTGAGATGGGCAAAGTTGTTGTACGGTTCCCACCTGAAGCTTCTGGGTAAGTACCTACACCTACTTAGAAAAATACAAACCTTGGAGTACTATGTAAAAAAAAAATTTTACTGGATAGCTGGTGTTGAAGGGACCTATATCCAGCAGTGGTATTCTTTAATAACAAAAAATCATTAATCACATAATCAGCCTGTAATATTCCCACTGCTGGGACACAGGCCTCCTCTCTGTGAGAGGAAGTGGGCGGTAATTCACCCTGCGCGGGTTGGTTTACATTACCTATGTATGACAAATTCTTAATAGGTCTTCAAGTTTAAGTAAAGTTCTTAAAGACAATATCTTTCCATTCTAGTTTCCTCCACATTGGACATGCTAAGGCCGCTCTTTTGAACCAGTACTACCAGCTAGCATTCCAGGGGAAACTCATCATGAGGTTTGATGACACCAACCCTGCTAAGGAGGATGCTGAATATGAGAAGGTATGGGTTTTGTCTTTACATACTGCTTTCAGGCCTAGTCCTCATAGTAATCAGCGCTTGACGTAACTTGCCGTAATTTTAGTAGGCAAGTTTTTAATCACGTCTAAACTTGTATGGAGTAGTGACAGGCGCTGATTAATTTGACAGGACTAAACTAAAATTTATCTTCTGTCCTTTTCTTAATGAAATAAAAAGAAAAAGATGCACTGAACTTAAATTTAGTTTAGTTTGTGAACAAGGGAATCGGCACCATTGTAATACAATCTGAACTTCTGAACTAACATTTTAAATGCGAAAGTGAGTTTATGTGTTTGTTTGTTACGCTTTCACGCTGAAACGGCTGAACGGATTTGAATGAAATTTGCTACATGGGTAGACCATGACCTAGGGTAGGACAAAGGATATTTTTTATTCTGATATTCCCACGAGATCGAGACTTATGCGGTTAAAACCATGTGGCGCTGCTAGTTGCTAATAACGCAGTTTTTTTTTGCTGGCAATTACTCATTGCGATTCGGTGCTGCTTATCCTTTTCCCAACTATGTTGAGGTCGGCTTCCAGTCTAACCGGATGCAGCTGAATACCAGTATTTCACAATAGCAAATCTACAACATATTACTATACAATATTTCCATCGCCAGTGTTTCGAAAGAGTTGGCAGTTGTGCATAAAAGCACTTTACACAACTTCAACTTCAACAAGACTTCTCCTTGGAAAACTTGTTGAAAGCCAAGATTGCTGAGCGTTGAGCCAACGAACCAAGGAAGCAGATCGCGGCCTAAACAATTTATTAATCCTCCACGTCTCCTCTCCAGGTGATCTTAGAAGACGTAGAGATGCTAGAAATCAAGCCGGATCTCTTTACCCACACGTCCCAATACTTCGACCTGATGCTGGACTACTGCGTGAAGCTCATCAAGGAAAGCAAGGCCTTCGTGGATGACACTCCAGCCGAACAGATGAAGAACGAGAGGGAACAGAGGGTTGATAGCAGAAATAGGAATAATTGTATGTATTGTGGTCGTTATTTATCAAATAACTAGTGATCGCTCGCACGGGTGCGATCAAAACGCCGAGATTTATGCGCTATATCTAAGTTAAATATTAATGTTTTATACACATAAACCTTGTAAATCAAGTGTGTAGTTTAGAAGAACTAAACGCACACACAAATAGACATGAAAAACGATTTTATTTCATTTGTAGATGAGTTTGATTGACATGTTTATTTACTGTTTGTTTGTGTGAACATTTTGGCTTATTTTGGTTTGGCTCAAAACTTTTTAAATGTCTGGTAAGCAAAAACCTGGCTATCAAATGGCAGCCAGCCGTTACGTCGATCAGGGGGGTAACCATCACCTCTTATAGTAGTATTATTTCAATATTACTTAACGTGAGAAAGAGATGGAGCTATAAGTCTTGTATAGCTCCATCACTTTCCCACTGTGAAGTAATATTATAATAATACTCCTATATGAGGTGATGGTTACCGGGTGCTTTGTGCTTAAAACTATTAAATATAAATGATGCAATACCGATGTAAAAAAAAAAAAACCGGTCAAGAGCGTGTTGGACCACGCACAATGAAGGGTTACGTAGTTGAGATGGATTTGTCTCAAGAACAAAGTTAACATTGTAGTTGATAAACATGTTCTCCCATAGATTTCAACTGCAGACTATTACTCGTTAACGATAGTGTTACTTTTAACTTTGTTATTTATAGGTACTACTGCCTTGAATTTTTTCACACACACTTGACTCTTACAAAAATTAGCACTTTAAAGCTTAATATTACGCAAACGGATTCCTGAATCAAAAACTAGTTTTCACAGACCTGCAGTATTTTATATAAACGGCCTATCCAACGATACCCCACAATATGGAACAGAAGGGAAAAATAATACCATCCTCACTTTACATGCGAGGGAGGAAATATGTTTTTTCTAGGTTTTATTGTACCAATTTGTCGGCTTTAATCCCCATACCAAATTACAGCCTTCTAGTACTAAGAGTCTGTTAGCTAAGCCGTGGACAGACAGACAGACGGACATGGCGAAACTATAAGGGTTCCTTGTTTACTACAGAACCCTATAAACGATGAATTATGATGCAAAAATTTCATATCGATTTATCACTTGTATAAGTTTCTGATAGAAGACATTGGTGCCGATTCCCTTGTTCACAAACTAAACTAAATTTAAGTTCCGTACATATTTTTCTTTCTATTTCATTAAGAAGAGGACAGAAGATACATTTTAGTTTAGTCCTGTCAAATTAATCAGCGCCTGTCACTACTCCATACAAGTTTAGACGTGATTAAAAACTTGACGACTAAAATTACGTCAATTTACGTCAAGCGCTGATTAATTTGACAGGACTAAACTAGAATTTATCTTCCGTCCTTTTCTTAATGAAATAGAAAGAAAAAGATGCACTGAACTTAAATTTAGTTTAGTTTGTGAACAAGGGAATCGGCACCATTGTATATAATTATGTGCAAAAATAATCCTCACTAATTAATATAGTTAGCAGTAAAAATGTCAAAAAACTACTTCACAAGTTAACAATTAAATAATGTCTCTCTACTAATTTCCAGCCGTAGAAAAGAACCTCCAACTCTGGGAAGAGATGAAGAAAGCCAGTGACATCGGTGTACAATGCTGTGTACGCGCTAAGATCGACATGCAGTCACCCAACGGATGCCTGCGAGACCCCACCATATACCGCTGCAAGCCCGAGACACATCCGCGTACCGGCACACAGTACAAGTATGTAGTATAAAAGTATAGAGAGCCATAATTTTTTTTTTTGTTTTATCTGTAATCAGTGATCTACTATAAGCAGATAGTTTGTGAGGTTTAATTAGGTCAAGTGCATCCTCCAGCGAGGACAGCTACTCTTGGTTTTTACACGATGACCATCGGCAATTTTCACTGGAGTATGTCTTTTCTCTTGAGACGTTTTTGATAGCTGAGCGTGGTTAGACTCGCTGCACGTACGTTCGGATGTTTTTCCAGCCGTTATTGATATTTTTTTGACGAGGCATATTTACACGGTGATTTATAATTCACTGTTAACCTTTCAGGGCGCGAAAGTACTCATGATTGAGAGCAACTTTTACTATTAGACCAACTCTGAAATATCGACAAAAATATCAGCTGCTCCATACAAAACGCAATATTGACCCGATGAAAATGTATGAAAGTTTATTTTTATTTTTTGTTTCGTAGTTGATCCCATAGTGAAAGTTCTTTATAATCATGAGTACTTGCACCTCCTGAAAGGTTAACAGTGAATTAAAAATCACCGTGTATACATACAACTCAAAAAATAAAAAAAATAAAATCGCTGACTGATCCCTGAAAACGATATACATAATGACAAGAGTTGCAAGCGTGCAATGCAGAGAAGGCTTATAGTCGTCTATGGTTAACCTTAGACTTCAAAGCCCACAAGTTTCGTTATTTTCGACACTTACATTTTTTTTTTAAATTATTATGGACACTCTTGCATTTGACTAATATTCCTCCTGATACCTTAAGGTGAAAGCACAGGGTAGCCCGCGAAATTCAGATTTTCTTACTTTTTGCATGTCAGTGTCAGGTTGTATCTTGAAGAAAATATGATTCTCGATTATAAAAGATCATTAGAATCCTTAATCCATCTCTCTAAGTTAGATTTACTACCCAATGTCATGATTTCATGAAAAAGTCATTAAATGGAACACATCTCTCTCAAGTTAGATTTGTAAATACATATCCGATAAAGTCGCGGATCATATTTTGACTAAGATACAACCTGACACTGACCTGCAAATAGCAAAAAAACGTAACAAAATTTGAATTTCGCGCGCTACAGCTGCGGATTCACCTTAACATGAAGCGATCAACGATGGCAGGTACGACCGCACCTGAACGTTATCTACGCGCTTGCTACTTGAAACCTCTGTATACCTATAGCTTCTTACTGGTTTTCACCTAGCTCCTCCCACTTACTAACACAAAGAACTATGTATTTCTAGAGTATACCCCACATACGACTTCGCGTGCCCCATAGTGGATTCCATCGAGGGCGTGACGCACGTGCTCCGGACCATGGAGTACCACGACCGGGACCCGCAGTTCTACTGGTTCATTGACGCGCTCGGCATCAGGAAACCTTACATCTGGGAGTATAGTCGGTGAGTTAATAAAACATCCAGGACTTAGAACCACTTAAGTGAACCACCTGTTAATAATCTGTTAAAAAAAAAAAGCCCCGCGCGACGCCGTTTTGGTGTAAAACAATAGAAAATCAATTGACCAAAAAGATAGGGTTTATGTTTTGTTTACATAGATTTTTAAAGCACTAGCAAGTGGTGAAGGGCGGGCGTTTTGGGGACTGTCTTATGTAATTTTTGGCGTTCGGAAAGTTCCTATTCTCAGCCTTAGTTTGAATAAATGACTTTTGATTTTGAATCAACTTATATTTTGCCTTTTTCTTGTAATAATTAATATTTTTGTACGTTTATAGACTGAGCATGACAAACACAGTGCTGTCAAAGCGAAAACTTACGTGGTTCGTGCAGGAAGGATTAGTAGATGGATGGTAAGATTTAAATTATAACGTATTACGAAAGCAATTTCCCAGTTATCGTTTCTGTGTTTCTAGAAGCTTCATCAAGTAATAACTATCTAATAAATAAATCTAGGTACTGGTGCCGATTCCCTTGTCCACAAACTAAACTAAATTTAAGTTCAGTGCATCTTTTTCTTTATATATCATTAAGAAAAGGACAGAAGATACATTTTAGTATAGTCCTGTCAAATTAATCAGCGCCTGTCACTACTCCATACAAGTTTAGACGTGATTAAAAACTTGCCTCCTAAAATTACGTCAATTTACGTCAAGCGCTGATTAATTTGACAGGACTAAACTAAAATTTATCTTCTGTCCTTTTCTTAATGAAATTGAAAGAAAAAGATGCACTGAACTTAAATTTAGTTTAGTTTGTGAACAAGGGAATCGGCACCACTGTCAAATCGCATTGAATTCTGCGAATAAAATATTAATTGAATTGAACATAACATAACGCTTGTATTCCCCGAAGGGTTGGGCAGAGGTGTACCTGTAGTACACCCACATTTCGCCAGTTATGTTTAAGTCCCATGTAATAGGGGCGAATATGCCATCAACCTGGCACAAATCCAGACCAGTTTAGTCCTGTCAAATTAATCAGCGCCTGTCACTACTCCATACAAGTTTAGACGTGATTAAAAACTTGCCTACTAAAATTACGTCAACATACGTCAAGCGATGATTAATTTGACAGGACTAAACTAAAATTTATCTTCTGTCCTTTGCTTAATGAAATAGAAAGAAAAAGATGCACTGAACTTAAATTTAGTTTAGTTTGTGAACAAGGGAATCGGCACCAATGGTATACCTATTTAATATAGTGAAGATTTTGGGGGTGTTATTTTTTTATAAAAAAAAATAACCGCACTAAATAGTTCTGGTGTGCAATGTACAACGTTTTTTAAATTAATTTTATTAAAACAGGGACGACCCTCGTATGCCGACCGTCCGCGGTGTCCTACGTCGCGGTATGACGGTGGAAGGTCTGAGGCAGTTCATCACAGCGCAAGGCTCCAGCCGCTCAGTGGTCTTCATGGAGTGGGACAAGATATGGGCCATCAACAAGAAGGTTTGTTATACAAGGTGTCGTTTTGCATCCTCGTCAAATTTCAGGAGGCTGCTATGAAAGACGTATATAATCAAATAAAATTTCGATACCTGCTCAATAATTAATACATACTTGTTTTTTTAGTTATTTAAGTTTGACAGTATTTTAGAATACACCACTTTCACAGAATAGAATCACCCCGTTGCGTATGCGGTAGTGTGTGTGTAAAAGGGCAGTTACAGTGTGGTATCACACGGGTCGCATTTTAGACATGCCGATTTCCGAAAATTAGAAAAAAAGAGGAAAAATAGACCTACTTATTTTATGATTGATTCGTGTCGAGAATCATTAGCATAGTTACCTCCTTGAATTTGACGAGGATGCAAAATGACACCTTGTAGATATTAGAGCCATTTTAGTTGTCAACATCGTGTGAAATTTAGTATACAGTTTGTAAACTATAACTTAATGCGTGACGTGATTGGTAGCACTGAATTTTGCAGTCATGTGATTGGTAGTTTTGTCCGTCAGTCGCCATTTTCAACTATGTTGCAAGCATCAATGTGCCTGCTCTTCTTGAGCCGACTGGCATTGTCAGAGATGATGGCAAAAGACCTGATGGTGTGTCTTTGGTTCCGTGGAGTATGGAACGAATGCTTGTGTGGGACGCTACCTGTGTAGACACACTGGCACCGTCCCATCTCCAACGGACTACTTCTAAAGCGGGTGCAGCGACAGAAAATGCCGAAAATCTGAAAATGATTAAATATAGAGGCCTTGGCAGAGAGTTCAATTTCCGAAAATTAGAAAAAAAGAGGAAAAATAGACCTACTTATTTTATGATTGATTCGTGTCGAGAATCATTAGCATAGTTACCTCCTTGAATTTGACGAGGATGCAAAATGACACCTTGTAGATATTAGAGCCATTTTAGTTGTCAACATCGTGTGAAATTTAGTATACAGTTTGTAAACTATAACTTAATGCGTGACGTGATTGGTAGCACTGAATTTTGCAGTCATGTGATTGGTAGTTTTGTCCGTCAGTCGCCATTTTCAACTATGTTGCAAGCATCAATGTGCCTGCTCTTCTTGAGCCGACTGGCATTGTCAGAGATGATGGCAAAAGACCTGATGGTGTGTCTTTGGTTCCGTGGAGTATGGAACGAATGCTTGTGTGGGACGCTACCTGTGTAGACACACTGGCACCGTCCCATCTCCAACGGACTACTTCTAAAGCGGGTGCAGCGACAGAAAATGCCGAAAATCTGAAAATGATTAAATATAGAGGCCTTGGCAGAGAGTACAATTTTGTGCCCTTTGGCGTCGAGACCCTCGGTCCGTGTGGTCCCAGCGCGCTTAAGTTATTTGTGGAAATCGCGAAACGTCTAGTTGAAGTAACTGGTGACCAAAAAGCTGGCGGCTTTCTCGCGCAACGCATCAACATTGCAATTCAGCGAGGAAATGCCGCCAGCATCCTCGGTACAATGCCCCGAGGGCCTTTTTTAGGTTTAACTTCGTTTTAATTTAATTTAGTTAATGTTAATACCATCTTGTAATTTGGTTATGTAAATAAATATATTTCTTATCAACAAAATTCAGTGCTACCAATCGCGTCCCGCGTCAAGTTATAGTGAACGCACTATAGGCCTCATTACCGCATGAGAGATAAAGCGCTACAAGATTACTTTGGCGCGTGGCCAAAATCGGAACTAAAGCCGCCATCTTGTTTTCTGAATATATTTCAAGGGACATTACACAGAACAATTGCACAATTTTTCACCAACAGCGCCCCCCCTGTCAACGGCATTTGAGCGCCAAAAGATCCCTGTGGCAGTCTAATCAATATAATAGTGACATACCTAGCCTTACTATATTAGGGTGCGTTTCCACTGACGCGGAGCTGGGCGAAGTGGAGCAGAGAAGAGCAGTGAAAAGTGGCAAGTGTTTCCATTGAAGCGGAATTTAGCTGAGCAGACCAGATCTGCATTGAGCCGTGTTTCGATCAGTCAAATTCAATCTCTTGAACAGATCATTTTATTTTTATTTTATTTATTTGGCTCACCAACAATTGAATACCTAGTAGTAGCTTGGCGCCGAGGGCACGTTTTCCTTTTTTGACGTGGCGGTCAATAGGTTAAACTAACTTATTCATTTTCCACACACGCTTACATATTATTATTTATTAATTTCAGGTGATAGATCCCGTAGCACCTCGCTACACGACCCTCGAAACAAACCCAGTGCCCGTGAACCTCAAGGGGGTCTCCGACAGCACCCTAACCGTAGCACTTCACCCCAAGAACCCCGACATAGGATCCAAGACCGTATATGTGTCCAACAGACTGCTGATAGACCAGGTCGATGCTAAGAACTTGAAGGAGGGAGAAAATGCAACGTTTATTAGCTACGGGAATATTTTGATTGATAAGATTCATAAGTGAGTATTTTCTACCTTATTTATGGAACACTAGAATGACCCGGTGAACTTTGTACCATGTGAATGAATGAATGAATGAATGATTGAAATGCACCGACCCCAGCGTGGTTAAACCAGACTCGATTGCTCGAATGAACCCAAGGATTCACACTAGCCCCTGGAGCCTCATATTTCATGGGACTACTGAGGCCACTGCATGAACTTTGTACCATGTGGCACAAAATTTGTACATTTTCTATTATTCTGGTGTTCCTTTGGGTTTTTCCTATTTTTTTTTCATAAACCAGATCATGTATTGAGGCAAACACAACAAAAAATAAATAAAAATCAAATTGGTCGGGCCATTTTTGAGTTTTTACCAGACTAACGCATGGCAATTGGTTTATATACAGGTTGCCCGGTAAAGAATGGATAACCTTGAACTACGATACAATAGGCCTTATTGCCGATCTAAAAAAAAAATATATACCAAGTAGTATATAAGATTTTTTTTCTAAAAAGATACTGTGCAACTTCTAGTCACATTATTTAATGCCTCTGTAGTCAACTTAGAATATTATAAACGCAACTGATGGAATTCACTCGTCTGTGGTCGTGGTGAAGAAGAATGGATATTCTAAAGCTAAGCGCACGTTACACCGCATTGGATCGCAGTGCATCGCATTTCGATACAAAAGCGCGATGCGGCCCGTACAAATCTACGACAGCCTTTTATCAGCATATTAATCTACATCTGGATCTGAATATTATGATACTCCATATAGATCACTAGAATGATGGGTCTAATGAAATAGCCTTATTAACCATGCGTGGCAACCGCTTTTTTTAAATATAGAATAGAGAAAAGAAACACGCTGTTGCCTATTCTCCTCAAATTCATCAGTCGCTTTTTCCAACACCCACAGTTAAATAGTCAAATTTAGTCTGTATTTAAGTATGCTATTTTGAGACTAATAACCTCCTCCTTTTTGGAAGTCGGTTAAAAACACGCTTTAATAGCAAGCCGAACTAAAAAGTAGAAAAAAAAATAAACAATGCAAACTTTTAATAGCAAGCCGAACAAAAAAGTACAAAACAAAAAGAAATATCAATGCTAATTTAGTCTTCATTTAAGTACTTATGCTATTTTGAGACAAAAACCGCGCTTTAATAGCAAACCGAACAAAAAAAAAATAGAAAAAAAGACAATGCAAATTTTTTACCAATTTTTTTTTTAGTCTGCATTTAGGTAGGTATTAGGGGAAAAAAATCGCAGCAATTTTTTTACCAAGATTATAGTATTTTTTAGTCTGCCTTTGAGTATAAAAATCTAATTACCAATTTTATTTGCAGATCCGCCGACGGCACAATAACCAGTGTAGACGGTACCCCCAACCTGGACAACAAGGACTTCAAGAAGACTGTCAAGCTAACCTGGTTGGCAGACTCTCCCCAGTCGCCGGCGGTTGAGGTGTACTGCGTTTACTTCGACCATATTATATCCAAGCCGCTGCTAAGCAAGGATGAAGATTTCAAGCAGTATATTGGACATAAGACCAGGGTGAGTAATGAGAGATTCCAGTGAAAATTATTGTTTTAGCGCATGAGTGAGTATTATGTACCACTACTATAGAGCTACTATTTACTGGGTACATCTTTCATTGGCTTGAATGTGCCCTGGCGGGTGAGAGTATGTCATGGATCGTTTTCAAATTTAGGGCCAAAAAGTAGGAAACTTTTATTTTTATATTTTTTTTAATTTAAGTGCGTTCAGTAATTTGAAACCGGCCAAGTGCGAGTCGGACTGGCGTACGAAGGGTTCCGTACCATTATCTATAAAAACGGCAAAAAAAATCATGTTTGTTGTATGGGAGCCCCCGTAATATTAATTTTATTCTGTTTTTTAGTATTTGTTGTTATAGTGGCAACAGAAATACATCATCTGTGAAAATTTCATCTGTCTAACTATCACGGTTCATGAGATACAGCCTGGTGACAGACAGACAGACGGACAGCGGAGTCTTAGTAATAGGGTCCCGTTTTACCCTTTGGGTACGGAACCCTAAAATCCACATGACAATCAATGATCGCGCGGAGTGACAGGCAGTGTATAGCAGGGTATTAATCCCAGGTGTTTATTGATGCGTTTAATTACAATTACACAAATTACATTACATAAACAAACTATTTTAAAAGCTATTAAATGGTATTTTATTGTTACTCAAGATTGTATAAGAAAACATGTGCAGGAAACTGCAATTTTATTTTTACACTGTTTAATATAATTCTAAAGGAAGGATAATGAATTGTTGAGATTAATATGATATATAGCAATCTAGAAAAAATAAGCCCTTAGAACTAGTGACGTTAATGAGAAACGGGTTAGTTTTATAGACCTATCTCCTTAATTTACAGTGATACGAAATTCGTAATAGGCCCTTAGGCGTCTCAAAGTAGTTGTCGATTTAAACTAATTTAAGTTAAGATAACATCTACTTCACGAGAATTAAAATATAATGCTATTTGGCCCCAAATTTGAAATCGACCCTCATGCTATACGAGCAGTTGTAGCCCAGCGGTACCGGTCCCGACTTACGAGTTGGAGGTCTTGGGTTCGAACCCAGGCAGGCTTTACTTTGTGTAATTTATTTCATCACCACTGCTCTCAATAACGGTGAAGGAAAACACCGTGAGGAAACCGGCATATCATAGAACCAAAAATTCGAAGACATGTGACATCTACCAACCCGCACTGGGCCCGCGTGGTGGATTACGGCCCACTCCCTCTCACGAAGAGGAGGCCTGTGTCCCAGCAGTGGGAAAATTATAGGCTGATCATGCACACAGAGTCTGACTGAAGTAGCTCAGTATCGGATAATGTGCGTATGGACTTTAGGACCTTCATTTCATCAGCGTATAGTAGGATATGTGAGTTTCTAAAGCAGTTTTTTATGTCCATAATAAATATTGTAAACAATAACGGTCCTAGGATTGAGCCTTGGGGCACTCCTGATGGGACAGATTTCCATCCAGACGTGTATCCACGCAAAACCACAGCCTGCGTTCGATTATCTATGTATGACGAAAGCCACCGGAATAGATCACCATGAATTCCTGAGGAAAATAGCTTCTTAAGAAGCACCCGATGATCTATACAGTCAAAACATTTACTGTAGTCAGTGAATATCACGTCGACCTGGCATCGTTCTTCCATCCCAGTGGTTATAATTTCATTGGATAGTATCAGGTTGGAGGCAGTTGACCGTTTTCTGAGGAAACCATGTTGTTCGTCGCCGAAATGGCGTTGCATCGCTGAGTAAACTTCAGTGAGAAGAGAAGTGAGAGTTCTACTCGTTCAAGAACTTTAGAAAAAAGACATAATTTAGATATGGGGCGGTAGTTTTCTATTTTAGATTTAGCCCCCTTTTTAAAAATCGGTGTAATAAATGCCGATTTCCACATCTTCGGGACGATACCCTCTCTCAACGACCGCTCAAACAGCACACAGACTCGCGCCACCAGGCTCTTTGCACAATTAATTATAAAAATGGGGGGTATCAAATCTGGCCCACCAGATTTAGATGGGTCTAAACTTTTAAGTAGCTTGAGTACCGTCTCCGGACACACGCTGACTGTACTCAGGCTCACCGAGCTAGCAGAATGAATATCTATATTAACATCCAGATCGTTAGATTCTAAGTCTGGTTCTTGGAAGGTAGAATGGAAGTAAGAGGAAAAAAGGTCAGTGATACCCTCACCAGTGTCTGCGGACGAGTCCATGTAGTGTAATACATTAGGTAATGTATTACCACTTCTTTTGCTTTTGATATACGACCAGAAAAATTTAGGATTTTTGGCGATTGAGGATTCAATTTTTTCCATATAAGCATCAAAACAAACCGCCTCTAATTCCTTAGCTCGGTTTCTCAAGAGGGAAAAAGAGTGGTAATCGGATAAGTTACCGTAATTTTTGTATTTGTTATGGTATTTGTGTTTTTCTTTTAGTATATTTATTAAAGCACTAGTGTACCAGGGGGGGTGTGTTGAATTTTTTAAAGGTTTAACGGGAATATACATGTCTCTGAGCTCGTATAGCTTGGTATAGAAAAAGCTAAGGGCTTGGTCCAGAGATCCAGCAGACAATAATACATTCCAGTCCATAAGATCTAGTGCAGACGTTCTCGTAATTGTATTGTAATCGCCTCGATGAAATATGTATTTAGTACTAGGTTTCTCAATGAGTTTATGAACTTCAACGAAATCAGCGTTCTTACTCAACGGTTTGTGGTGTACATCAACAGGCACCGCTAGGGGGTCACCACAATCATTCACTTTTATTATGCTATTTGAGAAAACAAGATCCAATAATCTACCGTTGACGTTATGCTCACCATTATACTGGGACAAGTTACACGCATTTATTGTGTCAAAGAAATTCAAAAAACATCGAACAGACACATTCATAGGATATATCCAGTACTTTCGTTAGACTGCTGCCATTCCACATCGCCGCTGAAGTTAAAATCCCCGGTTATTATAAATGTATCTAAAGGGTGGGCGGATACTAACTAAGTAGCTAAGTTTATGGTGGATGTTTTGTAATTGAGTTAAATATGAGTTACCAACATTTTCTTTGCACAAATACAAGCCACAGATATTGATTTTGTAACTTACCGCTGGTCTAGATCGCTTCAGAACGATGGATACCCACATATCCTCGGCAGAGGTACGCCAGTCACATCTTTCCACAACAGTCAGGTCATTCCTCACCGCGATCAACACTCCACCTCCCCGTGTCTGTGCTGTTATCAGTTGTTTATCAGTTCGAAAAAACTGCTAGGGACCTTGTCTCCAAAAGAGCATGATGCCGACGCAATGCCGCAGAAAAGCCGCTTGCGTCACTTTATGGAAGTGTTGCTCTGAGTACTCTAAGTACAGATGTAAAGTATCGTGTGAGTAATGGCTGACCAAATATATTTTACGCTAGCGTAAGAGTTACTCACAAATTTATATAATAATATAATTAGCATCCCTCTATTATTTATTATCTTTCTAAAACCACATCCAACTTCATAACTATGAATTCCTAAATCTTATTTACTATTTCTTTCAATCCTTTCCTCGTTCTATTAATGGGACAAGGCGTTGGACTTTTTTATATTTGGAATTCATTTAATCTCTGTCGGTGGGAGAGTGTCCAGTCTGGAGATGAGCTCTACAGAGCCGTACGGCTCTTCCCCAATAGGGGGAACCGACCTAAACAGTCATATTAACGGAATTAGGAAAAACTAACTACAATAATTAACTAGAATTAAAATTTTATTAACCTTGGGTAATTTATGAACAGTCACAATAGCAATCGCTTTACGATAGAATTTGGTCGCAAAGTCCTACTAGGATTCCTAGACAGTCAATATTACTTGACAAGCACGAATTAATCACAATCTTGTCATGCAATTTTGACCGTCTAGTGTCTAGAGACCCCATTAGGGCTTTGCGACCGAATTCGGTCGTAAAGCGATCGCTTTCTATGTCGAGACTGCAGCCAATGGGGCCTAGGTCTATAAGCGTTGCAATGGTTTCGCCATTGTGAGTTTTTGACAGATTTTGTATGACAAATTTGTCCAAATCTCAAAAAAGGAGAGACCATTGCAACTTTTGTAGATTAGTAAACTTGGCCCCCGACTGTTTTGGTTTAAGAGCTTTTATTCCTTTAACTGTTACCTAAAGTATGAACATGTATTTAACTCGATTATCTCTATTCCAGTGGGAAATCCCAATGCTTGGCGAGACAGAACTCATCAAAGTGAAAGTAGGCGACATCATCCAGCTGCAGCGGCGCGGCTTCTTCCGCGTGGACGTGGCGGCCGCACCCGCCTCGCCGCACAGCGCGCGCCGCACGCCGCTCGTGCTGTTCCACGTGCCCGACGGACACACCAAGGAGATGCCGGGGCAGGTCAGTTCAGTGCCTCTATTACACTAGGGGCGAATTTTCAAGAACCGTCAGTGTCATAATTGCTGACGCGGGGTCAGTTCAGTGCCTCTATTATACTAGGGGCGAATTTTCAAGAGCCGTCAGTGTCATAATTGCTGACGCGGGGTCAGTTCAGTGTCTCTATTACACTAGGGGCAAATTTTCAAGAGCCGTCAGTGTCGTAATTGCTGACGCGGGGTCAGTTCAGTGCCTCTTATTACACTAGGGGTGAATTTTAAAGAGCCGTCAGTGTCATAATTGCTGATGCGGGGTCAGTTCAGTGCCTCTATTACACTAGGGGCGAATTTTCAACAGCCGTCAGTGTCATAATTGCTGACGCGGGGTCAGTTCAGTGTCTCTATTACACTAGGGGCGAATTTTCAAGAGCCGTCAGTGTCATAATTGCTGACGCGGGGTCAGTTCAGTGTCTCTATTACACTAGGGGCGAATTTTCAAGAGCCGTCAGTGTCATAATTGCTGACGCGGGGTCAGTTCAGTGTCTCTATTACACTAGGGGCGAATTTTCAAGAGCCGTCAGTGTCGTAATTGCTGACGCGGGGTCAGTTCAGTGCCTCTTATTACACTAGGGGTGAATTTTAAAGAGCCGTCAGTGTCATAATTGCTGATGCGGGGTCAGTTCAGTGCCTCTATTACACTAGGGGCGAATTTTCAACAGCCGTCAGTGTCATAATTGCTGACGCGGGGTCAGTTCAGTGTCTCTATTACACTAGGGGCGAATTTTCAAGAGCCGTCAGTGTCATAATTGCTGACGCGGGGTCAGTTCAGTGTCTCTATTACACTAGGGGCGAATTTTCAAGAGCCGTCAGTGTCATAATTGCTGACGCGGGGTCAGTTCAGTGCCTCTATTACACTAGGGGCGAATTTTCAAGAGCCGTCAGTGTCATAATTGCTGACGCGGGGTCAGTTCAGTGCCTCTTATGACACTAGGGGTGAATTTTAAAGAGCCGTCAGTGTCATAATTGCTGATGCGGGGTCAGTTCAGTGCCTCTATTACACTAGGGGCGAATTTTCAACAGCCGTCAGTGTCATAATTGCTGACGCGGGGTCAGTTCAGTGCCTCTATTACACTAGGGACGAATTTTCAAGAGCCGTCAGTGTCATAGACGCGCTTTAAATGTGCTAATCGCGTTCAGTTTCATTGGTGAGATTTTAAAAACAAATCACTAAAACATTTAGGGCAAAACAAATTTAAAAAATCGTTATATATCTGTCAATCGTTTGAAAAGTTGACAGAGACTCAATCTGTGTCTGTGTTTTAAACATTTATTTATTTATTGCTAAGACACTTGAATTAGGTACTCACTGAAACATATACAAACAAAAATCACATACCGTTTTGTTAGTCACTTACGGAAGTGCACAACACTAGCAAAAAAACTTGATGATTACAGTACAGGACATGAAATATTTTTAGCGTTAAGGTAAATCCGCAGCTGTAGCCCGCGAAATTCAAATTTTCTTACGTTTTTTGCAATTAGCAGGTCAGTGTCAGGTTGTATCTTGATCAAAATATGATTTGCGACTTTATCAGATATGTATTTACAGAATAGGGTATTTTACTATATACGAGAAAACATCTACATACATAATCAGTCTATAATGTTCCCACTGCTGGGACACAGGCCTCCTCTCTGTGAGGGAGTGGGCCGTAATCTACCACGCGGGCCCAGTGCAGGTTGGTAGATGTCACATGTCTTTGAATTTTTGGTTCTAGGACATGCCGGTTTCCTCACGATGTTTTCCTTCGCCGTTTTTGAGGGCAATGGTGATGAAATAATTTACACAAAGTAAAGCGCGCCTGCTTGGGTTCGAACCTACGACTTACAACTCGTAAGTCGCGGCCATTACCACTGGGCCACCACTGCTCTCGAGAAAACATCTATAAATATATTATTGAGATAGTTTAGGCAAAAAGGAGTCGGAAAATGTTAGTTTTAGTTCATAAAATAACAAAATAAATTTTAAAATTCAATTCAACGTTTTCAGTTTTTCTAATCTGTTAAAAGACACCATGAAATAGTAACCGCCATGTTATTACGTCATACGGCTGTGTAAACTAAAGCGTGTCAACTGATAGTTAGATAATAGATCAGCGCATTTGTTTACATAGCCAAGTGACGTCATGACCTGAATTGAATAAAAAAATTGTGTTTTTTTTTGCAGCACTATAGAATTTAGATAAGACACTTTTCAAAAATGGGTGTAAGACCCTATTAGAATCATTAATACATCTCTCTTAGTTAGATTTGTTCCATGTAACAAATCTCTTATGGAAAGGTTCGCGCGCGGTTAAGGCGCGAATCATATTTTAATCAAGATACAACCTGACACTGACCTGCAAATCGCAAAAAATGCAGGTCAGTGTCAGGTTGTATCTTGATGGGCGTCGGGAATCCCGGCCGGATTTCCGGCCACCGTAGGCGCGGGCTTGCGGACGTGAGCATTGGGTAGCTGCTCGCCTCCGGTGAGGGGCAGGCGCGGGGCGACGGCGGAACGTGTTCCACGCGCGCCTCAAAGAGATGTCAGCACAAGTGTAGGGGTCTACTAGGGCCGATGCCTGCCGGGGTCGCGGGAAAATCCAAAAGGGTTGCCGAGGCCCCTGGCAACGCAGGCAGGCGGAAGGAACATTATGGGTTTTAGTCAGATAAGAGTCTCGACACACCCTCCCGCTCTGCCCAGAGCGGGAGAAGTTATTTGATAATTTCCCACCCAAAAAAAATAGGTTGTTTCTTGCAAAAATGTATTAGCAAAAATGAGTGATACAAGCTTTGATAACACACCACCAGATATTTCTTATGCAGCAAAGGACATTTCTAACCAATTATTACCAGAAACTTTCCATGAATTTACATAGTTCTTACAACACTGTACAACACCCTATTGTTTCAGACTCTTTTATAGAGGGTTCATATCATGCCAATAGAAGATTCATATTATCATGCAACCCACATTCGTGTTTTAATACCTCTTATTATACAACAGTTGCATAAATAACTATTATGCTATGCAAAAGTTTGTTTTGCCGACTATAAATTAAGATAATTATTTCAAATACGTTAAAATACACTATAAGACACAACTATCTATTTACACTAGGTATTAAATGAAATGACTAACTAACTAAATATACAAATAAATACAAAAGGACACTTTTATCATCGCTGTCATCCGGAAACATGCCTAGAAGACTGGCAGCAGTGCTACGTTGTATGGCAATGCTTATTCTTTGGCCAAAGAACGAGCCAGCCCTCTGGTCACATGAAGTGTCGATCGGCGAAAAAAATCCTTAAATAGGACATCATCAGCGCACTCGGGCCCCATGACCCGAGCTTTTTCTCAAAATTGTAGTTACCCATAAGGTTACAGTATTTGTGCCGCTAGAGGGGCTCAGCAGCCGCAGCAGCAGCGGTGCTTGAGGCATGAGATGGCGCAAGGGTGTCGACCCAGGTTGACGTCCAGAGGCATACCCACCTACCAAGGCAACAACGTCATGCCGTCTGGTCTCTTCCCATCGGCACGTACCAATGGATAATATTCGTTTGTAATGAAATGTCAGTTTGAACTGCAATCCAAACTAGTAAAGAAAGGTTTATATGTATTTGTAAGCTTCTAAATTAACAATGTCATATCTCTCGCACATTTCCGATATTGGCAGAGTGAGATGGGTCCATTGGTCGGTGACCAATGGACCCATCTCACTCTGGACAAAGACGCAGTGAAAACTTTCGGTACTCGTTTGTTAAAAAAACAGACAAAATAGATAGGGATACATCAAATAAAATAACATGTATAGAAAAATATCAAAAGTTTAATAATAATGAGGTCTGAAACTCATACAAAACAAACTGCCTAAACTAGTAACATAACAACATCAACATCACGCATGTATTTCCCCGAAGGGTTAGGCAGACCTAATATTACACCCATATTTCGCCAGTTATGGTTACAACCGGGCACAAATCCAGACTCCGGGCTGCTACTGTGAAATTCCAGGTTGAAAAACCCAATAACACTGCCCGACCTGGGAATCGAACCCAGGACCTCATGCTCAGCAGTAGCGCTTGCGATCTCTAGACTAACGAGGCAGTCAAACTAACATACAACCTAACTTGTAACTGATAACAAATTTTAAACTTAAAAACATCGAACACAACCGTGAGACTTACAAAATAAAGACTATATTAACAAATCAACATAAATTAATAACTTCCTAGGCGTAAATAAGACACATCAAGTTTTAGAAACACACAGTAAGGCCCTTTGTTAACGGCACAGTTTTTTTACGATACGGTGTATAAATGGCGGCGCCCGTAGAAAAAACGTGTCCGTCAACAAGTTCCCATAGTGATCCATACAGCACTGTCGACCGTGCCTAGACACGGTGAAAAAAATGCGGTTTTTCACGGCAAGAAAAACGTGTGTGTACACACGGCTACACATCAAGCTATACATTTCCAGTATAAACTGATCTCGCATTGTATAGGATTTCCGTACAATGCGAGGTCAGCGTAAACTGGAACGGTTTCTGTGGGACTGAATTAGTGAAAACGGACGGAAGTGTGTAACAGGAAGTGACAGCTTGAGCACGGAATAAGTAATTACTTTTTAATAGAACGGAGTTAAATAGAGGGGGTCGAATTTCGAGCAGTTCAAATAAATATTTCAGTATTTAGCTTTTAAATTTTGAGGTTAGTTTCTGTCGCTGCTCAGTTGCTTATTACCAAGGTGAGATGTCAGATGTTTCACATCATATGCGACTACTGTAAGACTCGCTCGTTTTTTTTTTATATTTGTGCCCTATTTACAGCCGGGTGCTGTATATTTTAAATTAAAATACACGATTCATAAATTCGCTGGCACCAACATATTGTATTGGTAGCCTGTTTCTTGGGTCCAAGACCAACATTTGTTCCAACAGTGTGTGAAGCGATCTGAGTTTATCCATGTCCCTAGTCATTTGCCATTGGTTCCTACCCTGCGCCCACTGTCGTTCGTACGACTGCAATAATGTTGTGCGAAGATTATCGTTTCTTTGCAAAGAATGTACCGCAATGACTTTCTGAAACAATAAAGGCTATTTAAAAATGTAAAATCGTATCAAATAATACATGAGTAATATCATTTAAACAAATATTATGCTAATACCTCAGCATTATTGTAACGAAATACTCGTATAAAACTTGTATCTGAAAAGTATAATGCTCTATTTCTGGATTGTTCCAGCATTGACCGATTAAAACTTCCAAATGTGCATAGTTGTTGGTATAATATTTCATTATTAGAACCGGTCATGAAGAGTGGCTTATTGGTGGCCATCTCGAACATGACGAGGGCAGTGGACCAGACATCTATTTTTCCTTTTGGGCCCCCTTGGAAGCCTAATATAACCTCAGGGGCCCGATAACTCGACGTACCACTGTTTGGTATAATGTTCAAGCAATTGCTGTAGTTCGATCGGTCGAAGCCGCATAATTTCATTCTGTCGTTTGCATTGTTCAGTAGAATATGAGTGGGTTTTATATCTGAAAAGTAAGATTTATTTATTTTTATGATCAATATAAATGCCATAAGCAAGTCGTAACAGCAGTGATAGCCTAGTGGAGTGACCATCGGACTGCCAAGTCATAGGTCTCGAGATCGAACCTCTGTTTATTCTGTAAAGGCACCTCTGGCTTTTCGGATTCATATGCGTATTGTATCATTAACAGGTGTTTAAAAAACGTCGAAGGAAAACATCGTGAGGAAACTGGCATGCCTTTTTTTTTTTTGGGTGAGAAATCATCATATGTCTTCTCTGGGCGGAGCGGGAGGGTGTGTCAGACTCTTACTGACTAAAACCCACCCGTATTCCTTCCGTTGCCTGTGTTGCGGGGGCCTCGGTGACCCATAAGTACCTTCCCGCGACCCCGGCAGTCATCGGCCCTAGTGGACTTACATTTGTGCTGACGACATATCTTTGAGGCGCGCGTGGAATACAACGCGCCGTCGACCCGGGCCTGGTCCTTACCGGACGGTGAGCTACCCATTGCTCACCGTCCGCAAGCCCGTGCCTACGGTGGCCGGAAATCCGTCCGAGATTCCTGACGCCCAGGGCGTCACCTGCGGCGGCTAGAGGCGAAACTGGCATGCCTGAGAGATGTTTCTCGACGTCATGTGAAGCCAAGTCACTGAGCCAGATTAGTCACTAACCACACGAAAATGAAAGAAGCAAGTCGTAATTGGTTACGGAAGGAAAGCATACCTGAATGTATAACTCCAGCTTTGGTCAACATATTGACCGCATCAACAAGCTGTCTCGACAAAATTTGTACTTGATCTATGTGAAAACCACGCGTGTATCCATGCAACGCTTGCTTCAGGTTTTTCGGATAATATTCGGTTACCAAACACCATTGGTTCTGCACTTCAAAACCGCCAATTAAATAGAGTACAAAAGAATGCTGCCTCAATCTGTTTTGTTGCAGAAGGAATAACATTTCCTCCATGAATATGCCTGTTTGCCGCTGTCTGTAATATAAAAGTCGTTTTAAAATAAAACACATGGAATGAGACAACGTAATACATGTTATAACACAAAAAGTTTGTTATTTAGGATTTGAGGCCAACAACAACACCTAAACCGCGGTCACTGTCAGATTACATAGGAAAGAAAGAGAAGCGCGGTGACACAGCGCTTGTAATTTATTGCAAAATATGAAGCAATTATCTATTTACTCAAAATTGAGTTGAGTAATCGAAAATAAAAATAACCAAGTTCTGCATTCAAATGAGACGTTCTTGTTATTAATTAAATATGTAACGTATGTATGTTGATATTTAATACAGATATATTGGATTAGAACTCAAGGTAAGAGGTTAGTTTAACGTTAGTTTGTATCGAATTTTTTTTTTTCAAAACATGTTTTGGTAACAACTAAGTTCTGGGAAATATGTTCAAAATGAACATATATTTTTTCCGCTACCACAAACTATACAGATTTAGCAAATTTTTTTTCTAAGCCTATTTTGGTCAATTGGGTCTTGTCAGCGCCTAAAGGCGCCGATACATTATTGTGTCGCATTGTGTCGTGACGCGGGATATACCAATCAAACAAATCTGTTCAGTACTACGTCCAATCACAATAAGTTTTGACTGGCTAACACAGCGTCAGAAGGCGTCACGACACGACACAACACAGTAATGTGAATCCGGCTTTATTCTTATTAACAAGACTCGTGCAGTTTAGCTAATCAAAGAAAATATACATACTTGACAGCTTTGACGGCATACGTTTCTCCGTTGGTGCCAACGCATTTGTAGGTTGTGGAGAAGCGCCCATTATGAATAACCGACCAGAAAGTGTATTTCTTCTGTAAATATTCCGACATCCGTGATTCTAATTGCGATAAGAAAGACTTCATCCCTGTTGTAAATATTTCTGCTGGCTTGTTAGGAACCAAACTTTTGTTGGAAACTACTTGTTCTTGCTTTGTTTTAGTATTTGTCGCTATTTCGGAACGTTTGCCCAATTCACTGTCTTTTATTGTTATTTTGTTTAAATCCGATAAAGCATCGTCGATTGTGTCCAGCTTTTGAGTATTATTTTTCACTGTTTCAGATTTGGTTTGGTTTTCTACATTACTACTTGTTAGACTGGACACTGTATTAGTAGCCGTAAGCGATTTTTCAGCTTTGGTAATAGAAGTTTTCTCTGATGTTACTTCTGTATTATTATCGGAGTTTGTTAATTCAATTTCTGGTGACTTTTCAGATTTGACTTCCGAATTTTCTAAAGGTAATAATGTTTTTTCTTCTATGTTCTTAACTGACTTATTTGATTCACTTCTAATGTTGGTATTTTGTTCACCATCATCAATCGTAGATTTAGAAAATGTTTTAATTGTTTCTACAGATTTTTGCAAAGGTCCGCCTTTTGGTTTATTATTTTGACCCAAGCTGCTTTGTGAACTGATATCAATTTGTGGGGAACTCAGGCAGTTTTCTGCAAAACTTTTTTCAGTTTCAAGTGTTCCTTTAATTGAGTTTCCAGAATCGAGCAGTAGTTCGTTTTTAGATGGTGGTGAACATATTACATTGTTGGTATTCTTTTCAATGTTATAGATCGGCTTATGTTTAAGTTTATCAACGGTGTCTTCAAATGTTTGTAGATGTTCTGTAACATTTTTACTTGATCTGCATAGAGGTATTATATCCATTTTGTTGATAGCCTTCTCTAGAATACTTTCTTCGGTTTCAAGAGACTTTTTAGATATGCTACCAGTTTTTTGTGAACGATTTTCTTTAATAACAGAAACATTTAAAGACTCAGAATTTATTTTAAATTCAGCGTTCTGTTCAATACCATTTTTGGTTGTTTCTGGTAATATTTTATTTACAGGTACTTGTGATTCTGATTTTATTTTGATATGTTTGTCAATTACATTTGACAGTTCAATTTTTATTTCATTCAAGTTCTTATTCTGTTCAATTATATTTCTTATAGTTTCAAGTGGTATTTTTATCATAACTTGAGCTGTTTGTATTACATCTATTTCTTGTTGTATATTTTGACCCGAGCTTGGTTGTTCAATATCCATATGAATGCCGGTGTCTTGTTGTTTAGTTCCATTAAATATAGTTTCAAGGGACATTTCCACTGCGTCTACAGATTTTCGTATTGAATTTTCTTTAACCTTTTTATCACATCCATCTATGTGTTTACGAATGCTACGTTTCTGCTCAAAGTTATTAAACGTAGTCTCAAGTGATGCTTCAGAATTATTTGAATTATATGTTTTTTTTTCTACATATTTATCCAAAGTACTTAATTGTTTGATCATATCACTTTTAACGCCGATGCTATTAACATATGTATTTTGTTCAATATTAAACATTTTTTGAAGAGATGCTTCAATTGGATCTTCTGATTTTTGTAATTGTGTTTGCTTTTTGTCTGTTATATTAGTTGATTTTTGTTTAACGGTGATACGTGCTATTTTATCTTCATGTTGTGTATTATGAGACTTTTTATTTGTATTCTCTAAAGCTGTTATTTTATTAATACTTGGTTTATTGGATTTATTTGATAATTTAAGTTTCTTTTTACCAAGATTTACTTTCTTTGCCAATGTTGAGGTTTGGATTGGTTTTATTAATTTAAGATTTTTCGAAGTCGTATATTGTTCATTTTTATCAGTTTTCTTCGGCGCATTTCCATGACAATATTTTCCATTTAAATCTGTTTCATTATGTGCCTCTTGGTAATTATTTTTTTCAATTTCTGAGTTCGTTTTAATTTTTTGTTCATCCTTTGAACGATCCATTATTTCCTTCGGCGCATTTTCTTCATAACCGTTTTTAGTTAAAACTGTTATATTATTTGCCTCTTTCTTAGTATTTCTATCAACTTTTGAGTTCCCGTCCATATTTTGTTCATTTTTGCATTTGTTTGTATTAGCAACAGACCTGTAAAATAAAAATCGTTAATGAAGTCATAATTTAAAAGTGAGACATAGTATGATATGCTTCTTACCCGATTTCAATATTCATATCGACAACTTCTGTATCTGAATTTAGTTCTATGGGTTGCCCATCATGCGAACTTGTTTCCTCTTTCTCTTTCTTTGTTATTTTGAGGGCTTCCATGTTGGCATTATTAATGAGATCCTCTTTAGGTTTAATTTGTTTATCATATGTTTTTATTGCTTTGTTAGGCTCGACTTGACTATGATTCAGTAAACCAACGACTTCATCAATATTAAAGTCGTCGAGGAAACTTAAATCTACAGGCGAACAGCATTCATTAAAATCCTGATTGGAATCTGAGTCAGAGTTTGGACACTCTATATTAATGACTAATTTTATTTTTTTACATTTCTTAGGTTTAAGTTTATTTACGGTTGATGCTAATATTTGCGAATTTTTGGAATCAGCTTTCACATCTTGTTTAACTGTTATCATAAGGCTTTCCTGATCAAGTCTTTTCTCCATAGGTTCATGGCAGTGTACAAAATATTCACTTTTTTTTCTTTTACGGGAGAGCCTTGATCTAAGATCCTGTACCCCGTCAGGGGTACAAGATCTGACACGCTTACTCTGCGAAAGATTATTATGAACGTTTTTATCTACCCGTACAACACTTTTAATTAATTTAACTCTGTCTGTGTTACTTTGGTCTATAGCTTTTTCTATATCAGTATGGTTTTCAACCCTTTCAAGATTAGTTTGGTGAGTATTGACTTTACTAAGTTTCACAGTTTTTATAGATTGCTTACGTTCATCTACCTTCTTTTGAATAACTGGTTTATTGGTTGTAGTTTCACATGATTTCATTTGTATTTTCTTACGAGGCAGGTTTTCAGTTTTGATGTGATTCCCACTTTTGTATTTAATTTCATGATCATCATTGTGACGTATAAAATGCTGAAAATCTTTATATCTTCTATTGAGATCGGGACTTAAATCAATTTTTCGGTTTATGGAAACTTTTGAGTCTGGTAAATGATATTTAGCCCTGAATATTCTTTCAAGATCATGGTATTTTTTAGAACTATCTATTATTTTATTCTTTAAGTCCTTTGTTGAATTACTTTTAGAAACTTTTTGTAAGTTAGCTTTACTACGCCTAGATTCTTGTTTTGAATCTTTGTACTCTTGTCTCGTTTTACTGCTGATTTTTATAGCTTTGCCATGTTTTTCTTTGGTTGCTTTATCTCTTAATTTTTCTAAGTTACGCTTCCAGAGCTTCCTAAAGTATTTTTTCATCTTGCCTTCCATACCTGTTTTATTTTCTTTGGGTAGCAATCTAAAGTATTTTTTCATCATGCCTTCCATATCGGTTTTATTTTCTTTGGGTTCACCATTCGCAAGATATTCTGTCTTTCCTTCACTGTGAGTACTCGTTGGCTTCTCACTTGTTGTAGATTCTTTTGTTATGTTGTCAGTTTTATAATTATCTTTGTCTGAACAAATTTGATGTTTGTTTTCATCATAACTGGTTTTCATTTTATCTTGTTCGATTTTCGTATCATCTATCTGTCTCAAATCTTTACGTTTAAGTAATGAACTCGTACTGTCTCTTTCTCTTTTAACTAAATTGAACCCAGTTAGATCAACTAAGTTGTTGCGCGATTTATATTTTGATGTAGACAGATCATTAATACTCTGGCTCATATTAAATGCAGGAGCTTCAGTCGATGTTGTATTTTGTATTACACACAGCGAATTTTTAGACTGGAAAAATTTTAAGGTATTTTTAATCGTAGGTACGGGTTTCCTTTATTGTGACGAATAATAGATTATTTTAACCAACCGGTTATACTGTAACGTCTGTGTTTCGGTAAAGAACAATGGTTAAACGGTCTAAAGAACAATGAGCAAGCAATTGCAAGCTTTGTTATCCTAGGATCCACGGTTGGCAACGATCACTACTATCTAAATACTCTCCCGGACTCCTAAATCGAGCGTGCATTTCTATGTAAGGTATAATGGCCAAAACATTAAAAAAAGATAAGTCAAGAAAACAATTTTATGCAGTTTTGAAGTATAATTACTGGCCATCGTTTTGGTGTCATCATTGTTCCAAATGTGAATTCACGACCATTTAAAAAGATTATCTTTATACAAAATAATTGATCGCATTTTCTTTCATTTTGACAGTTCAGCCACTTTCATTGCGATTTTTACATTGTTGAGCAGACGAATTTATTAAAAACCAATGAAGAATGAAGCAATGGATTAGAAATATCCTTCAAACTCTCATTTTTTAGTAAACTAGAAACAATTGAATACTTGTAGTTTGTAATAAATAATAAGGTTTCTCATAATATAATAAATAAAAATATTGCAACCATTCGTTTTCGGAAACTATCTTTTAACCGGGACGGAGTGTTGAACTTTGTAGGCGAAGATACGAAATCCACGCGGGCGAAGGGTCTAAATGCGAAAGTGAGATTGTTTGTTACAATGTCACGCTAAAACGGCTGAACGGATTTGGATGAAATTTGCCACATGGGTAGACCATGACCTGGATTAGGACGCAGGATACTTTTTATCCCGATATTCCCACGGGATCGAGACTTATACGGGTGAAACCGCGGGGAGCAGCTAGTGATAACATAAGTTGAAAGTGGCCCGCTATCGTGTTACGTTTAAAATAAATAAAATATATACATAAACTCACGCCTACCCCCAGGTCCAGAACCAACAGAACGCCACCTGCTACGATCCTTACATACCCCTTTTGCTTCGTTAACTTTTGTTATAAATAAAATATTTTGTAGATAATTAAATAGAAGGTGCGTTAATGACAAACAGTTACACGACTAGGTACCGAATAAGCATGGTACATGAATTAAAATAACACATTTTGTTTTACTTAAGGAGCAGATATATGATTTTAGTGACTTTTAAATCTGTTATTAAGCCTTCAAATAATGGAAGTAAGTTATGCAAAAATGTATGTTAAACTAGAACGCATACACATCAATTCTATATGCGAATATCTAAGTATTGTAGTAAAATACTTTATGAAATAAATTCAGGAAGTAACGACTACCCAAAGAATAAAAAATGATATTACTTTCAAACTACACTATTTTATCATCTATGTGATTTTTTTCAAATATTTATATTTCCGTTACTAAAAATAAATATTCCCTTTGAAACCGAATGACAGCACGGCGTGAGCGAGACGCGTATTTGTCGGACGATGGCCAAGGTCATCGGCGTTTACCCGATCCTTAACATCGACTGTCAAGTTGCAGCGAGTTCAATAACATACCGTAGATTTGCCTGAGAGCAATCATCATCTGCCTAGCCTTTTCCCAACTATGTTGGGGTCGGCTTCCAGTCTTACCGGATACAGCTGCCAGTATTTTACATGGAACGACTGCCTATCTGACCTCCACAACCCAGTTGCTGGGTAACACGATACCCCTTGGTAAGACTGGTTGTCAGACTTTCGAGCTTCTGACGACCCGTAACGACTGTCAAAGATCTACAAATGACAGCCGGGACCAACCGCTTAACGTGCTTTCCGAGGCACGAAGGGGTCTTGGTATGTAAAAATAGTCACCCATCCACGGACCAACCGCGGCAAGCGTAGCTTAACCTGATCGATCGACCCGTGCGGCTGTTATTAATTAGCCACAAGCCCCTCTATCTCCCTTCTCTCTCCTTATTTGCCTGAGAGCAATGTAAGCATATATTGTTAGAGCGATGCGTTCTTCTTATATTATCAATTTATCATCCATCACACATCACAATTTAGTAAGATACGAAAATTCAATACAAATAGGTATGATAATAAATATCAATTGATATAATATTATGTGATATTAATTATATTGATATATTACAACTTAGTGCCCTTTGGCGTCAAGACCCTCGGTGGGGGGAGGTCCCAGTGCGCATAAGTTATTTGCGGAAATTGGGAAACGCCTGGTTGATGTGACTGGTGACCGAAAACCTGGCGGCTTTCTCGCGCAACGCATCAGCATTGCAATTCAGCGCGGAAATGCCGCCAGCATCCTCGGTACAATACCGAGGGCCTTTTTTAGGTTTAATTTAGTTAATAACCATCTTGTAAATTGATTATGTAAATAAACGAATTAATTACATATTACGTCATTTATATCATGATATTATATATATCCACTGATATCAGCAAACCCTGACGGTGATATTAAAACGGGGGAATAAAATAAACGATGTGTTTATTGGTGATGAGAAGATAACACCTAAATAAGAATGCTATCGCTACCCAGTAAAAAGAAAGAAAAAAATATTTATTTTGTACAAACAAGACCGACCTAGCTCCATCAAAGAGTAAAGGGATCAGTCTAGGACAAGACACACGTTGTCATTGTGTGAAGATTCACTGACATACTTTAGATAAGTTCTGGCAAAACTGAAGTGAATCCGGCGCGGGATTCGCTCGCGGCGATTAATTTGTATCCAGCGGGGTAATTGCGTAACACACGCAGTAGCAATTGGTATCATTTTGGAAGTTCAACAAACCAACAGCCGCGTGCAGTCGCGTCATACGTCCCGCGCGGGATTCGCTCAGTGTGACCAGAGCTTTATTGCATCCACACCGAAGTTATTTTTTAGTGGAGCAGCGTTTACAAGTGTTATGGGCAACAATGAACAGCAAAAAGTTACTATGTAAATTTACTAAAAGTTATAGAAAGCTACTTAACCTGTTAAGCCCCGTGCGACACCGATTCGGAGTCAAACAATAGAAAATCTATAGTGTCTCATTAGCTGTCCTCGACCAATTAATGTTATCAATGGTTATCATGTAGCAAAATGTTGCCCTACAAAAAGTAACTTTGGTATGGATGCACCTTAAAGCCATTTGTACCTGTAGTATTCCTACTTTATTTTTTGCTAGCCTGGGGGGCGACCACCGCATCTTATAGCAGTATTATTTTAATATTGCTTCGCAGTGGGAAAGAGATGGAGCTATACCCCCTGTATAGGTTCATTTCATTCTCACAACTGATGTAATATTAAAATAATACTGTCTTATGAGGCGGTAATAATATAATAATAATACTGTTATAAGGGGCTTGTGGCTAAGCCGCACGGGTCGATCGAACAGGTTAAGCCTCGCTTGCCGCGGTTGGTCCGTGGATGGGTGACCATCTTTACATACCAAGACCCCTCCGTGCCTCGGAAAGCACGTTAAGCCGTTGGTCCCGGCTGTCATTTGTAGATCCTTGACAGTCGTTACGGGTCGTCAGAAGCTCTAAAGTCTGACAACCAGTCTTACCAAGGGGTATCGTGTTACCCAGTAACTGGGTTGTGGAGGTCAGATAGGCAGTCGCTCCATGTAAAATACTGGTATTCAGCTGTATCCAGTGAGACTGGAAGCCGACCTCAACATAGTTGGGAAAAGGCTAGGCAGATGAAAGGCTGTTATAAGAGGCGGTGGTTGGCCTCCCGATGGTACTGCCTTCTCTCCTGTCCCACTCCTGGGCAAAGACCGCATGCCACGCTTTATCTAGTACGATATAGTACGCGTCAAATTTAATGGCGGCTCTGAAGTGCGCTACTCGCTGCGCAATACCCCACCCCTCACCCCGCTGACACATACTGCTAGTGATTTTTATTGAATTTTATTTGAGATTGAGGGACGACCACTTTACCTCGTGAGGTCCTCACGAGGCACCCCTCGAGATGAGGAATCGTCAACGGCGTATTCACCTCACGACTCGTGAGCCCGAGCCGAATTCACCCGAACGTACGAGGGAGCGAGGCGGGCGGGCGCGACTACGACTCACGAGTACTCACGAGTCTCTACTCACTCGCGAATCGCGAATACTCGCGAGTCACGAACTCGTTCGCCTCACCCCTCTCCACGATTTCATATTGTCAATGTCAATTTTTGAGGACGCGTGAACGAGTGAGGTGTGGTGAGGTGGTTCAATGAGGTAATTCGAGTAACTCTTTCAATTTGCGATCATGAGTACCTCAAACGAGGGACCTCATGAGTGAGGGACTCATCACTACATACTGCGCATGCGCTGTTACTGCGCAGTGACTCGCCTCATTTTCCGACCCGCCATAAAGTTTGCATCGGGCTGTCGGTACTTACTTACGTAGTACACATGACTACACATCAAGCTATACATCTCCAGTATAAGCTGACCTCTCATTGTACGGAAATCCTATACCTACCTACGATTTATTTAATTAAACCTTTGTGATGATTGTGATGAACCATCCTGTACCTACTAATGCATATCAAGTTACCGTTAGTGACAAACTGTCAAATTTCTCCAAATGATTTTAAGTCTTAAAATGTTGAATGTGGAAGGTTTGTGGTAACTTGATGTGGTGGCGATTGTACATTACATAAACAAATGTTTATTTGATGCATGTACCTAGTGAAAAATGTAAGAACGCTAAAATGAAACATCGTATTTTAGGCAAAAGCTCTCATCTCAATCATCTTTCATACCTATGGATACCTGGCATGACATACCTAGGTATGTATATATACTTTCGATCTACCTAGGTGGCACACGGTGTCACATCCTGTAATGTATGTACCTACTAGAAAACGATATATTTAGCGACCTTGAGGCATCTGAGATACATTCTTAGGAAATTCCCAACGTGAAACTTGACTAAGCTTATCGTAGTGGATGGAATCAGCAGTCTTGACACAACGCTGATTTAGCCTCTATGTAGGATGTTCTCCAGACTGAGTAGGCGTTTGCTGATACCTACCTACCTACTGAGATTTTGATTTATTGCGAGCTTTTATGGGTACATGCCTTCGTTCAATAATTATTGATCTAGCTAGCAACTGAAAACGAGTTAGCGAGCAGCGAGCACTCGAGCAGCGAGTGTAGTTCCGATAGTTTTGTCGCTGGACTATCAGCGAGTGTCCGAGTGCGACGGGCGATTACTCGCACCACTCGCTCGACCACTGGTTGGTCTCTCGGCTTGAGTTCTGATCGCCAAGCGAGCATGGCGGAGCAAGTATCGCTGAGCGAGTATTATCTTTGATAGCTCTTGTCGCTCAGCGACAAACTAGTGGAGCGAGTACTCGCTGGCGGTTTGAACAGTCAGCGATCAACTATAAATTTATGCATCTCTTTTGTCTACACGGAATATATATCTATTGTAAGTTTCTTGACGGAGAAAATATCCGATAGTTAGTCGCTTCCTCGGCGGCGGTGGTACAACTCCTTTATGGAACATAATCATTGTGATAAGATGCTGATTATGCTCTAGAAGTCTTGACGGGAAAGAACCTAGTCTTACCTACAAACCTACCTTACCTTACCTTGTCCTAGTAACAGCGATCGGCTAGTTGTGTGACCATCGGACTGCCAAGTTATAGGTCTCCAGTTCGAACCCAAGGCACGCACCTCTGACTTTTCGGATTCATGTGCGTATTGTATAAAATTATTATCACTTGCTTAAAAAACGTTTAAGGAAAACATAGTAAGGATGAGAGATATTTATCGACGGTATGTGAAGCCAAGTCAGAGGCACATGGGCGGCATCCAGGTTAGCCACATGAAAAAGAAAGAACAAGACGAGATCTTCGATCGATAGCGGCTTATAAAATGCACTTTGGTTGGATGTACCTACTTCACGTAGGTACCTATTCAATTATTTTATACCCTACTCCAAAAATATGAACGCTTTAAAATTGGTACTTACGTTGTCTGAGAACTCTGTGCTGGTACTGGCATTTGAGCTCGTAGCTCGCAAGTTTTGTTGGTCGCAATTTGAGCGACACGGTGATGCAGACGTGTCGCCAATATTATCCTTTACAGGTGTTAATTGATCACAATTTAATGTAGGACTCGTTGGACTATTTGTATTGGGGTCGGCTATCTGTTCCGTCCCTGAAGGCGGAGGGCAGAAAGTCACTGTAGGCACTATAATTATGTTGGGGCTTTGGTATTGTGCGAAATACGTGGTGTTCGGCATTATTCACCTGGAAATTCATGGACTAGTAGTAGTAGAAATCTGTTTGTAGTTCACACTGTTCACACTTTTGGTTATTCGTTATATTTTATTGTCACTATTGTCAATAATGTTTTTCTTCTTCTCTAAGTATACTTTTATCAACAGCAAGAAGTTTTTATTACCAACGCTAAACAGCTGCGACATGTGATCTTCTTTCAACGATTGTCTACTTTAATGTAACGAGTTTTAACTATTTACACTTAAAACAGAGGTTAATTTAGCAGTGACACAATAAATTATTATTTTGTTTGGAAGGTACATGACATAACCTACAATTTAGTAAACCGAAGTCGGCCGGCCGGACTGCGCGCTCGAATGCTTGAATGTTTCACTGTGTTTCACGAGTGGCCAGTGTTGCCAACTGTACTATCATCTCTGTAGCTAGATCTTTTGCAAAAAGTTGCCAGATTCCCACATTATCTTACCCCCAAAAGTAGCTAGAAGTTGCCAAAGTTAAAAAAAATGAAACTAATCGTTAAAATCGTTTTTCTACACTAAAACTAATGTATGTAATGGATAACTTTATTTTCGTAATATATTTACAGGTACATGATATGGTAAAATATTAATATTAATCTAGGGAAGATGACGTAGATGGTTGTGCATCCTGAGAATCCAGTGATTTTGTATATTTATCCAGGGTTCCCATTTGTTGCAGAACTGTTGAAGGTACAGTTGAAGCAACATTTGCCTTTTTTCCTGAGCGAGTCTCTTATACATAGAATAGAATTTAGAGTTATCAGACTCCCTGCTTATTTTTAAATAAATTCATTTGAGAGATTAATGTTTGAACGATACCATTATTTTTTTCTCAATTTTTGGTAAGTAATATAATTTCAACACTGGCAACATTGTTTGTATCAGGAATTTATGCCATCAACAGTATTCAAATGAAAGACTTTCAAAATTATCTTCCTACTTATTGAATCACTCTAAAAATATGTTTGATTATAATGTCCTTTGGACTAGACTAGTACAAAATTATCATGACCTGAAAGGCTAAACCTAAACTATAGGTACTAATCGTTCTGAGTGTCTAAATATCTATAGCTATATGTACGTATCTGTTCTGAACTCCAATTTTTGCTTGTATGTTTTTTAGTCTCAGTATGTTTCTTAATGTCAAATAGTTTGGCCAGAATTTCCACACAACAATAACTGCAAAATACTTTGGACGAGTTTCCACTTGCTGCCTTTAACCACCCTTTAAATTCCTTAATGTTCTCCCACTCAGTTCTGTATTTTTGGGAATAAGTCTTAGGTTTCTTGAGTAGATCCATTTTTCATTACAATAATTACGACACAAATTGATGACTAAGTTTTCCGAACGCAAACGGTTATAATAATAATTACGCGGAATATATATGTAGGTATGTCAGTAAACCATCTACGAAAACAGACAAAACTAACAAAACGCGTGAAATGTAGACGAAGCTAATTATATTATGAGAGTAAGACAGAATAAAAACAATTACAATGTTCCAGCAAGCGAAACTATCGGGGTAATCCCCTCTCTTGGGCGTCTTCCTTATAGCGCGCCCTTTGTGCTCTATAACACTATGGTCTTTCTTTTACATTAAGACTCAAAATGCTGATGACTCTACAAAACGCTTCCACAGATAAACAAATAAAACTGAAAATCACACAAGCACCGATGATAGTGTGTAGATGAAGTCGCTATGTTGAAAAATTGCTAAAAAAAGTAGCTGAATCTTTTAACTACAATTTTTTAGAAATTGTTGCTGACAGGGGTGCAAAAATAGCTAGATCTAGCTATAAAATAGCTAAGTTGGCATCACTGCGAGTGGCAGATGCGTACTGAAAATGAATGAATGATTGAATGACATCACAGGAACCATCAGGGAGGACTAGAGATGTGATTAAACGTCAAAGATCAATTAAAAGTTTAAAATGTAACTGATAGGATTTTAACTTACGTCTCCGTCTTGTTATTTTTAACAGTGTTTTAAAACATCGTTTATGGTTGATTTATTTAAACAGTTGAATTAATGTTTTTAGTTAATTTTATTTTTATTAACTTTCATTACTCAAATGACAGAACAATTAAACGTTAGAAGTTATTTATCACGCACGGCTCGAGCTCGAGATTTGAATGAAATACTATCGTTATACTCACCGAACATTAATGTTATTTTTAAAGTTTAAATAAAAATAAAACCAATTGATACACTAATAAAACTCACAACTCTATGCATTGTTATAATATTACTTGTAACTTACAAGTAATATTGTAACAATGCATACAGTTATCAAAAATATTACTGTGTACCTACTAATATTTTTATGCCAAGCAATTCTCTATTAAAATTCAACCGATCAAGACCTAATAATGATCATAATCGCTTACACTATGAAATCAACACCGCCCGCCATCTGCAAACATTACCTTTTCGCTCAGCAAAATCCGATAGAATAAACTTGAAACGTGAACCACTAGCTAGAGTGCGTTAAAATAAACAAAATCATTGCTCACTAGAATTGAAGATCATGTTCGTGTTTATTAGAAGAACGGATATCTCAGTTATTATTAATGACGATGTTAAAAGTTTAAAAAATATTGAGTTTAAACGTTTAAACTGTTAATAATCATCTCTAGGCAGGACTGAATGACGACTATGATGAGCCACAGACCACAGATTATAGAAAATGAAATAATGAAGACGAATGACTTTCTATAAAATAAAAACTTTCGAAGTTGTGAAATAAAAATGTAGGGTATACCGGAAATCCAAATAGAGTTACTGCTTTGGTTCGGGATAAACATTTTAACTAATAATATTTTACTTTCTAACCTACTTATCTCGATTTTAAAGCTAGTAAATACACAATAAAACGAACATACAGAAAACAACCAACTTACTTTACTAGTTAGTAATTAGGGGATTAAGTCACATGTCGATCTTCCTCAATCAGCTTACGCACAGCATCAACGTTTTCTTAGGTGACTGCAGTTTTTGGACGACCTTGACGGGGATCATCACTGAGCTTGACACGTCCACGTTGAAATTCAGCAAACAAGCGATAAATTGTGGTTTTGGATGGGGCTTCATCACCAAATGCAGAAATCATCCGGTCAACACACTGTTTTTGTGTTAAACCACTTCGAAAGTCATAATAAATCATCGCTCTTGAATTTTCTCGAGTCAATTCCATTTTCTCAACGACTAAACAAGCTTGACAAAACCTTGTGACAAGACCGAGAATCTTTTTTTAAATAAATAAATGCTACCTATTCGATTTTTAAAACCAAGGAGTTTTCAATTAAAAAGATTTTAATGTGACAGGAACAGTGAAATATTCCATTCCCGATACTTTTAGTGCAGCCCTCGTAGTAATTAATCTCAGCTTATGCAAACAGTAACATGATTAAAATTAAAGGGTTGTTATTTCCTTAATAAGAATAGGTATACATAATCAACCTATAATGTTCCCACTGCTGGGACACAGGCCTCCTCTCTGTGAGAGGGAGTGGGCCGTAATCCACCACGCGGGCCCAGCGCGGGTTGGTAGATGTCACATGTCTTCGAATTTTTGGTTCTAGGACATGCCGGTTTCATTGGTATTCAATAGGTATACATCTTTATAATACAGTTTGTTACATTACACGTTCTTCTAGGGGCGTCCCCTCCCGGCGTTTCCCTCAAAGTTAAGTCGCCTTTCATTCATCCTCTCAACATGACCAAAGTCCAAACCATCAAGCATACTCTTTTGAATTTTTGTCATCTTAGTATACTTCTTATCAATATAACATAGCGTAAAAATAAACTCGGTCCATTCCATAAGGACGAACTTCCAAACCGATTGTTGATACGTTTCCTTTCGCCACACTATGAGCCGTTACAAAAAACAAAAGACAGCCACAACACTTTCACTTCGCGCGATATACATTGCCGCATTTGATTCTTAACCATTGATCACCGCAGTTGAAAACCTGCAATATTTAGTTAGGTCGTGCGATTCATTCGTAAATGATGTTTTTTTAGAAAGTAGGTACCTGTTTTTTACGAAGTTGGTAGGTACCACGTTGTTCTTCGAATCATCAGTACAGTATTATGTCAGCGTTGCATAATGTTCGACATATATTAAGTTTATTTAGCAGATTTTTTTATTAATTTGTGTAAGTGCGATAGTTTGGCCTTGTTAATTTATTATATAAAAAAAATATTGTGTGCGTTTTTATGGTGTTTTTATTAGTGATCGAAGGTGTCAACTTGTTCATCATCTATAATTGCATTCCTTAATGTTTAAAGTTCTTACAATGGCTTAAAGCTAGGGTACAATTACGGAACCTGTAGGGGACAGCAAAAAGTATAAAATAATTCTTAAAAAAAAAAAAAATAATGGAAACTATTCACAATTTTTAAATATGTTATTATTTTAGTAACATTAATTAAGATCATGGATACCTTGGGTAGTTTGGATGCTAGTTAATGCCGGATTACAGGATAGTTACACGATAGTCGACTAGTATAACAGTATTGTGCGTATGAAAGAAAAGAAAAAATATTGTTTGTTTTGCACAAACAATGAATTATGCTGAAACAAATATGCTTACTGACAATACTGACCTACAAAGACATACTTGTAACCATGCTACTGATAAGTACCTACCCTGATTTGTACATTTTCGTTAAAAATATTGTTTTGGCGAGATGGATTTAACCACCAACAAAAACCCATCCCGTAGCAGACGCGGATACATGGGCGCCAACGGCACGCGTTGCCCTGGACCTCGACCAAATTGAGTCTAAAACTCTAAATAAGAAAGAAAATAAAAAATAACTCAGTCGTAGGCAATAGGTCTTTATTATTAAATTCAAGAAGATTCCTACGACTGTGTCAGATTAAGAGTAAGAGGACTGTATGTGTAGGTAAATGATACCCACATAATTAGCAAGTTTGAGTGTCAGACTGGTTACTAGTTATTTACTGTGTATGAAATATCTACAAATATAGTGTGTAGGGAAAGGATTTCATGAAGAAAAGCACAGAATGACAAGAGTAGGCATTTATTTAAATTAGGCTTGTCCATTAAATACGTTAAAGAGGAAACTACTTGTCCGTTCCAAAAACTAGGTCATCATGGAGAAGAAGGACAAGAAACTCCATGGCAGCTTGTTTTAAAGTATTTTATCAACACATTTTAAAATGAGTATACATTATTTTATCACATTATTCTCTTGGACTATTTCTCAAAGCCATGGGTATTTTATCAATGGAATGAAACAGAACACGAATATTCTTAATTCGATTTAACACATAAGGCATATTAGGTACGTATATAGGAAAACATAGTTAACAGCAACATTCAAGAATATAATTAATTAACTTACATGAACCTTACAGGTAGTCCATTTTTCACAACAGTTGTATCAAGAGTCCCTGGATGATATTTGGCCAGAGCTTCCGCGTTACAGCGTACCAGCTCTCTCGTGGGCTTACCGGCCAGAGTTTCCACTTGACAGTATACTATCTCCTAGTGGCGGTGAATCTCCTTAGCAGCTTAATATTACGACAGACACCCAAAGGTCTTTACCGTTCGACAGCTAGCGTAAAGGATTCCCCCCAAAAACTGCCCAAGCCCTTTTTATAGTCTTTACCAATTTTAAACCTTTCCCGCCGTTTTCGACCAATCACAGAGCGTCATACAGTTTTTGCTAATATCTATTAACATAGCTATTAATTAACAAAACTTATGTGGTGAGATTACTTTAAAACTTAATGAGACAGTTTAGCAATATAGCTAGTGTTTATTTATAATGTATAAGTAACATATATTAAGATATTATTACCCACCAATCACAGAGCGTCATACAGTATTGGATGGATAATTTCTTATTTATGTGATAATAAACAAATCTTACACAGTGGAACTGTTTTAAAACTTAAAAAGATAATTTAGGAATTTATTAAGTGTTTACTTGATACCTTATTGTAAAGTTGATAAAATATCAACTTCACTTGAAAGGTCTGAGAATCTTAAGAAACAACTTGGTACATAGAAATTGCAATGTAAAATCTAAATAATAATAATCTATCATACTATTGATTATTATGTTATCAATTTGTAATGTTAAAATTAATAAACATTCGTTTTGAGTAGGTAAAACCGCAAATCATGACTTTCGTTCGGAAACCAGTCTTTTAAGTCGCAATATATTTATTGTGACTTTAAAAGACTTGACTGTTAACATAAATTATCCGTTTGTTCAATATGAATTCAGGAAGTGATTACATTTGTATTAAATTAAAACTTGTTTCTCAAAACATTAATTTGCACTAAGTTAGAATGAATAAATAATGTTGAAAGGAAACGTAACCTTATGTCAACGTAATCTGTCTTATGACAGCTGACGTTGTCAAGTTGCTATTTACTAAGTTCTTTCTGTTATTGTTTTACAACATCAATAAACACCAGTTGTTTTCCTATAAATATGTACAATCTAACACGGCCAGACTGACTGGTACTTTGCTCTCAAAGTACTTACAATATCATAGTCTTATAGTCTCGTCTTTGTGCACTAAATTTAACACAAGTAATAAACAAGTTACATCTTTGTGAAAAAATTGCATCGTATTCTCAGCCTTAGCTTATGTGAGCACTAGAATCTTACATAATTGATGTCAAGTTACCTCTATGTGTACTTTAACATCCAATTCTCAGTATCATCTTTGTGACTACCAGAATCTTACTTATTTGATGCCAAGCTTCATCTATGTGAACACTTACATCCAATTCTCAGTATCATCTTTGTGACTACTAGAATCTTACTTATTTGATGCCAAGCTTCATCTATGTGAACACTTACATCCAATTCTCAGTATCATCTTTGTGACTACTAGAATCATACTTATTTGATGCCAAGCTTCATCTATGTGAACACTTACATCCAATTCTCAGTCTCATCTTAGTGAGTACCAAAATGTATCATCAGCATTACAAAGTTTCATCTATGTGAAAATTTGCAATATGAAACAAAATATATATTTTTTTGTATTATCATCAAATAGCTAGCCAAAACATTTTTTTTAACAACATTAAATGTAATACCCATTATTGAGTACTAAAATCAAATTGCTAGCCAAAACATTTCTTTTTAACAACATATTAAATGTAATACTTGAGATTATTAATTAATATTAACTAATCTAACACGGTTATTAAAATGTTATGGCCAGTCATTAATACAAAACAAAAAATGAGTACCTTTAACCTGTGAAGCCCCACGCAACACCGATTCGGTTTCAAACAATAGAAAATCAATTGTGTCTCATTAGCCATCCTTGACCGACTAATAAGATTTCAATAATGACTTTGTATTAATATTGATATTTTTCTAAATCACTTTCAGTAACTAGGTTAAGTCTTTGCATAGCCAAGTTATGTTCTGCATTAATAGTGTGTCCTACATATTTGGATTAGCAACCTCATTTAATCGAGCCTATACACATGGTTTGTTTGCATCACAACTTAACAATAATCGCAAGGGAGCAAAACTTGTTGATAATGTGGAATTGAGAGATTGTTCAACTTTCCACATACCTCTCGGCCAGTCTGACAGAATAGAACATTCTTTAATAAGCATATTTATTATACTTAGTCATGAAATAACTATCACTATACTTGATAGTTAGTTCTAGGGATACTAGTACCTATCAGAATGATGATTAAATTGCCATTTTTTATAATTATAAAGATGAAAAACAACTAAGGACGGAGTTCTGAAAATACAAATCATATCAGTACCGTTCAAAAATATTAATGCTTGTAGAATACAATACTTTTCGGCACAAAAGACCCATCCTGTTCCGGACTTGAATGTGATACTACTGTGGTACTTTTTGTATATACTAAGCAATAAGCAATTTATTATGTCATTATTATTGTATTTTTTTATAGCAATACATGATTTATAGCTATACATGTGAATAGACTAATTCAATTCAATTCCACAAAGTCTTTTTGTTAGCGGTGGACTTAATTGCATAACAATTGTGATTATTTCAACAGGGTGAATATCTTGAAGTTTAATAAATGTGAAAATGTTTTGAGGCATTATAAACGGCCAAGGTTTCTGGTTCATAAGGATGAATGGTAGTGCGCTTGAACAGGTGTAGTTCTATGGCTAAAATATGCAACAACTATATCTGTATAATTAACTTTTTGCAGTGAAATAACACCGTATGTATAAGTGTCTGAATAAACAATATTTACTGTACTTAAGTTAAAATTTAATTTTGTTTTTCTATCATAGATTGTTTGTGCCAACTATTATCTATTTTATGAATCCTTTTATTTTAACAATAAGAATTTCATCCTAGTCTTTATTATTAATAGTCATAGATTTATTTAAAAAAAAAAAAACAAACTATTTCATATTTTCTAAACTTTGTTTTATCAGTGGCTTTATTAGACATAAGAGCTATGTTTAGATTCACTTGAACCTGACGTACTGTCGCTACCTGACGATTTACTCTGATCAACGGGTCTTTTAAGGTTTTTAGTCCAAGATGATAGAAAATAATTAATTAATTCAGAGGTAGAAGTTACATTACTATTCAAGGATGCAGTTTTAATATTGAAGTGGCTAATACCGCCGCAAACAAGCTCGATAAATTGTGTTTTACTTATTTTACTATTCTTCAATAATCTAAGTTTTTCTCTAGCATATTCACAATAACTACTTCATTCTCTTTCTGAAATGCTCACAAACTAATTTTAGGTACCTATTAGAAATAAAATATCTTCATCCAAATGGCTATAACAGCAAAAAGGAAATTGCATAATTATAGTACTCCAATACACTTGTTCATCATCACAATAAACAAAGTATTTTAAGTAGGTAATTAAAATATTCTTAAAACATTAAAAAAATATTAACTATACTTCTTTTCTCACTTTTATAAGTACCTAGATGAGGTTACCAGACTTTGAAAACTCAATTTATAAGCAACACAACTTAACATCTGGAACTGCTATGTTTTACCTTTTGTTCACACTTGCATCATGTTATTTTATATTCATACTAGATACCTATATAAACCAAGAACCTACTAATATAATAACTATTTAAATTTATTACACAATTTTTTTTCAATTTTATAATCTTAATTGTAGGTATTTCGTTTTAACGTAAGAGGAGCTTCTAAGGGCCTTACCGACTTTCTTATTGCTAGAAAGGTTTCCGATACTTATTCAGCAACATAAGGCTCTGTAGTCTTGGTGCTCGTACAGCAACTCGCAGCTCCGCAGTCCTGATGTCATCGTCTTGGTGCGAGTTAGGATAGTGGCCCGCCGACACCAACAGCTTCCAGCAATAGCTCCAACATTGATCATGAAAATAGAAAGATAAAATTCATTAGAAATCTATTATGTAAGCCAGAGTCCTATCCCACTTCTGATGTCAGATTAAGAGTAAGAGGACTGTATGTGTAGGTAAATGATACCCACATAATTAGCAAGTTTGAGTGTCAGACTGGTTACTAGTTATTTACTGTGTATGAAATATCAACAAATATAGTGTGTAGGGAAAGGATTTCATGAAGAAAAGCACAGAATGACAAGAGTAGGCATTTATTTAAATTAGGCTTGTCCATTAAATACGTTAAAGAGGAAACTACTTGTCCGTTCCAAAAACTAGGTCATCATGGAGAAGAAGGACAAGAAACTCCATGGCAGCTTGTTTTAAAGTATTTTATCAACACATTTTAAAATGAGTATACATTATTTTATCACATTATTCTCTTGGACTATTTCTCAAAGCCATGGGTATTTTATCAATGGAATGAAACAGAACACGAATATTCTTAATTCGATTTAACACATAAGGCATATTAGGTACGTATATAGGAAAACATAGTTAACAGCAACATTCAAGAATATAATTAATTAACTTACATGAACCTTACAGGTAGTCCATTTTTCACAACAGTTGTATCAAGAGTCCCTGGATGATATTTGGCCAGAGCTTCCGCGTTACAGTGTACCAGCTCTCTCGTGGGCTTACCGGCCAGAGTTTCCACTTGACAGTATACTATCTCCTAGTGGCGGTGAATCTCCTTAGCAGCTTAATATTACGACAGACACCCAAAGGTCTTTACCGTTCGACAGCTAGCGTAAAGGATTCCCCCCAAAAACTGCCCAAGCCCTTTTTATAGTCTTTACCAATTTTAAACCTTTCCCGCCGTTTTCGACCAATCACAGAGCGTCATACAGTTTTTGCTAATATCTATTAACATAGCTATTAATTAACAAAACTTATGTGGTGAGATTACTTTAAAACTTAATGAGACAGTTTAGCAATATAGCTAGTGTTTATTTATAATGTATAAGTAACATATATTAAGATATTATTACCCACCAATCACAGAGCGTCATACAGTATTGGATGGATAATTTCTTATTTATGTGATAATAAACATCTTACACAGTGGAACTGTTTTAAAACTTAAAAAGATAATTTAGGAATTTATTAAGTGTTTACTTGATACCTTATTGTAAAGTTGATAAAATATCAACTTCACTTGAAAGGTCTGAGAATCTTAAGAAACAACTTGGTACATAGAAATTGCAATGTAAAATCTAAATAATAATAATCTATCATACTATTGATTATTATGTTATCAATTTGTAATGTTAAAATTAATAAACATTCGTTTTGAGTAGGTAAAACCGCAAATCATGACTTTCGTTCGGAAACCAGTCTTTTAAGTCGCAATATATTTATTGTGACTTTAAAAGACTTGACTGTTAACATAAATTATCCGTTTGTTCAATATGAATTCAGGAAGTGATTACATTTGTATTAAATTAAAACTTGTTTCTCAAAACATTAATTTGCACTAAGAATAGAATGAATAAATAATGTTGAAAGGAAACGTAACCTTATGTCAACGTAATCTGTCTTATGACAGCTGACGTTGTCAAGTTGCTATTTACTTTTTTTTTATCATTTATTTACATAACCAAATTACAAGATGATTATTAACATTAACTAAATTAAATTAAAACTAAGTTAGGCTTAAAAAAGGCCCTCGGGGCATTGTACCGAGGATGCTGGCGGCATTTCCTCGCTGAATTGCAATGCTGATGCGTTGCGCGAGAAAGCCGCCAGCTTTTCGGTCACCAGTTACATCAACTAGACGTTTCGCGATTTCCGCAAATAACTTATGCGCACTGGGACCCCACGGACCGAGGGTCTCGACGCCAAAGGGCACAAAGTTGTACTCTCTGCCAAGGCCTCCATATTTAATAACTTTCAGATTTTCGGCATTTTCTGCCGCTGCACCCGCTTTAGAAGTAGTCCGTTGGAGGTGGGACGGTGCCAGTGTGTCTACACAGGTAGCGTCCCACACTAGCATCCGTCCCAAACTCCACGGGACCAAAGACACACCATCAGGTCTTTTGCCATCATCTCTGACAATGCCAGTCGGCTCAAGAAGAGCAGGCACATTGATGCTGGCAAGAGACCGGCGGATTATGTCATTAAGTGTTGCATGTCTTGAAAAGCGGCCTGCACTTTTTTGACAACAAAGTCCGTGGTGACCCAGTCGGTCCACGTCCGTGCCACAAGGGCATGTGTGTGGAGTGCATACCGTGACCCCAAGCCGCAGACCAGTCGCCAGACGAAGCGAGGTCGGATCCAGGAAGGTACCGGTATATGGAGAAGGATGGGCATGTAGCCAATGACCGGCCTCTCTGGTTCCGACCGCCAAAAGTCTTGCGCGATCCGGACCTGAACTGCGGCTCAGAATCGATTTGTATGTTAAATCGCAATAAATATCGTCCCAGCTCCTCTGAGATTTTAGGTTGTCTGGAAATTCTTTACCCGGGCAAGCAATTTGAAAAGCATTCTTGGCATCCTCCAAGCCCGCAGTCTCATAGTTTGTGGGCAAAGCCCTTAGGACATTACCTATGAGACGTGACGTGCTATGGGTGGACGACAAAAAGGCTGGGGAAGCAACACTCGAAATTTTGCGGATTCCTAAACCGCCAAACCGAATAGGGAGGGATGCTTGTAACCAAGATGGTTCATTGAGCTGAATATTTAAAATCGTTTCTAAACTAGTTTTGACTAAATCGTCTATTGGTGAAAGCAAATTTGGATGTTTCCAAAAAGGGCTACAGCGAAGCACATAAGTAAATTTAGGGACAAAAAGGCAAAACTTTAGAATTATAAGAGCATAATGAGGACTGATTTCGAGTAAACAATTTGCGTGACTTTGGAATTTAGAAATAGTGTTAGTAATGTAATCAGGAAAAGATTCTTCAAAGATGGGAGAACCCAGGAGGCAAAGTAACTTTCTGTCTACTATTTTGATATTCGGTGCCAGAAAATTTAATTTGGATTTTAAATTATCCAAACCGTAAGAAGTTTTTTGAATGAAGAGTTCACATTTGCTAAAATTTAATTCTAAACCAATATTTTCGAAATTTGTTTTAATATCTGATAAGTCAGATAGCACAGTGTCCACATCGCCTCCCAGGGTTCCGTCATCCAAATACCAAACGTTAAATTTTGATTTTAAATTTTGAATAATCGGATTTATAGCCAAGCTAAAAATTGCTGGCCCGAGGGGATCGCCCTGCTGACAGCCGACCTCCGAAGAAAGTTCATGGGAACGGTAAATTAATTTTGAAGGTTCTGCGTAGCAGGTAAGCAGGTATTGATAGAGTTCCGGAATTTTGTTCTTAACTTCTGTCAGCATGGCATCCCTGTTTACTGAATTGAAAGCATTTTTGACGTCAATTTTGACTACAATTTCGCAATCATCATACGAAAGGTAGGTTCTTAAGGCATGGACGGCTGCCTCACACCCACCTTTCGTGCCAAATCCTAATTGTATAGGTTCGAAAACAGACTGTAATTTAGATTTGATATGTCTCACCGCAATTTTGGATGCCAAACGTCTTAAAGTTGACCCCACAGCAATGGGTCTCACCCCTCCGTCCTTTTTAGTTAGGGCGATCAAATTAGCACCAAATAAAAGTGAGGCAATATCAGCGTTGATTTTGCCTGAAAACATAAAATTTATTAATTTTGTAATAGAGCAAATAAGCTGCACACCTGCATCACCCACAGAATAAGAAGTTAAATCTTTTAAATGTTGGGGTGAGATTCCGTCCAGGCCGGCCGCTGAACTGGTTTTAAAAGAAATTATTGCGTCAATAACGTCTTTGCCTTCGATTTCGAGGCAGGCCTGGTCTGCTGTAGGAGAGTCGAAAAAATACGGGATCACGGGAGCCGGGGGATGTTTCGAATGCAAAGCCGAAAGGGTATCAGGAGTATCAGGCGACAACACGTCGTTAGTAAAAAGAAGACGTGCGGCGCCTTTGAGATCCCCGTCGGCAATTTTGCCTTCAATTAATTTAATTCTAGATAATGTTCCCCTCTTGGGAGAATCAAAAGGTGAAGATGTTTTTGTTAAACAGTTATTTTTGATTTTTTGGGTTAGAGAAATAGTAGCCTCATCTTTTTTGACATGCAAAGTGGTATACGAAAAAAGGAAGAGATTATGCCAGTCTACAATTTGGTTGCTCTCCACACATTTTTTAATCAAGCCTGAAAGGTGGTTTGCGACGGAGATCCTGGCGCCGCGCGGGACTCGTTTGATAACAGGCACATTATTTTTTAGGTAACTAAGGTACAAATGGAATGGGGTAGAATTTGGACTGTCGGAAACAGGTGCCGGTAAAGAAACTGGGTCTAAATTTAGAGCAGGGCCGTTCTGGCTAATACAAAGACGATGTTTTTTTGAAATATGAATGTTAAGACCCCTTTTTGATTGAAAAGATCTATCGCAATGTAAACAAATGTAATTTTGATTTAACGTGCCATCACCGGATTGGGTTGCGGTATGCATCCACTTACCAGAAAACAACACTTGAATAGAGAAAAACACTCAACTAAACACAAAATAGAAATTATCACTAAAATATAACTATTTTAAAGTCTTTCAGAAGCGTTGACGTCGGACGTCAGGACGACACGCCATAACGTTGCCAAGGAGGACCGCAACGTCTGAAACAAAAATATATTTTATTATTTGTTCAAAATTGGGAGCTGCCTACACTTTGGCACAGCAGTTAAGCCTTGATTAACAAGAAAAAGATCAAATTTGGACATCTAGGGCCACGTAAAATATGTAAATTTAAATAAATATGAGCTGTGAAAAAGTGACAGACAAAAAGAGACTTAGCTATTTACTAAGTTCTTTCTGTTATTGTTTTACAACATCAATAAACACCAGTTGTTTTCCTATAAATATGTACAATCTAACAACTGCATGAGATTGTTTAAAGTAATCTTGTTTCCATCGTTTTAAAGTTCACTTTTTTGATTTTTTATTTTACACTTTTTAGTTATGATTATTAGACGGTAAATTAAGTTTTACCCACTTATAATCAGGTGATAACGGTCTCTTACTCACTCACTCGCTTAGAGATTTATAATCAGATTGTTTGATTTATTAATAATTATGTCTTTGAGAAAAGTATAAAGTTTCGTGTGATTTAAGTGTAAACGAATAAATATAATAATTAAAAGTTTAACGCTGCATTTTTTTTACTTTTACTAAAGAAAACCTATCCACAAAACAAAAAACATTTTCAATCGGCTTAAAGTCCGATTGAAAATGTTTTTTGTTTTGTCGTTAGGCAGTTTCTAACAATAAAATCTATTGCCAACAGCCAAAGCCGGTCCCAACGACGGCAACTAAGCAGCCTGTCGCGGCAGCACCAGCGTCTGGGGCTTCCGACCTAAACGACCAGATCACTAAACAAGGAGAGGCTGTCCGTACCCTGAAGTCCGCTAAGGCCGAAAAGGCTAAGGTCGACGAAGCCGTCAAGGCCTTGCTGGACCTTAAGACTAAATATAAGGCCGCTACTGGACAAGTAAGTGCATATTAGGACTGATACGCGAATCACACTCACTAATTAAACTTTATATTATGTAAAGTTTCATCAATTAATTTAAGAAGGCTCTGTACTAGTGTTGCCCAAATGCAAGAACAAGACGAGACTTAGCCAGTCTTGGTCTTGGTCTTGCGCCAATACACCTGGTCTTGGTCTTGCGCTCCCAGTCTTGGTCTTGGTCTTGCAGCAAGAGTCTTGCAAGTCTTGCAATTACCTATTAGTCTATTACTATTTATTAAAGTTTACTTTAAATCTTAGAAAAACGTATTAGAATTGGAACATTGTGAGCTTGAATTAACATAGCCATAGTAAAGATCAAGCAGATTAATAAATAACTGAAGATTTGATAAGAAATTCGAAAAATCAACTGACCTATATGTCGTTTTCCATGGAAGTAACTGTTTCTTAATAAACATTTATGATTTATAAGCTTACATTTGCTAAAACATGTAAAAAAACAAATTAATTACAATAACTTGACTGTATTTTAAAGAACAATACTTATCTGTCTAGAAAGAGATTGAACCCTCAACTTATAAGAAATTTAATAAAAGAGTTTTACGATTTATCATTTATTTGAATAAAAAATAAAATACAACACAAATCAACAGCTTTATCATTAGGTTATGATACTTTATATCAATTTTTTTGACCAAGAATTAATACAAAGTAACCATCTGGCTGACTCATCACTTAACCTATTTCTATGTTTTCTAATTACTAATGATGCTTTAGAAAATAACCTCTCAGCAGGTACTGAAGTTGCAGGTATTGAGAGAAAATCACGGGCCATTTTCGATAAAATCGGATACTCTGTCTCATGCGTCCTCCACCAATCTAAAATGTCTTCCGAGCTGGCAGTTCTTGGTTTTCTCAGGTACTCCTCCAACTCGTCTATCACTAAGCCTTGAAGACAAGATCCAGATGACGTCGAGGGACATTCATAGAGTTTATCAAAGTCTATTACGTCTTCATCTTCATCACATACTTTATTTTCTTTTTCTGGTAATTCCAGAGATTTGTTCAGTGAGTGTAGACTTTTATATTCTTCATAAAGTTCATTGAACTTGCGCAGACTTTCTGTTTTAAGTTGCTTCCCCCACATTGTCAGGTCAAAAGTCTGAGCCTTATGCCTTGGGTCTAAAATTAAAGAAGTACAATAAATCCAGTTGCTCTTCTTGTAATGTTTAAGCATTTTGTCTCGAGCTGCTTGGAAAGCTAGAATGAGCCTTTCATCCACTTCAGATCGATTAGGTTTCTCATCTAACTGTTTTACCATGGATTCAATTTTATCTAGCAAGAGATTGAATGATACAATGACTAGCGGTAATGTAACATATTTGTCTCCACCAAGTTTTGTACTTAAAACTTTAAAGTTTATTAGAAATTTATGTAATTTTTCGAGTACCTGCCATTCATTAGCTGTGATTTGAAAATCATTTAATTCGGTGACAGAACTGCACAATATGTCAATGCCCGCTCTCACTTTTAAACCAAATCCAATCATATCATGTGTGGAATTCCATCTCGTTGGACAGTCAAGAATGGCATTTAGATTTGATGGCACGCCAGCTGCTTCACAAGCAGACTGAAACTTCTTCTTCACTATCTCACTTCTTTTTATTTTACTGGAAATACTGCGTAACTTTGTTACAGATGTACGCGAGTCAGCAATATTTGGTGCAGATTCTTCATCTTCCTCATCCTCAGTTTCGTCTGCATAGTCTTCGTACTGCTGATCTTGCGCGTTAGTGTCAGACTCACAGTGTAATGCTAAGGTCTTTAATAAATCTTGTACACCAAGGTTTAAAATGTGAGCAAAGCACCGGAATGTTGATTGTCTGAATCAAAGTGTGGCGGCAGCTGTTTGCCCAGTTCATACATAAATTTGGTATTTGCAGTTGCGTTGTCGACCGTGATACCTTGTATTTTATCAATTATGCCATATTCCAATAAACATTCATGGAAAATCGTTGCAATATCTTCCCCAGTATGTCGACCGCGTGATGGTATAAAATCAAGAACTACAGATTGATACTTCCATTCGTTGTCTATATAATTAATAGTAACCCCGTAGTAACTCCTACCAGCAATTGACGTCCACCCATCAATGGTAAAAGACATTTTAGATGATAATTGTTGAAGTCGTTCCTTGAGATTCAATTGGAGCTCTTCAAATCGCTCTTTGACTTTCCTTCTAAGTGTAGACCTTTTAGGAAACACCATATTAGGGCAAATACGTCGAAAATATACTTGTGTACCTTCGTCATCGAAAAATGAGAAGGGAAGATATTTTTTCACCACCCAATCAACTGTAGCTGTCGTGATGTTGTCACTGCTGTTTTCCGACTGAAACAAAACAATAAATCTTGTGTTATTATTTAAAACATACTAGGTTTGAGCGTATAAGAGGAGGAGGTTTGTTGTTGTTAAATCGAGAAAATCGTTAAATTGATATTTGTTATATTAAGGTTGCACTGTACTTTAATTTACCAAAATAAAGTACTTAGTTGTTACTGGCCGATTAAATGAAAATATGGGTGTTTATAAAAAATATTTAAGACGATAATTACATACTTAATATGTCGCACCCCTAGATGAAAACACCACTAACTCAAAAATACTTACGTAAGTTAATGGCGTTTTTGAAAGTATCGCATGAATAGCTACGCGGAGTTAAAATTCTTTTAACTGTTAAAAAAATATTCTTACCTGTCCACTTCTTCCAGCGGTTACTAAAAAGCTTGTGATATCTCCACTTAATTTTGGTTTAACAGGAAGAAATATTTCTGATTCCTTTTTGTGGAAAGATATTAGATGTTTCCTTAAGCCTGAAGTGTTTCTGTTTTTCATTTTTATTTCAATCTTTTGATGTTGGCACAATTTACAGAAGGCAGTTTGGGATGCATGAATTATTTCGAAAAACTCCTCAAATTTGCTTTTGGGTCTTTTAGATCTGTGACTCAAACTCTCGTTACTCGGACTAGAATAATTTGAATCTTCGTCACTCATATTAAATTGTACACGTGATACGTTTTTAGAAAACAACGAGAATTAGTAAAAACAATTATTAAGTTAGACTCGAAGCACAGCTCAAATGCTCAATTGGAAATGACTGGAATTAAAATAATTCCTTTATTTATAGTACGTTTCCTTGCTTTCTACCGCGCCGCCTCGCCACGTGCCGGCTCTATGAAAAGGATGCCGCCGCAAATCAAACAATGCCGCGTGCGGCGTACAAACACACACTAAATATTACCTACTTGTACAGACGCGACGCGTGAATAAAATAGAATTAGTGCCAATCACTATTCTTTACATATAAGTGAATGTTTTGGCGTACATCTATACTAATATTATAAAGCTGAAGAGTTCGTTTGTATGTTTGATGACAGAAGTTTTAAAATAAATAAATAAGTCCTGAACGTCACTATACCTCCTAAGTTACTATTCCTCGTGGACGAAGTCGCGGGCACAGCTAGTAAATACTTACTCTCATCATCTCTCTCTGAGATATTCGGGCTGGTAAGTACCTAATACAAAACTCTTATCGCAGGCTTTTTATTTTATTAGTAGGTAAGTACCTACGCTTTTTATATTATTTTATTAGTTTTGTAGAATTTTTTTACACGTTTCAAGTATATTTAAAAGTGGCTACAATATTTATTAAACGGGTGATATTTGAACACTTTTTTGCTATTTTTTCTTGTAAAAACTTAAGAAATATAATGACTAAATGTACAATAATAGTACCTAAGTAATTAGTTTAAAACCATATAAGTAATCAATATTATAATATATACTTACTAGAATGAATTAATATGACATCTACTACCTATCCTTACCATTTTATCCTAATCATAATACTACTTGCGTGATCAGTATAATGTATTCATTTTCATTCTAAACACTCTGAAACTTATTTATTCTTTGGAACACCTGTAGGTACTCTTAAAAAAATTCGAAATTATTTTGCATGAGTATACCTACGCCCTATGGCGGCAATCAAATAGTGTCACAAATGTTATGATTTCGGCGTGGCGGCAACGATTGTTTTAGATTTCAAAAGAAGCCGCCGGCGCGTGTATCATAACCATGTACTTCCGAAAAGCGGCAAATTTCTTTGAGAAGTAAGTACAAAACCTTTGATGCCGCATTATCAAAGTGCCGATGGTTAAAACATAACTATGCATGCACTCAGTTTGATTTTAATAGATATTTTTTTATTCGCTATGTTTATGGTATTAGTCGTAATGCGCATAGGTCCAGTTTTTCATATTCTTTGATACAGTTTTTTGCGTCTCATAGAATTCCTAAGCGTACCTACCTATACACCGAACTGTTACACCTAACTACTCAGTGAAATAGCGCTAAGTCCTAGCTGCAAGACGCAAGAGTCTTGCAGGCTATGTCTTGTTCTTGCTCAAGTCTTGCACGGTCAGTCTTGGTCTTGGTCTTGCTAAAAATACGCGGTCTTGTTCTTGGTCTTGGTCTTGCAAAAACGCAAGAACAAGACCAAGACTGAATTTGGGCAACACTACTCTGTACCTATCCGACAAAAAAATCCTATAAATGTGAAGAACTCCATACCATACAAAATGTTCTATGATTAGTGGGCTCTAATCATAATCGGGTCATTCTAAGGTCCGGGACCTTTGACTGACTCGACTCCCGACAAAGTCTGTTACTAAACCTTAGTAGCAGTGATTAGAGCGATTTCTGCAGCCAAGCAGCATTGATGTGTTCTGGTTTGAAGGGAATAGGTGCCACTGTAATTACAGACTCGGGGCATTTCAACTTTGTCACTGTGATGGCTACGCATCTGAGATGTCTCTGGATTGCTGATATATCCATAGATGACCATGACCACTTAAAATAAAGTGAATCGTCGGCTTCTTTGCCGTCCATTTGTTGACGCAGAAAACTGGTTTTAACTGTCTTCATTGTTTTGTAGGATTGGAAGCCTGGCGTGGCCCCGGCACCCGCCGCCACATCAGCACCATCTAATGACGCAGCTTCCTTAGACCAGCAGATCACAAAACAAGGAGAGGCTGTCCGTACCCTGAAGTCTGCTAAGGCTGAGAAGGCTAAGGTCGACGAAGCCGTCAAGGCCTTGCTGGACCTTAAGACTAAATATAAGGCCGCTACTGGACAAGTAAGTGGATATTAGGACTGACACGCGAATCACACTCACTAATTTAACTTTATATATGTAAAGTTTCATCAATTAATTTATGAAGGCTACCTATCCGACAAAAAAATCCTATAAATGTGAAGAACTCCATACCATACAAAATGTTCTATGATTAGTATGGTCTAATCATAATCGGGTGACGGGTCATTCAAAGGTCCGGGACCTTTGACTGACTCGACTCCCGACAAAGTCTGTTAAGGTTTAGACCTTAGTAGCAGTGGTTGGAGCGATTTCTGCCTCCAAGCAGCATTGATGTGTTCTGGTTTGAAGGGAATAGGTGCCACTGTAATTACAGACTCGGGGCATTTCAACTTTGTCACTGTGATGGCTACGCATCTGAGATGCCTCTGGATTGCTGAGATATCCATAGACGGCCATGACCACTTAAAATAAAGTGAATCGTCGGCTTCTTTGCCGTCCATTTGTTGACGCAGAAAACTGGTTTTAACTGTCTTCATTGTTTTGTAGGATTGGAAGCCAGGCGTGGCCCCGGTACCCGCCGCCACATCAGCACCATCTAATGACGCAGCTTCCTTAGACCAGCAGATCACGAAACAAGGAGAGGCTGTCCGTACCCTGAAGTCCGCTAAGGCTGAAAAGGCTAAGGTCGACGAAGCCGTCAAGGCCTTGTTGGACCTTAAGGCTAAATATAAGGCGGCTACTGGACAGGTGAGGCGATAATTTAATTTATTGAAGTGTGTGTGTAGGAATCCAATATGTGTGTAGGAATCGAACGCAGGCTTGACAGACACTAACCCAATTGTCATAAATAAGACGTTCAAATCCATATATTGTTTGTCATAGGTGGAAAGTTAGTTCTTATAATTATTACACAAAGGATCTATGTAACTTAGAGGATACAACATTTCTAATACATTTGATTTAAAAGTTGGTTGTCCAAAATTGGCATTGGACAAAATATCGAAATAATGAAATAGCATCGACTTTAAATGTATAAATCACGCAATTTTATGCTTACTTACATTTTAGGCAGATTTGCTGACAAAAAAAAGTGACACAAATTCTAGAATATCCAACGCTACGCTGACATTATTATAATCGACGACCAGTGGCGGTACCTTCATATAAGCCCAAAAGCCCGGCCGGCATGCCTTACTAAAATGCTCGATAGAGAATTTATTGTACCTAACCAGTAGTGTATGAGAAAATTGCGATGATACATACGTAGATACGTAGGTACCTACATACTCGGTCGAAAACTGAACTTTCTTTTTTGAAATCGGTTAAAATTTTATTGGGCTTGCGTTATTTTGAAACCCTAGGCACGCCACTGTCGACGACGTAATCCTATTTTATAACTAACAAAACTTACATAATACCTGTATTCCGCGAAGGGGCAGGCTGAGTGATATTCCACCGACATTTCACTTTATAAAAACTTTAACAACAGTTTGCTCGCTATCGCGACCACTATTGCTATCTTATTTTCAACGTATGCTCTTTACGCAGGACTGGAAACCAGGCACGGCTCCAGTCACTAAAGCAGCCCCAACTCCTTCAGGGGACGTGTCCTCGTTGAACCAAGAGATCACCAACCAAGGAGACTTGGTCCGCTCGCTGAAGTCCGCTAAGGCCGAGAAGGCTAAGGTCGACGAGGCCGTCAAGGGTTTACTGGACCTTAAGGCTAAATATAAGGCGGCTACTGGACAGGTGAGTAACGATAAATGAACAAGAAATGTGTTGTTCTTAAAATGTGATGCCTAATTTGCAAACTTTGTGCAATTAAAGGCTGCCTCTGTTCTTATTTGTTATAAAAAAAATAATTGCTAAGCCGTTACAATTTAATAGATTCATATAGTAAGTTATTGTTATATATCTTGTTTATTAAACACCAAAGGAGTTCAATAAACAACAGGCTTTTAGGAGTTAAGTTGGTACCTACTGTTTATGGAACAGCAAGAAGGAGATAAAAGCTTTTTTATAATAACTTATCCTACAACGGTCTATCTTATCGCAATCATCAATTTCGGACTGAATTTGCACGTATGAACTACTGATATGTGTGTCTTAGTAAAGTATAGTTAAAGCCGTTTTCATTCTTGAACGTCTATATTTATTTTATATTCCGAACCCACAAGGTAGAGACTAATTGTCTAGTTTGCCGCTCAATGGCAACCAACACTATGTAACCCAGCTGCAGAGTTTGATTCGCCATTTCTTTTCAGGGTTAGTCAGATAGAAAAGGTCGACACCATCTAGCTTATTTTTTTAATATGACGTGTAAAACTGATTCCTTCTATTTACAGAGTAAAGATTTTCATTTCAGTCTGATGACGTCTTAACTTGTATTTAACCTGTGTATCTGTTTACTATACTGTACCTGTGTATTTGGTTAATAAAGGATTTTCCATTTCTATTCCTCTATCCAGGATTGGAAGCCCAGCGCAACCCCATCAGCCCCTGCAGCTTCAAAATCAGCCCCATCATCAGCACCTGCCTCCCAAGAAGCGTCCTCGTTGAACCAAGAGATCACCAACCAAGGAGACTTGGTCCGCTCGCTGAAGTCCGCTAAGGCCGAGAAGGCTAAGGTCGACGAGGCCGTCAAGGGTTTACTGGACCTTAAGGCTAAATATAAGGCCGCTACTGGACAGGTAAGAGAATATAAACATGGATAACTGTAAGAAATAGTAATTTTGTAAAAAAATATAGGTATAGATGCATATACCTATAAGACCTTGCAAACCCTGTCATCCATCAAAAACATGATTTTAATTGGAGATATTAATATCAATATTCTACCAGGAAGTGCTGATGCGCCTGCTCAGGACTACCTCAATCTATGCGCCTTTCATGGCCTGCTCCCAGCACACAGCTTTCCTACACATCACAGTGGCTCCTGTTTGGATCATATTATACTAAAATCGAACTTCCCTTCACTTGCACTTGTTGTTAACTCAACAATAACCGATCACAATGCTGCCCTACTAACCCTAAATTGTAAATTACCTAAACAAGACACTCGCTTAATTTCAAAACTGAATATAAATAAACTTGAAGAAGATTTACGCGTCATCAATTTTAATCCAGTCTATAATTCCGCTGACCCGCAGTTTTGCATGTTGTATGTAATTGAAAACTTACGAAATGCAATTCAGAAAAACACAGTCGTATCGCAGTTGAGCAAAAAAAATCACAACCTAAAACCATGGATCACATCAGGCCTTATTCGCTGTATGAAACATAGGGATAAACTGCATATGAAAGCTAAATCTAATCCAGTTAATGCAGTATTGCAACTTTCGTACAAAAGATATCGAAATTTCTGTAATGATCTCCTTAAAAAAAATTAAAAGCAACTACGACAAAGTGGCACTGGAAAAGGCTGGAACAAATAGTAAAAAGATCTGGAAATATATTAAAGACGCAACGTATAACACAAAACAATATGAGTCATCTTCAGGTTTATTACAAGCACACTCGTCACCGCTGGAATCTGCTAACATAGCAAATAATTTCTTTATTAATGTTGGAAAGTGTCTCGCAGAAAAAAATCTGGGTCAATCTCAAAACCCAAAGAGCACTCCTTTAACATACACCACTGCTTTAAAATCCTTTACGCTGCTAGATACTGACGAAACTGAGGTAGAAAGTATAATTATGACCTTGAAAGAAGACTGTGCAGTTGGCTGGGATAACATATCGAATAAAATTATCAAAAAATTCAAGGACATTTTGGTACGACCACTGACTTACATTTTCCGCATTTGTTTATCTTCAGGTCATTTTCCTGAGTGTCTCAAAAAATCTCTAATTGTCCCTGTCTATAAATCAGGCAGCAAAGAGCAAGTGACAAATTATAGACCTATTTCTTTACTGCCTTCTATGTCAAAAATATTGTAAAAAATGATAAACAAAAGGTTGTTGAAATATTTGGAAGATAAATCAATTCTGTCTGAACGGCAGTTTGGATTTAGGCCTAAAGTTTCAACTGCCGATGCGGTACACCACCTGACTGACTATCTAGCGAAAGAACTTGACAAGGGGAACCACACAGTAGGAATTTTCCTGGACCTCGCCAAAGCTTTTGACACAGTTTCCATTCCAATTCTGTTGCGCAAGTTGAGATCATTGGTGTAAGAGGCACCCAGCTGTTGTTCAAAAGTTATTTAGAAGATCGTTCCCAGTGCGTAAAGATTGGCAAAGTTCTCAGCGCTGTTCAAAAAAACACATTTTTCGGTATTCCTCAAGGAAGTATTTTAGGACCCACTCTGTTTTTGATCTACATAAATGACCTTTGCATTCTAAAGCTAGAGCATGGCACTATCATAACGTACGCTGACGACACTGCTCTACTTTTTTCAGCTGACTCAGAAAATGAAGTCTACAATCTTGCGCAACACGGATTCAATATTGTAAATAAATGGCTTCAAAATAACTCACTAACTCTAAATGCAGAGAAGACACAATACATTCAGTTTTCGATGCGCAAGCAAATATCGAAGAACCCTTCAGCGTTGCATGCTCACTGTTGCCCAGTCTCTGCAAATAGCCAGTGTAAGTGTCCCAATATTAAAAAGACAGATAAAATAAAATACCTGGGTATAATAATAGATGATACCCTATCCTTTAAACAACACATGGAAGCTCTAAATAATAGAATTCGTAAGCTGATATACGTATTCAAAAAGCTACGATTTATTGCAAATCCAAAAATAATTAGGCAAGTGTACTTTGCTCTTTGTCAGTCAATTTTGACTTATTGCATTACTTCATGGGGTGGGGCAAGTAAAACTTTGTTATTGCCCATTGAAAGAGCTCAAAGAGCTATTCTCAAGGTGGCTACTTGCCGACCTTTCCTATTCCCTACTAACCTACTGTATAAATCTTGTGAAGTCCTAACAGTTCGACAGTTATTTATAATGAGCACGGTACTAAAACAACACGCAGCACTTCCATACAGCACTGAATTTACTAAAAAGAGACGGAAAGATATAGTTTGCCCTCAAAAAAGTACAAAACATGCTTTCACAGCCAAATTTTATATGTACCTCGGTCCACTACTCTATAACAGGCTAAATGAAAAAGGAAACATCTACTCCGTAAATCATAGGAACTGCAAGAAAATCCTTAAGGAAACTCTTCAAACTATGTCCTATGACGATACAGAGAAGTTATTACTAGTGCTAAAGTAAAATATTGTTTGTATTATTGTTATTTCTTTTTTTTATTTAGTTAGGTTAAGATACTATAATTATTAGACACCATTTTACATTTATGTACCAATAATATTAATATGATATGTGATTATTTATTCAATTAATGTTACCTCCAATCGCCTGAAACACAGGATTTCCTAGTTCAGGCACAAATCATGGGTGAACTTGACATAGATTTAAGAAAAACTGTTATTTAACGCTGTACCTTATCTTTTTGAATATATTTTTATTATTTTGTACATAGTCGGTTCTGTTTAATGAACATTATTAAGAAGATATATATTTTTATTAGTTTAAGTCAACGAAGTCCGTTAAGGACCTTAAGGCTAAGTATAAGGCGGCTACGGGACAAGTTGGTTTTCATGCCAACCTTGATGAGGAAATAGCTTGACACACCTGTATACTATTGACCTATTTTTTTCATATAAAAGCAAAAACGTGTACAAGATGCTCAATTTAAAATACAGTTAAATCCGTTTATAACGACATCGCTTAAAACGACGTACCGGTTATTACGACGAAATCTTGAGGTCCCAGCATCGATGTTTGCTTAACATAGTGTTTGGATATAACGACTATCGGCATCTGTAATTCGACGGTCCCTTCGAAGTCGTTATAAACAGTTTTGACTGTAATTTTATCAAAAAATATAATTATTTCGTATAAATTTTGTGTAAGAATTATGAGAATATTTTGGTTAAATATCTTTGTGCACGGTTAGCCAAAGCCGGCCTTAGAACATGAGCATTTCCCTATTTACTCATATAAAATTACATTCCTAGGACTGGAAGCCAGGCACAACCTCGGCTCCCGCTCTACAACAACAGCCCCAACAGTCTCAAACTGACGACAACAAACAGATCGCAGTGCTACTAACGCAGATCACCACACAAGGCGACAAAGTGCGGCGCGTCAAGTCGGAGAAGGCAGAGAAAAGCGTTGTTGACGTCGAGGTCAGTTGTTACACGTGTATCTGTCAACAACAACAACAGCAGGCTTAGCATGACGCTTTGTATTTCTTCTACATAAAAAAGGACCTAGACAAAGATCGTTAGGAACGAAAGACAAAATGACAGATTGTAGAAGGATTTCTACGGTGAGATGTCAAAAATGGAAAAACGAAATGTCACTTTGTATAGAAAGAGCCATGTCTATTCTTCGAAGAAATACAAAGTGTCATGCTAAGCCTGCTGTAAGATCGCCGTGCTACTAAGGCAGATCTTCACGCTAGGCGATAAAATAACGTGACAACAAAAGCTTTTCAACATGCTGTAATAAAATAAAATGTGACTCATTAAAATATTAGGTAAAAAAACCGGCCAAGTGCGAGTCGGACTTGTACACGAAGGATTCCGTACCGTATTCTCACCAGAACGGCAGAAGTCGGCAGCGACGCGACGCGGGCAGTATCGCTGACAACAAGCGCGGCCGCCCGCGGGGACGCGCGACCTTTTCGTGCTTTTCTTGTGATACTGGTCTTTTAATTATGTAGATAAAGTTTTAAATAACTTATTTGAAACTGAAAGTGCTCGCCGCGCCGCTGCCGGCCGCTTCCCGGTGTGAATTGGCCCTTAAGGCGCTGCAAGACCCAATTGACCAAAATAGGTTTCTCTTAAGAAAGAAAATTGCCATATCTGTATAGTTTGTGGTAGCGGAAAAAATATATGTTCATTTTGAACATATTTCCCAGAACTTGTTTGTTACCATAACACGTTTTGAAAAAAAATCTCGATACAAACTAACGTTAAACTAACCTCTTACCTTGAGTTCTAATCCAAAATATCAGCATTAAATAACAACATACGTTACGTATTTAATTAATAACAAGAACGTCTTATTTGAATGCAGAACTTGGTTGTTTTTTATTTTCGATTACTCAACTCAATTTTGAGTAAATAGATAATTACTTAATATTTTGCAATAAATTACAAGCGTTGTGTCATCGCGCATCTCTTTCTTTTCTATGCAATCTGACAGTGACCGCGGTTTAGGTGTTGTCAGCGTCTTAAGATCGAGCAGAATGCAGAAAAAAACACGTTTCTTGCATGAGGAACCTCTTTAATTTTTAACTTTATTTTATTTTTACTAAGGTTTGTTAGCGGCAAAAGAAATACAGAATCTGTGGACATTTAAACTGTCTACCTATAACAGTTCATGAGATACAGCCCGTTAACAGACAGACGGAAGCTTAGATATTACTAAGCTTCCGCTATCCGTCTGTCTGTTCCTTTCGGGTTCTGTTTGGCACCCTTCAGGTACAGAACCCTAAAAAGATATATTACTGATTATGGTAACTAACCAATTTTTCATTTGTAGGTGAAGAATCTCTTAAATCTGAAGGCGCAGTACAAAGCGATTACCGGCAGTGATTGGACACCAAACGCTGCCCCTGCCAAAGTTGAAGCAAAGGTATTTATTATTTTTATTTAATCGTTTTTTAATTATTTTTTTAAACGTGCCTGGGGGCCATCACCTCTTAAAGCAGTATTATTTCAATATTACTTCAGCGTGAGAAAGAGATGGAGCTATAAGTCCTGTACAGCTCCATCACTTTCCCTCTGTGAAGTAATATTACAATAATAAAGCAGTATTATTGTAATATTACTTCACAGAGGGAATGTGGTAAGAGGTAATGGTTGGCCCCCTGGACTGTACCTACATCATCCCAACCAACCTTGAAATCGCAATAAGAAATCTTCTGGTCCATACAATTTGGTCGAGTTATGAACATGAGTTGTGAACATGTAATATTGGGAATACGCATGTATTTTTTTTCTTCATTAAATCTATAATAGACAGTAATATAAACACAAGAAAAGTATTAAAACTTAAATTCACCTACTACTTGTTGCTCAAAAAAATTATGAAACTCCAACAATTTCTACTACAGTTCAAACGTCGTTTTTGTCGCGGGCATGATGTGACGTCATTTACCACGAATCTTCTTTGTTTACATATTTTTTGGCCCCAAATTATACAAATTAGTGAGATTTCAAGCACTTTGCAAATAATAGATTTTTATTCACATAGTTTCTATCGTCACTCATGTCGTTCCGACTAGCTTGGTACATATTAGTAATCTGTGGTTCCGACATTGTCGAAGATGACGCGTTTTGAGTTAGCGTTCCGTTCCACCAAAAAAACGCAACATTATATGATGAATTGTAAAATAAGTAATGCATTAAAAAAATGTAAAAAGAAAAGGAATTTGTTTCTTGACTCCTACACAATGTATATTTAAATAATGGATAAGTTTTGAATTACTCGCATATTCCCTATTGTTTTTCATAATGATGAGTACAAATTGACCCCTTTTCGGGTTTTGAGGTATTATAATTACACCTCGAATAACCGTTAATATATATATTCTTGCAAACTAGATGGCAAGTTATTTTTTTTAAAAGACAAAACTCTAACGGCTACAATAGTAATTTTAATAAATCAAATAATAAACAAAACAAAAGAAAATGGCACGAAATTAGAAAAAATAAATGTCGGTCGCTACGACGTGTTGACGGTCCGATGGTTCTCGAGCGAAAAGGGGCGCGCTGTGTGACAGCGCTTCCTTTTATACGAATTGGTTCTCGATTTCTTATGTATTCACAATACGGCCTCTCCTGACAGGAGGCCGTCCCGGGCTCCTTCATGATGTCTTCAGCTCTGGTGGTCGGTCTCCAGCACAGGCATGGAGAACTCCACTTCTGCTGGTGGCCTCTCAGATTCGACGTGAAGCTGCAGTGGCTCAGGCTCGGCGTGAAGCTGTGATGGCTCAGGCTGGACCTGAAGCTGTAGTGGCTCAGGCTCGAAGAGATGCTGCGACGCCTCAGTCTCGGTCCCAGAGGTACTAGGTTGTGGCTGGGAGACAGACTGGTTGGCTGACGAAATTAACTTGGCAGTAGCAGGTGTGGACTCCTCACCCTCATGGTCTGCATCTGCACATGACATTAAAAACATATGCTCTATGCACAACGCTACGCATTGTGCATACGCACATAATTGACCGTTGTCTGGCGCACACTAAGCTATCGAGATAGAGGCACGACGTGAAGCTTGTCTCGACACATTAGCGGGCAAATCATATATCAAGACGCATCTTGATATTCAGCTAAGAAAAAGCCCCGAAGTGTGGCATAACTTAGCGGAGTCAGAGGCTAGCCGCGAGGCGTACTCGTAACTCGGTTCGGTCAGGATAGAGGCACTACGTGAAGCTTATCCCAACACACCATAATACAACACAAACACCATATGAAGCTTCATATATAAGAGGCATAAAGCACTCACCATCGAAGTAAGCAGCACATACTTCAGGAGTCCACTCTCCACGCCAAGGAATCATGTACTCCGCAGCCGCCTGCGTGTACTTCCCATACGAGCCGGCCAGGAGTTGGAGCTCATAGCGCCCTTGTGGCAGCGTCTTCACAATGCGGTAAGGGCCCCGCATACAGGAGTCTAACTTTCCAGTTGATTGAGCCTGCTTTCGCACAAAAACCAAACCGTTTAATTCAAAAATTCGGGAAGGCTTCCTCCCTTGGTTAACATAGGCATCTTGCTGGTGCTGATTCTGCTTAAGTCGTTCCGATGCTCTCTGTCTACTCATTTCACGTAAGGTCTCTCTATTAGGACTGGAGCCCTCGAACGCAACATCGCGTACCAAACTTCTTATAAGCGGAGTTGCTGCTTCAATACCTGCCAGTAGATTGAGGGCAGAGCATTGCGTAGTTCTGTGCTTGGTAATATTAAGAACCAACTGGATTTTCCAGATAACAGTCGGCCATGCGTTTTGTCGATAGTTAGTTTCGACACGTATCATATTTAAAACCGTTCGACAATAACGCTCGACTTGCCCATTAGATTGGTGCATCTCAGGCGTTATAAAGTGTGTATCACAACCCATACTTTTAACCCAATTAAGAAATTCAGCACTTTGAAACATGCGGCCTCTGTCGGCTACTATTAATTTAGGGGTCCCAAATAGGGATATCACATTGTTAAAATGTTGCTTTAACTCATTTGCATCCTGCCGATACATAGGGTAAAGGAGGCAAAACTTGGAAAATGCATCAATAACTATTAAGACATGACGGTAGCCATCGGCTTCAGGGAGAGGTCCCAAGGCATCCATGTGAATGGTTTCAAAGGGTAGGTCTGGCTTTTCCCAAGAACTAATAGGTTGGAATGGGGCTCGTGCGACCTTTTTATGCGCAATGCACACTAGGCAATGTGAAATATATTTTAAAACAAAATTTCGCAAACCAGGGAACCAAAAGTGCTTTGTAATCAAATCAACAGTTTTATCAACCCCAAAATGATTATGTTCATCGTGAAACACACGAAGGAGACTAAGCCGATGTCCTTTAGGGATATAACAAAGGAAACGGGAAGATTCGCCAGTGGGGGAATACTTTACGTAAAGGACGTCATTCTTGACAATATATCTCGTGGCATCTAGTTGCCCGTCATTGAGTCTTTGTATAAGAATCTGGGCTTCTTCGTCGGCAGCCTGTGCAATCCGTGCCCAATTCTGAGGTTTCTGAATTGTACACACATTGACAGGGTTCCGACTCAGATAATCTGCGTGGGACATAAGTGTGCCTTTGCGATACTCCAAGCCAAAATTAAAATCTTGAAGGTAGACCCACCATCGGGCTACCCTAGGTAATAAATCTCTCTTGCGCTGTGTGAGCTTCAGAGCATTACAGTCTGTAACAACGATGAAACGCACACCCACAAGATAAGGTCTAAAATGTTGCAAAGCTTTGACCACAGCGAGGGTTTCTAACTCGTATGAGTGATACTTATTTTCCGCGCCTTGTGTGAGCCTGCTAAAGTAGGCAACCACTCGCTTGTGACCACCATCGTGTACTTGGAACAAGACAGCTCCGTAACCAATGGAACTAGCGTCCGTGTGGACCTCAATCGGCAAGGAAGGATCATATATCGCTAGGACAGGTTCATTAGTGAGACATTCAACTATTTCTTTACGAGCAGTCTGATGTTCTTTTCCCCAATTAAATTCTATCCCCTTTTTTGTAAGGGCAGCTATACAAGCAGCTCTCTGAGCGAAACTCGATATATACCTACGAAAGTAGCTGGCTAAGCCCAGAAATTGGCGAACCTGTCTCACGTTTTTTGGTTCAGGGGAATCTATCAGGGCCTTAATTTTGCTGGGGCTCGGTCGTACCTGACCTTGGCTAATTCTACGTCCTAAATACTCAATTTCAGTCGTTAAAAAGAAACATTTTTTCAAATTGACAGAAAACCCAGATTCTGTTAAAGCTCTAAGCACCTGGTGCAAAAGATCGAAACCCTGGTCCATTGTTTGGCTCAAAATCAAAACGTCATCTATGTAAACAAGTACATCACCAGAGTCGATAAATTTGCGCAGTGTTTTTGAGATAACGCGTTGATACACCACCGGAGCATTTGCCAATCCATAAGGCATTTTCAGATATTCAAAATGGCCTTCAGGCGTGACGAATCCGGTGAGTGGAACAGACTCCTCATGAAGCGTAATCTGGTGGAAGCCAGTTGCCATATCGAGGCTGGTGAAGTACTTATTACGTCCCAATCGATCTATGTAATCATCAATTCGCGGTAGCGGAAAACGATCCTTAACTGTGACTTCATTCAACTTACGGAAATCTACACACATCCTATCCGATCCGTCTTTCTTTTTAACCAAAAGAATTGGGCTTGCATAGTCAGATTCTGATTCGCGAATAACACCTTTTGCTATCAAATCTTTAATTATCTCACGAACACGAAGTGTTTCTGCATGGGACATTCGATACGGTCGATAGTTGACGGGAGTATTGTTGCTAAGTCTAATCGTCATACACCCTGTATTGACAGTCGATGTCGCGGTACCGGATATGAAATATGTAGAAAACTCATTTATCATATTGAGCAAGCGCTGTAACTGATCACCTACGAGAGGCGTGTTAATTGGTATTGACTCATCGTACTGAACACTCATCACATTTTCCGCACTGTCTACCTTTCTAGTAAGTGATTGAAAATTGCGCGTGCGAATGTACCGAACACCCTCCCTATTGAGCACGTCGGTTCCCACAATAATTGGCGTATTCATAAACTCGGGTGCCACGACAAATAAATCTACTTCAAGTGTTAAACCATCAAACTCAATTGGTAAGGTGACATATGAAGTGCTTTCGATTTCTTGACTTCCCAATCCCCGTAATACGCGAAATGCTGGCTTGTGCGCACTATTAAAATGTTTCAGCAGTGACGATGATATAAGCGATATGGTTGACCCACTATCGATTAACACATCCACCGGTATACCCTGAATAACGGCTACTACAACGTCGTTATTGTGGGTAATCTTATTTTCTAGACAAAAATTAACGTTATTTTTGTTGCGCGACTCTGATTTTTGTTTTGCGAAACAGTTATCTACCTTGTGACCAGGTTTTTTGCAAAAAGAACAAGGTTCAGATTTTAACGGCATGAACACTGGTTTGGAGACGGAATTATTTGAACTACTAGGGTTCAAACTCTCATTTGAATCTATTTTCGCTTTCTTATTGCAAGCTGCCTGTTTATGTCCGACCACACCACACGAAAAACACTTGCCCTCCTCAAGCCTACGCTTTCTAATTACATTACTCGCATGATTACTTTTAACATAATTATTTTGTGAGGTAGGACGCGAACTTTGTGTCTTAGAAGTAGATGGTTTTACATAAATCGACAAAAATTCAACTATGTCGTTGGGTGACAACTTAGCATTAGTAGCTGATGCTCTAATGTGAGGGTCTACAATACCACGAACAACAATCGCAGAAATAAGCTCGTCACTGAGTCCGCGCACTATACGTAATCGAAGTAACGAGCGTCGGGCGTAATCCGCATACGTAGAGTAATTATCCGAATTTGTGTTCATTACTTCGAATAGAATATTTGCAATGTCTGGCGTTTTCGGACACAAAGGCGTAAATTCCTTTTTGAAGTTACTCCACGTACGATCACTCGTAACCCACTCGCGTAACCACGTACGAGCATCACCTTTTAAACAATTGCCTATTCGCGAAAGACATTCATGATCGCTCCAGTTATTTAAAAGTTTTGCCCGATCAACTTCGTCACACCAATCACTAATATTATTCAGACTAGGATCGAAACTAGAAATAAAAAAATGTTGGTCAGATCTCACCCGATTATTGATGGAACGGATCGCGTCCACTATGCGATCCGTTGCGGTAATATCACTAGCTGCACCATGTTCCAACAAAGACTCTGCCATATGGCCTGCATGAAGCACGCTAGGCGGCGCAGACGACAGGGGTGGCGTACGTGACCGCGGCGCTTGCGCCGATCGCCCTAGCAACGGCGACTCGACGCGCTCGGCATGGCGCCGTGATGTCGGGGTCGTCTGGCGCCGGCCAGGCGGCGGCGACGCGCCACGCTTGGACGATTCATGTTGAGATACCCTCCGTTTACGCGATCGTTTCGACTGTACAAACGATGCTTGATCCTCTAACGTCTGCAAACGCGCTCGCATGACGTGCAGTTCCCGCTGTAGGTTGCTCTCCGGGGTCTGCGCACGATCCTGGTGTCTGCTATGTCGCTTACCTGGCTCACGGCTATGGTGACAACTTCGAGAGCGATCCGACATTTTAATTTTTAAAATAAGCACAAACCCAATTAACAAAAACAGAAATTAGATCGAATCCCACTTCTGATCTTGCAAACTAGATGGCAAGTTATTTTTTTTAAAAGACAAAACTCTAACGGCTACAATAGTAATTTTAATAAATCAAATAATAAACAAAACAAAAGAAAATGGCACGAAATTAGAAAAAATAAATGTCGGTCGCTACGACGTGTTGACGGTCCGATGGTTCTCGAGCGAAAAGGGGCGCGCTGTGTGACAGCGCTTCCTTTTATACGAATTGGTTCTCGATTTCTTATGTATTCACAATAATATATTTTTTAACATTTCCGTTTTATTATCATTTTTACATAATTGTCTAGTGGTAACGGCCGCGACTTACCGAGTTGTAGGTCTTAGGTTCGAACTTAGACAGGCGCTTTACTTTGTGTAAATTATTTAATCACCACTTCTTTTAAAACGGTGAAGGAAAACGTTGTGAGAAAACCTGTCTTAGGACCAATAAATTCGAAGACATGTGCACATCTACCAACCCGCCCCGAGTCCGCGTGGTGGAATACGGCCACTCCTTCATACAGAGAGGAGGCCTGTGTCCCAGCAGTGGGAACATTATAGGCTGATTATGCTTGTGTTATGTCTAAGGAAACTAAACCCGCTGCAATGAACGGCGCCAGCGCTAAGGCGACGGAGCTCGGCGCTCAGATCACCAAACAGGGTGAACTAGTCAGAGAGCTGAAAGGCAAGAAGGCTGAAAAGGTAAACACACACTACTGAAATTGACGCCATTTTGCCATTTAAATCTAAAAACTATTAATTCTAACTAATGTTATTTAACATGTGAAAATGATTGTGTTGTTTGTTACGCTCTCACGCTAAAACGGCTGATCGGATTTGGATGAAATTTGGCACCTGGGTAGACTATGACCTGAATTAGGACATAGGTTATAAATTTAAAAAGGATTGTTTTGTTTGTTACGCTCTCACGCTAAAACGGCTGAATGGATTTGGATGAAATTTGGCACCTGGGTAGACTATGATCTGAATTAGGACATAGGTTATAAATTTAAAAAGGATTGTTTTGTTTGTTACGCTCTCACGCTAAAACGGCTGAATGGATTTGGATGAAATTTGGCACCTGGGTAGACTATCATCTGAATTAGGACATAGGTTATAAATTTAAAAAGGATTGTTTTGTTTGTTACGCTCTCACGCTAAAACGGTCAGCGTCTTAAGCTACTGTTTCCTAGAAGAACGCTAAGCTGGCGGCCAGCGCCAGATCTGCCCTCACCGTACTTAGTCACGCGAAAAAGTGTCCATACTGCGAAAAGTCAGCTCGCACATGATTAATTTCCATAACAATCAAGTGAAGTGACTGCGCCATTGGTGGCGTGTCAGAGGTGTCAACGAAACAGAAAAGCGACCATCTTTTGTCGCGGTTAAGCGAATCTGACGATTTAAATCTATGCCGCTGTCATTATTTTCATGACAGCCACGGCCGTTAGCTTTAGACAATCACAATGAAACATCATAAGTTTACAAAATAAAATCAAACTTTTCTAACATAACACTTGTTGCAGGCATTAGTCGACACAGAAGTAAAGAAGCTCCTAGAACTAAAAACGTTGTACCAGTCGGAGACGGGCACAGCGTTCGCGCCGCCGGTACAGCCACGCGATCCTAAGCCTAAAGAGAAGAAGGACAAGCCTAAAGAGGCTAAAGACAAGCCTAAGGAGGCCAAGGCTAAAGAACAGGTGAGGGGATTGTGTAAATCATACATTTATTAATATTAAGTTCTTAAGGTTAAGCAGGTTAACCCGTTGGTCCCGGCTGTCATCCGTGGATCTTTGTTCCATTTCCCAACATAGTTGAGAAATGGAACTGCCAGCGTCGCGGCGTCGTGTGTTCCCTTCCACGTATAACCCGTCTGCCTTCAAAGCAAGAGTGAACTGGCATCTTCTGGGTACGCTCGTTCCATCATATACCTCATCCGTCGCTTTCCATCAGGCGAGATCGAGGTCAAGAACTGGCCCAATCAGCTATAATAAAAAAAAAAGATCAGTGAATCTTTTAAATCAGGGGTACCCAAGTTATAGACGTTCACGGGCCATTACAAATTACGACATAGACTGGCTGGCTGCAGAAACAAATAATATATAAACATACATACATAAACTCACGCCTTCTTCCCATGGGGGTAGGCAGAAACTATAGAACGCCACCTGCTACGCTCCTTACATACTCCTTTTGCTTCATTGACGTTCATACATCTGGTCATACACGCACGCCGGTTGCGAGTACTACGCACCTGAACTGAAGAACATCATTAATGAGGTCACTATATGTCTTTCTGGGGCGTCCCCTCCCGGCATTTCCACTCACTTCTGCCTAGTTGTACCGTTTGTTAGTCGCCTTTCATTCATCCTCTCAACATTACCAAACCATCTAAGCATACTCTTTTAAATTTTTGTCACTACCATCTTCCTTTAAACCGCACCGTTGCCTTATCACATCATTTTTCAGCCTATCATTTATAGTCACACCACACATGCTTCTCAAGGAACGCATTTCCACAGCATTTACTCTACTTTCATGCTTCTTTTGCCACATCCAACATTATCTTCCATACATAAGTATAGGCACCAGCACACCATACATATAAACACATAACAAATAAAAGATTCCAGGTGACATCATCCACATGTTTTTATTGTTTCTTCATTAATTTATATTTTACAATTCTGTCAATAGCAATGTCAACATTCGATTTAGCCAGACGCAGTGCGTGAACAAGTGACTTATCCGATAGTGAAGACCTACATATATTTCAATTTTCTAAAATTCATAGTTAAATTCGCACTTTCATAAAGATAAGTACTGGGGGGTAACCATAACCTCTTATAGCAGTATTACTTCAATATTACTTAGCGTGAGAAAGAGATGGAGCTATAAGTCCTGTATAGCTCTATCACTTTCCCACTGTGAAGTAATATTATAATAATACTGCTATAAGAGGTGATGGTTACCCCCCAGGCCACCATCGAACCCACTTTTAGGCCAAAATTGGTTAATCTGGGAAATCGCTCGCCTAGAAGCTTAAAGAATTCTAACCCAGTTTCTGTTCTGCCCTGCAGGGCTAACATGACAAGCGCGAGAACGCTCTCTTTCTCGATTTGTCGAAATTTGTCTACGATTCTGACGTCATCCGAATGCCTAACATGACCGCTATGCGTGAGTAAACTCGAGAAAGGCACTTTGACAGTTCTTTATCTCGCGACGAGAGACCGATGTAGCAAATTATTAAAAACAAATCATTTTTATTTTAGCAACATCGGCTCATGCGATAAATTTTACGCATGGAATTAGTATTTACTATAATGATTTTACATCCACCTCTATTAATTTATGTTGTAATTTTTTGTGTAACCGACCTTTTTTATTAAAATTGCATGCCGAAATTAAAATACAAAATGACGGAAACGAAAATGAGTGAGCCATTTTTGTTAGGGGAAAAACCTGTGGGTTCGCGTCACCAATATGTAAACCGCGTCACCGGCATACTAACCACGTCACAGACATCCTAGCCGAGTCACCGACATATAAACAGCATCCCTTGAATATGCAATCTGCGTCACCAACATGCTAACTGAGTCACCGACATGCTCAATGTGTCACCAACACGCTAACCGAGTCACCGACATGCTAACCGAGTCACCGACATGCTCAATGCGTCATCAATATGCTCAATGCGTCACCAACACGCTAACCGAGTCACCGACATGCTAACAGCGTCCCCTACCTGCTAGCAGCGTGCCCGACGTGCTGGCAGAGTCAACGACATGCTAACAGCGTCACCGTCATGCTAACAGCGAGCCCGACCTGCTAGCAGCGTCACCGAAATGCTAGCAGATTTGCGAAATGCCAATCGACTTACGCTGTGATAACCGCGTCACCGACAGTCTGAAAGCACTTGTTGACATGCAATTTGCGTCACCAACATGCACACCGCGTCACCGACATCCTAACCACGTCACCGACATGCAGACTACGGCACCAACATGCTACCCAAGTCACCGACATGCTAATGCTACGTGTGCATCAGACTGGCGTCGCGGAGCGACCTGTGTACGTACATGTATACGCATATATACTTATTCCAAAGTTTTAAGTTTTCATTTCTGTCACCAGTCCCCATGAACGCCATATTTTTTTTGTATTATAATTTTGTCTACTCTTCTCGTCGTCAAAATCGAGGACGACTAAATGACAGCAGAATCGAAGATTATCTCGTATTCAATTGTCAAAATTCGAGATAACTTAGGTGCCATGTTAGGGTTTGTCGAGAAAATATCGAGTTTGACAGAACGAGTCGAGTATTTTGTATGGCAGCGCTGTCAGAAAACGAGAAAATTGACAGAAATAGACAAAAATTACTCACGCGAGAGTGAGTAATTGTCGCGTGTGTCATGTTAGCCCTGCTGGTTTACATATTAATATTGTTGCGGCCCACGAAAATGCAAGTGGCGGGCCGTGCTTCGGACAGCCCTGTTTTAAATCTTTTTGTTTTTTATTTACAAAGGTCCTTTTGTTGTACCAATTGGTATAAATAAATTTGCAAGAAAAAATCATAAAGAAACCAGAACTTATCGCCTAACATGGCATTTGGCATGTCCGTCATGCCGAATGCATATTTTAGACGTTTCTTCTTTTCGTTTTGGTTGAATTCTACTTATATGTTTTCCGACTAGTATTGCTACGTGGACGGTTGTCTTTCGCCTCTTTCATTAATTTGAAACTCTAATAATAATGAATTGTATGAGCTTGAACATGGCATAACTCGATTATTCGGTAATCGAATTTTCACCGCAACATATTGCTAACCACATTGATTAAATTTTAACCCAAGTAAAACGTGTTAAATAATATTTTTGGAGATTCCAAAAATTAACATATTTTTAATACATACATGAACAAGACACAATGCTGACAAATGCGTGCACTGACTGGACAGGTCCACTCAATCTGTGCGGTTCTTTCATCAAAAGACCATTTCAGATACCAATCTACATGGTTTTCACATGATCAAGATTATGTCTGGACTTTAAAAGAGACTGTGACCTCTGAGTTTGTTTCGGCCTTTCTTCTCAAAGTAGTCAGATAGGAAACGTCGACGTCATCTAGTTTTAAAAAATATGATCGACGCGGCGACGTGTAAAAGTGTTTGTACAAACCTACTTACAGAAATAAAATCATTTATCATTTAAGAATAGCTTTTATGTATTTTCTATAGTTAAATTAAATATTTGTTTTAGTCCCCTAAGCCTGTCAAAGAGGACTCCTCATCAGGCGTGAAGAAGGTGACGCGGCTCGGTCTGGAAGCTAGCAAGGACACTGATCTACCGGAATGGTACTCTCAAGTCATAACCAAATGTAAGTGAATTATTGTATACCCATTCGTTATTTGGTCGTCACTTCACAGCGTTTACTGACACCATTATTAAGGTGGATCCGCGGTGGTAGCCCGCGAAATTAAAATTTAATTAATTAGAATCATTAATACATAAATTTGTTCCTTATGAACAAATCTCTTTTAAGAGGGGGAGGGGCTTGTGACTAAGTAATAACAGCCGCAAGGGTCAATCGATCAGGTTAAGCTACGCTTGCCGCGGTTGGTCCGTGGATGGGTGACCATCTTTACATACCAAGACCTCTCCGTGCCTCGGAAAGCACGTTAAGCCGTTGGTCCCGGCTGTCATTTGTAGATCTTTGACAGTCGTTACGGGCCGTCAGAAGCTCGAAAGTCTGACAACCAGTCTTACCAAGGGGTATCGTGTTACCCATTAACTGGGTTGTGGAGGTCAGATAGGCAGTCGCTCCATGTAAAATACTGGTATTCAGCTGTGCCGCCGGTAATGCTGGAAGCCGATCCCAACATAGTTGGGAAAAGGCTAGGCAGATGATGATGATGATGATGATGAACAAATCTCTTTTAAGGAACAAATCTAATTTAGAGAGATGTGATTATAATTCAGTAAATACCTACATATTTGTTACGGTCACGAATCATATTTTGATCAAGATACAACCTGACACTGACGCAGGTCAGTGTCAGGGTGAAGGAAAACATCGTGAGGAAACCGGCATGTCCTAAAACCTAAAATTCGAAGACATGTGACATCTACCAACCCGCACTGGGCCCGCGTGGTGGAACACAGCCCACTCACCCTCTCTAAGAGAGCAAGCCTGTGTCCCAGCAGTGGGATTATTATAGGCTGATTATGATGATCGTCTAAACAGAGACGGTGCAATTATTATTGTTGCTTCAATTTATTGCATGCTACTGGCAATAAAATCACACCGTGTGAATCAGCCTTTATAATATCTTCCAAATCTAGCTTTACAAGGTTTCTCAAACAGCAAATTTTAACAATAACTGGAAAGAACGGAAATGGCCGTGAAAAAAAGCACAGCTAACATTTGAAAGCAAGTTATTGCATTATAATTTATTAATAAAGTATCCTGTATTCATGAAAACAGCGGAGATGATAGACTACTACGACATCTCCGGGTGCTACATCCTGCGCCCGTGGTCGTACAGCATCTGGGAGTGCATCCGGAACTTCCTCAACCCCGAGTTCCGGAAGCTGGGCGTCAAGGACGGGTACTTCCCTATATTTGTGTCCAAGGTACGTTGTTGTTACTAGCTGACCCGACAGACATGGCCCTGTCCCAATAAATACACAAAATCCCATAGAAAAAAGAACTTTCAGTTTTTTTAAGTTACAATGAGGGTTTTCTAGCAGCACTGAGACGTCAGGTCAGGACCTGTCAAAAGTGTCAAAGTGCCTATATTTTCTTTAGTCGAGAACGAAATGAATGAATGAATGATGAACGACATCATATATTTTATTCATTGTCGAAACGGAAGACCTCTTGTCAAAGTGGCGCCACCTGCAGGCTTAGCATGACGCTTTGTATTTCTTCGAAGAATAGACAAGGCTCTTTCTATACAAAGTGACATTTCGTTTCTCCTTTTTTGACATCCCACCGTAGAAATCCTTCTACATAAAAAAGGACCTAGACAAAGATCGTTAGGAACGAAAGACAAGATGACAGATTGTAGAAGGATTAGAAATCTCCGGTGAGATGTCAAAAATGGAGAAACGAAATGTGACTTCGTATAGAAAGAGCCGTGTCTATTCTTCGAAGAAATACAAAACGTCATGCTAAGCCTGCTGGTGGCGTGAATTCTGATGAAAACCCTCATTGGTCTCAAATGTCATGATTTCATGAAAGAGTCATTCAATTGAACTCTTAAAACACTCTAAAAAAATTTATAACAATTTTATTGTACAATACCTACATTTTATGCGAATGAATGATTTGATTTGATTGATTTAACCAATTCTAACTCAGAGAGACGTATTAATGATTCTAATAATTATAATTCAGTAAATACATATTTGTTATGGTCGCGAATCATATTTTGATCAAGATACAACCTGACACTGACCTGCTAATTGCATAAAACTTAAGAAAATAGAACCCATCCGCATAAATATAATTATAAATAATACATATACATAACCATAAACTCACAAATGCTTTTCTTCCACAGGCCGCATTAGAACGCGAAAAGGACCACATCGCCGATTTCTCGCCCGAAGTTGCATGGGTGACCCACTCGGGTTCGTCAGAGTTAGCTGAACACATCGCCATCAGACCGACGTCCGAAACAGGCATGTACCCAGCCTACGCCAAGTGGATTCAAAGTCATAGAGACCTGCCCTTCAAACTGAACCAGTGGAACAACGTCGTGGTACGTATTTGTTACTCTTTGTCTTTATTTTACAAGCTTTTATTTAGTTTTTAGGGCTCCGTACCTTATAAGTAGAGATCGGATATTCGGATGCATATTCACCTAAAGTTGAGATGTTGGCTAATATGGAATGCGCTTTTGTATCGCAAAATCCCGCGGCTCTGGCAATACAAATTTAGGTTTCTGATTATAGAATCGAATGTATATTAACTTACTTTCAAATGTTAGCTTATATGGAATGCACTTTTATATCGATCGTAAAAATCCCGCTCGCCATTCCCGAATCGACAAATTTTATGTTTTTTTCTGACTAAATATGTAATTGGATGCATATGTACGAGGGTCATTCAATAAATACTTAGCCTACAAAAAGTAAACGAAAATTTTGGAAAAGTGGCAATTTATTTTTCAACAAAGTCTCCTTTTAGTTCGATACACTTAGCCCAGCGATGCTCCAACTTTTTTAACCCGTCCGAAAAATAGTTTTTGTCAAACTCTGCAAAATAGGCCTCCGTGGCGGCGATGATCTCCTCATTCGATCCATATCTATTCCCGGCGAGTGATTTTTTCAGATTAGGGAACAGAAAGAAGTCACAAGGGGCCCAATCTGGAGAATACGGTGGATGGGGCAACAATTCGTAGCGTAATTCGACCATGGCAACGGCAGACGTGTGAACCGGTGCGTTGTCGTGGTGAAACAGCACTTTTTTCTTCGCCAGATGGGGTCGTTTTTTCTTTAATTCGGCGTCGAATCGGCCCTAAGCCCTGTAATTTTTTTACCCTTCTCGAGGTAATCGATGTAGATCACACCTTGTGAATCCCAGAAAACGGTGGCCATAACTTTTCCGGCCGATTTTACAGTTTTCGCCTTCTTTGGAGCACGTTCCCCGGTCTGGATCCATTGTTTTGATTGCTCCTTGGTCTCTGGTGTGTACCAGTGGATCCAGGTTTCATCGACGGTCACAAAACGACACAAAAACTCCGCTGGATTCCGCTTAAACAGCGCCAAACACGTCTCCGATGTGGTCTCACGGTTGCGCTTGTTTTCTGGTGTGAGTAAACGCGGCACCCATCGCGCCGACAGCTTTCTCATGCCGAGTTCCTCGTGAAGAATATGATGCACTGTTCCTTCTGAAATGCCTACAGTCTCAGCTAGCTCCCGAACCTTCAATCGGCGATCTGCAAATACGAAATCATGGATTTTTTTAATGTTTTCCTCCGTAGCAGCTGTTTTCGGTGCACCTGGACGTGGTTCATCAAAAACCGACGTACGGCCACGTGCAAACTCGTTGAACCAATTCTTGACGGTGGCCATCGATGGAGAAGAGTCACCGTACACAGCATCCAAGCGCTCTTTGATTTCGATGCGCGTTTTCCCTTCCCAAAATAGGAATCGAATCACCGAACGATATTGCTCTTTTTCCATTTTTGTAAAACCGATCGACACGTTCGCTTCCATAAGTTGTCAAATTAAAACAAATGAAGGGATTGGAATGAAAATTTGAAAAAAGAATTAAAAAAGAATGTGCTACACTGTGGTAAAACTCTTTTGAAACTACAGCGCCCTCTGGCGATGAGGCTAGGTACTTATTGAATGCACCTCGTACCTACTTAATATTATGATGTAAAGTAGGTAGAAACATTAATTTTAAATAAATAAACATGCAATCCAATAATCCCGGGTTTTTTTTTTAATAAATATTTGTTTAGAAGTCGCTTCCATACTATACACCGGACTAGTTATGCATGCCCGTTGTTCGTGGCCTCTGTTAAAAAAAAATATTTTTAGAAGCCGCTTCCATACTTTCATAGCAACAAATTAACTTTGGGTAAATATGCATTTGAATATCCGATCTCTGCTTATAAGATAAAAACGGAACCCTTATACTCGTAGGATAACTCGTGTGTCTGCCTGTCCGTCTGTCACAGCCGATTAGTTCCGAATCTATTGGATTGATTAAGTTGTAATTTGGTATACATATGAATTTATTACCCAAACACGTATGAATACGCACACGTACGCACACACATACGCACACATACGCACACATACGCACACACGCACACACTTTGAATATGGGGGTCATTTTTGGGATACAAATTAGAAAAAAAAAGTATTACAAACTGTATCGTGTGACATATTAAATGAAAGGGCATACTATGAGGGTCTCCAGTATTTTTTTTATAATTTTAAGATAAATAGTTTTAAATTCTAATTATGAAAATTGACCATTCCCCCTCCCCCCTTATCTCCAAAACTACTGAGCCTAATTTTTTGAAAAAATACAGAAAATAGTTCTGTACCTATAGATTACAGGAAAACCTATAGGAAGTCTATGGTCTTAAAATAACATGGTAAATCTAAGGGTGTAATTACTAGAGACAAAATTTTTATAAGCTGTATGTGTGTTGGGCACCTATAAGTATCGTCAGCATATTAATAAGATGAAATATTTTTAAACAATACTACACAAACACATACTCACTCACGCCTTCCTCGCATGGCAGAGGTAGAAACTATAGAACGCCACACAGTGGAACGAATGTATGGGAGCGGTTGGACGTAGACATGTCCGAAAAAAAAGAGTAAAATTATGCCAAACTAATGATGCCATCTTATTCGATTACTTAATGCCTTCATAACTTGTGGTGATGAATTTCTTCATAACTCCCATATTTCGGGAGTAATTTGAGAAAATGTGAAATTTTACTATGAAAATGAGTGTATCGAGCTCTCTCCCTCCTGATTCCGGGCTTGTTTCAAGTAGCGGTCTCTAATATCATAATGCTAATACTAAGAGCTATATTTAATACTAAGACACATAGTGCGCCAAATGTGCACTTTCTGGGATAAAGAGTGATGTTTATTTTATAACACAATTTTTTTATTTTTTGTTTATTTTGTTGATTAAAACCGTTTTTCTAAAGGTTTACCTTATTACAATAACATTTCTGAGCAGCCAATTAGAGAAGATATAAGCTAATTAGGATATATAATTAGGGACTTAAGGTTTACATATAAAACTGATGCACTAATGATTACTGATAAGAACATTGCTATTATTTAATTACTAAATGGCTCTTAATACACTAATTTAGCATGCATCATTTACTAATTATAACAATAACTAATTACCTTGCAATATTTAACAAAGGATACCTGGGATACCTGGATTTTATATAAATAGGTCACTATTAGTAACTTTAAAATCAGTGTTGATTTACACCTCGTTGTATCCAAGCTAATCTCGCAATGTATTTTCCAAATTTTAATACAAATCTTGATATTCACGTTGCTTTATGCGCACGCGCACATAAAGATTTACGCGACTTTAACTATTTGTTCAGTGTTTTAAAAGATAACAGTTGTGTTCAGTTATGTGAAAGTGCTGAAACAAGTTTAAAAGACTGGTGTCGTCGATTTTGCTACCGCATTTATGCAAAATGGACACAGTCTGGAAGAAGCACAGATAAGTTTCGGAAGAAACATGAGATTTGGCTACAGGCTGCAATTCAATGGCCGGAATTACAGAATGAAAATATGGAACCTTCTACAGAAAATATAAGTGACGTCATCGAGCCCATAATTTCTCCTGCTAAATCTGATGCTTCAACTTGTACACATCCTAGTCCTCGTAAATCTTTTGAGGACCTTAGTAACCGGCAAAAAAGAAGACGCACTGAAGATAGTCTTTCATGCAGCAGTAGCAGCGCTGAAATTATGTTTTCGGCCGAAAGGGCGCTTCAAAAGGCAGGACAAAGCGATACAGCTTATGTTATGAAATACTTGACGGAGAATCCAGAAGAGGCCTCAAAAATCAAAGCCTTCATTGAAGGTAAATCAATTCAGGTACGGGAAATATCCCCTTTGAAGGCATTGGCTCTTTATGTATCGATGAACTTATCGAAATGGCGCTATAACACTCTTCGGGATTTCAACACTCAAGAAGGAGCTCTTCAATACCCGAGTTACTACATGTTGGTTAAAGAAAAAATTAAGTGCTATCCGGCCAAAGAAGATCTCACAGTTACAGAGAGCTCTGCAAAAATCAAATTACAAGCCTTGATGGATTTAACCTCAAGAAGACTTATTAGGTCGTTAGAAACCCCTGTTGATCCCAATCAACAGCTCGTATTGACCAGCAAATGGGGTTTTGACGGATCATCTAGCCAAAGCATTTATCATCAAAGGACGAGTGAAGATGAGCAAATCGATCTTGCTAGTAATTTTATGATTAGTCTTGTACCACTGCGGCTCGTCTCAAAAGGTGTAACAATTTGGGAAAACGAGCGACCATCTTCCACTTCATTTTGCCGGCCAATATTGTTTAAGTTTATAAAGGAAACCAAAGAAAATGTGCAGAGAGAGATGGCTGAAATCGAAGCAGAGATTGAAGCCTTAACTCCATCCACCATCACTGATGGAATTAGTGTCAAACACCAACTGCTGTTGACAATGATTGATGGTAAAATTCATTCCATTATATCCAATACAGCAGCTTCAGTGTGTGACATATGCAAGGCTTGTCCTAAAGAAATGAATAATTTAGAGTTAATCAAAGATAAACACGCAAACGAGGACATGTATAAATATAGCTTAAGCACCCTTCACGCTTGGATTCGCTCAATGGAATGCTTATTACACATTTCCTACAAATTAGACATAAAATCATGGCAAGTAAGGGGTGATATAGCAAAAAGGCAAGTTGATGACAGGAAGAAAAGAGTTCAAGAGGCTGTAAGAAGAGAAACGGGCTTACTTCTCGATGTTGTGAAACAAGGCAGTGGATCCACCAACAATGGCAACTCGGCAAGGAGATTTTTTGAAAACTACACTAAATCTGCTGAACTGACCGGAATAGATGCTATGCTTTTAAGAAAAATCTGTGTGATCTTGCAGTGTATTTCATCAGGAGAGAAGATCAACGTAACTAAATTCCGAGAGTTCTGCTTTGATACTGCTAAGCTTTACGTGGAGTTATACCCATGGTATTATATGCCTTCTTCACTTCATAAAATTTTAATGCATGGGCCAGACATAGTTCAGAACATGTCAATTGTGCCCATTGGTTTTCTATCCGAAGAGGCATCTGAGGCTAGAAATAAAGATTTTAGAAAATATAGAGAGGGGCATTCTCGAAAGCATAGCAGTATCTCATGCAATGAAGATATTATGCACAATCTTTTACTGTCTTCTGATCCACTTGTTACAAGTATCCGTCCAAAAGGAAATAAGTTTGTAAAAAAATCTTCTTTTAAGGAATTTTATGAGCTTACGGATTCTGAGAAAAGTGATATCGAATTTGTTAACATAAATGATTTAGCGGACATCGATTCTGAATTTGAATTAATTGATGATGATGATGATGACGAAGATAATTAAATGATGTTATTGTTTTAAAATGTGTAACTTAGTAAATTAGAGCTTACATCTTAATTATTTATTGTACTTTTAATGAAACTAGGTAATTTATTATCAACTTACTTAAAAGTCATACTCTCATCAGTTCTTGTGAATATTTTTGTTAATATATATTTCTGTATATATATAATATATTTATAGACCTCTTAATAAGTCTGTCTGCGGTTTAAAGTAAATACAAATGGGGAAAAAACGTTTTTTTTTTTTAAATTTTCATTTCCTTTTATCCCAGAAAATGCACATTTGGCGCACTATGTGTCTTAGTATTAAATATAGCTCTTAGTAATAGCATTACGATATTAGAGACCGCTACTTGAAACAAGCCCGGAATCAGGAGGGAGAGAGCTCGATACACTCATTTTCATAGTAAAATTTCACATTTTCTCAAATTACTCCCGAAATATGGGAGTTATGAAGAAATTCATCACCACAATTTATGAAGGCATTAAGTAATCGAATAAGATGGCATCATTAGTTTGTCATAATTTTACTCTTATTTTTCGGACATGTCTACGTCCAACCGCTCCCATACATTCGTTCCACTGTGCGCCACCTGCTACGCTCCTTACGTACTCCTTTTGCTTCGTTGACGTTCATACATCTGGTCATACACGCACGCCAGTTGCGATTTCTACGCACCTGATGTTTTTGAAGAACATCATTAATGAGGTCACTATATATCTTTCTGGGGCGTCCTCTCCCGGCATTTCCACTCAAACCTGCCTTGTAATACCTTTTAAACAATACCGGTCGACCGTGATCTAATTAGTTACACAATTAGTCCGAAAACAGGTCGCCAATAACATGTTTCTCCAGCTATTTTACTTCAACACTGACACTTGTAATTTGTTTATAATATCGGACGATTACATATAAAACATCTTAATAATATGGTATCTAAATAAAAAATATCACATTTTTATTAATGTTATAGAGATGGGAGTTCAAGCAGCCGCAGCCATTCCTGCGCACGCGCGAGTTTTTGTGGCAGGAGGGCCACACGGCCTTTAGGCTGCAGGAGGAAGCAGCTGAAGAGGTGCTGCAGGTCTTAGGTAAATCATCATCACCATCTGCCTATAGCAGTGCCTGCTGGACAAAGACCTTTTCAATTCACCACGCGACGTCAGCGACGCCGAGTGCTTGACAGAGCTTCTCTCATTGAACCATTGTTTTTTTCATTCAGTTAGTTTTAATCATAGTCTGGCAGTTTGAGTAATTTATGCGGCCTACCCAAATGTTCTTTCTTTGGTATTGTTTATCGTATCGTTGAGCTCCTTAAGTTCTGAGTTGAGCTGCACGATTACTGACAATTGCGTGCACTGACTGGACAGGTTCACTCAATCTGTATAGTTTTTTTCCTCAAAAGACCAGGTCAGTCACCAATCTACATGGCCTTCATATGATCTGACCAAGATTATGTCTGGACTTTATAAGAGACTGTGAGCTTTTGAGTTTGTTTCGGCCTTTCTTCTCAGAGTAGTCAGATAGGAAACGCCGAACTCATCTAGATTTTAAAATATGATTGAGGTGTAAAAGTGTTTGTACAAACCTACTTACAGAAATAAAAATCATTTATCATTACTAAGTAAAAATCCTTGATTAATGTCTATTCTATTTTTAATATATTGGAAGCAAAGCTGGTGTCAGCTATTCTGCCAATGTCTAAAGTGAGTTGAGGAGACAAGTGTGCAAGATAACAAAAATCAATAAAATATAAAAAAAAAAGATTGATGTAGTTGAACACAATGTGAATCTTGTTGCATTAGTACGGGACTGAAACAAACTAAAAATATATATATATAACATAACATCACGCCTTGTTTCCTCGAAGGGATGGGCAGAGTTGTACAGTCGCCGTCAGATATATTGTAGCAGACAAGATGACCAAATACTTCTGAACAATTTAAAATATCAATAAGTTCCATACACTACAAGTTACCATAAATATCTGAACATTCATTAATTCATTAATATCTGAGCAGATGCTTGTCAATAATTGCTATACACACAACTAACCAAAAATATCTGAAACTTACAACGTCAAGTGTATATTACTTATTGACATTTTAAATTGTTCAGAAGTATTTGGTCACCTTGTCTGCTACAATAGGTATATCTGACGGCGACTGTACCTGTAGTACACCGAAATTTCGCCAGTTATGTTTTTTAAGTCCCATGTAATAGGGGGCGAGCCAATTGCCATCAACCGGGCACAAATCCAGACTCCGGGCTACTACTGAGAAATTCTAGATAGAAAAACCCAATAACACTTTGCCCGACACGGGAATCAAACCCAGGACATATATATATATATATTATATGTTATTATGGGCCACCACTGACGGCAGTGGTAACGGCCGCGACTTACGAGCTGTTGTAGGTCGTAGGTTCGAACCCAGACAGGTGCTTTACTTAGTATAAATAATTTCATCACCACTGCTCTCAAAACGCTAAGGAAAACATTGTGAGGAAACCGGCATTTCCTTAGAACCAAAAATTCGAAGACATGTGACATCTAAAAATGCATGTTTATTAACAAGTTCAGCAGTCAAAACTGAGTAGTAAACTAAATAAAAATGACTCATAACGAATATTTAAATGGTTAAATAAATATTGAGCAATAAAATGGCTTAACGGGCAGTTAAGAAATCGGAATTAGTCGGTAAGACATCTAACTTGGAAGTAGAGCTCGCCAGCCGCTGACGCGGCACTGTTCGCCTCGCTCGCTCGGCTCGCGCGCGGTTGTTCACAATTCTAACCTAATCCAACCCCTTTGGTCGGGGTGCCCTGGCTTAGTTACAGCGAGTCTGCAACCAATTCGGCTCGCGCGTAGTTCAACCTGACCTTTGAACTGCCGAATATTTGGCTAACTGCCCATTCCAATATTTTTACTGGTGACTGGCTGCTTGAGTATTTTTTATACTGACATTGTAGGAGGAAATAACCGACCACCACCGAAAAAAAAATTACTGCCCCTTAATTTTTCAACTGATCTTAAGGGGACTACAGGACCTAAACGCAAATTTTGTAAGTTTTATAATGCCTAAAAGTATATGATCCACTGCAGTAAACAAAATCAGAAAAATATATGATATTCTTCAGGATATATGCTAGGTAGATAGTGTGTTGAAAACATAATATAACTAATTTGATACGATAGAAAAAAATCACGAACGTACCTCTAAAAATTTCTTTTAACGATTAAAAACCATACTAATATACGTGCAATCATTCTGATTTTATGTCCGATTATTCTACAAACAACATATTAGCATAATAGTGTTTTATTTTTTTAATCAATCTATAGCTTTTTTGTAAATCGATAATTGCTTCATATTTTGCACTAAATTACCAGCGTTGTGTCATCGCGCTTCTCTTTCTTTTCTATGCAGTCCGACAGTGACCGCGCTTTAGGTGTTGTCGGCCTCTTAATAAACTCTCAAATGTTTAAATAACATTTGCAAAAACTATGACCCTAATGCTACGCGAACTTCACTTCGCGCGCTCTCTCTCGCACACCGCTCGACGTCTCGCTGCACAACAGAGAGCGCACGAAGTGTAGTTCGCGTTATCGCGACAATGTAACCGGAGCATTATAAATGCGAAAGTAACTTTATCTGTCCGTCCGTTACCTTTTCAAGCCTTAATCACTGCACGGTACACATTTTCCCCGATAGTACGTTCCCGTGAGATTATTTCCGACGTCGACGGCAAAAGCTAAACCTGCATATTGTTTTTTTCCGGTTATTAATATAGCTATTACGTCTGTACAGATCTGTACGCCCGTGTATACGAAGAGCTGTTGGCCATCCCGGTGATCAAGGGCCGCAAGACGGAGAAGGAGAAGTTCGCGGGAGGATACTACACCACCACCGTGGAGGCCTACGTACCGGCCAGTGGCAGGGCTATACAGGTACTTACATCAATCTTTAAATTCTACCGTAGAAATATATTACCGCAATGTTTTAAAAGAACTCCAGTTTCGACGTGTCTGTTCCAAAAGTTTCTGATCTCTGAAGAACCCTTGTTCAGGTATTACCACGTTTTCCAACAATTATTTTTTGAATAACATTGTTAAATTGTAATTGAAAAATCATCGACGAAAAATGAGGTTGTAAAATTAACCTCGATAATTGTCAAATGAAAAACATCTACAACATTATTTTTTGGTTACCCTAAACCCAAAAAGGGGTCATTGTACTCATCATTTTGAACAACTTTTTCTATGGGACCAACCTAGATATCATGAACAAAAAATTTGCTGTTCCATACATTTTATCGATTTAAGTGAACACAAATGTATGGAACAGCTGTTTTTTTTTTCGCGATTTCAAGGCTGGTTCCATAGAAAAAATTGTTCAAAATGATGATTACAATGACCCCTTTTCGGGTTTAGGGTAAACAAAAACTAATGTTGTATAAAGTGTATTGAAGTTGCACTTTCGGTTTTAAGTATTCTAATAAACAAATCAAAGCACTCAGTTTGTAAGTGGCACTAGAAATCGGCACCCACAGGACAATTTCACATCCATTAGTTTACATTTTCATTAGATGGTTTTGGAAGTTCTGCTACTTAACTTTTTTACGTAATAAAAAACGCTCTCAAGTCTTTCTACTACAGACAGCATAAGACTTCAAATTGAGTACTAAGCCGATACACAAATTCTACGGCTATATTGTCGCGATAACGCGAACTTCACTTATCGCGCGCGTTATCGCGACAATGTAACCGTAGCAATAGATTTCGTACCAAAAGTTAAGTTGAATATAACATCACAGCAGTTTTTCCCCGAAGTGTTAAGTAGAGATACACTTATAAACATGGCACACCCACATTTAATTCAATTTATTCCATATAAAAGTAACAGTAGGTATTATTATAAAAGAAAATAGAGGCTGTAGCTCTAAGGCTGCCTAAAGTTGTAAAAATTTACGAAAGATGTATAGTAGGTTGTTATACAAGGGTCGAAAGGAATCAATTTCCAAACGAGGTGTTTAGACGCTCGAGCGCACCGAGGGCAGCTATAGTACGCGTAGGAATTAATGATTTTCACCCGTGTTAAACACTCTAATTTTCATTTCGAAAGTAAAAAATAGTAGTTTGGTCAACATTTCAGAATCGCTTGAACTCATTTTTAATAAAATATTAGTATATAAAACCGAGATTTTGAATTTCGGTACAGCTTACCGAGTTAGTATCCCGCCAAATTATATAGTCTTGTGTAAATTCCTAGACACCGCCGCGGGCCGTCCCGCTTAATAGGTATTTATTTTAATTCACTCTGGCTGTTTAAACGCTCACAAGACCACAGCGTTTTAAAAAAAAAATAATTGATATTTTTTTAAATTATGTAAATGTTTTCGTAGCCGACTACCTAACAAATTTAGTTCTATATTTTAAATTCATTCCCGCCCTAGAAAGGGAAGCAAGCTATGAGTCTCTCGCCCAAAAGTGGGGAGCAGCGTCTTCCACCCGCTACTCGGATCAAACAAACACTACTTTCCGAGTATGCAAAATGAAATAAGTAGAAGATTGTGTCACAAGGCAGCAAAATAATGTATTGTGGGCGAGAGCGATTGTTTGAATCCAGAGCGAAGCGAACGATTCTAGAGTAGAATCCTAAGCGCAGCGAGCGATTCAAAGTACGTCGTTCAGGGTTAAATAATTTTGGTACCGTGGGGCACACTCTGCTTTTCATCCTATGAGAAAAATAAAGAGATGCTTTTAGTAGTGACGAATATTTATATTTACATATCCTAATTACAATTTTATATTAAAACTAGCTGCGCCCCGCGGTTTCACCCGCATAAGTCTCGATCCCTTGAGAATATCGCGATAAAAAGTTTCCTATCTGTTAATCCAGGTTATATACTGTGTGCCAAATTTCATCCCAATCCATTCTGTTGCTTTTGCGTGAAAGAGTAGCAAACATCCATACATACATACATACATACATACACACTCACAAACTTTCGCGTTCATAATATTAGTAGGATGAAATTAAAATTGTGTTTTATTTTAACAAAAAGTAGTGAAAAAACAAATAAGTAGTTCCCGCGTATTTTTTTAAATTTGGTTTTAACCAATGCCACGTCGGCAGGTACGCTTTTTTATTACCGGCCAGGACTTTATCGAAGCGAATTGTGTTCAAACTTTTTAATGAAATAGTGTTCCAAATTCAAAAGTCATTTCGTCACTGTTATTAAGTGCGCCGAAATGACCCATTTTACTCGCACTTATCGAGGAACCCTTCACCTCTTTTCGAATAGATGGGACGAAAAAGATTTTTACAGTATCGTTTATTATTGTCAGGGAGCTACGAGCCACCACCTGGGCCAGAACTTCTCCAAGATGTTCGAGATCGTGTATGACGACCCCGACACGCAGGAGAAGAATTACGTGTTCCAGAACTCGTGGGGTATCACCACCAGGACCATCGGTATGTTAGCCATCATAAAGTTAATAAAGAGAAAGAAAGAATAAGTACTAGATTCTTGGAAATAACGCTGTTTTTTTACAGAAATATGAATGTAGGTGTTCCTTGTGACAACGAGGAAATTTTTTCTCAAAGCAAGAAAAAATAAATCTTTTAAGACATCTATGATTTGTGTATAAATCTGTTCTTAAAACAATTTTTTTAAATAATCGCCACTCCTCAGGTGTAATGGTCCTCGTACACGGCGACGACAAAGGCCTGGTCCTCCCTCCCCGCGTGGCCGACGTGCAAGCCATCGTGGTGCCTTGCGGCATCACAGCATCCAGCTCTGCGGAGGAAAGAGTCAAACTCATGGACTCTTGCAAGGAGCTCGTGAACGCCCTGGTCGCGGCAGGACTGAGGGCCGAAGGAGATTACAGGGATAACTACTCGCCTGGGTGGAAGTTTAATCATTGGGAGCTTAAGGTATGGTGTATGGTTTTTATTAAAACTTTATACAATTTTAAAAATAACTGTATAAACGTGGACTTAAGCCTTAGGCTTTCTCTACCTGTCTACTTTAAGGTGATGCAGAGACAAAATATATTAGGTGCAACATGATTGAAAATTAACTTGAAAAAAAAATATTTTCTTAGGGTGTCCCAGTCCGCGTAGAACTGGGTCCTAAAGACATGTCTCGTGGCGAGGTAGTGGCGGTGCGTCGTCTGACGGGCGAGAAACTCACGCTCAAGCGAACTGAGGCCGGCAAGAAGCTGGTTGACCTGCTGGAGAAGACGCACCAGGAGATGTTTGACAAGTAAGGAGTAAATAAGGAGATTTCTAACCAGTAATGTTAATTATGTACTGTGTAAATTAAAATTCATATATGATAAGTCCATAATTTTTAAACGTCTACCTACTAAATTTATAATTTTAACATTTAAACTTTTATTTAGGGCGACTAAGGAGCGTGACGCGAAAATATCCATGGTGACGAAATGGGATGACTTCACGAATGCTCTGGAGCGCAAGCACATGCTACTGGCGGCATTCTGTGGGGAGATCCCTTGCGAAGACAATATCAAGAATGACAGCACCAGGCAAGTTACTTATTTTTTTTTTTGTCTTTATTCTGTCCTAATGCTTGGCAAAGTATTTGCCTTCCAAATATCTCTATTTTGTGGGCACACAAACGATCTGATCAGGCCTGATCAGATCGTTTGTGTGCATTTAGTCTAGTCTAGCGTTTAGTCCCGGGTGGAAATGATAATGATATATGTCACAGTTTCGGCGTTCTTTATAATTTAAATCCACAATTAAACAGCACTATGTTCAATCATGACGTATTTTTTTGTCACTTTAAGATGACAGTGGCGTACCTGGCACGGTTTTTTAAAATGTGCTCGCCTCTGCTCTAGAGGTGTGCCACCGATATTTATTAATAATAGGTATTTTAGGCGTGAGTTAATTTATAGGGCGTGAGCGTGGGGGGATGCCCCCCTCTCACCTGGCACCACTTCCATGAAAAGGTAATGCACCGTTCTTGAGAAAAACAAATTATTGTTAACTTACAATAATTTGTTTTTCTCAAGAACGGTGTGTATTCAAAAACGTAAGCGTTCCGCGGTAATCAGGTGAGGATTGTGGCGAAAAAGGCTCACCGCGTAATCCTTACCAAGACACCTGTTTATCTCTGGTATCCCTTAATGACTATACCAGCCGTTTGCTTGCACTGAGTTGAGGATTGTGTGGAGACGTTCACGCCACAATCCTCACTAACTTATAGCTATAACTTCGGAATCATAATGCGACTATTTTTTAACCTTGGTGACTCTTTATGACTATTTCTTGACTAGTTTTTGGGGTTCTCAAAATTGAATTTCATGAAGTTTTCAAAAGTGATTAGTGTGTGTGGTGGGACACCCAAACGATACTAAATTTTTACCAATTGTTATTAATATTGAATAGTAAAGGAACAGCTCTATTTGAAAATTTTCCGCGTGTGACGTCATGGGATTGTCATGATTAGATGACTGTGGCGCAAGGAACATATTTACTCTAGGGAGAAGAATGACAACTACGAACAAATAAAATGGTACGGTTTTTGGCGCCTCCTGGTGGATGCCCCCGAAAACTCGCGAAAGCGGGATATTCAAAATCGCATTTCTTTGAGATACTTATATACAAGCCTGTCCACGAAAGCAGAACTGGGAAACTGTAACCGATGTTAAATTATTGTGCAATTGCACAGGTAACAATTTTCCAGCTCCGCTTTGGTGGTCAAGCAGCCCTATTGATGAAATTAACATAAAAAGGTAAATACGAGAAAATGTATTCTTGCTTGTTGAATACTTTGAACAACAAAATCATAAGTTAGTGGTTGATTTTTAAAAGTCAAAGACTACTAAACGTCGTTAATGGTGAGAATAACACTTATCGTTGCAAAAAGAGAATTCACAAGAAATAACATCTAAAGTAATAGGAGAAAATGTATTCTTGCTTGTAGAAAACTTTGAACAACAAAATCATAAGTTAGTGGTTGATTTGTAAAAGTCCAACTCAACATCGTTAATGGTGAGGATAACACTTAACGTTGCAAAAAGAGAATTCACAAGAAATAACATCTAAAGTAAATAATTACGTTCCTAGATTATCATACGCTTACGCCGGCAGACATTTTTCTTGTGAACTGGGGCTGCCAGGTGTATTTAACAAAATCTTACCCACTAAATTTTATTAAATTAATTTTAGAAAATAAGTAGCCTCCGCGCTCTGCCCGAAGCGTTGCAGTAAATTAAATTAATTATTTATTTCTGTATTGGCAGGATTGGATAACTCTTTTGTCTATTTATAAGTTCAAACTTAGGCTATAAGAGCGTATATCTATTATATTATACATACATTATATTTTTATTTATACAATTTTAATAATGAACATTGATTACATTAACCGAAATAATAAATCGGCTAACTTGTTGGTTAACAAATAAAACAAAAATGTAGATAAAACTACCAAATGGTAGCTTTTTAACATTTATGAACCTTTTTAGTTTATGTTATGTTGCCATCCTTGAAAACGTCATTATTGAAGACCGAAGTTTTTAGGTCTCACATAATAGAGGAGAACATGGCAACATAGGTCTAGCCCCCGTAGGCATTCCTAAGTTTACCCAATGAGACGACCCCGCCTGCTGTGGCGTTCCAGGCACAGACAATATGACAGTGTGATGGAGATGGGCATTACAGTCATTATGATTTATCGATAATCAACTGACACCGACATTTGATGAGCAGAGGGCTCAGTATTATAAAATTTTCATTTCTCAATCATAAAACTACAATATCAAAAGTTTTATTTATTTATTGTAGAATAATTTAAATGAATTAAATATAACGTAGGGCACACGTGTCATGATATGGTGACTGTGGCGCTGAGGGCAATATGTTTTTCGAACTTTATAATTGGTATTAGTTTTTGTCATCCTATGTTAATATAGATGAAATACATATAAAGAAAGAAGTTCAATTAATATAAATTAGGATGAGTCAAGGAACGTATTTAGCAAAGGAAATAAAAAAAACAATGTTGTTTTATGAGCTTTATTTACGTATAAAAGTCTGTCATGTAGTCATGACCGTGGTGTGCTGGGCACATTTTAGTTTGTCATCTATTCATGACTGAGGCGGTCAAAAGGTTTAAATTTAATTGTAGAATTTCAGAATTACCTGTTTTTCTTTGATTTTGTGACCAACATAATTAGTCTTAACTATGATCATTTTACACAGGGAGGATGACCCAACAACTGAGGTGAAGGGTCCAGCGGCAGGAGCCAAGTCCTTGTGCATACCATTCAAGCAGCCGCGTGAACTCACTGCCAGCGACAAGTGCATCCACCCCGCTTGTAACAACAAACCTAAGTTCATTACAATGTTTGGAAGAAGTTACTAATAAGTTTCAATTAAAACAAGTGTAACTTTTATACGAAATATAATTTATTGTTTATTTTGTTGTTTCATTACATTGTTTTTGTGTCATAAAAAGTATACAGTAAACAAAATAGTGACATTATTTTGTTTATGATATTCAATATTAAAGCAATTTATACAGTTTTTAATTATACAACATGATGTATGGTAATTGTTATAAATTATCAAGGCGCACATATTATATTTGTATTGGGTCACAAGCAAAACTTCATGTACACCTTGGTTGGTTGCCACTCTGTTGCATGTCTCCTATTTTATCAATGATCACCACCCAAATCGTTTGAGTCTGAAAACGTATGGACACTATCTTCCAACACCTGAATTCTTCTTTGTTTTGCATTCAGCAATGCACACTTTCCCTATAGGTTCGTTTCTAATTTGGTTGTAATATCTACAAACTCTTCTAATTCCGTTTTGCATTTTGTTAGTTCCGTAGTAATGGTATCATTTTCCCATTCAAACTTTCAATTGAGGTTCTCAGTTTTCTATTTTCTTCCAATAAAATATCTAGTATTAAGTCTTTTGACTCTACACACTTGTCGAGATGTACTAGTACGGAACCGTGAACTAGAAAAATAGATCCCTGCAGGTCCTCAAATCTCTTTTTCCAAGTAAAATTTGCTAACTCACCATTTCTATATACTTATAACGAAATCTTATTTTACGTCGTTACGAGCACAATCTAAATATTTCTTTACGTGTCTGTGGGTTTATATCGGTTTTCGGTCTCTTCACAGCAATCTATGATTATACAACATAATGTATGGTAAACTGTACAAAGTAGGATTGTGTAAGCTTATCAAGGTGCACATATTATATTTGTATTGGGTCACAAGCAAAACTTCGTCTACAGCTTGGTTGGTTGCCACTTTGCTGCATGTCTGTCTATTTCATCAATGATCTCCACCCAAATCTTTTGAGTCTGAAAACGTATGGACACTACCTTCCAACACCTGAATTCTTCTTTTTTTTGCATTCAGCAATTGTACAAACTTTCCATATAGGCTTGTTTCTAAGTCGGTTTTAATATCTACAAACTTTTCTAATTCTGTTTTGCATTTTTTTAGTTCCGTAGTAATGGTATCGTTTTTTTCATTCAAACTTTCAATTGAGGTTCTCAGTTTTCTATTTTCTTCCAATAAAATATCTAGTATTAAGTCTTTTGACTCTACGCTCTTGTCGAGATGTACTGGTAAGGAACCGTGTTCTAGAAAAATAGATCCCTCAAATCTCTTTTTCCAAGTAAAATTGGCTAACTCGCCATTTCTATTTATAACGAAATCGTATTTTACGTCGTTACGAGCACAATCTAAATATTTCTTTACGTGTCTAATATATTGGTTTTCGGTCTCTTCACAGCGGTCGCAATATTTTTTTGCAGATTCATTAGTAAATTTCCCTGACCAAGTAACGTGGCCGTCAAATATCTTTATGTGAAACAAGTCATCATCGTTATGTTTCCAAAGAAATTTTACGTATAAGGTTTTACCTTCTATATCGAATTTTGTAATGGAGGTAGTATTTAATACTTCAGGATCCATTTTCATGAAAAAAAAAAACCATGTATCTGAAACTGGGTGGGTCACTGCATGCCGATTTGATTTATTTACACTTTTGTTGACGTGGTTCTATTGCTGGTGAGGTAATTGTTTGCCACAGAACACATAACCTGACGGGTTGTTTGCACAGAAATTGTACCTACTGTTCATCTGTTGACTGACTGACGTGAGGACAAGATGACAGCAACTGTCACTTTTGGTACTTCAGTACCTATATGGAATTAGTAAGTACTTTAGAGCTTCAATCGTAAACCCGCCAAGTGTGTATTAGACACGCACAGTGAAGGATTGCGTAGCCGGGATGAATAGCACCCCAAAAATAAGTTTGTGTTCATACTATTTCTGTAAAAAACTATGAACATCAAAGTAATTTCTTCGGTTGTAACCAAAATATCCCACATCTCAAAAGCAGTCATGTAGAAACATCATAATCTTTTTAGGAAAGCACGATAAGATTGAAATAGGGCGGTAGTTTTTAACATTTGCAGGATCACCTTTTTTTTTTAATAAGGACTATTCTTACGCTTTTTCATACCTCAGGGAAAATACCTTCTTCAAGAGAAGAATTGGAAATTAACTGCAATGGTAATGAGAGATTAGATTAGATTAGATTATTATTTATTTGTGAAAACATGAGTACATACAGAGCATGCAAGTTATTAAATTACATTATAGTCTTAAGATCAGTCATGTTTGGCCTTAGTGGCGTATTTAAATTACAGTTAAAAAAGTTATGGATAAAGTATTAGATTACATAAGAACAAAATAGTAAATGTCAATTTTGAAAACAATTAAATTAAATATATGGTCATAGTTACGTAACAATTATTAAATGTCAATTAAAATTATCATCATAGCAATAATATGTTGCTTTATGTAGATTATGTCAAAGATGTATTGATAATATTAAATATATTAGTTACTACACGGTATTAGATGTTGTCATTAAGAAATTCTAGAATACTGTAGTATGCTTTCCCTTCTAGCAGTATCTTTAATTTATTTTTTAATTGACGAGAATTAAGCTCCTTCCAGCTATTTGGGAGTTTATTGAAAATTACCATACCATACAGAAAACACTCTTGTGCATTAATGCTGTTTTCGATCTATGTAGACAGAGAATACTGTCATCGCGTCTACTATGGTTGCGATCGACCACTTCTGATTGTCGTGGAAATAAGAGTCGATTTGATTTTACAAACATGAGAGAACATGGCTGCAGCGTGTATTTTATTTCGCTACACTACTTAGGTATTACATGGGACTTAAACATAACTGGCGGTGGGTGTAGTATAGGTAGGTATACCTCTGCCTAACCCTTCGGGGATTACAGGCGTTATGTTATGTTATGTTATGGTAATTATTATACTTTTACCGAAATGATCTCTATCTGTGTTGTTTACTCTAATCAGATTCAATCGGACCACCTTAATTGATTTATCTTGTTAAATTATAAACGTATAGTGTGCGTTCTGATATAGATCTATCACATTATTGATTAGGGACCTACGAATTAACATTTCAATGATTTAGGGGCGACCGAGGTTCCAACCCTACCGAGGAGGGTTGGAACAATTTTCATGTCACTGGACATAATATCTTAGCCGAAAGTAATCTAAGTCGTTTTAGATCAAAAATAGCTTGTTCTATCCTCTAAACGATTTTGATAAGAGAACATAGTATAAATTATCTAGCTCTGGTATTGTAGCAGACTACAGCGCATTACTACATTTGCCAAAATTGTTTTTCAGAAAAAACAATTTTGGCAAATGTAGTAATGCGCTCCTGCAGTGCAAGCTTCATGAGACCACCCATGTACTTACTAGTACGTATCGTCGTTCGTATCTATGCACTGTACCGACATCTCGTTCGATTTGTCTAGGTATTCTGAAACGATATCCCTTAAAATACACACCTAAACGCATAAACTTAGATACCAAACAAAATTAAATAGGAGAGTTGCAGCTTGTCACATCACAATCACAACCCTCCACAGGTGCAAATTAGGCTTCGTTCAGATTGATTAATGTCACATACCTACTGCAGCCACAGTATTACAATCTGCAGTGAAGCTAAGAAGTTAAAATCGTGAATTAGATTCAGAGCTCGCCTAACGCTGATAGATTCCGAGATATGGACTTTGTAACAACTATCCACTGTCACAACTTTTCTCGGTCTCCCCTACTCATAAAATACATGTTGTTATAATAACTGACACCTACCTAGTTATCTTACCAATCTACTAATTCTAGACAACTGCTTGGGTATTATTAAAATAATATTGTAGGTAATCCGCAAGGTAGGTAATCCACTAAAATTACTTACCGACGTTTATTATAAGGTCTCGTGCAGACTACCGCGATATCGCGGGCGCGACAGGCAGTAATATGCCTGTCGTACCCGCGATATCGCCCCACTCTGCACGAGCCTTAAGGCACAGATATATGATTTTATTAACTTTTAAATCTGTTATTACGCCTTCATAAAATGCAAGTGAGTTATGCAAAAAATCTATATTAAAGTCTATCAAGCGAGTCGTGTCTCATGAACACTGATATAGTACGCTGAAAGTTGGTTTGATACTTGAATTTTTGTAGAAAAAAAAATCTTTGGGATAAATTAAAAAGTGCATTTCAATGTAGGTATCTAATAATCACAGTCAGAACTAAAATCTGAATCTAGAAATTTAATGCCTTCATCAGAGGAAAACTCCGATTTGGTTATCCTGTCCCTTACTATTCGTTTTCTACATTAATAGTGTGATCTGTGCATTTTTTCCAATGCACAGATCTGGCTGTGACACTATTAAAACATTATTTTATATGGTTCTCCATTTCTTTACCTGGAATTCTTAAGTTTTTGCTGGCTATTTTTCTTTTAGCCAAACCCCTTAGGTATCAGTTCAATTGCGTTCAGGTCACAATGATACGGCGGAAGTTTCAAAACATCATGGCCATGCTCTTTCTGCTGTTTGACAGATAATAGTATTGCCATTATAAGAGATCAGCTAAATGGTCGTGGACACGATTCGCTTGATAGACTTTAAAAAGATATACTAATCTTAAAAAATACCTACAAGATGTACAAATAATAATAAAAATAACTAAAAGGCGGAAGAGCTCATTGGGCATCAAAAAAATCGTCCGCATTGCTGTCAATGGGAAAAGTTCCCAAAAGGCTGGCAGCATTGCCACGTTGGACGGCAATGCTGATTCTTTGGGCTAAAAAAAGGCCAGCCCTCTGGTCACGTGAAGACTCTACCAACAAAAACACTTCAGTACATTTCTAACTACCTCTCCATCACATACCCATCACAACAACTTATACACAACTACCACACAGACATTACATAACAAAAATACTAATGCTACCACCACACTGATTAAGCATAACAATATAATGAAAACACCTATAACTCAACGGTCTGTTTCGTTTGTATGTATACTGTTAGCAGAATAGTGATGTCACAACCGTCAAGAGGAGGGGATAGCAGCTAGTCGCCGCCGCGCGCCTTTATAAGTCGCGGCACGCTCATTTTGGAACAACTTTTTCGTGCAGTGAACTTGCTTAGGGAAACCTATGCCCGTTTGGATAGCCAATTCTGCCTTTTCTAATTTTGTTCGTTCATAATTATGTCGGTTTGATTTTAACTTTAATTTGTAAATTTTTCAATAATAAAAACTAACAGTTATTTTCAAACATTCTTTTTTTAATTTATTTAGTTCTGTTCTGCTAAGATCAGAAGTGGGATACGGCTCTCACGTGCCCTGTTCCGTTTCGCTTTTTGAACTAAGGCAGTTTGGCCATTCAATTTGAAAAAAAAAAAGTAACGGTAAAACGTTAAAACCTATTTATTGAATACGGCGGGTGTGTAAGTGGTAATTTTAAGTGGTAAAGTATACGTTGGTAAAATCTGGTGAGTACGTTCCGATTTGTTTACCAAAAACGATAGTGTGTTTTCGAACACATGTTTAACGTAGCTTTGTAGCTTGCTTGATCATTTCATTTTTTAGTTTGCCTACCCTAAAGTTAATAATTGGCTGTTTATTTCGATTGTTTTGTTCAGCGAGCTATTAAAGTACTCTTTACTACCCTTGTGCGTTAGTTAAAGCGTAAATATGTCTAACAATAGCTGTAAAAGAAGTCGTTCTAAGAACCGTGATTTGCATTCTGATAATCATGATGAGAATTCTAGTCGACATAACTCACGTTCTAGACATACCCGAAAACGACGTAGGTCTTCTAACCGTGTTTTAACTGAACAGATGCAACAAATACTGGAACGGCTGACATCATTGGAGGAACAACGCCATACGCCCCCGCGGTCACGTCCACGTGAGCCGAGTGCTGGTGCATCCCCAACGACGCCGCCGCGTCTGCAGGAACCAGCTGCGACTGCGGCAGGGCGTAGAAGGTCACGCGCAGCGTGTCGGGAGTCGGTACCTGCATCCTCGCCGGGTCTTTCCGCCAGCGCTGCTGATCGTGATGCTGGCGCGGCCGAACGCATAATCGAGGCTATTCGGTCAATCAACACGACGGTGAGATCTAACCAATCTTATTATATTTCGAACTTCGATCCGAGCATTAACGACATCGACACCTGGTGCGAGGAAGTAGATCGTGCTAAGGTTTTAAATTATTGGAATGATAATGAGTGCCTATCTCGCATTGGGAATTGTCTGAAGGGTGAGGCTAGGACTTGGCTTAACGAATGGGTTAGCAATGACCGCAGTTGGAGCAATTTTAAGAAGGAGTTTAAGCCCTTGTGTCCTAGGAAGCCGGATATTGCAAATATTTTATACGAAGTCATGAACACTGATTCTGACAAATACCCCACATATGCTGATTATGCTCGCCGGTCGCTGCTAAAATTACGCATAGTTAGAGGGCTGAGCGATGAGCTAATTTCAGCAATAGTGATACGAGGTGTCACAGATCCGCAAATCCGTGCTTCAGCAACTAACGCGAAATTGATGCCGAATGAATTAGTAGAATTCTTTTCGATATATGTTAAATCTAATACGCTAGTTCATAATAAGAAATCTAACTGTACCTCACGTAACGATAATAACTGCTCAAAATCAAATGTTACAAGTACTCGCAAACGGCAATTTAATGATGGTAAATGCTTTTTGTGTGGCCAAAGTGGCCATAAACAGTCTAACTGTACTAAAAAACCTAAACCTAATTCGAGTAACACCAATGGTGATGACAATGATCAAAAAAATCGTTCTGCTCATACTTCACATAAACCTGAACCGTGTAGTTTCTGTAAAAAGCCTGGCCATAGAGTTGAAACTTGTTTTGCTAAACTAAAATCCGGTTCTCGCAATACCAACAATGTTAATTTTTGCCAGGAAATCTCTGATAAGAACAAAGATATTGTTGTGGCGGTTATACAAGGGGTTCCTGTTGATGTCCTAATTGATAGCGGTTCATGTATATCGTTAATTTCTTCATCCTTATTAAAACATTTTAAATGTGCACGCAAGCCTGCTTTCAGAGTTTTGAGAGGCATTGGTGGTCAGGAAATCGAATCTACTTATTTTGTTACTTTGCCTATAGAGTTTAATGAAATAACTCTAGAAGTAGACTTGCATGTCGTGTCCTCAGAGTATATGAACACTCCTATAATTGTTGGTACGGATGTACTGAACCGCGAAGGTGTCATCTATGTCCGTACACACAAACAGCAATGTCTTACTTGCGAGCCCCGTACCATGTATGATGTTATGACATGTACTTCGTCATCTACACGGGTCCCGATTAACACCCTTTTAACCGGTCAAAATTTGAAAAAATTACTGGATTTGATTGATGAATTTTCCTATTTTTTTATTACTGGTACTGCGACTTCCACTGTTAATACGGGCAGTATGACAATTAAATTAAATAGTAGCACGCCGGTTATCTACAGGCCGTACCGACTTTCATATCCCGAGATTTTGAAAGTTCGTGAAATTATTAAAGACCTTCTTAAAAAAAATATTATCCGGGAGTCTGAATCGGAGTACGCGAGTCCTATCCTGTTAGTAAAAAAGAAGGATGGATCCGATCGCATGTGTGTCGATTATCGCAAATTAAATGAGATCACTGTTAAGGATCGATTCCCATTACCGCTGATCGACGACCACATTGATCGATTAGGCAAACATAAATATTTCATTAGTCTTGACATGGCCACAGGGTTTCACCAAATACCATTGGATAATGACTCTATACCGCTCACAGGATTCGTTACACCAGAGGGTCATTTTGAGTATTTAAAAATGCCCTATGGTTTGGCAAATGCGCCTGTTGTCTATCAGCGAATAATATCAAAAACTCTTTCTCGACACTTGGAATCTGGTGAAGTCCTGGTGTACATCGATGACGTGCTTATAATGAGTCACACAATAGACGAGGGTCTATCAACCCTTCGTAAGGTTCTTCTGACTTTGACAAATTCCGGTTTTTCTCTCAACCTTAAGAAATGCTCTTTCCTATCGACTAAGATAGAATACTTAGGACGTACCATAAGTCAAGGTCAGGTACAGCCGAGTGAAGGGAAAGTACAAGCTTTGGTTGAGGCACCTATTCCAAAAACCGTAAAACAAGTTCGTCAATTTCTTGGCCTAGCAAGTTACTTTCGTCGCTATATAGCTAGTTTTGCAACCAAGACTGCCCCTATTACAAAATTAACGCGAAAGGGTGTACCTTTTGTCTGGGGTGCCGAGCAAGAAGAAGCGCGGCAAGATATAATTTCACTGCTTACAAGTGAACCTGTGTTAGCCATTTACGATCCTGATTTACCTATCGAAGTCCACACGGACGCAAGTTCGATTGGCTATGGTGCAGTGCTTCTTCAGGCTCATGACAAAGGATACAAACGGGCTGTCAGCTATTTTAGTAAGCGAACTCAAGGTGCCGAGCTAAGGTACCATTCCTACGAGCTCGAGACCTTGGCTGTCGTTAAAGCCTTGCAGCATTATAGACACTATTTGGTTGGTGTTAATTTCACAGTCATAACCGACTGTAATGCACTAAAAGCTACACAGCAAAAGAAAGACCTGGTGCCACGTGTAGCCAGATGGTGGATATATTTGCAGGACTTCAATTTTACGCTAGAATACCGTAAGGGTACTTGTATGTCGCACGCTGACTATTTGAGCCGAAATCCCGTGAACGTTTGCGAAGAACGCCGACATCACAACTGGGCTCAAATAGCGCAGGCTGCTGACGAAGAGACTCAACAACTTCTTAATAAACTGACGGACGGACAATTGGACACTAGACATTATACTCGAAAGAATGACTTGCTCTATTACAAGTATACTCCATTGGGAGAAGAACCCCGACTTTTATGTTTTGTGCCCAAGGGTCACAGACTCAGTTTGCTCAGAATTTTTCACGATGAGCATGACCATCCTGGAGTTGATAAAACATTAGAACTCATCAGAAGACATTTTTGGTTCCCTTCTCTTAAATCATTTGTTCAAAAATACGTGAGTCACTGTCTTATCTGTATTACGCATAAAAAGGTCCCCAGAGCTCCTCATCAAATTATACATTCGTGGGAAAAACCGGGTAGCCCGTTTGAGGTTATACATGCAGATGCGTTAGGTCCGTTACCTCAGTCTAATGGTTATAAGTACGTGTTAATTGTTGTAGATGCATTTTCTAAATATTGCCTTTTATACCCTATGTTTGGTCAAGATGCTAACGAATTAAAAAAAAAATTTACCAATGTAATCTCTCTATTTGGCGCTCCAAAATTAATTGTAGCAGACCGCGGCCGTATGTTCCAGAGCTCAGAGTTTACGAGATTTGTAACAGAATTTGGCATTGACATGCACCTCATTACCCCTGAGATGCATCATTCCAACGGGCAGGTTGAGCGTTATTGTCGAACGCTATTAAACATGATCCGCATAGAGTGCAATCACCGGCAAAACGAATGGTCAGATGTTATGTGGCGATTGCAGCTTATTTTGAACATAACAAAACAAAGAACCACTAAGATATCTCCCTTAAATCTTCTAGTAGGTATCGAAGCGGCTACACCGCTCATACGACATCTGGTCAGAGATGTTGCCCTAGAGAACTCTCATCCGAACCGCGAAGCGTTGAGAGTGATGCAAAGACAAAGGGCTTCAGAACGTTTAAAGGCTAATCAAAAACAGCAAGACGCCACTGTTAACACTGACCGCAGAACTCCTCGAGTATTTGAAATTAACTCATTTGTTTTTGTTAAAAAACAGGCACAAGCGACTGGCAAGCTCGACTCGGGCATGCGCGGGCCGTACCGTGTGGTCAAGGCGCTTCCCCATGGTCGATACGAGCTGCAACTGCTGGCGGGCTCGTATGGAAAGGCGACCCAGGCTGCGGCAGAGTTTATGGTGCCGTGGCGAGGGGAATGGACTCCTGACATATGTGCATCCTTCTTCGAAGGTATTCCGTGCTACGCTTGCTGATAAGCTAACGTCGTGCCTATGTCATGCAAGTGTAGAGGCCATGTGGTATGCTAACGTCGTGCCTATGCCACATGGGCCGTGTGGTATGCGAACGTCGTGCCTATGCCACATGGAGATACGAGAGATATGCTAACGTCGTGCCTATGTCTCTTACGGTGAACGTGGTTCACGACAGGTCGATGTGTCCCCAGTAGAACCGGAGTCCCGATCTTAATGTAAAACTTAAGAGTGATGGTGCAGTTGAGTTGTCTGCAGCGGTTCAATTGCATTATTACAATCAACTTAATTTCTGAAAAATTAATTTCCACAAATTGTGTGTCGTTTTTCAGAATCAAAAAATTAACTAGCTGTTTCAACTATGTTCCCAGATGCAGACTGTAATGATGACGACACGGAGTCCACGCCTGAGCAAGCTGTCAGTCGTGACGATGTGCCTTCTGACGAGACGACATCAGAACCCGCAACAAGTATTTCTAGTGCGACACAGCCTCAAGCACAGGAGCACGAGGACGTTCTCCAGTCAGGAGAGGCCGTGTTAGCAGAATAGTGATGTCACAACCGTCAAGAGGAGGGGATAGCAGCTAGTCGCCGCCGCGCGCCTTTATAAGTCGCGGCACGCTCATTTTGGAACAACTTTTTCGTGCAGTGAACTTGCTTAGGGAAACCTATGCCCGTTTGGATAGCCAATTCTGCCTTTTCTAATTTTGTTCGTTCATAATTATGTCGGTTTGATTTTAACTTTAATTTGTAAATTTTTCAATAATAAAAACTAACAGTTATTTTCAAACATTCTTTTTTTAATTTATTTAGTTCTGTTCTGCTAAGAATACAATATAACGATATAATCTACTTTCGTTCACATAACCGGAATGGCTGCACAATAATCTATACGACCAACTCATTAATATCAAAACTTATACTTAAATTAATATCGAACCCCTATAAACATGTTGTTGCCTTGTGTTTAATAAATGGCTGCTTTAAATAACATATCCATCGAATTAGATCGTATCGAAGTTTCTACGTCATACACATGTCAACCAGACCATTGTAAAGATTATTTAAGCACATCAAATGCTCTAACTGTTTTACACCTAAATATCAGAAGTATCACTAAAAATTTTGACGAACTTAGATGTCTCCTAGTCGCAATGAACATAACATGCGACGTAATTGTGCTATCTGAATGCTGGCTTAAAAAAGCAGGAAACATCCCTATTTTGGATGGATACTCATCGCACCAAACCCAAAGTTTAATTAACCAAAACGATAGCTTGGTTTTATATATTAGGAATAATCTACGTCACACTACAACTGAACCGATTTTCCCCGACGCCAGCTGCCTAACCTGCTCCATAGAGAACAACCTAACTATCATTGCCTTATATAGACCACCATCACAAAGAAACATTGACCCATTCCTAGACCAACTAAATAACGTTATTCTTGACCTTAAAAATCACAATCACATCACAATTATCGGAGACGTAAACATCAATACGAGTATCACCCCTGATAGCAATGACCCACGCTCTCTACAGTACCTAAACATGACTGCGTCTCACGGATTTCTCCCAGCCTACTTTCTTCCTACTCGCCTACATAACTGTATAGATCATATTCTGTTAAAAACCCACAACAAAGCGACTACTTTAATAATAAAAACATCGATAACAGACCATAGTGCAGTCTTGCTAAATCTGGAAAATATCAAAACCCAAACCTATTACGAATAAAGTTCATACATCTTTCCTTAATCTTTCAAGCGCTATCTCTGATATCAAAAACTGTAACTTCTCAATTTTAGATACAATGAATGACCCCAACCACGCCACTAATGAATTACTGAATATAGTCTCCCCCATACTAATTAAAAATACTATTTACAGAACAATCCCATGCAAACAAAGAATTATAAAGCCTTGGATAACTACAGGTCTTTTGAGATGCATACGAAATAGGGACAGAATGCACTATAATACAAATAAAGAGCCGAATAACCATATCTTAAAATTAACCTATTTACGATATCGCAACTTCTGTAATGATTTATTAAAAAAGATAAAATCGGAGTATGAAGAAAAGGAATTTCATAAAGCCAAATACAACCCTAAAAAAATGTGGGAAACTGTACGCAGTGTAACTTACACCAAAAGCGTGCGCTCGACACCAACAGAACTCCTATCAATTGAAAACTGCCCCACCAAGTCCGTCAACAAAATAAATACGTTTTTTGCAAACGTTGGTATAAATCTTGCAAACAATATACCTAACTTAAATTGCCCTCAGTCTGTCGACATCCACCAACAAAAAACAGCCAACTCAATGGTTCTTCTGGAAACAGACGAAGAAGAGGTCAAATAAACAGCCTCCGGATTGACAGTGCTACGGGCTGGGACGGTATCCCACTAAAATTGCTAAAACATGCTAGCCACATTCTGGTTCCACCTATCACACGTATATGCAACCTGGCAATATCCACAGGTATATTTCCCAGCGCTCTAAAAAAAGCCATCGTACATCCGATATTCAAGTCGGGTGACAGAGACAAGGTCACGAACTATCGTCCAATTTCAGTCCTTCCAGCTATCTCCAAAATTCTGAAAAGAATAATGTACAAACGCCTTAATAACTACCTTAACAAACACAAAATTGTCTCCCAAAACCAGTTTGGTTTCAGACGCGGATTATCCACAGAGGACGCGGTGACATCCTTACTGGATTTTGTAGTTGACAAAATCGACAATAAGTTCCAGTGTCTAGGAATCTACCTAGACCTTTCAAAGGCGTTTGATACAGTGTCTGTCCCTCTGCTTCTTTCTAAGCTCGAATCCATCGGAGTGCGAGGCATCGCTCACGACTTATTTAAAAACTTTCTAACTGATAGAATGCAGTGCGTTAGGATAGGTGAGTACGTAAGCGAAGCAAATCCTGTGACTGTCGGAGTCCCACAGGGAAGTTTACTTAGTCCTCTTCTTTTTCTGATCTACGTCAACGAACTTTGTCAGCTATCTCTTCCATCCACAAAAATAATAGCCTACGCGGATGACACGGCAATTCTATCTTATGGCCGTGACTGGGCCTCAGCTAAAGAGACAGCCGAAAAGGGACTCGGTGAAGTGATGTTATGGCTGGAGCAAAACAGTCTCACACTAAACGTTGCGAAAACTAATTTTATCACCTTTGGCTCAAGACGTTCCAACCTACCACAAGACGGTTCACTGCTTATTAAAGCCCACAAATGTCCAGACCCTCTCCTTCTTTGCACATGCCCCGTTGTAACTAGGGTAGCAGTGGTATGATATCTCGGCCTTCAATTAGATGCCTGTCTATCCTGGAAAAAGCACTTACAAACAGTGTCCGCACGAATACGAAAACTTATTTTTCTATTTAAGAAGCTAAGGGCAAACAGCGAAATCCTTAAGATTGTTTACTCGGCACTGGCCGAATCAGTACTGACCTATTGCATCACTGCCTGGGGAGGAGCCGCAAAGACCGACATTATACAGGTGGAACGAGCCCAGAGAGCCGTAATTAAAGTAATTTTAAAAAGATCGTTTAGATTCCCAACGCGGCAACTTTACAGGGACTTTAAAACACCAACGGTTCGACAACTTTACATACTACGCGCAGTCATGCGAAAACACGCGACTCTTCCATACAGCTTAAATAATAGCCCGACAATAAGAAGAAGACCCAAACCGGCTTGTCCCACAACGCATACTAAAACTACATTCGCTAGACGGCACTACCCTTATCTAAGTACGCTTATATACAATAAAATACATCAAAAACATAACATACATACACTAAACAAACACAAATGTAAAAAAATAACTAAATAATTCCTCCTCACCCTAGATTATGATGAAACAGAAGCACTGATGAAACCCCATGCAAATAAATAATTATTAGTATCACGAACACTTACACACCCACACAGACACCCAAAATCATCTTCCCTCTCTACACACACACGACATACATCACACAGTTATACTCACATCACACACCACATACTCACACACACATCACACACACACATACATCACACACTCACACACACATCACACACTCATACACTTTCCCCATTACACCATTACACGCGCTTACTCACACACTATTGCTGCTGTTACACGTTTTAGCTTCCTTAATTTTGTAAAACAATCTTATTGGACGAATTGATGGCCCCTATAACACAGGATTTTCCTAGCATCGGGGTCATTATTCACAAAAATTGAGCACAAATGTATTATCATAATAACGTAACATGCATTGTATTTCTTCTTTTGCTAAAAATAAATTATACCGATATCGAACCGTTTTAACAAAAAAAAAAAATGGTTGACGCAAAAAGGGGCGGTAAACAGAATAGATGTGGTCATCGTGAGCACGGGATTTTGTTATCAAAGTGACCCGATATGCGCACCCGCGATAGTATCTACTTTACGCAACAAGCTGTGGAGAGGTGCGCAAGCGCAATTATAAATTAGAAGATATAGGTATACCTAGGATAACAAGTATACAGGCTAAGAACCTTTTCCTCCTATTGAATTAGGCTACGCCGCAGTCGGGTGAGCTGCGATAGCCTAACAGTTACGACGCGCGCTGGTGAGCAAGAGGACGTAAGTTCGATCTCCATCTGTTTCAGTGTTCTTTGCATAACATAACATAGCATCACGCGGCACGCCTGTATTCCTCGAAGTGTTAGACAGAGGTGTACCTATAGTACACCCACATTTCGCCAGTTATGTTTAAGTCCCATGTAACAGGGGGCGAGCGTATCGTCATCAGTCGGGCACAAATCCAGACTCCAGGCTGCTACTGAACAATTCCAGATGGAAAAGTCAATAACAGCTTGCCCGAACTCGACCCCAGGACCTCATGCACACATTCTTTGAACAAGTTAATTGTAAATAACCCAGGTCTGTGTCATTCAGTTATGTACCTACTTAGAGATACCTACTTATATTTTTGGTTGTTATAAATTAGAAATTATTTATTGAAATAATTAATTTGTACATAAAAAAAAAACAAATATATCTAATTAATTAATAAAAATAACTAAAACTATACACTAACTAAACTAGAGCGCGTCGAAAAATTAATCCACATCGCTATCGACTAATAATATACCCAAGAGACTGGCGGCATTGCCACGTTGTATGGCAATGCTTAGCCTCTGGCCAAGGTAAAACCCAGCCCTTGCGTCACGGGAAGTGTCAACCAGCCGTCTGGAGATTTCCTTCCGAAAAACCACCCACAAGTGTAGCGACGAAGGGGACTATACGTCAATGGTTATTAGACCACAATATAACATTTGATGAAAGAATGATAAAATCAAAAATGTATTACTTGTTACACATAAATAAGCCCCCAAAAAAATATTTGATTGACGAACTTTTTAAAGAGCATGGCCACGAAGTAGTTCGTCTACCACCATACATGTGTGACCTCAATCCAATAGAATACATTTGGAATTTGGTCAAGCTAAGAGTAGCCGATAAAAATATCAACCAGTCAGAAAGGGAAATAGAAAAAATAACGAGAGATGCAATTACCAGCATAAGTGAGAGTGACTGGAAAAAAGAAGTCAACCATGTGGACAGGCTTCGACAAAAGTATTGGGATGATGACCTCTTACAAGAGACGAATGAATCGAAATTAATTGTAAATTTATCGGATACCTCTTCGTCAAGTGATTATAGTGAGACTGAGGACGAAGAACAACCTCTAGAAGGCATAAATCCACTAACGTGACGAAGATGAGATAATGTAAATAATAGATAAAATAAATGTATAAACTTAAACATTGTATTTTTATTCATTACAAAACCATAGTCAACACTTTCGGTGATACATAATTAAATACCTAGTGTCCTATTTTATTCAAATAGTGTAAAAAAGATTAGATAAAAAGCAGCGTCCTCCCTGAGTAACATAATAAATTAGGTTAAAAAAAACAAAGATGAAGCCGCGGGCGGCTGCTTGTTATGTTCGCTTTTTTGCGGGCGGTACTAACACGCCAATATGACGTCACCGCGCTCAGGTCCCAACTTATCGCGCACGGGTAGTACGTCATCAGGAACATGCGAGAACAATTTGTTACCGTTTACGCTAAAAATTACCTATCATTTTGTGTAAGAAGGCAGATTCATTTTCTCTTGATGGGCTACATTAGGTTTGACGAGAGACTCAGACAATACTACATCTGTCTTACAAACTTACGCGCATGGGGAGCAGTTTTCTCTACACCAATCTAGTGAGGTTATAAGGGCCTGGCTAGTCCGTTATCCACGTCGCGGCATAACCTTCAGATACCAGTAGAATTATTAATAATAATAATAACTCCTCAAGCACCTAAGGAAGTGTTGCCCCCCTTGTCGCTACGTCACTATGTGCTAGCGACAGTTTTCGGGGGCACATTGTACGTGTATTTTATATAAAACATTGGTCAGGTAGGGGCCATAGCTTTTCCATAGTCTTAGGAAACCGATCCACTATAGACTCCCAAACCCATAGGCCAATATGTTTTGTTCCCATGTTCTGCAATAGTCCTGCATCAACCGGGGGTTGTCCTGGGGTGCATTTGCATTCCATTACAATTGTCCAAGGGGCCTCTGCGAGTTGGCTTCGGCCCCTCGTACGCCTTTCAAGGGTCCGGGACCCCATGGCCCCGAGATATGTAAGGACATAAAAATAAATAATAATTATTATTTATTTATTTTAAAAAAGTGTGGTACATACAGTTTGTTACCACAAATATGATTACACAATTTAGGGGAAAATCGTAAAGAGAGTAACAACATAATTGAATCTGTCGTCCTAGCTAGGTTACATGGTAAGTATTAAGGTTCTTGCAGACTAGGGCGATATCGCGGACGCGACAGACAGGCAGAAATATGCCTGTCGCGCCCGCGATATCGCCCCAGTCTGTAAGTCTTTAGGGTGCGCCAGCCCAGGTTCCCAAAGGAGTACAAAAAATTCAATAGACACTGCTTATGTCTATAAATGGGGACACTCCTACTTCTTGAGTTGAGGTATACCTACACGATTTTTGACACATACGTGCACTGACTTTGCACTTGACAGGTCCATTTCAGACACTCATCTACACGGTCCATAAATGATCTGACCGAGATAATGTCTGGACTTTAAAAGTGACCGTGTAAAAAGACTGAGTTTGTTTCGGTGTTTCTTCCCAGAGTAGTCAGATAAGAAACGCTGACCTCATCTAGTTTTGTAAAACATTATTGGCATGTAAAAGTGTTAATGTATCTCAGCCTACTTACAGAAATAAACATCATTTATCATTTACAGCTTGATCGGAAGTAAAGTTCAAAAATTGGTTTGGTTGCCGAATTCTTCGAGAGCGAAGCCGTTGGCGATCGCTAGTAGTAGTGGCCTATCGGATGGGTATAAAAAGTTACGAACCACCTTCGAGCCTTATCAGACGCGCTCGTGATGTTCAGAACGCTAGCCCTATTGTGCCTCGTCGCGGCATCCGCTCTCGGTAAGTTTATTAATCGTTAACTAATTTGAAAGGTAAGGTAGATTAAAGGTAATACCCACCTAAGTATAATATTAAAAAAATAATCTTATGTAATAATGTCTCGTCTTTTAAAGACCAAACTTTGAATTCTAACAGCGCCTTTTTTTTTGGTGGGAATTTATCAAATAACTTCTAGATGTGTCAGACTCTTACTGACTAAAACCCACCCGTGTCCCCTTCCGTTGCCTGTGTTGCCAGGGGTTTCGGTAACCCTTTCGTACTTTCCCGCGACCTCGGCATCTACCAGCGTCTGAGCCAACAGCATTGCCTAGGTTTAAAAAACTAGCCAAGTGCGAGTCTAAAACTGCGAGAAATAAAATATTGAAAAAAAAAAATTGTAGGGTACCTCCCACTCTACAATTATTTTTTACAGTATTTTATTTTACCACTTTGTCACCGTAATTAATATGTATTTCCATGCCAAATTACAGCTTTTTAGTACTAAGACTCTGAGCTAAGCTGCGGACAGACAGACAGACACACGAGTGATCCTATAAGGGTTCCGTTTTGGCTTTTTGAGGTACAGAACCCTAAAAAAAGATAACTTACAATATGGACTGCTATTAACTTCTTACCTCTAAGCTCCAAAAGCTGAGCTCAGCGGTTATCTTGTTTGGACTGTAATAATAACTTTCCCGTTAAAATTGCATCATTTTTGCATTAGGTGGGGTTCGAAGTTCGTACAAAATGTGTCGGTTTCTGGGATGTCTTTAACATCTTCGAATGGACCTTATCTGATGTAAATTAAAGAGACATGTGGGCGGACTGTACTGGTTTGAAACCTACACTCCTGCCTACCTTTGAGTACCTATCAGCTGTAACGATGTATCTTAACTTAACATAAAATTACGCTAATTTTCTTCGGAGGGATAGGCAGAAGTGTACCTTTAGGTAGTACTTACACTTACATGTCATGTCGTCCCATATAATAGCGAATACGGGGCAAAATAAAATAAATTATTGAAAAAACAAAAAACCCGATTGCAAAAACACATAACTGAAAAGGGAAAAACAAGCATTATAATCTATATAATTTTGGTCTTGCAGGCGGGGACAATCAAAAGTTACACCATATTTCAGGTTATTCGACTGTCCCCTCTCACTCACTCCAAAAGTTCGGGATAGTTTTTTTATCATGTCTTATTCCAAATTACATTTAAACATATAACTTGTATATTTTTGAAACCCTTCATTTTGATACCTCACTCGAGGGGAGTTGAGAGTACCTATGGGAGTTTTTTTTAAACATACATTTTGGCGCCAAAGATCCGCCATTTAGATTTTTTATAATTTTAATATTAAATCAGTGACAGTCGTGCAATAAAGACGAATCTAACGACTTATCATTCATCAAAATCGGTTCAGCCGTTTAGTAGTAATGAGGGAACTTATGGACGGACATATATACATACCTACATACAGGTCAAACACATAACCCTCCTTTTTCGGCTTCGCCACAGTCGGGTAAAAACGCCAATTATATTACCTATCAGAAGATCAGTGTTCTTTTAACGATTTGTCTAATGACAATGTTTTTCAATGAAATATCAATGATAAAGATAAGCGTATCACATTCGCAAATATTAAAGCTGGATTTATTTGTTTTTCAGGGATAAGATAGCTGACTAACCTGTATCTATTTAAGTTTTTTGTTTGTTTCAGCAGGATCATGGGAGGGTGGCCTAAAAGGTAAGAAGTTCCTCCAACATTGTACAGTGAGGAGACGAAAATACGAGGGCGGGTCAATAAGTCCGTGACTTTTGGAATAAAACACAGATTTTTTGATAAAAAAATAATTTTATTTTTCAACATAGTCTCCCTTGAGCTCTATACACTTTGTCCAACGCTTCTCCAATTTTTTTATCCCTTCCAAAAAAAATGATTTGTCGAGGTCCTCAAAATAGGCCTTTGTTTGCGAGATGACTTCATCATTGGAGTCAAATCTTTTTCCACCAAGCCATTTCTTCAGGTTTGGGAACAAGAAGTAGTCGCTCGGAGCCAAATCTGGAGAATAGAGCGGATGAGGGAGCAATTCATAGCCCAATTCATGGATTTTTCCATGGCAACTGCACATGTGTGCACCCTTGCATTGTCTTGGTGGAAAAGAACTTTTTTCTTGGCCAAATGAAAAAAATGGCCAAAAAAAACCGACCTCGGTTTTTTTTCAAATCGTCATTGAATCGGTCCAATAAATTGGCATAATATTCCCCATTGATTGTTCTTCCCTTTTGAAGGTAGTCAATGTGGATTATCCCGCGTGCATCCCAAAAAACAGTCGCCATAACTTTATTGGCTGACAAACCCACCTTGGCCTTCTTCGGCGCCGATTCACCCTTAGAAACCCACTGTTTTGACTGTTGTTTGGTCTCTGGTGTGTTGTGATGGATCCATGTTTCGTCCACGGTTACAAAACGGCGCAAAAACTCCTCCATATTGCGATTAAACAACGCCAAACCTTCCTGTGAAGTTGTTACACGATTGCGTTTGTGGTCGACTGTGAGCAAACGCGGCACCCATCTTGCGGAAAGCTTTCTCATGCCCAAGTGATCATTCAAAATTGAAACCACTGAGCCATGCGAGATCCCTACGGCTTCCACAATCTCTCGCACTTTCAATCTTCGGTCGGCCAACACCATATCGTGAATTTTTTCGATTGTTTCGGGTGTAGAGACCTCAACTGGGCGTCCAGGACGTTCGGCATCTTCAGTGCTTGTACGGCCACAACGAAATTCAGTAAACCACTTTTTTACCATTGAAATCGATGGTGCAGAGTCCCCATAGTATTTATCAAGCTTAGCCTTGGTCTCGGTAATGGTTTTTTTTCGCAAGAAATAATGCTTAATAAGCACACGAAATTCACTTTTTTCCATTTTCTCCTCAAATTAGTGAGTAGTCTGATAAAAATAGCTGTCAAACACAAACTAACTGACGCAGCAAGTTTAAATTTTGACAGGAGTCAACTGACAGATGCCTGTTGACAGGAGCAGTGTTGCTGTTTCAGTAAAGAGGTCAGAAATTCAAAAAGTCACGGACTTATTGACCCGCCCTCGTACGATAGTAAATGAAAACACTAAAGTCGAATTATTAATTAACTGGCGTAATCTGACATGTCCTAGCTGTCACTTTGTTTAATAAAATGGTCATATTTATTGTAGATTTTCTAGACATTTATTTTACACTTATTTAGATCAAAGTCAAAGTTAAATTATTTATTTCAAATAGGCATATAAAAGGCACTTTTGTACGTCAAAATTTACAAAAATCTAGAATTGATTCTAGTCGCCCCTTCCAAAAGGTGGTTTCGTATGGAGAAGAATGGGCAAGAAACTCCACCGTTACTCTTTTAAAATGTTTTACAATATTTTGTATAGGTACCTACATTAATTATATTAAGTAACTATGTAAAGACGATGCACCTAGAATAAAACTACTATACTTACCACAATAGGTAAAAAAAATAAATAAAAATGAAGCAATGACAGATAAATTAATTATGTGGTCGATTAAACTAAACGGGTAATCGTTTAGTTTAATCGACCACATAATAATTATTATTATTATAATTATAAATAATCAAAATGGCTGATCTTTGGCGAATGTGTGTTTAAACAAAACTCCCATAGGTACTCTCATTATTATAAATAAAGAACCTTTATCTACCAAAACATAATTAAGTACACAGAAAATAAAAATAAAAGTTTTATTTTACAGTATACAGTTATAAATAAATATGACCATTTTATTTCACAAAGTGACAGCTGGCACATGTAAAATTACTCCAGTGAATAAATAATTCGACTTTGGCGATACTAGTATTTAGAAACTATCAACTATAACCTAACATCGAAATGAAAATGAAGTGATTTCTTCAAACAAACTAAATATTACCTAGTGATGGGCCGACCATGGGTTTTGCCAATATTTGACTAGCCATAGTGACGTTAACGATTGGATATATTTCGTCGATCGTATTGTCGTCTCCACCTGTACCGGTATATACTTAAAAACTGGACAATGGATAAGTATGGTATCTAGCATGTTTTTATCCCAAGAACAAACTTAACATTATAGTTGAAAAACATATATGTTCTCCCATCCATTCCAACTGCAAATGTAAGTTTGGACGCACAATATTGAGAGATTTACCAGGTTATTTTAACACCATAGACTTCTTATAGGTTTTTCTGTAATCTATAAGTAAAGAACTATTTTCTGTATGTTTTTCAAAATTTTAGGCTTCTTAGTTTCGGATACAAGGGGGGAATGGTCAATTTTCAACTATTTACTTAAATAACTTTGACAATATTTATTTTAAATTTATAAAAAAAATATCTGAAATCCTTACAAAATCCAGCCCTTTCATTTGATACAATTTGCAAACTTTAAAAAAAAATCGAATTTGCCCCCCAAAAGTTACATATTCAAAATTCATTTATTTACGTTACACGTCCGTGTTAGGGTCACAGAAATTCATGTGTACCAAATTTTAACTTAATCGGTCCAGTAGATTCGGAGCAACCGCACATCGACGATGAAGTGTCAAGTGTGTGTGTACATTATGCAAATAAATAAATAAAGAACCTTTATCTACCAAAACATAATTAAGTATACAGGAAATTAAAAAAAAGGTTTTATTTTACAGTATACAGATTAGTTAATTTGTCAGTTATTAGTAACTCGTTAAAAAATAAGATTTGAAGTCAGCTGCTTTTGCCAGCTCACGCAAACGATTATCAGAAAACTATCTACGTAAAAAAAATAAAATCGCCAAAATGTCAGTTCTTGTTAATTCATCGTCGATATATCAGTGGTAGGTAACACTCGCACTACGAAAGTCACCCTTTACCGGTACGATATATAAAGGTGCGGTTAATTTGATGTGCGATTGACCGGTACCTAATGATGAATATTACCAGTTTCCAGTCAGATCATAGCTGATCGCAGAACAGATTCTTTTTCAATCCATCCTGCTGGGCATACCTTCTGCTGGAGGTTGGCCCAGACCGGTCGTTTTGGCTATTCTTAAGGTCTGTGTCCAACAGCGGTCGTATTTCGGCTAATTTGATAATAATATTGAAAGGACTTGAAAAGTTCTGTGGAAATCGGTTGTCGTCGTATAGGCATGTAGGTAATGCGGAGGAATGAGGAAAATGTCGTGAGGATAATTTTGAGTATGAATGTGGATGGCTATAATAGCAGGGGAAGACCAAAGAAACGATGGATGGACTGTGTAAAAGATGAAGTGGCTAGAAAGGGGGTGACTACCGCGAAGTGTGGAAGATGAGATGTTGCGCCGACCCCAAATAAATTAGGATAAGGACAGAATATGATTATGATTGAAAGACCCTGTTTAATCTTGAAATTGTTATCAGATAGCTTTTTACACGTTCTTCGTCCAAGAATAGGTATAGTGAGTCAACATTAATTTAACTTTCCAGTGCGTTTCGACATCACACTCTTCGGAATCGGAACCACCGCGTTCATAGAACTGCCGCAGTCGGTCGCTTCAGCGGCTGAGAAGGGATGGAAGCAAAGCACGCCGCCTAAGCTACCTGCAGTCTACGCCCCGCTTTCCATCTTCTGTCCTAAGGAAGACTACACAGTTTGCGTGTTTTTCGACGACACCGGCTTTATTGCGGGATTACAAGTTGCTGTAAGTACCAATATTTTTTTGTATACTTAAGTACTTAATTATGCGCGTGATAGGTTAAATGTACCACACCACAGTGATCTGTGGTACCTACTCTCTAGCGACCCCACCTTAAGGTTGCGGCAGACTGGCACGGCGCGATCGCGACGGTGCGTCGCGATTCTGGTAGAACAATTTCCATTATGTATTCATAGAAATTGTTCTACTAGAGTTGCGTCACACCTGTCTGTGGGAGCCTTAAATCTATCGCGTTTGAACATAATGTACGTATCTACGTAGGTACTTGGTCACTTATTAGTGTACTGTGTACCTTCTGTTCTGACTGCCTAGTTGTTCTCGGGGTCGCAAGCGCGACTGCTGAGCGTGGGGTCCTGGGTTCGATTCCCTGGTCGGGCACTGTTATGTTTTTCCATTAGGATTATTTTCGTAACAGCCCGAAGTTCAGAAGTTGGCGTTGTTATACTGTGCCTCGGAAAGCATGTTAAAAGGCGTTGTCCCTCACGCCTAATGTCTCCGGTCGTGTCGGATTGCCGTCCCATCGGATTATGCGTGTGAAGGAAGAGAGAGTGCATCTGAGTCTGTGCACATACCTACTTGTGGACTATAATCCCCCGCGCCGAAGGCTGGTCTATGCTGAGATTGGACGTTTAGCTTCTGTAGGTAGATAACGAGATATTTAACATTGAATGCGGCGCCGCTGGTGAGCGTAAGCTGGCGGCACCACCCTGATTTCACACTCCGCAATAATATTAGCTAGGTACTATTTCTTATTGACAAATAATGTACAAACAACGCTGATAAAGTGATAACCGATAAGCGTACGTGTTGATAAATATTATCATTTAGTAGAACCTTAGGAAACGTTCACAGGAGTCTCACAGTGGAGGCCCATGATATTATAAGTAAAAAGGTGTAGATAGGTTATCTACACAACATTCGATCTTCAAAAACGGCACACTAAAACACACATAAATAACTAAATATTGCAAAGCACATTACATCGCGAGTCAAGGTAGGATGGCATGATTCGATTATCGCAACCAAAATAGAGACAAATGTAATTGGCGACACCTTTTTACTTATAATATCATTGGTGGAGGTATTAAAATTAACAGTTGGTCCATGAAATTAACTAAACTTGGAAAAACGGGAAAATAGTTTTGCTGTAGGTACCTATGTAGGTTACATTACATTACATGTACCTTGCGAGAGACCTTTGTCCAGTTAAGGCTCGTGCAGATTGGCGCGATATTGCGGGCGCGACACTTTCCATGAAGTGTTCATAGAAATTGTGCTACCTACTAGTGTCGCGTCGCGCTGTCGTGTCGCCACTGTCTGCGGGAGCCTTTATGGCCTGGGATATCTAGGCAGAGTTGATTGATTGGTTAAAGAATAGTTAAAGCTACCGGTAAAAAGCTGCAACTTTGCCGTAGTTTTATAACTAGTAACATTGATATATTTCGAAAAAAATACAATCAATTTTCACCCTTGTCAGGTTGGGTATAAAGCTTATATTAATGGTCATTGGCAGTGTACTTAGAACTATGATTATTCTGTATCATTTTCGAAATATAACAATCTTCATCACTAGGCAAAGTTGGGCCACAAAACTGTAACATTGCCTGCTTCAATTTTGACCGTCTAAACGACGTAAGTACATCATTCTTGCACTGGAAGTTAACCCTTATTAGTAGGACTTAGGGATAAGAATTGCAAAACAGCCACTTTTTGCTTATACCACTAGAAGCAATGCTAGGCAATGGTGCCGATTCACTTGTTCACAAACTAAACTAAATTTAAGTTCAGTGCATCTTTTTCTTTCTATTTCATTAAGAAAAGGACAGAAGATATTTGGTTTAGTCCTGTCAAATTAATCAGCGCTTGACGTAAATTGACGTAATTTTAGTAGGCAAGTTTTTAATCACGTCTAAACTTGTATGGAGTAGTGACAGGCGCTGATTAATTTGACAGGACTAAACTAATATGTATCTTCTGTCCTCTTTTTAATGAAATAGAAAGAAAAAGATGCATGGAACTTAAATTAAGTTTAGTTTGTGAACAAGGGAATCGGCGCCATTGTGTGTTACGCTTTTACCCGGCAGAGGTCGAGCATACATCCATACTGATGTAACCTAATTGTTATTGTATCCTTGAGACGGTTTAAAGTTCTTGGTACATGGATACGGTCTACAACAAAAGTCCTTTTACACTGTCACGTGTACACAACAACAAAATTGTCACAAACTGATTCATAACATTGCCTTTCAGCATCCTTACTAATATTATAAATGCGAAATTGAGTTTGTTTGTTTGTTACTCTTTCACGCTAAAACATAACCAGCCTATAATGTTTCCAATGCTGGGACACAGGCCTCCTCTCTGTGAGAGGGAGTCCACCACGCGGGCCCAGTGCGGGTTGGTAGATGTCACATGTCTTCGAATTTTTGATTGTAAGTCATGCCGGTTTCCTCACGATGTTTTCCTTCACCGTTTTGAGAGCATTGATGATTAAATAATTTACACGAAGTAACGCCTGTCAGGGTTCAAACCTACGACCTACAACTCGTAAGTCGCGGTCGTTACCACTACTCTACGAATAAAATTTGTCACATTGGTATACCATGGCCTGGATTAGCGCAAAGGATACTTTTTATCGCGATATTCCCACGAGATCGAGACTTATGCGGGTGAGACCGCGGGGTGCAGCTAGTTTCTAATAAGTAAGAGTTAATGGTGCCGATTCCCTTGTTCACAAACTAAACTAAATTTAAGTTCAGTGCATCTTTTTCTTTATATTTCATGAAGAAAGGACAGAAGATAAATTTTAGTTTAGTCCTGTCAAATTAATCAGCGCTTGACGTAATTTTAGTAGGCAAGTTTTTAATCACGTCTAAACTTGTATGGAGTAGTGACAGGCGCTGATTAATTTGACAGGACTAAACTAAAATTTATCTTCTGTCCTTTTCTTAATGAAATAGAAAGAAAAAGATGCACTGAACTTAAATTTAGTTTATTTTGTGAACAAGGGAATCGGCACCAATAATTCTTAAAAATTTATTTCTGTTTCGATATTGATGCTTTTCTTCATTTCTTTATTTGACTTCTGTTGCTGACTTAACAGCGACTTATCGATAGATAGTGTCCTATTGATTAGTAAATACTTATAATCCATATCTCTGGAAAAGTAGCACCCACACGGCACACCGTAGAAACTATTTCATTTCGAATTCTTGTGAAAGAGTTAATAAAGACTAAAGCCCATCTTTGCTTTCCTCACAGCTGAACGAAGATAAATACTCTGGCAATATTTTCGACTGGGCTGTGCAAGGATTCAGTCCTTGGACCATCGAAATGGATGGCACAATTCTAAACTTCTGGACCACGCAACAATATTACATTTCACCTGGTAAGATCTTCATAAAAAACAAATCTTAGTAGGTATAAGTTTAACAATCTCGCTGCTCTTTTTTTCGTCTGTACCTACCCCTCTTTTGGGTAGGTAGGTAAGCATGTTATCCCTACCAGGAATGAACATCGCAGTGCTTCCCTCAGAGGACACTCGAGCAAAAACAATGAAGTCAACCAATTTTTTCTTGGGTCAACAGTTCAACACTCAACACGAATTATACTCAGAATATGAACTTATCTAAGATCCTGCGTTAACAGGTTGCAAGCCTGATGACTAGTGATGACTTATCACTGTCTATCTCTTAGTGGAACAATAATGGCTTATGGGAGAGAGAGATGGAGTTATACAGAGCTAATAGCACCATCCCTTTTTCGCACATCATGTGTTCTCTTTGTCCAGAAACTCTTGCAACAGACCCAGCCACTCGTGTAGCCCAGCGCAACCCTAACTTGCTGTTACAAGATGACTCCATCCTTGTCTCTGGTTTCAACCGAGAACTGTACAGCATTTCCACCAACGTTAGTGACATCACTGGCCCGAACAGCGACTTCACAAAGCAGGCCTGCATACCGTGGATGGGTAAGTGAGAATAATAAGTCATAAGTCCAGTGTACTATAGGTACACCCGTGCCTCACCCTTCGGCGATACAGACTTGATGTTATATTGTGTTAAGTAATAAGTCTGCCTCCTCGGTGTAGTTGTCGCAAGCGCTACTGCTAACCATGAGATCCTGGGTACAATTCCTTGGCAAGGCAAAGTGTTAAGGTCATGGCACATTATACCGGCACCGCAACGGCACCGCTCCAAACCAGCAATTAATTTGTCATTCAATTTAGAGCATTAAATCGTGTGTAGTATTAATATATTTCATAATGTCAATATGAAAAAGCCAACGGCGGGCAGTCAGCGCGCTTGCCGCTACCATACAACTCGACTCGCAGCCCGCGTGCTGCAAGCGAGCGGGCCATGTGCTTACAGCGCGCCGACCGCATGCTTATTACGCGCCGACTCAGAGTCGCCAGCGAAACAACGTCATTCCCATGCTGCTTCATCAAATAGGCGTGTTCAATCATAAATGCCATTTAACAATATTGAGTTCGCGGTGACAGCAAGCTTGCACCTCGCGGACTGTGAGCTTACACGTCGCGGCCGGCGCGCGGACTGCGAGCTTGCACATTGCGGACAACACGTACTTAGTTAGCGCGCTGGCAGCTAGCCGTAGCCTAAATTCTTGGCGACGCCGTGCTACAGCTGTGCAGTTGCGGTGCCGGTATAATGTGCTATAACCTTTATTGTGTTTTCACCATCAGGAACTTCTCAGTAGCAGCCTAGAGTGTAGATTTGTGCCCGGTTGATGGCAATAGGCTCGCCCCCTATTACATGAGACTTAAACAACGAAATGTGGGTATACCTACTATAGCCACACCTCTGCCTAACTCTTCGGGGAATACTGGCGTGATTTTGTTATGTTTTAGTAATAAGTCAATCGGGTACTTGTACTCTCTTTTTACCAGCTTTGTTCTTGATACTGGGACACCAAATCGCGCAACCAACAAAACATATGTTTGGATTGCGCATCTAATAAGATGCTTGGTGAGATACCCACCATAAAGCGGTATTTTGTTGGCAGCGCGACCATGGTTGTGCCACCAGTGAGGTTTCCCAGTATAATAACATCTTTGATTATGTATATGTCTAGATAAAGTGTCGCGCTGCAAAAGAACTAAAACAAACACGCCAACTTTGTTAAGCTGGTGTGCGTCCTACACTCGCGACACGTCATTGAATTATTCTAGTTGCGTGCATTTTGCGGCCAACAGATGGACGCAATTTTTTTGGACGAGTTCACAGCTTTGACTGTCTATCTAGACATATATATCTTTGAATAATATATTGCTCTTACTCATGAAGAATAGGTAGGTATTATTCTAATCTAACCCCCGAATTCTGAAATGCTTACAACCACAAAAGTGATGTTTTCAACACCTTTATACCTACCTAAACCTGGAAAGTGATAAAGTTAAGCTGCGGTCGTGAAGCACCCAATAATTGGCAAGTTTTATTGCGCAAGACGTTTCCTTCTAATTCTGGAAAGAAAGAAGAAAGGCAAAATACATGATTTTATTCGCCACACAAATATAAGTTGGATTATTTAAAACTCATTGCAAGTCGACTTGCTGAAAACATAACCCTGTCTTTGCAGTCGGGTAAAACGTGCTAGTTAGGGTTACCATTTCGACATTTTGAAAGACCCGACAAAAAGCCGAAAATTTGCAAAATAGTCTGCATATTTTAGTTTTTAATATTTTTTATAATCCTTTTTTATATAAAATAAATCCCCTTTAGACAAAAAGTCCCGACAATAGTTCGGACGGGCACGGCCGAAAAGCCGGCCATCTCCGGACGGATGGTAATTCCCTAGTTTCAGTGCAAGTTATGTATTTATATTTAAGGATTACCAACTAAACTCAACTTTACTCAATCTTTGTCGTGATTATACATAGGCAAAGAGGAAGACACATGCGCTTGCGGTGCTATTAGTTTGATAATGGCGCCGATTCCCTTGTTCACAAACTAAACTAAATTTAAGTTCAGTGCATCTTTTTCTTTCTATTTCATTAAGAAAAGGACAGAAGATAAATATAAGTTTAGTCCTGTCAAATTAATCAGCGCTTGACGTAAATTGACGTAATTTTAGTAGGCAAGTTTTTAATAGCGTCTAAACTTGTATAGAGTAGTGACAGGCGCTGATTAATTTGACAGGACTAAACTAAAATTTGTCTTCTGTCCTTTTCTTAATGAAATAGAAAGAAAAAGATGCACTGAACTTAAATTTAGTTTAGTTTGTGAACAAAGGAATCGGCACCATTGTTTAAGTATCTGTCTAATTCAGGTCAGCACTACTACTACAAGACTACAGTAGACTCGGAGTGCAAGGCTGACACGCTGTTCCCTTGGTTCCCCCTGATCTACTCAGAACAGCTGATCGGCCTTGGAATGGTCGCGTTCGGGAATCTCGCCCTCACAAGCGGCGAAAAAAATTGGTTCGAAAAACCATCGAGGACTGCTGTCAAGGTAACTTCTATAATCTATACAAATAAATAAAATTGGAGTGTCTGTTTGTAATGTTAAAATAACAGCTTTTTACTAAATGCTTAAAAAAGTATACATATACTGAATTTATAACAAAATGGCTCTGTTTGTTCCGGCTAATCTCCGAAACAGCTGGACCGATTTTGATGGGACTTTCATTGGCAGCTGATGTCATAGGGAGGCTAATTTAGGCTACTTTTATTTTAGAAAAGCTACACGGGCGTGCCACAGTTAGTCACTATATAAAGCACATACTCAGCGTATTATGTTCTCGCTGCTGGGACACAGGCCTCCTCTTTCTGTGAGGGAGGGAGGGTTACTAAACATATTTTAAATTAAAGTCACTTTTCGTGTCTGTCTGTGTAACTATGCAACGGATTTTGACGTGTTCTCACCCTCATTTAGAAAATTAAGGTTTATCTGTATAATAGGTCAATTTAAACTAATGTATGTTCCTATAATAAAGAAATCTCTGTTTTATCAAGTTATAAAACCGTACGAATCAGACGTGGGTCGCTAGTTTATTACAAACATCAGTCCTATTGCTTTAATTTTCTTTTTAGGGTTCCGTACCCAAAGAGTAAAACGGAACCCTATTACTAAGACTCCGTTGTCCGTCTGTCACCAAGCTGTATCTCAAGAACCGTGATAGTTAGACAGTTGACATTTTTACAGATGTGTTTCTGTTGCCGCTATAACAACAAATATAAAAAAAAAAAACAGAATAAAATAAATATTTAAGAGGGCTCCCATACAACAGACATGATTTGCGTTTTTATAGATTATAGATATAGTACGGAACCCTTCGTGCGCGAGTCCGACTCGCACTTGGGCGGATTTTTCTGATTAATTTCAGTGTGGGGTCTAACACAAAAGTGAGCTAACAAATTGCCAAGCGCTCGTAAACTGCTGTGATTGGTTGAATGAATTATCAACAGCCAATCCATCACTTGATTTACGTTTTATTGACAAGAGGGCCATTCAAATATTACGTAAGCACCAAGCCCTTGCTTTGCTTATTTTTGATGACATTCAATAATTTCTAACAATAAATAAAGTCCAATAAATAATTCGTAAATAATAAAAAAACCGAGTTTGCAAAACTGGATACATACCTCAGAATATTGATTACTTCTTTAGTTTTCATAAGATTTGTATTTATTTCCAGGCAATCGTTCCTAGAGGCCCGGCCTGCCTGTACGACTTGGCAGATTCGCCTGGACTGGTCACCATACATACGTACTTCATCAAGCACCCGTATGCACTCACTTGTGTGTTTTGATAGATCAATGTAATCATATTATTATTAATATTAATAAATATTTACAACTAATTGTTGCTTATTTTTGTCCTAATCTATATAGGTAACTACTTACATAAATAAAAGAACAGGGTATGATCGTAAGACTCTCGCACAGCCCAACCGATAAACTTAGCAACTGAATATTGGACAGTAGTTGTAGTTTAAAACGGGAAAGAAAAATAGGTAATGGAAAATCAATCCTTAAGGAGGTGAATTCGTTTATATCATCTTATTCCTTGGGCTTATAAAGTTAAGGATACAAGGTGCACATCTGACGGAAGACGCGTCGCGTAGGTAACGCCAGAACGGATAAATAATAAATTCATAAAACATTCAACCTTACACACTCAACCGATGATACGTTATTGCGTCGAGCGAATAAATAGACGCGACCAAAGTTACGCCCGACGTATCTTCCGTCAGATGTGCGACCACCCTAAAGGTCTCTGCACACAGCGGGCGCGGCGTGGCGTGACGGGACGGCGACGCGACGCCTTCCAGTTGTAATGTACTAGATATTACGCGACGGTAACCGTCGCGCCACGCCGCCGCCGCGGCGAGCGGGAATACAAGTCAGAAGCGATGGGGCGGGGCGTGGCGGGACGCAAGCGCAGCGCCGGCAGGACGCCGACGATTTGTGTTGTATGGTTTACGTATATAGTAGTAAAAACTAATCGAATGTGTTCGTGCTCACATATGTTTGTACGATTTGGGCCATGAATCGCTCAACATCTTTTTGATAATTGACATGATCGGCGTGAAGGGGCGCGGCGGGACGGGACGTGATCGCGTCCGCAGTGTGACCACTGCCGCCGCGCCAGAGCCGCGTCGCCACCCCGCCACGGCGCCGCGCCCCGTCACGCCGCGCCCGCTGTGTGCTGAGGCTGAGAGCTCTAAACTTGACACGAGTGCGTACCTACAAAAACATTTTTTTTTACATTGTTGGGTTTTCATAACTACCTCTAAATCAAATATGGGTTTAGGGAGGGGGTCTTAAAGTTTGTATACGCGCAGTCCGAAGAATTTGAAATCTATTACACTATTACAGATAAATAAAATTGGAGTGTCTGTTTTTAATATTAAAATAACCGCTTTTTAGGGTTCCGTAGTAAACATAAACGTATCTGTCTGTCTGTCCCCGCTGTAGCTCAGATACGCTTTGTACTAGAAAGCTGCAATTTGGCATAGGCATGCATATTAATCACACCGACAAAGTGCCAAAAAGAACTCTAAAAAAAAAATATGGGTAAGTACCTCCCTTGCACGTAATGTGGGTGATTATGATATTTTTTTTCTCCTCTACTCCATGGTGTGAAGTATCGTTGGATATGTCGTTCAAAAATATTGTGGGTGTGATCACAACCAAGTGGGCTTTACAAGTTAACGAGTAATAGTCGACCAATTTAAATTTGCAGTTGGAGAATTGACCGTGGCATATATCGATGTATGGGAGAACATGTTTTTCAACTACAATGCTAAGTTTGTTTTTGGGATAAATTCATCCCAACTTCCCAACCACGGAACCATTCATTGTGCGTGGTCTGACACGCACTTGTCCGGTTTTTTATTAAATGCATATGGATTTACGTATACACGGTCCATATACCATAATAACATTTTGTACAATTTTTGTCGGTCTGTCTGTTTGTTCCGGCTAATCTCTGAAACGGCTGGACCGATTTTGGCTGGACTTTCACTGGCAGATAGCTGATGTTACAGTCCCCGGCACGTAAGTTGGCAAGAGTCGTTAGATGCGCAGAAGTCATATTTTAGGTCCCGTTGGTACGCGCGCGGGACGCGGGGTGTGAGGCAGCGCCGAGCCGTGCGCGCGATTGGTGCATCAGTAGACCCTTGCGCCTCGCATTGTGTCTACGTCCCGTTCGCTCCCGAATGCCACTAAGTGTACGATGCGCGAACTTACCCCCACTATGCCAAATCCTTGCCAAGTTACGTGCCGGCTACTGTATAAGGAGTAACGTAGGCTATTTTTAGGAAAAGCCTCGCGGGCGAAGCCGCGGTCAACAGCTATCAGCAATAATAATCTTTATTTTATGAAACCGGCCAAGTGCATGTCGGACTATGCACAATGAAGGGTTGCGTGGTTGGGAAGTTGGGATGAATTTATCCCAAAAACAAACTTAACATTGTCTAGGCCACGATTATCTCGATAATTTATATAAATGGTATGGTAATCTTAAAGTCAAATAATGAAAACGTAGTAAACGATTTTTTTTATCAACCCCCTGTCGGGGTGAAAAGCGGGAATATGAAAAATTCACATTCCTTTAATTTAGTAATTAGTAACTTGGCAGAAATACTTATCTAAGTAAATAATAAAGCCCGTTATGATACATTTTCCAAAACTACCCGATAAAGAGATCGTAGGGAAATGTACGAAATCCACGCGGACGGAGTCACGTGATTCAAATTCTATTTAAAAAAATGATAAGGAAGAACTTGTTAACTTATTGGTTTATGTTTAGCGTAATAGTGGTTCATGATAGTTGTAATGCAAGTTTAGTCAACATTATAGTATAAACACATGGTGTAAACATGTGCTTGCACCAACATTAATAATAAAAGAAAAGAAATCATAAAAAAAAAATATTTATATCAAGTGCCGGTGGGTGCTTTGTGCGAACGTTTCTTGACTTTCTGCTGTCTGCGCTTGAGATGACGCTGTATCCGTCCAGCGCCTTCCTTCTTCAGCTCTTCATACTGTTTCACCAGTGCCTCTACACGTAGTTCAGCTGCAATCACAATAAAAAGTTTAGTTTAAAAAGTATGCTGATGGCAATAGGTTCGCCCCCTATTGCATGGGACTTAAACATAACTGGCGAAATGTGGGTGTACTATAGGTATACTTCTGACTAGCCCCTCGTACAAAGTTTGTATGGTGTGCAAAATATCAAAGCAATGGTCAAGTATGGTGTAGAAACAACTAGAAGTGCCTGAAACTGACAATTGAAAGTGGCACACTCTATCCAACTACAGATAGTAACAAATGGATATTAATATAGAGCAACAGGGAGGAGGATAGTTTACCTGCCTCGTTAATCTATTGAAAGCAAGCATAACTGCTAAGTTTAAGGCCCATAAGGGGATTTGATCCGTAAATTGAGCAGTGTTGTGGGCGATTTCCACTAGTAAATTCATAGTAGGAGCACTAAATCCAAACAAAGAAGAAACAAATTAAGTGATGATCAGGCCAAGCTTCATCCGGAATAGAATAGAATAACGGTTATTATCTCCAGTATTACAGCTAATAGTAGTGGTACACACGGCTACATGTTAAGCTATACATTTCCAGTATAAGCTCACCTCTCATTGTACGGAAATCCTATACAATGCGAGATCAGCTTAAACAGGAAACTTATAGCTTGATATGTAGCCATGTGTATATACACAAAAAACTATTATATTGGAAGCAAAAGCATCAGCATTATGCTTAATTGGTCAAGGACAGCTAATGAGACACAATTGATTTTCTATTGTTTGACTTTGAATCGGTGTTGCGTGGGGCTTAACAGGTTAAGTCCCCCTAACAGGTTGCTAAGCACTGGTTTTCAGCTCAAACCCTTGAATCCTGTATGTATGTTTTGTACTTACATTTATTTTTAAAGTGTGGCTGTTTCCCCTCCTTATACTCTTGCTCAATATGTTTCTTATTCTTCACGATCACTTCCTTTTCTATCTTACTCTTCTTTGTGTGTTTGTGCTGGTCATTCAGCCGTTGAAGTAGTCTTCGTAACTTTAGTTGTCTGTCTGGGTCTGTAGTCTCTTTCAATTCTGCTCTAATAGCTTTAATGTCTTTCATACGTATGTCTGCTAGAAAATTGTAGTCATCAGAGAATTGTTTCTTGTCAAACTCACCACAAAGTGGGTCAAATCTGCAAGTTCAATAAGAGTTAAATATTATTTTAATAAAAAAAAATTGTAGCCTAAGCTACAAACTTGACCAACTAATTGGTATTTCTTCTGATCTATAAAATGCAAACAATGTTATTTGAAATATTGTTACCTTGGGTCACGGACTTCTTTTTTCTTGACGGTAGGGATAGCTTGCAGCATTCGAACAGGTTTCTTTGAGCTCATCTCCCGTGGTCTGTTCTTATTTTCTCTTTTGAAAACTTTTGGTGCATCACGTTCCTTTTCCTTGACACCAAAAACTGCTTCTTTATATACTTTGGCACCAACTTTCTCTTTCAATTTTTGCAATTCTTCAAATGATAATGTTGATAACTGTGATCTGATTTCAGTCTGAAATTAAAATTTTGATTATTGTATTAAAATAAGTATGGGAATAACGAATATTTTATGGTTGATAAGTTGCAAGGTAGGTATCAGCTTTTAATGGTCTGCACTCTCGCACAGAGGCTGTGATGAATACTTAGTCATGTAAATAACCGCTTTGCAACATAAATAATATTATAAATAAGCAGGTAAGTTAACTTTCGTCTTGTCACAAGCAGAGGCCTAGCTGTGAGTAATGTCGGGTTGTGGTTGATGATCAAGCGCGGATCATATTAAGTATTTAACGCACCCTTTCTCCATCATCCTGTTCATCAACACTGGAGTTAGCTTCATCACTGGTACTCATATTGAGTTCTGTAAGTTTATTAGAAACTCGAAACACACACAATTCTTATTAAAGTAGTTTATGCACACAATAACAATGATTTTATAGGTTAGCAATTCAGAATTCAATTTGCGTTTCGTTTCGTGTGATTAGACAAACACAATCACTAACTACACAGACTAAGTAGTATTAGTACTCAGACCACAGATAACTATATACTAGTCAACTCAGACGGTAATCTATTCAATTCAAATAAAATCGCTTTATTATATAAACTGCGGGCTTTGATTGTGTTTGTGACGTTTGGTATTTTTTAAATTTTATCAAAAATTTTGTCGCTCGTAGTGTAAATGAAACCGAGTTTTTTTGCTGAGGATTGTCGAGTCAAGAATAGTTTGGATACTAGCTTTTTAAGTAACTTAATCGACTGTGAAAAAAATAGGTTCTTTAAAACCCACGAGTATTAGTTATTACAATTACTTTATTACAGGAAACAAATTGAGAGGATATATGGGCGTACCCACGGTGGGGTACACAATGTGAGGCATCTGCCTTACCCGGGTCCCTGAGTCGAAGCTAAAAACTTAGGTTTATCAAGTAACAAAGTTAGAATTTTTTTTGGTTAAATTCAAAATTCCCCGTGAAACAGTATCGACGAATCCAGCGCGCATGCGTTGGATGTTAAGTTCGTTTTTTAATCCCTGATAGACGATAGTAATTTGAACTCCGCTTGCGAATCTCGTCATTTTAAAACGCTTGCTAAAGACGCTGTGATATTAAGTAAATGATGATAAATGATGAATGATTTTTTATAGGATCACTTTGTTGTCCGCCTGTCTGTCTGTCTGTCAAGACCCTTTATCTCGGGAACACGTAGAGTTATCGGTAATTAAAACCATATACTCAGGTCTACAGTCCCTTAAAGCTGTTTAACAAACAAACTTCTAAGTTAAAGTAAAAAAAGATCACCGTTTAGGAAGCAAAAAAGTATATTTCGACACTCTCAAGGGAAGCAAAATTTATGAGGTACTTTCAGTTGACCTAGAACTATGAAATTTGGCAAGTAATATCGTCTTATACCACAAGTAGGTACAGGGAAAAATCTGTAGTCTGGTCATAATTTTGTCACAAATGGAAAGTTAAATAGATGACACAATGAGTTATGCACTATAACCATTTATATATCAAATGAAAGGGTATAAAATACAGATGTAAACCACATTAAAATTATTCTAAATGTGCTCTTGCTTCGATACAAGCAAGGCCAGCAAGGCCAGTCATCAATCGAAGTACGCACGACGTTCATGTCAATATCGGCGACTGCTTTAATCAGGGATGCTTTTAGTGACTCCAAGTTGTGATGGAGTTTAGCGCAGACCTTCTCCTCTCGATGTGCTGCCATATTGTGTAATCCAAGGGATTCAAGTCTGAACTGGATGAGGGCCAATCCTCATGGCTGATAAAGTCGATTCCACGGGTAGTGAGCTAGTTTTGGGTACTTTTCGCCTTATGAGCCGGCGCAGAATCCTGCTGGAATACCCAGTGCCTGTTTTCGAACATTGTTTGTAAAAGAGGTTCCACAATGTTTGTTAGGACTGTGTTTTGATATACGAGGGCACTAGTTTTCACAACTTTTACACAAAAAAACACATCCGTTGGACCCATATAGGACACCCCAAGCTAAACCATGAATGCCGAAGGGTGATGGCCACGCTGAGCACGTGGCACAAGTCTGCTCGCTTCTTCACTAGAGTGTGCATACACTTTATCATTTTGTTTGTTAAAAATCTCCTCAACATTAAAAATTTTTTCGTCCGAAAAAAGTATTTCCCCGTTATTTTTTTCCCGCGCAGCGCCATAACAAAACCCGACTTCTTTCGAGTCTGGTTTTCTTCAGCCATGCGTTAAGAAGATATGCTGTTTTTTTTTCTATAAGCACGCAGTTCTAGGTCTTCATTTAACACCCTTTTAACCCTTTGACCGCCACGTCAAAAATGCAAAAACGTGCCCTCGGCGCCAAGCTACGAATTATTCCATACAAATCTGTCATGTAGTCGTGAATGTGGCGGTCAAAAGGTTAACAGTATTTTATTTTTTGTGTGGAAAATCATCAAATAACTTCTCCCGCTCTGGGCGGAGCGGGAGGGTGTGTCAGACTCTTACTGACTAAAACCCACCCGTATTCCTTCCGTTGCCTGTGTTGCCAGGGGCCTCGGTAACCCTTTCGAACTCCCACGCGACCCCGGCAGGCATCGGCCCTTGTGGACCCGTACACTTGTGCTGACATCTCTTTGAGGCGCGCGTGGAATACCGCGCCGTCGACCCGTCGACTGGTCCTTATCGGACGGCGAGCTACCCATTGCTCACCGTCCGCAAGCCCGCGCCTACGGTGGCCGGATGTCCGATGTTCCTCTAAATTCGGAATTTTACTTATGTGACAGAAGTTATGGCCCAACTACGTACATTTGTAATTAAATCATAAAAAATATAGTCTTTATAGTAGCATTCTTTTTTCAGCCACCACTAACAAATCTGGATTTTTGGTATAAAATTTAAGCAAAAAAACAACTTTGCTTAGGTTACCAAACTAATTTTGGTATGGACTGTTAGCATAAAAATAATATAAGTAATTATAGGTTTTGGAAACTGAATTTCAGGAAAAGCTCGGAAAAAACTGCGAACCTCGTTTCCTGAACTATTTATAATATGTACCTACAAATTTGTACGGAACCTTCGGTGGGCGAGTCCATTTCGCACTTGGCTGGTTTTTATTTATGTAAGTAGTACAAAACACTTTAACGTCAATCATATTTTTAAACTAGATGAGGTCGGCATTTCCTATCTGACTACTCTGAGAAAAAAGGCCGAAACAAACTCGGAGATTACTAATATGTAGCAAACTATCGGAGTCTCTTATAATCTTTGTTAGATCATGTGAAGGCCATGTAGTCAGTGCACGTATTTGTCAGTAATCGTGCAGCTCAACTCAGAACTTAAGGAGCTCAACGATGCGACGAACAATACCAAAGAAACGATTTTAAAGTACGTAGTCGGGCCATAAGTTCTGTCACATAGGTAAAAGTTCGAATTTAGAATGCAAGCCGAGGAAATATTATGGGCATTCGAAATTTGAATATTTAAAGAAAATAAAAACAAAGGGTTTCTGGATTTTTGTTCATTTTCTAAAATGGAGTGGACGCGCAAAGAAGACAGAGTCGCAGTAATTGCATTGCATTGTTGCGGTCACGCGCCAACTGAGATTTTCTAACTGCTGAAAAATTTTAAAAGTCCACTGAGATTTATTTATCGTACTATCAAACGATTCAGGGAAGATTCATGATTTTCTAATCATGTACGAGTACGACCGCTCCTTTGTTAATCTTCTGATTAACAAAGGAGCGGTCGTTCTCGTACTGTTCGGACTCCAGCGGTCATTAAAGCAGTGAAGGCGCGAATCCAACGAAATCCTGTCCGCAAGCAATAATTGTTGCCAGGGCGCCCTGCCGACTCTACGTCCGCTTATCGGCCCATCGTGCTGCTCGACAAGGTGGGCAAGCTCTTTGAAAGAGTCATTGCAGACCGCCTCGTCGGCCAGCTGGTGCGGGAGGGGCCGGATTTGGCGGTGAGCCAGTTTGGTTTCGGTTCGTACAGTGGACGCCATTTGCGCGTGCGGGCCCTCACGACGGCGAATGCTGTTGCCCAGGGTGGGGTCGTCTTGGCGGTGTCTCTAAACATCACCAATGCCTTCAATACCCTGCTCTGGAGTTGCGTCAGGGAGGCACTTCGGTTGATGCCCACTTACCTCTGTCGTGTGGTCGAGGTCTATCTGACGGACAGGGCCGTCATCTACCCCGGTCACTAGGTAGTGTGAAACCGGCAAGAGATGTCGTGCGTGTGACTGGATGCTGCGTGCCGACCTCCCTTGCGGCGACAGCATAGTGCACACTACGCTGACGCCGCTAGGGAGGTCGGCGCTGACGACACGTTGGTCCTGGCGCAGGGGAGGTCGCACCAGGTGGCGGCCGAAGTAGCAGCACGCGGGGTTGCAACAATCGTCAAAAGGATCCGGCAATTGGGACTCGAGGTGGCTCTTTATGCAGGGCCACCTCTAGTCCGAGGCCATGTGTTTTAATGGTCCTCGGAACGCGCCACCGTCGGGGTCCCAAATAACGGTAGGAGGGGTTCACATCGGCGTCGAGTCGACGATGAAGTACCTGGGACCCGTCCCCGACAGCCGGTGGAACTTCGTGGAGCATTTCCGACGTTTGGCTCCCAAACTGGAGCGGGCCGGGGCTGCCTTAAAGCGGCTTCTGCCCAATCTAGGGCGTTAAAACGCCTCCTACCGGAGACTCTACGCAGGGGTCGTGCGGTCCATGGCACTTTACGGGGCTCCTGTGTGGGCGCGTTCCCTGGCGCTGCGGCCAGCCCACCGGTTGAGCGCGGCCCAAAGGGTCAAGGCCATCCGGCTGGTCCGGGGATACCGCAAGGTCTCCGGTGAGGCGGCGAGCCTCCTTGCCGCCATGGGATCTGGAGGCAAAAGTCGTCGCACACGTATGGGAGTGGCACGAGGAGGCGAAACCGCGCCGGGGCGTAACTCCGTTGCCGCGAGAAATCGCGGCACAGCGGACAGAGTTCCGGCGGGATCTCATGGCGACATGGAGTGTGCGATTGTCGTAAACCAGTGCTGGGCTCGCCACAATTGCGGCGATAAGTCCCCTCTTTAAGGAGTGGCTAGAGAGCCGCTACGTGTGTCCACACCTTCCGCCTGACGCAGGTCCTCACTGGACACGGCAGCTTCGGGAGGTTCCAATGTCGGATAAGGCGGGAGGAAACGCCCGGGTGTCACCACTGTGGGGATCGCCCGGAGGACACGGTGGAACATATGGTGGAGGTCTGCCAGGCTTGGGCAGAGCACCGCCGTGTCCTCGTGGAGGCGAACGGTGGCAGAGATCTCTCGCGTCCGGTCCTGGTTCAGGCCGTGGTACAGAGCGAGAGGGCATGGACAGCCGCCACCTCCTTCTGCGAAGCAGTAATGATCGCGAAGGAGGAGGCGGGACGGTTGAGGGAAAGGCAAATTGCGCGCCCTCTCGCCCCTAGCCGTCGCAGGAGACGCCCTGGGCCTCGGGAATCCCGGGCGGATTTCCGGCCACCGTAGGAGCGGGCTTGCGGACGGTGAGCAACGGGTAGCTCACCGTCCGTTAAGGACCAGGCCCGGATCGAGGGCGCGTTGTATTCCACGCGCGCCTCAAAGAGATGTCGTCAGCACAAGTGTAGGGGTCCACTAGGGCCGATGCCTGCCGGGGTCGCGGGAAGGTACTAAAGGGTTACCGAGGCCCCTGGCAACACAGGCAACGGAAGGAATACGGGTCAGTAATAATCTGACACACCCTCCCGCTCGGCCCAGAGCGGGAGAAGTTATTTGATGATTTCCCACGCAAAAAAAAAAGCCACCACACATTCACATCACGTGTAACGCTTTTAAAGTACCTAATCAACTATTCAACTGAGCTATTATTTAAAAAAAAATCGCTTTCATTGGATCCGGTTACCCGGATCCGGTATATTGGTACCGGATCTGGTAAACGTTTAATGATGCCGGATCTGCCGGTTTACCGCAACCGTTTTCCGGATTGCAATCCCTAGTATATTAGTTCTAGATATATTAGTTCAGATATACAAGATGTGATAATTTTGTAAAAGGTCTGCAAGCATGTTATAGGTAGATAGGTTTGTATCCAATCTGCTTCGGCATTATGTTCGATTCGTTGTTCTCAAAATCCTCCCCAGAAGTTGTGTAACGTCTCTGAGTCAGGGTTATTATGATGATCATTTGGGTTGTTACCCTGAACGTCAGATGTCGTCTGTCTAATATTGCGGTAGGAAAGGTGTTCACCGTGGGTGAATTGAGTGTTATGTAGTTTTCTTTGGGTGACTCTGACTCTGTTCTATTATCTTGTGAACGTGTTTAATTATTTTCCTACTTCTATTGCAGAATTGGGTCATTTTAGCTATCCTTGATCGTAAATCATTTAATTTTCGTTCTAGTCGTGTCTCCCCGTTATCTCTTGGTTGAAGGGTTATCTTTGCTCCATTAATTTTAGTCGCGGTCCATGCCGCACAATATATACTCGTAGTAGTCTGTAAAGTTTAAAAGTCAGTTTCTTTATTAACATTTTCAGGTTAAAACTATTTTGTTTAGGTAGCTAACTACGAGTATAAGCACAAGTTTTTAAGAAGGTTTTGTTTGGGAATTAAAAATATATTTGTATAGCTAGTTTCTTTATAATATTGGAATGCTTGTTGGAACGTCTTTTCTATTAGTGGGTCCCCATCTAGGTTCGCTCGTTGTTTAGGTAGAATTTCTTCTGCAATGTTAATTTTAGTATGATTTTTAAAAGTAAGTGAAGATTCTTGTGTGGAGTTTGTCAATACTGTTTTTAAATAGAGTTTCAGAATTACTGTTGTGGTTTGGGTTTCCAATCGTCGCCGTCGTTTCACTTGTGAAGTTGCTAAAGTTAAGATTATCTAGTCATAATTCTTCAGATATTTCTAGTTTTATTGAATTTAATTTTTCATAAATGATGTACCTATTTATTCTTAATACTTAATACTTAAAACGAACAACGAATAGCTGATCAGAGAAGAGCAATTCTCTTCTCTGATCAGCTATTCGTTGTTCGTTGAGATGAGCAAGTGCAGGAAAGCTGTTGATAAAATCTTCATATATGCGCCGTCTATGCTGTTTCGTTTCTATATAATTCTATATTACTCGATAATAAGACCGCATTACAGCTTCATTTTGTTCACTGGTCCATCATCAGTTTTGTGACTGTTAGGTGGAATGATTCAATTCTATAATTGAATCATTCCATCTAACTCTTCCTTGACGTCGTTTCATGTCTCCTCTATAGTTTTTTGTGGTAGTAATTTATTGTTTATTATGAGTCTATCTTGGTCTCTTATTCTCTGTCTATTTCTCTGTCTAACCTGCATGTTCGGTTAGTTTTCTATAGGTTAAGTTTTTCTGGCTGTATTTAGTGCGTTCAATTGAAGACAAGTGCGCAGTATTGGTGCATCTTGTTCATTTCAGGTGTCCATCATCTGCGCGTACTTAGAGCGCTTATAGTGGGCGCAAGCTCATAGTCAAGGTAATCATCCTGCATAACTCTATCAAGCGTGCTAGTGGTGGACAAGCTCGCTGTTCTTCTTGTCATGAAGGAGGGGCGAGTCGAATGTTTGTATGAAAATAATGAAATAGCATCGTCGCCCGTGGAATGGGCTTCTATGTAGTGAGCCCGCCTATTAAACTCACTACGACCAGCTGTATCAATTTTTGTCGTTGGGAGTTCGCTTGCTCAATTCCTTACCTAGCATCGGCTCCAGATGCGCCCCGGCGTTCCCTTTAAGCGATTGTAAATTATATACTTATTACTCAACTCCATAAAGGGTTACCTTTCCTTGTTAGCCGCATAAGTTACAGTTGTACATTACGCGTGTCTGCCCCCTTGTAGCTAGGTTGAGGTTGGACGTAAGGTAGGATTTAAGGGGCTTATTATGATTATTTCACCGGCAATTGGTATGAAATTTCGTGGCAAAAAAATTCAATTCTAATGACAGCGAAAATTGCCCATAATTATCGGAATAGGTAAGTCTATATTGCGTTGCAGTTTTGAAAATTCTCAAAAGCAAAATAGTGGCATGGGCGGGCCCATCTGATATGATCGCCTCTGGCCAATAGGTACATCTCTACTCCCTGTACATATTACATAGCACATAACATCCACGCCTGTTTTCCTCAAAGGGTTATGGGTATTCTATATGTGAAAAAAAAACTGTACCTGCTGGCAAATATATGAGTAGATATCATGAAAAGTGCAGCGTATGTGCACGCTATAAATACTTTTCGCTTATATTATAATGTGAAAGTGAAAAAGGTAAATGAATATATATTAGATAAATTAATTTAATTCGTTTTATTAGATAGATATTCGCCTTAAATCCAACATAGCTCTAGTTTCTAGGTAGACATATTTAAAAATCCTTGACTGAATTTTAAGTAATAGTTACACTAAAAAATTTCAGATACGTATTTGGATTTATTTATTGCGTCCCTCGGCACAGATCCTCCCTCATGTCCTGTATATTTTACGTCGACAGCAGAGGTCGCTTTTTCGGAACGGTAATTATTTCTGGTCTGAGAAAGGCATTCTTTACAAATCTTAGGTTCTAAAACCAAACCATAGATTGTCGATCCATCATACTCAGTGTATAAAAAATAGCATTTGCACAGCGTTTATCGTAGTAAGTAAATGTTTTAGTAAATTTGTTAATAATGAAAGTCTAACATTTCTCGATCTTCCTGGAATTCCTGTTTCATATTTACAGAGTTCATTCTAGATCTTTTAACGGTTAGTAAACTTAAAAACTTATCACAGAGTGCTTTTTCCATTTGAATTTTAAGGTTCAAAAATTCTTCGGTGTCTTTCAAGCACTTTTGATATTCAGATTTAATTGCATCAAACCTATATTTGAGCGTGTCTACTTTTTGTTTCATGTGTGTGTTCATTGTTAATAATACTTCAACCAAATCCGGATGTTTCGGTTTAGGAGTTTGATCCAATTCCATCGGCAGGAACCCTTCTATAACCATTGATCCTTTAACTTTACGTTTCCAGTAGAAAAAGCCGCCTTTTAATTCGTACAAATAGTCATCCCTAGGCTCCGAGAGGCATTTTTTTACATTGGCAAAATAAGTTACTTCGGACATGTGCAAGTTCCTGCTGAAACCTACCAGCCGATTTGGTGAAAACCGCCCTTTCCATAAATTATCTTTATTGAAAAGATAAACTTCAAATGAAGCCGACTTCCACGTTATCATCAGATGGCAAGGTTCGTCTTGAATGATTAGTTTTGTCACAGTGATTGCTTCGTCTACATCCATTATTAACAACAATTTACTATTTCTTACTTGTGAATTTTATATAGCAGGGCTGGTAGGTCGTTGCAAGCATGGACATATAAGTACATAATGAGACATTTTCTAGATATTTTTCATAATACACATGCAAGAAATACTTTTGACAATTTTGGGGCCTTTTCAGGAACCAAAAAAACGTGAAAAAAACAAACTATTGTTTTTTTTAATCCATAATACAAATCATTGTATAGGTAGGTACACAGAGTTTTTTTCAAAACAATAACCAAGGATCGTTTCGAAAGGTTTATTATCTTTATACCTACAAAGTACTTACTAATTCCATGAGTGAGACAAAGAAAATGTCAGTACCCACCTGAACCAGACCAACTTTACAGTATAGCGATTAAACCGTGTATTTCTTCCGACAGCACGAGGTGCCCATCCGCCCCGCCGCGTTCCTCCCGGTACCTATACAGGCCCCGGGGCCTGCCACGGCTGCCACACACCACTCAGGCTGCGCGCCGCAAGCACGTGCCGTAGCGCCACCCACGCGGGCTCCCGCGGTAGTTCGCGCTGCACCCGCTGCACCCACGCCGCATGCGTACACCGCGTCTCCCGCGCGTGCCCCTCTGCCATCCGCATGTCCGCGTGCACCACCAGCCCGTACCGCGGCACCGCCGCCGCGATTCGCGTCGCCGCCCGCGCCCTCTACCATAGCGCAGCAGACGCCACTTATGAAAGCTGTGCCAGCTCAGCGCACCGCCGCAGCCGGCTCCCGCCGCTTGCTGGCGTGACAAGCCTGAGCGTGAGCGGCCAGCGATTGCCAGCCCATACTCTAGGCCAGCACCGTCGACTACAAGGGTGCCATCCTCGCCGGCGCCCCCCCGTAATTCGGAATGCGACTCGCACGCAGTGCTGTCGACATGCTCGTCACGTGAGAGATCGAGCATGTCGCTGGCATCCTTGGACTCGGCCGCATCCGATCGCTTGCACCCGTGGGAGCGAGCCGCTGACGCTGCCGACGCCGCGACCAGAGGGCTGACATTACCAACACCGTCGCTGGGGTTCGACTTCGAGTTCCAGCTCGAGGCCAGACCCCAGCGACGAAGGAGGAGCTCCGATGAAGCCGCGTCGGAGTAGGCGAAACGCCACTGCCTCGACCCGCCGCGGCCACAGTGCGAGAGCGCGCCGCGGGGTCGGGGTGTGCAAGCGTCGCCTACCTTCTCCGATGCCGGTATGCCGCACGTCGACACCACCAACACCGGCAACATCAGCCGCAGGGAAAGTACCACGTGCCCACCCCCTGCCCCCTCGGATGCAACCGCGGCGCCAGAAGCGGTAACAGGGAGGGTTCCCTGTTACCGCTTCTGGCGCCGCGACGAAAACGCAGCCCAAGCAGAAGCAGGGAAAGAAAGAAAGGAAACTGCTTCTCAACTACCAACGTTGGTAGTAGAAGCTGCCGAACTGGGCCACGCATTTCCGGGCCATCAGCGCGAAGCTAGGCCGGCCCCCTAATGCTCGTCCCTACGAGAGTGGAGTTCGATTCACCCCTGACACAGAGGACGAGTACAGGCTGGTCCAGCGTTACCTGATTGGCCTGGAAAAGGACAGCGGCGTGTCCTGGTTCGCCTACTCGTTGCCGGCGGACAAGAGCCTCAAAATCACCATACGGGGGCTACCGGCGGATACACCCCCCCAGGAGATTGAGGAGGAACCACATAAAGGGCGCACAAGGACGACCCGGCTGCGTATTCCACGCAATACTAAAAAAGACATCCGACGTCCGGGCTATCTACGACACCACCGTGTTTATGTACATGCGTGGTGTCAACATAGAGACTTGGCGTGGCAAATGTTGGCCCGCCCAGTGCCACCGGTGGCAGCGTTTCAGACACAGCTCGCACCAGTGTCACCGTCCGCTCACTTGTGTGAGATGCGGAGGCGAGCACGCGGCCAGAGACTGCCCACGCCCGCGGGAGGAGCCAGCCACAAGTGTAAACTGTGGCGGCCCGCACCCCGCGTGCAATATTAAGTGCCCCGCATTTCAGGAAGAGATTAGAAATAAACGAGCGGGGACCGCCGCCATTACGACCAGACGCCGGCCACAAGCGGCCACAGGGAGAGCGCAAGAGCGGCCAATTGAGGCTCAAGGCACGACGCAGATGGCGGCGCCCAATGAGTCCACCAAAAGAGATCAAGCCCCCTTAGGGCGGAGGAAAAATAGACGCGGGGGTAAAGGAAGAGGAAAGAAGCCTCAACCCGCTGCGACCCAGGAAAAAATCCCGAGGGAAAAAAACCCTGCCTCAAATGAGGCGCAGGCTGTGGAAAAACAACATACCGCTGGCGCCGGCATAGCGCCGCGGGAAGTTGGGGAACCACAAAGTTCAACAAAAAGCCGAGTGCCGCAAGCGCTACCGACAGTAGCCGGCACCATGCAGCGACAAACGGGAGAATCAATAAAGAAAAAGTTCCCCAAAGAAACAAGTGGCAGCGCTACCGGCGCACACGCCACTACTACCACAAAGAAGGAATTCACAGCCTGTGCTATTAAACTGTTGATGGACTTGATTAAGGCCATCAGGCAGGGTCAGGATGTGGAGACAGTAATCCTCGATGGCCTGGCCATCTTATTGAAGCTGTACCATGGCTAGGTAATGGTAATGAGGATATATACACTGGAATGCCCACGGCCTCCGGGATAAGGTCGCCCCCCTCCGCCACCTCCTGAGGGAACAAAACATCGACGAAGCGCTTATAAGCGAGACGCTACTGGGACCCGAAGATAGGATTAGGTTCCCGGGATACCTCGCTTATAGAAAAGATGAACGGTCGGCACAACACTCCAGGTACCGTGGTCTGGCGGTACTAGTGAAGCGAAGGGTCGTCCATCAGGAAATCCCCTTGCCGTCACTCAGTAGCTTCTACGCGTTGGGTGTCCAGCTACACGCAGCCGAAGAGGACATTAACATCGACGCGTGTTACAAGCCGCCCGCGGCCCGCTTGGACCATACAGAGCTGCGGGCCTTGTTAACCCAGACGTCACACGCCACCCTCCTCGCTGGTGATTTCAATTGTAAACACCCAGCGTGGAACTCTTTTCACACGAATACCGAGGGGAGACGACTCTTCGCAGACGCGGAAGCCTTCGGCTATACGGTGTCCGGACCAGAGACGCCGGGCACCAACTACCCAGATGCCGTACGGTATATGCCGGACGTACTGGACATCGTACTCCACCGAGGGCTACATTGCCAGACCATGCCAGCTTACGAACACCCCAGCCCCGGTGCGTCCGCTGATAAATAGCGACGGGGCGCTCAAGTATGTAGCGGAGGACCGGGCGGAGGTCTTCGCCGAGCACCTGGAGGTGAGGACCCGATTTTCTTCTCGCCTGGCGCAGTTAGACGCGCCATCCTTAGAACGAAGCTTAGGAAAGCCCCCGTTGCCGATGGTATCACCAACACAGCGCTGCGCCACTTGCCGCACCGTATGGTTGCGGCGCTGGCGCGCCTGTACACGGCGATACTGCGCACGGGGGCCTTTCCCGCTTCGTGGAAGGAAGGGCGCGTCATAATGCTGCCCATGTTGGGGAAGAACATCCTGAAGTCGGAGAGCTATCAGCCGATCACTCTGCTGCCGACAGTCTCCAAGGTGTTCGAAGCAATCCTGCTGCGACATCTTCAACCACATATTGCGCCTCGACCTGAACAGTTCGGGTTCCGGGCGGAGCATAGTACGACGCTCCAGCTGTCGAGGGTACTGCACCACCTCGCAGCTGCAATGAATAAGAAGGAATACTCGGTGGTAGTATTCCTCGACATGGAGAAGGCCTTCGATGTGTGTGGCACGACGGCCTGATATGTAAGCTGACCACGTCAGATTCCCCGTCGCGTCGTGCAGGTGGTCTCTACTTTTCTATCCCACAGGACTTTTAGGGTGGTGGTCGACGGAGCGCTATCCAGCGCCCAGCCGGTGCTGGCCGGTGTGCCGCAGGGCAGCTGCGTATCGCCGGCGTGTTACTCGCGTTACACCGACAACATCCCCACCACTCCAGATGCGACGCTCGCGCTGTATGCTGACAACGCCGCTTACATTAACTGTGTCACTATCGACCGTCGGCTCACGATGGGGGCACACGTCCGCAAGGTCGCCGCACAAGGTAGGGTCGCCCGCAACCTCCTTAGACCGGTGCTCTCGTCCCGCATCCCAGCACGCGTCAAACTGGGCGTGTACAAGTTGTACGTACGCCCCATTCTGACGTACGCCACCCCGGCATGATTCGCCTTCACGAGCGAGACGATCCTCAGGCTGCTCCGCGCGCAACAAAACCTGGCGCTGCGGGCGATAGTTGACGCCCCTCGTTTCGTGAGGAACGACATCATCCAAAGTGACCTGGGGAATGAGAGCCTGGACGAGTTTGTGTGGCGCCTCGCGAAGGGAATGTTCGCGCGTGCCGACGCATCTGCTTGGCCCCATGTCAAGCAGATGGATATTGGATATTTATATTAAGGTAGTCTTCAAAGTGTGGTAGTTCATCAAATCAAATCAAATAAAATCGAATCAAATCATTTATTTGCTTGAATATGGGTACATGAGGTGGTGGTTCATCATAAAAAAAGAGTGACAACTAGCTGATAACACAATTTCTAAGTATTGCAAGTCTTGATATTTTCGCTTTGTAATAGGTAATCTAGCTGTATACAATTTCGGTAGTTGATTTATTGGTTTGATGCAATTAATGGGCGTGGGACGATGCGGCAGAGGTTGTAGTTCGTGATCATAATCAACTTTGAACCAAATTGTGCCGTTAGGTCTATATAACGAGCATCGTACGGCATCGGTTCATTTCTAGCTGTCTTTGTGACGGCCGCGTATTGCGGCGGGAATTTCTTTACCTTTTAATAATAATAATATCCTTTATATCAGGCAACTAAGGCCCTTAAAAACACAATACATAAATAAGTATAAAAACAATAACTATAAACTAATACATATTTCCTACAACAAACTTAAAAACTGCTGCACACGAAGTGACGGCGTCGTGTTATGCTGTGAGGTGACGCGTAGCCGACCGCGGAAACGCCGATACAGCACATCTTTCGGCCAAAACTCTTCCTTGAGGAAATGATGAGTCGGAACACGCACTACAAACGACATGAAATTGGTGTTATGGCGCGCCTCCAACTTCTCTATCCTCAAGGTCTAGTTGGTCTTCACCCGTATGTACTCTACGATGTCCTCAGTCTTCGTAGAGCGGTGCAAACGGGACACATACAGCTGCGTCGTCGGTACTGCAGGACGTAGCAGCATGTTAGTACCTGCAGGCGCTGTCCCACACTGATTGCGATAAGTAGGATTCCTCTTCTTTCTCTCCACCTTGATGAAGCCGTCCTTATCTCATGTGATCTTCGGTGGACCCTACTGTTTGTGGTCCATCACAGCGCCTTTAGTCGCACTCGATGCTGAGCGACTCTGCTTTCCCCCTTTGGTTGCTCTGCTTGTCGTTTTGTTTGCGACACAGCAGGTTTCGTCTTGGCGACAATTGCAGAATAGGCACGTTTGCGGGTCAATGTACCTATTACGCGCGTTGCTTCCCCGGCAGGCACGACGCGATCAGCGGAACACGATGCAACGCTTGCATTCTTGACAGCCGATGACGTAGATTCACTCGCCGACTTAAAACTGCAGACTGAAGCATTTTGTGCCACGCGACGTGAATTTACATTGAAGACTTCCGGTAACCCACTTGTCGGAACAGCGTTGCGCAACAATGTTACTTCGGCTCGCAGCTCACCAATGGTGATATCCGATGATTCCAACTTAGCCTTCATCTCAGCCAGGCTCACCTTCAGAGACGTGATGTCCTTCAGCAGCCTGGTGACGTCGACGTGGTCAAAAGTGACGGGAGGCAGCTTGTGCAGCTCCTTCGCCACAAACTCTGGCTCTCATCCGGATCTGTCCTCTTCAGGAGGTCGATGATGTCCTGCAGACTCTTCTCGCCTCCATCCCTCCGGCGAGATGGCATCTGCCCGATTTGGTCGAGTGATTGAAATAACAGCAACTTGGCACTGCATACCTCTTCCTCTTTGAAGGAGGACTTGCAGATCTGCAAGATGCTGACCTCGTCCATGTAGTCGATGGCATGCTTGATGAATGCCAAAAGCTCGTTGGCAACGAGCTGCTTTGTAGCCATTGCGAACAAAATTGGGCAGTCGTTACCGCTGCGCAAAACGCGAATAAAATATTCGTGCGGTGTAGCGCAAATGCGTCCGTTTCCGAGTGCGCATCGCACACGACTCGTAGTTAGCCAATAGTTTACCATAATCAGCTTATAATGTTCAGCGGGACACAGGCCTCCTCTCTCTGAGAGGTAGTGGGCCGTAATCCACGCGGGCCCAGTGTGGGTTGGTAGATGTCACATGTCTTCGAATTTTTGGTTCTAGGACATTCCGGTTTCCTCACGATGTTTTCCATCACCGTTTTGAGAGCAGTGGTGATGAAATATTTTTTTTAGTTTACACTCACTGGCAATTGGCATTTCAAGATATTTTTGAGTAATCACATTATTTTTTTCTATCAATAAACGTAATGAGGGCATAATGAGGGGCTCAGAGTGGCATTGTGACTCTGAGCACAGAATCTAACTGAAAACAAAATCACAGCTTTCGAGTCAAAACAATTTCCAAATGATCAACTAAACATGAAGCAAAAACTGAGCTTCGAGCGAGCAATTGGCACATCACTTTCTAGGCCGCCTGAATTATACAAAGTGAAATTGTGGACGCAAAGTTTAGTTTTGTAATAAAGGGCTTGAAGTAAGGTACTTGTGTAAAAAAAGTGTTAAGTATTATCAAAGATAAACGGTAAACTATTGAAGTTATTACCTTTAAGAAATAATTATTTGCTTATAATAATTAACCAAATCAATTAAAAAACAAGCAATAGTAAACACCGCCTAAGTACATGGCAATAAACTCATTCGATTTTTGGTTAATTATCATACGCAAATCATTATTTCTTACATTAGCTTACCTTTTATCTTTGATAATATTATTTTTTTTTACACAAGTTTAGTCACAAAACTCACGAAAAACAATAAATAAACACAGAGCGCAAAGTAGCTGTTGTCAAAGTATGGCCGAACAATGACTTGAGCGGTGTTGGAAGTCCAACCGACTTGCGCGCTGTTACTATTTTTTAAAATCTGGTTTGTTATTGGCCGAAACGAACTGGCCACTTGTAAACGATATAATAAAAAAAAAACAGTTCAGATTTTGAAAATCGTACTCTACCAATATTATTGTGTATGTATTTTATTCATTTGTCATTTGTTTACGATTTGGCGGCAAATTGAAAATCGTCTGTGTCACGTCAGCATGAATATAACGCGATATTTTTTTTTTGTACAATGTTTTTTTTATGATTTTCGATGTCATTTAAGTCAACAAGAAAGTCGTGATAGACTTCGATTGGCCTATCACGATGAAGCCCCATCTCGTGCCACGGTTTACAACTGGATTAACGAGTTTAAACGTGATCGCACTAATCTCGCCGATGATCTGCGTGAGGGACAGCCTTCTGACGACTGAAGATAACATCAGTGTTGTGCAGCGTTGATAGAGACTGAGAAAAGAGTGACTTATCAGCAGATTCGGACAAATTTAGTCATCGGTATGAGTCAAGTGCACAAAATTCTCCATGAACATTTAGCCGTCAGGAAGCTTTGTGCCCGGTGGATATCTCATAATTTGACAGAGGTCCAAAAACTCCGTCGTGTTTATTGGTGTCGTGAAATGGTTCAAAGATTTAACGGAGGTGACTCAAATGCTGTGTTCGACATACTTACGGGTGACGAAAGCTGGATTTATCCTGAAACTAAGAGACAGTATGCTGTCTGGGTGTTTCCTTCCGAGGAGTTACCAACTAAAGTGAAGAGAGGTCGAAGCGTGGCAAAAAAGAAGGTGGCCTCGTTCTTCGGAAGGACAGGTCACTACGCAACAATTGTTTTAGATGATCGAAAAACAGTTACTGCAGAGTGGTACGCTAACAATTGTTTGCCACTTGTCTTGGAAAAAGTTCGGGAGAAACGTCCTCGCAGTAGGGTCCTCCATCACCACGACGTCGCTTCGTCGCACACACACACACAAAATTAAATAGACTAGGCCTATGAGCGCTCCTGATCTCAGGCAAGCGATCTAGTGCATACGAAGGATGATCCTGACCCCGTCCAAGCTAATCTGGTGAGATCTGTCCATATCTTTCGGGGATCTGCCGAACAGTTCCGCTTAAACTACATATAATTCGTGTGTGTCAATTGAATACTCTTTAATATTCCTTAATCCTTCAACACTCAACATTTACCCTAGGCAGTTGAGGGATGATAATATAACTGTTCTAACTAACTAAGGAACTTCCTGTACTTTATAATTATAACATTAAACTAAATTCCCAGAAACTACTGTACCTAAACAAACTTATTATTTGGCCTCTTTAGCTTTACACAAAGTCACTAGCAAATTACCGATCCTTTTAAAAGGTCGTAAATCAAGTTGTATTATACCCATATCTGCCGGGCGTCAAAGCCCGATTCTGTTGAATTCCAGTAACAACCCAAAAAACCCTACCCTGTAGTTTAAACCTTTATAACAAGATACATCTCTTCACAAAAAATGCACCACATGTACCAAGCAAAAGCTTGACCACTTGTCTGTACGACGAAACCTTGCTACAATGTTTCGGTGAACCGTGGTGGAGACAGAATTTACTCAACATTTCTGAATAATATTCAAGACTTCCTTCCTAACAGCAATCTTTCCCAGGAACAAAGGATAACAAAATACATAACCGCACAGTTGTCATGTTGATGGAGTTGCTATGAATAATATCAGTTATGCGAACGATATGGGCTTGCTGAGCCCATCAATCAGTGCATTACGACGTTTGTTGAAGGTCTGTGATGACTACGCGGTAACTCAGGGGCTTAGGTATAACGTGTCAACGTCAAGAGTGAGTTAGTTGTTTTTAATGTTGGCGCCAGAAGAGACCTTAATGTGCCGTGCATCTCATTAGCGGGTAAGCCCTTGAAGCGAGTCTCAAAATTTAAGTACCTGGGCCACTGGTTCACCGAGGACCTATGTGATGATTTAGACATAGATGGGAGCGTAGGGCGCTGTCTGTTCGAAGAAATATGCCGAATAATAGGCCCGCAGGTTTGCACGGTGTACTTGTGATGTTAAAATGATGCTTTTTCGAGCCTATTGTCAGACTTTCTACACCTGCAGCCTCTGGGTCAAGTAAACGCAGAAGGCATACAGCGCTCTGCGTGTACAATATAATAATGCTTTCAAAATGCTTGTGGGGCTGCCGCGGTTTTGTAGCGCTTCGGGTATGTTTACCGATGCGAGGGTAGATGATTTTTACGCCATTATTCGGAAGCGATGCGCTTCTCTCCGGCAAAGAACATGTTTTAGCTCCCACAGCATGTCAATGAGGGCATTTAGTGACCGGTGGGACTGCCCGATGCTTGGCCGGTAGGTGAGACTGCACACACAGGTCGGCTCTAAGTAGCTATACGGGCATCTTGTTTTATTTTATTATGTTTTTGTTCATTGTTTGTTTATATGTATTACTAATAATAGTTAAATAAGTATATTCATGTCACTACTAACACTATGGACTTCAAGGTCTGCGAATAAAGAAATATTATTTTAAATGAATGACATATCTCGGGACCTTGGGGTCCCAGACCTTTGGAAGGCATACGAGGGGCCGAAGCCAACTCGTACAGGTCCCTTAGACAATTATATATATATATTTTTTTCTCCTATTGTATAGTTATTTTCGTGTTATATTCTATCCCTTAAGTTGCACCTGCCATGTGTCTTCTCTGCATCACCCTAAGGTTGACTGGTAGAAAATGCCTCAGGCATTGAGCCGCCTTTGTACGGTATTTTTCTTTTTACTTGTGCATAAAGTTTTAATAAATAAATAAATTATCACCCGAGGACAACGGGGGTTGGTGCAGGACTATTGCAGAGCATGGGAACAAAACATATTTGGCTATGGGTGTGGGAGGATTTAGTGGATCGGTTTCCTAAGATTGGAAAGGCTATGGCCCCTACCTGGCCAATGTTTTATATAAAATACAACGATAAATAGGCAGGGGGTGACTTGCACACTCAATAATGGGCCCCCGAAAACGACCGCTAGCACATAGTAACTTAGCGACAAGGCGACAATACTTCTTGAGGTCCTTGAGGGGTGGAGAGGTATTCCAAGACTTTCAAAATAATCCCAGAGCCCAGATGATGGTCAAGATCCCTACGAGCACTTACTGGAATACTTCCTTCCTTCGAGCACGTTTGCTCTTGCGAATCTCCACTCAAGCCAGCCAATAATGGCAAGAATGAGTTGGGAGCTCTGTTCCTCGTCAGTGTTTACTCCAGCCGGTCAATAAAGGCATGCCAGAGATGAGGAACAAGACTTCTTTCGGGAGATAGGGTCCGTGGAGTCGCTACTGCCCAACAGCTCGCCATATGCTGCCCTGCGCGTTTCTGTATCTCTCTTGGTCTGGCTCCTTACCCTAGACCCGTTCCGGCAAAGTAAACTCTACCGGCATAGACCTAGAGGTCGGTGCGCAAAAGCCCCACCACGACGCCAACGTAGAGATACGGCGGTGGGTTTATTATTATTATTATTAACGAGACGGGCTGGTGAGGAGAAGATATCCATATCGCTGCATCCGAATTTTATCTCATAACGATGGGCCTCGAAACCGGCCAAAATTATAATATAGACGCTGAACTTCCACAAAGGGAGATTCATGTAGCCTGCCTACAAGAAACAGAGACGAACTTAGGAACATACAACTCTACGCGCTACGATTGGCATTCATAGAGAAAGGGCATTTTTCTAATTAGAAATGGATAAATATCCAATTCTAATTAGAAAAATGCCCAAATAGAAATGACACCAACTCAACTTAGTGCTGGAAGTGACAATCATGCTTTTCTTTATATAATCAACTCTCACATCAATAGTTGTATTTCTAAAGAAACCAGATCTTTCACAGGAGTGACTATTCAAACCATCATGCACCATGAATATTCTAACTACAACGGGGCAACGGGGAACTGTTAATGGATATAGCCAACACACGACAAAAGCGAGATCATCATGCAGGATAACATGGTCATTTGGCACCGAGAAATTTGCATATCAATATGTTATGATTAAATATGTTAAGCTACTTGTACTACATTTGTAAGAACTTTTGTAACCATATTTATCTGCAAATAAATCTTTGTCTTTGTCTAATTTCCAAATTAAAGCAATGTGAATTTTTCATACATTCAAAGATTTATCTTTTTTTTATTTGTTCGCTCAGGAATTAGGGAGGTCCCATCTGACGAAACTGAGAACTGCGGATGGTAGGATCGTGACTTCAAAGTCCGAGATACTTGAGGAAGTCGAGGATTTCTACGGGCACCTGTACTCAACGCGGACGGCGAAACCAGCGGGGCATAGTGAAGATGACCATCGAGCCGAACTAACGCGCCACTACACGGAAGACATCCCAGATGTCGACCAGTGCGAGATTAGGGCGGCTCTCGAGCAGCTAAAGAACAACAAGGCACCTGGTGATGACGGCATAACGACAGAGCTCCTTAAAGCGGGCGGGGCTCCAGTCCTGATAGAGCTAGCGAGTCTCTTCAACTCCGTCATCCAAGAGGGTACAACGCCGGAGGCGTGGAGCAGAGGTGCGGTGGTTCTGTTCTTCAAAAAAGGCGACAAAACCTTGCTGAAGAACTATAGACCCATCTCACTTCTGAGCCACGTTTACAAGCTGTTCTCGAGAGTCGTCACGAACCGTCTCACCAGAAGACTTGACGAGTTCCAGCCACCAGAACAAGCTGGCTTTCGAAAAGGCTTCAGTACCGTGGACCACATCCATACTGTTCGGCAGATTGTACAGAAGACCGAAGAGTACAACCAGCCGCTGTGTATGGAATTTGTGGACTACGAGAAAGCCTTCGACTCCATCGAAATATGGGCAGTTCTGGCCTCTCTGCAACGATGTCGAATTGACTGGCGTTATATCGAAGTGTTGAGGTGTTTGTATGACGCTGCAACGATGACTGTCCAGATCCAGGATAAAAAAACCGGCCCTATCCAACTGCTTAGGGGGGTGAGACAAGGGGATGTGATATCCCCGAAACTTTTCACCAATGCGTTGGAGGACGTTTTTAAGACGCTGGACTGGACTGGACAGGGTATCAACGTAAACGGCGAGTACATCTCACATCTTCGTTTTGCCGATGACATCGTCATAATGGCAGAGACACTGGAACAGTTAGACCAGATGCTGCACAGCCTAAATGGAGCCTCTCGGCGGGTTGGCCTCGGCATGAATTTGGACAAGACGAAAGTCATGTACAATTCGCACGTCTTGCCGAGTCCAATCCATATCGAAGGGTCGCTTCTCGAAGTTGTGAAGGAGTACGTCTACCTAGGACAAGTTATCCAGCTCGGTAGACACAACTTTGAGAAAGAAGCCGACAGGAGGATCCGATTGGGTTGGGCAGCGTTTGGAAAACTTCGTCAAGTCTTCTCGTCGCCAATCCCGCAGTGTTTGAAGACTAAGGTCTTTAACCAGTGCGTCCTGCCCGTTATGACATACGGTGCCGAAACGTGGACACTGACAGTCGGGCTGGTCCACAAATTCAAGGTCGCTCAGCGCGCCATGGAGCGGGCTATGCTTGGAGTTTCTTTGAAGGATAAGATCAGAAATGAAGTTATCCGGAAGAGAACCGGAGTTACCGACATAGCCTGCAGAGTAAGCAAGCTGAAGTGGCAGTGGGCTGGCCATATTTGTCGAAGGACCGATGGCCGGTGGAGCAGACGAGTCCTAGAGTGGAGACCGCGTATTGGCAAGCGTAGTGTGGGACGCCCCCCAGCTAGATGGACCGACGACCTTAAAAAGGTGGCTGGGACAGACTGGATGCGGAAAGCGGAGGACAGGGTGTTGTGGCGCAGCCTGGGAGAGGCCTATGTCCAGCAGTGGACTGTTATAGGCTGAGTTGATTGATTGATTGAAAGATTTATCTTATATACAAAATTATGCTATCCAAAACACATTTGAAGCTTGTGGCATAGAGCTTGAATGTTATAAGTTGCTTGTTATTTGCGTCTATAGAACTCCAAACTCAGATTCTACTCAGTTCTTATGTAAATTAAATAATCTTTTGAACTACCTAACTAATAAATACAAGTCCAAATTTCGTCTAGTAATAACCGGTGACTTGAATATAAATACGTTGAAAAAAGGTAACGTTACTAACCTACGAGACATATCCTACAATTATAACTTGAAAATTCACATTGATGTGCCTACGCGCAAGTCATCTTGCATAGATCATATTCTAAGTAATATTCCAAATGCTTCCGCTTCAGTTTTCCCTCTCTATCTCTGACCATGTCACAGCCCAAATGTTGAGTTTTCCTATAAATGAAAAGATTCAAAAATGCTCATCTTATCATATATATAAAAGAGATTACAGTTTGGACAATGTTCGTAAGTTCAAGGAATATTTAAATAATTTATCTTGGTCACACATATACATCTCAAATGATGCAAATATATTTAGTGAGTTTCATGAACTGCTATGCTTATTCTACAATCTTTGCTTCCCAAAAGTAAAAGTAAAAATAAATAACAATAATTCAAATAAAAAAAATTGGATAAGTAAAGGCTTAAAGAAATCTTGTAAAAAAAAACGTGTACTAAGATATAAATACTATAAAAATAAAAATGCAAATAACAAAATTAATTATATGACATATTCCAATATTCTAAAAAAATGTATAATTAATTCAAAAAAATGTGCAAATATTAAATATATAAACAAGAGTGAAAACAAATGCAGAGCCACGTGGGCAGTAATTAAAAATGAAATGCACGATACAAATTGCATAGGAAATATGGAGAAAATTACAGTTAACAATACAACACTAACAAATCCTATTGAAATTGCCACCGCCTTTAATAATAATTATATTAATTTATCACATACGAGCAGTTAGGAAAGCATAAAACCTCGTATTGGTGCACCCGTTAACTCGATGTTTTTAAAACCTATGGAGGAAAGCGAGGTTAGACGAGAAATACTGTCATTGTCTAATTCCAATTCTGTGGGCTATGATGAAATCAACACTAAAATTATTAAAGAGTGTGCCAATCAACTAACTGCTGTTCTGACATATTTAATTAATTTATCGTTTGCATCGGGAACTTTTCCTGATGCCCTGAAATACTCGATAGTCAAGCCTTTATATAAAAAGGGAGAAAAATCTGATATTAATAACTATCGTCCTATAACGTTAATACCCATATTGTCCAAAATATATGAAAAGTGCATGTATGGAAGAATAATTGACTATTGTGATAAATTTCATATAATTATCAAAGAACAATATGGCTTTCAGAAAAACAAGTCCACTACTTTGGCAATATTCTCCTTGGTAAAGGCTGTAGTTACTAATATCAATAATAAAAATCTGACCACGGGACTATTTTTTGATGTCTCAAAAGCCTTCGATTTAGTTTCTCACAATCTGTTGCTCAAAAAACTTGAACTTGTAGGTATCAGGGGTCACTTCAGTGGATAAAATCATATCTCAGTAACCGACAACAACGAGTCATTATTGGAAAAATTGTTGAAAATCAAGTTAAGGTGCCTTTTTCATCGGAATACAAGCACAATCCATGTAGTGTACCACAAGGAAGTGTACTGGGGCCTGTCCTGTTCTTGCTGTACATAAATTATATTATTAATATAACTGACCACCGATGTATATTATTTGCTGATGACTTAGCTATTATTATAGCGACAGAAAAATGTAACAATTTTAGAAATAATCATGAGACTGACATTAATAATACTATAGATAAATTAATACAATGGCTTGACATAAATAATTTAAATATAAATCTTAATAAATCTGTTTATATTAATTTCAATAAATGTAATAATCCTAAATATAATATTAAACAAAACGTATCAAAAATTAAAGATGTAGCACAAACGAAGTTTCTAGGCGTAATTATTGATGAAAATTTGAATTGGAAAGAGCATGTGGATAACGCTTTTTTTTTTTTTTTGAGGGTGGGAAATAACGCTGCAAAGTGAATAAATAAATTTGTATATGCTCTTAAACAAATCAAAAATATTACAAACTTAAAAACAGCTCTCATGACCTATCATGCATATGTAGAATCGGTACTACGTTACGGGCTTATAATATGGGGAAATAGTACCGATATAAATTGAGCATTTGTTGCTCAAAAAAAGTGCATTAGGGCAATTTACGGGATGCACTCGGAGGAATCTTGTAAACCCATATTTAAGAAGCTAGGTTTGTTACCGCTGCCGTCGCTTTATATATTTGAAATATGTATGTTCGTTAATAAACATAAAGACCTGTTTATATCAGCCAATGATATTAATCCAAGGAGCCGGCGTGATCCACAGAGACTCGTTCTGCATGATCTTCCCAAGTTTGCTAAATATAATAAAAGCTGCTTATATAATTGTGTTAGTATATATAATAACATACCGAGTAGCATAAAAAACTTAAACTCCAGATTATTTAAGGGAAAATTGTTTGACTGGTTAAACTTGAAAATTTCTATAGTCTTAAAGAATTTATGGATAACAAATTCTCATGTTAGTATTAAGAGAACATATGCATGCTAAGTACAATTCTGGCAAAACATGTAAGATCTTTATTATTGTAAATTATTGTAACACCATGTATACCATGTTTTATGCAAATAAATACTTACTTACTTACTTACAAATTTTGTTCCCGCTTTTCACCCCGACAGGGGTTGATTAAAAAAAATCGTTTAATACGTTTCCATTATTTGACTTTATGATTACCATTTATATCAATTATCGAGTTAATCGAGGAAAGCAGTAAAATCCTCCCCAAAAATTTGATTAGTTTTTTTAATTTTAATTGGTGAAAAGGGGTACCCCTTTTCACCAACAGTTTGCGTAATATTAAGCTTAAAAGTGTACATTTTTGTTCGAGTAAAGTGTCTTCGAAAGAAGTTAAAAGGGAAACTACAGCTAAGTAGACTTTACAAGTTAACGAGTAATAGTCGACCAACTTACATTTGCAGTTATAGAATTGACCGTGACGTATAGGTATCGATGTATGGGAGAAGATGTTTTTCAACTACAATATTAAGTTTGTTTTTGGGATAAATTGATCCCAACTACGGAACCCTTCATCGTGCATAGTCAGACACGCACTTGGCCGGTTTTATAAAGATTATTATTGCAGAGTTTCAAATTCTTCGGACCGCACGTATACAAACTTTAACACTCTGTTCGTCAAGCTTTTGGGTGGTCGTAGGTACATTTGTTGGGAGATACGTCGGGCGTAACTTTGTTGCATGTATTTATTCGCTCGACGCACTAACGCATCATCGTTTGAGTGTGAAGGTTGAATGTTTTATTATCTACTTACTTAAATACGTTCTGGCGGTACGCGACCGACGATATGCGACGCGTCTTCCGTCAGATGTGCCTTGTATCCTTAACATAAAAACCCAAGGAATATTTATTTACATAAGCAAATTACAAGATGATTATTAACATTAACTAAATTCAATTAAAACTAAGCTAAGCCTAAAATAGGCTCTCGGGGCATTGTATCGAGGATGCTGGCGGTATTTCCTCGCTGAATTGCAATGCTGATGCGTTGCGCGAGAAAGCCGCTAGCTTTTCGGTCACCAGTTACATCAACTAGACGTTTCGCAATTAGGTTTTTGGTATAAACGAATTCCCCCCTTATCACCTCATTAAGGATTGATTTTATATTATTTTTCTTTCCCGTTTTAAACTGCAACTGCTGTCCAAAATTCAAGTTGCTGTGTTTAGCGGTTGGGCTGTGCGAGAGTCTTACGATCATACCCTGATCTTTTATTTATATAGTAGGTACCTATATAGGTTAGGACAAAAACAAGCAACAATTAAGTATGTAAATCTTTATTTCTAATAATATGATTACATTGATCTATCAAAACACACAAGTGAGTGCATACGGGTGCCTGATGAAGTACGTATGTATGGTGACCAGTCCAGGCGAATCTGCCAAGTCGTACAAGCAGGCCGGGCCTCTAGGAACGATTGCCTGGAAATAAATACAAATCTTAAGTAAAATAAAGAAGTATTTAATACTGAGGTATGTTTGCAGTTTTGCAAACTACATTCATTTTACGTTGCTTGTTATGATTTGTACCACTTTTAAGATTAGTTTTTTCTATGTTATTCTTGTGAATACCACAGAAAACAATAAATCTTAAGAGTCCCTTTTTCGGGTCATAAACAATATCGTACATCTATCTAACAAAAGTTACAATGTGTAACAAAAATAATTTTTACACGCGGTTTCTGGAACTAATATTATCCATTTAAGTATTTCGTAAGCAGAATTTTAGTTATTTTTGTCCCCTTGTCAGCAAGAGTAAGCAAAGCTCTTACCCCCTCCAATGCTACGTTAACATTGGTATATTTTTTTATCTGGCGCTGTTTCTTGTTAGTCATGAGTCTAGAAATAAGGAACTTATAGACTATAAAGGAATTGAATTCCCATTTATTTGAACGCATCTTTCTAACTTAACCTTAGAACACCGCGTGAGAGCGAGTAAGCAATACTAATTATTTTGGGGAATCCTGAACATGCTGTTCGCTTTCGAGCATAGACAAGTAGGGTTGCCACATTTGTTCAAATCAGAATCTAAAAAAAATCCAGAAAAATCAAAAGTATTTAAATAAATATTGCTGACGTAATCATCATCCAGACCCCCGCCCCCGTCCCCCATGTCATCACAAACCTTACGTAATACTTGAATGCCACCCGTGTCAATAAAAAAAAATCAAGCGCTTGACAATTTGTAAACTCTTTTTTGTGTTAGATCCCACAACGACATTAATCAGAAAAACGAAAATTACAGCAATAGGACTGATGTTTACAATAAACTAGCGACCCGCCTCTGCTTCGCAAGGTTTATATAACTTGTCAAAACAGAGGTTTCTTTATTATACGTAAGTTTAAATTAACTTATTATACACATAAGCCTTCCAGAATATTTTTTTTTAAATGATGAGATCACGCCAATATCCGTCGCGTAGTTTCGAAGAATAAAGGCTCCTACATACTGGCGCGACTTGTCGCGCGACGCGACGCGACACAAAGACACCGCGTGTAGCGCTACAAGCGGTGCCTTTGTGTCGCGACGCTTCGCGCGACAAGTCGCACCAGTATGTAGGAGCCTTTACGCTGTCAAACAGAAAGACACGAAAGTGACTTTAAAATATGTTTAGTAGGTATTCCTCCCTCCCTGATAGAAAGAGGAGGCCCTTGTCCCAGTAGTGGGACAAACATTATAGGCTGATTATGTGCTTTTTATAGTTTCTAGCTGCTGCACACGGCTTCTCCCGCGTGGCTTTTATAATTAACCTCCCCAATAACATCAGCTGCCAAATCGGCCCAGCTGGGCCGATTTGGCAGCTGATGTTATTGGGGAGGTTAATTTAGGAGGATAATTTAGGCTACTTTTCCTCACAGAAAGAGGAGGCCTGTGTCCCAGCAGTGGGAACATAATAGGCTGAGTATGTGCTTTATATAGGGACTAACTGTGGCACGCGGCATCGCCCGTGTAGCTTTTCTAAAATAAAAGTAGCCTAAATTGGCCTCCCTATGACATCAGCTGCCAATGAAAGTCCCATCAAAATCGGTCCAGCTGTTTCGGAGAGAGCCGGAACAACCAGAGCCATTTTGTTATTAATTCCTTAAATGTATACTTTTTTAAGCATTTAGTAAAAAGCTGTTATTTTAACATTACAAACAGACACTTCAACTTTATTTATTTGTGTAGATTATAGAAGTTACCTTGACAGCAGTCCTCGATGGTTTTTCGAACCAATTTTTTTCGTCGCTTGCGATGGTGAGATTCCCGAACGCGACCATTCCAAGGCCGATCAGCTGTTCTGAGTAGATCAGGGGGAACCAAGGGAACAGCGTGTCAGCCTTGCACTCCGAGTCTACTGTAGTCTTGTAGTAGTAGTGCTGACCTGAATTAGACAGATACTTAAACATTATCAAACTAATAGCACCGCAAACGCATGTGGCTTCCTCTTTGTCTATAACCGCGACAAAGATGGTGGGATCATGCTGTGTATGTATGTATTTAGTTGCTAAACCTTAAATATAAATAAATAACTTGCACTGAAACTAGGGAATTACCATCCGTCCGGCAGACGAGGCCGGCTTTTTGGCCGCCCGTCCGAACTATTGTCGAAACTTTTTGTCTAAAGGAGATTTATATTAGAATAATAAAAAAAAAATGTTTTCTGAATAAAGAAATATTAAAAACTAAAATATCCGGACTTTTTTGAAAATGTTCTGCTTTTTGTCGGAACTTTCAAAATGTCGAAATGGTGACCCTAACTGAAACACTTTTTATCCGATTGCAAAGACAGGGTTATGTTTTCACCAAGTCGACTTGCAATGAGTTTTACCGACTTATGTTTATGTGCCCAATCATTTATTTTCTGTCTTTCTTTTTCTTTCTTTCCTTGATTAGAAGGAATCGCCTTGCGCAATAAAAATGACCAATTACTGGGTGCTTCACGACCGCAGCTTAATTAGATCACTTTCGAGGTTTAGGTAGGTTTAAAGGTGTTGAAACGACAAAACCACATTTGTGGCTACTATTATTTGAGAATTCGGGGTTTGGATTAGACTAATACCTACCTATTATTCATGAGTAAGAGTAATTTATTATTCAAAGATATAAATATGTCTAGATAGACAGTCAAAGCTGTGAACTCGTCGAAAAAAATTGCGTCCAACTGTTGGCCGCAAAATACACGCACACTAGAATAACACAATGACGCACAGTGGAACGAATGTATGGGAGCGGTTGGACGTAGACATGTCCGAAAAAAAAGAGTAAAATTATGCCAAACTAATGATGCCATCTTATTCGATTACTTAATGCCTTCATAACTTGTGGTGATGAATTTCTTCATAACTCCCATATTTCGGGAGTAATTTGAGAAAATGTGAAATTTTACTATGAAAATGAGTGTATCGAGCTCTCTCCCTCCTGATTCCGGGCTTGTTTCAAGTAGAGGTCTCTAATATCATAATGCTAATACTAAGAGCTATATTTAATACTAAGACACATAGTGCGCCAAATGTGCACTTTCTGGGATAAAGAGTGATGTTTATTTTATAACACAATTTTTTTATTTTTTGTTTATTTTGTTGATTAAAACCGTTTTTCTAAAGGTTTACCTTATTACAATAACATTTCTGAGCAGCCAATTAGAGAAGATATAAGCTAATTAGGATATATAATTAGGGACTTAAGGTTTACATATAAAACTGATGCACTAATGATTACTGATAAGAACATTGCTATTATTTAATTACTAAATGGCTCTTAATACACTAATTTAGCATGCATCATTTACTAATTATCACAATAACTAATTACCTTGCAATATTTAACAAAGGATACCTGGGATACCTGGATTTTATATAAATAGGTCACTATTAGTAACTTTAAAATCAGTGTTGATTTACACCTCGTTGTATCCAAGCTAATCTCGCAATGTATTTTCCAAATTTTAATACAAATCTTGATATTCACGTTGCTTTATGCGCACGCGCACATAAAGATTTACGCGACTTTAACTATTTGTTCAGTGTTTTAAAAGATAACAGTTAAAAGATAAAAGTGCTGAAACAAGTTTAAAAGACTGGTGTCGTCGATTTTGCTACCGCATTTATGCAAAATGGACACAGTCTGGAAGAAGCACAGATAAGTTTCGGAAGAAACATGAGATTTGGCTACAGGCTGCAATTCAATGGCCGGAATTACAGAATGAAAATATGGAACCTTCTACAGAAAATATAAGTGACGTCATCGAGCCCATAATTTCTCCTGCTAAATCTGATGCTTCAACTTGTACACATCCTAGTCCTCGTAAATCTTTTGAGGACCTTAGTAACCGGCAAAAAAGAAGACGCACTGAAGATAGTCTTTCATGCAGCAGTAGCAGCGCTGAAATTATGTTTTCGGCCGAAAGGGCGCTTCAAAAGGCAGGACAAAGCGATACAGCTTATGTTATGAAATACTTGACGGAGAATCCAGAAGAGGCCTCAAAAATCAAAGCCTTCATTGAAGGTAAATCAATTCAGGTACGGGAAATATCCCCTTTGAAGGCATTGGCTCTTTATGTATCGATGAACTTATCGAAATGGCGCTATAACACACTTCTCGATTTCAACACTAAAGAAGGAGCACTTCAATACCCGAGTTACTACATGTTGGTTAAAGAAAAAATTAAGTGCTATCCGGCCAAAGAAGATCTCACAGTTACAGAGAGCTCTGCAAAAATCAAATTACAAGCCTTGATGGATTTAACCTCAAGAAGACTTATTAGGTCGTTAGAAACCCCTGTTGATCCCAATCAACAGCTCGTATTGACCAGCAAATGGGGTTTTGACGGATCATCTAGCCAAAGCATTTATCATCAAAGGACGAGTGAAGATGAGCAAATCGATCTTGCTAGTAATTTTATGATTAGTCTTGTACCACTGCGGCTCGTCTCAAAAGGTGTAACAATTTGGGAAAACGAGCGACCATCTTCCACTTCATTTTGCCGGCCAATATTGTTTAAGTTTATAAAGGAAACCAAAGAAAATGTGCAGAGAGAGATGGCTGAAATCGAAGCAGATTGAAGCCTTAACTCCATCCACCATCACTGATGGAATTAGTGTCAAACACCAACTGCTGTTGACAATGATTGATGGTAAAATTCATTCCATTATATCCAATACAGCAGCTTCAGTGTGTGACATATGCAAGGCTTGTCCTAAAGAAATGAATAATTTAGAGTTAATCAAAGATAAACACGCAAACGAGGACATGTATAAATATAGCTTAAGCATCCTTCACGCTTGGATTCGCTCAATGGAATGCTTATTACACATTTCCTACAAATTAGACATAAAATCATGGCAAGTAAGGGGTGATATAGCAAAAAGGCAAGTTGATGACAGGAAGAAAAGAGTTCAAGAGGCTGTAAGAAGAGAAACGGGCTTACTTCTCGATGTTGTGAAACAAGGCAGTGGATCCACCAACAATGGCAACTCGGCAAGGAGATTTTTTGAAAACTACACTAAATCTGCTGAACTGACCGGAATAGATGCTATGCTTTTAAGAAAAATCTGTGTGATCTTGCAGTGTATTTCATCAGGAGAGAAGATCAACGTAACTAAATTCCGAGAGTTCTGCTTTGATACTGCTAAGCTTTACGTGGAGTTATACCCATGGTATTATATGCCTTCTTCACTTCATAAAATTTTAATGCATGGGCCAGACATAGTTCAGAACATGTCAATTGTGCCCATTGGTTTTCTATCCGAAGAGGCATCTGAGGCTAGAAATAAAGATTTTAGAAAATATAGAGAGGGGCATTCTCGAAAGCATAGCAGTATCTCATGCAATGAAGATATTATGCACAATCTTTTACTGTCTTCTGATCCACTTGTTACAAGTATCCGTCCAAAAGGAAATAAGTTTGTAAAAAAATCTTCTTTTAAGGAATTTTATGAGCTTACGGATTCTGAGAAAAGTGATATCGAATTTGTTAACATAAATGATTTAGCGGACATCGATTCTGAATTTGAATTAATTGATGATGATGATGATGACGAAGATAATTAAATGATGTTATTGTTTTAAAATGTGTAACTTAGTAAATTAGAGCTTACATCTTAATTATTTATTGTACTTTTAATGAAACTAGGTAATTTATTATCAACTTACTTAAAAGTCATACTCTCATCAGTTCTTGTGAATATTTTTGTTAATATATATTTCTGTATATATATAATATATTTATAGACCTCTTAATAAGTCTGTCTGCGGTTTAAAGTAAATACAAATGGGGAAAAAACGTTTTTTTTTTTAAATTTTCATTTCCTTTTATCCCAGAAAGTGCACATTTGGCGCACTATGTGTCTTAGTATTAAATATAGCTCTTAGTAATAGCATTACGATATTAGAGACCGCTACTTGAAACAAGCCCGGAATCAGGAGGGAGAGAGCTCGATACACTCATTTTCATAGTAAAATTTCACATTTTCTCAAATTACTCCCGAAATATGGGAGTTATGAAGAAATTCATCACCACAATTTATGAAGGCATTAAGTAATTGAATAAGATGGCATCATTAGTTTGGCATAATTTTACTCTTATTTTTCGGACATGTCTACGTCCAACCGCTCCCATACATTCGTTCCACTGTGTGACGTGGCGCGAGTGTAGGACGTAGCTGTCACGCACACTAGCATAACAAAGTTGGCGTGTGTATTTTAGTTCTTTTGCAGCGCTACACTTTATCTAGACATATACATAATCAAATATGTTATTATACTGGGAAACCACACTGGTGGCACAACCATGGTCGCGCTGCCAGCAACATACCGCTTTATGTTGGGTATATCACATACGTTTAGGCGTAAGCATACGTATTGTTGGTTTGCGCGACTTGGTGTTCCAGTATCAAGAACAAAGCTGGTAAAAAGAGAGTACAAGTACCCGATTGACTTATTACTAAAACATAACAACATCCCGAAGAGTTAGGCAGTGGTGTACCTATAGTATACCCACATTTCGTTTTGTTTAAGTTTCATGTAGGGGGCGAGTTTATTGCCATCAACCGGGCACAAATCCACACTTACCCATCCACGGTATGCAGGCCTGCTTTGTGAAGTCGCTGTTCGGGCCAGTGATGTCACTGACGTTGGTGGAAATGCTGTACAGTTCTCGGTTGAAACCAGATACAAGGATGGAGTCATCTTGTAACGTCAATTTAGAGTTGCGCTGGGCTACACGAGTGGCTGAGTCAGTTGCAAGAGTTTCTGGACAAAGAGAACATTTATGATATAGTTATTTATTAACTACTATAGTACTACAGGTACTTATACCTACAATTTTTTTTTTATGAATCTCTTACCAGGTGAAATGTAATATTGTTGCGTGGTCCAGTAGGTCAGATTTTTGCCATTCATTTCGACGGTCCAGGGAGTGAATCCTTGAACAGTCCAGTCGAAAATATTGCCGGTGTATTTATCTTTGTTCAGCTGTGAGGAAAGCAAAGATGGTCTTTAGACTTTATTGACTCTCTCTTAAGCAATCGAAATGAAATCGTTTCTAACGTGTGGGAGCTATTTTCCACAAATATGGACTATCTATAAGTATTTACTAATAATTAGGACAATTACATTATAATCTATCGATAAGTATCTGTAAAGTCAGCAACAGAAATCGAATGACCCCAGTGTAAAAAAACGGTGTAACTTTTAAACTAAATGATTTATCGCGATGAAACACACTCCATAATGATTGGAAGTGCTATGGCATCCTCATAAAATAATAAAAATTGTAGAAAAAAGCTACCCTCAATTGAAAATATATATTTTTTTTTTAATAATAGTAACATTTCTTAATAAGACGCGATTATGTAATTTTTTATTACTTTATGTTATTCTTCATCGTATTAGCTACCCAATAGTAAAAATTGCATGCTTATAGTTATAACTCAATCATTACATTTTCTTCACTGTACAGGTATCTATCTTTATTTTTTTTTTGGAAAACGTATATTTGTACAATGTTTGTAAATATGTGAGCACCATGTATCTATAACATAATGAATTTATCTGTCATTGCTTCATTTTTAATTCTTTTTACCTATTGTGGTACAGTAATTTTATTGTAGATGCATATCGTCTTCACATATGTTTATATATTTTGACGTTAAAAAGGGCCTTTTATGAGCCCATTAGAAATAAATAATTTGACTTTGACTTTAAACTGACTCAAGGAAACAATAACAATTAGGTAATTTTAATTCCTCCACTGTGAGACTCCTGTGAACGTTTCCTAAGGTTCTACTAAATGATGGTAATATTTATCAACACGTACGCTTATCAGTTATCACTTTATCAGCGTTCGTACATTATTTGTCAATAAGAAACAGTTCCTAGCCAATATATTGCGGAGTGTGAAATTTAGGTGGTGCGGTCTGGTGAAAGAATAGAGAGAATATCGGCCATGGCGATCAATCCCATCATCCAAGGCCATGGCCTTCGGCGTGGGGAGATTATAGTTCGCAAATATGTGCGCAGATACAGGTGCACTCTCTCTTCCCTCACTGTTATAGTCCGATGGGACGGCAATCCGGCACGACCGGAGACATCAGGCGTAGGGCCAACGGCTTTTAACGTGCGTTCCGAGGCACGGGTATCACACCGCCAACTTCCAAACTCTGGGCTGTTACCAAGAAATTCCTAATGGAAAAATCCAATAACACTTTGCCCTACCCGGGAATCGAACCCAGGAGCCCACGCTCAGCAGTCGCGCGAGACCAACGAGGCCGTCCAACAGAATGTAGGTACACAGTACACTCATAAGTAACTTATGTGCTTACGTACATTATGTTCGACCACGATACATTTATGGTTCCCGCAAACAGGCGCGACGCGACTCTAGTGAAACAATTTCTTTGAAAACTTCATGAAAATTGTTCTACCAGAATCGCGACGCACCATCGCGTCGTGTCTGTCTGCAGCGTCGCTGGAGAGACCTGTCACGCTCAAAAATGGGTAAACAAGATGCAAAAAAGAAGTTATAGGTACTTACAGCAATTTGTAATCCCGCAATATACCCAGTGTCGTCGAAAAACACGCAAACTGTGCAGTCTTCCTTAGGACAGTAGATGGAAAGCGGGGCGTAGACTGCAGGTAGATCAGGCGGCGTGAATTGCTCCCATCCCTCCTCAATCGCTGAAGCGACCAACCGCGGCAGGTCTATGAACGCGGATTTTCCAATTCCGAAGAGTGTGATGTCGAAACGCACTGGAAGGTTAAATTAATTTCGACTGTTCAAGACAATGTTCTTGACGCAGGCCTTGAAGTTGGACTGGCGATGAACATGTCGAAGACCAAGCTGATGTCAAACACCACTAACCATAGGATCACAGTGAATGGTGAGGAATTGCATTATGACCATTATTACCATCTACTTGGGCCAGTTAGTCTCTTTTCAGTCCAGACAAGACAACGAAGTCTTAAGAAAAACCGACAATGCCTGAAGGAGCTACTGGTCCATGAAAGGAAACGATTGTCACTGAAGCGAAAAATTATGGACATGTGCATTCTTCCCATTTGACCTATGGATTTTGACAAACACTCAAAAGTCCAAACTCAAGGTTTGGCAGCGTGCGATGGAGCACAGTATTCTAGGTGTCAAATTAACAGACCATATTCGCAATACTCGTACCACACTACGCTCGGCGGGCCACGTCTGCTGCATGCCCAAAATGTTATTAAGAAAAATAAAAAAATCCGACTTCGTCAAAAGTGAACTTTAAATAGACGGAAACAAGATTAACAAATAACCCTTATAGTTTCGCCATGTCCGTCTATCTGTCTGTCTATCTCCGCTGTAGCTTAGAAGAAATATAACTTAGCAATTACTAAACTAAAGAATAAAAATCATTACTTGAGTAATTACTTTTACTGAAGTAATCACTTTTGCTGGTTTAGGTATTCATACAGGTGTTTTACTTTTATTTTGTAATTTTTTTATTTACAGGTGGAGACGACAATACGATCGACGAAATATATCCAATTCATTAGTCACTATAGTCAAACTTTGGCAAAACCCATAGTCGGCCCATCATTTATTAAGTTTGAAAAGATGACTTTTTTTCATTTCGTTATTAGGTTTTATTATTTTGATAGTTTCAAAATACACCTTTGTACTAGTATCGCTAAAGTCGAATTATTAATTCGACTTTAGCGATACTAAAAAAATGGTCATATTTATTGTAATGGTGATCGGTTAGTTTAATCAATTTATATACCTAAGTGTAAAAGTGCTAGCTGTCACTTTGTATAATAAAATGGTTATATTTATTGTATTCTAGTACCAGGGCCGGATTTAGGGCAGGGCAACAGGGGCACTGGCCCAGGGCCTCCACAAGGAAGGGGCCCCCCGCAATTTGATTTATTTTAGATATTCTTGTGTCAAAAAAAAAAAAGGTCACAATCACAAGGTACCTTTTTTTCCTCTGTTCCACAAATTTTTCGGGGCCTCCAGACCTTTAAATCCGGCCCTGTCTAGTACAATAAATATAACTATTTTATTACATAAGTGACAGCTAGCACATGCCAGATTACTTCAGTGAATTAATGATTCGACTAGTGTTTTCATTTACTGTCGTATTTTCGTCTCCTCACTGTACAATGTTGGAGGAACTTCTTACCTTTTAGGCCACCCTCCCATGCTGCAGCTGAAATAAACAAAAACTTCAATAAGATACAGATTAGGTACATTAGCTATCTTATCCCTGAAACACAAATAAATCAGCTTTAATATTTGCGAATGATAGGCTTATCTTTATCATTGATATTTCATTGAAAAACATTGTAATTCGACAAATCGTTTAACCCTTAACCAGGTTAAGGGAACATGACTCCCACCTAGTATTTTCGATGCTCAACAGATTTAGGCGATATACCACCCACAAACTGTCAAAAACTCTGTAGAATTATATTACATATGGTCACACTAAAAAAAAATTAAATTGGAACACAAATGTCACTTTTATAGCCAGTGGTTGTCCGTTGGTTGAGTGTGTTTTGAACAAGTGCCGCGCTTTTTTTTAATCATGGCGAAACAACGAAAGATATGTCGCACAATTGTTTTTACAGTTCTCTGGGGCCTGGTAATGGGTTAAAGAACTCTGGTTTTCTGATAGTTATTATATTATTAACATGGCGTTTTTATTCTAAGCATTTATGATATGAAGATAAGCAGGTACTCATCGATTGACGGCTACCCGCAATATTTTTGCCCCATATTGTGGGTGTACTACCTAAAGGTACACTTCTGTTAAGTTAAGATACATCGTTACTGCTGATACTCAAAAGACGCGAAGGAGTGCAGGTTTCCAAACCAGTACGGTGTGTCCACATGACTCTTTAATTTACATCAGATAAGGTTCATTCGAAGATGTTAAACAGATCCCAGAAACGTGTCGGACGTTTAGTACGAACTTCGAACCTCAACTCATGCATAAATGATGCAATTTTGACGGGAATTTTATTATTACAGTCCAAACAAGATAACCGCCGAGCTCAGCCTAGTTGGGACTTGGAGGAAAGAATTAATAGCAGTCTATACTTTAATTTCTCTAATTTTAGGGTCCTGTACCTCAAATGGAAAAAAAACGGAACCCTCATAGGACCACTCGTGTGTCTGTTTGTCTGTCACAGCCGACTTGCTCCGGATCTACTGGACCGATTAACTTGAAATTTGGTATACATTATGAATTTCTGTGACACAAACATCAACGTGTAACGCAAATAATACATGAATTTTGAATATGGGGTTCACTTTTGGGGCAAAAAAATGTGTGTGACATATCGTCGCACACTGGTCCCAAATGATAAAAAAGGGGACATTAAGAAATTTTTGACAAAAGGTCAACCGATTCAGCTTATTTTTTTTTTGTAGACAGCTGATGCAATTACAAATCACTTTTGTACATTGAGTTTTTGCCAAAAAAGCCGTATTTTCAGAGAAAAAAAATATTCAAATATTTTTTGTATGAAAGAAATCCTAATTTTGTCTTTATCTTCCAAGATTCAAACGTATTCAAAATAAAACTTAGCGCAGCTTGTAGAGGGGCTAATTTCTCACTACTTTGTCATAGACACTCAACTGCGATTTTGTGCTCCTTTTGAGTTACATGCACTTTAAATATTTTTTGTATGAAAAAATCCTAATTTTGTCTTTATCTTCCAAGATTCAAACGTATTCAAAATAAAACTTAGCGCAGCTTGTAGAGGGGTTAATTGTTCATCACTTTGCCATAGACACTCAATTGCGATTTTGTGCTCCTTTTCAGTTACAGGCACTTTAAATTTTTCGTTGTCGGATGAGCTTTACTAGTTTTTTGTAGACAGCTGATACAATTACAAGTAACTTTTAAAGAGGTATTTTTTGTTAAATAAGCCGTATTTTCAGAGTTAAAAAATTAATTCAAAAAGTATTTCTAGTTCTGGGAGTATTTGTGGTAGCTTCTGATGTAGATGCACCCGCTTCCTCTTCGTACGATAAATTATGCTCTTCTACGTCTACTGAAATGTCCTCTATGGTATATTCTGGATCAAACAACATAGGAAAATTCACAGAAGTTAAAGTTGGCCACAAAATTTTAGACTCCAACCACTCCTTGTTTTTAACACCAAATCTTTCGTTTCTACCTGAATTGTCCCATCTTCTAGCTAGGTTTGACGTATAATTTTGGCAAAACTTTTTGATAATACTGAGCTCTTCGTTTGGAATTTCACTTGAAATACGATTTATAATGGTTTGACACAGTAAATCACTATTTTTAAGGCACCCACTATTACTCAAAAAAGAAAAAATGTCTAAATTAGTCACAAATGTAGTCATTTTGATACAAAAATGTTACAGGCAAATAAATAAAAGTTACAATGTGGTGATAGTTGATAAAAAATTGTGTTGTTTTTACGAGCACAAGACGCGTAATGAACAAAAACGGGTTCCGCTTGCCCTTATACTATTGATATATGACTCATTACCCAACTATCCCGTTACTTAATGGGGTAGTTAGATAATGGCTCATTACCTAACTACCTCATTACTTAATGGGGTAGTTAGATAATGAGCCAAATATTCTTGCAATTTGGATGAGTCACGAGAAAATAAAACATACTAAGATGTGCTCCTACATAAATACCGCAAAACTACAAAGGGAATTTTTAATTGCAATTTATATACCTATTCATCATTCAGCGTTTTCGACGCGTTCGACTAGATGACCAAATAGAGCCGAAATCGTCACTTATAGGGTAATTAAGCAATGACTCTATACAAAAAAAAAATTACATACGAGTCACACAATAACTTACCTGTACATAAACATGTCTGAACACGTTTTGAGATTTCCTTGTTTGTTTATTTGATACTGATAATTTCATATATTTGTAAGAGTTACTCTACAAGCTGCGCTAAGTTTTATTTTGAATACGTTTGAATCTTGGAAGATAAAGACAAAATTAGAATTTTTTTATACAAAAAATATTTAAAGTGCCTGTAACTCAAAAGGAGCACAAAATCGCAGAAGAGTGTCTATGACAAAGTAGTGAGCAATTAGCATCTCTACAAGCTGCTTTAAGTTTTATTTTGAATACGTTTGAATCTTGGAAGATAAAGACAAAATTAGGATTTTTTCATACAAAAAATATTTAAAGTGCATGTAACTCAAAAGGAGCACAAAATCGCAGAAGAGTGTCTATGACAAAGTGGTGAGCAATTAGCTCTTCTACAAGCTGCGCTAAGTTTTATTTTGAATACGTTTGAATCTTGGAAGATAAAGAGAAAATTAGGATTTTTTCATACAAAAAATATTGAAAGTGCCTGTAACTCAAAAGGAGCACAAAATCGCAGAAGAGTGTCTATGACAAAGTGGTGAGCAATTAGCACCTCTACAAGCTGCGCTAAGTTTTATTTTGAATACGTTTGAATCTTGGAAGATAAAGACAAAATTAGGATTTCTTTCATACAAAAAATATTTGAATATTTTTTTTCTCTGAAAATACGGCTTATTTGGCAAAAACTCAATCTATAAAAGTGATTAGTAATTGCATCAGCTGTCTACAAAAAAAAAATCAGCCGAATCCGTTGACCTTCTGTCAAAAATTTCTTAATGGCCACTTTTTTATCATTCGGGACCAGTGTGCGTCGGTGATATTCTGAAACTGCGGAACTAACCAGTATATTAATCTATGGAACTAACAGTGTTTAAAACCGCGTAAGGTGCAGTAACCGCAGTGAATTTTACAGGAACGAGGAAAAACGTAATATTTACTAAACCACTTGAATTTCTATTGTTTAAACTTTTATATTGATAAATTCTTCAGGCATTAGTTAAGTAAAATATATATTAATGAATTAGAAAATCCGAAATCTCGATTTTGCTACTTTTGTAAATACGCGGTTTTAAACACTGTTAGTTCCGCGGTTTCAGAATATCACCGACGATATCAAATGGATGGACTTGTTATGAGGATTTCAAATATATATTTTTTATAATTTTAAAATAATTAGTTTTAAAGTTATTAAAGTAAATAGATGAACATTATCTATTCCCCCACATATCTCCAAAACTACTCAGCCTAAAATTTTGAAAAAAAAATATACTGAGAATACTTCTATACTTATAGATTACGGGAAACCTTATAGGAAGTACATGGTATTTCAACTACAATGTTATGTTTGTTCTTGGGTTCTTCATCCCAACTACGGAGCTATCGTGCGAGGTCCAACACGCACTTGGCCGGTTTTTAAGGTTCCGCAGTCTACAAGGAATCTGTGTCTGTCTGTCTGTCCGCGGCTTAGCTCAGAGACTCTTAGTACTAGAAAGCTGTAATTTGGCATGGTTATACATGTTAATCACGCCGACAAAGTGGTGAAATAAAATCTTGTTAAAAACAAATTGTAGAGTGGGAGGTAGGTACTCTACAATTTTTTTTAATATTTAGTTTCTCGCAGTTTTAGACTTACACTTGGCCGGTTTTTGTTATATACCAAAGCAATGCTGGTGGTACAGATGCTGGTAGATTTCAAAGTTTCATCATTGAAAGACGCGACATTATTAGGTGGGTACTTAAAAAAATATCACACCCACTTTACGTGCAAGGGACGTAAAGTGGGTATGATATTTTTTCTGTCGTCTATCTCATGGTGTGGGGATCGCTGGGTAGGCCGTTTAAAAATATTGCGGGTCTGTGAAAACCATTTTATTTTTTTTTCATGAGTCGAATTTTTGTGGCTTTGTATTAAGCTTAAGCAGTAATTTTGAACTATCTACTCAATTTCAATCATATTCAATAAGTCCCAGGTAAACCAAATTAAAATTTTTAGGGTGGTACTTGACATTATGGTGATGAATAATCAATAAAATAAACAGTGATTGTTTATTTTAACGTTACTTAAGAAAGGGAAAAAAAAACAAAAGTGATGTCAGGTCAAAATTATGGAAAAACATTTAAAAAATCTATCTCATCAAACCTCTCATATACCTATTCTCAAAAAGCTTCCTAGGAATGGCTCCAAGAATGTTTAACAAACTACCTAACTCAAAAAAAGCTTAAAAAAAAGCACTCTATAGGTTCCTAATACAAAAAGTATTTACCCTATAAATTAATATTAAGAAGAAAAAAAAACGTAATACCTTTTTCTTAAATTTTTCTACTTAATTTAGTTAATAAGTTTAGTTAATAATTACTATTGTTACCTTAATTTTTGTTATTTTGTTCATGGATTATGTTTACTTAGCAGTATTTTTTAAATATATTTATTATAATATATTATTAATGTTTATTTTTTTCACATATTGAAATTATTATATGTAATTATTATATATTACTAATTTATGGTTTCATATAGTGGCACAATATTTTTATTTTATTAAATCATGTAACAACATTATACCTATGTGTACGAATAACACATAGGTATAATGTTGTTGTTGTTGTTCAAATTAATATGAATTTGAACAACAACAACAATGTAGGCCTTGGCAGAGAGTACAACTTTGTGCCCTTTGGCGTCGAGACCCTCGGTCCGTGGGGTCCCAGTGCGCATAAGTTATTTGCGGAAATCGCGAAACGTCTAGTTGATGTAACTGGTGACCGAAAAGCTGGCGGCTTTCTCGCGCAACGCATCAGCATTGCAATTCAGCGAGGAAATGCCGCCAGCATCCTCGGTACAATGCCCCGAGGGCCTTTTTTAAGCTTAACTTAGTTTTAATTTAATTTAGTTAATGTTAATAATCATCTTGTAATTTGGTTATGTAAATAAAGATTGTATATAATTTGAAAAAAAAAAAAAAATATGAATTTGAATTTAACGATTTATAAACTTACCGAGAGCGGATGCCGCGACGAGGCACAATAGGGCTAGTGTTCTGAACATCACGAGCGCGTCTGATGATTGATGAGACTCGAAGGTGGTTCGCATCTTTTATACCCATCCGACACGCCGAAATATAGCACGTACTTAGCGAACGCCAACGGCTTCGCTCTTGAAGAATTCGGCAACCAAACCAATTTTTGAACTTTGCTTCCGATCAAGCTGTAAATGATAAATTATATTTTTTAATTATAAATTATAAATACGAGGGCGGCACTGAAAATTTCGGGAATCAAGGAAGTGACACAACATTACTATTTAAAAATGTATTTATTGCTTTTCGAAGTATTCTCCGCGAAATATGACACATTTTTCCATACGATAGAACCAATCATTGAAGCAACCATTCCATTCGGAAGTTGGGGTCTCCAAAATGGCCGTTTTGTAGGCGTCCACAGCTTCTTCAGGTGATGAAAATCTCTGTCCACGCAATTTATTCTTTATTTTAGGGAAAGTAAAGAAATCATTAGGGCTTAGGTCGGGGCTGTACGGCGGATGGTCTAATAATTCTATGTTTTCTTGCTCTAAAAACTCTTTTGTTCTGTGCGTGGTGTGAGAACTCGCATTGTCGTGATGGAGGATAATGCGGCGGTTGCAGTTCTCTTTACAGAGTTCAGAAACGACCTGTGGCAAACAAATGCTAGCAAACCATTCTGCATTAACCGTTCTTTGTCCCTCAAGAGGAATAGTCGTAACATGGCCGGTTTTGGAGACAAATGTGGCCACTATTTTTTTTTGCAACACTTCGTGAACGAACAATTTTTATTGGCTTTAACTCATTTTCGAACACCCAAACTCGTGACTGGTTTTTTGTTTCGGGTTCGTACGCATATATCCAGGATTCGTCACCTGATACGATGTTGTATACAGCATTTGAGGATCCTGCGTGGAATCTTTCGACTCGAGAGTTCTGAAGCACCAAGTAACGCGAGTCGCTTTTTGCTCTTCACAGAGCGAATGCGGTATCCATCGGGAAAACAACTTTCTTACACCTAATTGTTCATGCAAGATTATTTGTATTTGACTCATGCCAATGTCTAAAGTTGCCTGAATGTCACATGTCGATCTTCCTCAATCAGCTTACGCACAGCATCAACGTTTTCTTGGGTGACTGCAGTTTTTGGACGACCTTGACGGGGATCATCACTGAGCTTGACACGTCCACGTTGAAATTCAGCAAACCAGCGATATATTGTGGTTTTGGATGGGGCTTCATCACCAAATGCAGAAATCATCCGGTCAACACACTGTTTTTGTGTTAAACCACTTCGAAAGTCTTAATAAATCATCGCTCTTGAATTTTCTCGAGTCAATTCCATTTTCTCAACGACTAAACAAGATTGACAAAACCTTGTGACAAGACCGAGAATCTTTTTTTAAATAAATAAATGGTGTTCGATTTTTAAAACCAAGGAGTTTTCAATTAAAAAGATTTTAATATGACAGAAACAGTGGAAATATTTAATTCCCGATACTTTTAGTGCAGCCCTCGTAGATACATAAACACTTTTAAACGCCAATAATATTTAACAAAAACGTTTTACAAAAAAAAAACTGACTTCAAAAAAAAAAATTGTCAGTTTGGTGTCTTTGGATTTGTATTTGAGCTACTCATTGTTCACCGCCCGCAAGCCCTCGCCTACGGTTGCCGGAAATCAGCAAAATTTGCCTTTCCCTCAAGGGAATGCTCCACGAAGTTCCAGCGGCTGTCGAGGACGACTCCCAGGCACTTCATCGTCGACTCGACGCCGATGTAAACCCGTCCTAACGTTATCTGGGATCCCGACGGTGGCGCGTTCCGAGGGCCATGAAAACACAAGCATAAATGGCTTAGCAACCATATTGAGGTACTTAATCGAATCGTAACTCGTTAATTAAATACTGGATGTTAAGTAGTTCCAGTTACGGTTGTCGCAACCCAGTGCTGGGCACGCCACGATTGCGGCGATGAGTCCCCTCTTTGAGGAGTGGCTAGAGAGGCGCCACGGCGTCCTCACCTTTCGCCTGACGCAGGTCCTCACCGGACACGGCAGCTTCGGAAGGTTCCTGTGTCGGATAAGGCGGGAGGAAACGTCCGGGTGTCACCACTGTGTGGGTCGCCTGGAGGACACGGTGGAGCATACGGTGGAGGTCTGCCCGGCTTGGGCAGAGCACCGCCGTGTCCTTGTGGAGGCGATCGGCGGCAGAGACCTCTCGCGTCCGGCCCTGGTTCAGGCCATGGTACGGAGCGAGAGGGCATGGGCAGCCGTCACCTCCTTCTGCGAAGCAGTAATCCTCGCGAAGGAGGAGGCGGGACGGTTGAGGGAAAGGCAAGTTTCGCGCCCTCTCGCCCCTAGCCGCTGCAGGAGACGCCCAGGGCGTCGGGAATCCCGGGCGGATTTCCGGCCACCGTAGGCGCGGGCTTGCGGACGGTGAGCAATGGGTAGCTCACCGTCCGGTAAGGACCAGGCCCGGGTCGACGGCGCGTTGTATTCCACGCGCGCCTCAAAGAGATGTCGTCAGCACATAGTACACTAGTCCACTAGGGCCGATGCCTGCCGGGGTCGCGGGAAGGTACTTATGGGTCACCGAGGCCCCCGCAACACAGGCAACAAGAAGGAATACGGGTGGGTTTTAGTCAGTAAGAGTCTGACACACCCTCCCGCTCCGCCCAGAGCGGGAGAAGTTATTTGATGATTTCCCACCCTCAAAAAAAAAAAAAAAAGTAGTTCCGGTGGCCATCTGTGGTCTTCATCATCAATTCCACACCACTAAATTGTGCTTTCCGAGAGCAAATGCATAAGTTAATAGAAACAATACATAAATCGCTATAGGTGTGCCTTTAAAATTTGAGGATTTCCCTCGATTTCCATGGGATCCCTTCATCAGATTATGACTTGGTGACAATGGGACCACCTCGGGAGCATACACTTTCAAATAAACATAGAATTTTTAAAATCGGTTCACAATAGACGGAGAAATCGGCGAAAATACATTAAAAAAAAACAAAACAAATAAACATGTCGAATTGATAACCTCCTCCTTTTGAAAATCGGTGAAAAACTCGATGAGGTCGGCGTTTCCTATCCGGCTACTCTGGGAAGAAAAACTGAAACAAACGCAGAGGTCACAGTCTCTTTTAAAGTCCAGACATTACATTGGTCAGATCATGTAAGAACCATGTACATAGATGAGTGTCTGAAACTGTCTTTTGAGGAATGAACCACACAGATATGAGTGGACTTATCAAGTCAGTACACGCCAGTCAGAAACCGTGTGCCTCAATTCAAGAAGTAGGTACAGTAGTGTGCGAATTAATTTGAACACGTGATAAAATAAAAAAAATAGCATTTTTCATATTAGTTTTTTTCTTATGATGAACTCACAGAAGTACAAAGAGTTGCTAGAACAGAGATTAGAAATGATGTCAACGGTCAAGCCATCTTTCAACAAGATTCAGCTCCGTGCTACGTGTCGATGGTTATGATGAAATTCTTTAAAGAAAAAAAAAATATCATGTCTTGATTGGCCAGGAAACTCACCGGATCTTAATTCCATTGAACATCTGTGGGCGATTGTAAAAGCTAGACTTAGTAATATTTACTATACTACGAAAACAAAATTGATTGAAGCTGTAATTCAAGTGTGGTTTCGAGACCAGCAAATATCAGAAACATGTAGAAAACTGGTTGATTCTATGCCAAAACGCGTTGAAGAAGTCATAAATGCCAAGGGAGGAGATATTACTTACTAACTTATTTTAAATTATATTATTTTTTGTTAATTTCTTTGTTTTAACTAAAAAAGCAATTTTTTTAAAATTATATCACGTGTTCACATTAATTCGCACACTACTGTCCCTAATTCTACTGGTTTTTGAAGGTTATGCCGCGACGTGGTTAGCGGATTCGCCATTGCAGGCTCTTATAACTCCTTATAGCTCCCCAAAACGCGTAAGTCTGTCCGCAAGACGTAGTATTGGTGCCGATTCCCTTGTTCACAAACTAAACTTAATTTAAGTTCAGTGCATCTTTTTCTTTCTATTTCATTAAGAAAAGGACAGAAGATAAATTTTAGTTTAGTCCTGTCAAGTTAATCAGCGCTTGACGTAAACTGACGTAATTTTAGTAGGCAAGTTTTTAATCTCATCTAAACTTGTATGGAGTAGTGACAGGCGCTACGACATTCATATGAACGTCTTTCACATACCCGGTTATACAACGGCCATGCCGACCATTTGTAATGGTTTCGGTTGATTCCAGAGTGGCATCTAACTCCAGAATGCACGAACAAAATATTCTCTAAATGGGGAGTTCCACTCGACCTGTTTGCATCCAATCGAGTGCATGTAGTAACGAATTACGTGTCCTTGGTTCAAAATGACGAACAAGCCCTATTTTACGACGCGTTCTGTCAGATTTGGAATTACAACCAAGCATGATGTTTCCTCTATCCTTTCTGATCCCCAAGGTCCTGAGTTTTTAAGCACAGGGAACGTACCTACTAGTAGTTCCACGATAGAAACGGGTTTTTTGGCGATCCGACATCGAATTGCGTGCCCTAGCAGCTCCATTCACTCTATATCACCTAGACAGTCCTGATCGACACGACAATAAGACCTCTCTACCTCTATCAAACGTCCACGACATGACTCTGGAAGTGTGGAAATGTGGGGGTGGTCTGAGATGCTAACATCCTGGAATAGTAGTTAATTAGAACTTCTTGGGAAGTCATGGCGTCCATCAACACGTGAAGTTTATATAGCGTTGCTTGGAAGAGATAGCTAGCTTGCTGTGAACCTCACCTGGTTAATCCTTTGACTCTAATAGCAAGCGATTTGGCTAGATTTTTGTCTGATCTCAATTTTGTTCATAAATTATCGTACAATTATATTTTGTGTGTAACAAAATATAATTGTACAGTCTGTGGTTTCCACCCTTAGCAATTCAGAAACATCAACCCAGTTAAATTCAAGGGTCCTAGCAAAAGATGTTCTAAAATTTATAGCATAACATAAACTGATCACACGTGCCAAGCCTCCAGTTTGGAATATTGACGAGCTCGCTCGCTCGTTGATGAAAATAATATTTTTTAACTGCAAAGACATACTGCTACTCTACTTCTCAGATCCTCGGGAAGACGAATTCATGATTTAACATTTCTCACAGTTGATTCTAATAATGAGTCAATTATTCAAATGTAATTTCTTGGGTAACTGGCGTTCGCAAAATACTTTTTGCAAATTTTATGAACGTGAGGATGCCTTCCACTGTTAACCGACTCTCGGTACCCTCTTTATTTAATCCAGTTGATTAAAAATTGTATTATTAATAATAGTAATTGCCCCACTGCCGTATCTTTACGTTGACCTCTTGGTGGGGCTTGCGCGCTCCGAACTCTGGGTCTGTGCTGGTTGAGTTTACTTTGCCATAACAGGTCTAGGGTAAGGAGCCAGAACAAGAGAGATACAGAAACCCGCAGGGCAGCATGTGGCGAGCTGTTGGGCAGTAGCGACTCCGCGGACCCTATCTCCAGGAGAAGTCTTGTTTCTTATATCTGGCTTGCCTTCATTGGCCAGGTGGAGTGAAAACTGACGAGGAACAAAGCTCCCACCTCATTCTTGTCTTTATGGACCTGCTTGAGTGGACATTCGTAAGAGAAATCGTGCTCGGAGGAAGGAAGTATTCCAGTAAGTGCTGGGAGGTATCTTGACTATCTTCCGGGCTCTGGGATTGTTTTGATAGCCGTGGAATACCTCTTCAGTCCTCAAGCAGCTCAGGATATATTGTCCCCTTGTTGCTACGTCACTATGTGCTAGCTATTGTTTCCGGGGGCCCATTATTGAGTGTGCAAGCCATTTTTTCCGTGTATATAATAAAACATTGATCAGGCAGGGGCCATATTCCTTCCATAGTTCTGGTAACCAGTCCACTTTAGCCATCCAAACACATATTCTAATATCTTTGTCTCCATATCCTGCAATAGTCCTACACCAACCGGGTGTTGTCCTTTGGTGCACTTGCATAGTGCGTACAGGGATAATAGTCGGTTGGCGCCTCATTTCATAAAAAGCGTCTTAATGGGCCTCTGCGAGTTGGTTTCGGCCCCTTGTACGTCTTCCAAAGGTCCGCGATCCCAGAGTCCCGAGATATGTCGAAGAACTTAAATAATAAATAATTGTTCATTATTAAGCTTGGTTCAATATATCAGTGATATGCGTTTCAGCTTCTTTTATTTATTCAATAAGTACCCATAGCCTAGTAGTCTCTACATATAATGCAGTACTTATCTGCATTATAGAGTCTCGCTTGTGCTGCGTTTCGATGAGCACGCGTTTACATGTTTTTTATTTCGATTAGTGCGGCGCTAGCTGTCGCTCGTAATTAAAGTAATTATGTAATACTGGCGAATGAGCTGCTGGCGTTCCTGCAGCAGAATCTGGATGTGATGGACGAGGTGGCCACAGCAAAAACCTTACACCTTATGGCACCATTTCGCATGGTATTTTAGACCACCATTGACTGCATTGTAGTTATAACTGCATCTTTATTGGCACTTGCGTGGCATACTTTGCCGCGTGGCATACTTTGCCGCGTGGCATACTTTGCCGCGTGGCATACTTTGCCGCGTGACATACTTTGCCACGCTGTTGTGCATAGGATAGGAGATTGTCACAAAACTTTTTAAGGATTCTGTTATGCATATATACATAACATTACGCCTGGTTTCCCCGAAGGGTTAGGCAGAGGTGTACTTGTAGTACACTTGTAGTATTCTGTTATGCATGCGAGGTAAAATTAGCTCCTCAGCTCGCAAAATTCCTTTTTGTAGAACTGCGAGCCTGCAGTGCTTCATGATAGGAAATAATAGCTTTTCAATAAAATTGGCTTTTACTATATTATAATATATTTCTTGATAATTAATATTAACAAACTTGGTTTTTTGTAACGATTTGTTACCTGTAGGTGCGTTGCCCTCGAAGTTGATTTTCAGAGATCATAAATAAATAAATAAATAAATAAGTCTAACTGAATAATTGATTAGCATAATACTACTAGTTTTTTTTTTCAAGTAAGGGTTTTCTAGCTTGGTTTTCAAATCCCTAAATTATATTTATTGTAAGTGCTGTAATGCAGGTGCGAGCTTCATATCATATCAAATTCACACTCTAGGAGTATTCACTCTATTAGACATTGTATGGAGGTTAAAGTGCTAGAACAAAGAATTTAGCAGCATACATGAAACTAGGAGCTTCTAAACACTGATTTTTATCACTCATTTCTGCAAAAGGGGACTACAGTAGCGAAAATTAGAAACCAAGGCTGCAATAATATTGACGCCATTATCTGAGACAATTACTTTATTTGTTCATATACTTCTGTTTATTTAAACACACGGCACGGTTTAGTAAGATCGCAAACAGCATATTATCGTTAGTTATCCATAAATAAACATAAATCAGCGTTATAATTATCAAAATTAAGACAAAAACTTTGGACCCGTGCCTACAAATACATTGTATTTTCATAAGATCTTCAATAAATTGGGGGCCCAGTAGTTTTATTTCGAAAACACATGTTTCACAGTAAATAAAATTAGCCGATGTTTTTCACCTAAACAAGCCGCGTAACCCAAATATTTACACTATAATTCCGCCATTTTATTATTTCGCTACACGCTGCCGTAGCCATAATTATCTAACAATTTCATACAAGTACTCGTAATATAAATACGACTACGATTCGGAGTTGAATTAAATAATGATTGAATTTGACGTTCGTTCATTCATTTAGTGTCAATATCCGCTTTCAATTGTTATTCACTTCATAAGTGTGCTTTTTTATTTGGGTGGGAAATTATCAAATAACTTCTCCCGCTCTGGGCGGAGCGGGAGGGTGTGTCAGACTCTTACTGACTAAAACCCACCCGTATTCCTTCCATTGCTTGTGTTGCCAGGGGCCTCGGTCTCCATTCCGGACTTTCCCACGACCCCGGCAGGCATTTGCACTAGTGGACCCCTAAACTTGTGCTGACGACATCTCTTTGAGGCACGCGTGAAATACAACGCGCCGTCAACCGGGCCTGGTTCTTACCGGATGGTGAGCTACCCATTGCTCACCATCCGCAAGCCCGCACCTACGGTGGCCGGAAATCCGCCCGGGATTCCCGACACGCAGGGCGTCTCCTGCGGCGGCTAGGGGCGAGAGGGCGCGAAATTTGCCTTTTGCTCAACCGTCCCGCCTCCTCCTTCGCGAGCATTACTGCTTCGCAGAAGGAGGTGACGGCTGCCCATGCCCTCTCATTCCGTACCATGGCTTGGACCAGGGCCGGACGCGAGAGGTTTCCGCCACCGATCGCCTCCACGAGGAAACGGCGGTGCTCTGCCCAAGCCGGGCAGACCTCCACCGTATCCTCCACCGTGCGACCTCCAGGCGATCCACACAGTGGTGACACCCGGGCGTTTCCTCCCGCCTTATCCGACACAGGAACCTCCCGAAGCTGCCGAGTCCGATAAGGACCTGCATCAGGCGGAAGGTGAGGACGCCGTGGCGGCTCTCTAGCCACTCCTCAAACAGGGGACTTATCATCGTGCTTAAGGAGTGAAAATAGCGGTTGTGAGAAAGTACAACCGCTTTTATGCAATTCTACTAGATCTATTAAATATGTTCTATAAGGCGCCCCATTAGAGCTATAGCAGCTGCAGAAGGATTACATAGCTCGCTATGCAGCTGACTCTTGCAGCTTCTGACTGTAGTTATATGCGCTATATAGCTCATAAGCAACCTTTTGTGCTGGTTGGGTGCCAATCGACATCCGCCACCCTCGTTGCCTCCTGGATCAACTGGGTGAGATTTAAAGCTTACGTGTCCCATATCAAAAGTTGTTAATTTTAGTGAGTAGGTAAATGTTTATTGCTCAGTTTAGTAATTATCAAACCGGGTATTGTTGCTTTGTGAAAAATATTATAGCAGCTATTATAGTTCCAATTAATAAGGTCCATGATTAATTAGGTTTATAATCATATCAGCTGTGTACTCAACTGCGTGACACGAAACGTTTGAATGTTAAAACGGACAATGAAACGTGAATCGCCGAAAAACTTAATTAAGTTTGCACAAGTAAATTTATTGTTAAAATATTAATTACTTCGGTTTTACTTTTCAATACTTAGCACTTGTACAAATAAATGAGCGGAAGTCTTATCCACGTGTAAGGACATTCAAGCAGCATGAATAATAATGATATTTTACGTTTAAGTTAAGTAGTAGGTGCATAATAAAATGCTTAAACGATTTCCTTCCTAAAGATTTTTTTTCCATAGTGATTGTAATTTATTTTCAAGCAATATAATGGTGCCGATTCCCTTGTTCACAAACTAAACTAAATTTAAGTTCAGTGCATCTTTTCTTTCTATTTCATTAAGAAGAGGAGAGAAGATACAATTTAGTTTAGTCCTGTCAAATTAATCAGCGCCTGTCACTACTCCATATAAGTTTAGACGTGATTAAAAACTTGCCTACTAAAATTACGTCAATTTACGTCAAGCGCTGATTAATTTGACAGGACTAAACTCAAATTTATCTTCTGTCCTTTTCTTAATAAAATAGAAAGAAAGAGATGCACTGAACTTAAATTTAATTTAATTATTACGTATATTTTACTAACAAATACCAATATATTGATAAATCAGATTTTTCTTTGAAATTCCCTCACATAAAAAAAGCTAAAAAAAAATAAAATAATGTAAAGTTTATTTCGGAACAATAACACAAGACTAAGTATAACAAGTAAAACGATGATAGCTGCATAAGTATAAACTGTGACGCAGCTGCCAACGCCCTTCCCCAGATACAGAAAGGAATAATGTTCCATGTAAAATGAGCTTAATAGGTAATTACGTTAATTTAGTTAATTAATAATAAAAATATTCTCCGGGTGTTCTCGTCTAGCTAACGAAGAGTATTTGCATAGACACAACCTTGTAGCCAGGATTATCCATCAGCAACTTGCTCTGAAATACAGCCTTGTAGAATCTGAAGAGCCGTACTACAGGTATGTGCCCGACCCAGTTCTCGACAATGGAAATATCACACTGTACTGGGATCGATCCATCATCACTGACATGACTATTGTTGCTGATAGTGATGGGGGATTGAACAGAGCGGCGCGCAATGATTGTTGACATAACAGTCCCTCATGACGGGAATCTCGTGAAAGCCGAGAAAGATAAACAGCTCAAGTATCTTGACTTGGCTCGCGAGGTTGTCGACATGTAGAATTCAGCCATCATTGTGCCGATAGTCGTATCAGCCAATGGCTTAATTGCCAAGAGCCTCGACCAACACCTAAGGAGGCTCACGTTGGACAGCTGGGTTAAGGGATTGATTCAGAAAGCGGTACTTCTGGACACGGCTCGCAGTGTTAGGAGGTTCCTCTCTCTGGAGCCCTGACCGCCGGTAGCTTGGACCCTGTCCCCGATACCGGTGGGCTACCATTTATTATATTTTAAAATGTTTTTATATATTCAGTGTTAGGAGGTTCCTCTCTCTGGAGCCCTGACCGCCGGTAGCTTGGACCCTGTCCCCGATACCGGTGGGCTACCATTTATTATATTTTAAAATGTTTTTATATATTTTTTTTTATATTCTAATATTTCAAAATAAAATTATAATGTGTATACATATAATGAAATAAAAATAAAAAATAAGACAAAAATAAACAGTACAGGACATGATTTCCGATGTATTTTGACGTTGAGACGTACACTTCCACGAGTTTTTGTTTCATCATAGTTTTGTGATTTAAACCAGGAGTCAAGTTTCATTTTGCATTTGCTCTTGGTTAATGGGTAGATGTGTTCTGCTCTAGAGATTCCTCACAAAAAGTGTTACTAAGGTCACTCACCTTCCCACTTCCCACACTTCCCGGTTTTCGTTTGAGCTGAAATTTTGCAAATTTTGCAAAATTATGTAAATCGGATGATAATACAATATTATTATGACATGGACCTGATCTGACGATGGAGCCGGAAGGTGGCCATGACAACTGTAAAAAATTGACGCAACCTCATCAAGTTTGCGCTCGTTTGATTCGCCTTGACAAGGCTTCAGCTTGAAAGCTTGAATTAATGAATGAAAGAATATTTATTTGTTAAACACAGGTAGCCAGCAGCGTACAAATTGGTTTATTGGGTTACAGCGTTCCAGTAGGTACCATAATATTAAAATTAAATTCAGAAACAATTTATATGAATTAATTAAGTATTTAAAAAAATAGTTAGGCAGTTTAGATTAATTAATATTAAACTCAATAAACAAATTACACAATATTCGACAAAAACACTCACATTAATTGCTTCAATCAACTCAGCCTACAGCAGTCCACTGCTGGACATAGGCCTCTCCCAGACTGCGCCACAACACCCTGTCCTCCGCCTTCCACATCCAGTCTGTCCCAGCCACCTTTTTAAGGTCGTCGGTCCATCTAGCTGGGGGCGTCCCACACTACGCTTGCCGATACGCGGTCTCCACTCCAGGACTCGTCTGCTCCACCGGCCATCGGTCCTTCGACACACATGGCCAGCCCACTGCCACTTCAGCTTGCTGACTCTGCAGGCTATGTCGGTAACTCCGGTTCTCTTCCGGATAACTTCATTTCTGATCTTATCCTTCAAAGAAACTCCGAGCATAGCCCGCTCCATGGCGCGCTGAGCGACCTTTAATTTGTAGACCAGCCCGACTGTCAGTGTCTACGTTTCGGCACCGTATGTAATAACGGGCAGGACGCACTGGTTGAAGACCTTAGTCTTCAAACACTGCGGGATTGGTTACGAGAAGACTTGACGAAGTTTTTCAAACGTTGCCCAACCCAATCGGATCCTCCTGTCGGCTTCTTTCTCAAAGTTGTGTCTACCGAGACGGATAACTTATCCTAGGTAGACGTACTCCTTCACAACTTCGAGAAGCGACCCTTCGATGTGGGTTGGACTCGGCAAGATGTGTGAATTGTACATGACTTTTGTCTTGTCCAAATTCATGTCGAGGCCAACCCGCCCAGAGGCTCCATTTAGGCTGTGTAGCATCTGGTCTAACTGTTCCAGCGTCTCTGCCATTATGGCGATGTCATCGGCAAAACGAAGGTGTGAGATGTACTCGCCGTTTACATTGATACCCTGCCCAGTCCAGTCCAGCGTCTTAAACACGTCCTCCAACGCATTGGTGAAAAGTTTCGGGGATATCACATCCCTTGTCTCACCCCCCCTGAGCAGTTAGATAGGGCTGGTTTTTTCATCCTGGATTTGGACAGTCATCGTTGCAGCGTCATACAAACACCTCAACACTTCGATGTAACGCCAGTCAATTCGACATCGTTGCAGAGAGGCCAGAACTGCCCATATTTTGACGGAGTCGAACGCTTTTTCGTAGTCCACAAATGCCATACACAGCGGCTGGTTGTACTCTTCGGTCTTCTGTACAATCTGCCGAACAGTATGGATGTGGTCCACGGTACTGAAGCCTTTTCGAAAACCGGCTTGTTCTGGTGGCTGGAACTCGTCAAGTCTCCTGGCGAGACGGTTCGTGACGACCCTCGAAAACAGCTTATAAACGTGGCTCAGAAGTGAGATGGGTCTATAGTTCTTCAGCAAGGTTTTGTCGCCTTTTTTGAAGAACAGAACCACCGCACCTCTGCTCCACGCCTCCAGCGTTGTGCCTTCTTGGATGACGGAGTTGAAGAGACTCGCTAGCTCTTTCAGGACTGGAGCCCCGCCCGCTTTAAGGAGCTCTGTCGTTATTCCGTCATCACCAGGTGCCTTGTTGTTCTTTAGTTGCTCGAGAGCCGCCCTAATCTCGCACTGGTCGACATCCGTGATGTCTTCCGTGTAGTGGCTCGTTAATTCGGCTTGATGGTCATCTTCACTATGCCGCGCTGGTTTCGCCATCCGCGTTGAGTACAAGTGCCCGTAGAAATCCTCGACTTCCTCGAGTATCTCGGACTTCGAAGTCACGATCCTATCATCCGCAGTTTTCAGTTTCGTCAGATGGGGCCTCCCTAATTGCTCAGCTAACACTTTCGACCCTCGGTTCTGCTCAATCGTGACCATAATGTCACGAGTGTAAGAGCACCGAAGGTCGCGACGTGTCAGCCTTCTAATTTTTAGGTTTAAGGCCCTCTTATCTGACGAAGACGGCGGCGTGGATGGTAACTCTCGTCTTTCCGTCATAAGTCCGAGAGTCTCCGAGGAAAGTTTGGACACTTTACTTTTACGTTGTGACGGGAAAAGTCTGCGGGACACGACGCGTAGTGCTTTGACCACCTCGTCGGCCTTCTCATCAACAGTGCCTGTGGTTTCCAGTAGGGCGAATCGATTTTGAAGTTCCGTTTGGAATTTCTCGGATCCTAGAGCGCCTTGAGGCTGCGTAGATCAGAGAGTAGGCCTCATCATGCGGATTCTCTCGGCTCGAAAATTGATATTTAGAGTGCCTCGGACAAGCCTGTGATCGGTATTAAATCTGCTGATCACGGAGACATCTCTAAATATGTGCCTCTTATCCGTCATAATGAAGTTTATCTCGTTCCTTGTCACGTTATCAGGGCTCTGCCAGGTCCACTTCCTTTGGGGCTTCTTCTCGAATAAAGAATTCATCAAGAAGAGCCCCTGAGACTCTAAGAAGTTGACCAGCATTTGCCCCCTGTGATTCCTGCGCCCCAAACCGAACGGACCAACTTTCGTTTCGCCGCATCCTTGTACTCCCACTTTGGCATTGAAGTCACCCATAACAACGTTGTAGTGGGCCTTTGTCGTACTGTGCATTGCCTTGGCAATGTCATTCATTGTCAACATTAATTGCTTAGACAATTTATATAACAACAACAACATAACATCACGCCTTGTTTCCCTGAAAGGTTGGGCAGAGGTGTACCTGTAGTACACCCACATTTCCCCTTTTATGTTTAAGTCCAATGTAATAGGGGGCGAGCCTATTGCCATCAACCGGGCACAAATCCAGACACCACAATCAATACAATTACACAATTTATACAAACAACAATTATTAACAATTTATATTAATATTAATATTATTATTATCGTTAAGAAATTCATCTACGGTGTAATAGCATTTATGCATTAGAAAAAGTTATAATTTCTTCATAAAGCTCGTGATCTTTAGTTGTTTCAAGGACTCAGGTATTTTATTAATATACTCTGGGTGATTCCCAACAAGGACCTCTACGTATTTGAGGCAGTTTTGTAAAAAGCATTGCATTTTTTTTGGACAAATGTTGCATCTTCTAGAATATATTCTAGAAGATGCAACATTTGTCAAATAAATCCCCATTGTATGAATGTCAAAAAAAAATCCCCAATGATGGAACTGTTAAAATTTTGAGAGATTTTACACACTATTTCAGATCGCACATTGCCTGAATGCACCGTTTAAGTGCTCTAAAAGTCATAAGTCTCATAGTTCAGTTTCCCCAGAATATGACTCCATAGTATCTATCATACATGCTACGAGACCATGATATGCAGTTAAAACGGTATCACGGTTGACCACTTTTGACAATTTAAAAAGTGCATAGTTGATTTGAAGTTGAACGTGAAGTTGTTATCTATTGTTAAGCCTAAAAAGCTTTTAAACTCATACTTTACTTCCCAACGAGTCCACAACATTTTAAAATATAAAATATTTTATTTCCCTACGGATCCATGAGAATGTTTGGTACAGTCAGCAATAAAAGTTTGGCTAGGGAATAAATGTTTATTATTTCTATGAAATAAAAGACAATGAATATAGATAACTAAGAACTTTTTACTGTACCACGTCATAATGGTCATAACCATTAAAAAATCACAGTTTTATAACAATCACAGTACCTAAATAATTTTAATCTTATTCCCATATTATTTGTTTTCTTAATTGTTTCGATTTTATGTATTCTATTTTCTCTTCTACTCTTACACACGGTGTCTACATCTCTTTACCTACTTTCTTATAAGCTGGAAGAGATTTATTTAGAAATAAGCATTACTTTTTTCCTTTTTTTTTCTGTTCTGTTCTTCTTTTCTGTTTTATATGTGTGTACATAAATGCTTAAATAAATAAAGATTTAAGTATTAAAAACATCCGTTTCTGAATAATAACAATAAATCATCTCAATCGTAGACTAAAATAGACTTAAGCGTTATAAAAAATCACAGTTTCCGAATAATTACAGGAAATTATCTTAATCTTACACTAAAATAGACTTTTATCAAGCATTATAAAAATCACAGTTTCAGAATAATCACAGTAAATCATCTCTTACTTAAATTCAATTAGACTTAAGCATTAAAAAAAAACAGTTTCAGAAGAATTACAGTTATATTACAATTAATCGTCTCAATCTTAAAATAAAAATATGTCTGTTTTATTTTAAGATTGAGATGACTCTACCATATTTGTAGTTTGGAGTCTCACAATTCCAAATACTAATGGATATTGAAGGGTTGGTAAGCCAAAAATCAACAAAATATTCGTTGAAACGCGTATTTTTTTCATTTTATGACGGTATTTCCATAATGGCCAACCAACCATCTTAAACGTCATTCAATGGAAAATAAGCCAAAGCAGCACATTTGTTCACGTGATCTTTTTCTTCTTTTGTAGAAATATAAAGGTTTTTTGCGTGTTTCTGTCTAAATACCTGTCTAAAATGAAAATTACTCCCTTTTATCTCAGTATCCGGTAAACATGTTTGGATAGCATTTATTACCGCTAAGTCGAAATCCACAACAACTTTGCGTGGTTTCCAACCTGGTAAATTTTTCTTGATTGAGTTTAGTAATATCTCATAAAGTCGTCTCCAGTTTATTTGGTAAAAGCGCAAATAGAACAGGTATTTTATTAGTTTATCTCTCGTTGCTTCCAACATCAGCATACATAGAGTAAGTTGGTAGAATGGTGATGCACAAGTGTAAAACGTGACGTCCGGGTGTCACCACTGTGTGGATCACCCGGAGGACACGGTGGAGCATACGGTGGAGGTCTGCCCAGCTTGGGCAGAGCACCACCGTGTCCTCGTGGAGGCGATCGGCGGCAGAGATCTCTCGCGTCCGGCCCTGGTTCAGGCCATGGTACGGAGCGAGAGGCCATGGGCAGCCGTCACCTCCTTCTGCGAAGCAGCAATGCTCGCGAAGGAGGAGGCGGGACGGTTGATGGAAAGGCAAATTTCGCGCCCTCTCACCCCTACCCGCTGCAGTAGACGCCTTGGGCGTCGGGAATCCCGAGCGGATTTCCGGCCACCGTAGGCGCGGGCTTGCGGACGGTGAGTAATGGGTAGTTCACCGTCCAGTAAGGACCAGGCCTGGGTCGACCAACCAAAAAAAAAGCGTCGTCGCGTCAGGGACGGCTTTTATTTTTTTTTTTTTTGTGGATGGGAAATCATCAAATAACTTCTCCAGCTCTGGGCGGAGCGGGAGGGTGTCTAGTGTCTCTTACTGACTGAAACCCACCCGTATTCCTTCTTGTTGCCTATGTTGCCAGGGGCCTCGGTGACCCATTAGTACCTTCCCGCGACCCCGGCAGGCATCGGCCCTTGCGGAATCCTACATTGTGCTGACGACATCTCTTTGAGGCGCGCGTGGAATACGACGCGCTGTCGACCCGGGCCTGGTCCTTACCGGACGGTGAGCTGCCCATTGCTCACCGTCCGCAAGCCCGCGCCTAGGGTGCCGGAAATCCGCCCGGGATTCCCGACGCCCAGGGCGTCTCCTGCTTCGGCTAGGGGCGAAACATGCCTTTCCCTCAACTGTCCCGCCTCCTCCTTCGTGTGCATTACTGCTTCGCAGAAGGAGGTGACGGCTGTCCATGCCCTCTCGCTCCGTACCATGGCCTGAACCAGGGCCGGACGCGAGAGATCTCTGTCGCCGATCGCCTCCACGAGGACACGACGGTGCTCTGCCCAAGCCGGGCAGACCTCCACCGTATGCTCCACCGTGTCCTCCGGGCGATCCACACAGTGGTGACACCCGGACGTTTCCTCCCGCCTTATACGACACAGGAACCTCCCGAAGCTGCCGTGTCCGGTGAGGACCTGCGTCAAGCGGAAGGTGAGGACGCCGTGACGCCTCTCTATCCACTCCTCAAAGAGCCGCCGCAATCGCCTCCTTATCCTTATCGCCGCAATCGTGGCGTGCCCAGCACTGGGTTGCGACAACCGTATTCTCCATGACGCCATGAGATCCCGCCGGAGCTCCATCCGCTGTACCGTGATTTCTCGCGGCAGCGGACTTACGCCCCGGCGTTTCGCGCCACTCCCAAACGTGCGCAAGGACTTTTGCCTCCAGATCCCATGGCGGCAATCCGGCAAGGAGGCTAGCTGCCTCACAGGAGACCGTGCGGTATCCCCTGACCATCCGGATGGCCATGACCCTTTGGGCAGCGCTCAACCGGCGGGCTGGCCGCAGCGCCAGAGAGCGCGCCCATACAGGAGCCCCGTAGAGGGCCATGGACCGCACGACCCCCGCGTAGAGCCTCTGGCAGGAGGCGTTTGGACCCCCTAGATTGGGTAGGAGCCGCTTCAATGCAGCGCCTGCCCGTTCCAGTTTGGGAGCCAAACGTCTGCTCCACGAAGTTCCACCGGCTGTGGAGGACGAGTCCCAGGTACTTCATCGTCGACTCGACGCCGAATGAAACCCCTCCTACCGTTATTTGGGACCCCAACAGTGGCGCGTTCCGAGGACCATGAAAACACATGGCCTCGGACTTGTGCAGGGCCACCTCGAGTCAAAATTGCCGGATCCTTTCGACGATTGTCGCAACCCCGCGTGCCGCTAATTCGGCCGCCGCCTGGTGCGACCTCCCCTGCGCCAGGACCAACGTGTCGTCAGCGTAGCACACTACGCTGACGCCACTAGGGAGGTCGGCGTGCAGCACCCAGTCGTATCCGATGTCCCACAGATACGGCCCCAGGGCCGATCCCTGTGGGACACCGCACGACATCTCTTGCCGGTTCCACACTCCCTGGTGACCGGGGTAGATAACGGCTCTGTCCGTCAGATAGGCCTCGACCACACGACAGAGGTAGGCCGGCATCCGGTGGTACCGGAGTGCCTCCCTGATGCAACTCCAGGGCAGGGTATTGAAGGCATTGGCGATGTCTAGAGACACCGCCAAGATGACCCTACCCTGGGCAACAGCATTCCCCGTCGTCAGGGATCGCACGCGCATGATGGCGTCCACCATAGAGCGCCCCCTGCGGAAACCAAACTGGCTCTACGCCAAATCCGGCCCCACCCGCACCAGCTGGCCGACGAGGCGGTCTGCAATGACTCTTTCAAAGAGCTTGTCCACCTCGTCGAGCAGCACGATGGGCCAATAAGCGGACAGAGAGTCCGCAGGGCACTCTGCCTTCTTTATGAGGACCAGTTTTCCCGTCTTCCAGCGAAGCGGGAACTGGCCCCTCTCCATGCATGCGCTTAGGTGCCCCCTAAGTCGAGGCCCAAGAGCCTCCAAGGCCAGGACCCAGGCCTTCCCATTAAGGCGGTATTTTTGGCATTAAGCCTGCGTACCGCCGCTCTCATTTCTACCTCGGTCACCTCCGGAGCATCGTCATCGTCGTCGTCGTCGTCGGCAGTGTGGTCCGCGTCGGGCACCGCAGTAGGCGGAGCCATAGGCGGGGAGGTGTGTTCCCCTCGCGAAGGGAACAGAGCGCTCACCACGTCCTCCACAAGCTGGGGCCGGAGACTCTGCGTCAGCGGGGGAGCTTATGGGCGGAGTTTATCCCGCAACACCTTGTACGGGCGGGTCCCTGTCTAGAGTCCCCAGCGACTCATCGCGGGCCAAACCCCTGGCCCGCAGGATCTCCGCTTGGATGGCGGTCTTCGCCACTCTGTACCCCTCGTACAGCTCCGCCTGAATGGTTTCCGTATCCGGAGGTTTGATACGGAGCCTGCGGTGCCTGGTGTACCGGGGTCGCGCAGCCACGCACGCAGTGCGCAGAGCCGTCAGCTCCTGCGACAACCAGTACACCTGGCGCGAGGCACGTCCAGGCTGGACCCGGGGCAATGCCACGTCACATATGACGGACATGGCTTCCCGGAACCACTCCGCCTCGTCGTTGATGTCGGCAGGCCAGTCCGTTGGTGACACCCAGGTCGGGGACGGCTAATGAAATCGCCAAACAGACGAGGCTTTTACCTAGCACCGAGGCTTCGGTGCTAGGTAAAAGCCTCGTCTGTTTGGCTCGTCTGCTTAACCTAGCCGTCCTTCGATGCGACGACGACGCTTGGATCTAAATATTACCTACAACATAAAAACCCCTTAAATGCATCAAGTTGTAAAATTACCAGATACCATTCAAACGGCCTCAAAATCATCAGAACGTGTTCAGTGCATGTCGTTGTAGAATTGTCACTTTCGTAATAAGAATAAATTATGTATTTAAGGGTTAAGGGCCAACAACTACACATACATAACTACACACAATAGGGGTACTGTATATTATTTTTTACATTTTAGAGGTTTTTGGTTGTGTCGGGGGTTTTTAAAATGTTTAATTTAACTTTTATAAGACAGTAAAAACAGTACATAATTTTCTTCTCTAAAACCGTTGCGCGTCGTAATTTCAGCAGGAATGGAAACGGTATTCGATTCGCCTCAGTCAGCTGACATTTAATCCCATTTCCTTCATTCCCATTCCTTACACAATCCGTCCATCTTTTCTTTAGTCTCCCTACTCAATCCATACCCATAAACTTTTATGATCTCCGCGATATGCAGTATTCTAACATTGTTATATTATTGTAGAGCTGTATTGATAGTCATGTAAGTAAGGGTTATTGGGTTTTTCTATCTGGAATTTCTCAGTAGCAGCCCGGAGTCTAGATTTATGCCCGGTTGATGGCAATAGGCTCGCCCCCTATTACATGGGACTTAAAAATAACTGGCGTACTACAGGTACCCCTCTGCCCATCCCTTCGGGGAAACAAGGCGTGATGTTATGTTGTGTAAGTACTTAGCATCGCTTTGAAATGTATAAAAATGCCAGGCTACGCACAAATGCGTGGCTGGCTGACTTCTGGACTTTAAAAGAGACTGACCTCTGAGTTTCTTTCGGCTTTTTTCTCAGAGTACTTAGATAGGAAACACCGAACACATTTAAGTAGTATTAAAACATTTTTTTTTAATTTCTGTACAAGGTCAAATCCAAGAAAGTTGTCCTATTTACACATGGAATGACAACTTAAAACAAGACATGACTTACTTCGATAAGGAAATCAACTTTTGGATGGACACGGTTGAAGATCGAAATAAGATTAGGAAGGCTGCTAGCGAGATTTACAAGAAATCAAAAACGGATAGTAGTGAGATCTCAGATAAAGACCATGGAAACAGCAACGTGCAACGCAGCATAGGAGTGACACAGAAACGAGTCGGGAAAAGAGCCAACCTAGCGGCGACGTTGTTACAAGATAAATCACCGTCTCTCCACTATTCTATTGCTTACTCTAGGATGCATATCCGGGCAAGCTCTAATAATCCTTCCATATCCTAAGGGCACGTCTTTCTGACGATTACCGCGCCCCTCGGTCTACTCTTTGATATGCAATGGTCTCTGTAGCCCCATGAAACTTGAGGCTCCAGGGACTAGTGTGAAGCCTTGGGTTCATTAGAGCAATCGAGTCTGGTTTTTTTTTTTTTGGCAGGACTGGGAAATCCTCATGGACGCCCAGACTACCTCACTCGTGAGCCAGTCTGGGCAGTGCCGGACTCTTACCGGCAAAAACGCACTCCTGCCTTTGCTCAGTGTCCCTCTGACATGATCAGAGACCTTGTTTTTCAGTGTTCTGATTGTAGTCGATCGGTTTTATTTTAAATTTTGTCGGTCTTGAATAGGAAGTGGACAGTTCCTGAAAGCGTCGCCTCACTTCATCCAATTTTTTCAGTATCTAGTTATTATCTAATGGGTTTTTTAACAGCTTACATAACTAATACCTTATAACTTATTCCCTTATTTCCCTATATTAATATCGTATTTTACTTCTTTATGTTTTTTTTTTATTTTCTGAATCTACCTATGCTAATACCTATCTTATTTTTAATCTACATCTTAATATTTACTTTCTTCATAATATGGCTATGCTAATATATATACAATATATCATATAGACATGATTTCTTTTCTACTTTGTTATTTTTTATCTCCTTTCTATATATTTTTACTGTTAATTTAATACAATATGTTTGTCCTTGTTTAATTGTTGTCAGATTTGTTGGAAAATTCACTACTCCTATTACAACTAAAAACAACACAATTAAAACAAACACAAAAAGCTTTTGACCTTTGCTTTTACTGTCTCGTACTCGCAATTCCTTCTTGGTTTCAGGTACTGCTCGATGTCCTGCGCACTTCGGACTAGTGCAGCGCTTTTAATCAGGGTTTGCAGGGTGTTGACCTCCTTCTTCATATCAGTAAGCTCGATTGACCACAACGGTAAGGTAAGTTTGTCTCTAATTTTGTATGAATTTAATTTAGTGTTTGCTTCTAGTAGTAGTAGTAGTAGAATATATAATAAATTACCTAATAATATAAAGGAAGCAAAGAATTTGACATCATTTAAAAATAAATTGAGGACTTATCTGATCAATAAAACCTATTATAAAGTTATTGATTACTTAAATGATAAATGATAAATGATTATTTTTATTTTAAGTTAGGTAATGGTAATAGAATTATATAATTAATAAATTTTAAAAATAATCAAATTTTAATATTTGTAATAGTAAAATGAATGATGTTATATATGTTTTTATTATTAATAGATATTTGCACACCTGTTCAGGTAGGATATGGTTTTAAGAACTTTTGTTGTATGTATCACCTCATGTACCCATATTCAAGCAAATAAATGATTTGATTTGATTTGATTCTAATTGGGCCAATTTCTCATGAAATCGGCTCCAATTCGCTATTTTTGAAATTAATATTTTATTGTTTCTTGTGAAGTTTGTCGGAATGGCACTCAGCCAAAGGTACAGTTTGGTACAGTTTGGCGATAAAAAATCCTCTGTACCGGGGGTATATGAGGTTTTTAGGGTTCCGTAGTAAGACTAGAAACCCTTGTAGTTTCACTAAGTCCGCCTGTCTGTCTGTCTGTCCGCGGTTTAAATCAGAGACGTTTGGTAATAAAAAGCTGTAATTTCGCATGATTAGGCATACACAGTTTAAAAACCTACAAAGTTCTGAAATAAAACCTCGAAAAAGAACCGAGAGCATTATTTTATAACTTTGTAATATAATTGTAAAATGTAAAAATATAGGTACATTTTATGATTAAAATACATTACTATAACTTTACGTATTGTCAGATCTCATCATTAAAAAGATTATGATGTTTGGTTTGGAAGTGACTTTTCTTGGCACTGATTTAAAGAGGCAGTTGTAAAAAGCGGTTTTGATAAGTTAAAAATTATAAATGGCACGTTTAATAACTAGTTCAGCAGTTAAAACTAAGCAGTAAACAAAAATGAGTAATAAAAAATAATGAAATGGATCAGTGAATATATAATTGAGCAGGAAAATAATTAAATGGGCGGTAAAAATTATTGAACGAGCGGTTACGTGTGGGCAGTAATAAATCGGAATTTGTCGGTAAGAAATCTCATTCTAAGCAATTCTATAGCATACGAGTGCCCTGAATTACCCTGAATTAGAGTAATAGAGGGGATCGTTAATGGTCACTGTTCTAACCTAACCTAAACTAACATTATCCTTCGCTATATGAAAGTTTCTGTCGGCGAATCGTTCGCCGTTGAAACGGCAGCGACCGCCGAGCGCCAGAGAGGGGATCTGGCGCTCGGCGGTCGCTGCCGCGACAGAAAGAGATAGAACGTTTCAACGGCGAACGATTCGCCGACAGAAACTTTCATATAGCGAAGGATAATGTTAGTTTAGGTTAGGTTAGAACAGTGACCATTAACGATCCCCTCTATTACTCTAATTCAGGGTAATTCAGGGCACTCGTATGCTATAGAATTGCTTAGAATGAGATTTCTTACCGACAAATTATTATCTTACTTAGCAAACGGCGAACGATTCGCCGACAGAAACTTTCATATAGCGAAGGATAATGTTAGTTTAGGTTAGGTTAGAACAGTGACCATTAACGATCCCCTCTATTACTCTAATTCAGGGTAATTTCGAACTGGCGCTGGTGTACATCGCACTCGTATGCTTTCTAACTAACGATACGTCGGCCTTGCATACTTCGCTCCAGTGAACTTTCGAACTCGCGTACATAGAGATCCTGTTCTTTTTTACCGCTCATTCAGCTATTGGACTGCTCAATTATTTTTAGAATTGACATTGTATGATAAAATAACCGACTAATTGATTTTTTATTCTTATATTTTACTGTCGCAATAATTAATCAACCGCCATTAAATTAAATAACTGCTCAATATGTTTTTGGAACAAAAACACCATAAATCTATAAAAAAATAACAGAAATGTAACAATGCATGGAATATAATTGAATACTCTTTATAAAAAGCTTCGGCTTAAGGGATTTGTGGTTAAGTAATAAAAGCCGCACGGGACGATCGATCGGGTTAAGCTATGCTTGCCGTGGTTTGTCTGTAGATGCGTGCCCATCTTAACATACCAAGACCCCTCCATGCCTCGGAAAGCACGTTAAGCCGTTGCTCCCGGCCGTCATTCGTGGATCTTTGACAGTCGTTACGGGTCGTCAGAAACCCGAAAGTCTGATAACCAGCCTTACCATTATCGTATTACACAGTAACTGGGTTGTGGAGGTCAGATAGGCAGTTGCTCCATGTAAAATCCCAATGTATTCAGCCGCATTCGGTTAGACTGGAAGCTGACCCCAACATAGTTGGGGAAAAGGCTAGACAGATGATGATGATGACTCTTTATAAAAAGCTTAAAATCCCAAAAAGGGCCTCAGCTCAGCGTAATGTCAGATGCCAACACAAGGCACACCACCTGACGCTGATTTTCACACAGGCTGCAGGTTTCTCAAATAAGATATTTAAGTTTATATTACCCATCAGCGGCACGCAGGCTTGCTTGGTCCAGATGCTGTCGATATTATCGAGATTGGCAGCTATTTCAAGCAGTTCACCATTGATACCTTCGACTACCACGTTGTCTTCCCGAAGCAGCACAGTTTCGTTACAAGAGGCTATGCGAGTTTCTTCATCTAAAAAAGATAAACAATTAGGTTTTTATTTAGGTTAGTATTTTATGAGACCCATGATATTTCAGGCGTAACTTGCACCTTAATTGCATGAAACACTATTAATCACATTAATCCGAATCGAACACATGAAGCAATCTTCATGTGTTCAAGTCACTAAAATCATATATCTGCGCCTTAAAGGTTTTTCTTACACATCAAATCGTACTTGTATAAAATACAATATTGGTAGTTTTGTACTTTATTTGAATTTAAAACACCTAGATAATTTACCTAAGTACGTTTTATTACAGGCCACAGGTAGTATCGTAGAGTGTATTCATTGTCCATTTGTAATAAAAAGTTTATTATTATTATATTAATTTACTTATTTAGGTACCTGGTGACACGAAGAATTGACTAATGGACCAGTAATCCGTTGTGTCTCCGGTGGCGTCTGTGTAGGTCCAGGGTGTGAAACCTTGTTTTGTCATGTCATAATATGAAGTTAATCCAACGGTGGGTATCTGCAATAGACCGGTTCAATCGTCCAAGATTCTTAAAAGACATTACCCACAATATTTGTGACACGTTCTAGAAAATAAATTGCATTGATTTATGTTGTGCCGTGAGCACTGTGTGCACCAGCTGATCTATTTGATGTTGTGCCGTGAGCACTGTGTGCACCATCTGATCTATTTGATGTTGTGCCGTGAGTACTGTGTGCACCAGCTGATCTATTCTGTCAAAACCTCACGGTGAAAATTTTGGTGAAGTTAGCTATCAATAATGTCAATCCCTATAGACGGAATCATCAGGATGAAATGACAGCTCACTTGAAGCTCACTTCACCTATCGACGATTAAGTGACATGACGATTACCAACTCAGTGGTATATGATACTCGTAGCATTAGTACTAATATGATCAAACAAGATTTATTAACTTTAACAAAACCTTTGACTTACATAATTAACTTATCTTTGGAAAAGGGTATATTCCCCGACATTTTAAAAAAATCTGTTGTAAAACCCCATCACAAAAAAGGACCTAGATCGGAGGCAAATGATATAATTATAGATCAATTACTTTGGTTCCCATACTTTCAAAAATATTTGAGAAAGTAATGAGCAAAAGGCTTATAAATTTCTTAGAGAAACCTGATGTATTATGTAGTCAACAGAACGGTTTCATTAAGCAAAAATCTACAACTTTGGTATGTTTTAAATTAGTAAAAGAAATTATGGATGCTATCAATAAAAAAGAAATACCAGTAGCAGTATTTTTGGATATGATTGAGGCGTTTGGTATGGTATGTCATGAAACCTTATTGCGTAAACTTTAGCAATATGACATACGAGGCGTTGCATAAACGTGGTTCGAAAGCTACTTAACAGGCCGACAACAAAGCACGAAGATTAAACAAAATGTGTGTTCGAAACTAACACACAGAAAACCTTTAAGTCACCTTACTTAACAAACTATTGTGGTCTACCACAGGGACGTGTCCTTGGCCCCTTATTGTTTATAATATATATAAACGAACTGCCCAACTCCACGAACCGATGTACTATATTGTTTGCAGATGATACTACCGTGTTGACAAAAGAGGAAACTCTAGATAACAGTAAAATTGTTACGAATAAAGCATTGAGAGATTTAATCAGTTGGCTACACAGGAATAACTTAAAAATAAATACAAATAAAACAGAATCTATAGCATTTTCGCCATACAAAAACCACAAAAAATTGGAAATAGAATGAAATTAAGTTTAAATTAGAATAATAATGACATAGAAGAAGTTAATAATATCAAATTATTAGGAGTAGTAATGGAGAGGCACTGCAATCGGAAAGCTCAAATCAAATAGATAATGTATGTAAGAAAATAAACAACTTCTTATTTGCACTTAGGACGATCAAAAAATTAACAGACATTCAAACAGCCTTATTGGTATACCATAGCCATGTTTATTCTGTTTTATGGTATGGAATAACTGCATGAGGCAATTCAACAGATGCCCATAGCCCCATTCATAGCCCAACATAAGTGTGTAAGGTCAATTTTCTATTTTAAGTGGACAGACTCCTGTAAACCTGTATTTATTAAGCAAAAGCTGCTTACCCTGCCGTCTTTATATATATTTGAAACCTGCAAATTTTCTAAGAAATCATTACTCGCTTTTTGGAAAAGATGAAAAGGCTATGTGAAAGCGGAAAATAGCACAAAAGTAGTCCCGCATAATAGACTAAAAGTATGCAACAACAATATTGTTATTCCATGGCGGTGAAAATATATAACCACTTAGCCGAAGAATTAAGAAAGCTATATATTTAATATAAATATAAATATAAATTATAAAAAAGCTATATATTTAATAGAAAGCCATATAGCGTGAGAGATGTTTTGATTCCATCAATGAATATTTTGAATGTTAAACTTATGTATTATTATTATTATGACATCCACATATTATTATTGACATTACTTAAATAATATTGAAACATTTTCATTATTCTTGCTATTTTTTATTCACATGACATCATTACTATTAATCGCTCTCTTTTATATTAATTATTATTTTAAATGAATAGAATTGAATTTATTTGAATTTTATTAATTGCATTGTAATCTAAGCTTAAATTATGAAATTATTATTAGTAATTTTTATGTTATTGCTAATAATTACTAAATGTGTAGGTACTGCATGCTTTATGTATAACCAAGATGTAAAATCTAAATATTTGGACGGCTGGAATGCCGAATATAGTGAAACCCATAGATCCTAAGAACTTACACCAGCTACCTATACTCTTGAAAATAAATATATCATTCATTCACCTTTATCTACCAAAACATAATTTTACAGGAAACAAAAAAAAACGTTTTATTTTACAGTATACAGTTGCTTAATAGTTATTGTCAGTTATCAGTAACTCGTTAGAATGTAAGATTTACAAATAGCTACTTTTGCTCACGCAAACGATTATTTGCAAACGAGTCTACGGAAAAAAAAACTGCCAAAATGTCAGTTAGGAGTTCTTGTCACTTCATCGTCGCTATGTTTTCACAGGTGAGATTTTTACAGAATAGACCGGTGCACTTATTCTATAAAACTGGCCTACCTTCGTATCTTCACTACAGGAGCCATGAGCATTTTTTTTTAATGTGTTTGATTTTTTTCTTTACAGTTTTACTCGCTCAACCTATTCGTTTGATGGCGAGAAGCGCTTGGTTTTATACAAAATTGCGTAATTGTGCAGATTGCGTAGGTAGAATCGAAGTTAATACGACATTATGTCCATACATACTCATGTCTTCAACAGATGCATTTATCTGTCATTGCTTCATTTTTAATTATTTTTACCTATTGTGGTATAGTAATTTTATTCTAGGTGCATCGTCTTCACTTCCAATTATATAATTAATGTACAGTCACGAGCACTAATATTTATACACATAAAAACTTTTAAAATTTATTTTCTCCTACTGTGTTGATTGTAATTTTATTTCGTTAAGAACATTTTGGAACCTATGCTATTATGAAATAGGGCTTACCTCAATGTTGCAGTCGTTATTCTATGAAAAAATCGCTTTTGTATTTTGCTAAGTGTATACATATTAGTGCTCGTGACTGTACCCTAAACAAAATATTGTAAAACATTTTAAAAGAGTATCGGTGGAGTTTCTTGCCCATTCTTCTCCATACGAAACTACATCACACATAAAATTATTCTATATTTTGTATATTTGACGTTCAAAATTGCCTATTTGAAATAAATAATTTGACTTTGCACTTTTGCGACTTTTGCCAGGCGTGCGTGTAACTTTCAGGTGGTTTGGGCAATGACATATGCCTCACAAGTTCGGCTAATAAAATTTGACGCTTCGTCAGCGTGTTTTACTGTATACACTAAGTATAAATAATGTGTACCGTACCCTGCATAACTTGGCCCCTCTTCCCTTCTTCTTATTTGTCAGAGGGGTCAGGTAATCCAAGGCAGGCACGTTACATACGGTAACATGACATTAGTGTAAGTACCCGAGTGTGGTCATACTTTTATTATTGGACTATACTTCCCTGATAATTGTCATATTTACCGTACACTTTGCCTTGACACTAGCAAGGTTGTCAGATGCGCAATTGCGCATACTTGCTTGCAACTATGTTGCTGTTACAATTCCTACTTTTAATTCAGCAAATTGGTAAAAAGAAGTGCAGTGTACTCACATTAACCTGCAAGCCGGAGGTCAGTCCACATTCGTCGACTAGTATGCCGACGATAACTTTATCCGGGGTTACCCACAGGACAAGTGCGTCATAACCTGATGAGTATGACGTAGTAGGTCTCGTCGCCACGGTCCAGCCGTTTTCTTTGGCTTCTGTACTGCTGCGAGGAAGATTAACGAAAGAGCTGGATTTCCACGTAACGGGGTTTATGTCGAATTTATCTGTAAAATGAGGGATTGAGAACGTTATTAATTTATCGCTTGTATGTAGGTATACCTACAAACTACTTCATTCCGAGATCGATAACCGACACTACCAAAATAGAAAGACAGAAAGAAAATACATTTATTTAGCACAGACTAAAAGGCACACAATATAATATACAGCAGATAAAAAATTATAAAAATGCATAAAAATCAAATAAAAAGTGTAATGTAGGATATTAGCAGGAAAGTGTGCCTCACGGCTGCACCAAAAAGGCTGAAATAGCCGAAGTGGATTATCCAAATTGGAGGTGCTGGGAAAAACTACCCGATTAAACTTAATTTTATAATGGAACCACGTGATTATTGGTCATTTTGTTGAGGAAACTCGCGAGGTTTCCTCTACCGAATGTAAAATAATCACATGAATCAGGCCGCAAATCTGGATGAAATCGATGAAAAACAAAAAGGAATATTTATTTATCAAGTAAAAGCACTTACAACTTAAACCGGCTTTCCATGGCTCTGTAACAAAAGAAATACATACAAATCGTCAGGATATTATTAGCGCAAAACCAAATAAAATTGCTTTAATTGGTCAAGGACAGCTAATGAGACACAAATGATTTTCTATTATTTGACAAAGAATCGTAGAAGACTCGGAGTCGCGCGGGGCTTTACAGGGGCTGTTTGTTTCTATGAATCAACACGAATGAAATTTGTAAGTCTTGTACGATAATTCCTACTTAATTTTATGCTTTAATGTCAATTATTACCATTAATCGCACGGACACTTAAGAATACTTTAGCCTGTCAATTAATGACAACATAATAAAATCAGACTCGCAAGTCGCCGCAGCCTTTGAAAATTTATTTTCAGATGTTCCCGTTTCAACTACTAAATAACCTTCTGTTGCTGAGTGTTTGCTTATGGAAAATGTTAATGTTTGCGATTCTGAATTTCATTTTGAACATATTATCGGTAGGGATATAATTAAAACCTTTAAATGTAAAAAGACTGCAGATCTTTTTTGTTTTGTGCGGGAAATCATCAAATAACTTCTCCCGCTCTGGGCGGAGCGGGAGGGTGTGTCAGACCCTTACTGACTAAACCCACCCGTATTCCTGCCTGCCTGCCTGTATTGCCTGTGTTGCCAGGGGCCTCGGTAACCCTGTAGTACCATCCCCCGTCCCCGGCAGGCATCGGCCCTAGTGGACCCCTACACTTGTGCTGACGAAATCTCTTCGAGGCGCGCGTAGAATACAACGCGCCGTCGACCCGGGTCTGGTCCTTACCGGACGGTGAGCTACCCATTGCTCACCGTCCGCAAGCCCGCGTCTACGGTGGCCGGAAATCTGCCCGGGATTCCCGACGTCCAGGGCATCTCCAGCGGAGTCTATGGGCGAGAGGGCGCGAAACTTGCCATTCCTTCAACCGTCCCGCCTCCTCCTTCGCGAGCATTACTGCTTCACAGAAGGAGGTGACTGCTGCCCATGCCCACTCGCTCCATACCATGGCCTGAACCAGGGCCGGACGCGAGAGGTCTCTGCCGCCGATCGCCTCCACGAGGACACGGCGGTGCTCTGCCCAAGCCAGGCAGACCTCCACCGTATGCTCCACTGTGTCCTCCGGGCGATCCACACAGTGGTGACACCCGGGCGTTTCCTCCCGCCTTATTCGACACATGAACCTCCCGTAGCTGTCGTGTCCGGTAAGGACCTGCGTCAGGCGGAAGGTGAGGACGCCGTGCCACCTCTCTAGCCACTCTTCAAAGTAGGGACTTATCGCCGCAATTGTGGCGTGCCTAGCACTAGGTTGCGACAACCGTACTCTCCATGTCGCCATGAGATCCAGCCGGAGCTCCGTCCGCTGTGCCGCGATTTCTCGCGGCAGCGGAGTTACGCCCCGGCGTTTCGCCACTCCCATACGTGCACGAGGACTTTTGCCTCCAGATCCCATGGCGGCAATCCATCAAGGAGGCTCGCTGCCTTACAGGAGACAGGAGCCCCGTAACGGGCCATGGACCGCACGACCCCCGCGTAGAGCCTCCGGGAGGAGGTGTTTGGACCCCCTAAATTGGAGACTGCAGATCTGTAGGGTAATTCTGTAGAAGTTGCTAAGTCAATTATTGACATTGTAGCACCTACTTTATCTCTTATCTTTAATAATTGCATTGACTGTGGGGAGTTTCCTGACTTTATGAAAAACACTAAAATAATACCCTTGTTTAAATCAGGTAGTGCATCAGACCCCACCAATTATAGACCTATTTCAGCACTATCTTTAGTAAAATTTTTGAAAAAATAATTTTGGACCAATTACAAAGATTTTTTAATAAACATAAATGATTGCACAATAAACAGTTCGGTATTAAAATAGGACATATTTATAATGCATAGGAAGATATACGCGATGCCTTGGGCATCTTTTGTGATTTGTCCAAGGCATTCAATTGCGTTCTCCATGAAACGTTAATCAGGAAACTCCGCCACTATGGGATCCCGAACACCGCTCTGGATCTTCTTACTTCATACTTGAGTAATAAGACTCAGAGCGTTGACGTTAATGGGAAAAGATCTCCCGGATCTATAGTAACAATGGGAGTCCCACAGGGGTCAATTCCTGGTCCTTTCTTGTTTCTTATTTATATTAGTGATTTTCCATACCTCATAAAGGATAATCATGATATAAAGTTGTTTCCGGATGACTCTTCACTTTGTTTAAACTTAAACGTCAGCAGCTGGTTACTGACGATGTAAATAGTGCGATCTTAAAAGTAGTTCACTGGTTCAATGTTAATAATTTACTTCTTAATGAAAAAAAAACCATTTAGTTTACGCTACCTTACGTTAGGCAGGTGAAAACTAATGTGTTGATAAAGGGCGAAGAATTGAATCCTGAAGATAGCACAGTATTCTTAGGCTTAACTTTGGATGCTAAGCTTCAGTGGTCCACATATAGATAAATTGTCGAAAAGCTAAGCTCCGCAGCATACGCTGTTAGAAAAAATCATAATTTAACTGATATAGAGACAGCCCGTTTAGTGTACTTTAGCTATTTTCATAGTGTAATGTCGTAAGGTATTCTGTTGTGGGGAAATGCCGCTGACATTCAGACTATCTTTGTTTTGCAGAACAGAGATGTTCGATCAATTTATAAATTAAGTACGAGACACTCTCGGAGAGAAATTTAAGGAGATTAATGTAATGACTGTGCCCTCTCAGTATATTTTTGAAAATCTTTTATAAAAATATAAAATTGTTTAAAGAATACAGTGATATCCATAATATAATTAATACTAGGAACAAACACAAATTTTTGTACCTACAACAAGGCTCAAGAAAATAGGTGGCTCATTCAGATGTCAATGTATACGTTTTTATAATAAACTTTCAAGATGAAGAACCAAGCCACGTTCAAGATCTAAGCGTTAATAAATTCAAATAATTTATTAAAAGTAAGTTGTGCCAGAAAGCCTTTTATACCGTTCAAGATTATATTGAGGACAGAATGGCTTGGAATTGAGCTGCTCCAATTATTGCATACTGAAAGTTTTATTTTATTTATATACATTTTGACATTTAATGATTATTCAAAACACAATGACATATTTACTTTGTGGAGTTTAATATATTATTATTTAAATTATTGTGAATGTGAGGACTATGAGGGTCATATTTTGTTTTGTGTCTTTCTCAGTTAGCTTTAATGAGAGTCTGGCAGTTTGAGTACTTTACGCGGCCTGCCCAAATGTCCTTTCCTTGTTATTGTTCGAAGAGTCGTTGAGATCCGCTCTGAGATGAGCTACACGGATTACTGACAAATGTGCACTGACTGGACAGGTCCGCTCAAATCGGTGTGTTTCTTTCCTCAATAGGACCATTTCAGACACCAATCTACATGGCCTTCACATAATCTGACCAAGATTATGACTGGACTTTAAAAAAGACTCTGGAGTTTGTTTCGGCCTTTCTTCTCAGAGTAGTCAGATAGGATACGCCGACTTCATCTAGCTTTATTTTAAAAATATGATTGACGTGTAAAAGTACTTGTACAAACCTACTTACAGAAAAAAAAATCGTAAACATTTTAAAGAGTGCTATCACGATCGTATTTTCCGGCGGCCATAAATATGGCGAAGCCGGGCTCGCCTTATTTTCGGTGTCCGTTATTCTCATTTAATTTCAGTCGAATGTACTCAAAATTCATAATACAATTTTACGAGAATGTCAATGTCAGTGTCAGCCACCAGTGCCATACATTGTTATCCTAAGAACTCACCTCACGTCTATATTCTTTTTGCTGCATGGTTCGGCTTACGCACTACTAAAAACTCACATTTCGAAGTGTTAAAAAGTAACTCGTAATATTAAAAAGTAGCTACTTCATTACGGCTACATTGTCGCGATAACGCGAACTGAACTTCGTGCGCTCTCTCTTGCACACAGGGGTGTGCACACGAAGTTTAGTTCGACGTGTCGCTGTACAACAGTAATTCGCGTTATCGTGACAATGTGAATGTAGACGTAGCATAAGTAAAATGACAAGGCCGGATATGTCAGACCTGGCCACAAAGCTTACTAAGATATTTAAAAATAAAATAGGGTGGCATTATTTATTGAAGGTAAGGTTGGTTACTTACCGTTTTCGGAGAAGGCACATGCGGCAAAGAGGTCCAGGAGAACGACTGTCCGGATCATGACTGTAACGGGATGCTCTGCTTGCTGCAGGTAGTCTAGGCAAGAAGTGCTCTATGAGCGTATTTATACGCGTCTCGCAGCTGGCATGCAATGCAATGCAATGCAGCTGTATAATTCAGCGAAAGAATAAACAAGTGAATTGTTGGGTTCCTCAAGAAACAAATTCGAGAAAAAAGGTGATTTTTGTTTTTTTTTTCTCTATATCCTATCTTTTACTTGCCAGCTACATGTCAATTCTGTGGTTCTATCGCCGGTCTGAAGAAACAATAGAAAGAAAAATGTGCTTCATTCAGTGCTGCTCATGCGCGTTGAACCTTATCATACTCGTAATAGTATTTATTTTATTACATAAGTAGAGAAAATGTTTTATTTTGTCTGTTTCCCATTTTTACCCGACTGCCAAGAAAGGGTTATGTTTTTCGCGCGTACCTTGTATGCATATTTATTTGTAAATTTCTTTATAACTTCGTATCTTCCAAACGGCTGGATGTTCGAATTTACCAGTTTCTTCATTCGTGCTTGCGTGTTTCTTGCTTGCGCTGTAAGCTTAGGTACCTACTTAGGTTAGGTTGGGTTATGTCGACCGATCGTGACCGACCGTGCAAACACGCACAGACCTGCCTTAAATTCGTCCTCTGACGTAGATTGTCTACTACTGAGGTCAGCTCGGATTGCACCCCCATTTATGGCACGTTCAGACTGGTGCGATATCGCGGGCGACACTTTCCATGAAGTTTTAATAGAAATTATGCTGCTAGTGTCACGCCTGTCTGCGGGAGTCTTTATAGTCTTTTGTGTCGCGTCGCGCTAGCAACTTGTTATTACGGCGATACGGACGCCGCTTCTGTCACGCTGCCTGTCGTGCCCGCGATATCGCGCTAGTGTGAAAAGTGTAAATTGCTACGCGACACGTCGCGCTGGTCTGCACGAGCTTTTTCTGAGTCACAGCGCGACAAGTCGTTCCTGTGTTTAGTGTTGCGCGCGTTTTCATAAAAATATTTCTATGGATATTTATATAACAGAAATAACAGAATCGCCTTAACTCATACATAAAGTCTCGTGTAGACTGGCGCGATATCGCGGGCGCGACAAGGAGCGCGACACTTTCCATGAAGTTTTCATATATTTTGGTGCCGATTCCCTTGTTTACAAACTAAACTAAATTTAAGTTCAGTGCATCTTTTTCTTTCTATTTCATTAAGAAAAGGACAGAACATAAATTTTAGTTAAATCCTGTCAAATTAATCAGCGCTTGACGTAAATTGACGTAATTTTAGTAGGCAGGTTTTTAATCACGTCTAAACCTGTATGGAGTAGTGACAAGTAGTACAAATAGAAACAAGAAGCTCTCTGATCCTACTTTGCAGCTCATGGAGGAGAGGCGCGAGATGATCCTGCAGTCTTCAGTTGATGCGCTCAAGTACCGCCAGCTCAATAGACGGATCTCTAAGTCCTTAAAAAGCGACCTTCGCCGCTTTAATACAGACCGCATTAAGGACGCGATAGAGCGGACTAAAGGCTCCGAGATCTTAACAAGACATCTGTTTATTGGGCAGAGCCTGCTTGTGAAACTGAAGACCAATGATGGCAGGATCGTATCCGCCAAACATGAGCTGTTGACAGAGATCGAGAGTTTCTATGGACAGTTATACACGTCAACAGGTAACCCTGGTATGAATCTGGCAAACCACCCAAGAGCTAGATTGACCCGACACTACACCGAAGACATCCCGGACGTCAGCTTGTACGAGATTAGGATGGCTCTGAAGCAGTTTAAAAACAACAAGGCGCCGGGTGATGACGGAATTACGGCTGAACTTCTGAGGGCCGGTGGAAAACCCGTTCTCAAGGCCCTCCAGAAGCTGTTTGGTTCCGTCATACTCGAGGGCAAAACGCCACAGGCATGGAACAGAGGTGTGGTGATACTGTTCTTTAAGAAGGGCGACAATACCCTCCTTAAGAATTATAGGCCATCTCACTTCTGAGCCATGTCTACAAGCTGTTTACAAGAGTCATCACGGACCGTCTCGCGCGCAGGTTCGACGACTTCCAGCCTCCCGAACAAGCCGGATTCCGTAAAGGTTTTAGCACTGTAGACCACATACATACGCTGCGGCAGGTTATACAGAAGACCGAGGAGTATAACCTGCCTCTCTGCTCAGCGTTTGTGGACTACGAAAAAGCCTTCGATTCGATCGAGACATGGGCTGTACTGCAGTCTCTTCAACGGTGCCAGATCGACTATCGGTACATCAAGGTGCTTAAATGTCTGTACGAAAACGCCACCATGTCAGTCCGACTCCAGGACCAGACCTCGAAACCTATCCTTCTGCAGCGAGGTGTGAGGCAGGGAGACGTTATCTCTCCGAAACTGTTCACCGCTGCACTGGAAGATGTCTTCAAGGTTCTGGACTGGAAAGGGCCAGGCATCAACATCAATGGCGAGTACATCAATCACCTTCGGTTTGCCGATGATATAGCTGTCATGGCTGTGACTATGGAGGACCTCAGTACAATGCTCGATGACCTCAGTAGAGCTTCTGAAAGAGTGGGTCTTAAAATGAACATGGACAAGACAAAGATCATGTCAAATGCCCATGTTACACCCACTCTCATGAAAATCGGAGACGTTACGCTAGAAGTTGTGGACGAGTATGTTTATCTAGGACAAACTGTCCAGTTAGGTAGGTCCAACTTCGAGAATGAGGTCAATCGTCGAATCCGACTCGGCTGGGCAGCATTCGGGAAGCTACGTAATATCTTCTCGTCCCACATACCACAGTGTCTCAAGATGATAGTCTTTGACCAGCGCGTGTTGCCAGTGATGACCTATGGCACTGAAACGTGGTCGCTTACAATGGGCCTTATTAAAAGGCGAAAAGTCACTCAAAGGGCAATGGAGAGGGCTATGCTTGGAGTTTCCCTACTAGTGATCGAATCAGAAATGAAGAGATCCGCAGGCGAACCAAGGTTACCGACATAGCCTGAAGAATTGCCAAACTTAAGTGGCAGTGGGCAGGGCACATTGCTCGCAGAACAGATGGCCGATGGAGCCGAAAGGTTCTGGTATGGCGACCGCGTACCGGAAGACTTAGCATTGGAAGGCCTCCTACAAGGTGGACCGATGACCTTGTGAAGGCCGCAGGAATCCGCTGGATGCGGGAAACACAAAACCGGTCAAAGTGGCGGTGCTTGGGGGAGGCCTATGTCCAGCGGTGAACGTCTTTCGGCTGAAATGATGATGATGATAATGATGATATGAATATTCTTAAAAGTTCATCATTAGAATTAAGAATCATGCTGGAAGAGGTTTTATTTGAAGCGGAGCCAGCTTATCTGTCTGCACCCAATACCACATTCCTACATGGCTAAGTATTACATACTTAGTTACTAAGTAGGTAACTAGGTAAATATATGTTTTAACTGCAAATATTAATTAAACACTACGTTTGCCGAAGGTCATCTTCTATGAAAACTTTCGATGAGAGGCGGTATAGCACTTGAGTAAATACATTAATTATATATTAATTTAATTATATTCTTTCTTAACTGACTTCTTGGGCTGGTCGCAAGCGCTACTGCTGAGCATGAGGTCCTGCATTCGATTCCCAGGACGAGCAGTGTTATCGGATTTTTTCATTAGGTATTTCCCTGTCAAAGAAAGAAAGAAAATAGATATACTTGCGGTAAACACGACGCAAAGAGAAATCACAAACACAAAAAGAACAAGTTGAGGGAACATATGCGTCACATTCACGCTAAAAGGCCATCGCTTAGCATAATGCTGTGATACTATGTGAGACAGAGGCGCAGCGTTGGTCTGAACAAGCTGCTCCTGCTGCTGCTAGTTTGTTGGTTTTGGTAAGGGATATAGTATTTTTATCTTAGGAAGCCATGCACGCTTTACTTGTGGTTACCAAGTGTACAAACACACTGTGAATGTGTGTGTAAACGCAGGAGCTCTCGGTACCGTCCGAAGTAATGACAATGTCGGAAGTGTGTGTGTATGTGTGCTACTCGTCTTTATAGTGTGGTATTTTGCTACACAAAGCCACATCTTTATGCTTTAATAATTATAAATTTACCTTTGTTATAATTCCTGTACTGTTTTCCTCGCTTCAAACATATGAAATCATATTATTTCTCTAACTTTTTTACATATTTTTAAACACCACAGCTGAAAAGCAACACCACAATGAACTGTTTCTAACACTGAAGACTGTATTTTATATTATTAATTTTATCTTGTTGTAAAATTTTAGCATATTTTTATCCATTGACAATTTTGACATCTTTCATCATAAATTGTCATCTGTCTAAGATTTTATTTCTCTATGAATTGTACCGGCCTTGATAGAGCTAGTTTCAGACTTGATTCGCTATGTACTCATGTAAACCGTTTTCATTGATCCTGGCAGGCATTAAACTAATCATTTGAATTATGCTTCACAGAAGCTTCTAGAACTTTTGCCAGGATCTATAAAAGCGGTGATCGGACCTAAAAAGGGTTCAGTTCAGTTCAGTTCAGTTCGACTCAATCTAATCTCATAATATAGCTTACTATTTTTACTTCTTGTACTAATAATTGTAACGTGTGAAAAATATAATCTCTAAAGAATCTCATAGTGTGTGTGATTTGTGATTCACCTTACCTAGCCGCCCTCTCACTTCCGCCTTTGGGAGATTTCTAAGGCTGAAGGCGTCATAGTCGCGGGGCTTAGGACGCCATATCCGACCACTCCTGTGTGTCTTAGGAGGTCCAGACACTCGTCTCGTGGAGCGTGAGGTGCTGTAGAGCGCCTCCGCAGTCAGCCGTATCGACGAGATTCGGACTACGCCACCCTCTTACTAGTCCACTCCAGGACGGAGAGCTCTACCATTATTAGGGCATTATATCAACGTGGCGTTGGACACTAATACTAACACCAATTACACATAATACCACCAACCACACCAACAATACCACTAAATTAGGTACTATAAAACAAAATCTCTTGTTTAACAAGGGACGTTTTACTCCTTAGGATAGAGTTGCCGACTGACTGCGAAGGCGAGATCCTCATCTTCGTGCTCCGCTTCGTCTGTCAGCCCTGTTCCACTGCTGCCTGCCGGTCCAGTCCAACTACCTGCCGACCCTGACCAGCTGCTGCCAGCCGATCCTACATCCTGCCGTCCAAGCGTCCCGTGCACTCGGACCGGAAGCCTAGAATACTTTTAATATTTAATCTAATCTTTTTAATATTTAGTAGTAAGTACTAATTTTCTAGTTTTCTTTTTAACGTGACTTACGACTGGCCATCCGGCCTATCGTAACGTTAGAATACACATAATCACATTTGGTTACCACAAGTCAAGTGCACGTCGCTTCGTGAGATAGAAATACTGTAACAGCCCGGAGTCTGGATTTGTGCAGTAGCGTTTGCGCCCATTAGACCAACGAGGCAGTCTAGGTAAGTTGTTTAGCGAAGGAGGCGTATTTTATTTAGCGGAACTTATTGCAACTACGTAGAAAGAAATGTATTCGATAAAGTATGTAAAAAAAAATTTGGAACTCATGAGTGATATAGCAATAAGAGTAGGTACTCTGCCTAGGCAATCCTCAATTACACTTAACACTACGAACCGCAGCAGTCTATCTTTATTGATAAAATTCCTCTGGAACTTATAGCGTCTCGCTGCCGAGATGCCTCTTCTGCAAAGAAAAATCCGAGCCGTAATCCTTGGTAGTTTTAAAAGATAAAAGGACTCATACCTAAATTTTTTTCATCTATCTTACAAGGGAAATAAGAGATTTGATGTTGCCTATTACTCAGCCGCAGGTCATGGCGCTCTCAAAATTAGACTCCGCTCCGAAAATATTGAATTCCACATTTTTGCTCGCAAGGATGAGACGCCATCCAAAGCTGTGGTTTTCGGTCTGCCCGATTATGCAGAAGAAAATCTAAAGAAAGAAATTGAATCACTCGGCTACAGCGATGATATTGTTCGTACACTCAAGACACCTAAGGACAAAAAAGCTCTGTGCCCCTCTTCCTGGTACAACTATCCCCAGGCTAAATTTAGAGTGTATTAAATAGAATTATATTTACATGGCGGACATTAAGCATTCTGAAGATGTTTGATGTAGATAAGTATATTCTTTATTGTATATGTAACTGGTACACCACTGACTACCTTTTATTTTTTTGGGTGGAAATCATCAAATAACTTCTCCCGCTCTGGGCGGAGCGGGAGGGTGTGTCAGACTCTTACTGACAAAAACCCACCCGTATTCCTTCCGTTGCCTGTGTTGCGGGGGCCTCGGTGACCCATAAGTACCTTCCCGCGACCCCGGCAGGGCCACTGACTACCTGCAGTATTGTCTCTCCTTCCCCCTTTAATCCACACAAAGGTGGTCTGTGAAAGATCGCATTTAGCGATAAGACCGGGTCCCATTGTGTCACCCCTTGCAAAATTTCAACATTTTGATCTGTAATTTTTATGGTGAACATAATAAAGAGTATTCTATTCCATTCTATTCTATTACAATTTTCCAGCTCCACTTTGGTGGTCATGCAGCCTTATTGTTTAAATTTACTTAAAAGGTGAATAGGAGACAATTCTTGCTTGCAGAAAGTTTTGAATTTTGACAAAAATCACAAGTTTGTGGTTTATTTGTAAAAGTCAAAGGCTTTACTCAAAGTCAATGATGGCGAGGATAACACTTAACATTGCAAAATGAGAAGATGATGACAAGAGAATTTACAAGAAATAACACAAAGTAAATATGCTCCTTGAACAACATGCGCTCACGCCGGCAGACTTTTTTTTTGTGAACTTTCCCACTTAATTTTGTGAATTTACTAAATTTACAAAATAAGAAGCGCCCGTTCGATTCGTTCGTTGCAGTAAATTAAATTATTATTTTATTTATTGGCTTGATTGGGTACCCTTTTGTTTAATCATAGTTAGGAACAACCTACGCTATCTGTTATATTCTGCGTGAATTATATTTAATAAATTTTAATAATATTGACATTGAATAAATTAGCCGGAATATTATAACGGCTAATTTGTTGATTAATATTTAAACAAAAATGTCTAAAACGTGCCACATCTGGCAAATTCACATTTCGCCAGTTATTTTTGTAAAGTAGCCTAATTTTGCTGAGTAATAAGTCTTCACAGCACAATTTTAGTGCGAAATAAAAAGAATTTCATAATGCAGTTACTCATTTTAATGGAATAAAAGGAAGCACTTTAATGTACTATTGGCAAAACTTAAGCATGCTCACTTTAGAAAATATTTCTGCGGCAAGCGCAGCTAGTGACAAACCACACCCCTTCCTGGTTTCGTCCAATTAGAGACAATATGAATTTGTGTGAGTATAGGGCGTGTAACAAAAAATATAAATATGTGTGGTATGTTGGTTACTCACTGCACGAGCCGGTATTATTCGCGCGAGCCGAGGGCGAGCGAGCGCGATAAGGGAGTCGAGTGTGTGCGCGTTTCATACGACGGTTTTCAACTTGAGAGGAAAAAAAGAGACTGGTATTGTTATTAGTTTCGTACGCCGCTAGGTATTTCTCTCTAGATTTTGCAGGCAACAGGCTGTCACTAGCGTTTCGTGCCTAGATTAGTATTTCCGGGGGGTTAAATCTACGCGTTGCTCTTCGCTCTTCTTTCCTAATTGAAGTCAACATTTTTGATAATAATTAACCACACAATGAAAACGTTAACAAGTATTTCTGGAAAATACCGCGCTTGTTTTGTTTATCCCGCGCGCCGCAGGTGTAAATAAAGGCGCTGGAAAAACCGCTAAACAGCCTATATAAAAAATATAATAAACAAAATAATGTTTTGAATAAGCAAATTAAGGTTAATATGTAGTGAAAAATATATAATTTTATGAAATGATGATAATTTTGATGATTGATTTATCTGATGTAACGAATTTTTTTTTCTCAAAAATATTCATTGTTTTTGGACAAAAACTGCGTATATTGAAAAAAGAAATGTAAAGTAAAAATACTTCTATATAATAAGCTGAATTTCTGAGTCACTTTACAAGCAAGTGTGTTGAAGAAATATTTCGTAATTTTTTGCGACCGTATTTTATGGCCGTTCTATAAAGCCGATCTATTGTTTAACCAGATGTTCTGACGTTCCCACTGAATAACAATGGTGCTTAGATAATGAACTTATTTTTATTGCAGTTGCAAAAGTTGCGACAGCAATAATAAAAAAATCTGATAACATTGTATAAACTGCGCCAAGTAATGGTTCAAATACTACTGTAAGTAATTTTGCTATTTTAATCAAAACAGCAATAAAAGAAAGAGATAGCAAATGACAATTTCTAACAAAACTACGTAACTTGCTTCGTTTTAGGGTTCCGTAGTCAACAAGGAACTCTTATAGTTTCGCCATGACCGTCTGTCTGTCTGTCTGTCCCCGGCTTAGCTCACAGACTCTTACTAGAAAGCTGTAATTTGGCAAAGTGGTAAACAAAAATGCTAAATAAAGTTTTTTTAGGGTACGCGTATAGCAATACCAATAATACATTTTCTAAACCAAACGGAAGATATTAGTACGAAATTACTTCTTGTCAACAATAACAATTCATAAAGCGCTCTCGCTGGCCGTGCCCATTAAAAAAATGTCTTACAAACAAGTGAGCATAGCACGCGCCTAGTGTGACTGTCACACACACTATACATAATTACATTAATACAAACACGGCTAAAATACGCTTCATGCATCCCATTGGCCAAAACGCTTGCATCGGGCGATCGAGTCGTGAGCCGTGCTATACGATTATCGCCTTAGAGGTGAGCATGCGGAAGATTGGCCGATAGTACCTATTTGTTTTAAAAATCAGTTTTCTTTACCAATTTGTCCCTGGATTGTTTGTTATATTTTCCACATTTTCCCATTTTGATATCACAATATTACAACGAACCATACACTCAAATCACAAGAAAACCCTCTCAACGAACGCAGAAGATTTGCATATACAAAATCTACTATCTAGTTCTGTGTATTTGAATGCAATGCTACAATTTTTAAACCTAAATCAAAATCCGCCGAAATCCATGAATGTATTGTGTAACTGATATCAGCTGACATCATTCAACACTTTACAATGTCAACTTTATTTGGATCGGTATAGATATTCTTTGTCATTTCGCTATTTTCCCTCTCTGATGGATGTTAAAATGGTGATATGGTATATATTATTATTATTTTTCTTTACATATCTCGGGACCATGGGGTCCCGGACCTTTGGAAGGCATACGAGGGGCCGAAGCCAATTCACAGAGGCCCCTTGGACAATTGTAATGGAATGAGGCACCAACCGACGATTATCCCTGTTTGCTCTATGATGGTGCACCCAAGGACAACCCCCGGTTGATGCAGAACTATTGCATAACATGGGAACAAAACATATTGGGCTATGGGTTTGGGAGGCTATAGTGGATCGGTTTCCTAAGGCTATAGAAAGGCTATGGTCCCTACCTGACCAATGCTTTATATAAAATACACCGATAAAATGGCAGGGGGTGACTTGCACACTCAATAATGGGCCCCCGAAAACGGCCGCTAGCACATAGTGACGTAGTGACAAGGGGGCAACACTTCCTGAGGTGCTTGAGGAGTGGAGAGGTATTCCACGGCTATCAGGACAATCCCGGAAGTACGGTCAAGATCCCTACCAGCATCTTACTGGAATACATCCTTCCTCCGAGTACGTTTGCTCTTGCGAATCTCCACTCAATCCGGCCAATAAAGGCAAGAATGAGGTGAGAGCTCTGTTCCTCGTCAGTTGTCACGCCAGCCGGCCAATAAAGGCAAGTCAGAGATGAGGAACAAGACTTCTCCCAGGAGATAGGGTTCGTGGGGTCGCTACTGCCCAACAGCTCGCCACATGCTGCCCTGCGGGTTTCTGTATCTCTGTTGGTTTGGCTCCTTACCCTAGACCCGTTGCGGCAAAGTAAACTCTACTGGCATAGACCCAGAGTTCGGAGCGCGCAAGCCCCACCATGACGTCAACGTATGGCGTATGAGATACGGCGGTGGGGTTATTATTATTATTATGTATGCGATTTACTTGAGAAACTCAATAAGAGTACGCCTAGACTCAAGAGGACCAACATTTCAAGTCGAGAGGCGTCGCTTTCCCCAAAGCTTTTCATCGCAGTCCTAGAATCCACATTCCGAAACCTCGATTGGAGTGATATGGGAATAAAAATCAATGGCAAGTACCTCTCACACCTCAAGTTTGTGGATGACATAGTACTGCTGTCAGAAAACCCGTACAAACTGAACCACATGTCTCTTAGACATCACAGCGAGATCGTTGGGCTACAAATCAACTGGGGTAAAACGAAAATTATGTCTAACTGTGAAGAAATACCTATGTACCATACAGTACTCACCTCAGTCCTCAGTCCTGACCTTGGACATCTAATTTCAATATAATCCTGTAAAGAAAAAAAAACCATCGCAGAGTGAAGAAAACGTGGAACAAATACTGGGCTATGAAGGAAATCAAAGGTCCTATACTCACAAAACTGAAAACGAAAGCGATGAACATCTGCCTAACGCCTCCCGACACCTACAAAGCAATTTACAAGGCAGATGTGTGTGGAAACGCCGGGAGGGGACGCACCAGGAAGACATATAGTGACCTCATTGGTGATGTTCTTCAAAAAGGTCTGGTGCGTAGTACTCGCAACGAGCGTGCGAGTATGACGAGATGTATGAACGTAAACGAAGCAAAAGGTAGCTATAGTTTCTGCCTACCCCGATGGGAAGAAGGCGTGAGTTTGTGTGTAAATAAAATAAGAAGCTGTCAAAGAGGAATAGAACTGAGTTAAGGCTCGCGCGGACTGGGGTGATATCGCGGGCGCGACAGGCATATTGCTGCCTGTCGTGCCCGCGACATCGCGCTGGTCTGCACGCCCTTTACATGAACATCACATTTAATAATTTATTTTCTTTTTTTTTCTTATTTTAGTATATTAATATTATAGAATCAAAAGTTCACTGATAAGGAAAGAACAAAGGCGAGAGATGCGGTTAAACAGGTCCTGACACTGTAATGGAACAGTCAGAGACCTATATTGGGTGAAAGATGGTCACAAATCATTACAAAATCGGTATTCATTATACAAAAAAAGAAGGATGAGTAGACCATTTTAAAGATGGAATGACGACATCGTACAAATAGCCGAAAACTTATGGCCGTATGTAGGAGGCTTTCAACGCGTAAGGCGGCCCTTACATTTAACAATGCTAACCTTATTTAAGTACAAAACTTACATTACTAAATATATGTAATAAAATAGACAAAACAATAGAATCCGGTGTTTCTAAGTACATTAAAGAAAAGTAATTCAAATAGATCTGTCTGTCAGTTTGTTGGTTCGCGCACTTCTCCGGAACTACTGAACGGATTTTCATTTAATTTGATTCTATTAAAATCGGATGTTGCAAAATGATGCAGATTTTTGGAATTTACTTTTATACTGTTAGAAGACAGCAAATAATAATATCTCTGAGCCAAACAAAAAGTACTAGGCTTGCATGAAATCAAGATAGTATTTAAATCATTAGTATTTTCCCACTAATAATAATCCCATTAAAAACATAAATGTGAAATGAGAGCCAAGTTCAATATTATGATATATGCCTTGGTTGTTGACTTCAACGACAAAAGAAGTAAGATCTAAATGGGTGCCAAGTTCAATGGTCAGTCCTGAAATTTATTTATAACAACATAAAATATCATTTCTTCTTATAACTTAGGATAATATATTGTAGCCTAAGGTCTGACTTGGCTAGTTCATATATACGAATTATTAAGTTCGATGGCTAGTTTCTACCAGCAAGCCAAATTTTCGGAATAATAAAATAAGAACCGACAAGTAACAGGTTTAGAACTTGCGAAGGCTATAATATAATTCGTATACTTCCCGCGACCCCGGCAGGCATCGGCCCTAGTGGACCCCTACACTTGTGCTGACGACATCTCTTTGAAGCGCGCGTGGAATACAACGCGCCGTCGACCCGGGCCTATTCCTTACCGGACGGTGAGCTACCCATTGCTCACCGTCCGCAAGCCCGCGCCTACGGTGGCCGGAAATCCGCCCAGGATTCCCGACGCCCAGGGCGTCTCCTGCGGCGGCTAGGGGCGAAAGGGGGCGAAATTTTCCTTTCCTTCAACCGTTCCGGCTCCTCCTTCGTGAGCATTACTGCTTCGCAGAAGGAGTTGACGGCTGCCCATGCCCTCTCGCTTCGTACCATGGCCTGAACCAGGGCTGGACGCGAGAGATCTCTGCCGCCGATCGCCTCCGCGAGGACACGGCGGTGCTCTGCCCAAGCCGGTTAGGCCTCCACCATATGCTCCACCGTGTCCTCACGTTCGCGTCAAGGTTTTATCGCACCGCTCCCACCCCGCTGCTCCGGCGTCGCACCGCGCGCCATGTACCGAAATGCCTATATTATTTAATAATTATTTATAAGTAATGATTTTACACTATTGATGTGCGCTAAATATTGAAACAATAATTAATACTAAATCCCAGTTAATAACGTAATAAATACGAAAGTCGTCTATACTCTTAGTTATAAGTACTAAAACTGAAATATTTGGATTAAAAAAAATTAACGGTGATATTCAACTTGTTATACATTCACGTGAAGATCTTAAAATCCACCTTTTTTTTTTTTGAGTGTGGGAAATCATCCAATAACTTCTCCCGCTCTGGGCGGAGCGGGAGGGTGTGTCAGACTCTTACTTACTAAAACCCACCCGTATTCCTTCCTGTTGCCTGTGTTGCCAGGGGACTCGGTGACCCATAAGTACCTTCCCGCGACCCCGGCAGAAAATCCACCTTTAGACCGGCTGTCATAAGTTTCGTTAATTGCTAATTGCTGATTCTGTTACAGGCACTAAGTATAAGTTGTGTTCTTAATAGAATCAATTAAGTGAAAAATTATAATAAAATTATAAAAAATTACCAGTTTCTGATTTATTCCTTTGTATTCACCGAATTACCTATCTGCACGCCAAATTTGAAGTTTCTAGGTCATCTGGAACTGGGTTAGAGTTTTAATCTATAGGTCAGTCAGTGATAAAAAATGACGATTTTTGGACGTTAATATCTGAATAACCGTTTGAGATGTGTTTATGAAATTTCAAGCACATATGTATCTCGCAAGTCTCAATATATGAGACAAATTTGACATAGTTTTTGAGTTATGAGGGGGTCAAAAGTGGCTCCAAATGGGTCGTGTAATATTACAGCTTATTGCTGGTCGCCAGTTCTGTTACTTGAACTTGGCTTGACACGCTATCGCGTGTCTAGATAGGATTTGGATGAAATTTGGCACACAGATAGTTAACCTGCGAGTAATTGCGTACAAGCGTAACACATTATCAGTAGCAATGGGTTTCATTTTGACAGTTCAACATCATTGATTGCGTTATGTACTTCGTTGAGCACACAAATTTTTCGAATATATGAAGCAATGGATTAGCAATATATTTCAAAATCATTCAGATAATGATTCAAACTCTGTTATGCAATTAGGGTGCTGGATACTCTTTATCCCGGTAGTACGTTGCATGCATACATGATGGTATTCTTTTCACGACACGACACGTTGTGCATAATTTTTGAGCAGTAAATCTAACAGAAAGTACTAGGCTTGCATGAATTCACGATAGTATTCATTTCGATCATTGGTACTATGCATCTAATAGGATTTGGATGAGCCACTCAGGTATTATATTACCTGGATTATCACATAGGATACTTTTTACCCCGGTAATACCTGTTCCCATGGGTTAATTTCCGATCTCCACGCAGACGAAGCTGCTGGCAAATGCTAGATGATACTTCCTGAAATAAATGGCAAAGTCATATTCTCGGAAGACGAACTCATAAGTTCAGTATTCGGAGATCTGTCAAATATACCATATCAGGAACATTTTTCGTTGGAGTGAGTATAGACTCACTCCAAGAAAAGACCAAGCCGCTGCAATCAGTCAATAAATTTTAACTGAATTTATTGGGATGAATTGGTTTACACACGTATAAAAGCGTCCTTAATCAGGACGCCGCCACTAATTATCCAGTTGAGTTTTAGAGTTCACTAACTATAAGTGGCCTTTCTGCTTACAAAATTATTCTTAAAGTCGGTGTTCTACTATTCGCTTCTGAGGAAACTTACTCCCTCAATATTATGCAATGGAACCCGACTTATAATAACTGCTCTACAACGAAATATAACGAAGATAAGATTCTTACTAGATGTGACTCAGGTGAAACTGTTTTCTTTTTCAAATCGAATCAAATCAAAATATTTTATTTCACATAAACTTACATGGGCACTTATGAAACGTCAGAAGCTGCTTGCCGGCACGGTTCCAAATGGTCGTTTCCTATGGAGAAGAGCCGGCAAGAAACTACACGGTTACTCTTTTAAAAATAATTGGCTTTTACAATGTTATCAGTTCACAGTGTTAATTGGTATGGGAGGACAGCGCAGGCCTGTCAAGAAGTACCAGGAACTTAACAAAAGATAAATGGTCTACAAATCTAGTCTATTAAGCCTACAACGTTCTCACATTCACAAAATACAATAAAATCTACGTATGTAAAATAATAATAAAATAATAAGAATAAAAACCTATTTAAACCAAATTAAAATTTGCCATTACAACTGTAACAAGTGTGAATTAATATCCTCCCACAAAAGCGAATAATAAATATGTAGTTTGAAATCAATTAATTAAGGTGTGATTGTTTTTCCCACGACCAACTGTATGTGGCTTGCTCGCGGGTCAGTAATGCAGACAATCTTTTTATACTAGCTCAAGATGGGAAAATAGTAAATGTGGTTTACAAATAAATTCTTTGACGTGTCTTCCCTATATTCTTCCATCTATACATATATGCAACAAAACGCATGCATTTAAACAATGTAGTGAGGTCCTAACTAGATAAAAAAAAGTGTTTTTGTGGTGGTGGTTGACAAAACAGCCTGTCATAAAGATATCCATAAGAAAAATGTGTTTAATATGTGTGGTTTAGTTTATGATAACTTACCAAACAACTTTTTAGAATCCGTTCTGTCAATTTTGTTTCAACACAAAATAGACAGAATGGATTCTAAAAAGTTGGCTTTAAAGTATTAAGGAATTTATGAAACGTATTTTTTTTTTAAATAGTCAATAAATGTATAGTAATTGTATAAAAGAATAATCGAAATATAATAAGACACCATTATTACGCGCAAAAATTAGGAAGTAAACTTTTGGTAATGCAAAGATTGAAATAGAGTTAGGAATACGAGTGGGTTTTAGTCAGGAGTCTGACACACCCTCCCGCTCCGGAGCGGGAGAAGTTATTTGATAACTTCCCACCCAAAAAAAAGGCAGTTTATCATATGTGAACTTATGAAAACTACTACAACAGCTGTATCGACTGTTAGATTACAATATTTACTAAGTGGTGCAAGATAAAGCTTCAATTAAAAGAAATAAAGTGGATGATGTACCGGAAAATTTATAGGAAATAAGTAAAAATGACATAGAGATGGAGTAAAATAAAAATCATACACAAAGGAAAGCTGTAATGAAGTAAAAGAAATGAAAACTGTTTACTTACCTGATGATGAAAACGAACCTGAAGAATTTGTGGAAAGAAACATTGATGATAAGATTCATGAAAGAAGAGAAACACAGGATGAATCTCAAAGTGATTCAGATGAGTCTGATCAATTTGAAGACGTTAATGATAAGACATACGTACCTGATAGGACATTTGATTCTCCATCGGAATCTAACATAACTTTGAGACCGCTGAAACTATTGATGTTCATCAAAGTCCCTTATTACTAATGTGTCTTAATATTGAAACAAAAATGAAGATGAATGGAAGAGGGTTATGGATGAAGAATATCAGTTGTTGGCTTTAATCAACGACTACTGGTGTCCACGTATATTATTCTTAAATAATACGGGGAAACCAGTTAACTTACCAAAAGCAAAATCAGTCATTTTCAGCAGATGGGTTTATAAAACTAAGATAGATGGCAATGGATCTGTTACCCGCTATAAAGCAAGATTGGTAATTAAAGGTTATAAACAAGTCAAAGGCATTGATTACAATGAGGTATACGCTCCAGTGGACGGACCACTGGAGCGTATACCTATACATCCATAAGATACCTCATTGGTCTTGCTGCTAAATATGGACTTGAAAATGAAGTATGTAGACTAAACAAGTCAATATACGGACTTAAAGAAGCAGACAATGGAACAAAACATTAATTACTGCATTATTAGAAATTGGAATGACTCGTTCAAACATACGTAGATCCATGTGTTTACTACCGAATCATAAATGAAAATGATATGCTTTTTATAGCAGTACATGTAGATGATATACTTTATTTCTTTAATAATGAAGAAACCTCACAATTGATAAAAGCGATATTAAAACATAAATTCTATATGAAGGATTTAGGTAAAGCCAAACAATGCATCGGCTTTAGAATTTCACAAGATGAAAATTTAGATGAGATTTATGTCGATCAATCTATTTACATCAAAATTATACTTTACTCGATTTGAAATGAAAAATTGTAAGCCGATGTAGACACCTACTGATGGTAATGTCAAACTGAAGAAGGGCGAAACTTAACAAGAAATTTTAAAGAACAATCCATATTAAGAAATAATTGGCTGCTTATTGTACTTATCACAGGGGACTCAACCAGACATTACTTATGTAGTAATTTCTCTGAGTAGTGAATCTGAAAAATGATAAAATATATTAAATTACGAAATTATGAATTAATTAGGTACGGATAGTCACCCTACTAATGAAAACTGGGTGGCTCTGAAACGAGTCTTGAGGTATCTGGAAGTCACAACGCATATGAAACTGGTTTATAAAAGGAATGTTGATGGAAAAATTTCAGGCTATTGCGATTCAGAGTGGGCAAGTGATATTGAGGATAGAAAATCTTGCACAGGTTACGTTAGGTTATTTTTGTTCCAGGGTGCAGCAATAAGCTGGATTTCTAAGAAACAGTAGACCATAGCTCTTCTACAACTGAGGCTCTAGAATATATGGCTCTAGAGCGTCGGCCTTTCAGGAAGCTCTTTGGTTGAAACAGCTGGCAGACGAATTTCAACCGGAACTTAAAAGTACACCTATAACCCTTTACTGCGATAGTCAGAGTGTGATTATTCGTTCAGGAAATGCTGTCTACCACGCACGCAGTAAACACATAGACGTCCGCTTCCACTTCGTACGAGAGAAGATTGCTGCTAAATAACTCATGGTTCAATATAGATGCACTAAAGACATGGTCGCCGATATTTGGACATAAGGACTCCATCGTTTTTCACAGTTTTCATGCTTTGGTAAGCATGAAAACTTCACCTCATCAATGGGTTTCATTTGAAAGTGTCTGCGTCCAGGAGAGTCTGTGTTTGCTTCGTATAATCTATAAGCACACTCTTGCCCATGTGATTGTACACTGTCAGTTACGTTATAAAATTCTCTTAATTATCTTAAATAGTTCCATCATTCACATTGCCTTTGTTCTTATTTCATCAGAGTCTGACACGCCCTCCCACTACGCCCAGAGCGGGAGAAGTTACTTGATAATTTCTCACCCAAAAAAAAGGGTCGTTCAGGACAACGCACTCAAAATAGCATTCAACACACCTGTCGAGAATATCATGACGTGTTGGTACCGCGGGCGGGGAGCAGCGGTCGCGGAGGGGGCGCTCGAGCAGCGGGCGCACAGACATGGGCTTATTAGCTGAGTTAATTCTAATTCACAAAATGGGTTATTTAATTATTGTTACGGAATCATTTTATTATTTTTATATTTTACATAAATGTATGTATAATGTATGTATTTAATAATCTATGTATCTTTATTGGCACTTGCGTGGCATACTATGCCGCGTGGCATACTTTGCCGCGTGGCATACTTTGCTGCGTGACATACTTTGCCACGCTGTTCTGCATAGGATAGGAGATTGTCACAAATTTACTTTTTAAGGATTCTGTTATGGATACATACATAACATTACAGCTTGTTTCCCGAAAGGTTAGGCAGAGGTGTACCTGTAGTAAACTTGTAGTATTCTGTTATGCATGCGAGGTAAAATTAGCTCCTCAGCTCGCAAAATTCCTTTTTGTAGAACTGCGGGTCTGCAGTGCTTCATGATAGTAAATAATAGCTTTTCAATAAAATTGAGTACGTTGTAAACCTGAATCCACTTTTTATTTAGGTTTTACTATTTTATAATATATTTCTTGAAAAACCAAGTTTGTTAATATTAATTAATATTAACAAACTTGGTTTATTGTAACGATGTATAACCTGTAGGTGCGTTGCCCTCGAAGTTGATTTTCAGAGCATGATCTCTGAAAATCAAAAAATAGAGAAATCTAACCGAAGAATGGTTAGCATAATACTACTAGTTTTTTTTTTTCAAGTAAGGGTTTTCTGGCATTGTTTTTCAGATCCCTAAATTATATTTAATGTAAGTGCTGTAATGCAGGTGCGAGCTTCATATCATATCAAATTCACACTCTAGGTTATAGTATTCACTCTATTAGACATTGGTGCCGATTCTGTTGTTCACCTAACTTAACTAAACTATCACTAAAATTTCTTATTTTTGGTTAAGAGAATCCTAAAAGCTATTCTGCAAATAAGTTTCACTAAAATTAAAAACAATTTTGACACAACTATATTCTAGTTTGACAATCGTAAGTTGAGTAAACCATAGGCCAAAATAGAGGTGACAAAATGCGTTCGGCACAGATTATATTCAAAATAGACGAATGAAAAACATAATAAATTTGTCAAATCCATGATTTTTGTATCTGTCGTGACTTCGACCATAGATTAATATACTGATAACTTCGACAGACAAAAGTAAAATATTTCATTGGGAAATTCGAATTTGATTTTATTAATAAAATAAGTTTATTTCAATGTGTTTGCGATGGTAGCAATGAAAATAATAAGCTCCTATAAATCGAAGCTCCATTAAATAGAATACAAGTGCCTCAAGCTGACCATGTGAAATACCTTGGTATAAACCTCGACAGCCGTCTTCCTTGGAAAAAACACATTTTCACTAAGAAAGTTCTACTGGTCACAATTTGACCTGGAAAATAAAACAAAGCTATAATCGAGCCTTTATCCTTATGGCATTCAGCTTTGGGGAACAGCATCACACTCTAACATAGAGATCATACAGCGATTTCAGAACAAGCTTCTAAGAACAATCACAAACGCCCCATTGTTTGTACCAAATTAATCTCTACACCATGATATAAAAATACCGACAGTAAAGAGGAAATAAAAAGCTATCTCAAGTCGTATAAAGAAAGAATTACTCGGCATCCATATATCCTGGCTAACCACCTAATGAATAAAAAGGAATACACAGGCTAAAAAACAAAGTTCCACAGGATTTCGGACAAACTTAGCTTGTTGTTTCATATCTACTAGGTACTAGGTGTCCTTTGACACATACCAAGCAAGACATTAGAACATGTCATAAAAAATACTGAATGTCCTAATACATAGTGACAGATTGTAAGAAAAAGGTGACATAAAGAAATTGTCCAACATGAAAAGGTTCTCTGATTCTATATCTACTTACTAGAACTGTCTTACTTAATGTAAACTGACCAAATAAAGTTAAAACAGTAGCTGATAATAGCTATGTATTTTCATGTCGTTTATGCTTGTTAACACAAAAATATACTATTTAGAAATTTATGTAGGTACTGATGTCTATTTTATATTACTTCCTATTGCTTTTGCACCAGGGTTTCAGTGCATTTTAATAACAAATTATACTTTTTTACAGGTACGAGTTTGACTGCTGCTATGAAAGCCATACCAAGCACCAATACTATTCAACCTCGCAAAGACAGCGAGGGAGGAGACCATTATATGTGAAAAAGATGAGGAATGAGGGTGGCATGAGAAAAAAATGGCACCCATGACTTTGGAGGAAGAATATTAGAAATAAAAACTTAATGAATAAACAAAAATGTAGCTTTATTATTCATAAAAATACATTGTTTTCTAGAAAAATGTCCCTTGTTATTTGTGTGTAACTACCACAACGCCCAGGCAGCACACAAGTCAGATAACTGGCCAACAATTTAACCTTATGCAGGGTTAAGCTTTATTATATATGTATAGAAGCTGTGTGTATTACGACGTGCTGTATTAAATTATTAATACAGCACGTCGTAATATTTATAATATTTATTTTTTTTGCTATAATAATGCTATTAGCTGAGTTAATTTTGCAATTTGCCGATTTTATTTCTTAAAACTGAATAATTATCATAAAAAGACCTGTTAATCAAGAGTTTGTGTAACCTTTTGTATAACATTGGTATAACATTCCATTATCAAGCATGCTATTGGATAATGTATATTCTGTTCTCTTTTAGTTGTATTACACACCACATCTGGACAGTTATTCAGCTACTGTATAAAATAGGCGTAGTTTCTATAATGAAGCATATAGTAACTTAACAGAAATTAAGATAGCTCTTATAACTACTTTATGCCGCTTTAAGTACGAAATTAACGTCATGTGTAGCTAACTGTGGTAAAAGCAATAGTAACAGATTCTTATGCAGAAGTTTGCTGGATATTCACGAAAAGTAGACAATTTTTTAAGCTAGAAAAGCTATTCTGGGACGATAGTCAGTATTAAAGCGGCAAACTGCGCTTTGTGGTTATGTGAAATAGCCGCCTTACAAAAAAAATGCTTTAACACTCCAATTCATGGAAAAATAGAAAAAGAACGGGAGGCATACGAAGAAAGTGCTAAGTATTTTTTGTTAAAAAGCTTTTTTATATTGAATATTAAACAATTCTCTTAATTTGGTAAGAGCTAAAAAGAACAAACAATATACCTGTATTGTGGGTTTTCATTACTATATGACTGAATCCTAATTGTTTGATTTACAGTACGAATGTGTGTGATTATAGAATCAGAATAATCACAGTAAATCATCTCAAACTTAAATTCAAATAGACTTAAGCATTATAAAAAAAACGAATTTCGAATTTCAGAAGAATTACAGTTATATTACAATTAATCGTCTCAATCTTAAAATAAAACTATGTCTGTTTTATTTTAAGATTGAGATGACTCTACCATATTTGTAGTTTGGAGTCTTTCACAATTCCAAATACTAATTGGTATTGAAGTATTGGTAAAAAAATCAACAAAATAATTGTTGAAACGCGTAATTTTTTCATTTTCTGGCGGTATTTCCATAATGGCCAACCAACCATCTTTGACGTCATTCAATGGAAAATAAGCCAAAGCAGCACATTTGTTCACGTGATCTTTTTCTTATTTTGTAGAAATATAAAGGTTTTCTGCGTGTTTCTGTCTAAATAGCTGTCTAAAATGAAAATTACTCCCTTTTTTACCAGTATCCAGTAAACATGTTTGGATGGCATTTAATACCGCTAATTAGAAATCCACAACGACTTTGCGTGGTTTCCAACCTGGTAAATTTTGCTTGATTGAGTTTAGTATTATCTCATAAAGTCGCCTCCAGTTTATTTGGTAAAAGCTCAAATAGTACAAGCTTCCAACATCAGCATACATAGAGTAAGTTGGTAGAATGGTGACGCACAAGTGGAAAACGTGACGACCGTTAAGAAAGCCGTTGACGAGAAAATTTGTAAACGGTCCTCATTGTAATCATACAACAAGAAGTCTCTGAATTTTGCAGGGATTTCCACGTCTTTTCTTAGATTAAATATGGTATTTGTAACATCAAGACTTTTATTTCTAGTTCTGTACAATGAGCTTTTGATCCTATTGAATGGGGGAATTTCATCCAGCAGGTTATATCCCGTATATATATATATTGTTTTGCTGCCTGTTGATAGACCTTTGTTACTGGTATATGACTGCTTGTAACATGTTTGTGACAATCTTTCATGAACAATTCAGATGCAGCGAGTCTGTTTTTAGACGAACAAGTATGACGATCCGCACGTAGAATCTTTTGTCTCAAAATTTTCAACTTTGCACCACAAGTTTTAGTGTGCTTACACTTCCACGTTTGTGTTCCATCTTTCGAGCTGTGGTGAAGGAAATGGTGTCGATTGGCTCTTCAGAGTTCTTTTTTTAGTATCTGGTACAAAAAAAACATAAGACTCACCTTTACTGAGGCCTTAATCTGGTAGTAGCAGTACTTAAATTATAAAAATACACATTTATCAACGCGTGCATAGTAAGTCACTTTCTAATTAGATTCTTTTAGTAATCAGTAGGTAATTATCAGTGATAGGAATAGGTAGTGCCTATTAGCCTAAACTTCGAAGAACAGAGACAAGAAACGGAGACTTCCTTAGGACTAAATTATTTCCGGCACATCTGTCTCGAAATTTCGAGACAACACTTAAATACATTTAAAAAAATGTGTTATTTGGAATAAGTAATTTGTCTATATTTATCTAAAGTTTGTCTATAAATGTGATAGTTTGTATGGATGTCCATTACTCAATGCCACTGAAAATGCTGATTTTGGTAGTGATATAGATTAAGGTGTGGAATAGCACATATGCTACTTCCTATTAAAAAAAAAGTATAGTTCCCATGGGATACAAAAACAATAGTACACGCGGGAAAAACCGCGGGCATTAACTAGTTAAAAAAAAAAAAACGTAAGGGTCCTTTCACACCACCGATATTGTCTGGCGTTTTTTGGAGATTTCTATGCAAAAAAAAACGAAAGAAAAAATGCTCAAAAATCGCCGGTCGATATCGCTCTAGGTTCATTAAATAATTAAATGGGCTCTAAAGGAAAAATAAAACACATAGAATATTGTTGTAACAAATATATGTATATTTATATTATTTTAAAATATGACGTAATTGGAAACCATGAAACAAAATGTACAGAAGGAAAGATTTAAGAAACAAATTTATGTTTATCTATCTGTAAATATCTATGTCATATTTATTTTACTGACGTTGAGGGATGCAATTTTTACTCAAATCAAAGTACAAATTAACCTTTGAAGTTTACAAATTAATATTTGAAGCATTTAGGACAATCAGTTTTAATACTGAACTACTAACTGTTCGGTTTTGATAAAGAATTTGATGCATCAAAAATTGCTAAGAATTTGAAAATCTTTATTTGTGTTACAAATACCATAAAAAATAAAGAACGATTTTAATTTAATCATCGTGATTCGATTCGTCAAGTTCAGTATCAGAACCGAAATTTTCTTTGTCAGATGAGTCATCTAAGTTAAAATACACAATCATATTTTTTTCTATATTTTCAACTGTCAGGCGATTTCTTTTTATGTTAAGAATCCATTTATAAGTTGAAAATGATCTTTCAACATCAACTGAGGTTAAAGGCGCGTACATATAGTATGATCGCTCATCCTTTCCTGCTGTTATCGCTTCACATAAGTCTCTAATTTTATCTAAACCGGGATTTCTGTCCATGACATTTACGAGTTTATTTTATGGCAAATAATTTTTCAGCACACGTCCCGCTTTTAGCATATATGCTACACTATCAGTGCATAATACAGCAACGTCTCCTACTTTGGATTCATACAAATCGCACCACATATTTTCAAAGCAGTCTATTACAAATTGGGCAATTGTGCTCCCATTAACAATTTCTAGTACTTTGCAAGCAACTAAAAATGGTTTTTGTGTGATCGCATTTAAAGGTTTTACAAGTAAATGTACCATGTATCTGCCTAAAAAATCAGTTGTCTCGTCTAAAGATACCCACAGCTTTTGATTTGCAATTTGTTCATAAATCGAGTCAATTTTAGTTTTAAAAATCTTATCTAAATAAACTTTTCTCAGCAATGATTGCTCAGGAAGCTTTTGTCGATTTGTACAATTGCAGCAAATATATTTATGGAAGAATTTTTTGAAAGCGGGGGGGGTTGTTTACTTGAATCCAAGGTATATTACATAATATGAGAAATTGTACTAGGTCCAAATAAAATTCTTCATTTGGTTTTTTACTTGTCCCTTTGTGTTTCGGACCTTTAACGTGCCTCTTGACACTACTAAGTTTAGCTGTTATACTGCTCTCGCACTTAGAACAGTAAATCAAATTACTGGCCGGGTCTTAATATAATTCAGGATGAAGTCCAATCCAACTTTGTGCTGTTGCTTTCTTAGGCTTGTTCGCCATCTCCAATCTTACTGGTCTGGAAAGGAAAGCGGGAGAGGTGCGCGCATTCCAGCTAGGTGCATCGATTGTATCGATTTAAAGATTTTATTCTTTAATTTTACGCTCTAATAAAGTATGAACACGCGTAACATCATTGTTATTGAAATTTTTTTTTCGCATTTTAGTCAATGCGCAAAAGACATATTCCTTTTTGGTTCAAATATTAAAAGAACCGGCCAGAAAAATAATATATTTTGATAGAATTCGTCCACCTTAGCAATTCTTTATGACACCAAAGATATAACATTACTATGCTTGGTAGTATTGAAGTTCACTTTTATATTTGAACCAAAAGTTAAATGCGTATGTTTTTTTTCTTTAACTACGTTTCATACACAATAATTATCTTAAAAACTCCACTAAAAAAATATCAAGTTCATACAATTGCATATCAATCTAGACTGTCAAATTGCTAGTTTAAGATAAAATAATATATACATTAATGTTCTTCTTTATATCTAACTTATTGTTTGTTTCCCTACAAGAAATAAAATAAATAACTTTAGCCAAAACATTAAAAGTAATAAATGTTGACTTACCGTATTATTTGATGTAGACAGACAGGAACAATGTTATTGCAGCAAATCTTAATCCATAAATTCAAGCCAAAGTAGTCGTATTAAGAAGATCTAATGAACCAAAAAACGAGCGAGGGTGAAAAACAATATTCACAAAAACAATACAGGAAGATGCGCACTTAACAAACCGAAGTACAGGATTGAAGTGAAGGTAACCTGCGCGCACGCGGGGCGGTAAGGAGTAGGGGGGGAGGGGGTATGTAGACCCTCCCCGCGCCGCACAGGTATGCGACCATGGCGGTTACCTTTTGTAATTTCTAAGAATAGATAACGAAACGCGCTGCCGTAAAATGTGATAATGTGATACCATTATTATGCAATTATGCAATTATTTTAATATCATGCACATTTTTAAATATACTTTAGAAATATATTTCATTAAGATGAAAGAAAAAAGGTATTTGTATTTTCATTTGTAACTAAATATTTGCACATCATGTATAACGGTAGAATGTAAAGGGACCTCATTAATATTAAGATCATACCACTTTGTATACCTACATTCTGGCAAATAAATGAATTATTTATTTATTTTAAATACCGATAAAATCAAAATCAAAGCATTTATTTCAAATAGACCATTTACGGGCACTTTTGAATAGTCAAATGTCGGTCAGTCCAAGACAAGTGAAGCTAAATTGCACGTTCCAAAGAGTAGGTCTCTATGGAGAAGAACGTGCAAGAAACTCCATGGACACTCTTTTAAATCATATTATGTGTTACATATAATGCCTTTTTTACATTTGAACTTTAGAAATCTCATTAAACGTAGCCGAGAGTGAGCTAGAAAGAAGATATTTACTTCGAAACGTGTACGGCTTCTTATTCAAACATTGTGATTCATTATGTATTACGATCAACAAGTCATTTACAAAATGTTCTCCAAAAAAAAATTCAGAAAATTTTAAGGTTGTAACGACTGTGTATGTTATTTATTATGATATATCTAGTCGCAAACTTTAGGTAAATATAGACGAATTACTTATTCCAAATAACATTTTTTTTAAATGTATTTATGTGTTGTCTCGAAATTTCGGGACAGATGTCTCGGAAAAAAAGTTAGTCCTAAGGAAGTCTCCGCTTCTTGTCTCTGTTCTTCGAAGTTTAGGCAAATAGGCACTACCTATTCCTATCACTGGTAATTATACAACGTATTAATGAAATTGCGCAAAACCTGAAATTTTTTAGGTATCTACAATAAATATAATACATACATATCACACATAATCTGCCTATAATGTTCCCACTGCACACACAAAGGCCTCCTCTCTGTGAGTGGGAGTGGGTCGTGAACGTTTTAAGTATTTTTTAAAAATCCTACCTGTCGACCATAAACTGCTCATGATACTTTCCTGATAGCGTACGAGCGAATGAATCCTTCGAAAACCAATTTATCAAAAAGTACCCATTACTTTAGATTTTTTTCTTTTTGGTATTCCTTCCTGTTGCCTGTGTTGCGGGGGCCTCGGTGACCCATAAGTACCTTCCCGCGACCCCGGCAGGCATCGGCCCTAGTGGACCCCTACCTATGTGCTGACGACATCTTTTTGAGGCGCGCGTGGAATACGACGCGCCATCGACCCGGGCCTGGTCCTTACCGGACGGTGAGCTACCCATTGCTCACCGTCCGCAAGCCCGCGCCTACGGTGGCCGGAAATCCGCCCGGGATTCCCGACGCCCTGGGCGTCTCCTGCGGCGGCTTTCCCTCAACCGTCCCGCCTCTTCCTTCGCGAGCATTACTGCTTCGCATGCCTCCTTCTGGGAGGTGACGGCTGCCCATGCACTCTCGCTCCATACCATGGCCTGAACCAGGGCCGGACGCGAGAGATCTCTGCCGCCGATCGCCTCCAGGTGGAGCGTACGGTGGAGGTCTGCCCAAGCCGGGCAGACCTCCACCGTACGCTCCACCGTGTCCTCCGGGCGATCCACACAGTGGTGACACCCGGACGTTTCCTCCCACCTTATCCGACACAGGAACCTCCCGAAACTGCTGTGACCGGTGAGGATCTGCGTCAGGTGGATGGTGAGGATGCCGTGGCGCCTCTCTAGCCACTCCTCAAAGAGGGGACTTATCGCCTCAATCGTGACGTGCCCAGCACTGGGTTGCGATAACCGTACTTTCCAGGACGCCATGAGATCCCGCCGGAGCTCCGTCCGCTGTGCCGCGATTTCTCGCGGCAGCGGACTTACGCCCCGGCGTTTCGTCTCCTCGCGCCACTGCCATACGTGCGCGAGGACTTTTGCCTCCAGATCCCATGGCGGCAATCCGGCACGGAGGCTCGCTGCCTCACAGGAGACCGTGCGGTATCCCCGGACCATCCGGATGGCCATGACCCTTTGGGCCGCGCTCAACCGGCGGGCTGGCCATAGCGCCGGAGAGCGCGCCCATACAGAAGCCCCGTAGAGGGCCATGGACCGCACGACCCCCGCGTAGAGCCTCCGGCAGGAGGCGTTTGGACCCCCTAGATTGGGCAGGAGCCGCTTCAATGCAGCGCCTGCCCGCTCCAGTTTGGGAGCCAAACGTCGGAAATGCTCCACAAAGTTCCACCGGCTGTCGAGGACGAGTCCCAGGTACTTCATCATCGACTCGACGCCGATGGAAACCCCTCCTACCGTTATTTGGGACCCCAACGGTGGCGCGTTCCGAGGACCATGAAAACACATGGCCTCGGACTTGTGCAGGGCTACCTCGAGTCCCAATTGCCGGATCCTTTCGACGATTTCGCATCCCCGCGTGCCGCTAATTCGGCCGCCGCCTGGTGCAACCTCCCCTGCGCCAGGACCAACTTGTCGTCAGCGTAGCATACTACGCTGACGCCGCTAGGGAGGTCAGCGCGCAGCACCTAGTCGTATCCGATGTCCCACAGATGCGGCCCCAGAACCGATCCCTGTGGGACACCGCACGACATCTCTTGCCGGTTCCACACTCCCTGGTGACCGGGGTAGATGACGGTCTACTCCCTGTCCGCCAGATAGGCATAACTTTAGATTGGAAGCATCGTAAAGATCAAGCTAAGCAAAGGTTTTTAATTCTTGTTTTTCGTGGCAAGCTTACTCTTAATAAAATTATACCACTTGCAGTACAAATGACAGAAACAACTTCCTTGTTATATAAGCTGTCTAAAATGATATAATAGTGCCCACTTTTTATCAGTGCTTGAATATACTTAGTAATAAAGAATAAAAGTTGTTCCAGACAGGGTTGTATTTTAATAGTACCTAGTACTTGGTAATACACATGTTTCGTCGCACGCCTTGCTTGTTGTTACCGGTATGTGATGTTGGCTGATTGATTGATACGACTGGTCGTGCACACCCTCATTGTTTAACACCCTTTCAACCACAATCCGAGCATTTTTAAAAGGAAATAGATAGATATAATTGTATTTAATTTGAATTTTATTAATTGCATTGTAATTTAAACTCAAATTATGACATTATTATTAGTATTTCTATGTTATTGCTAATAATTATTGAATGTGTATGCTTCATGTATAACCAAGATGTAAAATCAAAATCTAAATATTTGCATGGCTGGAATGCCTAATATAGTGAAACCCATAGATCCTAAGAACTCATGTCAGCTACCTATATTCTTGCAAATAAATATATCAATCATTCGTTCATTAATTAATTAATTAATTAATTAATTCATTCAATATTTAATCAATTATGAACGTGGCTTAACTGTCAAATTCAAAGGCATTGCGATCGATTATTACCATTGTAAGTGAGTTACGCAATTACCCCGCAGGTCTATCAAATCAGCGGAGTAATTGCATATCACACATAATAGGAGAGTAATTAATTGATCGCATTTTCATTCATTTTGACAGTTCAGCCACGTTCATTGAGTTATTTACATTGTCGAGCAGCCGAATTTATTAAACCTATGAAGCAATGGATTACAAATATCCTTCAAAACTATCGCATTGTGATTGAAATTATGTTACGCAATTGTGTTGTAAAGATCTGTCACTGTCAGGTTTAACCCCCGACAAAAAAGAGGGGTATTTTAAGTTTGTAGTGTGTATCTGTGTATATGTTTGCGGCATCATAGCTCCTGAACGGATAAATCAATTTCGATAACAAAAACGTTGTTTGAAAGGTGTCTTAATTGAGAGTTTTCTAAGCTGTTTCAAGAAAATCTACTCAGCCCTTTGTAGATCATTACCTCTTTTCTAGTTGATGAAGAGATATAAACAACTTTTACAGGTCTGATCGATTCGAAATTTGAAATCAATGGGACATGTTTTCAAATATATTACAAAAGTATACCTTCACCTGATGTGCGGGCATCCCCAGGATCCTGCAGTATACCCAACACGCCTGTGCATGTCGTTGTAGAATTGTCACTTTCTTAATAAGAATAAATTATGCATTTAATAAGGGTTAAGGGTCAACAACAACAACCTCTAAAATGTAAAAAAATAATATGTAAGTACCCCCAAATATTATTTTTTACATTTTAGAGGTTTTTTGTTGTGTCGGGGGTTTTTAAAATATTTAATTTTAGCTTTTATTAACCATGCTCTACGACAGTAAAAGCAGTACATAATTTTCTTCTCTATGGCCGTTGCGCGTCGTAGTTTCAGCAGGATTGGAAGCTGTCTTCGATTCGCCTCAGTTTGCTGACACCCTCTCATTCAATCCCATTTCCTTCATTCCCATTCCTTACACAATCCGTCCATCTTTTCTTTAGTGTCCTCAATCCATAAACTTTTATACTTAATATCCGCGATGTGTAATATTCTATCATTTTTATATTATTGTAAAGCTGTATTTCTAAACTCATGTAAGTTAGGGTTATTGGGTTATTAGGGTTCCGTAGTAAACAAGGAACCCTTATAGTTTCGCCATGTCCGTCTGTCTGTCTGTCTGACCCCACTGTACCTCAGAGACGCTTAGTACTAGAAAGCTGTAATTTGGCATAGGTTTACATATTAATCACGCCGACAAAGTGCTAAAATATTAACATTGCACGTAATGTGGGGATGATATTTTTTTTTTCTCGTCTACCCCATGGAATGAGGTATCGGGTATCGTTGGATAGGCCGTTCAAAAATATTGCAAGTTTGTGAACACCACTTTTCGATTCAAGGATCGACTTGCGTAAAATTAAATATTAAAGTGCTAATTTTTGTTAGAGTCAAGTGTCCCCCCCCCCCCCCTGCTAACTTAATGGTTGTTTATGAAGATGTGAAAAAAATCATGGCACATAATGAAATCAAAATAAAAACTATCACGGCTAAGTAGGCTTTACAAGTTAACGAGTTATAGTCGACTAACTTAAATTTGCAGTTGGAGAATTGACCGTGGCATATATCGATGTATGGGAGAACAGGTTTTTCAACTACAATGTCAAGTTTGTTTTTGGAATAAATTCCTCCCAAGTATTCCCAACTACGGAACCCTTCATTGGGCATGTCTTCCTGAGCATTATCGCGCCCCCCGGTCCACTCTTTGATATGCAATGGTCTCTGTAGCCCCATGAAACATGAGGCTCCAGGGACTAGTGCGAAGCTTTGGGTTCATTCGAGCATTCGAGTCTGGTTTAATCACGCTGGGGTCGCCCATTCGGTGCATTTCATTCATTCATTGGCGGTCTGGTAAATAGGTAGCACTCAGCCAAAGGTACAGTTTGGCGATAAAAAATTCTCTGTACCGGGTATATGAGGTTTTTAGGGTTCCGTGTTAAAACTAGAAGCCCTTGTAGTTTCACTAAGTCCGCCTGTCTGTCTGTCTGTCCGCGGTTTAACTCAGAGACCTTTGTTACTAAAAAGCTGTAATTTCGCATGATTAGGCATACACAGTTCAAAAGCCTACAAAGTTCTGAAATAAAATCTCGAAAAAGAACCGAGTGCATTATTAATTTATAACTTGTAAAAATATAGGTTGTAACGCGGCAAACACATAACCATGGCAGAAACACTCGCGCGCACGTGTACACGGCGCGCGTCATCACTACCCCGCGCCGCACGGCCCTCCGCAGCGCTTCTTGCCGCCTTTATAAGCGCTGCCCGGTCTATGGAACATTATTTCTGTTCTACTTGGTCTGAGTGACTCCGTTATCATAGCGGGCGATCTCAACGCCAAACATCCTGCATGGAATAGCACCAGGATCTCCACCAGAGGCAAACACCTGTTTGACCCATCCTCAATTTCCACATCATCGCCCCGATGACTCCCACTCACTTTCCCCACGACCCTAACCATACCCCTGACGTACTTGACATAGCGCTTCTTAAGAGTATCAACCTACGGTTGGGTTCTATAGAAGAGCACGACGAACTCTCCTCCGACCACCGTCCAGTTTTCGTAAAGCTGTCCTCCCGCCTAGGTCTCCACGATCCTGCCAGACCCCCTCTCACCAAGTTAGTTACAGACTGGAGGAAAGTAAGCGACTGCCTGAAATCCACCACGTTAGGCCCCCGACTAGACTCCATTCCCGACCACTTCAACTCTATCGCTGACACGACAGCCGCGATCGACTCATTCACGGTACACGTACAATCAGTCCTGAACGACTGTTCAAGGGAGGTTCCGGCGATGGACGACCATCGCTGGAAGCTTCCGGACGATGTGCGCGAACTGTTGAATGAGAAGAACGCGGCTGTCCGTGCGTACAGTAACTTTCCCTGCCACGCGAACTAAGCCTATATGCGCTATTTACAGAGATCTGTAAAGACACGCCTATCGGAGCTGCGTAACGCCGGCTGGGACAAGATGCTGAGCGAGCTAGAGCCCACCCACTTAGCTTTCTGGGACCTTCAGAGTAAACTCAAATCCGAAGAAATCGATCCCCCAGGGTGCGCCCCGACAAGACCATCGCTTTCGATGACGTCGACAAGGCGGAATGCCTAGCAGATAGTCTTGAGGCTCAATGCTCACCCAACTCTCAACCAGTAGACCAAGCTCACCTGTCCCAGGTCGACGTGGAAGTTGAACGTAGAACCTCCCTCCCGCCCGTTGAAGACCCTGATTATCCTCTGCCTCCCGTCACTCCAGACAAAGTGCACGATATCATCAAGGGTCTAAAACCTCGCAAAGCCCCCGGCTCAGACGGAATCACCAATCCTCCAACTGTTCCCCGCTCACCTCATAATGCTCATGGCCACCATCTTCAATGGTGCCCTGAGCAATAACATCTTTCCACAAGAGTGGAAAAAAGCCACCGTCATCGGCATACCCAAGTCCGGTATGCCAAAAACGAAGCCCACCAGCTACCGGCCCATCAGTCTCTTCAATGTCTTCAGCAAAGTCTATGAGAGGCTTATTTTAAAGCGCCTCAGAGATTTTGCTGAAACAAAGGGCCTCTTCCCCGACCAGCAGTTCGGTTTTAGATCCCAAAACTCTTGCGTCTAACAGGTCTACTGCATCGTAGAACACATAAGCTATGGCTTTCAACGTGGTCTTACGACCGGTGCTGTATTCTTCCACATAGGGAAAGCGTTCGACAAGGTCTGGCACAACGGCTTATTATATAAGCTCTACAAACTCGGTGTGCCCGATCGTCTCGTGCTCATCTTACGTGACTTCTTGTCAAACCGCACCTTCCGCTATCGCATCGAAGGAGCGCTATCCTCTACTCATCCTATCCGTGCAGGCGTCCCTCAGGGCTCTGTACTAGCCCCTCTTATTTTCACTCTCTTTACCAGCGACATCCCCAAAACTAGAAAGGCGCAGTTGGCTCTGTTCGCAGACGATACGGCCATCTACTACACCGGGTTAGTCCATGACCAGATATCTCGCACTCTCCAGACCGAAGTCAACGAGCTTAGCGCATGGTTTAGAAAGTGGAAAATCGAAGTTAATACCGACAAAAGTCAGGCGGTTGTTTTCACCAAACCGCGTAGAAACCTCATCCACCCCCGACCGCTCAACATGTTCGGCAAGCCTATCCCTTGGGAGAAGCGAGCCAAATACCTAGGCGTGACCCTTGACCACCATCTCTCCTTCTCAGAGCACATTAAGCAGTGCGTTCGCGTGCCGCTTTCGCTCTCGGTAGACTACACTCCGTCTTAAATGCGCGCAGCAAATTGTCCCTTAAGGGCAAATTGCGTATTTACACAGCGTGCATCCGTCCCATTATGACATATGCCTGTGCAGTCTTCGCACAAGCTAGGCCCCACCACATCCACAGGATACAGTGCCTCCAAAACCGTTTCCTCCGAAAGGCAACGGGATCCCCCTGGGTCGTCCGAAACGAGATCCTCCATCTCGACCTTAAAATCCCCACCATCAAGCAGTTCATGAAGCGCATCACGAAGCGATTCTTTGACTCTGCCGCGACCCACCACAACCCTTTGGTTGTGAAGGCCGCCAGTTATAGGCCCTCCTCCATTAGCTCTATTCGCCGCCCAAGGCATACTCTCACTGACCCCGATGACCCCATTACCCTCCTCCAGGAGAGCAGTAGGGCCATGAGTACAGTGCACAAATCACACCGACCTACGTTCCGACCTCGCCGCCGAGGTCCCTCGCGTAAACCCAGACGTTATTGTCCCCCCCGACCCTTGCTCGACGAATCGCCAGCCCGCGCCGCAGCTGAGCCTGTATTTTTAAATTCCCCGAATAATAATAATATAGTTCAGATCCAGCCTGTCCCACCTTGCTGTTCTCCCCCCAGCGACGCCCTAAGCCGAGGTCCGTACCCCACAGGGGGTGCCCTTAGCGTGCAGTCGCTTAGTAATGTAAGTAATTCACCCTTGGCTGGAGGATTTGAGTCCGCTTAAGGCAGCCACAGGATAGTCCGGTTAAGTAGTCACGACCTCTCAAGGTCAACTACGAGATGCCATATTAAAAAAAAAAAATTGGAACATTAGTCTGAGTTCGGCACGACTTGGGTGTACACACCGCATCGACTTAGGTCGGTCACGTTTGCCCCCGCATCCTGCTGAGATCAGATTAGCACCTGCACTGTGCGATCGTGGTGTTGGTGATCCACATCACTGACGTAAAGGGCACGGTGCGCTTAGGGTTTTCGGTAGGGTTTAGTTAGATTACTTCATTTCTTTCATTCATTTGTTATATTAGTTAGCTCTTTGTGTTACCATCAATGTACTAGTTATTAGTTTAAATAAACTATTTATTGTTACTTTTGCAAAGTGAGTTTAGATTTATCTCCTCACACTGAACCTTGCCACAAGGTACATTTTATGATGAAAAACTACATTACTATAACTTTACGCTTTCCTTTGTGGGGTAGGCAGAGATGATCCAGTGGCGCATATATCAGCGTGTGGGGTATTGTCAGATCCCATCATTAAAAAGATTATGATGTTTCGAGTGACTTTTCTATTTACCCACCTAAGTCAATATCGTTTTTAAGATATTTTCGGTTACAACCACAGAAATGGCTAACTTATTCATAGTTTATTCGAAAAATACAATGAAATACAAACTTCTTTTGCGGTCGATAAAAACAATACTGCGCATGCGTAAACTTTCATCCCAACTAAGGAACCTGGCTTTTTACAAGGATCTTAAACAAAACAAACGTGTTTCGTGATGCCAAAACAATGTATGCACTTAATATTTAATGAAAAATAAACATTGTTCAACACTGCATAATTATCTTACTTAGCAGACGATTATCAACGGATTGTCGACGAAGTAGAAGTGCATTGTAAGAGCGTGCACAGAGTCGACCAGATCCAACAAGCATTCAGGACAGGTCGGCACGATGAACTGTAACAATAACAAAATCGTTACTATCAAATAAACTGACGTGATGTATAAGTCACTAAAAATGTAAAAAAATGTTAATATGTAAATACCCCGACAGCAGCTTTTGATGGAGTTTCTAAATCCTTTGAACTTGTGTGTGACCCTATCAACATTAAGCCTATACCAATCATCTGTTTTGTCCTGTCGTCGTAGAGCGGGAAATACGGGTGGAACGGTTCGTCGCAACTCAGGGTAGTAGTCATATTGTAGTAGTAATGAAGGCCTGGAACAGAGATGATATTAACTATATTTGGGGTGCCGCAATCAAAGGGTGTCAACCACGGTATGGTGCCAACGAACCCAATTATTACCCTTTAGTCTAAAAGGGACACAGGGCTGTCTTCCTCAATTCTTTTAACCTTTGTACATATATAACATCACAGGCAGAACCTTATACGTTGTTTTTCTTTTTTTTCCAAGCCATTATAAAGGAAGTGTACCTTTATAATGTCTTGAAAAAAAGAAAAATGCGTTTATTGGCATTGGAACAAAAACACCATAAAACTATAAAAAAAAACAGAAATGTAACAATGCATGGAATAAAATTGAATACTCTTTATAAAAAGCTTGGGCTTAAGGGGCTTGTGGTTAAGTAATAATAATATCGGGTTAAGCTATGCTTGCCGCGGTTTGTCTGTGGATGCGGGCCCATCTTTACATACCAAGACCCCTCCGTGCCTCGGAAAGCACGTTAAGCCGTTGCTCCCGGCTGTCATTCGTGGATCTTTGACAGTCGTTACGGGTCGTCAGAAACCCGAATGTCTGATAACCAGCCTTACCATTATCGTATTACCCAGTGACTGGGTTGTGGAGGTCAGATAGGCAGTTGTTCCATATAAAATATCAATGTATTCAGCTGCATTCGGTTAGACTGGAAGCTGACCCCAACATAGTTGGGGAAAAGGCTAGGCAGATGATGATGATGACTCTTTATAAAAAGCTTAAACTTCCAAAAAGGGCCTCAGCTCAGCGTAATGCAAATTTGGGATAACATAAGGTCACTTTGGGATTGTACACAGATTGAGTGGACCTATCCAATCAGTGCACGCATTTGTCAGTAATCGTGCAGCTCAACTCAGAACGTAAGGAGCTCAACGATTCGACGAACAATACCAAGGAAAGGACATTTTGGTAGCCGCATAAATTACTCAAACTGCCAGACCAAGATTAAAACTAACTGAAAAAATAATAAAAAAAATGACCTGCATAGTCTTCACATTCACAATAACGGATAACAAAAAAATGCCCCAAAATGGTTGCCCTTCACCACTTCCTAGTGTTTAGAGATCATTATCACTATCATGAATAATGAAAAGAATAGATATTCGAAATAAATCTATCAACACATTAAATGTTGCTACACACACAAACTGATGAACTTGTACCTATTAATGCCAACACAAGGTACACCACCTGACGCTGATTTTCACACAGGCTGCAGGTTTCTCAAATAAGATATTTAATTTTATATTACCCATCAGCGGCACGCAGGCTTGCTTGGTCCAGATGCTGTCGATATCATCGAGAGTGGTAGCTATTTCAAGCAGTTCACCATTGATACCTTCGACCACCATGTAGTCTTCCCGAAGCAGCACAGTTTCGTTACAAGAGGCTATGCGAGTTTCTTTATCTTAAAATATAAACAATTAGGTTATTTTAGGTTAGTCTTTTACGAGACCCATGATATTTCAGGCTTAACCTGCACCCTTATTGCATAAAACACTATTAATCACAATGTGAATGATTTTGAAGGATATCGCAAATCCATTGCTTCATGTGTTCGATTCGGTTTTATAAGAAATATTTATTTTTAGTAACGAAAATATAATATTTAAAAAAATTACAGATAGAACAACAACTAACTTGATGTAATAACTACTATAGTCTGTTCATAAAAAAAAACATGAAAATATCTTTAGCAGTTTGAAAGTAATATCATTTTTATGCTTTGGGTAGATGTTACTTCCTAAATTTATTTCATAAAGTATTTTACTACAATACTTAAATATTCACATACAGAATTTATGTGTATGCATTCAAGTTTATCATACATTTTTTGCAAAACTTACTTGCTTTATTTGAAGGCGTAATAACAGATTTAAAAGACACAAAACTTATATATCTGCGCCTTAAAGGTTTTCTTACACATCAAATCGTACTTGTACTCGTATAAAATACAATATTGGTAGTTTTGTACTTTATTTGAATTTAAAACACCTAGATAATTTACCTAAGTACGTTTTATTACAGGCCACAGGTAGTGTCGTAGAGTGTATTCATTGTCCATTTGTAATAAAAAGATTATTATTATTATATTAATTTACTTATTTAGGTACCTGGTGACACGAAGTATTGACTAATGGCCCAGTAATCCGTTGTGTCTCCGGTGGCGTTCGTGTAGGTCCAGGGTGTGAAACCTTGTTTTGTCATGTCATAATATGAATTTAATCCAACGGTGGGTATCTGCAATAGACCGGTTCAATCGTCAAAGATTCTTAAGAGACATTACCCACAATATTTGTGACACGTTCTAGAAAATAAATTGCATTGATTTGATGTTGTGCCGTGAGCACTGTGTGCACCAGCTGATCTATTTGATGTTGTGCCGTGAGCACTGTGTGCACCATCTGATCTATTTGATGTTGTGCCGTGAGTACTGTGTGCACCAGCTGATCTATTCTGTCAAAACCTCACGGTGAAAATTTAGGTGAAGTTAGCTATCAATAATGTCAATCCCTATAGATGGAATCATCAGGATGAAATGACAGCTCACTTGAAGCTCACTTCACCTATCGACGATGAAGTGACATGACGATTACCAACTCAGTGGGATATGATAGCATTAGTACTAATATGATCAAACAAAATTTATTAACATTAACAAAACCCTTGAATTATATAATAAACTTATCTTTGGAAAAGGGTATATTCCCCGACAGTTTAAAATTTTCTGTTGTAAAACCCCATCAAAAAAAAAAGGACCTAGATCGGAGGCAAATAATTATAAAAAGCAAATAATATTTGAGAAAGTAATGAGCAAAAGGCTTATAAATTTCTTAGAGAAACCTGATGTATTATGTAGTCAACAGAACGGTTTCATTAAGCAAAAATCTACAACTTTGGCATGTTTTACACTAGTAAAAGAAATTATGGATGCTATCAATAAAAAAGAAATACTAGTAGCAGTATTTTTGGATATGATTAAGGCGTTTGGTATGGTATGTCATGAAATCTTATTGCTTAAACTTGAGCAATATGGCATATGAGGCGTTGCTTATACTTGGTTCGAAAGCTAAGAACAGGCCGACAACAAAACACGGAGATTAAAAAAAATGTGTGTTCGAAATTAACACCTAGAAAACTTTTGGGTCACCTTACTTAACAAACGATTGTGGTCTACCACAGGGCGTGTCAGGCAATCCCAATCACAAGTTTTGCTAATAAAAGCTGACGCTTCATTCAAGTACCCTCATACCCTGTATAGTGTTTACAGTGCATTTACAGTGCTCTGCGTATGATGAATGATGAAATGATTTTATTTTCTGTAAGTAGTTTTGTACAAACACTTTTGCACGTCAATTTTAGAAAAAAAAAACTAGATGAGGTCGGCGTTTCCTATCTGACTCTGAGAAGAAAGGCCGAAACAAACTCAAAGGTCACAGTCTTTTTTAAAGTCCAGACATAATCTTGGTCAGATAAAACATAACTTGACCCCTCTTCCCTTCTTCTTATTTGTCAGAGGGGTCAGGTAATCTAGGGCAGGCACGGTACATACGCTAACATGACATTAGTGTAAGTACCCGAGAGTGGTCATACTTTTACTACTGGACGTATAGTCCCTAATAATTGTCATATTTACCGTTCACTTTGCCTCGACACTAGCAAAGTTGTCAAATGCGCAATTGCACATACTTGCTTGCAACTATGTTGCTGTTACAATTCCTACTTATGATTCAATGACATCTCTCGAAGTTAAGTCTTGCCGTAATTTTCCACAAATTGATAAAAAGAATTGCAGTGTACTCACATTGATCTGCAAGCCGGAGGTCTGTCCACATTCGTCGACTAGTATGCCGACGACAACTTTATCCGGATTTACCCACAGGACAAGTGCGTCATAACCTGATGAGTATGACGTAGTAGGTCTCGTCGCCACGGTCCAGCCCTTTTCTTTGGCGTCTGTACTGCTGCGAGGAAGATTAACGAAAGAACTCGATTTCCACGTAAAGGGGTTAATGTCGAATTTATCTGTAAAATGAGGTATTGAGAACGTTATTAATTTATCGCTTGTATTATATGTAGGTATACCTACAAACTACTTCAGCCCGAGAAAGAGAACCGACACTACCAAAATAGAAAGACAGAAAGAAAATACATTTATTCAGCACAGACTAAAAGGCACACAATATAATACACAGCAGATAAAAAATTATAAAAATGCACAAAATACAAATAAAAAGTGTAATATAAGATATCAGCAGGAAAGTGTGCCTCACGGCTGCACTAAAAAGGCTGAAATAGCCGAAGTGGATTGTCCAAATCGCCCTTCGATTTGGATAATCCACTTCTGCCCACATTGGTTGAAAAACTACCCGATTCAACATAATTTTATAATGGTACCAGGAGATTATTTGTCATTTGGTGGAGGAAACTCGCGAGGTTTCCCCTACCGAATGTAAAATAATCACGGGAATCAGGCCGATAATGTGGATGAAATCGATGAAAATCAAAAAGGAATATTCATTTATCAAGTAAAAGCACTTACAACTTAAACCGGCGTTCCATGGCTCTGTAACAAAAGAAATACATAACAATCGTCAGGATATTATTAGCGCAAAACAAAATAAAATTGCTTTAATCTTCCTATGAATCAACACGAATGAAATTTATAAGTCTTGTACGATAATTCCTACTTAATTTTATGCTTTAATGTCAATTATCACCATTGATCGCACGGCCACTTAAGATTATCGTAAACATTTTAAAGAGTGGTATCACGATCGTATTTTTCGGCGGCCATAAATATGGCGAAGCCGGGCTCGCCTTATTCTCAGGTGTGTCCGTTATTTTCATTTAATTTCAGTCGAATGTAATCATAATTTATAATACAATTTTACGAGAATGTCAATGTATGGCACTGGTGTTATCCTAAGAACTCACCTCACAATGTCTTGCAAAAACAACATTGCTCTGGAGCAATATTATTTTTGCTGCATGGTTCGGCTTAAGCACTACCAAAAACTCACATTTCGAAGTGTTAAAAAGTAACTTGTAATATTAAAAAATAGGTACTTCATTTTTAATATAATGCTACGGCTACATTGTCGCGATAACGCGAACTAAACTTCGTGCGCTCTCTCTTGCACACCCCACGACGCGACGTGTCGCTGTACAACAGTAGTTCGCGTTATAGCGACAATGTAGACAAGGCCGGATAAGCCCGACCCGGCCACAAAGCTTACTAAGCCATTTAAAAATAAAATAGGGTGGCATTATTTATTGAAGGTATTAATTAGGTTACTTACTGTTTGCGGAGAAAGCACATGCGGCAAAGAGGCCCAGGAGAACGACTGTCCGGATCATGACTGTAGTGGGATGCTCTGCTTGCTGCAGGTAGTCTAGACAAGGAGTGCTCTACGAGAGTATTTATATGCGTCTCGCAGCTGGCATGTCGTATAATTCAGCGATAGTATAAACAAGTGAATTTTTTGGGTTCCTTAAGAAACAAATTTGAGAAAAAAGTTGTTTTTTTTTCTCTATATCCTATCTTTTACTTGCCAGCTACTTATCAATTCTGTGCTTCTATCGCCGGTCTGTAGAAACAATAGAAAAAAAAATGTGCTTCATTCAGTGCTGCTCATGCGCGTTGAACCATATCATAATAGTATTTATTTTATTACGTATCTAGAGAAAATGTTTTATTTTGTCTGTTTCCCATTTTTACCCGACTGCCAAGAAAGGGTTATGTTTTTCGCGCGTATCTTGTTTGTATATTTGTTTGTAAATGTCTTTAAAATAGAATAGAATGGAATATATTTATTGTAAAACAAAAATGTATATCAAATAATATGTGCAAGGTCTTAAAATAACAGGTAGACCTGCATGTTTTGCCATTGATGGCGTACAATACAACATATTTTTGGTTTAGAATAAACCATAAAATATTTAGGTCTACACAACAAACTATGAAATTAATAACTTAATCCTAATGCTATTGTTTTTACAGATTTGAGGGTCAAATTGTGAAAATGTCATAATTATAGGAATCTATTTAATTAATTGCGGTCATTTCAAAATTCTGAAATGGTCTGGCATTTGGCTATGAGATATTTTTTGAAATATCATTATCATAGTAGGCATTTGTCGGCATGGCATGAGGGCATGGGCAGCCGTCACCTCCTTCTGCGAAGCAGTAATGCTCGCGAAGAAGGAGGCGGGACGGTTGAGGGAAAGGCAAATTTCGTGCCCTAGCTGCCGCAGTAGACGCCCTGGGCGTCGGGAATCCCGGGCGGATTTCCGGTCAACGTAGGCACGGGCTTGCGGACGGTGAGCAATGGGTAGCTCACCGTCCGGTAAGGACCAGGCCCGGGTCGACAGCGTGTTGTATTCCACGCGCGCCTCAAAGAGATGTCGTCAGCACAAGTGTAGGGGTCCACTAGAGCCGATATCTGCCGGGTTCGCGGGAAGGTACTATAGGGTTATCGAGGCCCCTGGCAACACAGGCAACGGAAGGAAAACGGGTGGGTTTGAGTTAGTAAAAGTCTGACACACTCTCTCGCTCCGAGCGCTCAGAGCGGGAGAAGTTATTTCATGATTTCCCACCCAAAAAAAAAGGCATTTGTCTACTAGGTTTGGGGACTTTATTATAAATTATTGGTGCTAAACAAAAACTACTTTTACACATCAATGCCGTAGTTGCTCTTGGTACGCAAAATTTATTATTATCACGTCGATTACGAATGGAAAGGTCTGATAGTTTCTTAAATATGTTAGGATTGGTTTGTATAAAATTTGCTATTACATAAATAAATAAATAAGGAAGGCAGACTTAAAATGTTACATTTAATAAATTACTGTTTGCAGCTGTCAGTTATATTCAAACCAAACAACCTTTATACGCCTTTTTTGTGACTTAAAAATGATTTCCCTATTAGTTGAGTTGCCCAAAATATAACTCCAAACCTCAGTATGGAGCCGACAATACCATGGTAGGCAACATGATAAGCGCATTGGTACTTATAATAAGTTTTAGTTTATAGAGGGCATAGGCAGAAGAAGAAACTTTTTTATTTAATTCTTATCTGTGTGTGCATCCCAGTATAACCTCGTATCTTCCAAACGGCTGTATGTTCGAATTCACCAGTTTCGTCATTCATGGTTGCTTGTTTTTTGCTTGCGCTGTAAGCTTAGGTTAGGTTAGGTTGGGTTATGTCGACCGATCGTGACCAACCGTGCAAACACGCACAGACCTGCCATAAATTTGTCCTCTGACGAAGATCGTCTACTACTGAGCTCAGCTCGGATTGCACCGCCATTTAAGACTCGTGCTGACTGGTGCTAATCGCGGGCGACACTTTCCATGAAGTTTTAATAGAAATTATGCTGCTAGTGTCGCATCACGCCTGTCTGCGGGAGCCTTTATACTCTTTTGTGCCGCGTGTGAATAGATGAAAGTACGGTGAAGGAGAACCTTCACCGTACTTTCATTTATTCACATCAAATTTCAACACCCCAGATAAGATGATTTTGAGGTCAAGCATTATTAATATTAAGTCCTTCAAGTGTCTCTTATTAATTCTAAACATCAACATGATCATTTTAGGGAATAGTCTTTGGCACAAAAGAATACGGGAATTCCCCGCGGATATATGAATATTCTTGAAAGTTCTCCATTAGAATTAACAATCATGCTGGAAGAGGTTCTATTTGAAGCGAAACCAGCTTATCTGCTTGCACCCAATACCACATTCCTACATGGCCAAGTATGTAGGTAGGTAACTGGGTAAATATATGTTTTAACTGCAAATATTAATTAAACACTACGTTTGCCGAAGGTCATCTTCTTTGGAAAAAACCTTTCAATGAGAGGCGGTATAGCACTTGAGTAAATACATTAATTATATATTAATTTAATTATACTCTTCTTAACTGACTTCTTGGGCAAGTGCTCGCAAGCGCTACGGCTGAGCATAAGGTCCTGCGTTCGAGTCCTAGGACGAGCAAAGTGTTATCGGATTTTTTATCAGGTATTTCCCGGTCAAAGAAAGAAAGAAAATACATTACTTGCGGTAAACACGACGCAAAGAGAAAACACAAAGTTAGAAAGAACAAGTTGAGGGAACATATGCATCACATTCACGCTAAAAGGCCATCGCTTAGCATAATGCTGTAACACTATGTGAGACAGAGCCGCAGCGTTGGTCTGAACAAGCTGCTCCTGCTGCTGCTAGTTTGTTGGTTTTGATTAGGGATATAGTATTTTTATCTTACGAAGCAACGCGCGCTTTACTTGTGGTTACCAAGTGTACAAACACACTGTGAATGTGTGTGTAAACGCAGGACCTCTCGGTACCGTCCGAAGTAATGACAAAGTCGGAAGTGTGTGTGTATGTGTGCTACTCGTCTTTATACACATATTCACATTTGGTTACCACAAGTCAAGTGCGCGTCGCTTCGTGAAATAAAAATACTGTAACAGCACGGAGTCTGTATTTGTGCATTAGCGCTTGCGACCATAGACCAACGAGGCAGTCTAGGTAAGTTATTAAGCGAAGGGGGCGTATTTTATTAAGCGGAACTTATTGTAACTACGTAAGAAAATTATTCGTTAAAGTATGTAAATACACATGACATGTACCAAATTTTATTTATTGTTTAAGTAGCTGGCAATGAATTTTTAAAACAGCTGTTTAATGTTCCACAGTAAATAATACCTAATTATTCGTTACCATGGGTAAAAATTTGGAACTCATGAGTGATAATAGCAATAAGAGTAGGTACCCTACCTAGGCGACTCTCAACTACATTCAACAGTATGAACCGCAGCAGTGAGGCGCTCCGGTACCACCAGATGCCGCCCTATCTTTGTCGTGTGGTCGAGGCCTATCTGACGGACAGGGCCGTCATCTACCCCGGTCACCAGGGAGTGTGGAACCGGCAAGAGATGTCGTGCGGTGTCCCACAGGGATCGGTCCTAGGGCCGCATCTGTGGGACAACGGATACGACTGGGTGCTGCGCGCCGACCTCCCTAGCGGCGTCAGCGTAGTGTGTTACGCTGACGACACGTTGGCCCTGGCGCAGGGGAGGTCGCACCAGGCGGCGGCCGAAGTAGCGGCACGCGGGGTTGCGACAATCGTCGAAAGGATCCGGCAATTGGGACTCGAGGTGGCCCTGCACAAGTCCGAGGCCATGTGTTTTCATGGTCCTCGGAATGCGCCACCGTTGGGGTCCCAAATAACGGTAGGAGGGGTTTCCATCGGCGTCGAGTCGACGATGAAGTACCTGGGACTCGTACTCGACAGCCGGTGGAACTTCGTGGAGCATTTCCGACGTTTGGCTCCCAAACTGGAGCAGGCAGGCTCTGCATTGAAGCGGCTCCTGCCCAATCTAGGGGGTCCAAATGCCTCCTGCCGGAGGCTCTACGCAGGGGTCGTGCGGTTCATGGCCCTCTACGGGGCTCCAGCCACCGTAGGTGCGGGCTTGCGGACGGTGAGCAATGGGTAGCTCACCGTCCGGTAAGGACCAGGCCCGGGTCGACGTATTCCACGCGCGCCTCAAAGAGATGTCAGCACAAATGTAGGGGTCCACTATAGGGCCGATGCCTGCCGGGATCGCGGGAAGGTACTTATGGGTCACCGAGGCCCCTGGCAACCCAGGCAACAGGAAGGAATACGGGTGGGTTTTAGTCAGTAAGAGTGATACACCCACCCGGTCCGCCCAGAGCGGGAGAAGTTATTGGATGATATTGAAAAAAAAGCAGACTATCTATACTGATAGAAATCCTCTAGAACCTATAGCATCTCGCTGCCTGTTCTGCAAAGAAAAATCCGAGCCGTAATCCTCCCATCTTGGTAGTTTTAAAACATAAAAGGATTCATACCTACATTCGTTTTCATTTATCTTACAAAGGAAATAAGAGATATGATGTTGCCTATTACTCAGCCGCAGTTCATGGGGCTCTCAAAATTAGACTCCGCTCCGAAAATATTGAATTCCACAATTTTGCACGCCTTCGAAAGCTGTGGTTTTTGCTCTGCCCGTTAAGCAGAAAATCGAAAGAAAGAAATTGAATCACTCGGCTACAGCGATGATATTGTTCGTAAACTCAAGACACCTAAGGACAAAAAAACTATGTGACTCCTTCCTGGTACAACTTTCCAGGCTAAATTTAGAGTTTATTAAATAGAATTATCTCTATACGGCGGACATTAAGCATTCTGAAGATGCTTGATGTAGATAAGTATGTGCTTTATGTATGTATGTATTTATTGTATATGTAACTGGTACACCACTGACTACCTGCAGTATTGTCTCTCCTTCCCCCTTTAATCCATCCAAAGGTTGTCTGTAAAAGATCGCTTTTAGTGATAAGACCGCCCATTGTGTCTCCCCTTGCAAAATTTCACCATTTTTATCTGTAATTTTTATGGTGTAAGATAAAAATAAAGAGTAATCTATTACAATTTTCAAGCTCCACTTTGGTGTTCGAGCAGCCATATTGTTTAAATTTACTTAAATGGTGATTAGGAGACAATTCTTGCTTGCAGAAAACTTTGAATTTTGACAAAAATCACAAGTTTGTGGTTTATTTGTAGAAGTCAAAGGCTCTACTCAAAGTCAAATGATGGCGAGGATAACATTTAACATTGCAAAAAGAGAAGATGATGACAAGAGAATTTACAAGAAATTACACAGAGTAAATATGCTCCTTGAACAACATGCGCTCACGCTGGAAGACTTTTTTTTGTGAAATTACTAAATTTACAAAATCCGAAAAAACAATGCCCTATCCGATTCGTTCGTTGCAGTAAATTAAATTAATTATTTATTTATTTATTGGCTTGATTGGGTACCCTTTTGTTTAACCATAGTTAGGTACAACCTACGCTATCTATTATATTCTGCGTGAATTATATTTATTCAATTTTAATTATATTGACATTGAATAAATTACCCGAAATATTATATTGGCAAATTTGTTGATTAATATTTGAACAAAAATGTGTTAAACTACCAGATTTTTTCCCTTTTTTATATTACAATTTGAAAACTTCGGAAAATTCGAAGTATTTGAATAGTTTAATTTTTTGAATCCGAAATATTCGAATAGTTAAAATTAACGAATATTGGAATCCCTAATTGTAACACACTAACATGGTTTTTTTGTACTTAACAACTAACAAATGGATCATTGTTGTCTGAGTAAATAAATAAATTAAAATAAAACTAAATTTAAACCAGCAAGGACCACACCACGACTACATAGAACTTATCAACAGTATTGCCAGATGTGGCATGCTTGGAGCGTGCCACATCTGGCAGATTCACATTTCGCAATTTTTTTTTTCTTTGACCATTTGTCCATGGATTGTTTGTTATATTTTCCACTTTTTCCCACAAGAAGACCCTCTCAACGTACGCAGAAGATTTGCGTATACAAAATCTACTATCTAGTTCTGTGTATTTGAATGCAATGCTAAAATTTTTAAACTTTAATCAAAATCCGCCGACATCCATGAATGTGTTGTGTAACTAATATCAGCTGACATCATTCCATACTTTACAAGTAAATGTCAACTTTATTTCGATCGGTATAGTTATTCTTTGACATTTCTCTATTTTCCCTCTGTGATGGACGTTAAAAATGGTGATATATTATTATTAGTATATGCATTTTTAGTATCCGACAATTTCATCATTCCTCAGATAATCTGGACGGAGCCTAAAATCGCCTATTTTTTTTTCTGAGAGCGCCTACTTAGCGACCAGTCACCGATCGCAAAAATTGGTCGCCCCGACGCCCTTGCAAGTAGGTAATTGGCGACAAGTCGTCTAATCTGGCACACTGCTTATAAAAGCGATTTAACTGAGAAACTCAATAAGAGTACGCCTAGACTCAAGAGGACCAACATTTCAAGTCGAGAGGGGGGGTAGGGCACGCCGTCGCTTCCCCAAAGCTTTTCATCGCAGTCCTAGAATCCACATTCCGAAACCTCGATTGGAGTGATATGGGAATAAAAATCAATGCCAAGTACCTCTCAAACCTCAGGTTTGCGGATGACATAGTACTGCTGTCGGAAAACCTATACAAACTGACCCACATGATAGAGTCTCTTAGTCATCACAGCGATGTCGTTGGGCTACAAATCAACTGGGATAAAACGAAAATTATGCCTAATTGTGAAGAAATACCTATATCCATACAGTCTAATTAACCTTTAGAATATATCGCAGACTACATATATCTTGCACATCTAATTTCAATAAAATCCTGTACAGAAAAAAACGATCGCAGAGTGAAGAAAACGTGGAACAAATACTAGGCTATGAAGGAAATCAAAGGTCCTATACTCACAAAACTGAAAACGAAAGCGATGAACATCTGCTTAGCGCCAAGACAACTTATAAGGCAGATGTGAGTGGAAACGCCGGGAGAGGACGCCCCAGGAAGACATACAGTGACCTCACTGGTGATTTTCTTCAAAAAGGTCAGGTGCGTAGTACTCGCAACGAGCGTGTGAGTATGACGAGATGTATGAACGTAAACGAAGCAATAGGAGTATGTAAGGAGCGTGGCGTTCTATAGTTTCTGCCTACCCCCACGGGAAGAAGGAGTGAGTTTATGTGTGTAAATAAAATAAGAAGCTGTCAAAGAGGAATAGAACGGAGTTAAGGCTCGCGCGGACTGGGACGATATCGCGGGCGCGACAGGCATATTGCTGCCTGTCGCGCCCGCGATATTGCGCTGGTCTTCACGACCAGCATAATAAATTAAATATTAGCGAGAATAAATTATTCAATGTGATGTTCATGTAAAGACATGAACATCACGTTGAATAATTTATTCTTTCTTATTTTAATATATTCATATTATAGAGTCAAAAGTTCAACGATAAGGAAAAGAACAAAGGCGAGAGATGCGGTCAAACAGGTCCTGACACTGAAATGAAACAGTCAGAGACGTATAATGGGTGAAAGAAGGTCACAAATCATTACAAAATCGGTATTCATTATACAAAAAAAGAAGGATGGGTAGACCATTTAAAAGATGGAACGACGACATCGTACAAATAGCCGGAAACTTATGGCCGTATGTAGAAGGCTTTCACCGCGTAAGGCGGCCCTTACATCTAACAATACTAACCTTATTTAAGTACAAAACTAACATTACTAAATATATGTAATAAAACTAGACAAAACAATAGAATCCGGTGTTTCTAAGTACATTAAAGAAAAGTAATTTAAATAGAAAGAGGGGTAACTAAAGAAGAGTACTAAATAGAACATACAACGACTTTCAGAATTATTTTCTGTCTGTCATTTATTTGTTCGCACACACCTTTAGAACTCCTGAACTCCTTTCATTTAGTTTGCACAGTTAGACAGAGATCAATTTGGAGCAGAACATAGGCTTGTTCTAATAAAATAGGATATTGCAAAAAAAAGTTATCGTATTTGCATATTTTTGGAATTTACTTTTATACTGTTAGAAGACATAGCAAATAATCATTTCTCTGAGCCAAACAAAAAGTACTAACTAGGCTTGCATGAATTCAAGATAGTATTTCAGTCATTAGTATAATCCCACCAATAATAGGATTTGAATTTGGATAGAACCTGGATGAAAGTACTAGGCTTGAATTAAATTCACGAACGTATTCATTTTAATAATTGGTACTATGCATCTAATAGGATTTGGATCAGCCACTCAGATATTATATAGCCTGGATTATCACATAGGAAACTTTTTACCCCGGTAATACCTGTTTCCATGGGTTCATTTCCGATCTCCACGCAGACGAAGCTGCTGGCAAATGCTAGATGATACTTCCTGAAAAACTTGGCAAAGTCATATCCTCGGAAGACGAACTCATAAGTCCAGTATTCGGAGATCTGTCAAATATACCATATAAGGAACATTTTTGGTTATGTGAACGCGCTATACTCACTCCAAGAAAAGACCAAGCCGCTGCAATCAATCAATAAATTTGAACTGAATTTATTAGGATGAATTGGTTTACACATCGTATAACAGCGTCCTTAATCAGGACGACCACGACGCCACTAATTATCCACTTGAGTTTTTGAGTTCACAAGTGGTCTTCCTGCTCACAAAATTATTCTTATTGTCGGTGTTTTACTATTGCCTCTGAGGAACCTTACTCCCCCATTATTGTGCAATGGAACCCGACTAAAAGTAACTGCTCTTCAACGAAATATAACGAAGCTGAGATTCTTACTGGGTGTGGCTCAGGTGAAATTGTTTTTTTTTTTCAAATCGAATTAAATCAAAATATTTTATTTCACATAAACCTACATGGGCACTTATGAAACGTCAGAAACTGTTTGCCGGCACGGTTTCAAATGGTCGTTTCCTATGGAGAAGAGCCGGCAAGAAACTCCCAACTCTTTTAAAAATAATTGGCTTTTACAATGTTTTCAAATCACAGTGTTAATAGGTATGGGAAGACAGCGTAGGCCTATCAAGACTCTCGGGCCTCGACTTAGGGGGCTCCTAAGCGCATGCATGGAGGAGGGGCCAGTCCCGCTTCGTTGGAAGACGGGAACACTGGTCCTCATAAAGAAGGCAGGGCGCCCTGCGGACTCTCCGTCCGCTTATCGGCCGATCGTGCTGCTCGACGAGGTGGGCAAGCTCTTTGAATGAGACATTGCAGACCGCCTCGTCGGCCAGCTGGTGCGGGTGGGGCCGGATTTGGCGGAGAGCCAGTTTGGTTTCCGCAGGGGGCGCTCTACGGTGGACGCCATCATGCGCGTGCGAGACCTGACGACGGGGAATGCTGTTGCCCAGGGTGGGGTCGTCTTGGCGGTGTCTCTAGACATCGCCAATGCCTTCAATACCCTGCCCTGGAGTTATAAATAAAATAATAATAACCTATTTAATAACATAATAAAAACCTATTTAAACTCAATGATATTTTTGCCATTACACCTGTAATAATTCTGAATTAATATCCTGTCCACAATAATAAATATGTAGTTTGAAATCAACAACTGTCTGTGGCTTGCTCGCGGGTCAGCTTAGTAAAATCTTATTTAAATGATAGACAACAGCAAGTACAAATTAATGGTATCAATTCACTCGGTTTGAAAGTAAAAATGGGTGTTCCACAAGGCTCGATATTGGGTCCTTTCCTCTTTTTAGTGTATATTAACGGCCTACTCCATTTATTAAATAATCAACCACAAATGGTGTTATTTGCTGATGATACTTCTTTAATTTTTAAGGTAGATAGACGTGCTGCTAATGTTGACGACGTAAATAACACCCTATTGCAGGTTCAGAACTGGTTCACTGCCAATAATTTAGTATTAAATGGGAAAAAAACTAAGTGCATTCGATTTTCTTTACCAAATGTCAAAAGTGGTGATTATGAGATAGTATTGAATCAAGAGAAACTAGAATTCGTCGATAAAACTGTTTTCCTGGGGATCACGCTCGACTCAAGGCTACAATGGGGTCCTCATTTAACATCTCTTGCAGGACGGCTAAGTTCAGCGGCATATGCTGTCAGAAAAATCCGTCAATTTACTGATGTAGATACCGCGAGGCTAGTCTATTTTAGTTACTTTCATAGTATCATGTCTTACGGTATTTTACTTTGGGGACGGGCTGCAGACATCGAGTCAATTTTTATTCTGCAGAAAAGAGCTATCAGAGCCATTTATAATCTCCGCAGGCGCGATTCTCTAAGGGATCGGTTTAAGAACATTAACATCATGACGGTACCTTGTCAATATATCTACGAAAACATCATGTACGTAAGAAAAAATGTACATCATTTTAGTAAAAGAGGTGAAAGACATAATTATAGTACTAGAAATAGGGATCTATTATCTCAGCCAGGTTTCAGACTGGCTAAAGTAGACACATCTTTCATGGGGTACTGTTTAAAATGTTACAATAAAATTCCACCCCACATACTTCAACTGAATGAAATGAAATTCAAATCTTGTATCAAACGCACACTATGCAGGCAGGCATATTATAAGTTGGGTGATTACATCGCTGATAAAAATGCTTGGCTCAATGCTGGTCCTGCTCCACAACCACAACCAATTGAATAATTAACATTTGAAAATACTGTTGGAGCAGCTGAACATTGTAAGACTATCTTTGCATTGTATAAATTCAACCTACGTTGTATTGTATAATTGCATTGCACAGGTGTGAGTACTATGTATAATAGAGCTACCATTTACCGGTTATGTAATTGACTTGAATGGGCCCTGGCGGCTGAGAGTATGTCATGCTCACTCAGATGTCTAGCTGACGGTGGCGCGTGTGTTGGATCATTTAGCTCCCTTCAAAATGGTTGAGCTGAATGGTGCTAATCCATGCGTCATGCTCGTGAACGGGCGCCGTTAGTTGGGACTGGTCACCTCTTAGCGTCCTCGGCTTATTTGTAATTATTTTATTTAGAAATTGTTTTTGTTTCTCTTTCTACTATGGACGCGTTTTTTATTTTACATCGTCCTCATATTTGGTTATAATTTCAACATTATTTTTGTACTAATCTTTATGTATCAATTTAATTTAAAAGAGTGTCCATGGAGTTTCTTGCCCGTTCTTCTCCATAGGTACCTACTACGCTTTGGAATGGGCAACTAGCTTCATATTTCTAACTGACCGACTCCTTGACAATTCAAAAGTGCCTGTAAATGGTTTAATTGAAATAAATGCTTTGAGTTTGAGTTTAATGCAGACAATCTTTTCATACTAGCTCAAGATGGGAAAACTGTACCTAAATGTGGTTTACAAATACATTTTTTGACGTGTCTTCCCTATATTCTTCCTACTATACATATGTATATGCAACAAACCGCATGCATTTAAACGAGTGAGGTCCTAACTAAACAAAAAGTGTTTTTTTGTGGTGGTGTTTGACAAAACACCGTGTCATAAAGATATCTATAAGAAAAATGTGTTTAATGTGTGTTTTAATTTATGATAACTTACCACACAACTTTTTAGAATTCTAAAAAGTCGGTTTCATAGTATTATAAGGAATAAATGTATAGTAATTGTCTATAAGAATAATCGTAATATAATAAGAAGCCTTTATTACGCGAAAAATTTAGGAAGTAACCTTTTGGTAATGCAAAGATTGAAATAGAGGTAGGCAGTTTATCATGTCGAGGGAAGGTTCTAAAGGGTTACCGAGGCCCATGGCAACACAGGCAACGGAAGGAATACGGATGGGTTTTAATCAGTAAGAGCCTGCACACCCTCCCGCTCCGCCCAGAGCGGGAGAAGTTATTTGATAATTTCCCACCCAAAAAAAAGGCAGTTTATCTTATGTGAACATAAGAAAACTACTACAATTGTATCGACTGTTAGATTACAATATTTACTAAGTGGTGAAAGATAACACTAAATTCCACGCGGACGAAGTCGCGGGAAACAACTAGTCATAAATAAATAAGTACACAATACAGGACAGTAGATAAGAACTACATGTAAGGGATAAAAATAAATAAAATATAATTAACGATAGCAGGTAAAAATCTGTTATAATTTCAGAATATCAATCACCTAGTCGTTACTTCTCAGTGGCCTCGATATAGTGTTGCATTTGAACCCATAACTACCGTTGGGTGACCCTCATGGACGATTACTTTACGATCGCAAGGTCACTAATTACTATGAAATCTTTGCTCCCACTACTCCTACATTAGTTTATTACGACAACAATATCAACAATATCAAAGTAGCAAGTGAACTCGAGGCACTAACTTGTTTGTCTTCTAATCATGTTCCTGTAATTTTTACCATTGGTAGTGTTTTTTTTTGTGTGAGCGAAATTTTTTTTAATACAGATGCGGACTAGGCAAAGTATAGATCCTTTATAGATCAGCACAGAACTCTACACCCAGACGTTAAAACCATAATAAAAACTAAAAAATATGTGGCGTAGTCTTGCTCTTGAAGAAAAACATCATATGGACAAAAAGATTAATCATAATCATTATTAATTTGCGAATATGGGTACAAAAAAAAGGTCTTAAAAAAAAACAAACAATAGTGTCCATTAGCCATAACCTACCGTAAGGCATGCAAATTTACACACATTATATCATATGTTTATCCTGTAAATATTCAGTGACAGAGTAATACGCTTTTTTTAGTAACAGTGTTTTGATATGGTTTTTGAATATACTTATATCACTTATCTCCAGGAATGAGTTTGGTAAATGGTTATATATGCGTGGAGCCATACATAATATACTTTTATTTAACAACGCTGTTTTATTGAAAGGTAAACATATATTGAATTTGTATCTTTTGCTATGTAACTTATTAAAGAGGTTTGCATTTTTGTAACGAACATTATAACCTCTAATATACACACATCAACACGGTCTAGGGATATTTCATACTCAATTAAATAACTCGAAAAGTACTGGCCGCATTGTAATCTTTCATACACCGATTTGTTTGTAATTTATCTCAGACTAATTCCAAATTCAAATTTTTGAAAATTCTTTTGTTTCGGTGGCATAAAAATGTCTTGATGTGTAGGAGAGGGAATTTTCATTTGTGCGAAATTTAGAAAACAATACGAATTACGTTTAGTTACAGTTTTTTTTCATTTTTAAACGAAAGATAAAGTTAAAATTGAGGTATTGTAGCCATGCAACGCCAACATTTGACGAGGGCGGAGATGTTACGAGCTGTGGGAATGCTGGAAGCTGGGTCTGTTCAGCGTAATGTTGCTGAGGCCATAGGGACCCACCAAAATGTAATTTCAAGATTGTGGACACGCTATCGTGCCACAGGTGAAGTAGCGGAGAGGCACCGGGGGCCAAGTCGCATCACTACCCCCAGACAAGATCGATTTTTGCAAATTACTGCGCGAGCTCAACCAAATGCAACGGCGACTCAATTGGTCCAAAGGCTGCGAGTGGAACACCAAGTGCTTGTGAGTGACCAAACTGTAAGAAGGCGACTGCATGAAAGCAATCTACGCTCTCGTAGACCACTCCGGGTCCCACCTTTACGGAGAGGCAATCGTGGACGACGATTAGAATGGGTTCGGAACCACGTGGACTGGGGCCGTGAGCAATGGTCCAATGTGCTGTTCACGGATGAATCCAGGTTCGGCTTCCATCCAGATTCACGAAGGACGCGTTATTGGCGAGTTCCTGGACGATGGAGCCGTCTTCAGAACCCTCAGGAAGTTCACCCATACCAAGGAGGAACAATTATGGTTTGGGCAGGAATTCGTCTTGGAGGACGGACGGATCTCGTTTGGGTGCGGGGCAATATGACGGCAGAACGATACGTCCAACAGGTGCTGGGGCCCGTAATCTTGCCCCACAGAACACAAATGGGGCAAGATTTCCTGCTCATGCACGACAATGCCCGGGCACACACGGCGAGAACGGTAGCAGCTTGGTTACATACACACAATGTTAGGGCCTTAGACTGGCCTGCTCAATCGCCAGATCTAAATCCCATTGAGCATGCGTGGGATATGCTGCAAAGAAGAGCTCTGAAGGAAGTTCCTGAAAATCTGGCTACAGAAGATCAACTTTTTGCGCACCTCAGAAGGACATGGGACAATATTCCGCAGCAAGACATTGACAACCTTGTTCTGAGCATGCCGAATCGTTGCCGATGTGTTATGAACATCATGGGCGCTTTCTCAGACTACTAACTTCAAGTTTATAAACACAAATTTAATGATTTTTCTATTTTTTTCAGTTTTTACTCATAAATTAAAAGTTAATTCATATACGGTTTCCGTCTATGCTTATTTTTTTTTCCATTAAATCCTGAAATTTTAATCGAAGTACCTTAACCATTATTAAAAAATGGTAGAATATTAAATAACGTATCTTTTAAATATATACATGTCATATAAATAATTAACACATTGATAGTAATTCGCTTTTTTAAAAATATCCCTAGACCGTGTTGATGTGTGTATATAAACATGGTAACGTAAGAATATTAAATTTCAAAAATTATGGTCTGCAACTGTCTGTTACTTTTATACCAGTTATGGCTCGTATACTTTTCTTCTGAGCTTTAAATACCGCCTCTTTATTAGTAGAATTACCCCAAAAAACAACACAATACTTTAGAATAGGTGCAACATAGCCATTGTAGGCTGTAAGGACTGAAGAAGTACTAGTACTGACCGTTTGTTTAAGTTTAAACAATGCATAGGAAAAGGTATTTTATCTAACGCATAACGTATGTATATGTTCTTTAAAATTTAAATTATTATCTATCTTTATACCCAGAAATCTCGTAACGTCTACCTCCTGGATCTTATTATTTCGGTAATGTTAGCTATTTTACTTACTCTACTTCTGAATGTCATCAAATTTGTTTTGTCAAGATTTATGTGTAAATTGTTTGATGTCAACCAATTTATAATGCTATCCAAAGTCATATTTATCTCAGGTTCCATGTGTAATGTATTATCTCCTGTGAACAGTACTGTACTATCATCAGCAAATAGAATTGTGTTGTATTTTGTCACTTTTGGGAGGTCATTTATGTATATTATAAAAAGAGGCGGACCCAATACACTTCCTTGTGGAACGCCAGATGTAACCTATCTACATGAGGATGAATAATATATAACTTTTTCCGAATGTGTCCGTCCTTTTTCCAAAGGCATTGATTGCAATGAGGTATACGCTCCAGTGGTCCGTTATATATCCATAAGTTACCTCATTGGTCTTGCTGCTAAATATGGATCATCATCAGTCATTTTCAGCAGATGGGTTTATAAAACTAAGATAGATGGCAATGGATCTGTTACCCGCTATAAAGCAAGACTGGTAATTAAAGGTTATAAACAAGTCAAAGGCATTGATTACAATGAGGTATACGCTCCAGTGGACGGACCACTGGAGCGTATACCTATACATCCATAAGATACCTCATTGGTCTTGCTGCTAAATATGGACTTGAAATACACCGAATGGACGCATTGACAGCATTCTTACAGGGTGAAATCGATGAAGAAATTTACATGTCCTCGCTTGGCTATGAAGATGAAAATGAAGTATGTAGACTAAACAAGTCAATATACGGACTTAAAGAAGCAGACAATGGAACAAAACATTAAATACTGCATTATTAGAAATTGGAATGACTCATTCAAACATAGATCCATGCGTTTACTACCGAATTTTAAATGAAAATGATATGCTTTTTATAGCAGTATATGTAGATGATATACTTTATTTCTTTAATAATGAAGAAACCTCACAATTGATAAAAGGGAAATTAAAACAAAAAATCTATGTGAAGGATTTAGAAAAAGCCAAACAATGCATCGTTTTTAGAATTTCACAAGATGAAAATTTCATCAAAATCATACTTTACTAGATTTGGAATGAACAATTGTAAGCTGATGTGGACACCAACTGATGCTAATGTCAAACTGAAGAAAGGTGAAAGTCAACAATAAATTTTAAAGAACAGTCCATATTAAGAAATAATTGGTTGCTTATTGTATTTATCACACCCCACTCAACCAGACATTACTTATTTAGTAAATTCACTGAGTAGTGTAGCGTGTGTGGAAACATTAAAAAAAAAACACTCCTGACATTTTAAACGTATAATTTAGTAAAAAATATAAAAACAGATACTGAATCCTAAAAAATAACAAAACGATGAAATATATTATTATTAAATTAGGAAATTATTCATTAATTAGGTACGATAGTCACCCTACTAATAAACATTGGGTGGCTCTGAAACGAGTCTTGAGGTATCTGAAAGCCACAACGCATATGAAACTGGTTTATAAAAGGAATGTTGATGGAAAAATTTCAGGCTATTGCGATTCAGAGTGGGCAAATGATATTGAGGATAGAAAATCTTGCACAGGTTACATATTTTTGGTTCAGGGTGCAGCAATAAGCTGGAATTCTAAGAAACAGCAGACCATAGCTCTTCTACAACTGAAGCTCTAGAGCGTCGGCTATTCAGGAAGCTCTTTGGTTGAAACAGCTGGCAGACGAGTTTCAACTGGAACTTAAAAGTACAACTATAATCCTTTACTGCGATAATCAGAGTGTGATTATTCTTTCAGGAAATGCTATCTACCGCACACGCAGTAAACACAAAGACGTCCGCTACCACTTCGTACGAGAGAAGATTGCTGCCAAACATGTCATGGTTCAATGTTGCCACATTGAACCATGACATGTTTGGCAGCAATCTCAAAGACCCATATGGTCGCCGATATTTTGACATAAGGACTCCATCCACCAAAGCATGAAAATCTCACCTCATTAATGGGTTTCATTTAAAAGTGTCTGCGTCCAGGTTTCATGTGAAGCAGTGTCCTTTAAGGCTCTTTTTTTAATTACAAATGTCGAGTGGACATCGTACTTGTAGCTGTTGCCCCAAAACTCAATACTATATCTGAGCCTTGACTCAACCAAAGTAAAGTATACCATCTTTTTTTTTTGGGTGGGAAATCATCGAATAACTTCTCCCGCTCTGGGTGGAGCGGGAGGGTGTGTCAGACTCTTACTGACTAAAACCCACCCGTATTCCTTGCATTGCTTGTGTTGCCAGGGGCTTCGGTAACCCTTTAGTACCTTCCCGCGACCCCGGCAGGCATCGGCCCTAGTAGACCCCTACACTTGTGCTGACGACATCTCTTTGAGGCGCACGTGGAATACAACGCGCCGTCGACCCGGGCCTGGTCCTTACCAGACGGTGAGCTACCTATTGCTCACCGTCCGCAAGCCCACGCCTACGGTGGCCGGAAATCCGCTTGGGATTCCTGACGCCTAGGGCGTCTCCTGCGGCGGCTAGGGGCGAGAGGGCGCGATATTTGCCTTTCTCTCAACCGTCCCGCCTCCTCCTTTGCGAGCATTACTGCTTCGCAGAAGGAGGTGACGGCTGCCCATGCCCTCCCACTCCGTACCATGGCCTGAACCAGGGCCGGACGCGAGAGGTCTCTGCCGCCGATCGCCTCCACGAGGACACTGCGGTGCTCTGCCCAAGCCGGGCAGAACTCCACCGTATGCTCCACCGTGTCCTCCGGGCGATCCACACAGTGGTGACACCCGGGCGTTTCCTCCCGCCTTATCCGACATAGGAATCTCCCGAAGCTGCCGTGTCCGGTGAGGACCTGCGTCAGGTGGAAGCTGAGGACGCCGTAGCGCCTCTCTAGCCACTCCACAACAACCGTACTCTCCATGTCGCCATGAGAAGTATACCATCCTAAGTTGGGCCAAAGTGAGTTCAGACACAGACAATATCTCAGCCTTCCAGTTTAATAACGCGTCAATATCTACTACTTCGACATTGTTACCACAATATATTTCGTACCGTTGACTTGAATAATAAACATTTCGTTTTATTTACATTAAGTTTTTAATTATTTGTACCAAACCAGCTTTCAAAAGCTTTCAAGGCAGTATTAATCTTAGATTCTAAATTAATGATATTATCTGCAGAACCTATTGCATTAGTGTCATCAGCAAAAATAATTAGTGTTGTGTCAATTAGTCGTTTTTTTATAAACTCAATCAAGTCATTGAGGAATATAATGAAGAAAATTGGGACCAGAACGGAGCCCTGATGGACAACCTCGTAATACAGTGACTAGGTCAGATTTATAATATTTGTCTTCTCCATCCACAACCGACTTAATCTCTATGTACTGACGTCTATTATGCAAATAAGAGCTGAATAGCTTCAACACATTCTCCCTTATGCCATAATGTTCCAACTTGGCCAGAAGAATTTCATGGACTTCTGTATCGAAAGCAGAATTAAGGTCCAGAAAAATATCTGCCACTTTATACTTGTCATTTAAATTACAGACAACTTACAACTAAAAACACCACCTATGCTATTGAGACGCTAATAGTGATGATTGATTTTCCGGTATCTGAATTGCTGACTATTTAATATACTGTGAGTATGTAAGTGCCTCATACGCCTATTCTGCATTATTTTTTCGAAGATCTTTTATAATACAAACAATATGGAAATCGGTCGGTAGTTAGCAGGATCTGTTTTTGAACCTTTCTTAAAAATTGGAAGCACACGAGCGATTTTAAACTGATCAGGGAATAGACCTGCATACATGCACTCATTATAAAACGATGCTAAAGGAGTTGCCAATAGGTCAATATTATCTTTAATAATAGTCAGGGGTATTTCGTCATAACCAGCAGTGGATTTATTTGGCATATTTTTATCATTTTAAAATTGTCCCATTAGAGTAGAATAACACCCATTAATATTTTTTTTTCCACTTCATAGTTTGACATTTTGAATTAAAATTTTTCTTCTAACCGCCTACCGGTTTTGAATAGCAACGCTTCATCGATCAGCTGTCTGCTCTGTGCTGTTATACAGGCGCATTTTAAGAGTTTATTTCAGTGCTTGTAGCATTTATTCTTAAATCTGTCTTTTTCTTACCTCCTTTAGCGCTTACAGCTACCTTCCTATTTAACCATGGCTGAGGAAATGAAAATTAAAGAGCTTACAAAAAAGTGTGCCTCAGTAAAATCGTAGCTTACTCAATTTACAACTATTTTAACTGCCACCAAGTCTTGCGAACAACTCAGTGAGGAACAACTTATCGAGATAAAGATAAGAATTGGGAAAATGGTTACCTTATAAATATGCCACCTATGATCGGTTTCAGTGTAAATTGGAGTACCCGTCAGCCAAGCTTGACGAGTAATTTTCTGAACGTGAGCAATTCGAGAGTAACTACTATAGGCAGTTAGCATCTGGTCGCGCGCTTCTGTCACAGCATCGTGCTCAACTGGCGTCTAAGGTAAGCTCCAATGAGCAACTTTCAGGGGTTACTAGACATAATAATGTTCCTGAAATAAATTTACCTCACTTTGGCGGCGGTTATAAGGAGTGGTTGAAATTTAAAGATATTTCGTTGATTCATGAAGAACAAGTTTCACTAACTTCGTTCGTCACTTAATGGCAGCGCAGCACTAGTTATTAAAAGTTATATTTCAGAGGGGACAACTACGACAATGCATGGCAATTTTTGTGTGAGATGTACGATAACAAGCAGTTATTAATAAATAATCACATTCAAGCTTTATTTAATGTGGAATCACTACAAAATGAGAGTAGTCAGGGTTTACGCCAGATTGTTGATGTTACCAGCAAGAACCTGCGGTCACTGGCAACGCTAGGGCTGTTCGTACAGCATTGGGGTGAAATGGGTATACATTTAATGGAATCAAAGTTGGACCCGGTTACTAGCAGACAATGGGATCAATATAAGAACACTCTGACTGAGTATCCATCCTTGACATGTTCATTAAATTTATTTCTAAACACTGCAATCTTTTAGAAACGCTTGAGGTGGCTAAGAGTTTAAAATCGAAGCCAGAGTAATCACACAGTAAGCAAAAAGCTTCTCTGTATTAACGAGTAAGGGTAAATTTAATATTTCATGTCCCCTGTGTACAAAACGCACTAGGTAGGTACATATTTACTTTCCACAGCATTGGTAAGAGTCACGAACCATTCCGAGACGCCGCACAGCGCCAGAGTCTTACTTGACAATGGAAGCACGGCGATAGCGACAGTTTTGTTACAAAGGACCTTTGTGGTAAGCTACATTTACCTATTCGTAGTGTAAGCTAATACGTTGCAGGCGTAAATAGTCAAGTGTCTACCGTTACATAATCTTGTGCTATACATTTACAGTCGTGTGATAAGTCTTATAGCAATGACATTGATTGTTTTGTCTTGCCCAATATAACCACTCATATACCTCATATATACATACATACATACATACATACATACATACATAGACTTAACTGACTTACAGCTACCAGCAGGTATAAGTCTGACTGATCAATCTTTCAATGTCCCTGCGTCCATCATTCATTTATTTCATAAACAATGTTTACATTGTGTCGAAATTTCATTAAAAACTAACACAACATGGATTTTAATGTTTACAATTTAAAAATAAAATAATACAATTATAATTCGGTACATTAGCAAAAGAAAAACAAGAAGTGATTGAAAAGTAAATCCAAAAAAATCATTTCAATAGTAATAAATCAAATTACCAAAAAAAAAAAATATTAATCATGTCAATAAAAAATAAATAATGTAAAAAAATAAAAAATACATGAATTTTGACAATAGAAAAACTTAAAATTCTACGACAATAGAAAAATAAAGAAAAAAAAATCACACAAATAAAAAAAAAAAAAAAAAATATGTCGGTAAAAAATAAACATGTCGATTAAAAAATAAAAAAATAGCATGTCAAAAACAAATAGATAGTTTAGACATTCACATCACTGAGAAACTCATCAAGTGTATAGTAGCATTTTTCTTTCAAAAATGACTTTAGCTGGTGCTTAAACTGATTTATATTGTAAATTGACTTTAATTTAATTTAATTAATCGAAATTCTTGTTGGAGTCGACAGCTTTTGGAGCGTGATTGGTCGCAACCATATACAGTTAGGTAAACATATGCCAAAGTCCTTCGAGATTAAGCTCGGATGGCTCATATCAGGTGCCATACCTCAACCTAACATAACCAACTCATCAGTGTGTATGTTCGCGTATGACAAGCACATCAAACACGTACAAGCACCCAAAGATCTCTCAAGATTCTGAGAACTAGACTCTATCCCACCTAAGTTCAACTTCACGTCCGAAGTGCGAGCATGTGAACAGAACTACATTAACACTACTAGGCATAAGGCTGATGGCCTTTTCATAATCACCATCCCCTAAAAAGGAATCCCCTGAAGCATTGGGTAATTCCTTTGAGATGGCTAAACGTCGCTTTGTCTCGTTAGAACGTAGACTTGATACAGACCCAATACTTAAGCATCGCTACGTAGAGTTGTTGCAGCAGTATGAAGCATTAGGTCATATGAGCGAAGTTTCTCAGCCTTCTTTGTCTCATGCATATTTCCTTCCACATCACGGTGTTTTCAGAGAGTCCAGTACAATGACCAAGCTTCGAGTGTTCATCGACGTATTAGCCGTCACAACTTTTGGTAAGTCGTAACGACATTCAAGGCATAGGACCCAGGATGTCTTAATTGATAGTTCAGGATGACTTAATATTCATATTGTTAAGGTTTCATCAGCATAGATACGTCATATCATCGGATATCGAAAAGTTCTTTGGACAAATCTTAGTTGACGAATCGCAACATATATTGTGGCGCCCTGATCTCCATCATTACCTCTTAAAACTTATACATTAAATACAATTACGTACGTAACAGCATCCGCTCCAAGATTTGCGTTGTTTTTTTCAGTTTAAGTGCTGATTCTACGTGATGTTTGTCTCAGTTGGCAAAGGAGGCAACGCACACACGTACACAACAATATATACAGCACGATTTCTGTCAGGAAATGACTCTATATAGAGAGCACTACAGCGCTGTGTAGAGATGTCAACAGCATACTTAAGATTGCACAACTCCATCTTCGGAAGTGGCAGTCTAACAATACAAAAATACTCCAGGCAGTCACTACAAACACACTTGATTTATCCACGCATACCACATCCACCACAAAACATACAGATACAGTCAGCTTGAGTATTGATGAACCAAGTAAAACCCTCGGTCTTGGCATTGTCATGCTGACTGTCTTACATTCTCCATTAATATACCTAAACATACAGATACTACAATCACAAAACGACACATACTTTCCACAATAGCGCAAGTATTCGATCCGCTGGGTCTGGTCACTCCGTGTATTATCGAGGTCAAGATAATATTGCAGAGATTATGAATAGAGACATATGGATGGGACGACGAGGTTAATGTGGACATTAAAAAGTTATGGCAGAAGTTCACACAGACTTTACCACAGCTTAATGTACTCAGCATACCACGCTGGGTGGCATGTGATAGCCCTTTATCCGTGGAAGTACATGTTTTTACATATGCGTTAGAAAAGGCATACGGAGCTTACATATACATTCGTTCGGTAGCTGATAGCGGCACCGTCCATACACATCTGCTCAAGTCCAAAAGTCAGGTTGTACCGATCAAGTCGACCACAATCCCAAGGCTAGAGCTTTATGGTGCCTTATTAGGGACCAGGTTGTGTGAAAAAGTACTGCAATCTTTAACACTTAAACCTGACAAATGCATAGTTTGGTGCAATTCAATGATTGTCTTAGATTGGCTGTCTGCTACACCAGACACGCTTAAGCCGTTTGTTAGGAATTGAGTTTCGGAGATACGCGAAGACTTTGGTGCGTACACCTGGCGTTATGTGCCGTCCAACGACAACCCTGCAGATCTTGTCTCCCGTGATCTGAGTGCTGACCTCATAGGTCAATCTTCCATGTGGTGGTTGGGTCCTTCATTCTTACTTACAGACCCAGCTCTTTGGCCTTCAATGCCAAACACAGATGTTAACACAATACTACCTCAACTTTTAAAATCACATTAATATAAACTAACTTTAATAATAAATCATTACCTATCACTAATCCTAATATACACAATAATTCATTTTCATTTTAATTAATAATTATTCATCTAATTATTTACATTTACAACGTCTATTAGCATACGTATTTAGATTCATTAATCGTTCTAAAGGGGTACATAGTCATAGTCTTACTCTTACTAATTCAGAGTTGTCCAGGGAAATGTTTCCTGAAGAGTACCTGTAACGAAATAGCTGCCATATTAAAACAAGATTTTTCTTCAGAAATGGCAGGTACAGGTATTAATTTTAACTTTATTCCGGCATACACCCCATATTTCAGTGGGTTATGGGAGTCTGCCGTAGAATCCATAAAACATCATGCACCTAAGTCGTATATTAGGCTTCGCACATCTCACTTAAGAAGAGACGTCTACGGGTCTGATTCAGGTTGAGGCAATACTAAACTCTCGTCCTCTTACGAGGAGTAATTTCCACTGATACATCAGACCTATACCCTTTAACTCCTGTCCTTTGACTTATTGGGAGATCTCTCACATCCCTGCCACATCCGCAAGTCATCAACCAGAAAAGTCCTCGCGCACGAATGGGAGTGGCGCCAGGCGAAACGCCGGGGCGTAACTCCGCGGCTGCGAGAAATCGCGGCTTAGCGACGGAGCTCCGGCGGGATCTCATGGTGACATGGAGAGTACGGTTGTCGCAACCCAGTGCCGGGCACGCCACGATTGCGGCGATAAGTCCCCTCTTTGAGGAGTGGCTAGAGAGGCGCCACGGCGTCCTCACCTTCCGCCTGACGCAGGTCCTCACCGGACACGGCAGCTTCGGGAGGTTTCTGTGTCGGATAAGGCAGGAGGAAACGCCCGGGTGTCACAACTGTGTGGATCGCCCGGGGGACACGGTGGACCATACGGTGGAGGTCTGCCCGGCGGTCAAAGGGTTAAAAGTCAATAAAATCATATACCTGCGCCATATGCAACGCTTGCCGCGGTTAGTCCGTAGATGTGTGATTGTGTGACCATCTTTAGATACCAAGAACCCTCTGTGTCTCAGAAAGCACGTTAAGCCGTTGGTCCCGGCTATTATTTGTAGATCTTTGACAGTTGCTACGGGTCGTCAGAAGCACGAAAATCTGACAACCAGTCTTACCAAGGGGTATCGTGTTACCCAGTAACTGGGTTGTGGAGGTCAGATAGGCAGTCGCTCCATGTAAAATACTGGTATTCAGCTGCATCCGGTTATACTGGAAGCCGACCCCAACATTGTTGGGAAAAAGACTAGGCGGATGATGATGAGGTCGGCAGGTCGTGGAGCTCCTGGGGGGTAACCATCACCTCTTATAGCAGTATTATTTCAATATTACTTATCGTGAGAAAGAGATGGAGCTATAAGTCCTGTATAGCTTCATCACTTTCCCACTGTGAAGTAATATTATAATGATACTGCTATAAGAGGTGATGGTTACCCCCCTTTTTTTTTGTGTGGGAAATCATCAAATAACTTCTCCCGCTCTGGGCGGAGCGGGAGGGTGTGTCAGACTCTTACTGACTAAAACCCACCCGTATTCCTTCCTGTTGCCTGTGTTGCGGGGGCCTTGGTGACCCATAAGTACCTTCCCGCGACCCCGGCAGGCATCGGCCCTAGTGGACCCCTACCTATGTGCTGACGACATCTGTTTGAGGCGTGCGTGGAATACAACGCGCCGTCGACCCGGGCCTGCTGGTCCTTATCGGACGGTGAGCTACCCAGTGCTCACCGTCCGTAAGCCCGATGGTTACCCCCCTGCGCTCACTCTCCGAAGTACAGTCAATCTTCAAACGATTACTTATAGTTTTTGTTTAGTTTCAAATAAGTTACGCATGGTTCAGGTTGTTTAATTAAATAGGTACGTAACTGTTGGCGAACAAGTTTGTGATAAGAACAGTTACATCTACATAGTGTAGAATTATTCATTCTATTTTTTATTTGTATTGGTCTTTCGGTTCATTGAAACCACACTACATTAGCCATAATGTAGTGTGGTTATACAAGAATTAATTATTATTTTATGTTCGGGTGCCCAAATTCTTGTTATTTACTAGAAAGATATTTTTTTCGTGATTTGTGGGTGATGCACGCGCTGTACGTGCAATTAGTCGTATTCATATAGTTTCATGAGTAAATCTAGACTGACATCAAAAGTATCTGGATATTAACTTGTATGAAAAACTTCATTACTTCACGTAAATACTCCTAATAGTTGGGAAAAGGCTAGGCAGATGGTGATGACCGGACAATAGTGTAATTTTTATATATCTGAGAAAGATTTTTTGTATTGAATCGGATCAGCTAATCTATTCCGTAAAAATCTCACCGACGAGCAATCTCTGACTGTATTTAATTATTTTAAATTCTCAATCATTCTTCTAATAACTCCGATATTCTATCCATATGATATTTTAACGTTCCCGGAAGGTCGAAGCGATGGAGCGACCGTTGCGTGTTCCATGTACCTCTACGAATTTACAGGCAAAATTAATTTATAGAGCGTGCAAGTAGCAACTTTAATAGCATGTGTAAACGGTATGATCTTAATCCTTTTATATCAGGTGTGTCCTCGGCTAGAAAGTGCCTGAAACACTTACGGCATTTGGCATTTGAGGCCTAAATGCATTAATATAAAAAATATATTTTTAACCGACTTTAATTACTATAAATGTAAGTACAGCAGAAATAATGCAACTATGGTGACGTACATAACATAGTGTACATCACCATATTTACGTCAACGGTCGTCATTAATCGACGTTTTTAAACAAAGACGTTCAGAATCAGAACCAGAATCAGAATGCTTTATTTGTACATATAGGTCAAATTACAACAGAGTGTGAGGCGTACAAATATATTTAATTAACATTGTCAATTTTTTATTTTTAACACACATTTTACTTTTAAAAGTATCAATTTTTTATCATAAAGTGGTAGAATTACGTAACATCGGTAGTAAAGTCAGTAGGTATTAATAGACACATGCACATCAATAGGTACAAATTTAAAATACAATCAATTTCAATAAATGTCAAATAGATTAAGTTACATGAATTCAAGATCGACAAACTAGGTGAGGTATAATGAATAATTTTCTGAGGCAGTAATTATAGAATTGTCGTCCAAATATTCCTTTAGTGAGTAATAAATAGCATTTATTTATCAAAATTCTTAGTAGTGCTTTTTAGAAATTGTTCAGATTTTATGCTTTTATTTTTTCAGGTAATTTGTTAAATATTTTGGCCATACAGAAGGTACTTTTATTCAGTAGTGCAGTTTTGCCATAAGTTACTTCGTTGCTTCGGACGTTGTTTATTCTCCTCTTTAACACTCATTACCGAAGTATACTTGACCCAACTTAAAAAAAAAACGGTTTTTTTTTGTAAAAACCTACATGATAAATATTTTGCTGAATGATCTTTCTAAGATACCTTTGAGTGGAAGTACAAGCGAAACGAGCTCGAAAGTTTTAGCACCTCATAGGTTAGGTTAACAGGACCTCGTCACCTCGTCACCTCGTCACCAGCCTCGTCACCATTGAAGTGGTCCGGCCGGTACTCGAGCGCTGGCTCGGGAGGAGGCACAGCTACCTGTCTTTTCCGGTGACGGAGGTGATCTCGGGGCATGGTTGCTTCGGGAAGTACCTGTGTGGCATAAACAGGGAGCCGGACGCCCGGTGTCACCACTGCGTCGACTGCCGGGAGGACAAGGCGCGGCATACGCTGTGGTATTTTGCTACACAAAGCCACATCTTTATCTTAGATATATTTATAAACTTTATCTTTGTTATAATCTCTATACTGTTTTCCTTACTTCAAACATGAAATCATATTGTCTCTAACTTTCTTACATTTATGTTTGAACACCACAGCTGAAAAGCAAAACCACAATGAACTGTTTCCAACACTGAAAACTGTATTTTATATTATTAATTTTCTTTTGTTGTAAAATCTTCGAATATTTTTATCCATTGACTTTCCACTTTCATCATAAAATGTCATGTAAGATTTTCTTTCTCTGTGCATAGCGGCCATGATAAAGCTAGTAACAGACTTAAATTAAGCTATGTACTCATGTAAACCGTTTTTATTGATCCTGGCAGGCATTCAAACTAATAATTTGTGCCCTCTCACTTACGCCTTTGGCAGATCCCTAAGGCCGAAGGCGTTATAGTCGCGCGGCTTGGGACGCCATAGCTGGCCACTCCTGTGTGTCATAGGAGGTTCGGACACACGTCTCGTGGAGCGTGAGGTGCTGTAGGGCGCCTCCGCTGTCAGCCGTATCGGGGAGATTCTGACAACGCCACCCTCTTACTAGTCCACTCCAGGAGGGAGAGCCCTTCCATTACTAGGGCATTCTATCAACGTGGCGTTGGACACTAGCACCAAATACACACAATAATACCACTAAATTAGGTACCATAAAACAAAACCTCTTGTTTAACAAGGGACGTTTTACTCCTTGGGACAGAGTTGCCGACTGACTGCGGCGGCGACATCAACTACGGCGTGTGAAACAGCAGCCTCATCTTCGTGCTCCGCCTCGTCTGTCAGCCCTGTCCCACTGCTACCTGCCGATCCAGTCCCTCAACTACCTGCCGACCCTTTCCAGCTGCTGCTAGCCGATCCTGCATCCTGCCGTCCATGAGTCCCGTGCACTCGGACTGGAAGCCTGGAACTCTCTATTTTAATACCTAATCTAATCTTTTAATATTTAGTAATACTAGTACTTAATTTTTTTTTAACGTGACTTACGACTGGCCCTCCGGCCAATCGTAACATTACAACGCTGGAAGAGTGTGCCGCCTGGGAGGAGCCGCGCCGAGCCCTCGTCTCAGGAGTAGGCAGTGACAATTCCCTGCCAGCCGTGGTCGACTCCATGGTCGGCAGCGAGGAGTACTGGGACGCGGTGGTATCCTTCTGCGAAACAGTCATGTCGCAGAAGGAGGCTGCGGAAAGGGAGCGGGAGATCTCTTCCACTCACCCTGCATGCAGCAGGCGTACCGGGCGTCGGCGGAGGGCGGACAACCCCTTCTTCCAGCCCCCCTAAATGGGTCCAGTGGCGACGGACTCGGGGACATCTGTCGCCCCCCACATAGCAGGACCCGAGGTGGCGGCGCGTAGTGTTTCACGCCCGCCCCTATTGGACGTCGCGGGGCAGTAAAACACCTCATTCCCCCCGCGAGCTTGCGCAATAGATAGATTGCGGAAGTCACACTAGATCCCATGATCCCCGGTGCAAATGTGGGAGGGGAACACCGGGGTGGTTTTTAGTCAGTAAGAGCCTGACAGACCCCTCCGCCCGCCACAGGGCGGAGGACATCCATGAGGATTTTCCAATCCGGAACAAAAATATAAAAAAGGTTAGGACTATTCATACAGTAATAGGAGTTACTTAGTCTACATAAGCAAGAAGGTTAAAGACTTAAGAGTAATTAAGACTTTTAATTGGCTGTCAGACTCACATACTATTTTTTATTCTGCATGTTTTAGCTGTAAGTCATCCATAGTTAATAAATAAATAAATAAAACTTAAATGAAGTGAGCTGTTATTCCACCTGATGCTGGAGATTGATACAATCGGCATCTCACTTCAAGCTCACTTTAACTAACTTTGCACGATTATCACAGAGTAGATCGCCAGTAGGTACTTCCAGAGGTTATTTATTACAAACAAACAACCAATTTGACCAATTTATTATATTAGTTTAGATTTTAGAGTAAGGACAACCGACAAAGGATTGTATTTCATCTTGTTGCCCAGTTGGAACATTGTGTTTTAACGCGGCGGATGTCGCTGGCAATCATTGTGGAGCCAACCCAGACTATATGCAGAGAGTCAACTGCAAACAAAATTTTAATAATTTGAGAAGGAAGAAAATACGTTGGAAAGTGGAAGTTTTTTTATAACTAGCCCTGTGCCCGAGAGTTCCCGTTGGCAAAAATGACCAAATTCCATACAAAAACTTACATCCCCTATTTTACACTTTAAGGGGGAGAATTTTTTTTTTGAGGGGCTAGGGAGGCTTCACGGCGTCCTCACCTTCCGCCTGACTCAGGTCCTCACCGGACACGGCAGCTTCGGGAGGTTCCTGTGTCGGATAATGCGGGAGGAAACGCCCGGGTGTCACCACTGTGTGGATCGCCCGGAGGACACGGTGGAGCATACGGTGGAGGTCTGCCCGGCTTGAGCAGAGCACCATCGTGTCCTCGTGGAGGTGATCGGCGGCAGAGTTCTCTCGTGTCCGGCCCTGGTTCAGGCCATGGTATGGAGCGCGAGGGCATGGGCAGCCGTCGCCTCCTTCTGCGAAACAGTAATGCTCGTGAAGGAGGAGGCGGGACGGTTGAGGGAAAGGCAAATTTCGTGCCCCCTAGCCGCCGCAGGAGATGCCCTGGGCGTCGGGATTCCGGGGTAGATTTCCGGCCACCGTAGGAGCGGGCTTGCGGACGGTGAGCAATGGGTAGGTCACCGTCCGGTAAGGACCAGGCCCGCGTTAACGGCGCGTTGTGTACCACGCGCGCTTCAAAGAGATGTCGTCAGCACAAGTGTAGGGGTCCACTAGGGCCGATGCCTGCCGGGGTCGCGGTAAAGTTCGAAAGGGTTACCGAGGCCCCTGGCAACACAGGTAACGGAAGGAACACGGGTGGGTTTTAGTCAATAAGAGTCTGACACCCTCCCGCTCCGCCCAGAGCGGGAGAAGTTATTTGATAATTTCCCACCCAAAAAATAAGTCGGTGAATTTTCAAAAATCCTTCCTTAATTGGTCAAGGACAGCTAATGAGACACAATTGATTTTCTATTGTTTGACTCCGAATCGATGTCGCGCGGGGCTTAAGGCGCTGATAAGACCCAATTGACCAAAATAGGCTTCTCATAAGAAAAATATTTGCCAAATCTGTATAGTTTGTGGTAGTGGAAAAAATATATCTTAATTTTGAACATACGTATTTCCCAGAACTTGGTTGTTACCAAAACACATTTTGAATAAAAATCTCGATACAAACTAACGATAAACTAACCTCTTACCTTGAGTTTAAATCCAATATATCTGTATTAAATATCAACATACATTACATATTTAATTAATATCAAGAACGTCTTATTTGAATGCAGAACTTGGTTGTTTTTTATTTTCGATTACTAGACTCAATTTTGAGGAAATAGATAATTGCTTCATATTTTGCAATCAATTACAAGCGTTGTGTCATCGCGCTTTCTTTTCTATGCAATCTGACAGTGACCGCGGTTTAGGTGGGGTCAGCGTCTTAACAGGATTATCCCTCCATAGAACGTAAACCTTCTCGACGTCTACGTTAAGTTTAACAGAAGATTTATTAATGACTATCTTAATAGTCATTAATAAATCTTCTAACTATAACTACTCTTAAATAGTTTGGTGAAATCGGGTCTTAATATTCTACTGAATAAAGTCTTAAGTTCATTCGCTGACAGATAACGCACATATGCTTTCTGGGTACTAAAGCGTGAATTTTCACAAGTGATCTATATAACGAAAATGAGCATTAAACGTCAAGCATTATCGGTTACCTACTTTGCATTTTTGTGTTTTAAAATGTCGAAAAAAGTCGCGGACAATTTCTGCGCTAGTGTAGAATAAACTTTAATAGGACTCATTATAAAACAAAAAAAAAAACGGCTGCAGTGACGATTGTTTGATTGTGCTCACGGAAGAGTTCATTGCAATATCATCATATTCGTGATCAAAAATAAAATTATACGCCGCTTCCATTTTATTTGACCAAGTAACAACCAACTGACAGCCAAATACAAGCATTAATAGACCTTCGGAGCAGTAATTAAGTTTAACCATTCGTTAGTACTTGGTGAAACACTCCCCAAACATACACACTCAACAAATAGATAACGGCCCGTTAGGCGTAAACTGGCCGTTATATATTTAATTGGACGTTAAAACTAACCAACAGAGTATGGTGAAACTAGCTCTTGCCCTCGTTAACCCCTGGAACAGGCAATAGTAGATTGTGTCATAAGGGACCAAAATAATGCATTGAGGGCGAAAGCGATTGTTTGAATCCTAAGCGTAGCGAGGGATTCAAAGTACGTCGCTCGAGGTTAAATAATTTTGGTACCGTGTGACACACTCTGCTTTTCATCCCCCTCTATGAGAAAAATAAATAAGTGATGCTTTTAGTAGTGACGAATATTTATATTTACATAACCAAATTACAAATTTATATTAATATCAAATTAAAATAGTCTGTAATATTTTGACAAAAAGTAATGAAAAAACGAATAAAGAAGTTCCCGTGTATTTTTTTTTTATTTTGTTTAACCAATGCCTCGTCACCAGGCGCGCTTTTTATTACTGGCCAGAACTTTATCGAAGTGAATTGCGTTCAAAATTCTTAATTAAATAGTGTTCCAAATTCAAAAGTAATTTTGTCACTGTTATTAAGTGCGCCGGAATGACCCGTTTTGCTCGCACTTATTGAGGAACCATTCGCCTCTTTTCGAATAGATGGGATGAAATATAAATTTCATGCTGATGCTTTATTTACTAAGTACATACATGACAAGTTTAAAAGGAGTGCGGAAATTTTTGGAGGTAATCAGGTGCATAAAACTGAACAACTTTCCCCAAGGAACACAGAGCGAAATCTAAAAAATTAAATTCGACTTCTTCTACAATACAAACATAAGTCACGTGACCAGTCACTTTGTATGAAAAGTCGATTTTCAATTTATTTTAAGATTTCAACCTATGTATGTTCCTTGGGGAAAGTTAATATATTATATCAATATTAATCATCATCATCATCTGCCTAGCCAACAGGGGTCGGCTTCCAGTCTACCCGGATGCAACTGAATACCAGTATTTTACATGGAGCGACTGCTTATCTGACCTCCACAACCTAGTTACTGGGTAACACGATACCCCTTGGTTAGACTAGTTGTCAGACTTTCGGGCTTTTGACGACCCGGAACATCTGTTAAAGATCTACAATGACAGCCGGGACCAACGGCTTAACATGCTTTCCAAGGCACGGAGGGGTCTTGGTATGTAAAGATGGTCACCACTCCACGGACCAACCGCGGCAAGGGTAGCTTAACCTGATCGTTCGACCCGTGCGGCTGTTGTTACTTAGCCATAAGCACCTCGAATCCTCCCTCAATGTACTATGTATAACCTTAAAAAAATATTAAAATAGTCTGTCTGCGTAGATACTTTTAATACTTATGATTTGATGATTCTTACATATAGAATTCCTCTAAGATGGCGTATGTGTAGGTAAGTATAACACCACCAAATGTAGCCTGTCGGGTCGCTAGTAGATAAATAAATTAAACCAATAAAACGGTCACAATTAAAAAAAAACCGGACAAGTACGAATGCGAGTTAATCTCGCGTGGTGAGGGTTCCGAACAATGAATATGATATCCTGGTTTTTATTTCAAGATAATTTATCCCAAGAACAAACATAACATTGTAGTTGAAAAACATGTTCTCCCATACATCACTGTCAATTCTCCACCTGCAAATGTAAGATGGTTAACCTACTCAGCTGTGATAGTTTTCCTTTTAATTTCATTATATGTATATACTACTGCCATGAATTTTTCTTAAGCAAAAAAAATTGCCAAATCTGTATAGTTTGTGGTCGGAAAAAAATATATGTTAATTTTGAACATATTTCCCAGAACTTGGTAGTTATCAAAACACGTTTTGAAAAAAAATCTCGGTACAAACTAACGTTAAACTAACCTCTTACCTTGAGTTCTAATCCAAAATGGCTGTATTCAATATCAACATACGTTACGTATTTAATTAATAACAAGAACGTCTTATTTGAATGCAGGACTTGGTGGTTTTTTATTTTCGATTACTCAACTCAATTTTGAGTAAATAGATAATTACTTCATATTTTGCAATAAATTACAAGCGTTGTGTCATCGCGCTTCTCTTTCTTTTCTATGGAATTTGACAGTGACCGCGGTTTAGGTGTTGTCAGCGTCTTAATCATACAATTCTAAACATTTACACTCTATCTTTTTCCCGCCATTAGAAAGAGAGAGAGACAAAGACCAGCCCTTTCGAAGTTCAGACAGTGACCGCGGTTTAGGTGTTGTCAGTTTCTTATTATTACGCAAACGGTTCGCTGAATCCTATTTTACGTGTACCCAAAAAACGTTTATTAAGATTTTATTTTACCACTTTGTCAGCATAATTAACATGTATACCCATGCCAAATTACAGCTTTCTAGTACTAAGATTCTCTGAGCTCAGCTGGAGACAGACAGACGGACTCGGCGAAACTAGGGTTCCTTGTACTACCAATTATTTTTAAAAGAGTAACCGTGGAGTTTCTTGCCGGCTCTTCTCCATAGGAAACGACCAATTGGAACCGTGCACCTAGCTTCTGACGTTTCATAAGTGGCCATGTAGGTTTATGTGAAATAAAAATATTTTGATTTTTGACTACAGAACCCTAAAACGCTGTTATTTTGACATTACAAACATACTTTACATTTTATTTTTTTGTTTAAATAAAACCTGTATCTAATCTAACATTTTTCGTGTTGACCTTCTGTTTACAGTTTTTTTGGTTCGTAATCTTTTATAACACATCCCATTGAATCCAACGAAGCATCAGTTACATATCGTAAGCGTTCGCGGAACGCTCGTAAAATTCGTCTGGGATTACCTTTAAAAACGATAGAAAATGGAAAAATTAATTGTGTTTCTGTCTCTTGCTGCAGCTGTTTGCTGTAAGTATTTTGTGAAATAAATATTTTTGGAGTGAAACCTTTTTTAGCCGTGTTGCGCGATTTTTGGTAGGTGCAAAACTTGTGTGTTCGCCTCACCGACATGTTAACTGCGTCACCGACATGCTAATGTAACGTGTTGTAACAGACTGGCGAGGCGCAGCGGCCTGTGTACATATATACGCATATAAATATAATATGAGGGAAATGTCGTGAGGAAAGTCTAGACTATGAATGTCGATGGCTATAAGAGTAGGGGAAGACCAAAGAAATGATGGATGGACTGTGTGAAAAATGATATGGCTAGAAAGGGGGTGACTACCGAGATGACAACTAATAGAGAAGTATGGAAGAAAGCGACATGTTGCGCCGACTGCAAATAAATTGGGATAAGGGCAGGAGAATGATGTTATTCCAAAGTGTTAAATTTTCACTTCTGTCAGCAGTCCCATGTTTATTTATTAATTCATCCCCAGGCATGGAGGGGCTTGTGGCTAAGTAACAACAGCCGCACGGGTCGATCGATAAGGTTAAGATACGCTTGCTGCGGTTGGTCCGTGGATGGGTGACCATCTTTACATAGCAAGACCTCTCCGTCCCTCGGAAAAGCACGTTAAGCCGTTGGTCCCGGCTGTCATTTGTAGATCTTTGACAGTCGTTACGGGTTGTCAGAAGCCCGAAAGTCTGACAATCAGTCTTACCAAGGGGTATCGTGCGTGTTACATGGTATTCAGCTGCATCCGGTTAGACTGGTTGGGAAAAGGCAGGCAGATGATGATGATGTATGGAGTACTTAATCATTTCGTAATTTAAGTCCTGTCCAAAAACTGGACGTTCGCAAAAAACATTGACCTTTTTATTACCTACTTTAATTGTTCAGTACTCATTGAACTAAAAAGTCGCCACAAGAAGAAAACAAATGACCGTCTAGACAAATGACGTCCAGACGGGGGACCAAAAAGATGGACATAATATACGAATATATAATATGGATGGATGGTTACCCCCCAAGTTGGACCTTGTTGGGTTTGTCCAAAGATTTTTTTTGTAGCATCCTGCCCGGCAATAGAAATAGCAAAATACAAGTCCTCAAACTTAAACTCAAAGCATTTATTTCGATTAAACCATTTACAGGTACTTTTGAATAATTGTCAAGGAGTCGGTCAGTTAGAAATATGAAGCTAGTTGCCCATTCCATAGCGTAGTAGGTACCTATGGAGAAGAACGGGAAAGAAAACTCCATGGACACTCTTTTAAATTATATTGATACATAAAGATTAGTGTAAATAATGTTGAATTTATAACTAAATGTGAGGACGATGTAAACGCGTCCATAGTAGCAAAATAAACAAAAACAAAAAAACAATTTCAAAATAAAAAATAATTACAAATAAGCCGAGGAAGCTAAGAGGTGAGCAGTCCCAACTGACGGCGCCCGTTCACGAGCATGACGCATAGATCAACACTATTCAGCTCAACCATTTTGAAGGCAGCTAAATGACTCGACACACGCGCCACCATCAGCGAGACATCTGAGTGAGCATGACATACTCTCAGCCGCCAGGGCCCATTCAAGTCAATGACATACATAGTACTCACACCTGTACGATGCAATTATACAATATAATACCTCTATTACTCAGAACTTAAACATAACTGACGATATTCGCCCGTTCACGAACGCATGCATGCACCTCTGCCTAACCCGTCGGAGAATACAGGCGTTATGTTATGTTTGCCTCATGTGTAGAATCTTATTAGAGTTTATTTTGTTTCAGGTATCCAATATGACGGGCTCAGAGGTATGTTCAATATGATTATAGTTTTTTTAAATGATACACATTTTGGGGGGCGGTGGTTTTGGATTATCAAATAACTTCTCCCGCTTTGGGCGGAGCAAGGGTTTATATCAGACTTTTACTGACTAAAACCCAGCCGTGTTCCTTCCGTTGCCTGTGCGTTGCCAGAGGCTACAGTATCCCTTTCGGACTTTCCCGCGACCACGGCAGGCGTCGGCCCTAGCGGACCTCTACAGTTGTGCTGACATCTCTTTGAGGCACGCGTGGAACACAACGAGCCGTCGACCCGGCTACCGTGGCCGGGAATCTTGGGATTTAAATGATACACTTGGTTCTGACCTCTGACCTCTAATTTAAGAATTTGAAATATCGACCTATATCTTGGAATCAAAAGTTCCCCAAGCCCTAAGGAGGATAAGGAGAAAGTTGATAATAATATTTCTCAATGTTCATCCTCCAGAAATCCATGCTTTTTCAGGCGAAAAATAAAGGTAACATCAAGATTTTGATTGGTTTTTGATATCAACTTCTTTTTCTTCCTTCCAAATAAATATTACACACACTGCTGGTTGCTCCACACTGGACTCCAATTACTTCTGTATCGGGTCGTATTGTTCATAATATTAACTCTGTGCTATGTTCAACTTCAGTCAAATTCGGCTGGTCGGACGCCCTGGCCGATATGGAGTACTTCTTCTCGATTCCTCGCACCATCAGCGACGTGGAGAACGAAGGCTGGCAAAGGACTGAGAGGCCTCCAGGCCCACTGCCGGAGCTGAGAATGTACTGTCCTCCAGGGAGGATAGTCTGCCCGCTATATGACACTGCTGGCTTCGTGGCTGGACTCATGGTTGCCGTAAGTAGACTTTTAGATGTTAAAAAGCGAATTCCACAATCAGAAGTTAATACTGACTCTTTAAAAATTTATCTCAAAGAGCAGGGAATCGCCTTGAGGCTAAATAATAACAGCCGCACGGGTCAATCAATCAGGTTAAGCTACGCTTGCCGCGGTTGGTCCGTAGATGGGTCACCAATGCCAAGACCCCTCCGTGCCTCGGAAAGCACGTTATGCCGTTGATCCCGGCTGTCATTCCTGGATCTTTGAAAGTCGTAAGGAGTCGCCACAAGCCCAAAATTCTGACAACCAGTCTCACCAAGGGATATCTTATTACCCAGTAACTGGGTTGTGGAGGTCAGATAGGCAGTCGCTCCATGTAAAATACTGTTATTCAGCTGCATCCAGTTGGACAGGAAACCGACCGAGGCTAGGCAGATGATGATGATAGCACGGATTCGCTGGGCCGGTGCCGGCAGTCACTAACCTCCTTGCTATAATATTCGTGCCCGCGCAAGTAGTGCTCTGTGCTGAGCGTTAGTTTTGGCTGTCAAAGGCATATTCAGACTTGTCAGGGGCCTTTAGTTTCTATGAGTCGACAATGACACTCACTGACACTGTTGTATTGTATGGCAAGTCTCGACACAACACCGTGTCTAGCAGCAGGCTGCCGAGGCGTTTCCGAGCTCTGTGATTTTTCTGCACCTCATAAGCGTGTCAATGTGAAATCTATGGGAGAGGCTTTTGTTCAGTCATAGACGTCATCTAGTAGATAGAAATAACAGTTAATATAACATCACGCCTTGTTTCCCCGAAGGGTTGGGCCGAGGTGACCTATAGTACGCCCCACATTTCGCCAGTTATGTTTAAGTCCCATGTAATAGGGGGCGAGCCTATTGCCATCAACCGGGCACAAATCCAGACTCCGCCTGCTACTGAGAAATTCCAGATAGAAAAACCCAATTATAACACTGCCCGACCCGGGAATCGAACCCATGACCTCATGCTCAGCCGTAGCGCTTGCGAGCACTAGACCAACTTGTTGTGGAACACCCTATTTTGGCTGAAAGGAGGCAAATTTTTATCTTTAGGTATCTTTAGGTAACTAGTAGTATCAGCAGGGGAAACCTCAAGGCCAAGGTATTCTTGTAATCAACATGACAGATCAATCGTTCAGGGGGCCAACCATCCTCTTATAGCAGTATTATTTCAATATTACTTCAGCGTGAGAAAGAGATGGAGCTACAAGTCTTGTACAGCTCCATCACTTTCCCACTGTGAAGTAATCCTACTAATATTACAACTGCGAAAGTTTGTAAGGATGGATGGGTGGGTGGATGTTTGTTACTCTTTCACGCAAAAAATACTGAACAGATTTGGATGAAATTCGGCACACAGATAGTTTATAACCAGGAATAACACATAGAATACTTTTTATCCCGATATACCCACGGGGTCAAAACTTATGCGGGTGTAACCGCGGGGCGCATCTAGTATTATAATATTACTGCTATAAGAGATGATAGTAGGCCCCCAGATCATTACTAATTGAGGGGCATTTTTTATGCTGTCGTAACAGTGACAACAACAAAACACAACTACAACAATCATCACAAAACACGTTATATCAAACCAAAACACGTAGCTGCATTACCCCGCAAATATCTTCATCATTGCTGACAATGCGTAGTCAATTTAGATGGTGAGTGATGTGTCATTCGTGGCGTTTATCTAATTTATTTGAATGAACAAGATCAATCGCGGAGGGTTACGACCCACGCTTGTTGTTTCTACAATGGAACCACGTAATGCACTTTCTGGAAAGATACATGTTTGGGTTTTGTGTGCCTGCTTGACCAACATGTGAACTAGTAAGTAATCATTATGAATATCGTATGAGATATGGATCATGGGAGCGTAGGAGGTGGCGTTCTATAGTTTCTGCCTACCCTCATGGGAAGAAGCCGTTAGTTTATGTATGTGTATGTGTGTCATATGAGATGCAATAACATTTTGAGTAGTTACTTAACCTATGGAAAGGAGAGTAAATGCGGGAAATAAAGTGAATGGTGCTATACATGCGATGGTGACCAACCAGTCGATGCCCAAAGAGGCTCGACTGGCTGTTCATAATGGTGTGCAGGTGCCTACACTTTTGTATGGAAGTGAATGTTGGGTATGGCAAAAAAGCACGAAAGTAGAGTAAATGCTGTGGAAATGCGTTCCTTGAGAAGCATGTGTGGTGTGACTATAAATGATAGGATGAAAAATGATGTGATAAGGCAACGGTGCGGTTTAAAGGAAGATGTAGTGACAAAAATTGAAAAGAGTATGCTTAGATGGTTTGGCCATGTTGAGAGGATGAATGAAAGGCGACTAACAAAAGGTATTTAAAAGGCAGATGTGAGTGAAAATGCCGGGAGGGGCGTCCTTTCCCGCACTATATAGACATATAGTGACCTCATTAATGATGTTCTTCAAAAAGGTCAGGTGCGTAGTATTCGCGAACGGCGTGCGTGTATGACCAGATGTATGAACGTAAACGAGGCAAAAGGAGTATGTAAGGAGCGTAGCAGGTGGCGTTCTATAGTTTCTGCCTACCCCCATGGGAAGAAGGCGTGAGATTATGTATGTGTATGTACTTAATCTATTGAAAATCTAGTGCTGTGGTGGTGGGGTTAGAACCCAGGCAAGCACTTTACTTTGTGTACATCATAACCACTTCTCAAAACGATGAAGGAAAACTTTGTGAGGGAATGTCTTAGAACCAAAAATTCGAAGACGTGTGACCTCTATCACCTGTACGGGGCACTGGGCCTGCGTGGTGGATTATGGCGCACTCCCTCTCCCAGAGAGGAAGCCTGTGTCCCAGCAATGTGAACATTATAAACATAGCACGCCGTAAGGTAGACTGTGGCCGATCTCATTAATTTAAGTACAACATCTTGTCTATAATATACCTGTATCTGTATTCATAGCAAATAAAATTCTGATTCTGATTCTGGTAGAAAACAACACTATAGAATATTTGACACTACAGCTTACAGAGAAATATTGTGATGCCAGCAGAAGTATAACGTGTCGGATAAGGCGGGAGGAAACACCCGGGTGTCACCACTGTGTGGATCGCCCGGAGGACACGGTGGGGCATACGGTGGAGGTCTGCCCGGCTTGGGCAGAACACCGCCGTGTCCTCGTGGAGGCGATCGGCAACAGAGATCTCTCGCGTCCGGCCCTGGTTCAGGCCATGGTACGGAGCGAGAAGGCATGGGCAGCCGTCACCTCTCGCCCCTAGCCGCCGCAGGAGACGCCCTGGGCGTCGGGAGTCTCGGGCGGATTTCCGGCCACCGTAGGCGCGGGCTTGCGGACGGTGAGCAATGGGTAGCTCACCGTCCGGTAAGGACCAGGCCCGGGTCGACGGCGCGTTGTATTCCACGCGCGCCTCAAAGAGATTTCGTCAGCACAAGCGTAGGGGTCCACTAGGGCCGATGCCTGCCGGGGTCGCGGGAAAGTACCAAAGGGTTACCGAGGCCCCTGGCAACAAAGGCAACGGAAGGAATACGGGTGGGTTTTAGTCAGTAAGAGTCTGACACACCCTCCCGCTCCGCCCAGAGCGGGAGAAGTTGATTGATGATTACCCCAAAAAAAAAAACCAGAAATATATACATATTTTGTAATTTTCCCTATCAATAACAATTTTAGATTTGCCTTTAAGTGACTTGAAAATCTCATTAGTTTTTTTATCAAGACACGATTTTGTCATTGACAAAAGATGCTCTCGTAGAGGACACTCGAAAAATTAACTATCTTATTAGTAGGTATGTATCCTATTAGTACCTCAAGTAGGTAAGCTAGTTAAAACCAGTTGACAGAAACAACAAAAAATAAATACTTGTTGAATATAACACACGGAAACGGAGCCGGAATTTATGGACATTCCGCAAAGAGCCGCTTAAAATAAGAGAAAACACAAAGGGCTTAAAAGCTGGATATTATCAGGCTGAAAGGCTCGTGCAGACTGGCGCGATAGTTTTCATAGAAATTGTGCTACTAGTGTCGCGTCGCGTCTGTCTGCGGGACCCTTAATGGGGTCCGAAATGCGGAAGTACGTACTAAGACCTAAAATCTTATTGTATCGTGTTGCGACTTTAATTGGCAGGGAACAAAGCAGGCTGCTTGATTGAAAATAATCTGTAATATTAACCTAACATTACGCCTCTAGGTATTCCTCGTAGAGACAGAATGTGGACGTTATATACACCTCTACGGTAGGTGTATAGAACGTACACATTTGGCCAGTTATGCATGTTTAAGTCCATGTAACAGGAGACGCAAATAGACAGTCATAAATCCAGATTCCCTCCGGCCTGCTATTCAGACATCCCAAGTTTATGAGCTTCATTTCCCAAATACAAATACACCATGTACAATCAAGGAAATGAATTGTTAAGCAAAAGACACCCTACGTCAATTTTTCGTGTTATAGCTTGTTATATATTTTATAGAATTGATGAATGAAAAAAAATAAAAAATGAAAATGAAGAAAATGTCATTAGACAGAACAGTTGTTGAGTTGATTATACTGTCAATTAATCAAGATGGTAAAAATTTAAAATAAATTAAAACGTATTTAATTCAGACTAACTCTTGTCCATATTTTGTTAGTATTACAATAATTATCTTAAAACTATGTTAGTTCATAGGTTCATAACACGATCAATTATTGCGTTAGGTTACACAAAATTGAAAAAAAATAATTGAAAACAAATTAAAATAAAATTGAAAATAATAAAAAATGAGAATGAATTTTAACTGAAAACAAATTCAAATTTACTAAATAATTGAAATAAAAATAATAAAAAATATGAACAACTTTTACTATGGGACCAAACCTGAAATCGCAGAAAGAAAATCAGCTATTCCCTACATTTACATAACCAGCCTATAATGTTCCAACTGCTGGGACACCGGCCTTCTCTCTGTGAGAGGGAGTGGGACGTAATCCACCACGCGGGCCCAGTGAGTTTTAGTAGATGTCTTCGAATTTTTGGTTCTAGGACATGCCGGTTTCCTCACGATGTTTTCCTTCACCGTTTTGAGAGCAGTGGTGATGACATGATTTACACAAAGTAAAGCGCCTGTTTGGGTTCGAACCTACGACCTACAACTCGTAAGTCGCGGCTGTTACCACTGGGCCACCACTGCTCTACATTTATCACTCTCCCAACATTTATAATCGCATAACTCGTCAAAACGTAGGGAACAGCTGGTTTTTTTACCCGACTGCCTCAGGAGGGTAATGTTTTTCGAGAGTATGTATGTATGTATGTATGTATGTATGTATGTATGTATGTATGTATGTATGTATGTATATATGTATGTATGTATGTATGTATGTATGTCTATTTCTTTGGCACGCTCTGTAGCCTAAACGGCTTGATGGATTTTTTTGCATCCGCAAATACAAAAAAAAGGAGGGGAAGTTTTTTTTTTAAATTAATTGCTACAATATTGGTATCAAATAAAAGCTAGTAATGAGTAATTTTCAAATATAAAAAAACTAAAAAGCTTGAAATAAAATAAATTATTTAAAAAACAAAAAACCCGACTGCAAAAACACATAACTGAAAAGGGAAAAACAAGCATTATAATCTATATAATTTTGGTCTTGCAGGCAGGGACAGTCAAATAACCTGAAATATGGTGTAACTTTTGATTGCAAGACCAAAATTATGTAGAATATAATGCTTGTTTTTCCCTTTTCAGTTATGTGTTTTTGCAGTCGGGTTTTTTGTTTTTAAATAATTTATTTTATTTGCGATTTCAGGTTTGGTCCCATAGTAACAGTTGTTCATAATGATGACTACAATGACCCCTTAAGAGGTTTTCAGTTATTGCAATTACACCTTGTATATATTATAGCTTCCAGTGGAAGAGTTCATAACTCCGGGTAAGCCTGAGAAGAAGTTCATCAAATGGTCTGCGCCGGCGGCGGAAGGCGAGCCTGCTAGGGAGTACTGGACTGCTATTCAATACTTCGTGTCCGCAGGTAAGGTTCAGTTGACCTTGTCGGTTAAGTACTTAATTCTTGGGCTTTTTGGCTATAATGCTCTGGTCATGAATTTGATACCTATACCATACCTATATATTTGATACCTATACCATACCATACCTATATATAAAACGATTCGATAAGTTATTGACAGAAAAATAAACAATGCACAGGGGGCACCCATTCCGTTTGCGGAGTTTTGCTAACTAATTATATTTAACCCTGTATATTGTCTTCAGACTACTTCGTCAGTAGTCTATACAATACATAGTACACTAGATGTGCCCCGCGGTTTCACCCGCATAAGTTTTGACCCCGTGGGTATATCGGGATAAAAAGTATCCTATGTGATATTACTGGTTATAAACTATCTGTGTGCCAAATTTCATCTAAATCCGTTCCGTACTTTTTGCATGAAAGAGTAACAAACATCCATCCATCCATTCTTACAAACTTTCGCATTTATAATATTAGTAGGATTACATATTTTGAAGGTGATGTTCCCAAGTTTTTCATTTTTCATATGCAGAAGAGTCCTTTTTTTTAGCCACAAAATAAAACAATGAGCGGCTTGTGGCTAAGTAATAACAGCCGCACGGGTCAATCGATCAGGTTAAGCTACGTTTCCCGCGGTTGGTCCGTGACCATCTTTACATACCAAGACCCTTCCGTGCCTCGGAAAGCACGTTAAGCCGTTGGTCGTGGCTGTAATTCGTGGATCTTTGACAGTCGTTACGGGTCGTCCAAAGCCCTAGTCTGATAACCAGTCTCACCAAGGGGTATCGTATTACCCAGTAACTGGGTTGTGGAGGTCATATAGGCAGTCGCTCCATGTAAAATACTGGTATTCAGCTGACGTAGTTGGAAAAGGCTAGGCAGATGAGGAAACAAAAAACTTATGTAACCCGCCATAATTATCTACGTTCACGATACTTATGTACCCTAGTCGAGACCTACTGGAGTGATAGTCGTTGAAATGTAACCGATAGGTGGGCATTGTGTAGCGGAAACTGAAAGGCATCCTCCTTAGATAACACATAGTTTTGTAGAACTAACCTACTTACTTTTGAGACGGAAAGGATATCAGCACCTTAAGACGCTGACAACACCTAAACCGCGGTCATTCTCAGATTGCATAGAAAAGAAAGAGAAGCGCGATGACACAATGCTTGTAATTTATTGCAAAATGTGAAGCAAATCTCTATTTACTCAAAATTGAGTAGAGTAATCCAAAATAAAAAACAACTAAGTTCTGCATTCAAATAAGACGTTCTTGTTATTAATTAAATACGTAACGTATGTTGATATTTAATGCAAATATTTTAGATTAAAACTCAAGGTAAGAGGTTAGTTTAACGTTAGTTTGTATCGAGATTTTATTTTCAAAACGTGTTTCGGTAACAACCAAGTTCTGGGAAATATGTTCAAATATGACAAGACCCAATTGACCAAAATAGGCTTCTCTTAAGAAAAAAAATGCCTAATCTGTAAAGTTTGTGGTAGCGGAAAAAATATATGTTAATTTTGAACATATTTCCCAGATCTTGGTTGTTACCAAAACACGTTTTGAAAAAAAAATCTCCATACAAACTAACGTTAAACTAACCACTTACCTTGAGTTCTAATCCAAAATATCTGTATTAAATTAATATCAACATATGTTACGTATTTAATTAATAACAAGAACGTCTTATTTGAATGCAGAACTTGGTTGTTTTTTATTTTCGATTACTCAACTCAATTTTGAGTACCTAAATAGATAATTGCTTCATATTTTGCAATAAATTACAAGCGTTGTGTCTTCGCTTTTCTCTTTCTTTTCTATGCAATCTGACAGTGACCGCGGTTTATGTGTTGTCAGTGTCTTAACTGCGTACCACACTATCAATTACAATCTGAATGATTTTGAAGTATATTGATAATCCATTGCTTCATATGTTCGAAAAATTCGTCTCCTCAACAACGCAATGAATGTTGTTGAACTGTGCAAAATTAAACCCATTGCTACTGATGGTGTGTTACGTAATTCAAAAATATGAAACAGATTTCAACTACTATTATTTTCACCGTAAAAAGAAATTACCTAAACCAACGGCGCCTTGGAGCCTTCTCCTTGCCGCCCTGTCTCTCTTGCTCGCGTCACCGAGCAGTAGTGTGCGAACGAGATAAAGAGTAATGTGGTGCTGAGGTATTATGGACTGTTTAAGGTTTACTATTTGGTATTTATTTCTAAATTCTGGAAGAGAATAGGCAAAAAAAGGCCCTTCACTGTAACTGCCATATAATGCCTGAACTGCAGCATCCAACAACCCGCTAAAACCAATTCCAAAAGATCGAAAGATTATTTACATGATAGTAGGTATTTGTTTTGGCAAAACAAATACCTGGCATACATTTTTCCTTTTACTTTATAATATTACTCTTTTTCCATAGAGTCACTGAAGGCAGGTGCAGGCCCACAAGTGGAGAACGGGGCCACACTCCAAGATGGCGGCGTGTGGGTGGCAGGACACGACAAACGGCTGATGCGCGTGCCTAGCACCGAAGCTGAGCTCAACAGCACCGCCTTCAAGAAACAAAACTGTATACCTAACATGGGTAAGTTTCATGGATTGAACAACTGAAATATCTAGCAGGATATTTCGCCAGGGAAACATATTACATTTGTTTGCGTTGGATGATGGTTATTAACAAAGTGTCGAAAAGGGATGGGCCTAAGATATCGCCTTGAGGCACCCTTTTTTACATAATCGACTGTTCTCATGTTCGCACTAATTAACGTTCTAACGTGCATAATAACTTGAGTTTGAGTCATATCTAAATATCCATTATTATCTATATCCATACATATAATAATAATAACTTCGTAGCGGAGTCAAAACTGTACATTGAGTATTAGAAAAAAAACCGGCCAAGTGTGTGTCGGACCACGCACAATGGAGGATTCCGTAATTGGCATGAATTTACATCGATATACGTCACGGTCAGTTCTCCAACTGCAAATGTAAGTTGGACGAATATTACTCTTTAACTTGTAAAGCCTACTTAGCTGTGATAGTTTTCCAACAATTTAGCTGGCGGGGGGGACACTTGACTCTAACAAAAATTAGCACTTTAAAGTAAAATGTTACGCAAACGGATCCATGAGTTGAGAAAAAAACATCCCACTTCACGTGCAAGGGACGTACCCTACAAAATATCTGACTGACATCAATGCAAATAGAAAACAGGGGGAGACGTGTTGGAAAACGTCTTACGCAAACTAAACTAGGACGAGTACGGCATCAATATAAATGGGTCAAAACTGCACGATGTAAGATTCACCGATGGCATTGTACTACTTGAAGAACGCCCTGAAAATCTTGAATATATTTTATTTATTTATTTATTTATTAAAACTTTATGCACAAGTATAAAAAAAATAATACCGTACAAAGGCGGACTTAATGCCTGAGGCATTTTCTACCAGTCAACCTTAGGGTGATGCAGAGAAGACACATGGCAGGTGCAACTTAAGGGATAGATAACACGAAAATAACGAAACGAATAATATGGATGATAAATAATCTAAACGAACAAACCACACAAAATTCACTATCGGAATTAAAGGCGATTCTCTAGAATACGTGGAAGACTACATGTACTTGAGTCAATTCATCTCCATAGATGATTAAATAACGAAAGAAATCAACCACAGGGTCGCAAAAGGTTGGAAAAAATACTGGTTGTTAAAGGAGATAGTGAAGTCCAAAGACATAAGTATGTCAATAAAAATAAAAACATCTCACACCTGCATATTACCTTGCCCTCACCTTAACACCACCACAACAATGGATAAGAATATGACCGGTTAGGAACGTCAGGATAAGAAACACAGGACAATGACAAAAAACCCCGATATTCATGAGAATTGATCAACAGAAGTGGAGGTGGGCAGGATATATGATGAGCGATGAAATAGGGAAGTAGAGCAAGAGAGTCACTGAATGGTACCGAAGGGATGGCAAAAGAAGACGAAGAAGACAACTCAAAAGGGGGAACACGAAATAAAATTGACAGCAGGACCAAACTGGAGAAGGGTTGCTCAAGACAGACAACAGTGGAAATCGTTCGAGGAGGCCTATGCCGATGGCCACGCCGAATTAAGAGACAGTTTATTGTTTTTAATTTTTATAGTCTTTGATTCTCCGAGTTTAAATAGCCATGTTAGGATTTTGGAATAAAGGGCTTTATTATTTATACATAACATAACAGAACAACAGAAAAATAGCCATAACAAAAAAATGTTTACTGTTATGGCTAGGAATTTATCTGGCCTAAGCCTAACGTTTTTTTCTTGTCTACGAGTAATAGGATAAAAGATAAGGGTGTTTTTAGTAGATTCCTAATTTGTACGGACCCGTTACAAATGGAGTAAGCTCTGGGTAGTAGAGAACAACCTAACTTACTAACAATGTTGTTTATTTAGTTATATAATAATGTATTTATGTACGTATATTAGCTGTCTGAAACCCATACAGCCTTAACCTAGTTTAGGACCAAATGGCCAAGTGTGAGATGTCCCCATATTCATTTATTTAGCAAAATTCTCCATAACACTACTGTCAACTTGGTCAACTCGAGAACTATTCTGCCCCAACGGCCGTTAGTCGGGTGACACCAGGTTTTTTTTAAAGTATAGTGGCATGAGGAACAGGGTGTAAAGTTCACTCATCCTCCATAGAAAAGGGAAGATCCTCCGACCAGACGGATGTCGTTTCTGGTGGGCAACTGCTCGACGGTTGATGTCGGGATGTTGTATATATGCTAGTTGCGCGGTAAACTCTGCTTGCGCAATGCATGATTTTGCGTGACGTCAGTGTGTTGCGTAATTCGCTCGTGGCAATGTAGATGCCGCCACAAAATAATTTATTTGTAAAGGAATATTAGCAGTTTAATAACTAGCCATAACAGAAGAATGCCTACCACAATTATTAATGTTTAGTTTAATATCATTACTAAAATTATTACTTTAAACTGTTAAGCCCCGCGCGACACCGATTCGGAGTCAAACAATAGAAAATCATTTGTGTCTCATTATTTGTCGTTGACCAATTAAAAATTCAGAGTGATTATTCCAAACATCTATGCAACAAGATGTAAGCAAGTTCAAAAAATATGAATGTCACGTGATCAACTTTGAACGTTAATCTCTCGGTAACGTGACACTTTACGGGGTGTGGTTTATCTACCCATGTGGTGTGGTCTTATCGTGTTTTCTGTTTGCATTGATGTCAGTTATCGATTTAAATAGGTTTCATGCGTGGCCGCCATTTTGAAAAACAATATAATTGGCGGCCAGTAGGTATGCCACGAACCTTCAAAGCCCTTTTGCATGTTTGGTCAGTCTGGAGGCTATACATTATCACGCTATTTGCTATGGGGGATGAGCAATATTGTTCGTATTTTTCTATAGTTTACGACAAATTGTAAAAAGGCGATTCAAAAGGTTAGAATATTGCAGATATTTATAGATTTAATTGACCTTTTAAATGATTACCACCACGCTTTATCTTTATGCAGCTAAGCAGGCAATCGAAAGATACAGGGTGAATTTTTGTGTTGAGGCAATAAGGGCAGGTACCGCAGTTGTCGCTACAAGAAAACAGACTTAGAAGACTGTCTTTAACTTTTGAAATGATTCCAGGAACCCACTACTACTACAACATGACCCAGGATCTGAACTGCGAGGACTTACTGCCGTGGTTCGCGCTGACCACAGGGGGTGACCTGGTCGGCACCGGCTTCCAGGTGATCGGAAGACTGCCCAAACAGAAAAGGAGGGACTGGTTCGAAGCTGTACCTAATCCCAAACAAGGCATACAGGTGAGGAATAGTGTAAAGGCTCGTGCAGACTGGGGCGATCGCTAATCTGCACGAGCCTTTAATCAGAAATCATTCATTTAAATTAACTTTAGGAACAGCACTTTATGATGGTCAAAAGTTAAATGACATCTCAATATTGTTCACGATAGTACTCGCAATTATTTTGGTTAATTTAGTAAAATACCACTAGCGAAGTTATAGTGCCGAGTTACAGTTCGATTTAAACTTTATGGCAGCTCGGAACATGAGGCGAGTCGCTGCGCAGTAACAAATTCACGTGTTAGTGGTGGTGAGGGGTGCAGTACTGGGCAGCGAGTAGTGTACTTCAGAGCCGCCATTAAGACGCTGACAACACCTAGACCGCGGTCACTGTCAGATTGCATAGAAAAGAAAGAGAAGGGCGATGACACAACGCTTGTAATTTATTGCAAAATATGAAGCAGTTATCTATTTACTCAAAATTGAGTTGAGTAATCGAAAATAAAAAACAACCAAGTTCTGCATTCAAATAAGACTTTCTTGTTATTAATTAAATATGTAACGTATGTTGATATTTCATACAGATATTTTGGATTAGAATTAAAAGGTAAGAGGTTTGTTTAACGTTAGTTAGTATCGATATTTTTTTTCAAAACGTGTTTTGGTAACAACCAAGTTATGGGAAATATGTTCAAAATTAACATATATTTTTTCCGCTACCACAAACTGTACAGATTTGGCAATTTTTTTTTCTTAAGAGAAGCCTATTTTGGTCAATTGGGTCTTGTCAGCGCCTTAAGTTTAACACGTACTGTACTGACCGAGGTAAAGTTGAGAAGTATTTATTTTTTTTGTTAATCTACGCGGTGGCTAACTTTATTGGCCTGGGGCACCAAATCTTAAAATACGCTACTTACTACGCATAGGTTTAGTTGGGTAACAGGAATAATGGTGCTATTAGGCGTAATGTGCAACCCATTTAGTACGACTATGTAAATACTCTACGAACGACGGAATCAACGTCATGCATGATGATCAACCGAAAAAAATCTATTGGTGGAAGAAGGCCAAGCATCGCCACGACGAACATTCCAGTCCTATGCTTCTGTAGGGACACAATGTAAACACGAAAGGCAGAACGCCGGATAAGCAAAAATGTATACAAGCGATGAAGCGAGAAGTATGAATGGGGGCCAGTTACTGCGCATTGGCCCGCGTAGAAGGTTGTCTTAAAGGGTTTTCCATGTAATAAACACAAACTTTACTAACTTAACGAAAGACTTTAATTAATGGACCCGTAACCTTCTACAACCTAACGAGGCAGTCTTGATTAGGGGCTTACACATCGCGATACGAGAGAGACCCCTTAACCAGCGGAACGAATAAGTCATGATTTCCGAAGTCTCAAAAAATTCATATTCGGTGTGGTGGTGGGTATTTATAATTATTTGTGTATTCCAATCATCCCCTAGTTAAACTCCAGGCCAAACAATACTATATTTCAGGTGACGATACCGTACGCGCCAAATTGTCTTGGTGAGTGGGCAGAGAAGTACGGGATTGTGTCCATGCATATTTACTTTGTCGATGATCCTTGGAACATACAGTGCAAGTAAGTTAATTAGACAATTTTTTTCAGGTGGATCCGCAATGGCCCGTGTAATTCAAATTTTCTTACGTGTTTTGCAATTTGCAAAATCAAAATCAAAAGTCATTTATTCGAACTGGGTTGAGAATCAGCACTTTTCGAACGTCAAAATTACATAAGACAGTCCCCTAAAAACGCCCGCCATTCACCGCTTCCTAGTGCTTTAGCTGGGAAGTAGAAGTGGCGCAACAAACTCTCCAGCAGCACACCTGTCTGTTTAGTTTTATAAACTTGATTCTATACAAATCGTATGCAAAGTAATTAACACTACGAAACACAAAACATTAAATTAAATTACTTGCCATATATTAGCTAGCACACGCCAATATAACAACAAAACAATGAAAACTGTATTCAAGCAGAAATAATAATGACCTAAATAAAAGCCTCCAGGCATAAAGGGCGTGTCCGCTTACATAAAGCTATAGCTGTAACTCGAAGTGAAAAATGATAAACTAGCACCATAGAAGTAAAATAAATAAACAGTTAATTACTAATAACAATAATAAAACCATGGTCAGCAAGACGACCAGTCACCATAAGCAGCACCCGTTCACGAGCATAACGCAAAGATCAGCCATCACCCCCCTCGCCATATTGGAGGGAAGGAGGCAACCCGACCCCCGACGCTACCGCAGGCAGTGACATCTAAGAGAGCATGACGAACTTGCTGCCGGTTACTCAGGCAAGAATAGTATGATCAATTGCCGAGGTCGCTAGCTAACCACTTATTGCATTACAACTCTTAAAAAAAAACACATTGTAATGAGTAGATTATGTCACTAATAAATTAAAATTAAATTACACGGACTTATATTGTCAAATAAAAAATAAACAATTAATATGAACACATTGAAAAAATTATCAGTAGGTAAGCTAATTCCAGAGAAAGAACATAAACATTGTCTTGAGTTAATCACAGCGACCAACTATTCTTATCGTTTAAGTAGTCATTGATACAATAGTAGGTATGCCTTTGAACGAAAGTTGGATTTTACTTTAGTTTTATATTAAAAGGCAAATCTAGCAAAGAAGAGGGTAGCATGTTATAAAAAGTTATACTAAGCCGTTCAGTGACAAGTAGTATCTTGATCAAAATATGATTCGCGACCATAACAAATGTGTATTTACAGAATTATAATCATTAAAATCATTCATACATCTCTCTTAGTTAGATTTGTTCTATAGGAACTTTTCCATAAGAGATTTGTTCATACGGAACATATCTAAGTAAGAGAGATGTATTAAAAAAAATTATGATTATATTTCTGACACTGACCTGCAAATTCTTAAGAAAAATTGAGTTTCACGGGCTACTTCGAATCCACCTTAACTGTAATTTGATCAAGTCATAATAATCTCAGACTTTGTCGCAGTCCAATGTGTGGTCGCAAGGCAGAAATTGTTTTCCTTAGGAGCTACTGCCTCGATTGGTTGCGAGAGCGACTACTGCGTAGCTATTCACAAACATTCGATACGCTACCTTCCCCAATCGAACATCAATACGTGTTACGAAGGAGTCCGTAAAATCCAGAACCCGATTTTTTTACAGTCTAAACCAAATAGATAACCCCTATTCTTCCGACAGCTATTTGCAGTCGGGGACTAGGCAAATCAAGTTACCGAAATTGTGTAATTTCGGATTCGTAAGCCTGTCGAATGGTTGTGAATAGCTATGCTGAGGGGTCCTGGGTTCAATCCCCGATTTAGGAAAAGTGCCAATATGTTTTTCGTTAGGAAATTCTCAGTAGCAGCCGGAGTTTGGATTTCTGACCGGCAACAGCCCCTATTGTAGGTACCAATGGGACTTATAGTTATATACTATAAAGTGCCATAGCTGCCGAAATATATGTACCTAAATGGAGCAGAGAGGTATTCGACTTCTCTGCTCATCCCTTCGAGGAATCCAGCCGTAATTTTATGTTTATATAAAAGTGACTGTTAATAATTTCTAGGAATGGAGATTCCATCAAGCCTGCGCCTGCGCTGGACCGAATCGTTCTCAACGGATACAGATACGCTACTAAGATATCAGATGAATTCACCAAACTGTTTAGCGGATAAATTATTTTTAGTTATTTTATAGAACTATCTTTTATTAGATATATTAACGTATGTTAAAGTAACAGAAGGGATTAGAAACAAGAGATTATAATGAATTAGTAAGAAATGAGAAAGTACCTAGTGTAATTGTGTAACCCACTATCAGAACTGTCAAAATAAAACCCATTGCGGGTTTCTTTTTGACAGTTCAACAACATTAATTGCGTTTTTTACGTTGTTGAGCAGACAAGTCATCATCATCATCATCATCAAATCATTCACATTGTGATTGATAGTGTGTTACACAGTAGCGGTGTTATTACAAAACAAAGATTTCTTTTGACATGGTTTAAACCATCGAACCAGTTTTCGTAATAAGAACTTGACTATGATTGAAATGCAGTTCTTTATACAAAACTGACTATTTAGTCCGGTACTAAGTTGACAGTTTTTCATTAAGAACTTTAACGTAATAAACGAATAAAGTTCGAAATTCAAAAATGGCTCAATAATTTAAACCTGGGTCTGAAGATAATCCTTGTTTTGTAATAAGACGGTTAGGGTGCAGATGATAGTTTGAACTCAAAAAATTACTCAAAAAGGAGTTTTTTTGTAAGAGAAACCATGACTATACAAATGAACTAAGATCCTAATAAAGAAATACATATAAATACAAAATAAAATGGTAGACTTTATTTTTTTAAATGAAATTTTAGGCACGTTGGGCACTTTTGGGATGGGGAAAAAGCACTGAACTCGCGTGACCGTCATGCTGAGATACATCCTACTATCCTACTAATATTATAAATGCGAAAGTTTGTAAGAATGGATGGATGGATGTTTGTTACTCTTTCACGCAAAAAGTACTTAACGGATTTGGATGAAATTTGGCACACAGATAGTTTATAACCAGGAATAACACATAGAATACTTTTATCCCGATATACCCACGGGGCCAAAACTTATGCGGGTGAAACCGCGGGGCGCATCTAGTATAATTATAATACAGATGTTTACAAGTTTGTGAAGCTGAGAAGTTGTCACTAAGGTGCAGTCCTACGACTGACAGTTTTTTGTCTATCAAATTAAACATCTAACGCAAGTGAGCAGGGAATTGTTTCAGTTGAATTACTTATATGAATTATTAAAATTCTTAATTTTGAGAGGGCGCAAGGTGGAGGCTTTGTAGAGCCTCCTTAATTGCACCCTGAGGATACGATCAGTTACGCGATCCCTGGGCAATTAGCCCCGCTACTTACTTTAGTGCCTAACTACTAGCTGGATCAGCTATCCTGTTTCCAGAGCAGGAGCTATCCTTAAAAACTCGTATCGATACGACTTAAGAATAAGAATAATATGCTGAATTTCGCAGCGCAGTATATTGCGCAGCGAAATTCATCGTACAAAGTGAAACGTGTGAAATCAAATCAAAAGTCATTTATTCAAACTAGGCTGAGAATCAGCACTTTTCGAACGTCAAAGTTACATAAGACAGTCCCCCAAAACGCCCGCCCTTCAGTCTTCCTAGTGCTTTAGCTGGGAAGAAGAAGTGGCGCAACAAACTCCCCAGAAGTGAAAAGTGTTAAAAGCCATACAGTAAGCTTTTAACACTTTTCACAGAATATTAAACGCAAGGTTCACAGACCGGGCTCAGTCTCTACTTTGCTAAGTATTAAGTGCTTCAAACCAATTTAAACATTAAATGTATAGTAACAAAGTTCTCATTCGTATGAAAGAAAGAAAAGAAAGAAAGAAAAATTGTTTTTTCTGCACAAACAAAACGCACATTATACAAATTTACGTAAAATACACACGTATACAAAGTAGCTAAAAGCCTCATAATCAACCCATATAATACGACCCGTATGAGACGATTACTTAGCAAATAAAAGAATAAGCGGTTTGTGAACCTTGGCCTAAGTAGCAAATGTCTCTACAGAAAAACAAAATAGATTAAACTAGAACTAAACGTGGAATGTAAAGTCAGTTGACAAAATAATATAAATTCCAGATTCGTACCTAAAGGCTTTACAGCTGCCATTAAAAGTTTCGCGAACAATATAAAACGAAATACTTTGTAAATGTCAAAGTTAAATTATAGTAGAACTTGATGTTTCTGGGACGCTCCGTTTCGTGAAGGTTCGGTAGTAACTTTTACGATTTAAGTAAATAATTTATACTAGAACTGCGAAATTATACTAGCCGTCTGCCCTAAGTATTCCTACAGTAAGTATTGCAATATCTTACAGAATCATTTTGACATTTTACGCTGAAAATTTTCAGGCATACGTTTTTGTAGCCATATAAAATACTTACTTACGTATTTATTTTTACCGCGGTCCGACAATAAATGATTAGGTAGTTAAATATCCAAATAGAATATTTTCAAGTATTCATTTCTTGGCAACGCTTTACAGCATACAGGCGCGACGCGACACTAGTAGCACAATTACTATGAAAACTTCATGGGTAGTATCGTGCTGCGCGTCACGCGCCCGTATTCTCGCGCCAGTCTGCACGAGCCTTTAGAGTACTAAAGCACTACCTATAATATAGCTATTTCATTATTCCGATTTTTACGATGCCTCGTGCATGACATCGACTTATTTCGATCAATTTTGTTAGTTGATTGTGCGAACGGGAAAAGTCATAATCAGCATAATATAATGTCCCCACTGCTGGGCCACAGGCCTCCTCTCTGTGACCTTGTGTGTGGGCCGTAATCCACCACGCGGGCCCGGTATGGATTGGTAGATGTCACATGTCTTTGAATTTTTGCTTCTAGGCCATGCCGGTTTCCTCACGATATTTTCCTTCACCGTTTTGAGAGTAGTGGTGATGAAATAATTTACCCAAATTAAAGCACCTGCCAGTGTTCGAACTTACGACTTACAACTCGTAAGTCGCGCCCGTTACCATTGGGCCTGCTAAAAAAACGGTGAAAAAGTATTTAAACAAAATTATTCGTGATTTGGAAAGTCGAGTCCTTTGTTTTGTAAGTGGCTGGAAGGGATTTTTTAAATAAATTAAGTATTCATGGAATATCAGTAATATTCACAACAAGTTTTTCTAAAAATGACGCGGGACTGACGTTTGATCATGTTTTAACAAGAAACTAATTATGATTTTGAACAAAAAATATCATCAACATCAATATAATGGTCTACTTGCATATGGCTGAACGACTTTTTTCAACTTCGTTATAAAATATAGCATATCATTAGGTAAATCAAAGGCGTTTAATTTACTTAGTATAGTATAATATCTTCATATTATATAACAATATTTTCGAGAGAGATAAAGTATAATTCAAATGTAAAAGTGATGAAACTATTAACAGGTGCTGACAGGACTGACACGAATGGTTTAGCACCACGAACACTATATTTTTATAGTCACACTGACTTAATGTTTAAATTATTTCGAGCTTTCTCACAATTAGATAATACATTTACAAAATGGTTTTTTTTTCGCGCAAGAAGCCTTAAAGCGCCTACTAGAAAGACATTGGCAACACATAAATCGTCGAATAAAATCTCGGCGCCGGCCAGGCGTTGTCATTTTAACGGCGGAATTTTGGCGCATGGCCCACTGGGCACTGATAACCTACCCTCTAATGCCGCCATCTAATTGATATCTTGTTATTTATGATGGTAAAATTAAATTATATTGGCAAGGAAATTCATGCTCTAAATGTTAGCCTGCTTTTGAGGATAGGTTATTCTTCCTCTTAGCGTGTCGAAGGCAATCAATATTGAGTCGGTCCAGAACTTAGCTACGAGTTTAGCGCCATCAGGGGGGCAACCATCACCTCTTATAGCAGTATTATTTTAATATTACTTCAGAGTGAGAAAGAGATGGAGCTATAAGTCCTGTACAGCTCCATCACTTTCCCACTGTGAAGCTCGTAATATTATGATAATACAAGAGGTGATGGTTGGCCCCCTGTAGCGTTTTTATCAATTCCTGTAACGTTCAGGCACCAGCAGGCTTACTTAGCACGAGCACCGTTTTGTCTACGGAAGAATAGACAAAAATGACGTTCCGTGTAGAAAGTACGACGACAGCAAAGTAGACAGAGTCAACTGCACTTTTTACGAAATTCACTCTTTTACATAATTCGACTCAGAATTCTTTCTCGATTTTTTTTTCTGTTTTATTCTCAATTTTTACTGATATTAAGTCACGTATATAAAGACAACTACAACAATTTTTCTCAAAGTGTCGAAGTAGCGTATTTTGGAACAAAAACATATTATAGTAATATTGGCCTTCACCATTTCCTTGGTAATGTCCTATTAACTAAATGATGTAAAATAGGAGAAGATAGCCTTGTTCTTCTATTAATTATCACAGTTTTACGTTCAAAACACTCTCCTGTAAAATCATGATTTTGTAGATAACCGTATATACTTTGTGGCCGTCGTAGAAAAACGAAAATCGTCTTCACTACCTTAGACAACTGACAGTTGTCAGTGTTATTTTGACAATTTGGTAAGTTTCTTCCCCGTCAGGGTATATGTGTTCTGTGGTTTCTTCTGAAATAGTCTACATATAAAAGGACCTAGACAAAGATCGGTAGAAACGAAAGACAAACTGACAGATTGCAGAAGGATTTCTACGGTGCGATGTCAAAAATGGAGAAACGAAATGTCACTTTGCAAAGAAAAAGCTGTCTATTCTTCGAAGAAATAGAAAGCGTCATGCTAAGCCTGCATGACACAATATCAAGTTTCCCATTCTATGCTCCTTTTCATTCCTCGGGCAATTCTTTTTCTTTCGTGTGGGCCCAGAGCAGCAGAGCAATGCAATAATAGCTCTTGCCGTAATGAAAAGATAAGCCTTGATAACGTGATTGAGTCCCTAGCGTGCCGTGTGTGGGTGTGCCGGATATAAAGTAAAGTTTGTTCTGTTTATATGTATGTATGTATGTATGTATATATCTATGTATTTATTCTTGTATTGTATAGTTATTTTCGTGTTATCTATCCCATATGTTGCACCTGCCATGTGTCTTCTCTGCATCACCCTAAGGTTGACTGATAGAAAATGCCTCAGGCATTAAGTCAACCTTTGTACGGTATTTTTTTTTTACTCGTGCATAATGTTTAAATAAATAATGTATTTAATTTATTTAGGAAGCTTTAAAGTCTGGTTTGGCCTGGTGGTAAACTGCCTTATACTTTGTTCTATTAAAAACAGGGATGTAAAGCTTTACGCAGGTCCATCCCTAAATAAATTGGGATATAAGTAGGTATTTACGTAATAGAAGCAGGGCCGCGCATTTCGCGGGAAGGTACTTATGGGTCACCGAGGCCCCCGCAACACAGGCAACAGGAAGGAATACGGGTGGGTTTTAGTCAGTAAGAGTCTGACACACCCTCCCGCTCCGCCCAGAGGGCTAATTCACGTAATTAAAGAAGTTTAGTTGCAGTGCAGTTGCAGTTAAGTTTCGATCAAAACAATGCTTTTGGTATTCTCTACCGCTGTCAGCTACGCTCGCGTCAAGTGCGCGTCACGCGAGCGCAATAACGGCATTCTACTACTGCGCGTCATTAGAACGTGATTCTGAACGCAACTTGATCGGTATTCTACTATTCGTTTGACGTCTCAAAATGACAGCTTTGAAGTTTCAATTTGATCTTCGTGCAGTTTCGGTTACGCACAACATAAGTTCCTCAATATTTACTTTTGTTGGCATCAAATTGTATTTTCTGTGAATGTAAGTGTTTAAAATTAAATATTGTATGTTTATATAGTAAGACATATCAACTACAAGTCGTTTTCAATTAAATTCTAAATGATTTTTTAACCTTTTTAGTGAACATGAGTTTCCAACTGGGTTTGAGGATTTTATCCCTTGCTGCCGAAATAGACGACCGAGAACGTCGCCAAGCTTTCGGACCAAGAATTCCAGAAAACCTATCGTCTGAGCAAAACCTTGACTTGGCAAATAATAAACACAATAGTAACATACATTCCGAAGGAGAGAAGGAAAGATGGTTTCAGTGTACAGGCAAAGGTTAGTCAAATCTGTTTATCTATAGTAATTTAACGAAGCTGAATAGTTTCTTAGAACTCGCTAATCTTTGGAACTACCAGTGAATTCAAAATTCTTCAAGAATTGGGTTATAATATTGTGATAGCCCAATTCTTTAGTAAGGTTAAAGGCTATTTAACATGCTATGACTCTTAGGAGCCAAGCCCAGGTGAAACCATGGGGCACAGCTAGTATTAGAATTAAATCATGCAAAATACATTAGATTTGACAGTAGATATTCTATAAATAATTGGGTGACTTTCAGGTTCTCATAACACTAGGTTTCTTGGCGAGCGGGTCTTATCAGACTCTGGTGGGTCAAAGCAGGTGCCATGGAGTATCACAACCTACTGTGTCGAGAGTGATCCGGCAAGTCATGAAAGGCCTCAACGTGAGAAACTTATTTAGCAATTATGTTAAGTTTCCCATGACAAGAGAAGCCCGTGACAAAATTAAAAGATGGTAAAATTTATATATCATCTTACTTAGGAGTTATTGTTTGTATAATTATTTTAATCTATGAGCAAAATATCTGTATATTTTTCAGTTTTTATATAAAGTTCAAGATGCCAGGGGTAATTGGCTGTATTGATAGCACCCATGTTGCCATGAAAGCTTGATTTAGGTATGTATTTGAGTACCACTAGTATTCTCTAAGTTTCCTATTTATAATTATACCCTTATTTACTTCACCTGAGAAGTCAAACCAAGTGAATATACTGAGGCCCAACTTTTGATTATTGTATTGTTATGTATTGTTTCAGGTGTTTGTTAGCTGCACGCATGCTTCACTATGATCTTGTTTTTGCAGGCCAAATAGTGAATGCCTGTGCTGTATTGCACATTAGCTAACAAGGCACGATTACCAGTGCCCCAACTGACACATCAAGAGCGTGAGCAAGAAGAGAGAATGCGTGTACAGTGTAGAACATTTGAAGAGGATGTGCGTGCGGAGAGCCTGAGTATTCTTGCTCAAGGCAATAGGCGGCCAAAAAGAGACTTGTTGGAAGGTCGGGCGGTCCAACAGGCTCTTATTAATCGCCTGTGGCTACATAGGGAATAAGGAGTCGGAATTAAATTAAATTGTTTATTTTTGTATTTAAATTGATGATAATATTGTAATTATTTTTTAACATACACATCTTTTTTTACATTGTTCTCACATAGGTAATGTAGAATCTGCTTATTTTATTCATCATCTGAAGACCGCCTCCGCCGGCTTCCCTAAAAAGAAAATGCTTGCAGTTTAGTTTCTATTAGGATTATAAACAAAATATACCACAACATCAGTGTAAAGTCGAGTGTGTGCAAAATCGAAAAATGTTGTTATTACCAAGGAATTATTTATATTTTCCAATGCTTCTGCTATGCGGCACCGTGCATCAGCCGATTTGGTTGCTGCATCAGCCATTTTGTTCAAGGCATCGGCCATCTTAATGTAGCTTTCAGCCACAAGCCTTTCGACCTCTATTCTTTCTCTCATTTTCTATATTGGCCAGCGTATTTTGAGACTGCTCCAGCTCTGAGGATGGAGGAGGCACTGCAAAAAATAAGATATTTAAAATGTTACTATAAAAATCAGTTACCTAATAGGTAAAAATTAACCTAATAACAGATTTAGAAGACTATTATAAGACTTTTTATATTCCATTAGATTACTATAGTGAATGATGAATAATGTACATTGTCTACGACGCACACTGGTCCCAAATGATAAAAAAGGGGACATTAAGAAATTTTTGACAAAAGGTCAACCGATTCAGCTTATTTTTTTTTTGTAGACAGCTGATGCAATTACAAATCACTTTTGTACATTGAGTTTTTGCCAAAAAAGCCGTATTTTCAGAGAAAAAAAATATTCAAATATTTTTTGTATGAAAGAAATCCTAATTTTGTCTTTATCTTCCAAGATTCAAACGTATTCAAAATAAAACTTAGCGCAGCTTGTAGAGGGGCTAATTTCTCACTACTTTGTCATAGACACTCAACTGCGATTTTGTGCTCCTTTTGAGTTACATGCACTTTAAATATTTTTTGTATGAAAAAATCCTAATTTTGTCTTTATCTTCCAAGATTCAAACGTATTCAAAATAAAACTTAGCGCAGCTTGTAGAGGGGTTAATTGTTCATCACTTTGCCATAGACACTCAATTGCGATTTTGTGCTCCTCCGCAAGAGCTAAGGTGTCTTCCTCGGAAATCGATTTATCAGAAGCTTTATATAAAAAGTCACTTACTTCTTGCACCTTTTCTGGCTTATTTGAGAGGCACTTAATAACTTTAGAACAAATAGTGCGCCCGTTTTCATTAAGTTTAGCAATAAGAGCATAGAACAGCTCTTCTTCGGAATGCTCCAAAAGAGACAAAGAACGTCTTTTCTTCTGCTTATTTGTTAAATCTTCAAATGGTCGTTTATTTCTAGTTCTGGGAGTATTTGTGGTAGCTTCTGATGTAGATGCACCCGCTTCCTCTTCGTACGATAAATTATGCTCTTCTACGTCTACTGAAATGTCCTCTATGGTATATTCTGGATCAAACAACATAGGAAAATTCACAGAAGTTAAAGTTGGCCACAAAATTTTAGACTCCAACCACTCCTTGTTTTTAACACCAAATCTTTCGTTTCTACCTGAATTGTCCCATCTTCTAGCTAGGTTTGACGTATAATTTTGGCAAAACTTTTTGATAATACTGAGCTCTTCGTTTGGAATTTCACTTGAAATACGATTTATAATGGTTTGACACAGTAAATCACTATTTTTAAGGCACCCACTATTACTCAAAAAAGAAAAAATGTCTAAATTAGTCACAAATGTAGTCATTTTGATACAAAAATGTTACAGGCAAATAAATAAAAGTTACAATGTGGTGATAGTTGATAAAAAATTGTGTTGTTTTTACGAGCACAAGACGCGTAATGAACAAAAACGGGTTCCGCTTGCCCTTATACTATTGATATATGACTCATTACCCAACTATCCCGTTACTTAATGGGGTAGTTAGATAATGGCTCATTACCTAACTACCTCATTACTTAATGGGGTAGTTAGATAATGAGCCAAATATTCTTGCAATTTGGATGAGTCACGAGAAAATAAAACATACTAAGATGTGCTCCTACATAAATACCGCAAAACTACAAAGGGAATTTTTAATTGCAATTTATATACCTATTCATCATTCAGCGTTTTCGACGCGTTCGACTAGATGACCAAATAGAGCCGAAATCGTCACTTATAGGGTAATTAAGCAATGACTCTATACAAAAAAAAATTTACATACGAGTCACACAATAACTTACCTGTACATAAACATGTCTGAACACGTTTTGAGATTTCCTTGTTTGTTTATTTGATACTGATAATTTCATATATTTGTAAGAGTTACTCTACAAGCTGCGCTAAGTTTTATTTTGAATACGTTTGAATCTTGGAAGATAAAGACAAAATTAGAATTTTTTTATACAAAAAATATTTAAAGTGCCTGTAACTCAAAAGGAGCACAAAATCGCAGAAGAGTGTCTATGACAAAGTAGTGAGCAATTAGCATCTCTACAAGCTGCTTTAAGTTTTATTTTGAATACGTTTGAATCTTGGAAGATAAAGACAAAATTAGGATTTTTTCATACAAAAAATATTTAAAGTGCATGTAACTCAAAAGGAGCACAAAATCGCAGAAGAGTGTCTATGACAAAGTGGTGAGCAATTAGCTCTTCTACAAGCTGCGCTAAGTTTTATTTTGAATACGTTTGAATCTTGGAAGATAAAGAGAAAATCAGGATTTTTTCATACAAAAAATATTTAAAGTGCCTGTAACTCAAAAGGAGCACAAAATCGCAGAAGAGTGTCTATGACAAAGTGGTGAGCAATTAGCACCTCTACAAGCTGCGCTAAGTTTTATTTTGAATACGTTTGAATCTTGGAAGATAAAGACAAAATTAGGATTTCTTTCATACAAAAAATATTTGAATATTTTTTTTCTCTGAAAATACGGCTTATTTGGCAAAAACTCAATCTATAAAAGTGATTTGTAATTGCATCAGCTGTCTACAAAAAAAAAATCAGCCGAATCCGTTGACCTTCTGTCAAAAATTTCTTAATGTCCACTTTTTTATCATTCGGGACCAGTGTGCGACGGCGACGTGGATTACAGCTGCGACGCTGTCTGGCTGCACAAAATAAAAATTTATTGTTATGTTTTTTAGACTGTTATTTATTTCCTAAATATGACAAGTAAATATAATTACCTTACAGTAAAACGTGTGATGTTTTGTGTTATTGCGGGTGTAACATCAACTTCAATAATAATATCTTCATTTCTAAAAAAAACATTTATGACTAGTTGGTTAGTAACTAAATAGGTACATTATCAAAATTAAAATAGAATGTTACGCATAGCTTCTCCTATCGTGTTGGCACGACATCTCACACGAGAACTGCCTATTTCTAATAGTTAATGCACAGCTAGAATTATAGGTAAGTACTTGACTAACATTTAAACTTACGTATTAGGTAATGAGGAAAATGTGGGAAGTGCAGGCAATGGAGAAATGGCATGTGCAAGCAACGGAGAAACTGCGTAGGATGCAGGCTAGCAAAGCAAAAAGAAAATACCACTGTCACTATGACCAAGCATAATAAATACAATAAAGATAAAAAAAGGGATTCCATAACTTACCGACAAGGGATTTATTTGCACCTCATTTTGGGGCGTGCCACTCCTCCCCACAACCTCACTGCCTGCACCAAGCAGAGCAGCGATTCTTTCTTCTAAAGGGGATAAAGAAGTGGGTACACCTGGCCCTCCACCTGTACCCCGTTGATTATGCCGAATCTGCTTGATTCGGTTGAGCAAGCGGCACTTATAGTCGGTATACCACTAAAAATATTACAAATCTAGTTATTTAGCTAAGTGTAATGTACCGATACACATAGGTACAATATCGATAGAATCTAACAGACCTTGCTCCACTGTTTGGGAGTTCTTTGATCCCCATTTGCCTCAGCATTTAATATGTTGGCGCACTCTGACCAAAGGCGCGATGTGAGGGCACTCCCCTCTCTAGATTTCAGTCTGCCACGGGCAAGGTCCCTGTGGCCCTCCAAATATTCTACCAACAGTTCTATTTGCCGCACAGAAACGCGTTTCCGTGAAGTCATACCTACTGAAGAATCAGGATGATACTTATATGAAAGGAATTTAAACTGCTACTTCCTTAAATATAATTTTATTATAATAGAATACATGCTTACCATCAAACTTTAAATCGTTTAAGTAGGTACAAGTTTTGTAATTGCACTGAGTCTCAAATTTCAACTTTCGCGCTCCCAACTACTCCCAACTTATTTTGTCAGTTTTAGTTTTTTTGCGGCAATGATCACCATCATTCAGCCAAATTTTAGTAAAATATATTTTTTATTGTGAATCAAAACAGAATTGTTTGTTTATATGGTAAGAAAAAGCACTAAAATCGGTACTGGAGTATTATTTTAATATTATAATAACGTTATATTCATTGAAATGTAATCGATTGTATTCGATTATTTGGTACGTAATATTTTTTCTCTCATGTGGCCACACCGTAGGTAACTTTGGTAGAGTTTGGGTGTCGTGCAGTTGACGCGCAGTTCACGCGCAGCTTACGCGCAGTTCAAATATTACAAGAATACCGTTTATCACTCAAACTTAAACTTAACTGCAACTGCACTGCAACTTGATCGGCGCGTCATGAAATTACGTGAATTAGCCTTCTGAGCGAGAGAAGTTATTTTACTAGATTTCCCACCCTAAAAAAAAAAAAAAGGGCCGCGCATTCCTTGACAAGTTGGGTGTTTAGGCTGATAGTTTTTAAATCATATTTTGTGGAGTTCCCTTAATATCAAGGTTATTTTCTCTTACCTAATACCCATTATTTACGGATTTACAACGAAGACCTACAATCCGGAACAAATACTCATTCTAATTAGATTCATAAGAATTGAGAATGCCATCAGCTTGCTAACCGAACTATGACGTAGGTACTTATATTTGAAGATAAATTCTGTATTACATAAGAAGAGCTGTATGTTGCAAGAATGTTGGTACCGTGAGTCAATATAAATGTTTATGCAATGTAAGAAACGTTCTTACTTGTGCAAAGTTATAAGTACGGTCCAAAACTCTTATTTGCAACTTTAGCCCCTGGTTTTAAAGTCTAAATGATTGTGTTCAATGTTTGGTTTTGGTAAAACTATTGCAATAGATACTATTATTCTGTTCGCTTGGGTACCCCATATCCGGTGCCTGCCTTTGGGAATTATTCCTCAGTCGTGGAGCGGTTATGAAATGTATTGGAATTATTATTTGTACGAGTTATTGTGCTTTCGTTACGTTTGGTCTGTTGCAGGATGTTGGTCGTATTTGTCAATGTTTTGTTTACGGATTTTTTATTGCGTGATTCTCTCATTTCGTTTCAGTAACCTGAGCAGGGGTGACCCAGTGGTAACGGTCCCGACTTTCGAGTTGTAGGTCGTAAGTTCGAATCCAGGCAGGGTACTTTGTGTTATTTATTTCATCACCACTGCTCTCAAAAGAGGAGGCCTGTGTCCCAGCAGTGGGAACAATATAGGCTGATTATGTTAACCTAAGTCGTAAGGCTTAATTAGGTCGTAAATTAAAGTTTCTGGAGTTCCATAGGTACCTAGTTACTCTAGAAACTTACAAAAAAAATTCCAATGCAAATATCAAACTGTTTCCCTTTTTTTAAGCCTTGCACTGGATTTCACTCCAGTCTTGGGTTGACTTCCAAAGACGCATTAAAAAAACACGCAACCGCTATATCTAAGGTTAGGCCATATTGTTAATTGTAGAATTTTAACCGCAACCTAACGCCTAGAGTCGATCTCACATCACACAAGCTGACTTGCCCAATTTTAGGGGAAAAAAATCTGGATAGGTACCAATCAAAAATAATGGGGCAAACTCTATTCACAAATATAGAAAACAAGGAAAATCCTTGTCCTAGTCTCTTCTACGAGTAGCAATCGAACATTAAGCAATTCAGACGTCACATTAATGAACCCCGAAGGTTGCCAGACGGATACATTCCTCCTGACACTTCCACTGAATCACCAGCTGTTTGGGAATGCCCGCGTCGCTATCATTCGGTACAAGGTTTGAATAGTAAGTCGTGACACCGATTAGTATCCGCCGGGTTGTCCGTGGTTGCTCAAGTGTCTAGTAACTTGAATACTTTTGTTCGGTGATCTTCAATTGTTTGAAATTGAAGGTTGTTGTTTGGAATTCCCATAGATGTAGCCGACGCACATTATGTTCTTGTAACAGTTTTTCGGTCAATCCTGCTACAGGTTTTGTTTAATATCGTCCATTTAATTTTAGTAGGTACTTACCACGCATATTATTTGTACTTACAGCTTAACTAACAAATGAACTGTGTTATAAGTACTCTCCTTATTCAGAATGAAAACCATAAACCCTCTTTTAGCTTTGCCGTACTCGAGTAAAAATACTCACCCACCATTGTAACTAGCCTTGTGGTTATCGGCCTGTCTTGTCAGCGTTTTAAATTTCATTTTGAAATGGTCCTATGGATCATCACCAGAGATCGGATATTCGGATGCATGTTTACCTAAAGTTAATTTTTAGCTATAAAAGTATGGAAGCGGCTTCTTAAAAATCTTTTTTATTTTTTAACAGAGTCCACGAACATCGGGAATGCATAACTAGTCCGGTGTATAGTATGGAAGCGACTTCTAAAAAAATATTTTTTAAACACCCGGGATTATTGGATTGCATGTTTATTTAAAATTTATGTTTCTACCTACTTTACATCATAATATTAAGTAGGTACATATGCATCCAGTTACACATGTAGTCAGAAAAAAACATAAAATTTGTCGATTCGGGAATGGCGGGCGGGTTTTTTACGATCGATATAAAAGTGCATTCCATATAAGCTAACATTTGAAAGTCGCGACACAAAGGCACCGCTTGTAGCGCTACACGCGGTATCTTTGTGTCGCGTCGCGCCAGTATGTAGAAGCCTTAACGCTTGAGCAACACGACATTTTAGTAACAACGACAGCACAAACAATGCAGTGTGCTAATCACCCAATTGATTGAAAACAAACAATAATTATTGCATGTGCCTATTAGTAATGGCGCCATTCAAATTGATTGTGTACTTACCAATGTGCTTAGTTGATTTAGCGACAGAGCATGCAATAATGGGCAGTTCCTCGTTCGTCAAACGCTGCGCAACTCGGTACCAATGTGTTTTTAGGGTTCCGTACCTCTAAAGGAAAAAACGGTACCCTTATAGGATCACTTTGTTGTCCGTCTGTCTGTCTGTCTGTCAAGACCTCGGGAACGCGTGGAGGTATCGAGTTGAAATTAAAACCTACCTGCAATAAACCTCAGGTCTACAGTCCCTTGAAGATGTGAAAAAATCGACTGTTAATGCCGCATAAAACGTATATTTCGACACTCTCGAGGGAATCAAAATGTATAAGGTACTTTCCGTTGACCTAGAACTATGAAATTTGGCTAGTAATATCGTCTTTTACTACAAGTACAAGGAAAAGTCTTAAAACTATACATTTGTAATTAAATCATAAAAATATATTCTTTATTTAAAGTACCATTCTTTTTTCAGTCACCACTTAAAAATCTAGATTAAATTTGATATTTAAGTAAAAAACCACTTTGATTAGGTTACCCAACTTTAGGTATAAACTGTTAGTATCACAAAAATATAAGTACTTAATTATAGGTTTTGGAAGCTGAACAACTGCGGGACTCGATTCCTGGACTACTTATAATATGTACCTACAAATTTGTACGGAACCCTCGGTGGGCGAGTCCGACGCGCAGTTGTCCTGTTTTTTTAAAATAATTATACTAAGTTGTTTGGTTCTTTCAGCATCATGCAAAACCGTTTTGTTCAAAGAGTGCTGCGCATTTTTGTCACATTTTCAAGAAGGTAAACATTTAAAGATTCATAAATAGATTTCTGGAAATGACCAAATTGACGACTAAAAACGTCGCGTCAGTAGTGAGAAATTGAAAAAAAAAATGCATTTATTTAGCACAGCCTAAAATGTAGTTTAATAACCTGGGAGCCATCTGTAGGTATCTCTAACAAATACGTTTTCAGTATAAAGTGAACTGCCGGGGTCGCGCGAAAGTCCGAAAGGGTTACCGACGCCCTGGCAACACAGGCAACGGAAGGAACACGGGTGGGTTTTAGCCAGTAAGAGACTAACGTCCACCCTCCCCCCGCTCCAGAAGTTATTTGATCATTTCCCTCCGCAAAAAAAACTAGGTATAAAGTGAAACGCACTTTTCAGGATTTTATGATAATGGGGTTAGAATTGAACATTTAACGCTTAATATCTACATGATTTAACATTGAGTTATTCATAAATAACCAATGTCAAATGTAGACACTTCATTATTATGAATACAAAATATTTTTCTTTGTTCACAAATTATCGATATTATGCATGGATCATGGCCAGCATGTTCCGTTTCTTCATGTACAGTCAGCCTCAAAAAGATGTTAATCATAAACTGGTGACGTGCGGTCTCACATCGCTCAATTGCGGAAAAAATATCCGCTAGATATTTTTTGCATAAATAATATACATTTGGGTCGAGGAGTTATCTACTCGACCTAAATGTATGGGACAGTTGATTATTTATTCGCGATCACGATGTTGTTACCATGGAGAAAGTTGTTCACTTTGATGGTCTGTACCACACCCTTAAATATGACCACATCTTTCTGTTATGTACCTACACGCTGTATTTTTTCTATGCTATTGACTAAATACGGCAGCGGCATGACAGGCCGCTTTTCACCAGTTACATTCTACAAAAGCCATGTCACGAGTCAAAGGCATCGACAAGAATACATTTAATAGGGTATTTTACTATATACGAGAAAAATCTATAAATAGATTATTGAGATAGTTTAGGCAAAAAGGAGTCGGAAAATGTTACTTTTAGTTCATAAATAACAAAATAAATTTTAAAATTCAATTCAACGTTTTCAGTTTTTCTAATCTGTAAAAAAACACTATGAAATAGTAGCCGCCATGTTATTACGTCATACCGCTATGTAAACTAAAACGTGTCAACTGTCAACTGATAGTTAGATAATAGATTACCGCATTTGTTTACATAGCCAAGTTACGTCATGACCACAGAGCAACATGGCGTCCACTGCGTCCAGCCTTTTCGTCAAACTACGCGCGAAAATTTTGTGTTTTTTTTTTGGGGCATATTAGCACTATAGAATTTAATTAAGACACTTTTCTAAAATGGGTGTAAGACCCTATTGTCTACAATCTTTGTTCCATTATATTGTACAATACAAACAAAAGATAATATTACACATTGGGTACTTATTTGTAGCTAAAGTCGAATTATTCACTGGAGTAATAAAATAACTTTGTGTAATAAAATGATCATATTTATTGTAATGGTGATCGTTTAGATTTACATAAGTGTAAAATAAATGTTTAATAATAAGCGTAAAATTCTAGAATACAATAAATATGACAATTTTATTTATTTATTACACAAAGTGACAGCATATCAGCAGTGCTATTCTGTAACCTTCTCACCGTGAAAACTTAAGTGAAGTGAACGTGGAGTGAACTGCCATCTGAAACTAGGGATACACCAAGGATTACATTTACTGTCATAATCGAGATTTTAATAATATTTTTATGCCATGACCCAATCGCTATGTGTTTTTACTTATAAATAAACGCAATCCCATGACCCATGTGACCCATGTGTTTTGAAGAAGCGATAGTGGATTGAGTCGAGTAAAGACTGTGCGACGATATTTAGCGTTGTTAATAACCCAAATCTATTCAATAAGAAGAGATAACCGAGTGTATCAAGTGATCGGAATGCTAAGTGTGCCTGGCTGACGGACTATAGAATTTATCCTCTCACAAACTATGTGGAAACCTAACTAAACGATGTGTGTGTCTGTGTACATAAGCCATTTGAATAAAAAACGTGCGGATTATTTAATAAGTACCTTTGTAATATTTTATTTTAGGTAGGTAAATTTATACCGACCGGGCGACCTACGCATTGCCAATAATAAAATAATATTCATAAAATCAACGTCATCAATACTATAACAAAATTCAACACCGCGCGGCCGGCGGGCAGCTAGGCTCACTTCGTCCAGCCCAAGTGAAGTGGTGTTGCTATGGCAACGAGAATCGAGTGAAGTGATAAGATCACGACACTCGCGCGTCGTGCTTACCGACTCACTTCACCTAGCCGATTCACTTCGGGCGCGGGTGTTTACTATGGTTACGAGAATCGGGTGAAGTGACAAGATCACGCCGCGCTTGCGCGTAAGGCGCTGTTATTAATATCAAGTTGAGATTTTTGATTTTAATTTAGCGTAAATTAGGCGTTTTTTGTTTATTAATGCGCGAAAAATAAAAATTTTGTTTTACCAACTTTATATCAAAATCCAAAATGGCGGCTACAAACATTTTTCATCATGGGTGTCGTTTTCATGGTTTTCGGGGGTGTTAAAGCCGATAGTGAGGTCAAATCTAAAAAGCAAGATGGCGGCTGCGAAAATGTTCAAATTTTCATGATGGGTGTCGTTTTCATGGGTTTCGGGGGTGCTAAAGCCGATAGTGAGGTCAAATCTAAAAAGCAAGATGGTGGCTGCGAAAATTACCAAAACTTTTGGAATGAAAAAAACAAAATTGAGTTTCTGACTGAACTTCTGTTGTGCTATTTTATTAAAAAAAAAACCCTAAATAGTAACGTTTCAACTCTTAAATACTAGTTTTGAAATAATATAAAATGATCAATAGAATTAGCATAAAAATATTATTAAAATCTCGATTATGATTATAAATGTAATGCTTGGTCACTCCCTAGCATCAGTGGGATGACACTGACAGCTCACTCCATGCGAGTTTTCACAGTGAGATTTTTACAGAATCGACATGCAGATCAGTACAGTGAATTAATATAATTCGACTTTATTGAGGAACACTAACTGTCAACAATCAAATGAATTCTTGTCGACATCTTTTTGAGGCTGACTGTACCTAACTAAAATAGTATCAGTGTGTTCAGCTGCTCAATACTGATGGTGCGGGTTTATTGAAGGTTTAGTATACTTTATTTATTGGGTTTTTCCATCTGGAATTTCTCAATAGCAGCCCGGTGTCTGGATTTGTGACAGGTTGATGTCAATAGGCTCGCCCCCTGTTACATGGGACGTAAACTTAACTGGCGAAATGTGGGTGTACTATAGGTACACCTCTGCGTAACCCTTCGGGAAATTAAGGCGCAAGGGTACTACAGAAGCTAAACTGAAGTTTTATAATGCCTAAAAGTTCATATTCTTTTAGGCTTTTACTGCAATATACAAAATCAGTAAAATATATTATATTCTTCAGGATATATGCTAGGTAGATAGTGTGTTGAAAACATAATACAACTAATTTGATACGACAGAAAAAAATCACGAAGATACCTCTAAAAATTTATTTTAACGATTAAAATCCATACTGATATTATATGCAATAATTCTGATTTTTTGTCAGATTATTCTAAAAGCATCATTTTAGCATAACAGTGCATTATTTTTTTTTATCGTTCATTAGATTTTTTATAAATAGATAATTGCTTCATATTTTGCAATAAATTACCAGCTTTGTGTCATCGCGCTTCTCTTTCTTTTCTATGCAGTCCGACAGTGACCGCGCTTTAGCTGTTGTCAGCCTCTTAAGTGGTATACTTTTCGCTTAATTCATTAAACGATAATATTTACCTATTAACCGGTAAAAGGTTGTATAAACAGTTGTTTTGTAAAGGACGGCGTTATTGTTGTTTATTTTCTGTGGTAAGGTGTTCAAAGGTTTTGTGGACCTCTACAAATCGCTGTATTGTTCGCTCGTCTTGTTTGATTAGTAAAGGGGGAAAATCAGAACACGTGGTGTTAATAAGATGGCGCTTATTAGGAAGATGTGTAAGTTCTCAGTTGATAGTCGGTACTTACCTAATAATTTCGGTGGGCGTCAGGCAAAGACATTAAATTATTTACTTAACAATAGACGGGACATAGCGAACAAAATCGTAATCCGATACATTTGTCCTAGTGGGCAAAAGTCGCTGTGTCTAGTGGGGTACGCCTGCATGTCAAGTCGCCTTCGTGTCCACCAATAAAAATACTTTCGAAGTATATATGCCTGAATTGTGCAAATCTCGTAAGTAGTGATAAAACGAGTAGGCTTATCTACGGTTTATTTTCGTTAGTATTTTGTCATTTACCCAGTATGTAGATGAAATAGGTCAGGGGTGGCCAACCAGTCGATCGCGGCTATTAGTCCAGTCGATCGTTGCAAGGCAGAAAACATAAATAGGTAAGTTTCATAAACTCAATAATGTAAAAAAATCTATAATGTAAAAACATTTCAAATGGACCACATGATATTTAAAAACGAACTGATTACTCTGCGCAGCGATATGTTTCTTAAATCAAGGTCACCCTCTGGTCTAGATTTCTGGGCATTGGTTTCCAACGAGAAATAACCAAACTTGAAGAAATGTGTTGAACAACTACATTCGTGTTTTGGTTAAACATATTTATGTGAATCAGCATTTTCCTATTTAAAACAAACGAAAAATAAACACCGTCTTCGCTTGACAGACGCTCATACATTGGATGCTTTAAGGTTGGCAATATCCAACTACAAACCCGAGTTTGCGCATCTAGCAGGAGATGCACACACGCAATGCAAACACTAATAAGTAGTTACTAAGAATAATTTTATGTTTTTTCACTTATTCAAATAAAAAAACACTAGATTTGTATACTAATATTGTTTCATTTTGCAGTCCAAGAAGTTCTTGGAAGATCGCACAGGGTTTTGTCAGTTAAGAGTAGATCTTCAGCCTAATCAAGTTGGCCACCCCTGAAATAGGTAGGTAAATAATTTTCTTAGATATTTCAAACTATCTGACGGTTGGTTATCAAAGGTTGGTGTCGGGTTGTGTAATTTTGCTATATTACGCTAGATGGCGTTACTCACAATCTTTCTATGACAATTCTATTTCGATCACAATTTTTCTATGACATTATTTCTGATAGCCTCTCTATAGTATCTATCATCTTAAATCTCTTTGGCGTCAGGCAAAGTTGATGATGCTCAGATCGTACTGGATTTGAAGTATGTTAAAATGACACTAGTAGTAGTTTGGTAGTACTGAGTACTGATATCAGCCAAAAAGTTCATCAAAAAGTTTAATTAACATATCTTTGTCCGTGCATGACACATTGTAATGCATTTTTAAAAATAATATGTAATGGTTATCTATCTGAGGATGATAGACGAAAATGCATTATAATATATATAAATTATATATTATGTATATATTTTTGTTTATATATGTACCTATATGTAGGATCTTCAGGATTTACTCCGTTAGATTCGGACATTATGTGGGCAGAAGATGAGTTCGTGCAATGAAATCACACTGGGTGCGATACACAGCGTTTATTAAAAGCACAAATTAAAACAATACCTAACTACAAATTAAAATTAACATAATAACTGAGCACAACGAATCAAGTATCCTCCTCGCCGTGGGCTTAAAACATCACGATTCTGTAGAAGCACGCTGTAGGTAGAGTAGATCACTCGATATCGCCAGTTGGCGCGGTTGCGATTCGTTTCGTGTTCGTACTAATGACCGGATCCGACATATATTTTAAAAATATCACATTACATCAATATTATTATGGGACGTATGGTAATAGGATTACCATAATTGGTAAATCATAATCCCTAAGGCACTTTTAACACTTTCACTGTTCCAGGTAATCCTTGGGACAGTGAAAGTGTTAAAAATACCGTAACGGGGTAGGCCTGACTTCAGCAGAAGAAGTTTATGGCTGGTCTCATGTTGATAATGTTGAATATGGTTGCACAACACATAATTTCTTGAAATTAAGGACATAGATTATTTTTTTAACAATTGATCACTTACCTTCACTCTACATAGAAATGAGCACGAAACAAGAACTTATTTGACAACAAAAATCAAGAAAGTAATACGACTAGTACTTTTCTCCTAATAAGTTCTGATAAAACCTCTCTAACACGTAACTGGTTAATGCATAAATCTCCAAACATTTTCTCATAAATCTTGATATAAAGGTAGTATTTTCGCAACTCAGGGGACTATAAATAGGCAAATGGGTTAGGTAATTACCTGTACGCTCAATAGGGGATGAGTCGGCACTAAGGGGTTGAGTCGTGAGTTCGACCGACTTAACGCAAACATGGTTTACTTAGGGCTGGCAGTAGACTGGGTAAATTGTAACTATATTACAATGCCACAAACAAAAAAAAAAGCACAAAAAGCACTCGGTGTCTTTGGGTCTGTATTTTAGTTTTGGCCTCCGAGTTCCGAAATTCCGAAAGTCGTTTTTTTTTGTAAAATGTTTTTATTTTTTACAGTTTGTAATTTATCTAAGTTACAATAGCCTAGTGTCAACTGCTCATCACCTTTTACAAAATATTGCTTTTCCCAATGCAGGGACGTTTATTATTAATAACTATAGTCCCTGCGTCGGATAAAGCAATAATTTGTTGAGGATTTCTCCTGGTAAGAACCAGGAGAACTGCCGCTCATCATATGGATTGCGACGAGTATAAATAGCAACCATATTAAAGTACCAATCCCTTAAATACTTATTACTAAGTAGTTCCAGTGGCCATCTGTGGTATTCATCATTACTTCCACTTCAACAAATAGTGCTTTCCGAGAGCAAATGCACAAGTAATTATAAAAAATACCCAAGTTGCTAAAAAATACCCAAGTCGTGCCTATAAAATTTCTCTCGATTTCCATGGGATCCCCTCAACAGATTATGACTTGGTGACAATGGGACCATCTCAAGAGCATACATTTTCAAACAAAAAAAGAATTTTCAAAATCGGTCCACAATTGACGGAGAAATCGGTGAACATATATAAAATATTTAAATATATATACATAAACATCCGAATTGAGAACCTCCTCATTTTTGGAAGTCGATTAAAAACAAACAAACACAAATTGCAAACTGGATGCAGTACTATAGTAGGAACGAATAGCGTGTATTAAGGCTTCTACATACTGGCGCGACTTGTCGCGCGACGCGATTCTGCGACATTATATCCGTAGAACAATCTCTATGAAAACGCGCGCGCCACTACACACAGGGGCGACCTGTCGCGCCGCGACACAGAAATTATGCCTATTTTATGGCGTCGCGCTAGCTACGCGTTTGTCGCGGCGTTGTCGCGTCGCGGCCGCTACAGTCGCGTAGCGGGCGCGACGCGACAACGCCGCGACAAGACAAGATAGTATAAATACCGGTGCAATCCAAGCTGGCCTCAGTAGTAGGCGTTCTTCGTCAGTGGATGAAGGCAGGTCTGTGCATGTTTGCCGAGTGAGGTTAGGTTCGATTTCCCGGTCGGTCGACATAACCCAACAAATCTTGCGGTGCGTTTACAAACACAAATCTTCATATTATGAAGATTTGTGTTTGTAAACGCACCGTCCACGATTCAAGAGAAATCCAGGCAACTTTTATAAAAGATAAAAAGTTACCTAAAGGTTTGTTTTTACAATATACAAAAAATAGGTACCTACTTATCTATGTAGTACGTAATTGTTTTTTTTTTAATAATGTTTACCCACTCCTGAATCGTAGACGATGCGATTACAAACACACATCTTCACATTCACAAACGGCCAAACCCAGCACAACTATCTGTAGGTCATAAAAATATTTGTTCCGTGCGGGAATCGAACCCGTGAATCGTAGTGTAGCAGCCAAGCGTTTAGAAAGTAAGTAATAAAAAAATATAAGTATGTTCGGTAAGTACCTACCTGTACATATAACTACAAGATACAAAACTGTAATTTACTTATCCGACTGTAGTGCTACCTACATAGGCTCATAATTTTTATGTAGGTGACATAAAAGTTATGAACCTACTGACGTACCTTGGTACCTAGTTTAGCTAAATCATTATAATGTGTCTTCCAGAAGACGTCGATTACACAGTACTGGGGGGTAACCATCACCTCATAAAGCAGTATTATTTCAATATTACTTCAGCGTGAGAAAAGGATGGAGCTATAAGTCCTGTATAGCTCCATCACTTTCCCACTGTGAAGTAATATTATATTATAATAATACTGCTATAAGAGGTGATGATTACCCCCCAGAAGACGATGGTGATAAAGAGAATATTCCGGTAAATTCGTGAGTATCTTCTACCTACCTAAACATGTAATCTGATCTGTTATTTACACACGGCTACATAATTATCAAGCTATATTTTTCAGTATAAGCTGATCTCACATTGTTTAAGCATTCCGTACACAGGTGATGACAGGTCAGCGACTGGAAAAGTATAGCTTGTTATGTAGCCACGCGTACCTGCACCAAATTTGTATTTCCATAATAAACGTAGGTAAGTTATTTATTGTTATTCATGCGGCAAGTCTGCGTTTATGGACGATTTCTTCTTTTTTATATATTTTTAGGGTTCCATATCCAAATGATAAATAAAAATATGTAAGGTCTAGGTAGGTATTATTAACTTGCCACGTGTGATTGTTACAGGACCGGACAGGACATTCAAAAGATGTAGAAATAAATTCGGACAAATTAAATCTTCATAATTATAATACAACATTTGTCATACGTGTTTGATCATCACGAAATTAGCTGTTCCCCCATGACACTACCGCTTTATACTAATGCGTAACGGTACTATCACGAAATTGGCGAGTTCACGATAAAACTTCATAATGTTAGACTTTTTAGGGGTCCGTATTATTTATTCATGTTGTCAAAGTTATGCTTGTTTTTATTAATAATACTATTGATTTTATTAGTAATTAGTTTACTACTACTGTTGCCAGCGACTTCGTCTGCGATCCAGGATGAAAAGTAGCCTGTCTTTTTCCAGGTCAAGGTCTACCCCTGTGCAAATTTCATCCAAATCCGTTCAGCCGTTTTAGCGTGAAAGCGTAACAAACAAACAAACTCACTTTCGCATTTATAATACATATTAGTTAGGAAGTTAGGATTATAATTTCTTACTTCATATACCAAAACTACCTCGTTTTCAGATATTCACACAACCCTCCGCAGTACGAAACATCAGATGATGATGGTAATTGGTAATTGCTAGATTTCTATATAAGAAGGTTGTATGAAGTATGTATGCAGTTTTACAAGAATTCATCAAATATTTTTTATTCTGGTCATTTCAGGTACGAAGTGAGTTTTAATAATCCTGTAGAAGGGAAAAGCTGTTTTTGTATAGAAGGACGAAGAATAATTGACACTGAATATTTTTATAGAAAACTTCAAGAAATATGCAATCATAATAAGGCATTCGGATATACATTGAGCAACGTTCACTTTGTATCAGAAAAAAACAGGAGAAAAGGCTTTGTGGTCTTTTCATAGATAAGAAGTTGCCTTTTCTAGGTGCAACTCTAGACGGAATAGTGGGAGAAGACACAATCATTGAAATCAAGTGTCCAATTACAGCATTTAAAACCTCTTTGGACGAAGCTATAGATAAGAAAAAAGTGAAGTTTTGGAAGAAAACTAAAAACGGACTTGTCATAAATAAAAAACATCCTTAGTATATACAGGTGCAGGGAAAAATGTATTTTCGGAGTATGGTCTGAATGCGACAAAGACATCAAAGTTGAAATTATAGAGAGACATGACCATTATTGGGAAGAAATGGAACCAAAATTGGAACATTTTTATATAACAGGCATGTTGCCTGAGCTATGCGATCCCAGACATGTTCGAAATAATATGCTAATTAGAGATTTAAGTGAATTAAAATAAATGTTGTATAATTTTGACGATGTTTAATTACTTTCCAAAAACTTATGGTATATACCATACCTACCTACCTACGTACCCTACCCTAGCTACCTACCTACCTACCCTATCCTACCTATCTACCTACGTACCTACCTACCTATGTACGTACCTACCTGCCTACCTACCCTACCTATCTTATATCTATACAAACCTTGTCCTGAGAATCACAAACACGACAAAAAAATAATTATCCAATTTGGTTCAGTCCTTCGGAAGTTATGCGTGTGCATACCTTTCTGCGATTCATTTTTATATAGGTATGTAGTTGCATAATAAGTAAGAAAGTAGTAATACAAGGCGAAAACTATATTATACGATTGTAAAATGGCAAAGTGTAAACTTACTACCAAGCCAAAGTACCTACAGAACCCTCAGCGCAATGGTGACTCGCACTTGACTAGTTTTTTGTAGCAGTAGAATTTATGCAGTGGTTTAGAATCGGTTTGCAAAATTTCTAACAAAATTATAGGTATGTATGTATATGTAGGTACTTGCATAGTCCTACTAAAACATAATTACATACGCAAACGACTGTCACATTACATACCTACATACACGGCGAAAACTATAAAACACAAACTTACTACTAAACCAATGGGCGGAACCCTCAGCGCAAAGTTGGCTCGCACTTGACTACTATTTTGTAGCAGTAGGTAAAATAGTGCGCACGGCTGGCTACACATCATGCTATAACTTTCCAGTATAAGCTGATCTCGCATTGTATAGGCTATCCGTACAAAAACACATAAAAATATATATATACGGTCGAATTGAGAAACCTCCTCCTTTTTTGAAGTCGGTTAAAAATGAAATAAAATTATAAGACATTCGTGTTTTGAGTCAAAATCCGCGAATAATACTAGGTAAGTACTAATAGCCGTGGCAAGTGCGACGCGCGGCGCAGTAGAGCAGCTGGCTTGCGGCAAATTCAAAAAGTTACCTACTCCTTAGAGCATGCCGCGCGCCGCCAAAAACCATGAGTAAGTCATTGCAATGTAACTCTTATGTTATTGTTATAAGGTATAATTTAGGATAATTAACTTTTGCGAGGACTTATATATTGAAATTGAGAAATTATTCATTTATTAGTTAATTTCGTCATACATCCTAATTTATACCTTATCACAATGGGATAAAACTCACATTGCGAAGACTTACAATTTTGCTTATGACTTAATTTACTTTGGAATAAAACCGAGTAAACTCAACTTTTGCAAGAGGGTTTAGAATGCTTCTGAGCATACACTGAAATAGTTTAATTGGTAAAATTTGCTTATGTCAAATTTGAAAACGCAATAGTCAATGAGACCCACTGGAATCTAATACAAAAAGTAGTAAATATATATTAGAATGAATAAAACTAACGGATGTAATGTTTAACATAAACATATATTTCCAATATTAGATCACAAAATTAATAAGATAGGCACACAACACTTGAACACACACATAGGTAGGTAAATTAATCTACTTCATTATGCATAGTATAGAACAAAGTCGCTTAAATTAAAACTTAATTACACACACACCACCATTACATCTACCTAAGTCACTTAGCGCGTCCGAATTCGTCAGTTTCGCCGTTAGCGCTCGTGTGGTCAAGTCTAGGTACATAAGTTAGGTTGGGTTATGTCGACCGACCGGGAAATCGAACCTAACCTCACTCGGCAAACACGCACAGACCTGCCTTCATCCACTGACGAAGAACGCCTGCTACTGAGGCCAGTTTGGATTGGACCGCTATTTATACTATCTTGTCTTGTCGCGGCGTTGTCGCGTCGCGCCCGCTACGCGACTGTAGCGGCCGCGACGCGACAACGCCGCGACGCCAGCTGCCTGTCGCGCTAGTGTGAAAGGTATGGCGTGGCGATGTCGCGCCAGAATCGCCACGCGACGCGTCGCGCGACAAGTCGCGCCAGTATGTAGAAGCCTTTAGGCAGCACGTCAGTTGTAACAATTTGACCTTGAGCTGGCCTATAGTAAGTAGTACGGAGTTTCAATAGAATAAGTCAACATATACTGGTTTTGTTACCACTGACACTCGGCCCACCGTACCTGTACTCATTAGTAGGTAGGTATTTCATCTTCATAACAACTTGCGACCCACGGATGCGCCTCAAGTTAAAGAGGAAAATTTATCATGTCATACTGTATGGATCGGATTGCTGCAGGCTTAGCATGACGCTATCTAGTTCTATTCTACATTGTTTGTATTCTACAAAAATGTAGACAGATTTCTCGGTGGAAAACTGTCAACTGTCTACATGAAAACGTAATTTTATGTCTACTCTTTCGTCGACAAAACGCTTTTCTACGGTTCTCGTGGGTCAGTAAGCCTGCGGTGCCGTGAAGAAAACAGATGAAAAAAGATTGCATGTACCGGAGATGAGAATTTTGAGAAGGATGTGTGGGTGGAGCGACAAAATCAGTAACTATACAGCAGCCTCATTCTCTTTGGACAAAATGGATAAGTTAAGAAATTAATACATGAGGGGAAGTTTGACAGAAAAATTTAAAGGAAATCGTTTCGCATGGTATGGACTTGTGATGAGGAGGGGAAATGCATGTGACTAAAAAAGTGATGAATATAAATGTTGATAGACGAGAAGGAGGGGAGGACCAAAGAAAATATGGATGAATTTTGTGAGGAATGATACGAAAGAGAAGGGAGTGAATGATATCGTGACGGTTGACAGGGGAGAACGGAAAGAGAAAACGTGTTGCGCCTACCCCAAGTAACATGGGAATGGGACAAGGGCAGGAAGGTGATGATGATGATCAGCCGCAAAACACAAAGGAGATTCTGCCAGCGCTGCTGCTAGTCTGGTAATTCCTTTTTTTCGCCAGGAAATTAGAAAATGCATTATTTATTTCATTTCAAGACAACAGGCGAGTTCGAACAAATCACAAAGGCTCCATATAAATATAGCAAAACACATAACACATCAAGACACCACCAAATATTGTTTATTATTATTGTTTATTGTATTGCCCAAAGAAAGAGAGGTGTCCTTAGTACACCCACATTTCACCTGTCATGTTTAAGTCCCATTTAAATATCTACAATACAATATACTTATATTTTCCAGTTTAAAAAATAATCTTGCAAATGGAAGGAAAACTCGGCATAGATCTAAGTTTATGTAAATGGCGCCCAACATGGCCCACGTTGGGCGCCAACCTTAACTTTTGTGTTTACGGCCATACGCTACCTTATTATAATATAACACCCTACTTCATACGGCTCAAATATTTAATATGTTTTGGCACAAGTTTACTAAACTAAGGTGCTAAGTGGAAGTACTTACCTACTACGTCAACAGATGGTGTAAACATATATATTATCTACGTTACTTCATAGCGTTACCTACTCGGCTACGTAATAATTTTCAGTTTGCTCAAATTAGGGAACATTCTAAGATAATGTGAATGTATTTCTTTTGCCTTTAGTTAATGAAATCCTAAAGATTTATAACAACATTTTTAATTGTGTGGGATGCTTAGCGTAGTGTATAGTTTTATCTTAATCTTTATGAAACATGTAGCCAGAGGGCCTATACAAGTGGTAATCGCTTACAAAGCGTTTCGTATGTCCTACGACTTTCAACAGGGTTTACACAAGCTTTTCGTTAACCTATGTCTGTCCCATAAATACATGTTGACTTTTCCATCATCGACATCGCTGAAACAAGTTACTGTATCTCTCAAGTTTCCCATGGTTTTTGTGGTTCTCTGTTGAGGCATTGGTCAATAAAAAGATGTGGTGAAATACCCATTATAAATCAATAAACAGTGTTTCTCGCTCTGAAAGTAGCAAAGATATCTTGAAAGTATCTCAGTAGTTCCACTAAAAATAACAAAACACCCTTCTCAAGCTGAAAATGTAAAACAAAAGCGTATTATTTAATTTTCAAATAAAAACCTAATACTTTTTTTACCTCGAAGGTCGGTCAGCCGCTCCATCACGTTCGTCGGCCTGAGGGGCTGACAGTGAGATCCGTGATAAGATTGAACTACTTCCGAGCTACCTACATACCTAATTCCTACGGCATTCAGTTGATCGACTACGGTAGATTGTTCTTTCTGATTCAGGTTTTAGTAAAGCAATGATATTGAAACGGAACAAAAATTATATTATGTTTATTTTTCACTACTTCTAATCTACTTCATGATGAACAAAGACTACTTGATACTATTATATTCTATACAAGATATGTAATTACTATTTTCAAAGTGACATCGTCTCACGCCGCAGGGCAGAGTGATCAAAAGAACAACATTTAAGGGGCCGTGCACGAAATCGAGTGATTTTAATCTGTTTTGTTCATTGTTTCTGAGAAAGAGAAAAATATTTTAAACAAAATTATTTTTAGAAGTCGAGCTCTTTGTTTTGCATTTGGCTGAAACGGATTTTTCAAAATATTTTCGCAACAAGTTTTCCAAAAAATTACATGAGACTGACATTTAATCATCTTTTCACTAGAAACCACTTTTGATTTTGAACATAAAAAATATCCTCAACATCATTATATGGTCTACCTGCACCCGGCTGGACCACTTTTTTAAACTTCGATACAAAATATACCAGGAAAATAATGTTGGAAAATCCAATATTTTAAAAAGAAACCCAGTCGGTAATGTATTTTTTCCTGTTATTTAGCAACCCATTTCGTGAAACTTAAAAATCACACATTTACTTCAGTCATACTTGTAATAAAGTTAAAATTTGAGTTTATATATAATGCAATATCTTTATTAAGTAAATCAAATGCGTACTAAACCACATTTTCGAGAGCGCAAAAGTGATGAAATTTTTACAGGTGCTGTGACTGACATGAATGGTTTAGCGCCACGAAAACTGTACTTTTACTATAAAAGTACAGTTTTCGTGACACACAGACATTTTTCAATTATTTATGCCTTCTCACAATTATATAAGAAATTGCACGGAACCTTAAATTAAAATAGATAAAAAATACGTAATTATACGTATAGGTACAAGGCGTAATAAAATAACTGAAAATCTCTTAAACAGGTTATCCTAGGTCATCAGTATTAACAGCAATTGGAACAGATCTGAAATTACGATAAAAAACAGCCGGGACCAACGGCTTTGCAATTCTGTGGTTTCTGAAGCACAGAATTGTTTTATTATGGGCAGAATAGATAGGACAGGACGGTATTAAAGTTCCATTTTTATCCGGTTCTCCTTTAGTTCTTAAACTTAACCACAATCCGGAGATTAACGGATCGTGGTAAACTGTCAGAGCAAGCTTTCGAGTTTCAAATGTAGGTAGTTTATTTTTTGCTGACAGGATTTCCAAGTAAAACCGTGTAAGCTTTTTCCAGCGTGTAAAATTTTATTCCTAAATCTTTTATTATTTTGTACCACTTTATTTGTCCATAATCTTCCCTGGGCCATGTTATTTAAGTATACATCTTCAGGAGTGCACGCAATGTGATTGTGTCTCTACTTCTGTGCTAGTCTTTTCTTATCTCCAGTCATTTCAGTTGATCTAAATTTATAATTCCAAAAGAATTTCTTGGAAACTCTTAAGTTACCATACCTACCTACCTATAGTTATAGTCGACAGCCGGTGGAACTTCGTGGAGTATTTCCGACGTTTGGCTCCCAAACTGGAGCGGGCGGGCGCTGCATTGAAGCGGCTCCTGCCCAATCTAGGGGGTCCAAACGCCTCCTGCCGGAGGCTCTACGCGGGGGTCGTGCGGTCCATGGCCCTCTACGGGGCTCCTGTATGGGCGCGCTCTCTAGCGCCGGTAGCCCGCCGGTTGAGCGCGGCCCACAGGGTCATGGCCATCCGGATGGTCCGGGGATACCGCACGGTCTCCTGTGAGGCAGCGAGCCTCCTTGCCGGATTGCCGCCATGAGATCTGGAGGCAAAAGTCCTCGCGCACGTATGGGAGTGGCGCGAGGAGGCGAAACGCCAGGGCGTAAGCCCGCTGCCGCGAGAAATCGCGGCACAGCGGACGGAGCTCCGGCGGGATCTCATGGCGTCATGGAGAGAACGGTTGTCGCAACCCAGTGCTGGGTACGCCACAATTGCGGCGATAAGTCCACTCTTTGAGGAGTGGCTAGAGAGGCGCCACGGCGTCCTCACCTTCTTCTCGGCTTCTGCGAAGCAGTAATGCTCGCGAATGAGGAGGCGGGACGGTTGAGAGAAAGGCATGTTTCGAGCCCTCTCGCCCCTAGCCGCCGCAGGAGACGCCCAGGACGTCGGGAATCCCGGGCGGATTTCCGGCCACCGTAGGCGCGGGCTTGCGGACGGTGAGCAATGGGTAGCTCACCGTCCGGTTAGGACCAGGCCCGGATCGACGGCGCGTTGTATTCTACGCGCGCCTCAAAGAGATGTCGTCAGCACAAAGGTAGGGGTCTACTAGGGTCGATGCCTGCCGGGGTCGCGGGAAGGTACTTATGGGTCACCGAGGCCCCCGCAACACAGGCAACAGGAAGGAATACGGGTGGGTTTTAGTCAGTAAGAGTCTGACACACCCTCCCGCTCCGCCCTGAGCGGGAGAAGTTGATGATTCCCACCTCAAAAAAAAAATGTTACCATACCTATTTGACAAGCTTTCACACTTCTGAACGTTATTAATCTACAAGGTGTATCATTGAACTACTTTTATTATAGGACCAACCCTGAAATATGGAAAAAAAATCTGCTGCTGTTTTTTTTAAATTTATGTTCTCATATAATTCGACAAAATGTGTGCCCACATTTTATATTTAATATCAGATTTTTAGGTTTCTTTAGTAAACAAGGAACCATTATAGTTTCGCCATGTCCGTCTGTCTCTCTGTTTGTCTGTCTGTCGCCACTGTAGCTCAGAGACGCTTAGTACTGGAATGCTGTAATTTGGCATATGTATACATATTAATCACGCTGACAAAGTGCTAAAATAAAATCTTGAAAAAACATTACAAAAAAATATCATCCCCACATTACGTGCAAGGTACCTCCCTTGCACGTAATGTGGGGATGACTTTTTTTTTTCTCGTCTTCCCCATGATGTGGGGTATCGTTGGATAGGTCGAGCAAAAATATTGCAGGTCTGTCAACACCACTTTTCGATTCAAGTATTCACTTGCGTAATATTAAGCATTAAAGTGCTATTTTTTTTAGAGTCAAGTACCCCCCTACCTGCCAGCTAAATGGTTGTTTAGGGGAATATGAAAAAAATCATGGCAGTGTTACTGTACGGTCAGCAACCGCACATTGTACTTTGGCCTAGTTAACATACTGCACATTTTGTTAATTTATAATATGTAGTATCGTCACGTACGCAAGTACGTCAGTTTTCGGTTTAATATCGAGCTCACTTTAACTTAGTGTTTTATTTGTTTTTCCCGTTTTGTTCATCAGGTAGGTACCTATGTATGGAAGTATGTACCGTGGCCAATTAAATGTGTTGGGTAGATAAGTGATCACTTTTGACAATACAAGAACTAAGTTAGACTTTGTTTAAGTATATAAACTATCTCAACTAACGTTTTTTACTAAAAATGTAGTTAATAACTGTTTAGTAGGTACTTATGTGTTGGTTTCAAGGGATTTACAAAGTAAAAAAGACGTTTTACCATAGCTAGATAAGTGTTCTTATTTTAGACTAAACTTCGAGCTTTAATAATTAGTTCTAGTACATTTATTTCTGTATTATCTACTTGGTTACGGCACATCCTAACCTAAAAAGTGTAAAAATAACATTAATATGTTTTGGTCTTCGTAGCGTTTAAATCGTAAAAAAGACTATAAGACATTATTGTCTAAACTTATAGGTAGTCTTTCTGCTATACCTCATAAGTATACATTCACTTTCATTATCAGGATTTTAAATGTATGGGAAGTGGGCATTGTTCTTTAAGTCGGTGGACTATAACTCTTTAACTTGTGAAGCCCACTTAGCCGTAACAGTTTTCCTTTTAATTTCATTATAATATGTACTTGTAAGGGCATGAGCCTTTACACTTAATGTTGAATGTTAATAAAATTAGTGTTAATGTGCAAAAAGGTATTTAATACGAAATTGCACTAAATTAATGTAAAAAGAAAATAATATAAAATGTTAAAAATGGTAGTGTTGCGCGAGCTCGATATTAAACCGAAAACTGACGTACTTGCGTACGTGACGATACTAGGTACATATTATAAATTAACAAAATGTGCAGTATGTTAACTAGGCCAAAGTACAATGTGCGGTTGCTAACCGTACAGTAACACTGCCATGATTTTTTTCATACTCCCCTAAACAACCATTTAGCTGGCAGGTAGGGGGATACTTGACTCTAAAAAAAAATAGCACTTTAATGCTTAATATTACGCAAGTGAATACTTGAATCGAAAAGTGGTGTTGACAGACCTGCAATATTTTTGATCGACCTATCCAACGATACCCCACATCATGGAGAAGACGAGAAAAAAAATGTCATCCCCACATTACGTGCAAGGGAGGTACCTTGCACGTAATGTGGGGATGATATTTTTTTGTAATGTTTTTTCAAGATTTTATTTTAGCACTTTGTCAGCGTGATTAATATGTATACATATGCCAAATTACAGCATTCTAGTACTAAGCGTCTCTGAGCTACAGCGGGGACAGACAGACAAACAGAGAGACAGACGGACATCGCGAAACTATAAGGGTTCCTTGTTTACTAAAGAAACCTAAAAATCTGATATTAAATATAAAATATGGGGACACATTTTGTCGAATTATATGTGAACATAAATGTATGAAGCAGCAGAATTTTTTCCATATTTCAGGGTTGGTCCTATAATAAAAGTAGTTCAATGATACACCTTGTAGATTACTAACGTTCAGAAGTGTGAAAGCTTGTCAAATAGGTATGGTAACTTTTTTCTTTTTGGGAGGGGAATCATCAACTTCTCTCGCTCAGGGCGGAGCGGGAGGGTGTGTCAGACTCTTACTGACTAAAACCCACCCGTATTCCTTCCTGTTGCCTGTGTTGCGGGGGCCTCGGTGACCCATAAGTACCTTCCCGCGACCCCGGCAGGCATCGGCCCTAGTGGACCCCTACCTTTGTGCTGACGACATCTCTTTGAGGCGCGCGTAGAATACAACGCGCCGTCGACCCGGGCCTGGTCCTTACCGGACAGTGAGCTACCCATTGCTCACCGTCCGCAAGCCCGCGCCTACGGTGGTAGGAAATCAGCCCGGGATTCCCGACGCCCAGGGCGTCTCCTGCGGCGGCTAGGGGCGAGAGGGCGCGAAACATGCCTTTCCCTCAACCGTCCCGCCTCCTCCTTCGCGAGCATTACTGCTTCGCAGAAGCCGCGAAGAAGGTGAGGACGCCGTGGCGCCTCTCTAGCCATACCTCAAAGAGGGGACTTATCGCCGCAACTGTGGCGTGTCCAGCACTGGGTTGCGACAACCGTTCTCTCCATGACGCCATGAGATCCCGCCGGAGCTCCGTCCGCTGTGCCGCGATTTCTCGCGGCAGCGGGCTTACGCCCTGGCGTTTCGCCTCCTCGCGCCACTCCCATACGTGCGCGAGGACTTTTGCCTCCAGATCCCATGGCGGCAATCCGGCAAGGAGGCACGCTGCCTCACAGGAGACCGTGCGGTATCCCCGGACCATCCGGATGGCCATGACCCTTTGGGCCGCGCTCAACCGGTGGGCTGGCCGCAGCGCCAGAGAGCGCGCCCATACAGGAGCCCCGTAGAGGGCCATGGACCGCACGAACCCCGCGTAGAGCCTCCGGCAGGAGGCGTTTGGACCCCCTAGATTGGGCAGGAGCCGCTTCAATGCAGCGCCCGCCCGCTCCAGTTTGGGAGCCAAACGTCGGAAATGCTCCACGAAGTTCCACCGGCTGTCGACTATAACTAAAGGTAGGTAGGTATGTATGGTAACTTAAGAGTTTCCAAGAAATTCTTTTGGAAGTATAAATTTAGATCAACTGAAATGACTGGAGATAATAAAAGACTAGCACAGAAGTAGAGAAACAATCACATTGCGTGCACTCCTGAAGATGTATACTTAAATAACATGGCCCAAGTAAGATTATGGACAAATAAAGTGGTACAAAATAATAAAAGATTTAGGAATAAAATTTTATAGGCAGGAAAAAGCTTACACGGTTTTACTTGGAAATCCTGTCAGCAAAAAATAAACTACCTACATTTTAAAACTCGTAAGCTTGCTCTGACAGTTTACCACGATCCGTTAATCTCCGGATTGTGGTTAAGTTTAAGAACTAAAGGACAACCGGATAAAAATGGAACTTTAATACCGTCCTGTCCTATCTATTCTGCCCATAATAAAACAATTCTGTGCTTCTGAAGCACAGAGTTGCAAAGCCGTTGGTCCCGGCTGTCATTCGTAGATCTTTGACAGTCGTTACGGATAGTCAGAAGCCAGAAAGTCTGACAACCAGTCTTACCAAGGGGTATCGTATTACCCAGTGGTCACTGGTATTTAATGTTGTGTCATGCAATAGTTTAATGGAACGTCCAAGCCATACATTAAAACGAAGACGGTACTAAAGTCAAAGCCACATAAAGAAAAATAAATAAGTAAAGCATTTGATAAGTGTCCGACGCAATATATTTCGTCCTTGATACAAAATTCTTTGTCTGTTACAATAAAAGACAGACCCTCGACAAAAGATGGACAGTAGATTGAATTAGTCAGCTCAGTTACAATCTGTTGAAGTGAACAAATAAGAGGTAGATTGGAGGGAATAAAGTCCTATTGTTCACTTGATTTACGGGATAGATGCTAGAGAATGTTGGACTGTGCGAGACTGTGGGAGACGTAGCTTCTAAGAGTGACTCATTTATGTTTGTTGAGAGAAAACCATTATGACATTACTTAGTTCCCTGTCTGTTTAGTCTATGTCACCGTAAGACTGTGAGCACCGTTAGTTATCTAGCGAACTTATAAACCGTCGAAAAATTGTGAACTGTTACGATATAACGCGTTAATTTTCGGTACTTTATAATCTACCAATGCCAAATCGTCAAATTGTAGACAAACCTGCACTTATAGACAGAGTTCATAATCTGTTCATTACCTGTAAAATTGTGAACCGTCCCTGATTGGTAGGTCTTGGCGGTAGCCGAATTGGTCGCAGTAACTAAGCCAGGGCACCCCGACCCCTTAGGTTAGGTTATAACTGTGACCAACCGCTTCTTCCAACTTGGTATTGGCGTCGATTCCCTTGATCACAAACTAAACTAAATTTAAGTTCAGTGCATCTTTTTCTTTCTATTACATTAAGACAAGGACAGAAAATACATTTTAGATTAGTCCTGTCAAATTAATCAGCGCTTGACGTAAATTGACGTAATTTTAGTAGGCAAGTTTTTAATCACGTCTAAACTTGTATAGAGTAGTGACAGGCGCTGATTAATTTGACAGGACTAAACTAAAATGTATCTTCTGTCCCTTTCTCAATGAAATAGAAAGAAAAAGATGTACTGAACATAAATTTAGTTTAATTTGTGAACAAGGGAATCGGCGCCATTATCTATTTAGTATTATCGCAAGGTACAGTCGTCGCATGCAGTTTGCACAATTTGTCGGTTTCCAGTTTATAAACTATCAAAAAATAATGCGTTAAATTGTAAATGGTTTGTTGCTTTTAACAATTTTTTAACAATGTTCATTATCATACGGTGACGTATACGATTTACCTATCTATCAGATGATCTACTAATGAAATTACAATTAAAATTGTGGTTGGTGGTTGTTGATTAAAGTCAGATCAAATTCACAATGTTCTGTAACTTTAAACTATATCAAAAATCCTCATAGGAAATTACTCGGTGTAAATAGAAAAAAATCACCATTTTACTTTACCTAGGATCCTAGCTTAATAAACGAACATCACTCCACATAGGTGGCATGGCAGCCGTGAGTTTATGTCTGTATGTGTACTCCACATAGGTCCCTAGGTAACAAGCGTTCTCAATAAAGTTGTCTCAAAGGTTAGGAGACTCCGCGACTGAGCGCGGGCGACGACGAGACGTTGAGTGATCGCGAGGTCCTCCGACGATGCTACACGATTACCCGCGTCCTCCATCAATCTCTTGCCCCGAGACGAGTAATAGATTACAGTGAGGAATTACTACGAGTGGAACTCCTTATTTTACCTTTATTTGAGAAGACTTCTTTGAGAAAAATTGAATTGGTTCGGGAGAAAACTGTGAAAAAAGATTTTACATTTACAATAGTAGGTATCATCATCATCATCTGCCCAGCCTTTTGCCAACTACGTTGGGGTCGGCTTCCAGTCTTGCCGGATACAGCTGAATACCAGTATTTTACATAGAGCGACTGCCTATCTGACCTCCATAACGCGTTACTGGGTACTACGATACCCCTTGGTAAGACTGGTTGTCAGACTTTCGGGCTTCTGACGACCCGTAACGACAGTCAAAGATCCACGAATGACAGCCGGGACCAAAGGCTTAACGTACTTTCCTAGGCACGGAAGGGTCTTGGTATGTAAAGATGGTCAATAGGGACCATAATAATTATTATAGAGAGTATTGCAGTTTTAGCATGCCTGCACTCCTAGCATGACCACAACCACTTCTATCTTTACTCCACAAAGAATAGACATCATAAATGTTTTACACAAAGTGACATTTCTTTTCATAGTTTTTGACATGGCTCCATCGCGCCTTAGAAATCTTTCAACAATCTGACATTTTGTGTTTCGTTTCTTCCGTTGTTACGGTGGACATGCGACGCGTGCTGGATGAAAACAAGCAGATGATAGGACGCGGTTGGCATTACACCAGGGAAAGAAGTTATGATCATGAGAGGAATTTGCTGAAGATTCAAGAACTAATCCATCAAATGTTTTCAAACTTAGAGCTTAAACCTAGAAAAATAATATATGTTGAAAGATTGATGACCCGTTCGATTTGTCGAATTTCGTAATCATGATAGATTAGCATAACGGTTTTGAGATAAAAAGTCTAAATAATTGTTTCTAACAATCTGTGTGGATCGATTAGTTCATCAACGTCAAACAAAGTTGATTGTTGATTATTATTTATGTTAATTTTAACAACTTAACACTTTTAATAGGCTTCATTATCCTGCCAGCCATTGTAAATAATTATTATGATGTAAACTTGTAATTTACATGTCCTCTCCCTCCAATTATTGAGCAAAACGAAAGGCTTTAAGATAATAACGCCTTAATCACCATATTTGGAAGGCCGCTATCTAAACATAGCCTGTTTTGGGGTGCATCAAATCCGGTGTACTCAGGGCATTCAGCCGGTATTGGTATTGGTAAGGTAGGCTGGTGTCCGCTACTCCCCGTCTAAGTTTCATTCGTCGTATTCATTGTTTTTGAGGTCGCTGACAACAATAATGGGGTCAAAATCAATATTGAAAATGGCGCAAAAGAACCACGAAATGATTCAGCCATGAACATTTTACCCATGACTAGAAATGAGCAAATTTTTAGTAGGTAGGTAACGCCATCTTGAATTTTAATTTTGACCCATTTTCGTTATTAGCAATCTTGACAACCATGAAAACGACACCAAAACGCGTGCGTATTTTGCTTATGGGTGGGAAAATCGATCATTTGATCCACCCTAACTCCTCAAGAAAGGCCAACAACGCCTTGCTGGTACTGACAATCTCACGGGGGGTACCTGGGTATCCGAAGTGCTTTACCAGCCCGCTAACAATTTGTTGACTGGCAAATATTTTTATCACGGCACGATCTATTCTTAAGTTGTGGTATTTTGCTACACAAAATCGCATCTTTTGTTATATTTATAAATTTACCTTTTAAAGGGCTGCTATGTCCAACAATTCGTGTTATATCTATACTTTACTAACACCGTTTTTTACTTTTTCATTGTTTTTATTTTTTCATTTGTCATTCTTAGTTTTTATTTTTAAACACTTTTTGTTGAGCTACAGACCTTAAAAGTTATTATACAACCTTCTAATTCAAAATTGTTAAATCACTTTTTTTTTCTTTTTATTTTTTATGAATATGAAATGTATCTAACTGCTAGAGGGTGGAGAGCTGGTGACCTGAAACACAGGCCCTTAAAGCCTAGCTTAGGCACCAGTCTCCCACAGTAAACTAAACCATATCATGTACCGTAAGTGTAACGATGTCTGCAATGTTTATTGTGGTGAGAAAATAAATACTTATTATTATTATTACTTTCATTCCTTCTTTCAAACATGAAATCATATTGTTATGCCTCTCACTTTCTGGCTTATGTTTGAACACTAAAGTTTTGCTTTTCAGCTGTAGTGTTCAAGCATATGTAAGAAAGTAAGTGGCATAACTATAATTTCATGTATGATGAATTCTTATTTGAAACAAGGAAACAAAGTATAGAGATATGACAAGAATTGTTGGACTCAGCAGCCCTTTAAATGGTAAATATATAAATATAATAAAAGATGTGGCCTTGTGTAGCAAAATACAACAAAGTTTGTGCCGATACGATTATAAGATAGAAGAACAGCTTGTGTCATTATAAGTATCTTATCAAGCGTTTTTGCCATCGCGAGAAGCAGCTGGATGAGGCTGGCACATGAGCGTAGAGATTGGCAAGAACTAAGAGAGGCCAACATAGCTATTCACGACCACTCGATACGCTTCTGTGCCGAATCGAACAGCAATTAATGTTATCGAAGGAGATTTCTAAACGCTGTTCACGAATCCGAAACCCGAAAATGATGACAGTTTAAACGAAATAGACGAACACTCTTCATCCAACGGCTATTTGCTTTTGTAGACAGGCAAATTAGGTAACCTAAAATGTGTCATTTTCGAATCGGAAGCCTATCGAATAGTTGTGAATAGCTATGCAGCGGTGGGTGAAATTGATCTGTGGGTGAAGATGGTGATAATACAAGCAAAGGTGACGTGAGGGCTGACTACAGCAATTCCTTATCTCTTCAAATAAAGCCTTGAGTTACTTATTCCTCGTGCTTAAGTATTATCTGCCTGTGATAAAAATACCCACGACTTAAATGTATATTTAAAAGAATGTTATACAGTTGTTTGCAATAATGAGTATAGCTAATTATGCCAGACATCTGGGTTGAGGTTAAAATAATAAAACGTAATATTAGTAATACACATAATTATTTTGCAACAGCTGGGGTTTTCCAATGGCGGATGCAAATGAAGCTGACAAGGTCTGACCATGAAGAAGATGGACAAAGAATGAAAGAAAGGAGAACTAAGACCGAAGAGAATGCGAGGTAGAATTTAAAGATTCATTTCTGATTTCGCTGTTGTATCAGACTCGACGCTGTTTTTCTAGTAATAGGTAACTGTGGTTAATTGATAACGATGCAGGTATTGTAGATAAGTTGCAGCATATGAGATAGAAGCACGTTTGGTTAAGTTAATTATTCTATTATTCTGCCAGTAGATAAACGAATATGATAAAAAGAGACACCATTTGCATAAAAATCGTAGGAAACATGCGTGTATGTTGATGATGATTTTAGTGTAGTTACTTGAAATATCAGTACCAACATCAGTTTGTTTTTGTGTTAACTTCACAGACTTTGGGTATCCATATATAAACACGATAGAACAAAAAAAAAACAGATTGTCTCAATTAATTCAAGTAATAATTTCACTACCAATGGAAATTCCACCCTTTTTAGGATTCCCAACAAGAAACCCTTATAGTTTCGCTATGTCCGTCTGTCTGCCTACCTGTCTATCTGTCTGTCGTCTGTCACCGCTGTAGCTCAGAGACTCTTAGTACTAGAAAGCTGTAATTTGGCATAGGTATACATATTAATCTCGTCGACAAAGGGCTCCCACACAAAACTGCGAATTCGCATCGCATCGCAAAAATCTGCGAGCTCGATGTCAGTTTTTCATAATAAAATGACAACGAGCTCGCAGATTTTTGCGATGCGATGCGAATTCGCAGTTTTGTGTGGGAGCCCAAAGTGCTAAAATAACATCTTGAAAACAATTTGTTTTTATGATACCTCCCTTGCAAGTAATGTGGGGATGATATTTTTTTTCTCGTCTACTCCGTGGTGTGCGGTATCGTTGGATAGGCCGTTCAAAAATATTGTGGGTCTGTGAACACTACTTTTCGATTCAAGGATCCGCTTTTTTTAACCTGCTTTGATCCGCTTAATTTGACCCTATATTTATTAACGAGTTGATTAAATTTAAAAGGCTGCTACTTCCATTTCCTAGTTAACTCAAGCTTCTTTAAATAAAATCCAATTTACTTTCGAATTCTGAACGAGAAAAGTAATGAGGTTGGGGAAAAGAGGTTGTGTAGTATAATTGTAGGTATTATACCAATCTTGTTACCTCTACATCTGAGGAAGATAAATGTGCTCCGATAGGATTACCGTAGGAACTCCTTGCGTAATCTTGTATTACTTAAATTGTATTTTATTTACCTTTGAGGGTGGTGGAATCTGGCGACTTAGACAGTCTGTTTAGAGATTTGAAAAAGGTTTGGATCTGCTCTCTTTTTCGGGACTTGTTTTAAGATTTGATTTATCAAAGGACAGCCGTGTACCCGATGGGATTTCTCGTCGGCAAAAATAACAGTGAGAACAGTGGTGGCCCACTGGTAACGGCCGCGACTTACGAGTTGTAGTTCGTAGGTTCGAACCCGGACAGGCACTTTACTTCGTGTAAATTATTTCATCACCACTGCTCTCAAAACGGTGAAGGAAAACATCGTGAGGAAACCGGCATGTCCTAGAAAAACAATTCGAAGATATGTGACATCTACCAACTCGCACTGGGCCCGCGGGGTGGATTACGGCCCTATCCCTCTCACAGAGAGGAGGCCTGTGTCCCAGGAATTGGACCATTATAGGCTGATTATGTAAAAATAATAAACATCCATACAAACCTTCATCCCCTATATAACTCCTTAAGGGGATGGACTTCAAAAATCCTTCCATAGTGCGCCCTTTCGTATATAGAACTCTTGTTGTGAAAAAAAAACATGCTTCTAGTCCCCGCGGTTCAGGTAGTGCGCTGTCTGCCAGTGAATTTAAGATTTTTATTAAGGCGCTGACAAGACCCAATTGACCAAAATAGGCTTCTCTTAAGAAAAAAATTGCCAGATCTGTATAGTTTGTGGTAGCGGAAAAAATATATGTTAATTTTGAACATATTTCCCAGAACTTGGTTGTTACCAAAACTAGTTTTGAAAAAAAATCTCGATACAGACTGACGTTAAACTAACCTCTTACCTTGAGTTCTAATTCAAAATATCTGCATTCAATATCAACATAGGTTACGTATTTAATTAATAACAAGAACGACTTATTTGAATGCAGAACTTGCTTGTTTTTTATTTTCGATTAGTCAACTCAATTTTGAGTAAATAGATAATTGCTTCATATTTTGCCTTAAATTACAAGCGTTGTGTCATCGCGCTTCTCTTTCTTTTCTATGCAATCTGACAGTGACCACGGTTTAGGTGTTGTCAGCGTCCTAAGTTTTGATTTCGTTCAAGGTAAGTTTAATGTCATTTTTCTTTTAATATTATGTACGCCTAGTTTGTGTACCAATACATCATCTCATCATTATCATCTGCCTAGCCTTTTCCCAACTACGTTGGGGTCAGCTTCCGATCTAACCGGATGCAGCTGAGTACCACTAGTACCAGTATTTTACATGGAGCGACTGCCTATCTGACCTCCACAACCCAGTTACTGGGTAACACGATACCCCATAGTAAGACTGGCTGTCAGACTTTCGGGCTTCTGACGACCTGTAACAACTGTCAAAGATCCACAAATGACAGCCGGGACCAACGGCTTAACTTGCTTTCCGAGGCACGGAGGGGTCTTGGTATGTAAAGATGGTTGCGGACCAACCGCGGCAAGCGTAGCTTAACCTGATCGATTGACCCGTGCGGCTGTTATTATTTTAGCCACAATACCCTTCCTCCGTCTTCTTCTTCTTAATTTGTGTACCAATACATTAGAAGGAATACCTAAATACTATTTTAAGCGTATGTTATAATGTACTGCTGTGACTGCTTCGTTGGTCTAGTGCTCGCAAGCGCTACTGCTGAGCATGAGGTCCTGGGTTCGATTCCCGGGTCGGACAAAGTGATATTGGGTTTCTCTATCTGGAACTTCTCAGTAGCAGCCCGGAGTGTGGATTTGTGCCCGGTTGATAGCAATAGGCTCGCCCCCTATTACATGGGACTTAAACATAACTGGCGAAATGTGGGTGTAGGTACTACAGGTATACCTCTGCCCAAGCCTCCGGGGAAACAAGGCGTGATGTTATGTTGCTATGTTATAATGTATATGCTGTTGATGTAGGTAGGGTAACTGCTATAGTAATTGGCCACGCTATAGTAACTTGCCACTCAAAACAAAAGAGATAGAAACAAGGTAATGCAAGCAAGCCCACGAGCAAGCCCATGAATGACAGAGATTCAGGCCATGGTACAGAGCGATAGGGCATGGGCAGCCGTCACCTCCTTCTGCGAAGCAGTAATGCTCGCGAAGGAGGAGGCGGGACGGTTGAGGGATAGGCAAATTTCGCGCCCTATCGCCCGCAGGAGACGCCCTGGGCGTCGGGAATCCCGAGCAGATTTTGCGGGCTTGTGGACGGTGAGCAATGGGTAGCTCACCGTCCGGTAAGAACCAGGCCCGGGTCGACGGCGCGTTGTGTTCCACGCGCGCCTCAAATAGATGTCGTTAGCACAAGTGGTCCACTAGGGCCGATGCCTGCCGGGGTCGCGAGAAGGTACAAAAGGGTTACCGAGGCCCTTGGCAACACAGGCAACGGAAGGGACACGGGTGGGTTTTAGTCAGTAAGAGCAGGAGAAATTATTTCATCAAAAAAAAGCCCACTGTATTTTCGTTTTAGTTGACATTACCTTGTTTCTACCTCTTTTGTTATGAGTGGCCAGTTACATAGCTGTTGCCCTGTTATATATTAAATAAATAAGTTTTATTTGCAATATTGGTACAAGAGTAGTTAAATGTACAATGAATGCCAGTAATAGCAGCATGGATTTAGAACCCTGGCGAGTGGATGGGAAGAGGTGGATGTAATGAGAGGCGACAGATGGATTACCTGCAAAGAAGCGCTCACAGGAAAGCCCGTGTAATTTGTGCAGATCAATGAGGATTGGCAATACGTTCCTGAAAATGATGATAGATGAGTTATTTTTTATAGATTCTGAAATAATAAAAAAAATATAATCAGTAGAGCAGCACATAAAGACTTTTACTGTTTATACGAGTACCTATCTCTATAGCCATGTGTCAACCCATGGCATGGAAATACCTATTTCCCAAACGGTATTTATCACTATAGCCTAAAAACGATATTACTTTCAAACTACTTAAGATATTTTTTTTTATAATAATATTATAATAAGAAACATTTATTTCTCTTCCACAAAGGCGTCTTAAAAATATGAAGACTCTACATCTGATAAATCCTTTGTGGGCCGACTGATGATTGAGTCTTAAATATAACTTAAGATGAACAGATTATTTTAACCTTTGGTAGGAGAACAGAGGAAACATTTTTTTTATTGAGTACTAGCGAAGTAATGTGGTGTGGTGTGGTGCGGAGTGGTGTGGTGTGGTGTAGTGTGGTGTGGTGTGGTGTGGTGTGGCGTGGTGTGGTGTAGTGTGGTGTGCTGTGTGTATATGTTGGCTGAAAACACATTCATCAACACCTATTAAGAGGCTTTCAGTGCTATCGTAATCAAGGTTCAGTAGATACGTAGTGAGAACTTGCTTGCACTTTGCTTTAGTAAGAGGGTATATTTTTAAAGTACAGTTTATTTTGTTGTATAAATAACTGCCAAGGAAACAAAAGTGGCGACGCGAAAGACTACTTTTACACAGTTAAGTGGAACATACATTTGTCTTAATGCGTTTATGTGCATGCAAGGATGAGTTGTAGTTTAACGAAAAATGTTTACGTAAGGTTGTCTGAACGATAAACAGTTGTCGAACAGTGAGAACCTTGCACTTATCGTAGAGTTCAGAGGTAGGGTGAAAAAACGGTAAAGCATGCACCTTAAGCACTGCTCTCTGTGCTAGCTCGATTTTAATCATGAACGATTTAGAGGCACCACCCCAAACAGAAATGCAATAGTTTAGCACAGATTGACAGAGTGCAAAGTATACTGTTTTAAGAACATTTGGATCTGCAACGTCGTAGGCTTTTAAAAATGAAGATGAACCTAATTCTTTTGGAAACAGATCGATGTGGGAACTAAAGCTTAGGTTTTTATCTATAGTTACACCGAGGTTTGATAGAAGTTTAGGGAATGAGCATGAGTAGGAAGAGCTATTGTTACACGAATGAGCCGTGATGTTTAATAAGGCGTTTTGAGTGAGATGACTGTTTGTTAGTGTTAATGTTATGTATTTAGTTTTGTCTGTATTAAGGGAGAGTAAGTTATTCTTTAGCCAGGTCATAACGAGTGAGAAACCCATTTGAAGAAAGTGGTACACTTCCTCTCAAGAATCTCCAAAGAAAAGAAGAGCTGTGTCATCTGCGACAGTAATAATCTTGCTGTTAGTAAGGTTTAACTGACAGAGGTCATTAATAAAAATTAAAAAGAGGGTAGGCCCTAAAATACTCCCCTGAGGAATTCCCTTATTGACATATATGAACATATTTTCGTTACTAAAAATAAATATTACTTGAAACCTAACGGCGGCGCGGCGTGAGCGGAACGCGTATTTGTATGGTCAAGGGCATATTTAATAACTGCGAGAGGTTTTAAACGGACGACGCCATTTGTAAAAAACGGAATCATACAAATTGGCTGCGACATATATTATGTAGTTAATGCAATTGTTTCTGTTTAAGGCTGGTGCTAGACGATAGCATTGTTATCGACGATGTTTTATTGCTGAGCGGATTCTCACGCGTGCTCCGCTCGGCTCATATATTTGTTCCGAGGGCGGATGGTTCAATTTATAAACGAATGCGATAATTGATGAATAATAATACTGGTAGTTATAATTTGCAGTCGTTATGTGTTTAGCAAAGTTGTAGAGGATACTTTTGCCCAGCAGTGAGGCAAAACAGGTTGATAAATAAAAATAAAAAACTCTGGTACGAAATTGAAAGTTATTTTACTGGTTTTAAACAATTTCAGATCCTGACCAGAGGGTGCCCCTACCTTCGCCACATCGTTGGGGCATATTTGGCGAAAAGGTGTGACACCCACAGGGTACGCGCCGTTGGGGCCGGCGCGATATGTCGTGCGGTGTTCTGCAGGCCTCGCTGCCATCGAGGCGATCCAACCAGTGCTCGAGGAATGGCTCGGGAAGGGGCACGGCTCCTTGTCGTTTCGGGCGACGCAGGTGCTCTCGGGGCCTGACAAAGTCCTTTTCCAGCCCCCGGCAACCGATCTGGACTTGGGGACGTCTGCCCCCTCTACCCCCATCCAACAGAACCCGAAGCTGTGGCGCGTAGCGTTCCACGCGAGCCCCTATTGGACGTCATGGGAGGAGTCTTAAACTTCACTCCCCCCGCGGGCCTGAAGTGGCCCGCAAAGGCGGGGATCGTGGAAGTCGCACAAGATCGCATGATTCCCGGTCGAGGTGTGAGAAGATTACAACGGGGTGGTTTTTAGGCAGTAAAACACCGGAACAAAAAAAAGGTAGATGTCGCATAGGAAAAGCCTGATGTGTTGTAGCACAATTTCATAAAGGTTATGGGATCATTTTGTAATTTTAAACGGCAGCCTATTGCGTAACATGGGGTGCGGCTTGACAATGCCTTCACTGAACTACCGTGATAAAAAAATGCGTGTCACGAATTACGTCAGATCCCTCTCATCCCTCATAGGTTCGACGAAATCTACAGATTAATTTGTGCGGCAATTTGCTCCATTGAATATTCAAATCGCGACATCTCTCACTTCAGGCCACTCTCGACACTGACCTCAATACGCGCCGGCCGGACACAACAAAACAAAAATTTACAACCGGATTTTAAACATTCTCTCAAGCACTCTGACCTCCACATTTTCTCTAATAAACATTATCATACGCACTGCTGTACCCATTACTCATGTGAATGACGTTAAAACTTTGATAAATCTTGCGTAAACGGAGCAACACCCACTGTCTAACTGACCTTTTTACATGATGGAATCTGAGATGCGATATTGTCAATACTCAAACTCAAAGCATTTATTTCAAATAAACCAATTACAGGCACTTCTGAATTGTCTAGGGGTCGGTCGGTCACTACGAAAGATGAAGCTAGTTGCCCATTCCAAAGCGTAGTAGGTACCTATGGAGAAGAACGGGCAAGAAACTCCACGGACACTATTTTAAATCAACGTATTATGGTTACAAAATATTGTTTACATCATTCATTTTGAAATTATACATGTGAGAACGATGCAAAACGTAAAAGCGTCCGTAATAAAAAGATTAACAAAAAAAAACCAATTCATCGCCGTGGCAGCTAAGAGATGACCAGTCTCTACTGACGGCGTCCGTTCACGAACATGACGCATGGATTAGCACCATTCAGCTCAACCATTTTAATACACACCTCCTGCTCTCTGCAAAGGGTTTACAGGCGTGATTTGTTTCTGAAATCCTCAAATAAAGCACCTACTGTGACTTTTCGAAATTCTATGATGTGATGGGGTCTCAGTCTGAGGCTTATAGTCACTTGTATTGCCACTGGGATTTGTATGGTACCGGAATGAAGGTCTCATACCAATTGTCTAAGGCACAATAGGGATGATAAAAGAATGGTCACTTTACATCGGAATGAGCACCATTTATAACCAACTTGAAAAAAGGAGGAGGTTCTATGTTCGTCTGTATATATTCTTTTTTCTCTGCCCACGCCCTCGGAAAATACAAGCGTGAAACCGATTTTATAGCGTTTTTATGGAAGTCGGGTGTTTACTTTTTGTCATTTCTATTTTATTTAATTACCAAGATATGGTAACAAGACAAGATTAGTCAGATTGGTAGCAAGACTGGCTGCCCACCAGGGTGTGTGGGGCTTACTAAAGCATCATTGTGGAGAGCCTAATTAAGGTGGATCCGCGGCTGTAGCACGCGAAATTCAAATTTTATTACGTTTTTTTGTAATTTGCAGGTCAGTGTCAGGTTGTTCTCCTGTGAGGCAGCGGCCTCCTTGCCGAATTGCCGCCGTGGGATCTGGAGGCAAACGCCCTCGCGCACGTATGTGTGGCGCGAGGCAAAACGCCGGGGCGTAACTCCGCTGCCGCGAGAAATCGCAGCACAGCGGACGGAGCTCCGGCGGGATCTCATGGCGACATGGAGAGTACGGTTGTAGAAACCCAGTGCTGGGCACGCCACAATTGCGGCGATAAGTCCCCTCTTTGAGGAGTGGCTAGAGAGGCGCCACGGCGTCCTCACCTTCCACCTGACGCAGGTCCTCACCAGACACGGCAGCTTCGGGAGGTTTCTGTGTCGGATAAGGCAGGAGGAGACACCACTGTGTGGCTCGCCCGGAGGACACGGTGGAGGTCTGCCCGGCTTGGGTAGAGCACCGCCTTGTCCTCGTGGAGGCGATCGGCGGCAGGATCTCTCGCTTCCGGCCCTGGTTCAGGCCATGGTATGGAGCGAGAGGGCCTGGGTAGCCGTCACCTCCTTCTGCGAAGCAGTAATGCTCGCGAAGGAGGAGGCGGGATGGTTGAGGGAAATGCAAATTTCGCGCCCTCTCGCCCCTAGCCGCCGCAGGAGACGCCCTGGGCGTCGGGAATCCCGGGCGAATCTCCGGCCACCGTAGGAGCGGGTTTGCCCAGTTTGCCCGGTAAGGACCAGGCTCGGGTCGACGGCGCGTTGTATTCCACGCGCGCCTCAGATGATGTCAGCACAAGTGTAGGGGCCACTAGGGCCGATGCCTGCCGGGGTCGCGGGAAGGCACCAAAGGGTTACCGAGGCCCCTGGCAACATAGGCAACTGAAGAAATACGCTCGGGTTTTAGTCAGTAAGAGTCTGATACACCCTCCCGCTCCGCCCAGAGATGGAGAAGTTATTTGATGATTTTCCAACAAAAAAAAAAAAGTGTCAGGTTGTATCTTAATCAAAATATGATTCAGATATGTATTTACAAAATTATAATGACTAGAATCATAAACTATACATCTCTCTAAGTTAGATTTCTCACTGACAAATTGCAAAAAAAACGTAAGAAACAACTACAGGTGCAACTTTATAAATCGACCAAATCAAGTGTTCGGTAAATCAACGCCACTGAATAACAATGATTAATTCTTAATTTCCGTAAAGTTGGAATTATTACGCGTGATTATGAAATACGTGGTACGTAAGTAATAATTCGAGGAACAATTATTTTATGATTATTTATCAAAATGTGAACCGTAACTCAACGATTGAATGTTTTTTTTTGGTTACAAGTACTGTAACCTAAAAAATCCTAAAACTAATTAATCCTTACAGAGAAACCAGCGGGTGAAGCAAAGACCAAATAACAAATAAAATCACGCTATATCTTTATGGGGCTACGTAGTGGATTGTTGAGATTGGGCAATAACATGGGTGTCGTTTTCATGGTTCGCAGGTTGCTGATAACGAAAATGGAGTCAAAATTAAAATTCAAGATGGCGCCACCGAAAATTTGAAAATTTTCGTCGTGGGTGTCATTTTCATGGTTTTCGAGGGCACTGACAACGATAATGGGGTAACACAAGATTCAAGATGTTGCCACCGAATATTTGTAACATTTTCGTCATGGGTGTCGTTTTCATGGCTGAAAGGTTTGATAAGCGTAAAATAAAACGTCAGATTGTAGATTTTACTTCAAAATTTTGTCGCTCGTGGCGTCCAAGTGTCATAAAACAACAATAATGGCGTCCAAAACAGAAACTATTAAAACGAGTAATGTGCGTGAAAATGACCCTAAGTCAGTGAAAACAGTTTTATAGACAATCAATCCTAAAAATATCTACTAAAAATTCAAGTAACTGCGACCAACTTGGAAATAGGCGACACAGTTATAACCTAAGCTTTTTTTTTTTGTTCCGGGGTGGAAAATCCTCATGGATGTCCTCCACCCTGGGGCTGGCGGAGGGGTCTGTCAGACTCTTACTGACTAAAAACCACCCCGGTGTTCCCCTCCCACACTTGCACCGGGGATCATTGCGGGCCACCTCAAGCTCGCGGGGGAGTGAGGTTTAAAACTCCCCCCGCGACGTCCAATAGAGGCGCGCGTGGAACACTACGCGCCACCATGTCCCCGAGTCCGTCGCCCCTGGACCCATTTAGGGGGGCTGGAAGTGGGCGTTGCCCGCCCTCCGCCGACACCCGGTGCGCCTGCTGCGGGCAGGGTGAGAGGAAGAGATCTCCTGCTCCCTTTCCGCAGCCTCCTTCTGCGACATGACTGTTTCGCAGAAGCATACCACCGCATCCCAGGATTCCTCGCTGCCGACCATGAAGTCGACCACGGCTGGCAGCGAAAGGTCACTGCCTACGCCTGAGACGAGGGCACGGCGCGGGTCCTCCCAAGTGGCACACTCTGCCAGCGTATGCCGCGCCGTGTCCTCCCGGCAGTCGACGCAGTGGTGACAGTGTTTCTTTCTTTTCTTCTTTCTTTACCCGATATTCCACAGGAGTGGGCCCACGACCGAGCCCTGTGGAACACCGCACGACCGGCGGCGCTGGTTTCCGCCATCATGTTCCGTGTAGGTGACACACCTCTCCGCCAAATAAGCCCCAACGATGCGGCGGAGGTAGGGAGGTACTTGATGGTACCGCAGTGCCTCCCGAATACAACTCCAGGGCAGGGCAGGGTGTTGAAGGCGTTGGAGATGTCCAAGGACACCGCCAACATCACCCCGCCCCGGGACACTGCTTCCTCCGCCAGGACTCTCACTTGAGATATTGCGTGGATGGTGGAGCACCCGTGCCGAAAGCCGAACTGGCTCTCGGCCAGGTCAGGCCCTCTCTGCACAAGTGGTCGACGAGGCGGACAGCGATTATTCGCTCCAAAATTTTCCTACCGCGCCCCGCCTTCCTGAGCAGGACCAGACGGCCAGATTTCCACAAAGTGGGAAACTGGCCCTGCTCAAGTCACGCTGTGTAGAGTCCTCTCAGTTGCTCTAGCTCCTTCAGGGAGAGGGCTAACACGCGGCCGTAGATTCTGTCGGGCCCCGGAGCCACGTTCTTGGCCCGGAGCCGCATCACGGCCGCCCACATCTCTGCCTGTGTCATCTCTGGGACGCTGATGGCTTTCTCTTCCGTAGGCTCTGCAGCTGTGGGCAAAGCCATCGGCGGTTGACTATGCTCCGCTCTTGCCGGGAAGAGGGCTAAGACTACCTCCTCCCGCACCTCAGGTTGGAGACTCTCCGTGAGTGGAGGTGCCGCGGCACGAAGTTTCCCTCGAACCGCTCGATAGGGGCGCCCCCACGGATCCTCGTCGAGAGTCTCCAACATCTCCTCCCTGGCTCGCGTTCTCGCTTCACCGATGGCCAGCCACAGAACCTCCTTCGCCGCGCGGTACATCATACAGCGCGGCTTCTTCGTCAGGGACCCGACAACGTCTCCTCCGATATCGGGTGTACTGGCACCTGACCGCCACGCACGCAACACGTAATTGCGCGATCTCGGCAGACCACCAGTACACCTGGCGCCTTGTTGAATGTATGTGGACGCGGGGCATGCACGCGTTGCAGATTTGCGTCATCGCCCCGCGGAACCACAGCGCCTCCGCTTCGACGTCGACGGGTCCGTTCGTTGCCGACTCCCGGATCCAGGCCTGGACAATAGTGGCCTCCTAGAGGAAGTTATAACCTAACCTTAGCTACTGCTTTGCTTAGTTACTACGACTGATTAAATGATAAATGATGTTTATTTCTGTAAGTAGGTTTGTACAAACATTTTTACACGTCAACAAATTGGCATTAGAAGCCAAACCAAATGCTTATTGTGACTGCAAAAGTGCAGATAAGCTATTCTGCATTACGTCAAAACGTGGGTAGCAGTTTTGGTAAACGTAACGCAACGGCAATCCAGCTGAACATTGTTCAGCTGTTTTACATAACGGAGCTGTTTTGTAAAACAGCTAACGGTGATCTAAAACAGCTAATTAAACAATCAATAAAAACTAGACATAAAGAAAACTAGACATGCACGGCCTAATAAATGTACAAAACTTCTTGCTGCGACGAGACTAATATAAATCTCTAATTATATTCATAAAATGCATAAATGGCGATCCGATCGCACAAAGAACACCTAAGCGTATCTATATTATTACGCATAATGATCCATTCTATATTATTATTCATAATCATCCATTGATCTTGAGGAGATAACGTTAGTACGTTACTTTTTATGCATGCATCTTGCCACGCGCCATATACGTCGGTTTTTAAGGTGTTCGTTGACTATGAGCGGGAAAACTTTTTTGTATGAATGTGGATGGCTAGGTATAAGAACATAGGAAGACTGCAAGAAACGATGGAAGGATGGTGTGAAAGATGATATGGCTGAGAAAAAGATCGATTCTGAAATGAAAATGTTTTAAATAAAAAACTTTTTACAAAAATATATTTAAAGAAAGAAAGAAAAAATCTTATATTGGCATTAGAGCAACAAAAAAAAATACACCTTAAAACTATAAAAAACGCTATTTTTATTTTTCATTTTTAGCAGTCGTACCTACCCAACTCAAATTCGTGTACCACTACGTGTACTTGCTATGTAAACAACAGTGACAAGAAGTGTTATAACATTATCAACATAAACAAAGTGGATAAGCATTAAGTATAATCAGCCTATAATGTTCCCACTGCTGGGACACAGGCCTCCACTATGAGAGGGAGTGGGCTGTAACCTACCACGCAGGCCCAGTGCTGGTTGGTAGATGTCACATGACTTCCAATTTTTGGTTCTAGGACATGCCGCCGGTTTCCTCATGTTCCGATGTTTTCCTTAACCGGCACCGTTTTGAGAGCAGTGGTGATGAAATAATTTACACAAAGTAACCGCCTGTATAATAAAAAAAAACATACAGACGAACATAGAACCTACAGAAAAGCCTATTGAATGACTTTTTCATGCAATCATGTCATTTGAGACCAAATTGAACTAAGAGACATGTATTAAGGCACTGACAAGACCCAATTGACCAAAATAGGCTTCTCTTAAGAAAAAAAATTGGCAAATTTGTATAGTCTGTGGTAGCGGAAAAATATATGTTAATTTTGAAAATATTTCCCAGAACTTGGTTGTTACCAAAACACGTTTTGAAAAAAAATCTCGGTACAAACTAACGTTAAACTAACCTCTTACATTGAGTTCTAATCCAAAATATATGTAGTAAATATCAACATACGTTCCGTATTTAATTAATAACAACAACGTCTTATTTGAATGCAGAACTTGGTTGTTTTTTATTTTCGATTACTCAACTCAATTTTGAGTAAATAGATAATTGCTTCATATTTTGCAATAAATTACAAGCGTTGTGTCATCGCTCTTCTCTTTCTTTTCTATGCAATCTGACAGTGACCGCGGTTTAGGTGTTGTCAGCGTCTTAATGATTTTAGTGAGTATTATAATTCTGTAAAAACAGATTTGCTACGGTCGCGAATGCTGTCACTGACCTGAAAATTGCAAAAAACGTATGAAAATTTGAATTTCGCGGGCTACCGTTGCGGATCCACCTTAAAAAAACCTACGCACAATGAAGGCTTCCGTAGCTGGGAAGTTGGGATGAATTTATCCAAAGAACAAACTTAACATTGCAGTTGAAAAACATGTTCTCCCATACATCGATATACGTCACCGTCAATTATCCAACTGCAAATTTAAGTTGGTCGACTATTTCTCGTTAACTTGTAAAGCCCACTTAGCTGTGATAGTTTTCCTTTTAATTTCATTATATGTTCTTCTGCCATGATTATTTTCACATCTTCATAAACAACCATTTAGCTGGCAGGGGGGGGGGGCTCTCACTCTGCTTTACCTGACTTCACTTACGAAGAAGAAAAGGGGTAGTGGGGTCGGGTTATGCAGGTCAGTGACTGTACGTCAGAGATTGCGTCGAAAAAGCCTGTAGATTGCCAATAATTACACGTACACGACATAAAAGGTGGAATAATGCCGCGTTTGAAATCGTGTGCGTCATTTGCCAACTTTAACAACGTTTTAGAAATTATGAACAACTGTTGTTCATTGTCAAAGTTCCGACTTCAATTGTGTAGCTAATTATCAAAACCCGGTAAGTAACACCCTTACTCGATATTGAACTGTGAATGGAGTGCAATTGAAAATTTAAACATTTTTATTTATTTATTCAGTGACTTACCTTGTCACTAAAAAAAATATTAAAATAACGGTTAAAATCGATCATTTCTTTCATATCCCAGTATCTCCATTGCCACGTGTTTATAAAAAACCCAGCACTTCCGCGACGACCAATGAGCGTAAAGTATGAGGACTAAGATGGCAATAAAGAATAAAGAATTGGATAAAGAATTTGAATTTGACCATGAGTTATTGGGAGTAAGTCGGCAAATTCAAAGTGATTTCGTGAACTCCGGTACGTTTTGCTAGTTTATATCAAACAACGGTATGTCCATAGTTTAACCTGATTCCGTTATTTAAACACTTATTATTTTTATTTATATTCTAATAAACACAATCTCCTACACGAGTGGATCCTTTAATAAAAAACCTAATAACTTTATAATCTATAACCAAAAACATATTTCTTGAATTTACCACTTTACAGTTAGAGTGGACATACCGAGTTTCTTATATTAAACTGCACAATTCCACTTCTTCAAGCCCTAACAGGGGACAGGACATTTACAACCTACTCTGATATTCTTCTAACTCATCGTAATTTTTTAATCCTTTTCTTTTGGATGGGATATGATCAAATAACTTCTCCCGCTCTGGGCGGAGCGGGAGGGTGTGACAGACTCTTACTGACTAAAACCCACCCGTGTTCCTTTCGTTGCCTGTGTTGCGGGGGCCTCGGTGACTCTTTCGTACCTTCCCGCGACCCCGGCAGGATCTTCCTACCCTTGTTCCGTGTTACGTGGGTTCGCAACACGTTTTCATCTTCCATTCTCCCCTGTCAACCGTCACGGTACTCCCTTCCCTCCCTTATATGAAAGCATATCATTCCTCATACATACTCATATCACTCTTTTAGTCACATGCCTTTACTATTCATCTTAAATAGTTGAAGTCACTGCTCGAAGTCGAATTGTTACAAAGCCAATGCTTCCAGTCAGTATCCACCTTAACCATCACGTAATAGTAGAAACATTTTCGCGTGTGAAGCGATTATGGTATTTACTGCACGAAAACCTTCACTCAACAAATTTCAAATAAGCAAACGTAAAAGTTAACTTTCTTAGTTGTAACGCAAATAGGCTCAATAGTTCATCATCATCATCATCATTCCAGCCGAAAGACGTCGACTGCTGGACATAGGCCTCCCCCAATAGGGATGGGGGGGTTGCCAAAATCGCCACGCTTGGCAGGCGGGTTGGCGATCGCAGTATGGTGTTAAAATGCATAGAGAACGCTGCTGCCCATTCTCTAGTAGTCCCTTAGACGCCTTTTGCGACACCCACGGGAAGAAATGGGATGGTGCTATTCTTTACGTCCGGCACCACACGCACTAGGTATGTTAACATAGCTAAACACTCATGAGACGAGATATTTAAGTATAATCATTATCATCAGCAACATCATCATCGTCATTTCAGCCGAAAGAGGTCCGCTGCTGGACCTCCCCCAGCACCGCCACTTCGAACGTTTCGGTGCTGCTTGCATCCAGCGGATAATCAGCATTACTTTCGTTTTGCTGGTCATGGGGCCTGTAATTTAATTGATATGCAACTGAATACTAGTATTTTACATGGAGCCTATCTGAACTCTACAACCCATTTACTGGGTAATACGATACCCCTTGGCAAGACTGGTTGTCAGACGCGCTGACTTAACGACTGTCAAAGAAGTCCAAATGACAGCTGGGACCAGATGTTTAATAATAATAATTTATTTATTTTATTCAGACAACTATTGATCCATTACATCATTAATATTTATGTTGTTAGTATGAACTTAAAAACTACGTTAGTATCTAATAACTAAGAGAGACTTAGTCCTCTGGGTGAGGCTCCACACCAGTGGGCTGCCCAACTTATTGCCATGCAGTGAGGCTGTCCATTTGCGCCAGGTGGCATCAAATCCGTCTGTGTGCGACTCAGCGAACATTGCTGACGCACTGCAAAAGCGCGGCAGACGTAACAGCGCCTTGTAGGCTTTGTTAAACTAGATGCGCAGAGAATTGTAAGCCCTTTGGGTATATCTGAACCACAGGCTCGCTGAGTACAGAGATGTGCAATACGCTTTGAATAAAGTTAACGTGCTTTTCGAGACACGGAGGGGTCTCGGATGGGTCTCGGTATGTAATTAATGGCCATCCATCCACGGACCGACCTCGGCAAGCGTTGTTTAACTTTGAGCAACCGCGCGGCGGTTATAATTTCGCCACGATCCCCTAGCAATTACCTAGCTACTGTTATATATTACAGGAATATGTGTAGCTGCAGGCTTAGCATGACGCTTTCTATTTCTAGACTGTAGAATATAAATTGCTCAGCAGTTGGTTACTGACAATGTAAATAGTGCCCTCGAAAAAGTAGGTAACTGGTTTAATGTTAATAACCTACTTCTTAACGAGAAAATAACGAAATATAATATGTTTACAATACCTCATGTTAGACAAGTAAAACTAGTGTTCTCATAAAGGGTGAAGAGTTTGTTTCTTATTTATGTAAATGACTTGCCTTGCCTCATAAAGGATAATAACTATATAGTGCTGTTTGCAGACGACACTTCACTTTTATTTAAACTCAAACGTCAGCAGTTGGTTACTGACAAAGTAAATAGTGCCCTCGAAAAAGTAGTTAACTGGTTTAATGTTAATAACCTACTTCTTAACGAGAAAATAACGAAATATATTAAGTTTACAATGGTGCCGATTCCCTTGTTCACAAACTAAACTAAATTTAAGTTCAGTGCATCTTTTTCTTTTTAGTTCATTAAGAAAAGGACAGATAATAAATTTTAGTTTAGTCCTGTCAAATTAATCAGCGCTTGACGTAAATTGACGTAATTTTAGTAGGCAAGTTTTTAATCACGTCTAAACTTGTATGGAGGCGCTGATTAATTTGACAGGACTAAACTAAAATTTATCTTCTGTCCTCTTCTTAATGAAATACAAAGAAAAAGATGCACTGAACTTACCTCATGTTAGACAAGTAAAAACAAGTGTTCTCATAAAGGGTGAAGAGTTGAACCCCGAAGTTACCACTGTGCTCTTAGGCATAATTTTGGATGCCAAGCTTCAAAGAGGCCACCATATAAATAAATTGTCAAAAAAGCTTAGTTCTGCAGCATACGCCATTAGAAAAAATCGTGATTTAACTGATTTAGACACAGCCCGTTTAGTATACTTTAGCTAATTTCATAGCGTAAGGTCGTACGGTAATTTGTTATGGGGAAATGCCGCCGATATTCAGACAATTTTTGTTTTACTAAAAAGGGCAATTCGTTCAATTTATAAATTAAGTCCCAGACACTCCCTCAGAGACAAATAGATTACTATAATGACTGTAGCTTCTCAGTATATTTATGAAAATCTTTTGTACGTTTATTAAAAATATTAATTTGTTTTAAAAATACAGTGACATGCATAATGTAAATACTAGGAACAAACACAAATTTGTTGTTCCTACAACCAGGCTCAAAAAAATAGGCAGCTCGTTTAGATGCCAATGTATACGTTTTTATAATAAACTTCCTAGCCACATTCAAGAACTAAGCCTTAATAAATTATTTTTTTTATAAAACAGAAACTGTGCCTGAAAGCCTTTTATACTGTTAAATATTATATTGAGGACAAAAAGGCTTGGGATTGAGCTGCTCCAATAAATTTACAGTGAATGTTGTTTTTTACTCTTTTAATTTTGCTAGCTATTTCATTATTAGCCTATAATGTTCCCACTGCTGGGACACAGGCCTCCTCTCTGTGAGAGGGAGTGGGCCGTAATCCACCACGCGGGCCCAGTGCGGGTTGGTAGATGTCACATGTCTTCGAATTTTTGGTTCTAGGACATGCCGGTTTCCTCACGATGTTTTCCTTCACCGTTTTTGAGAGCAGTGGTGATGAAATAATTTACACAAAGTAAAGCGCCTGTCCGGGTTCGAACCTACGACCTACAACTCGTAAGTCGCGGCCGTTATGGTGCTCCCACATTGCCGTTAGAAAATGTTTAGTAACGTTAGTAAACATTTGTTAGCAAACATTTAATCACATGTTATTAAAGATTATATATGAAATTGTTTAGTTAACAAATTATAACAAAACAAATTATAACAAAATAAAACATGTGTTACCTTTTGTTTGTATTACTATATTATTTAAGCACTATATTTTCCTCTAGCTTTTAGCGTTTGGCGCATCCAATAAGAGCGCTTTTTCTTCTTTTTTAAACAAAAAATGGAAGCTATTCCAATGAGCAAATCCTCTTCCATTTTCGTGTAGACGCCATCAGAACGCAAACCAAACTGCGAGCCAATACCAGATTTAAATGTTATAAAATGTTAGTAAACATTAGTAAACATTTTCTATTAGTGTAGGAGCACGTCATGTAACAGTTCCTAATAAAATGTAACAATTGACAACATTTGTTAGTAAATGTTTTTATGTTAGAAAATGTTTACAAACATTTTCTAACGGCAATGTGGGAGCACCTTTACCACTGGGCCACCACTGCTAGCTATTTATATTTTCTTATTCTATATAAAATTTTATATAAACAATGACATGAATATTTACTTTGTAAAGTATTATATTATTTTAATTATTAGGAATGTGAGGACTATGTGGGTCATTGTTTTTTTTGTCTCTTCGTTAGTTTTAATGATGGTTTAGCAGTTTGAGTAGTTTATGCAGCCTACCCAAATGTCTTTTCTTTGGTATTGTTCGTCAAATCTTTGAGCTCCTTAAGTTTTGAGTTCAGCTGCATGATAAATGACAAATTCGTGCACTGACTGGACAGGTCCTCTCAAATCTGTGTGGTTCTTACCTCAAAAGACCATTCCGGACACCAACCTACATGGTCCTCAAATGATCTGACCAAGATTATGTCCGGATATACACATTGATATTGATGAATTTTATTTATGCAATGACATGAATATTTACTCTGTGAAGTACTATTTTAATTATTGTAAATGTGAAGACTATGTGGGTCATTGTTTAATTTTCGTTTTATTCTCAGTTAGTTTTGACATGGTCTGGCAGTTTGAGTATTTTTTGCGGCCTAGCCAAATGTCCTTTCTTTGGTATTGTTCGTTGAATCGTTAAGCTCTTTAAGTTTTGAGTTGAGCTGCAAAACTACTGACAAATGCGTGCACTGACTGGACAGCTCCACTCAATCTGTGTGGTTCTTTCATCAAAAGACCATTTCAGACACCAATCTACATGGTCTTCACATGGTCTGACCAAGATTATGTGTGGACTTTAAAAGAGACTGTGTGACCTCTGAGTTTGTTTCGGCCTTTCTTCTCAGAAAAAAACGCCGACCGCATCTAGTTTAAAAAAAATATGATTGATGTGTGGTTTGTACAAATTTACTTCAGAAATAAAATCATTTATCATTTCCAAAACTAATAAAAAACGGCCAAGTGCGTGTCGGACCACGCACAATGAAGGGTAGTTGGGATGAATATATCCCAAAAACAAGCTTAACATTTTAGTTGATAAACATGTTCTCCCACACATTCCAACTGCACATGTAAGTTGGTCGACTATTATGTATCGTTAATACCCTGAATCGAAAAATGGTTTTCACTGACCCGCAATATTTTTGAACGGTCTATCCAACGATACACACATCATGGGATAGATGAGACAAAAAATATCATCCCCAAGTTACGTGCAATTATTATTTACAAGGTTTTATTTTACCACTTGGTCAACCAAACCAAAAAACCATACCCATGCCAAATTTCTGGTACTAAGAAACTGAGCTAAGCCGCGGACAGACAGACATGGCGAAACTAGGGTTCCTTGTAGACTAAAAAACGCTGCATCCGGGAGCAGCCGCAAGCACATTTGAGTTGGAAATAATTGAAATGGAAGAATAATATTATCTCAAGAATAATCATACAATTATGTCTCAGTTCTCACAATTAGTATAACAACACTATTTAAAGAGTGGAAGTTGTTTACCGGGTCGTTCCAATTTTTATGTTAAATGATATGAAGTCAAAAGAGTCATTAAAAGATGACAATGGTGCCGATTCCCTTGTTCACAAACTAAACTAAATTTAAGTCCAGTGCATCTTTTTCTTTCTATATTACTAAGTAAAGGACAGAAGATAATTTTTAGTTTAGTCCTGTCAAATTAATCAGCGCTTGACGTAAATTAACGTAATTTTAGTAGGCAAGTTTTTAATCACGTCTAAACTTGTATGGAGTAGTGACAGGCGCTGATTAATTTGACAGGACTAAACTAAAATTAATCTTCTGTCCTTTACATAGTAATATAGAAAGAAAAAGATGCACTGGACTTAAATTTAGTTTAGTTTGTGAACAAGGGAATCGGCACCACTATTTGTTTATTTAGACAACTTAGCATTTTTTGCACTAAACTTTAAAGTTACATAACGTCACGCCTTTTTTCCCTGAAGAGATAGGCAGAGGTGTATCTACAGTAGGTACACCTACCATAACGGACGAAACTTGGCAACGTTTCGCCCGTTATGTTTAAATCTCATGTAATAGGGGCGAGCCTATTGCCATCAACCGGGCACAATTCCAGACTCCGGGCTGCTACCGAGAACTTCCAGATAGTAAAACCCAATAACACCAATAACCCAGGACCTCATGCTCAGCAGTAGCGCTTGCGAACACTAGACCAACAAGGCAGTAACTTTTAAAATCATCTATTGCTCTATCCAAGTTTTTTGATGCACCGACTTTAGGAATCTCCTAACGTTGATCTATGTATGTTTTGTCTTAAGGCGCTGACAAGACCCAATTGACCAAATTAGGCATCTCTTAAGAAAAAAAATTGCCATTTTGTATAGCTTGTGGTAGCGGAAAAAATATATGTTAATTTTGAACATATTTCCCAGAACTTGGTTGTTACCGAAACACGTTTTGAAAAAAAAATCACGATACAAACTAACGTTAAACTAACCTCTAACCTTGAGTTCTAATCCAAAATATCTGCATTAAATATCAACATACGTTACGTATTTAATTAATAACATGAACGTCTTATTTGAATGCAGAACTTGGTTGTTTTTTATTTTCGATTACTCAACTCAATTTTGAGTAATTATAGAATTGTTTCATATTTTGCAATAAATTACAAGCGTTGTGTCATCGCGCTTCTCTTTCTTTTCTACGCAATCTGACAATGACCGCGGTTTAGGTGTTCAGCGTCTTAAGCCTTTGTGAATGACATTAGTGCAAAATGACATTATACTAATTGGAACAATCAATCAGTGTAATCGTATCCACATCCATGTCATTCATACACTAACAAATAATTCGTTAGCTTATCAATCAATTAAATGACATGAATATTTACTTACCTTGTAAAGTATTAAGGCTCCTACATACTGGCGCGACTTGTCGCGCGACGCGTCGCGACACAAAGGCACCGCTTGTAGCGCTACACGCGGTGTCTTTGTGTCGCGTCGCGTCGCGCGACAAGTCGCGCCAGTATGTAGGAGCCTTTATACTATTTTAATTGGTCAAGACAGCTAATGAGACACAATTGATTTTCTATTGTTTGACTCCGAATCGGTGTCGCGCGGGGTTTAACAGGTTAATTATTGTGAATATGATGACTGAACAAAAACTCACTTAGAAATAAAAAACAAAAAAAACAATGAGCAGGTAATTGTTTTTTTTTTTTTGTTTTTTTTTTTTTGCGGCGTACTTTAATGTCTTTTCTTTAGTATTGTTCGTCGAATCGTTGAGCTCCATTCGTTCTGAGTTGAGCTGCGCGAATACTGACAAATGCATGCACCGACTGGATAGGTCCACTCAATCTGTGTGGTTATTTCCTTAAAATACCATTTCAGACACCAATCTACATGGTCTTCACATGATCTGACCAAGATTATGTGTTATTCTCGACTTTAAAAGAGACTGACCTCTGAGTTTGTTTCGGCCTTTCTTCTCAGAGTAGACAAATAGGAAACGCCGACCTTATCTAGTTTTTAAAATATGATTGATGCCTGAAATTGTTTTTACAAACCTAGGTACTTACTTCCTAAACAATCGAATTTTTTGTTCACAGGTATTTGATAACAAATAATGCCTAAATTCGGAGGGATCGAATTAACAAGAACCCTAAAGGCTCCTACATACTGGCGCGACTAGTCGCGCGACGCGTCGCGACACAAGGGCACCGCTAGTAGCGCTACACGCGGTGTCTTTGTGTCGCGTCGCGTCGCGCGACAAGTCGCGTCAGTATGTAGGAGCCTTAATGGTTTTACCCACATCTCAATAGTAAGGGGAGGGGTCCCTCGTCTCGGCTGCAAAGGGTCAATGACCTAAAGCAAAATCATTGTCCTTTCAGTATGAAATGGTTTGCTATAAAGTTTAGAACAGAAGCTGCAAAATAAAACGTATTCTATATGCTCACATTGTGGCATCTCAATTTTCTTATTTCATGTTTCTTTTTAGTATTCGCAAAAGGGTGTTTGTTGAAATGGAAAAGAAACAAAATTAAGTACAGTGCTTCTATTTTCTTAATGATATATATACAGAATAAGAATATAGAAATTAGCATTCGTTTGTATTCGGAAATGTGAAGATTGCCGAAAGTCATAAAAAAAAATAGAAGCACTGTATATAATTTAAGCATAGCTGTGCACTTATACACACACACAACACACGTTCACACACTCTACCCTTTTATTCCATACACACACACAAAATAGTAAATTTCTTAATAAAATCTAATATAGAAAATAATATAGAATATTTTTAAGTTTAATTTTTTATTTTTATTTTTTATTTTCATTTGCGATGTAAAGTTAAATATTCTTGTTACTAATTTTATTTATATTGGCTTGGGACATTGCTGCAGAGGGACACTGTTCTCTAAGATACAGTGTCACTCCTAGTTTGAAGATCAGGGTTTCAATGAGTTATGCATAGCATAAGCCACTTAGTTTTTTTTTTTTATTTTTTTTATATAATATCACATTGTATCAGTATGTAGGCTTTTGTTTAACAAACTTTTTTTTTTGTTGTATGATTAGCTGAAGAAAGGCTAAATTTGTTCATGTGTTGTGTCTAATTCGCTTATCTTTGGGTAGTGGGATTGGCTTCCACGTAGAAGAAATCAAGTTTTTTTTTTAAATTAAAGGATTCATAATAAATTCCTCGTCCAATATTTATTATATAAGACCTACAATTATAAGCCTGCCTTTTTTTTTTTTTTTTTTGGGTGGTAAATCATCAAATAACTTCTCCCGCTCTGGGCGGAGCGGGAGGGTGTGTCAGACTCTTACTGACTAAAACCCACCCGTATTCCTTCTTGTTGCCTGTGTTGCGGGGGCCTCGGTGACCCATAAGTACCTTCCCGCGACCCCGGCAGGCATCGGCCCTAGTGGACCCCTATTATGTGCTGACGACATCTCTTTGAGGCGCGCGTGGAATACAACGCGCCGTCGACCCGGGCCTGGTCCTTACCGGACGGTGAGCTACCCATTGCTCACCGTCCGCAAGCCCGCGTCTACGGTGGCCGGAAATCCGCCCGGGATTCCCGACGCCCTGGGCGTCTCCTGCGGCGGCTAGGGGCGAGAGGGCGCGAAACTTGCCTTTCCCTCAACCATCCCGCCTCCTCCTTCGCGAGCATTACTGCTTCGCAGAAGGAGGTGACGGCTGCCCATGCCCTCTCGCTCCGTACCATGGCCTGAACCAGGGCCGGACGCGAGAGGTCTCTGCCGCCGATCGCCTCCAAGAGGACACGGCGGTGCTCTGCCCAAGCCGGGCAGACCTCCACCGTATGCTCCACCGTGTCCTCCGGGCGATCCACACAGTGGTGACACCCGGACGTTTCCTCCCGCCTTATCCGACACAGGAACCTCCCGAAGCTGCCGTGTCCGGTGAGGACCTGCGTCAGGCGGAAGGTGAGGACGCCGTGGCGCCTCTCCAGCCACTCCTCAAAGAGGGGACTTATCGCCGCAATCGTGGCGTGCCCAGCACTGGGTTGCGACAACCGTACTTTCCATGACGCCATGAGATCCCGCCGGAGCTCCATCCGCTGTGCCGCGATTTCTCGCGGCAGCGGACTTACGCCCCGGCGTTTCGCCTCCTCGCGCCACTCCCATACGTGCGCGAGGACTTTTGCCTCCAGATCCCATGGCGGCAATCCGGCAAGGAGGCTCGCTGCCTCACAGGAGACCGTGCGGTATCCTCGGACCATCCGGATGGCCATGACCCTTTGGGCCGCGCTCAACCGGCGGGCTGGCCGCAGCGCCAGAGAGCGCGCCCATACAGGAGCCCCGTAGAGGGCCATGGACCGCACGACCCCCGCGTAGAGCCTCCGGCAGGAGGCGTTTGGACCCCCTAGATTGGGCAGGAGCCGCTTCAATGCAGCGCCCACCCGCTCAAGTTTGGGAGCCAAACGTCGGAAATGCTCCACGAAGTTCCACCGGCTGTCGAGGACGAGTCCCAGGTACTTCATCGTCGACTCGACGCCGATAGAGACCCCTCCTACCGTTATTTGGGACCCCGACGGTGGCGCGTTCCAAGGACCATGAAAACACATGGCCTCGGACTTGTGCAGGGCCACCTCGAGTCCCAATTGCCGGATCCTTTCGACGATTGTCGCAACCCCGCGTGCCGCTAATTCGGCCGCCGCCTGGTGCGACCTCCCCTGCGCCAGGACCAACGTGTCGTCAGCGTAGCACACTACGCTGATGCCGCTAGGGAGGTCGGCGCGCAGCACCCAGTCGTATCCGATGTCCCACAGATGCGGCCCCAGGACCGATCCCTGTGGGACACCGCACGACATCTCTTGCCGGTTCCACACTCCCTGGTGACCGGGGTAGATGACGGCCCTGTCCGTCAAATAGGCCTCGACCACACGACAGAGGTAGGTCGGCATCCGGTGATACCGGAGTGCCTCCCTGATGCAACTCCAGGGCAGGGTATTGAAGGCATTGGCGATGTCTAGGGACACCGCCAAGACGACCCCACCCTGGGCAACAGCATTCCCCGTCGTCAGGGCTCGCACACGCATGATGGCGTCCACCGTAGAGCGCCCTCTGCGGAAACCAAACTGGCTCTCCGCCAAATCCGGCCCCACCCGCACCAGCTGGCCGACGAGGCGGTCTGCAATGACTCTTTCAAAGAGCTTGCCCACCTCGTCGAGCAGCACGATGGGCCGATAAGCGGAAGGAGAGTCCGCAGGACGCCCTGCCTTCTTTATGAGGACCAGTTTCCCCGTCTTCCAGCGAAGCGGGAACTGGCCCCTCTCCATAATTATAAGCCTGCCTGACACTCCTAAATTGGTGCCACTGATTAGGTTTGAGTGTTTGGGCATTTGAGTCCGTAAATGCCTACGATACTGAGGAAACGTTGCATAGATTGGAGACCTTAAGGCTGAGGCTACAGTAGGCAGCGATTTGCGATGCGACTGTAAGAGCGAAACGAGTTAAAGATGGTATGGCTACATTATAAGCGAAAATCCGGCGTATATTCGGCGATGACGTGGCTACAGTACACATGCTACACAGCGAATTAGCATGAGCGATTTATGCGGCTAATTTCGCTGATATGTTGATGTAGCCGGTGCCGTGATTACAGTAATGTTCTTCCGATCGCTTAAAGAAATCAAAGATCGCTAGTAATATTTGATGTACGGTGTAGCCATATACGTGAGCATTCATTTATTTGTTTTAATCGCTCATGTGTCGCAGGTCGCGTCGCGCTCTAATGTAGCGTCAGCCTAAAGGCTCCTACATACTGGCGCGACTAGTCGCGCGACGCGTCGCGACACAAGGGCACCGCTAGTAGCGCTACACGCGGTGTCTTTGTGTCGCGTCGCGTCGCGCGACAAGTCGCGTCAGTATGTAGGAGCCTTAATGGTTTTACCCACATCTCAATAGTAAGGGGAGGGGTCCCTCGTCTCGGCTGCAAAGGGTCAATGACCTAGAGCAAAATCATTGTCCTTTCAGTATGAAATGGTTTGCTATAAAGTTTAGAACAGAAGCTGCAAAATAAAACGTATTCTATATGCTCACATTGTGGCATCTCAATTTTCTTATTTCATGTTTCTTTTTAGTATTCGCAAAAGGGTGTTTGTTGAAATGGAAAAGAAACAAAATTAAGTACAGTGCTTCTATTTTCTTAATGATATATATACAGAATAAGAATATAGAAATTAGCATTCGTTTGTATTCGGAAATGTGAAGATTGCCGAAAGTCATAAAAAAAAATAGAAGCACTGTATATAATTTAAGCATAGCTGTGCACTTATACACACACACAACACACGTTCACACACTCTACCCTTTTATTCCATACACACACACAAAATAGTAAATTTCTTAATAAAATCTAATATAGAAAATAATATAGAATATTTTTAAGTTTAATTTTTTATTTTTATTTTTTATTTTCATTTGCGATGTAAAGTTAAATATTCTTGTTACTAATTTTATTTATATTGGCTTGGGACATTGCTGCAGAGGGACACTGTTCTCTAAGATACAGTGTCACTCCTAGTTTGAAGATCAGGGTTTCAATGAGTTATGCATAGCATAAGCCACTTAGTTTTTTTTTTTTATTTTTTTTATATAATATCACATTGTATCAGTATGTAGGCTTTTGTTTAACAAACTTTTTTTTTTGTTGTATGATTAGCTGAAGAAAGGCTAAATTTGTTCATGTGTTGTGTCTAATTCGCTTATCTTTGGGTAGTGGGATTGGCTTCCACGTAGAAGAAATCAAGTTTTTTTTTTAAATTAAAGGATTCATAATAAATTCCTCGTCCAATATTTATTATATAAGACCTACAATTATAAGCCTGCCTTTTTTTTTTTTTTTTTTGGGTGGTAAATCATCAAATAACTTCTCCCGCTCTGGGCGGAGCGGGAGGGTGTGTCAGACTCTTACTGACTAAAACCCACCCGTATTCCTTCTTGTTTCCTGTGTTGCGGGGGCCTCGGTGACCCATAAGTACCTTCCCGCGACCCCGGCAGGCATCGGCCCTAGTGGACCCCTATTATGTGCTGACGACATCTCTTTGAGGCGCGCGTGGAATACAACGCGCCGTCGACCCGGGCCTGGTCCTTACCGGACGGTGAGCTACCCATTGCTCACCGTCCGCAAGCCCGCGTCTACGGTGGCCGGAAATCCGCCCGGGATTCCCGACGCCCTGGGCGTCTCCTGCGGCGGCTAGGGGCGAGAGGGCGCGAAACTTGCCTTTCCCTCAACCATCCCGCCTCCTCCTTCGCGAGCATTACTGCTTCGCAGAAGGAGGTGACGGCTGCCCATGCCCTCTCGCTCCGTACCATGGCCTGAACCAGGGCCGGACGCGAGAGGTCTCTGCTGCCGATCGCCTCCAAGAGGACACGGCGGTGCTCTGCCCAAGCCGGGCAGACCTCCACCGTATGCTCCACCGTGTCCTCCGGGCGATCCACACAGTGGTGACACCCGGACGTTTCCTCCCGCCTTATCCGACACAGGAACCTCCCGAAGCTGCCGTGTCCGGTGAGGACCTGCGTCAGGCGGAAGGTGAGGACGCCGTGGCGCCTCTCCAGCCACTCCTCAAAGAGGGGACTTATCGCCGCAATCGTGGCGTGCCCAGCACTGGGTTGCGACAACCGTACTTTCCATGACGCCATGAGATCCCGCCGGAGCTCCATCCGCTGTGCCGCGATTTCTCGCGGCAGCGGACTTACGCCCCGGCGTTTCGCCTCCTCGCGCCACTCCCATACGTGCGCGAGGACTTTTGCCTCCAGATCCCATGGCGGCAATCCGGCAAGGAGGCTCGCTGCCTCACAGGAGACCGTGCGGTATCCTCGGACCATCCGGATGGCCATGACCCTTTGGGCCGCGCTCAACCGGCGGGCTGGCCGCAGCGCCAGAGAGCGCGCCCATACAGGAGCCCCGTAGAGGGCCATGGACCGCACGACCCCCGCGTAGAGCCTCCGGCAGGAGGCGTTTGGACCCCCTAGATTGGGCAGGAGCCGCTTCAATGCAGCGCCCACCCGCTCAAGTTTGGGAGCCAAACGTCGGAAATGCTCCACGAAGTTCCACCGGCTGTCGAGGACGAGTCCCAGGTACTTCATCGTCGACTCGACGCCGATAGAGACCCCTCCTACCGTTATTTGGGACCCCGACGGTGGCGCGTTCCAAGGACCATGAAAACACATGGCCTCGGACTTGTGCAGGGCCACCTCGAGTCCCAATTGCCGGATCCTTTCGACGATTGTCGCAACCCCGCGTGCCGCTAATTCGGCCGCCGCCTGGTGCGACCTCCCCTGCGCCAGGACCAACGTGTCGTCAGCGTAGCACACTACGCTGATGCCGCTAGGGAGGTCGGCGCGCAGCACCCAGTCGTATCCGATGTCCCACAGATGCGGCCCCAGGACCGATCCCTGTGGGACACCGCACGACATCTCTTGCCGGTTCCACACTCCCTGGTGACCGGGGTAGATGACGGCCCTGTCCGTCAAATAGGCCTCGACCACACGACAGAGGTAGGTCGGCATCCGGTGATACCGGAGTGCCTCCCTGATGCAACTCCAGGGCAGGGTATTGAAGGCATTGGCGATGTCTAGGGACACCGCCAAGACGACCCCACCCTGGGCAACAGCATTCCCCGTCGTCAGGGCTCGCACACGCATGATGGCGTCCACCGTAGAGCGCCCTCTGCGGAAACCAAACTGGCTCTCCGCCAAATCCGGCCCCACCCGCACCAGCTGGCCGACGAGGCGGTCTGCAATGACTCTTTCAAAGAGCTTGCCCACCTCGTCGAGCAGCACGATGGGCCGATAAGCGGACGGAGAGTCCGCAGGACGCCCTGCCTTCTTTATGAGGACCAGTTTCCCCGTCTTCCAGCGAAGCGGGAACTGGCCCCTCTCCATAATTATAAGCCTGCCTGACACTCCTAAATTGGTGCCACTGATTAGGTTTGAGTGTTTGGGCATTTGAGTCCGTAAATGCCTACGATACTGAGGAAACGTTGCATAGATTGGAGACCTTAAGGCTGAGGCTACAGTAGGCAGCGATTTGCGATGCGACTGTAAGAGCGAAACGAGTTAAAGATGGTATGGCTACATTATAAGCGAAAATCCGGCGTATATTCGGCGATGACGTGGCTACAGTACACATGCTACACAGCGAATTAGCATGAGCGATTTATGCGGCTAATTTCGCTGATATGTTGATGTAGCCGGTGCCGTGATTACAGTAATGTTCTTCCGATCGCTTAAAGAAATCAAAGATCGCTAGTAATATTTGATGTACGGTGTAGCCATATACGTGAGCATTCATTTATTTGTTTTAATCGCTCATGTGTCGCAGGTCGCGTCGCGCTCTAATGTAGCGTCAGCCTAAAGGCTCCTACATACTGGCGCGACTTGTCGCGCGACGCGTCGCGGCACAAAGGCACCGCTTGTAGCGCTACACGCGGTGTCTTTGTGTCGCGTCGCGTCGCGCGACAAGTCGCGCCAGTATGTAGGAGCCTTAAAAGTCCGTTGGGCTAGTGACGTCATCAAAGTGGCAAAAAAATCTAGACAAGGGACGCAATAAACTGTGAAGACTTGACAGTTTATTGACTTGAGTCTTGACAGTTTATTTTCCAGTCTAACCGGAGGCAGCTGAATATGGAGCGACTGCCTATCTGACCCATTTGGCAAGACTAGTTGTCAGAATTTCGGACTTCTGACTACCAATGGTGCCGATTCCCTTGTTCACAAACTAAACTAAATTTAAGTTCAGTGCATCTTTTTCTTTCTATTTCATTAAGAAAAGGACAGAAGATAAATTTTAGTTTAGTCCTGTTAAATTAATCAGCGCTTGACGTAAATTGACGTAATTTTAGTAGGCAAGTTTTTAATCACGTCTAAACCTATATGGAGTAAGTAGACAGGCGCTGATTAATTTGACAGGACTAAACTAAAATTTATCTTCTGTCCTTTTCTTAATGAAATAGAAAGAAAAGATGGACTAAACTTAAATTTAGTTTAGTTTGTGAACAAGGGAATCGGCACCATTGGCTGCCGGGACCAATGGCTTAACGTGCTTTCCGAGGCACGGAGGGGTCTCAGTATGTAATGGATGGACGACCATCTACGGACCGACAAGCGTTGCTTAGCTTATAAGCGCCATTTCCACGGACGAGAGATTCACGGCAATAGTTACGCTGTGCCTTCAAATGGTCGCCGCGACGATATCGCCGTGTGGACCCTCCACACGGCGATATCGTCGCGGCGACCATTCGGCAGGTCATTCTATTGAATTTGATGGCACAGCGAGACTATCGCCGCGATTTTCTCGCCCGTGGAGGTGGTGCATTAAGGCTCCTACATACTGGCGCGACTTGTCGCGCGACACAAAGACACCGCGTGTAGCACTACAAGCGGTGCCTTTGTGTCGCGTCGCGTGTCGCGCTTGTTTGTAAGAGTCTTTAAGTTAGAAGATCGGACTCGTGCGGTTGTTATTATGTAGCCACGAGACCTATAACCATCAGTAGATAATTCCAGTCTGAGGTAATGACGAGTTCATAAGATAATTAACAATTTAATTACATCTAGGTACCCTTACCTTGGCTCCATCAGCCAGTTAAACCCATTTGGCAGCACCACAAGCTGTGATGGCATGGCTGTGGACACCATTTTTTTTTCCCGTTTGGAAAATTCCCTTGGATGTCCTCCGCCCTGAGGTGGGCGGAGGGGTCTGTCAGACTCTTACTGACTAAAACCACCCCGGTGTTCCCTTCCGATACTTGCACTAGGGATCATGGGATCTTGTGCGACTTCCGCGATCCTCAGCTGTTGCCGGCCCGCGGGGGAAGTGAGGCGTAAGACTCTTGCGACGTCCAGTAAGAGCGCGCGTGGAACACTACGCGCCACCACCTCATGTCCTGCTGTGGGGGGGGGGGGGGACGGGGTGACGGATGTCCCCGAGTCCGTCGCCCCTGGATCCATGTAGGGGCTGAAATAGGGCATTATCCGCCATCCGCCGAACCTCGGTGCCCCTGCTGCGGGCAGGGTGAGTGGGAGAGATCTCCCGCTCCCTTTAAACAGAATAAAATTTGTCACGAGAAATAACGATTGATAGTGGGGAAATAACGATCAGTAGAGGAGAAAACGAATCCAGCAAAATATCAGCGCTGGGATGTTTCTGCCAACTTCTTACGTGTTTAGACGATGCAACCTGTATAGTTGCTTCAACTTATTGTTTGCCACTGGCAATAAAATTGCACCGTGTATCTATGCTTTCTGTGTACAAAATGGCACATCAATACTTATATAGGAGACCTATATTCGCGAAATTAATAAATCAAACGATGGACAAAAGCCAGACAGAAAACATCGCATTCCTCGAAAATAAATCAAAGTACTGAATTTGGCAAGGTATTAGGAGGATTTATTAATTTTACCTATATTTCCCTGGTTTCTGACAGGTAATTCAATAGCTCACGTCAAAATGGATTACGGTTATTGTTATTCTGGCCATCCAATCACAGACGCTAAGTAATATAATATTTGATAGGAGGTCCAAATTCAATCTATACTTCCATCAATCTTCCTAGCCTTTTACCAACTATGTTAGAGTCAGCCTCCAGTCTAATCAGATGCAGCTGCATAGCAGTATTTTACATGGAACGACTGCCTATCTGACCTCCGTACCCCAGTTGCTGGGTAATACGACACCCCTTGGTAAGACTGGTTGTCAGACTTTCTGGGTTTCTAACGACTGTCAATGATCCACGAATGACAGCCGGGACCAACGGCTTAACGTGCTTTCCGAGGCAGGGAGGAGTCTTCGTATGTAAATATGGTCACCCAACCACGAAGCAACCCCAGTAAGCGTAGCTTGACATGATGGATCGACTCGTGCGGCTGTCGTTACTTAGCAACGAGCTCCTCTATTCAATCTATACTTACTATGTAATAATCATTTAAAGAGGTAATATTTGTGAGTTTTTATGTAGCGGGTAATCTTCGGAAATATTGGTCCTATTTCGGAAATTATTTCACTGATACAAAAGCTACGCTGTTTCTGAGTGCCATAGGATATTATGTTTTATGTTAAAACACGCGGATGAAGACACGGGCAGAAGCTAGTGTAGGTATAAAATAATTTAAAACATCAATTTTCGAAAAAAATATTCAATGCAACTTAGAGAAAGCTGTCAGAAATTCACAATAGATAAGAACAAGAGACATTTGAAACCACAATAGCTAGCTGGCATATTGCGAAGTTATTAAGCATTCCATTTAAGGCATTGCAATCGTAATACCAGCAGTTTGTATGTTTCAAATTTCAAATATGACATTAGCAAATGCTTTCAAATGTCAAACTATAGATATCGCTGGCCATAATGACACGGAATAAGTGCAATTGTATTTTTAATAGGCGTGTATTGAAGTGTGAACATAACTGGAGCAACTGCAGATAACGGTTAGCTAATATGTTTTCACTCAAATGAGGCAGAACCCTCGTGCCATTATGGGATTAGAGACCGTTCTCTATTAGTTGTTGTCTCGGTTGATATAGCAAACAATTGCACGTTTTCTAAACGATTCCGTTGAGATGCAATCGTGTAGTCTGTTATAATAATAACATAATTTATGCTTGTGTTTCCCAAAGGAGTGCTCCGCAGTCATATTTGTGCAGTAGTTGTATTTTTTTGCAGTGCTTGTAACTCTTTTTTTTGGACTATATAAATAATAAACAGGAATATAAACCCGAGACAAGTATTAAAAGTTAAATTCAACTGCTTGTTACTCAAAAAAAATATGAAACTCCAACAATTTTCTACGACCGTTTCTGTCGCGGCCATGATGTGACGTCATTTGCCACAAAACTTCTGTTTACATCTGTTTGTAGCCCCAAATCATATAAATTAAATTATTTGTTGTGCTTTATTCAGGCAGGAATCGCACTTACTTACCTTAGTGAGATTTCAAGCACTTTTCTAAGAATAGATTTTATTAACATAGTTTCTTTCGACACTTCCGGCATTGTCGAACGACGCGTTCTGTGTTTGCGTTCCGTTCCACCAAAAAAACGCAACATAAATTAATGAATTGTAAAATAAGTAATGCATTAAAAAATGCAAAAAGAATAGGAATTTGTTTCTGGACTCCTACACAATGTTTATTTAAATAATAGATAAGTTTTGAATTACTTGCATATTCCCTATTCTGCCTGCTGGTAGAAATAGGTAAGTATGGTGGGTAGTACTGCCATAGCTTCTACCATCTTTTCTTCGCTCTATTAATTCTTATAAGGTACTTCTAGGTGTTATACGAAAAGTTGGATAAAATCCTAACTAATATCCATACTAATATTATAAATTCGAAAGTAACTCTTGTCTGTCTGTCTGTCTGTATGTTATCTTTTCCCGCCTAAACCACTTAAAGGATATCGCTAAAATTTGGCAAGGATGGCATCCTGACGAAGGACATAGGCTACTTTTGGTCTCAAAAATGTTCCTAAAAGGATGGATATGGGGGATATAGGGGATGAATGTCTGTATGGAGAACTTAGCATTTCTTAAGTTGATGAACATTAAAATGTATGCTGTTGATAAGAAATAAAAATGTTTGTGTTTTAGCGTGTTTGTAAAATCATCCCCCAAGGGGGTAAAATACCAAAAGTCCTCACGCACGTATGGGAGCGGCGCGAGGAGGCGAAACGCCGGGGCGTAACTCCGCTGCCATGCCGCGAGAAATCGCGGCACAGCGGACGGAGCTCCGGCGGGATCTCATAGCGACCGCGACATGGAGAGTACGGTTGTCGCAACCCAGTGCTGGACACGCCACGATTTCGGCGATAAGCCCCCTCTTTGAGGAGTGGCTAGAGAGGCGCCACGGCGTCCTCGCCTTCCGCCTGACACAGGTCCTCACCGGACACGGCAGCTTCGGAAGGTTCCTGTGTCGGATAAGGCGGGAGAAAACGCCCGGGTGTCACCACTGTGTGGATCGCCCGGAGGACACGGTGGAGCATACGGTGGAGGTCTGCCCGGCTTGGGCAGAGCACCGCCGTGTCCTCGTGGAGGCGATCGGCGGCAGAGATCTCTCGCGTCCGGCCCTGGTTCAGGCCATGGTACGGAGCGAAAGGGCATGGGCAGCCGTCACCTCCTTCTGCGAAGCAGTAATGCTCGCGAAGGAGGAAGGCTCCTACATACTGGCGCGACTTGTCGCGCGACGCGTCGCGACACAAAGGCACCGCTTGTAGCGCTACACGCGGTGTCTTTGTGTCGCGTCGCGTCGCGCGACAAGTCGCGCCAGTATGTAGAAGCCTGGAGGCGGGACGGTTGAGGGAAAGTCAAGTCAAGGAATTTCGCGCCCTCTCGCCCCTAGCCGCCGCAGGAGACGCCCTGGGCGTCGGGAATCCCGGGCGGATTTCCGGCCACCGCAGGCGCGGACTTGTGGACGGTGAGCAATGTCCGGCCACCGTAGGCGCGGGCTTGTGGACGGTGAGCAATGGGCAGCTCACCGTCCGGTAAGGACCAGGCCCGGGTCGATATCGACCACTTTGGGAATCCCTGTTCTAGACGATTTCCCACACCATTTAATTGAACAGGAACTTATAATTGCTTTTATTTATGCAGAAATGTTTTAAAAGTATCAAAATAACAGCGTGTGCAGAGATCCAATAATTGTACAAAACTAAAATGGCCACTCATATCGTCATCTAATAGAAGTGAAATTTCATTTAAGTGTCGTGAGCCTGAGACGCCCTCATGAGCAGTCAAGAGGCTGTATAGTCATTGCGGCAGCACGTTCCCGTGGGATAATTACCGACAACCACGCGGGCGAAACCGCGGGCAATACTAGTAATATTATAAATGCGAAAGTGAATTTGTTTGTTTGTTACGCATTCACGCTAAAACGGCTAAACAGATTTGGATGAAATTTAGCACATAGGTAGACCATGAGCTGGAGAAAGTCATCGGCTACTTTTCATCTTGGATCGCAGACGAAGTCGTGGGCAACAGCCAGTACAGTATAAGTTAAAGAGCAAGAAGTGACGACTCTGAGACTGTAGGTCTTTCGAAACGGTCATTACTTACCGTGGAACTCCTGTCCTTTAAATTACAAAAGTTGACAACTACGAGTATGTACAAATAAAGCAGAAGATAGTATTTTGTTTAGAACAGCAAGATTCCTAAATATAAAGAAACTGATCATTAAACACACCGTTGTTATATTAGCTGTGACATACAACTCTGCCTAGCCCATTTCCCGTCAGTTCCCAGGGATGCTGTCATTGTATGATTTTTTTTTAAATATTCTATGTATTTCATAGATCGATTGATGTTCTTCCAAAATGGTGGACTATAACAATACTGTAGGTATCAAATAAATTATAAACAATTGCTAATCAAATGATACAGCATCTTTCAAAACTACTGAGCGATGTAAAATGTTCTCTCTAAACACTTCATTAATGAAAGAACAACTAATTAATTAGTAAGTAAATAATAATTTATTTACCAAAAACTTAGCCTAGGTACAATAACATCAGTTTTGTTTCAATAAAACACCGTTTTTCGATTCAGGGATCAGTTTGCGTAATATTATCATGTAGTACAAATAATGAAATAAAAAGGAAAACTATCACAGCTAAGCAGGCTGTACAAGGTAACAAGTAACTAATAAAAAATAAAAAAAAATAAAATAAAATTCATTTGTTTCAGGTCCTTGACCCATATTAAATACAAAAGCTCACAATTATGTATGTCAATTTCACAAGTGTCACTTGTGCAATTAAATAAGTAATTGATTAATAAATAAATAATAAAGTTAATTATTATGACGTAACAATATGAGTAGCAGAAAAATAACCATAGCTATTAGTCGACCAGTTTAAAGGTGAACGGCAGATTTCGTACAACTAACTTTTTTTTTGTTTTGTTATAGAATTTGTACCACATATTAAGGCAACTAAGCCATTTATTTTTATGTAAGTGTTCTATTTTTAAAAGTTCGGATTAATTAATAATATTAAAAAAAAGATTTAAAGAACTACACGTAATTTAGTCGTAAACTAAACGTAGTTATGTTGGTATTTAAGCTATGCTCGCCATGAGGGTATTACCGGAGCTGCCCCCTTCTTAGATGAATTAATTTACGAATTAATTTATTATAAATAACATAAATGTACTTAAAAAAAACTATTAACTGTATTGTTTTGTTTATCTATACTCAAAACCCCATCAGGACTTTATCATTATCAAACTGTTGCAGTCAGCTGCTGGACATAGGTATCTCAGTAGGTACGATCCTCATCTCAATTTACCTACTTGATAGTAAGTAAAACACTACAAAAATAGCGACAAGCAATCTAGAATATATACTTTATTACCGAAACAATGTTTCTGTGCCTCTAAGTAACATCTACATTGGTACACTAGTACTTAAGCTTAAAAAATAAAACTGGTTATAACTTTTACGTCCCACGTTCTAAAAATCCAAGAATTTAAAAAAGGTTTGTCTATCGTATTAACTACCAATTAAAACAAAAAATATCCAAAAACACGAAATTTTATTAGCTGTACGAAAGTCCCATACAAGCCTGCCGTTCGCCTTTGCAGTTGGGATATTGACTGTGACGTATATCGATGTATGGGAGAACATTTGTTCAACAATAAGTTAAGTTTGTTCTTGAGATAAATTCATCCCAACTACGGAACCCTCATTGTGCGTGGTTCGACACGCAGTTGGCTGGTTTTTATATTCAACATTACCAAAATTCTACTCCATCTAATAGGCAAGCCACAGAAAAGATTGTCTCACTTATCTCTAAAAACAAGTTTCTTCGTACGATATAATATTCATTAATAGTGTGTCAGCAGATCCAAGAACTCGCTTTCATTGTGATCAAATTCATGTCATGCATTCAAATGCTAAACTGTCCTCTTTGGGTAAGGCAACTGTAGGACCAATTTTGATTGCACATACCCCCATATTCCATTGATATTCTATTCTGGGTAACTGTCTCTTGTTTATTTTGCCAACGTTCATTTATCTAATGGACCTTCCCCATATTGTGTTTCGTGAATTGAATTAATTAACTTATAAATCAGCTTGAGTAACATAAGCAAGATAGAACGAACTTGTCAAAACTATTCCGGTGCAGTGGCCATGTTTATGAGTAGCTGCCAACTTTTAATTTGCAGCTGTGTATAATTTATGAAGCACTTCGCTGGCACGTTTTTTCTTCTTGTTCCAGTAACTTAAATAATAAATGTTTTATGAAAGATGAATTGGGATCCGCAATAAAGTTAGATATAAAGTAAGTTTTTACAACAGCTGTCCGTTTGAAGCCTTCTTAACCATTTTTTCCCGAAATCTCGTTTATACTTCGCACGAATTCCAAAAGTTACTTCAACCTCGTCATCGTGAGGCGCGTTGCTTTGAACTTTTCTTTTTCAAAAACAGATTTGGCGCCTCCAAAACCGGTTGTTTCACTTTCCATAGCTGCATGTCCATCTAGCGGTGCAGACAAGCGAATCATCTCAACGAATGAGTCAGAACGATCAATTTTTTGGGTGCTTTCTCCCACACCTGCCCGAAAGGGGCACGGATCACGGATACGAACACTTTCCACTGGGGGAAATGGGAGCAGCGTTTTGCATGGCCTTGATTCGAGAAGGCGAGCGGCGGTGCCGCTAGTTCGAACCGCCAGCACGCGATCAGTCTTTGTCGAGCGTTCGTACACAGTAACCGCGTCGAGCGAAACTTAGTTCGGCGAGAGCGATCGTCGCGAGTGTCACACAGTGCTACAAGTGACCAAACAAAGTGTGCAGTGATTTTACCATTCGGAGGATACCCACAAGCAAATCTGGAGCGATACGTTAACTTGAGGAGGTGTGTTCCATTCAGTTTTACTGTTTAATAGTTCCGCACGCGCAATTCGATTGTTTATGTTTGTTTTATGAATGAGCGTCGCGTCCATTGAGCTATTGGATTATATTTTTATGGCACCGCAGGGTTTCTCGGTCTACAACCATTTCTTGGTTACGATAGCGGCTCATGCGAATCGCAAAAAATGTGAAAGTAATTTTACGTGTGGCTGTAGCCGCGTAAGATAGTGTGCGTCTTTATCGTGATGTTGTCGCGGTTGTCTGCTGCTCGCTTATTTATTGTTTCGTACAACAAATAATTATGACTGAAAAAATATTTTCGACTTTTCCCATTGTATTTTTCGCAAGCTCCATAAATTGTCGTTGAACGCAATTAAGATTTAAATAATAGTTTTCTTTTGTTCGCGTTCCCGCTTTATATTTTTTTATGTCTAATTTGCATACGAAGTCAAATACGTACCTTGGCTTAATATTCACTTGAATTATTCATAACATTAATCATTTAGGGAAATTCGTGATCACGAAAGACCTTCGCTGGGGAAATTCTCAGCTATTATGAATATTAGAGTGATAATTTAGTAGATGAGATTAATCCCATCTTAACGTCTTAAGAGACGTCTTAAAGAAGATCGCATGGGAAATGAGATACTTAAATATTAACGTACTGTCAAAAAATGTAAAGCTAAACAAAACGGAAAAGACGATAAGTTCAGAGTTCACAAATTGCCTGTAGGTAGTGAAGGTTCTATGGTAGTACAGGCTGGCAGGTACCTATATTATCAGCCAATTAAAAGCTGCAACGGAAGACCCGCTTATGTAGGTACTTAAGGCGCTGACAAGACCCAATTGACCAAAATAGGCTTCTCTTAAGAAAGAAAATTGCCAAATCTGTATAGTATGTGGTAGCGGAAAAAATATATGTTAATTTTGAACATATTTCCCAGAACTTGGTTGTCACCAAAACACGTTTTGAAAAAAAAATCTCGATACAAACTAACGTTAAACTAACCTCTTACCTTGAGTTCTAATCCAAAATATCTGTATTAAATATCAACATAAATTACGTATTTAATTAATAACAAGTACGTCTTATTCTAATGCAGAACTTGGTTGTTTTTTATTTTCGATTACTCAACTCAATTCTGAGTAAATAGATAATTACTTCATATTTTGCAATAAATTGCAAGCGTTTTGTCGTCGCGCTTCTCTTTCTTTTCTATGCAATCTGACAGTGACCGCGGTTTAGGTGTTGTCAGCGTCTTAATTGTTCTGCACAATAGGTGCTATCGCTGTCTAACAGAGAGCTAGGACACTCCTACACTGAGTTCCATAGGCATATAGGTAAACTAACTTTGTAGACTAAAATGTCTAAACAGATCCATATAATATTGTGTCTTCCAAATCTAAAATCGGTAACCATTTGATAAAATCTCACAAAAAGAAAATGATCCAGTTCATTTAATAGGAAAGAAAATAACAATGGTGGTTAGGAAAAGAAATTGATAAAGAAGCCAAGAAAGCTTCTTACGCTCCCTCGGAGATATAATCGTTTGAACCTCAACAAAATTTACTTTTTGTTAATATACCTTTAACATTTACCGTTTCTTTATTTATTTATTTGATACTTAATGCACTCAAAAGTACAGAGGCGGACTTAATGCCATTGGCATTTTCTACCAGTCAACCTTTGGATGATGCTGAGACAAACAGTGGTAGGTATGAGATATTATGAGATATCTTGTAACAATACACTATAGATAAAAGCCTTTGAGGAAATCATTTACCAGAAGAATCTGTAGCCCAACTCTTCGCCTGTGTATAAAGCCATTCTACGAACGTAGATGATTCCAAAATACGTTAGTATCTAAAAATAGCTAGTAGAAACGTTCATTTTTAAACGCCACTATAATATAAACTTACCTATCTACTGATACTTTCAGTCAAATGACGCATAAGCTCGAAATGTATGAATGCTCAATCCCGACAAACATTTGAATGTAATGACCTCCAATTTTAAATAACAATATTATTATTATTTTAACAATGAAAACAGGTTGAGTAAAGAAACGTTCTATACGTTTACGTAATAAATAATACCTTATCGTAAATGAAACTTTAACAGCGTCAGAGGAGAATATATCAGACATAATTGTATTAAAAGAAATTAAATTATAAATCCCTTTGTTTTTGTGCTACGCACGAATAATACCTATATGTTTGTCATTACATTATGTGGGACGCAGTATGTGGGACAAGTAAAATACGCCTGGCTACTAGAGTTTACGTAATTGCGATCTGTCAAAAGCTTTTGATGGGATGATAAAGTTGTCTAATTGCGTATTTCCTTTATTGCCATTGGCTCATTTGATTCCGAATTGTACCACCTCTCTTCATTTCTAATTATAATAATTGCCGTTGTTAAATGCAGCTTCGTCATCATTGTCATCGTCATATTCGTCAAACTGGATCCAAACATCGGACAACTTTATGTAAACATCAAAATCTAAAAAAAATACATGCAGAAAATAAAGAAAACCATGTTTCACTGCCTAACACGCAGAATTAATAATAAGAATTACAAGAAAACACAATTATCCAATTTTCCAAACTACACTTGCCTTTTTCTTTGGGTGGGAATTTATCAAATAACTTCTCCCGCTCTGGGCGGAGCGGGAGAGTGTCTCAGACTCTTACTGACTATAACCCACCCGTGTTCCTTCCGTTGCCTGAGTTGCTAGGGGCCTCGGTAACCCTTTTGGACTGCCACGCGACACTACACTTGCTTGGAATGAACATTTTAAAACATGAGAATATTCTACAAAGTTTTAAGTGTAGAATCGACTGCAGTAGCGGCCGATCAAATTATCACAATAGCTAATTACTTTATATCGAACACTACACCGACATGAGAATATTGTAAACACAGCCAACCACGGCTAATTGCCTAGCCCTAATTGGCAGAAGCCATTTCAGCGGAGAATTCGTACTGAAATGGCTATCTCATTCGTTTTACATCGACAAGCTGAGTTTACGTGTCGGTGAATGGCCGTTGGTATTGCCGAATTTAATTAAAGAAACCAATTTACTTTCTGAAGACGGTCTTTTATAGGTTTGAAAACAGGTCAAGTTCAATTCATTATTTTTTAATTGACATCTCTGGGCTTACCTACTGTGATTGGGGATTAAAGAAGAGTATTTCGTCAATGTCTTGGTATAGATTCTCGCGCCATTGAAGAATGTTTGCAGTAGGTGTTGAAACAATTGAAAATCTGATAAATATATATGTATATGTATAGATTTGACTGTAGTTGTACCTACATTACTCGTAACTTCGTAAGTTAACCACACAAAAGTAAAGAATTCATACAAGTAACAAGTAATCATGCAAATACCACCTATATATCCAAACCAGGAAACCAGGGTAAGGTTGTAACTAACCTATATTACGAGTCAAACAAAGCCTGTTGTCGTATTCTGTGACCCCATGTGCGTGCGTCCTGTACTAAAGTTTCGTACAATTTGTAGGTACTATAATATAAGGGGCAACGCGAAATTAACGTTGACGGTTGGCAAACAACCCAACACTTGTTACGCTAATGTGAATGTTAATCCAGGCGATAGCTAAGAAAGCAAATTAGAAATTGAAATAATTGTAGTAATACCGTCTTACCATTAAAAATGTTAAATGTACCATTCTGCTTGAAACAACTCTTCTCTCTTTCATTTTAAAATGAATCTATACTATCCATATCTACTTATTATAAATGACAAAGTATCTCTCTGTCTATTACTTTACAGACCACTGAACTGACCGTTATGCAATTTGACGGATTGGTAGCCTGGGACATGGAGAATGATATAAGGCACTTTTCATCCTTGAATTTTGTATAACAAAATAATGAAATACGAAATATAATCAATCAGCCAGTAACAAATAATACCTAACCCTAATATTTAGATATTACTTTTAAAACAAGGTGTGAGAGATCGTCCGTCTATTAAATTGAAACTCGTCTAAATAAATGACACTCGTAGGAAATTTATATCAATAGTGTCTGTTATAGTTCCATTGCGTACATATCCTCCGACTCTGGAATTGTTATACTAGATATATTTATGGGTGCCAAAATTAATCCAGTATGTTGCCACAATTGTTTGATGCGATTGTTATAAATCTATGATGACACTCAAAATAAATCACGTTTTAGATGATTAATCAAACTCAATATTTTTTTTAAAGACATACTCGTAGATGTCTCTAACAATGTCGAAACTGATTTCATCGTGATAATCCTATAAGATAGGTAGATCAAAACAAGGTTCCAACATTAACTCAGTATCCAGAATGAATCGAACTAAGTCCAGCACTAGAAGTACAGTCGCCAGCACATCAATTGACCACAAACTGTCAAATGATTGTAAACCATAAATGTAGGTGGTTAAGTTCAAAATTGAATGAGAAAGTTTTTACAGTTTGTAGTAACTTGATGCTGGCGACTTTACCTAATAATATAGGAAAGAAAACGATTAATACCTCATCAATTACCATGCCGACAGTTTTCTTTCCTGACAGTTTCTCTTTTACAACACCACATAAACTTTCTCCTTAACTTCATAATAGCTTAATGATTTATCGTTTACCTACGTCTTCTATTTGCCTTTATGTGTATTTACACTCTTGTTTATATTATCCAGTTCTATTGTATTAGGCATTTTTTGCGAACGAAATCCGCCATTCAATAAAACATTTTTAACGTGGAGTATCTGTGACGGGCAAACAGAATCGTCACCATTATAACTTGGAATGTTATAGTGGCGCTGTTAGCAAAGTAAACGTCAACTGTTTATCATATTCTATATATTCAAATATAGTTCCATTTTCCGCGATGGGTCAAGATTTACTGGGGTGTCTAACAAAGACATTGTTGACTTTGTTTTTCGTCTGAATCCGTGTTTTTCTTTCATCTGTGTGAAAAGTTGAAAGGGTGTAACAATGAATGACGCCGCGCACATGGTTCGCTTTTTTAGTTCACGTACTCTTGACTTGAAAATTGTAAGATTGTTTTTTCTTCTTCTGTTATTTTAAGATATCCTTGTTAGTGTTATTCTTTGTCTGTTCCGAGTGGAACTGGATTACGTAAGTTAATAAATTCCAAAATATATAGTGAATACGATTCACTCAACTCGCTTTGTATTTTGAAACTCTTTTTTGGTTTCCAATAGAATACCTATGTTCATCTATCTACTATATTATCCTCTGCAAAATCAGAAAATTTCCAATACTCCCGGCACTCAATCAAATATATAGGTGAAATATTTCAATTTATTTATTCGAGGAAGCTACGTTTATTTCCGATATAAATATCGGTTCTGCGAAAAGAGAATTCGAAGCTCAAAATATCATACAAACCGTATAATCCCGGACAAGGGCTGTTCACAAATGGGTATATGTTCTGAATGGGGTGAAAAGTGCTCCGTCAGAGCTCTGAGGTACGTCCATTGTGGGAGGTAGAAATAACGTTTTTGGGTTGATTTACCATACCTGATATATAATGTTACGTGAACCTTTTTTGTAAGATATATTGTGTCGTATATATATTAAAGGTTGTCAGGGGATTTTTCTTTCTGGTTCGGAATGTCTTGGACTTGACTTTTGATTTATGTAAAAGTTTTAAGGAAGTAATAGGACAAAATGATTAATGAAATATAGAAATTTATGTTGAGTGAATCGTCGAGTCGCATTTTCTTTAGCATTGTTTTTATAATTATATTTTCATCGCGATCATCGTTCTAGTATAGGGCTCCTCCCTTTTGTGCCATGCTTCCCTGGTATATGCAAGACTAATCCAGGTCTTTCCTGCGATCTTCTCTCTGTAGGTCGTCCACCCACCTGGCTATTGTTCTGGCTGGTTGGTTTGTCTGGTTATATTAATATATTGAAATAAACAGATACGCTCGAAATAATTAATACTGCATTTACTCCCGTCTATTAATTAATTTAATATTTTCAAACACAATGTTCCACTTTCACGCTTTTTTCACAAATGCGAAGCAAACTCTTTTGTTAATTAAAAATAAAAGCACACAGAATTGTTTGTGACCTGAAGTGAAGGAATGTTAACATTGTTTAATAACTGATATTTACTGAAACCAAATATTATGTTTACTTCGAGTACAGCGATCATATTAATTGAAAACACACGGTTCGGCTTCAAATTCGGGATTGAATATTATTAAGAGATAACTCCCGGTACGTGTGTTGAAATGATTGAATATCATTATCAATTATTTCAGTATCAATTAATTAGACCTTGTAAGTAATTTTAATAGAAGATACGCAGTGGCTATATATGATATAGATAATATGGCTAGAAAGGGGGTGACTACCGAAATGACGACTACCTATTAATAGAAAACTGTGAAAGAAAAGGACACGTTGCGCACCGCAAATAATTTGGCATAAGGGCAGGAGAATGATGAATGATGATGACAAGCCACTGCCTATCATGATCATCATACCCAATGATAATAATACTCTTTGAATTGGATAAACCTAGTGACGCAACTTAGGTAAGTTCAGACAAAAGTACCCATTCTTAATACAAAAAATTGTCTCGAATTATTCTACTCGGCAGTCAGCAAAAGTAATAGATTTATGCATTTCAAGTAATAAACAAAAGAAGAGCAGTATATAACAGAATCTAAAAGAGAGAATAATCGAAATACCTACTGAATAATGAATCAAGGAAGAAGTAGAAGATATGAACTTTAAAATCACAAGACACTCTTTAGAAAAACCAAAAACAGTCATTGACAGACAGACAAAGCCATACTAAATCGAAACAAAGGCAACTGCACCTACCTATCTCCGTACGTGGTAACTTATTAAACCGTGCTTTAAACAACCGATCAGCATAACAATGATGAGTCCCATTGTAGTCCCACTTTGGTCGCGTGGGACGGCGGCCATTTTGGAGCTGTGCCAGAATCTATACAATCATTGTTTTAGTTACTGATTAATAAGGAGACTTGTGTGGAAAGGATGTGTTGTAACTTGATGGTCTTTAGAATAATCTATGTTTCCAACTATTAAGTTGTTGGAATTTGTTAGAATATAGAATATATAGAATTTAATCTTGCTAGTTTGTTCTACCGATTAATTAGAGAGATGGTTGGATTTATCGGTTTCAAGTAATTCGTGGCACATACTCGTACATACTTAAATTTTTCTCAAAGCACTTTCAGCAAAAATAATCTGGAAATCTCTTTCCGCCACTTAAATCGAGAGCCTTTCCCGGAAAGTAAGCACTTTGTCGCTTATCAAATTACTGCTAAATCTATAAGCAAGCTAAATCTATTTAAGTAAATCATATTATTCTAAGACTTGGTACTACAATTTCTAGAACGAAGAACCCCTTTTTCGCTAGAAGCACCTCTTATGACACAAAGGCTCGCCTGAGTTGTCACAGTGACAGGGGAGCACTCAAGATGTTTTCCTGCATGTGTGAGCCTTTGCAGATGACATGCCCCGTCCTCTCCTTGTGGAGGCAGGGTAAGGTCTGTGAAACACAGATTTCATGAAAAGGGACAGAATTGTGTAGACTCTTGAAACTCATGAAATGGTGACAGCTTGAGCATGGAATAAGTAAGTACTTTTTAATAGCATGGAATTAGTAAGTACTTTATAATATCAGTGAATTAGTGTAATCATGGAATTAGTAAGTATTATTTAGGTTGTGGCTAGAGGTACCAGTGAGCGACCACTAGTAATGAATAATTATTCAAATAAATATTTCAGTATTTAGCTTTTTTAAATTCTGAAGTAATTTCTGTCACTGCTCACCACACACACTTCTGACATCTCATGTCAGATGTTACACATCATATGCGATTACTCGGCTCGCATGTTTTTTTTTTAATACAAATGTTTTTTACATAACATAGTTCTGTGTGAAATGTTGCTTTACGATTCTGCTTTATTATTTAGGTAACCCTGGCTTTTATTATCACAAAATCATAAATTCGTGGTATTCATACAGCCTGTGAAACTGACAGTTCGAATTAATAGGGCATACATTCTAGTTGTCACTTTTAAAGGCTGTGCTTAAAACAAATTGAAGTTATAGGTTAAAAGATATTTCTAAGATGTTTATGAATTGTGGGTGTTTTATAAATGTCTCATTTTGTTATGTCCAAATAACTGTTTTTTTTAATTCTCTAGTGAATTTACTGAAAGAACCTTTTAGTTTAAATAAATAAAGAATCCTCAATGGAATTAACTGTAACGATTGGTAAATAAGATTCGTATCGGTCAAACGTTTATTCAAAGGACGGAAAGTTCGCAAACATTAATTAAATATTTCTGTAACAATATTTTTGGTAGCTTTCTCTTCTAACCTAAACAAATATTATGAGACTGAAGGATTGAATTGAAATGTTGTTTTGGAGAATAAAAAAAATATATAATAGGATTTAAGTGTAGGCTAAATTCCGTATTTTTTTTTTAAGTGCTTTCAAAAATAACGTTCCTGTTTGTTTATTGCCGACTTGAATTAACGACTTTGTTCCTTTTAAAATTCGAACAAGAAACGAAAATCAAATTCGAATAACACTGAAACAAGTGAATCCCTACTGCCTGCAGAGTGCTGACCACATCGACTCATACGTACAGATTGTGCAGGAGAAAGCCTCGAAGGTACCTACTTACTAAAGCCTCGAAACTGGCCCTCCACTGCAATAGGACGCGGAGAAAGCTTGCATTACGTATATAAATGCAGTTTCTGAGTACGTGCCAATTATTATCTTGTACGAATAGTGTAGAATGACGTCAGAATATCACGCCAGTAACATAGGGTGTCTTAAAATATTTCATTTCTTGAAAAAGATACTGCCTCGAGAGATACTGGAAGAAGAGATACTGGTCTCGTTATAGATTTACCTGAGTAGCTTGTCCTATTTTTATCCGACTGCGGCGGAGACAAAAAAGAAGGGGTTATGGGTTTGACCTGTACGTATGTATTTCCGTCCATATGTTCCCTCGTAACTATTAACGGCTGAATCGATTGTGATGAATGATATGTCGTTAGATTCGTTTTTGTTGCGCAAGTGTCACTGGGTATATTAAAATTATAAAAATCAAATTGGCACTTGTTTGGGGTCAAAACGTATGTTTAAAAAAAATCTCCCATAAGTAGAAGATCGATCGATCGATTGAAGAGATCTGACTGCATTCGATAGCGAATTCAGTCAGATCTTCTTAAATTTAACAATAATGACCTATTGATTCCGAGTGCATGTGATTGTTTATAGTTTATTTATTTAACATTATATGTACACACATATAAACAGACAAGAAGAAAGGAACAGAAAAATACGCATCACCTTTGATGCTTATTTCTAAAGAAATCTCTTCCAGCATACCTGCAATAGGACAGTAGACAAAGAGATGTAGACACCGTGTGTAAGAGTAGAAGAGAAAAAAAATACATATAATCAAAAATACTATTTACTAATTTAAATATAAACATACAATAAGAGAATATACTTACATATAAACATACTTTAAAATAAATATCACTAAAATACTAGTTATTTAGTTCATAAATCTTGTTTCCATCTTTTTTAAAGTTCACGTTTTACGTACCTAGTTGGGATATTTTTTTCTACGCTTTTTATACACACGGTAACATATACATTTCCAGTTTATGCTGATCTCGCATTGTATAGGATTTCCGTACAATGAGAGGTCAACGTATACTGGAAAATTATAACTTGATATGTAGCCGTGTCATCTGCCTAGCCTTTTCCCAACTATGTTGAGGTCAGCTTCCAGTCTTACCGGATACAACTGAATACCAGTATTTTACATGGAGCGACTGCCTATCTGACCTCTACAACCCAGTTACTGGGTAACACGATACCTCTCGGTAAGACTGGTTCTCAGACTTTCGAGCTTCTGATGACCCGTAACGTCTGTCAAAGATCTACAAATGACAGCCGGGACCAACGGCTTAACGTGCTTTCCGAGGCACGGAGGGGTATGTAAAGATAGCCACCCATCCACGGACCAACCGCGGCAAGCGTAGCGTTGATATGTAGCCGTGTGTACCATATAAATAGTAGGATTTACCAACTGTTTTTGGGTTTAATAAATTCAAATGACTTGTCTTGACCCCTTTGATGAATCTTCCTATTATACACAGCTTCTGCAACAAATATATCTAATCTAAGTCCTCATAAATCCTAATTTATCCATATCGCGCCAGTCTGCACGAGCCTTTATGTGGGAATATATTTCGGACCTAAGGTGACCTTAACTAAACACAGAGGGACAAATAAGGCGCTCGTATAATAGAAATTTCAATCAAATACATCTCAGTAATATCGATCGAAGGTCGCAGCCGTCCTTGGCAAGATTTCAACTCGATTGACTATCTTAAATCCTTTAATATTCTGAAGCGTTCCGGCCTAATTGCTAGGTCTATAATGGATTATCTAGACTTACATCCGTTCATATCCCTAGATATTATAAAACAATGTCGTCGTCGTCCCCCGCGTCTGTCTGTCTATCTATCTGAACGCGATAAACTCAAAAACTACTGAACGGATTTTCAAAAAGTTTTCACCAATGGACGGGCTGATTCATGAGGAAGGTTTATGTGTATAATTCATTAAGGTTTTATGTACATTAGCTGAAATATGAGGATTATTGTTGAAGATGTCGGAAAAACTCACCCAGCTGGGAGCTTTATTGGCGTGGGCCGCGTAAACCGTACGAAATCCATAAAATTAATGTTCTACAGGATTGTACACAGTAACAATTTTTATATGCCTGTACATCATAACTAATGCTTTAAAAGATATCACAGATTCAAAATTACGCGTAACGAAATAATTATGGTTACAGCGCTCGGCTTTGAGGGATGCGATCGCTTTCGTGTCCTTTTAATCCCGGTAGTACGTTCCCGTGGGATATGTCCCGACATACAAAAGCGTGTCTGTATGTGTGACCGCGTTGTTCTTCTAAACTACGGAACGGATTTCGATGCAGTTTTCACCATCATTTAGAGAATTTATTCCGCAAGGCTTGTGTGTATAAAACAAGTGAAGTAGATAAGCAGATCGGACGGACGGACGGACGGATCGGACTGAGTTAACACTGGATGGATGAAATGGCAGCAGGTCATGGGAACAATCTGCGACTCCCGCATTCCCCTTAGACTTAAGGGGAAGATATATAAAAAAATAGTAAGACCTGCTGTCTTGTATGGATCAGAATGTTGGGCTACAAAAGGGATGAATGAAAGGCAGCTGAGATGAGAATGTTAAGAGGGATGTGTGGTGTGACACGAATGGATAGAATAAGAAATAAGTACTTAAGAGGAAGTTTGAAAGTGGCACCGGTGACTGAAAAGTTGTGCGGAAATCGGTTGTCATGGTATGAGCATGTGATGCGGAGGAATGAGGAAAATATCGTGAGGAAAGTTTTGAGTTTGAATGTTGATGGCTATAAGAGTAGAGGAAGACCAAATAAACGATGGATGGACTGTGTGAAAGATGATATGGCTAGAAAGGGGGTGACTACCGAGATGATAACTAATAGAGAAGTATGGAGGAACATATTGCGACGACCACAAATAAATTGGGATAAGGGCAGGAGAATATTGATGATATTGATGATGATGTGTGTATAAAATATTAATTGGTCAAGGACGGCTAATGAGACACAATTGATTTTCTATTGTTTGACTCCGAATCGGTGTCGCGCGGGGCTTAACAGGTTAATATTAAGGCTCCTTCAAACAGGCGCGACACGCGACGCGACGCAAAGGCACCGCGTGTAGCACTACAAGCGGTGCCTTTGTGTCGCGTCGCGTGTCGCGCTTGTTTGTAAATGTCTTTAAACTTACAAAATATATAACTAAGAAATCTCAGTCTTTCGTCATGTCGTAAAAACTGAGTGAAGCCAGGGGCAGGCCCGGGTCGCGGGAAGGTACTTATGGGTCACCGAGGCCCCCGCAACACAGGCAACAGGAAGGAATACGGGTGGGTTTTAGTCAGTAAGAGTCTGACACACCCTCCCGCTCCGCCCAGAGCGGGAGAAGTTATTTGATGATTCCCACACTAAAAAAAAAAAAAAAAAAAAAGGGGCAGGTCGCTAGAATAGTATAATCAATTAATCAATTGCTATTAGGTACTGAGAGAGACTTACATAATTATTTAATGGTGCATTCGTAATTAATGTTCTAGTTCTACAATTAATTTTTAATTTAAACACAGCTGTTAATTTTGGACTGTTGTTGACAGAACGTCGATAACCGCAATCCCCGAGCGTGATTTTGATATTAATATAACACAACATCACGCTGTAATCCCCGAAGGGTTGGGCATAGGTGTACCTAGTACACCCACATTTCGCCAGGTATGTTTATGTCCCATGTAATAGGGGGCGAGCCTATTGCCATCAACCGGGCACAAACCCAGACTCCGGGCTGCTGCTGAGAAATTCCAATAACACTTTACCCGATCTTAATATAGCTATGGCAAATAATCATTATTATGTTCAGAACCTACCTACTACATATATTCCCAATTTCCTAATAACCAGTGGATGATACATATTGGAGGTATACGGACCACCGTATCCTAAGATTAAAGTACTTGTTGTTAGACTGTTCGGCATCTGAATGCCAGTTAGTGGTCACTCATAAAGGATCCCGCAGACAGGCGCGACGCGACGGTGCGTCGCGATTCTGGTAGAAACATTTCCATGAAGTAAATAGAAATTGTTCTACTAGAGTCGCGTCACGCTACCATAAACACCTGTGCTTAAGGCGCTGACAAGACCCAATTGACCAAAATACGCTTCTCTTAAGAAAAAAAATTGCCAAATCTGTATAGTTTGTGGTAGCGGAAAAAATATATGTTAATTTTGAACATATTTCCCAGAACTTGGTTGTTACCAAAACAAGTTTTGAAAAAAAATCTCGATACAAACTAACGTTAAACTAACCTCTTACCTTGAGTTCTAATCCAAAATATCTGCATTAAATATCAACATACGTTACGTATTTAATTAATAACAAGAACGTCTTATTTGAATGCAGAACTTAGTTGTTTTTTATTTTCGATTACTCAACTCAATTTTGAGTAAATAGATAATTGCTTCATATTTTGCAATAAATTACAAGCGTTGTGTCATCGCACTTCTCTTTCTTTTCTATGCAATCTGACAGTGACCGCAGTTTAGGTGTTGTCAGCGTCTTAAATTAAGGCGCTGACAAGACCCAATTGACCAAAATAGGCTTCTCTTAAGAAAGAAAATTGCCAAATCTGTATACTTTGTGGTAGCGGAAAAAATATGTGTTAATTTTGAACATATTTCCCAGAACTTGGTTGTCACCAAAACACGTTTTGAAAAAAAAATCTCGATACAAACTAACGTTAAACTAACCTCTTACCTTGAGTTCTAATCCAAAATATCTGTATTAAATATCAACATAAATTACGTATTTAATTAATAACAAGTACGTCTTTTTCTAATGCAGAACTTGGTTGTTTTTTATTTTCGATTACTCAACTCAATTCTGAGTAAATAGATAATTACTTCATATTTTGCAATAAATTACAAGCGTTTTGTCTTCGCGCTTCTCTTTCTTTTCTATGCAATCTGACAGTGACCGCGGTTTAGGTGTTGTCAGCGTCTTAATAATGAATAGTTGTTGTTTGAGAAAATTTAGTATTTTTTTTTATGCCAATCGATCCTGTTTCTTACACGGATCAAAAAACTCTAGAGGACCAACTGAGGGTTTAGTAATAGAAAAGTCAGAAATCGCAAAAAAGTTCCCATACATTTCGTAGGAAATGAGACTGAGTTGAGAGAAAACACAATATACCTGAATATGACAACAGGTGAATTATTCCATTACTTCACTGGGCTGTAGTGAATGAATATAGCAGATAGTTAGATATTATCATCCCGCTATACCTTTACGGAGCCATGCAGTCAATCATGAATTCGTGGCATAATATAAGAATGGCTATTTTAGTCAATGTTCAACAAAGCAAATAGCTTAAAGGTTCAACGACTGCTCTGCAAACCTACGTTCGATTCCCAACAATTGATATTAATAGTGCTTCTTTTTTGACATTTTGTTATATTATTATAATTATGATAGTTCGTAGAACGTGCACAGAAAACCATAAAGTTTTTAGGCCTCTCCTGTCATCTTTGGTTACAAGAGAAGAAACTCTATGGTTAGGTGACTTTTAATGAGAAACCCTGTGTTTACAATCTACTGGTACTTATATTATTTTAGTGATAGCCGTTCGTCAGGAATAATCAGTTAGAATGCATCTGTCAGTGTACCAGTATTGTGCCATTAGGTAGTATATGCCGAAACGCAGGCGTTCATCGAAAAACTTCGCTCGTAATGGGAAATTGCTACTGAAGACTGCGGGTGTCGACCTCAGGACGAGCTGCTTCTCACACGGTCAATTATACGTCGCTTGCTCCCAGTCCCGACCCTTCATATTTTGGCTGCTGAAACCAAAACTACAAACGGGATTGTTTATAAAAATGTGGCTGTTATTTTAGTATATTGTGGTGTCTTACGACTTCACGCAAACGAAGTCACGGGCAGATGCTTTCCACAAATAAAATACTGCTAAGGTTTTATAAGACATTTTTTTTTGTGTGTGAAATCATCAAATAACTTCTCCCGCTCTGGGCGCACCCGTATTCCTTCAGTTGCCCGTGTTGCCAGGGCCTCGGTAACCCTTTGGTACCTTCCCGCGACCCCGGCAGGAAGGTTTTATAAGACTTACGAGTTGTAGGTCGTAGGTTCGAACCCAGGCGCTTTACTATGTGTAAATTATTTCATCACAAAAGTGCCTTTTATGTGCCTATTTGAAATAAATAATTTGACTTTAACTTTGATCATGTTTATCTATACCAAACAAAAACACGTTTATCATAAGTCCTTGGTAAGGTATATTCGGCCTAATAAATTAGGACCCACTCTAAAAACTTTTGACTCCACTCTTACAGCGTGGGTCAAACAAAACATAACAAAACACGTCATTTTGTTTTATAATATGTCCAAGTTACTTTTAGCTTCACAACTACGAGAGGTTTTACGAATGACGACTCGTCTCGGGACAACGGGTCGGAATTCGTTAACTAAAGCTCACTTGGTCACGAGGGCACAACTTAGGAGCCGTAATGTCCTTTGTAGAGGACATTGTTTCGGATCTAATGTTTTTTATACATCCGACAAAGGCCTTAAGGCGCGGATATACAACACTGGCAACAGGAAGGAATACGGGTGGGTTTTAGTCAGTAAGAGTCTGACACACCCTCCTGCTCCGCCCAGAGCGGGAGAAGTTATTCGATGATTTCCCAACCTCAAAAAAAAAAAAGGCGCGGATATATGATTTTAGTGACTTTCAAATATCCTAATACGGCTTCTTATAAGTAGACGCGGCTATACATTTCCATTATAAGCTGACCTGTCATTGTACGGAAATCCTATACAATGCGAGATCAGCATAAATTGGAAATGTATAGATAGAATAGATAGATAGAATACTCTTTATTGTGTACACCATAAAAATTACAGCTATAAATGTAGAAATTTTACATAGGGTGACACAATGGGCGGTCTTATCGCTAAAAGCGATCTTTTAAAGACAACCTTTGGATGGATTAGGGGGGAAAGGAGAGTTAAATACTGCAGGTAGTCTGTGGTGTACCATTCACATATATACAACAGATACATAAAATTATCTATATAATATATTCAATAATAATTATTCATAAAACTAGCGCTAAGAATCAAAACAGGTGCAAAGAACAGAGAAAATAAAAAAATATGTTTAAGGCGAGAGATAGTGCTTTTTTACCATAATTTTAAAAATGGACAGAGATTGAGCACGCCTAATCGACACGGGCAAGGCATTCCACAACCGCACTATAGCTATATAGCTGTATAGCTTGATATGTAGCAGTGTGTGCGTTATCAAAAAAAAATAATGTTAAACTAGAACGCATACACATCCATTCTAAATATGAAGATTTATGTATTGTAGTAGAATACTTTATGAAATAAATTCAGGAAGTAATGTCTACACAAAGCATAAAAAAACGATATTACTTTCAAACTACTTAAGATATTTTCATGTTTTTTTTTTTTTGTATGAACAGACTATTTTATCCTACTAATATTATAAATGCGAAAGTTTGTAAGGATGGATGGATGGATGTTTGTTACTCTTTCACGCAAAAAGTACTGAACGGATTTGCATGAAACTTGGCACACAGATAGTTTATAACCAGGAATAACACATAGGACACATACTTTTTATCGCGATATACGGGGTCAAAACTTATGCGGGTGAAACCGCAGGGCGCATCTAGTTATCTATAATTCTATCTGTGATTTTTCAAATACATATTCATATTTTCGTTAAAAATAAATATTCCCTATGAAACCGAATGGCGGCGCGGCGCGTATCGCCTAGGTCAAAGGCGATTACCCGACCCTTAAGACTGGGGTTTGATAATCTGGTAGAACCTGTTCAACGTATACAAGCTTGAATTTTGCTACATTAAAATCGGTACCTACTAAATAAACTCATAATAAAATTCCGGAAGTGTGTATGCTTTTTTTTTTGGGTGGGAATTTTTCAAATAACTTCTTCAGCTCTGGGCGGAGCAGGAGAGTGTGTCAGACTCTTAAGGCTTCTACATACTGGCGCGACTTGCCGCGCGACGCGTCGCGACACAAAGGCACCGCTTGTAGCGCTACACGCGGTGTCTTTGTGTCGCGTCGCGTCGCGTGACAAGTCGCGCCAGTATGTAGGAGCCTTCACTGACTAAAACCGTATTCCTTCCGTTGCCTGTGTTGCCAAGGGCCCTTTCGAACTTCCACGCGACCCCGGCAGGCATCGGCCCTAGTGGACCCCTGCACTTGTGCTGACATCTCTTTGAGGCGCGCGTGGAAAACAACGCGCCGTCGACCCGGGCCTGATCCTTATCGGACGGCGAGCTACCCATTGCTTACCGTGCGCAAGCCCGCGCCTACTACGGTGGCCGGAACTCCGCCTGGGATTCCCGACGCCCAGGGCGTCTCCTGCGGCGGCTAGGGGCGAGAGGGCGCGAAATTTGCCTTTCCCTTCCCTCAACCGAAGTATGTATGCTTGTTTGTTGGTTTGGCAAGGGCTCTGACAGAGACGACGTTATACCGTTTATCTGGTTACATGAAAAAGTTCCCCTGGGAAGCCAGTATCCAGGGAAAAAAGTACTTTACAAAATGGCAGCTTTTATTTAAAATGCTCTCCTAACTTTAAGGCGATTTAATCTTTATCACGAACACTTCAAAGTTCAATTCTGAATGTGCAATCAGTAAGGATTGCACATTCAGAACTGAACTTTGAAGTGTCCTTACTAATATTATAAATGCGAAGGTAAGCCAAATTTCAGCCAAATCTGTTCAGCCGTTTTAGCGTGAAAGCGTAACAAAAAAACTCACTGTGTTTGTTTGTTACGCTTTCACGCTGAAAGGGCCGAACGGATTTGGGTGAGATTTGACACATGGGTAGACATATATCCCGATATTCCCACGGGATCGAGACTAATGCGGCTGAAACCGCGGGGCGCAGCTAGTTTATTATAATTGAATTGAAAACAAATTGTTTGAGTTTAGTATAGATTCCCTTATGTGGAAGTTTGTTGCCTTCAAAGTCGAAGTTAAACAATTATGCTTCGACGACGCTTTGGGAAAGCTAATTGTTATAAATTATTAACACAATAATTGTTTTAGATTTATTGTAGGTACGGAACTTATGTTACTTAATGTTAGTGCCAAAGTGACTGGACGAAACAATTAAAATAAATATTTTTCTTCTAAGGACAAATCTGCATTGGAATTGCAATATTTTATTAGCGTTATTGAGTTTATCCATCTGGAATTTCTCAGTAGCAGCCTGGAGTCTGGATTTGTGCTCGATTGATGGTAATAGGCTTGCCCCTATGACATGGGACTTAAACATAACTGGCGAAATGTGGGTGTACTATAGGTACAACTCTGCCCGACCCCTCGGGGAATATAGGCGTTATGTTATGCTATTTTTTTCTTTAAAAAAACATTATGTAATCATTATAAGCTATGTACAGGCACATTACATTACTTGTGACTTAGATACATAACGTTAAACTACGCAAAGTCATTCCTTACTTTATTACAATCTGAAATGGAAATTTATATCAGAACAAGATGCGCCCAGCGGTTTCACCCCGTGGGTATATCGGGATAAAAAGTATCCTATGTATTATTCCTGGTTATAAACTATCTATGTGCCAAATTTCATCCAAATCTTTACTTTTTGCGTGAAAGAGTAACAAACATCCATCCATCCATCCATCCATCCTTACAAACTTTTGCATTTATAATATTAGTAGGATTATTTTATACAATTCCTTAACGGAATTACAATTCTGACATGTTCTGTATTCCGGAATATATGTCAGCGTATTGAGAAAAAATAATACAATCTTGTATGAGTAGGTACGTACAACACATATAAATCTGTATTATTAAGAAAAGGCACTCGGTGTTATTGACATCAGCCGGGTGCTAAAAGAATTAAATAATGTATGGAACGTTGAAATAAAAAGTGAAAGACGCCATTGGTTAATCAAAGAACCCCTTGAACAAATACTTAGCACAACTTCAACTGGTCTTTTCTGTAAATACTTAGATTCTATTCTATTTTTCTCTATAGCAATGGTGTCGATGTCGACAATTCTGCCGACGTCAGATGTGTTAAGAGAAAACGTGCGAAATAAAAAATAAAAAACCGGCCAAGTGTGAGTCGGACTCGCGCAGGAAGGGTTCCGTACCATTATCTAAAAAAAAACGGCAAAAAAAATCATATCTGTTGTATGGGAGCCCCCTAAATATTTATTTTATTCTGTTTTTTAGTATTTGTTGTTATAACGGCAACAGAAATACATCATCTGTGAAAATGTCAACTGTCTAACTATCACGGTTCATGAGATACAGCCTGCAGACAGACGGATAGACAGACAGACGGACAGTGGAGTCTTAGTAACAGGGTCCCGTTTTACCCTTTGGGTTTGGAACACTAACAAATAACAACTAAATCTAATACTAGTTGTATAATGTATAATACATAAGTACATACCATTCCTACTGCTGGGACACAGGCCTCCGACATCGAATTACAATGAGTCTTGTGTGTCTAATCTACCAGATTAGACACACAAGACTCATCATAATTTGATGTCTTTAACGCGGATAAAAGCCTCAAAGAGCTTTGGGGAAGAATGTGTTAGTAGGGATGGAAAGTTAGTTGGGACAGGGATCTTTAATTTAGGAAGATGACTCTGCAAGTCATGGGTTGGGTTATTATTGGAGTAGTTATAAGAAATGTGCTCCAAAGCGCCTTCATCCAACCCGCATTCGCAGAGCGATGTATCTCTGACCCGGATTTTATATAGAAAAACCGAAGAACAACTATTAAGGATATATATATATATCTGTGTATCAATTTTAGTATATTGTATTTATTTATTTTTTACACCATCGACAGCCCCACTTTATGTCCAGGCAAATCACTGTCCATCCTATGGTTGCCTGGAAGAGATCGCAGAAAGCGATAAGGCCGCCCATTGTATATTTTGTAGTGTTTGATTTATTTTTTGTCATGTATTTTTGTGGTGTACAATAAAGCATATATAAATAAATAAATAACAACAATGGCCTATACGAGACGGCACAGAATAGACAACACTGTGAATACTTAGAAGAAGTGAGCTTGAAGTAAGGTATTATTTCACTTGACAGATTGACACTATTGACAACTCATGGACAGCTCACTTCAAGCACACTTCATTTAAGTTTTCACGATGAGATTTTTAAAGAAAAGACCGGCAGGCAGGCTACCTTATGTAAAAGGGCTAGCAACGGGACAAATTCCAGCTGATGTTTTATTAGGTACTACTAAGATAACTGAGAAAACAAACAAACAATAACATTTCGTGACTTAACCACAGCAATTGAAGGTCAATGTATCCATTGAATCTAAAACTTGAAAAATCAGCAATGAATCACGTAACTTTTACATCAACTGTTGTTTGTATGTATGTAACTTGTAAAAAAACTCAAAAAATACTTAAAACTTGTAATGTTAGAATAAAACTCATTAAAGACGATCGATACAGGCGAAAAGTCGAATGTCGCGTGCTAGCGGCACATCAGGCAGCTTTGACGCTGCAATGGCCATGATTTACAGCAGAGATTTCTCAGACTATTACGACGGTGATGGTAGAAAGAAGTGTAAAATTGTAACAAATGTAAAAATCAATTGGGTATATATTATTACGATGAAAGTGGAGCCGAGTGAACGAGCGTGCGGAATGAAATGTTTATTTTCTCCGCATACTTGAAAGTAAAAAGTTACAACAGGAATTGAAATGATATTTGTTATTGCACCAGTTAATACCAATAAAGACGTGAATAGAATAATAGAAGCAGGATTCTGTTTATAAAATAAAGTGTCTATCGACTTAGCTAACTCGGTAATGTGTGTTCGTGCAGGCGAATGGTGTAAGTTCAAAGTTAATGTTCACCCATTGTTATGGAAATGTGCGTAACTCTAAAATGCCAAGTTTTACCGACACGAAATCGCTGAAACAGATACATTAGTTTTCATGGCCTCACTAAATAATTTCGATAACAATCGTATCTTCGAAAAAATAAAAGGTTTTTTTTACCTGAGAATTTGGGAAGTACCTAAAGGAAATGGGTGACCTAATGGCGTTCGCAGGTGACCTGACAGAATGTTGTTTGTCTGTGCCTCTGTTGTCACAGTAAATTGGCAAAGTTCCTGTATGATTGTTGGTATGGATTTCTGCCCGTGACCTTAGCGACAAAACTGTAACACTTTGGCACGTGTCGCATTTTATTACAGGCTTGCTCGCTAACTTTATAATTTAATGGTTTAAAAGTTACATTGTTGAGTTTAAAACCCGTTAACCCGTAAATGATTAAGGCTATAAAACACATTATCGCTACTTTAGACTAGTTCTAAGTCTTGATTTGAATCCCTAATAAACATTCCTCTTCGAACTTAAATTATGTATGTCTGTCGATAATATTTTTCTCAAAATCGCGTAAAGGTATCAAGGTCTCATTTCTTTTCATATTTTTAGACCCATATGCTGTTTTCAGCATAAGTCTTGCTTGTAACTGTGTCACAGCGAAGCTTTAATCTCTGCAATTATCACCCGTGTTGGGACGCCACCTTTGACTCGAGTTTTTCCCTTTTTATGCTGCATTTTCCCGCACACTTAATATATCGTGTACTGGAAAGACTTCATCGCGTGACTGCCAAGTGTAAGTCTTCCCATCGGGTACCGTTGCTCGAGGAAACTAACTCAACGCTCCTACTTTGTCGCAAAATTCTTAAGTAGAACGCATGTAATCAATTTATTTTCTAATAGAGTTTATTAGGTTTGAATAAGTCAATAACAGTCTTCGTTTCAAAGTCACTGCAGAAAGCTTTCTGCAATGACTTTGAAATTAAGGTTGACGAACTGTATGAAGGGAAAGGGGACGATGTTTCCGAAAAGATGGAAATGAAAGGAATCAATGAAGCTTAAACTCAAACCCCAGATGGGAATCTATTTCCAGTAAATGCTCAAACAGCCATGAAACTGTTCGCTCATCTAGAAATGGGTATTGCTATATTTGAATGTTATATTCATACAGTTTATGAGATAAAATTCCATGGCTCGAGCTTTTGATTTAGTTAAATGCCTTCAGGGAATTTCAAAATGAAAATACGAAAGTGTTTCCGAGCAAGCTTTCGCGAATTAATAAGCTTCAAGAGTACCCTTGGTACACTCAATTGGTTAGGGTTTTTGATAATCCAATATTCTCCTGCCGTTATCCCAATTTATTTGTGGTTGGCGCAACGTGTCCTTTTCTTCCATACTTCTCTAGTATCTCAGTAGTCAAGCTATACCAGCTTTTACTCAATCCATCCATCATTTCTTTGGTCTTCCCCTGCTCAACTTTCAGTAGTACAGTTATATCAGCTTTCACACAATCCATCCATCATTTCATTGGTGTTCCCCTACTATCACTATAACTCTATAACTATCTACTCATACTCAAGACTTTCCTTACGACATTTCCCTCATTCCTCCGCATCACATGCCCATACCATGACAGCCAATTTCCACACAACGTTCAGTAGTCCAGCTATACCAGCTTTTACACAATCCATCCATCATATCTTTGGTCTTCTCCAACTCTTATTACCATCTACTCATACTTAAAACTTTCCTCACGACATTCCGACTTCCTCTTATGTACTCATTTCTTATATTAACGTAGGCATCGAAAACCCTCGAATGGATACACCATTCGAGGGTTTTCGATGCCTACGTTATGTTAAGGCTCACTTCACCAACATTTCTATCGACATAAAAGCGACTATTACCTTGATAGTAACATGATAGAGCGTGGGGGAATAGACAATTGTTGCTAGAAGATTATTTATTGCCACAGAGTATTATATTTCGTGTGTTGGTGTACTTACAATGGGTAGTCTGCGTATCGCTTTCCAGTACATTAGGCAGAGCGAAAACAGCTTGTTTTGTATCGTGTATAGATTGGCTGTGTTTATTGTACAGGCATTTGCTTAGAATTATGGTTGATGTAGAAATGTTTAGTAGAGATTTTGATAAACTAAAAAGCAAACTCAAACTCAAAGCATTTATTTCAATTAAACCATTTACAGGCACTTTTGAATTGAATTGTCAAGGAGTCGGTCAGTTAGAAATATGAAGCTAGTTGCTCATTTCAAAGCGTAGTAGATACCTATGGAGAAGAACGGGCAAAAACATGGGCACTCTTTTAAATTATGTTGTTATATAAAGATTAGTACGAGTATAAATAATGTTGAATTTATAATTCAATGTGAGGACGATGTAAAAACAATACGTCCATAGTAGCAAAATAAACAATTTCAAAATAAAATAATTAAAAATAAGCCAAGGCAGCTAAGAGATCACCAGTCCCAACTGACGGCTACGAACGGATACTAACGATTTGGTTCAGATATTTCTGCGAGAGAAAGAATATTAACATTGATGCTGTAATATTGTGTCCCAGTTCTGAAATATAGAAGTGAATGTGCCGTGCACTGGCATTTTTAGTTAGATGAGTTAAGAACTTAAGACGGACCGACCGGACTGGATCGAAAACCGATTCAAGATTGTCAAAATAAGTTTTGACAATCTTGAATCGTTTTCGATATTGTAAATAATTGCCATATTACCCAGATAAGTTTCTGTTTTAAGACGCTGACAACACCTAAACCGCGGTCCCTGTCAGATTACATAGAAAAGAAAGAGAAGAGCGATGACACAACGCTTGTAATTTATTGCAAAATATGAAGTAATTATCTATTTACTCAAAATTGAGTTGAGTAATCGAAAATAAAAAACAACCAAGTTCTGCATTCAAATAAGACGTTCTAGTTATTAATTAAATACGTAACGTTTGTTGATATTTAATACAGATATTTTGGATTAGAACTCAAAGTAAGAGGTTAGTTTAACGTTAGTTTGTATCGAGATTTTGTTTTTAAAACGTGTTTTGGTAACAACCAAGTTCTGGGAAATATGTTCAAATATAACATATATTTTTTCCGCTACCGCAAAGTGTACAGATTTGGCAATTTTTTTTCTTAAGAGAAGCCCATTTTTGTCAATTAGGTCTTGTCAGCGCCTTAATATGATTTGAACATTCCTTCCACGAAATTCACAATTCTGTAAAACTAAATAAAAAAGTGCACATCTTTAAGTAAATTCAAAGGAAACAAGATCCAACAAAGACTCGACGTTTCTCAACTCTCTTACACGAAACGAAGTTTAAACATTTTAAGGAAACCCGTTAATTAGTAACGAATTTTCTAAATCCAGAGAGACTTTCGCGGCCCTTCCGCATCGGGAGAATTACTAAACGAACATCGCTAGCTCGACACTAAAACCACATTTAACTAGCAACTAAATGGGTTTAAAGCCTTTAACGATGGTTCAAGCTATAAATTGTCTAAGGGCTAGCATGACTAAGTGATTAGAGAAGAAGATTGGATCGAGAACAATCAGCATTGAGGTACCTATAATTACATTAATTTGGCTGTAACATCGTTAAAATTTAATTCTTAAAGGTCGAAAATCCGTTGACCTTGGCCATACAAATGTTGAGAGCTGTGGTGGCACAGTGGTAACGGCCGCGACTTACGAGTTGTAGGTTCGAACCCAGACAGGTGCTTTACTTTGTGTAAATTATTTCATCGCCACTGCTCTCAAAACGGTGAAAGAAAACATCGTGAGGAACGATTTCCTCACGATGTTTTCTTTCACCTTATATCGTCAGTCACTTTAAGGAGAGCTGAAACGGTACTATGCCCGGGCCTGAAACCGGACTGAAGGGGACTGATGAGAGAGTTGTGGTGGACAAAGTGGGAGAATTGTTTATGAACACTGGCCTCCAGCACTTTAGACAGAAAGGGCAGGATGGAAATTGGGCGAAAGTGACTAGGAAGAGAGGGGTTGGGTATCTTAGGCAGTGGCCGAACAAGGGCTTTACGTCAAAGGAAGGGAAAAACACCGGTGTACAGGGAGAAGTTTAAGATGTGAAATATTCACATATAGATTTGATGTGTATGCGTTCTAGTTTAACATATATTTTTTCCATAACGTACTTGCATTATATGAAGGCGTAATAACAGATTTAAAAGTCACCATAATCATTTATCTGCGCCTTAAGTAGATAGCAGCCCGGAGTCTGGATTTGTGTGTGTGAAATAGGCTCGCCCCCAAACCCCAACTATAGGTACACCTCTGCCTAATCCTAAGGGGATTTCAAGCGTCATGTTAAGTTATTCAGGTATCTTATGTAGGTATTTTGACTTTTATCGGAGGAAATCAATGTTTTGTAACGGATATTGACAAGGATACTCCTTTGCATAAAAGCAAAACAGCTAATACCTAATCTATGTATGTTATTATTGACAAAATACCATTTGAAAAATACACACAATGTGAAAAATATCAAACAGTATTGAAATATTCACAATCTTTGTCATAATAAAATTCATTTCGACAAAAACTGGCGGAAATAGTTTTAAAAGAATTCTCCTCACTTGGGAAAATATTCTTCAGACCGTAATCTCTCAAAATGCTGCCTTTGTCTTGTGTCACATTGTGAGACACGACATTTGTGTATTTCCGGAACGTAATCATTCCGAAATAAAGCCATTAACTTTCCTTCGAGTCGGAATTACGCAACAGAATCCTTTTAAGGTAAGGTATTCGGAATTCCGGAGTGGAAAAACCGGCCAAGTGCGTGTCGGACCACGCACAATGAAGGGTTCCGTGGTTGGGATGAATTCATCCCAAAAACAACCTTAACATTGTAGTTGAAAAATATGTCCTCCCATACGTTCCAACGGGGGAATGGTAAATTTTCATATATTTTATTAAATAACTATTACTTGTAAAATAATAAAATATGACATAATACAATACGACTGCCTCGTTGGTCTAGTGGTCGCAAGCGCTACTGCTGAGCATGAGGTCCCGGGTTCGATTCCCGGGTCGGGAAAAGTGTGGGTTTTCTATCTGGAATTTCTCAGTAGCAGCCCCGAGTCTGGATTTGTGCCCGCTTGATGGCAATAGGCTCGCCCCCTATTACATGAGACTCAAACATAACTGGCGAAATGTGGGTGTACTACAGGTACACCTCTGCCCGAACCTTCGGGGAAACACGGCACACATGTTACATGTTATGTAATAAAAAATACATTTGGAACCCTCACAGTCATCTCTTTAATTATTTGGCTCCCATAAATTACCCCCTTATTCAAAATTCATTAATTTACGTTAGGTACACGTTCGGGTTTGGGTCACAGCAATTCATATGTGTACCGCAACTTAATAGGTCCATTAGATTCGGAGCAAATTGGCTGTAACAGACAGACCGTCAGACACACGAATGATCCTATAAGGGTTCTGTTTCATTCGGACACACGGAACCCTAAAAAATTATTAAGAAGATTATTTTTTTTTGAAATCCGTCTTTTAAGAATTTTTGTGGCAAGACGAGGCCTCAAAGGTCAAGTTGTACTTACGAGTTTCTTGTTTGTAACTGCTTAGGAATTTAAAATTGCCAGTAGAAAAATAAGTAGGTATACCTACTTAAGATTTGTCATAAGCTGCAGACTTGACTTAAGAGTAGCTACGTACTTACCTAGCTAAGATAAATTACTTAAGGCGCTGACAAGAGGCAAATGATCAAAGTAGGCTTGACTTAAGAAAAAAAATTTCCAAATCTGTATAGTTTGTGGTAACGGAAAAAATATAAATGTTAAAGGCTCGTGCAGACTGAGGCGATATCGCGGGTGCGACAGGCATACTGCTGCCTGTCGCGCCCGCGATACCGCGCTAGTCTGCACGAGCCTTAATTGTGAACATATTTCTCAGAACTTGGTTGTTACCAAAACACGTTTTGAAAAAACAATCTCGATATAAACTAACCTTTCACCTTGAGTTCCAATCCAAAATATCTGTATTAAATATCAACGTACGTTGCGTATTTAATTAATAACAAGTAAGTCTTATTTGAATGCAGAACTTGGCTGTTTTTTACTTTCGATTACTCAGCTCAATTTTGAGTAAATAGATAATTGCTTCATATTTTGCAAAAAAATTACCAGCGTTGTGTCATCGCGCTTCTCTTTATTTTCTATGCAGTCTGACAGTGACCGCGGTTTACCTGTTGTCAAGGCTGATTCCTAATAAGATATTTTAATAAAATAAAATACTCGTGTAGGAAATAAATAAGTGTAAATTCAATTTTATTGCAACTGAAACGCATTGTCACAGACCATTCGAACGGCACTGAATACAAATTTACGACATTCGCAACAGTTTATAAAGACAAACTTTCATTTTAAATTAAATTTATGATAAAAAGTCAGCCCGAAGCTTTTCAACCTGGATTTTCCCACACATTTCGCTGTCCTAGTTAATTATTCAGTGTACCCAGTGCCAACTCCAGGTAAAATAATTAACAGAAACAAAAACTCGCCACAACCACTGGGATTACCGAGCCAATTTTTAAAAAACAGGCTAACTTCTATGACAGTTTGTTGGAAACAGTCCCTACACGTGCCGGTGAAAACTGTAACTCGTACGTTTGAGTAATCAGAAACGCATATTAGCGAATTATGTGACGCGTTTATGAGTCCCAAATGACTTCGGAACGAAACGGTCTTGTTTCGGAATTATTCGGATTTTTCGGACGTTTTAACACGACTATTTCCGATGTTAGCCTATTGGTGCCAATTACCTGACCAGATATGTGAAGGAATTATTCATCATACTCCTGCCCTTATCCCAGTTAACTTAGGGTCGGCGACACATGTGTTTTTCTTCTATACTTCTCTATTAGTAGTCATCTCAGTAGTCAACCCTTATCAGTCATATTATTTTTTTTAAGGGAGGAAAATAAAGTGAGGTTTAGTTTTTTGCCGATAATTTTATTGATCGTACGATTTTGACTTGCTTCGGACTGTGATTACTTTTGGAGATTGGTATAGTTTGTGTGAGAGCAGTGGTGGCCCAGTGGTAACGGCCGCGACTTACGAGTTGTAGATCGTAGGTTCGAACCCAGACAGGCGCTTTACTTTGTGTAAATTATTTCATCACCACTGCTCTCAAAACGGTAGAACCCCGCGTGGTGGATTACGGCCCACTCTCTCTCACAGAGAGGGGGCCTGTGTCGCAGCAGTGGGAACATTATAGGCTTATTATGTTTATACTTCGTGTGTACATAAAAAAAACGGTCAAACGGTTGTCGGACCACACACAATGAAGGGTTCCGCAGAATTAATCCCAAGAACAAACTTAACATTGGTGCCGATTCCCTTGTGCACAAACTAAACTAAATTTAAGTTCAGTGCATCTTTTTCTTTCTATTTCATTAAGAAAAGGACAGAAGATAAATTTTAGTTTAGTCCTGTCAAATTAATCAGCGCCTATCACTACTCTATACAAGTTTAGACGTGATTAAAAACTTGCCTACTAAAATTACGTCAATTTACGTCAACCGCTGATTAATTTGACAGGACTAAACTAAAATGTATCTTCTGTCCTTTTCTTATTGAAATAGAAAGAAAAAGATGCACTGAACTTAAATTTAGTTCAGTTTGTGAACAAGGGAATCGGCGCCAGTGTAGTTGAAAGACATGTTTTCTGACACATTCCAACTGCAAATATAAATTGATCGACTATTACTCGTTAACTTGTAAAGCCTACTTAGCCGTGATAGTTTTCCCATTTACTTTGTTATAAATAAGTACCATCAACTGTGGTATCTTTACTTACTTTCTTTTATAAGGAACATAACCCATGAGTACAGTATCAAAATCTGTTACAAATAGTCGATTTTTCTACATTTGCTTTAATATTAAATGGCGGCAACAGATTTTTAGTAATCGAAACATATTTAAGTACAGTACTCATAGGTAAAGCTGCTCCTGGAAAGTAAAGATGGCACTTTAACAAAAATGAGCACTTTAAAGCTTAATATTACGCAAACGGATCCCTGAATCGAAAAATGGTTTTCACAGACTCGCAATATTTTGAACGTCCTATCTATTGGCCCCACACTATGGGAAAGACGAGAAAAAATATATCGTCCCCACTTTAGGTGCATGGCTACCCTACATCTTTTGTTTCAAGACTTTATTTAACCACTTTGTCGGCGTGATTAATATGTATACTCGTGAACGGTGCTGCTTGTGGTGACTGGTCGTCTTGCTGATCATGGTTTTAATTGTTATTAGTAATTGTTTACTTATTTTACTTCGATGGGGCTAGTTTATCATTTCTCACTTCGAGCTACAGCAATTGCCTTATGTAAGCGGGCACGCCCTTTATGCCTGGAGGCTTTTATTTAGGTATTAAGTTCTATTTACGTTTTTTTTATGTTGAAATTTTTATCTGCTTGAGTACAGTTTGTTCATTGTTTTGTTGGTATACTGGCGCGTGCTAGCTAACGTATGGCAAGTGTGTAATTTAATCCAATGTTTTGTGTTTCGTAATGTTAATTACTTTGCATACGATTTGTATAGAATCAAGTTTATATAACTAAACAGACAGACGTGCTGCTGGGGAGTTTGTTCCACCACTTCTTCTTCCCAGCTAAAGCACTAGGAAGTGGTGACGGGCGGGCATTTTTGGGGGACTGTCTTATGTAACTTTGACGTTCGAAAAGTGATGATTTTCAGCCTAGTTTGAATAAATGACTTTTGATTTTGATTTTGATTTGAATTTTTGATACCCATGCCAAATTACCGCTTTCTAGTAGGTACGAAGAGTCTCTGAGCTAAGCCACGGACAGACAGACAGACGGACACGGCGAAACTATAAGGGTTCCTTGTGGACTGTGGAACCCTAAAAAGTACCCGTGAATTGAGTTACACTTTGTTACCGTTTTCCTTTTACTTCACATAATAAGTAAAGTTACGTTCTTTAACTTGTTTGCAAAACAAAATTTATTTTCGACATGTTCTTTTTTTTTAGAAGAGATGAAATTATATGGATGGAGTATTATATTTTATTGTACCTAAGTAAATGAAAATTAGGCAGAGGTCGAAAAAAGTAAAGTTTTCTGTCAACAATGGAAACAAACAATCATTGTAATTACACTCACTTATATTTATATCGCAGAGAATAATGTTTGATAGTTAGTGTTGGCAATATAATATTAGGTTATGTACGCGAGATGAGCAGCTCGTGGCCGCACGGGTCGATCCATCAGGTTAAGCTACGCTTGCAGGGGTTGGTCCGTGTATGGGGGCCATCTTTACATACCGAGACACCTCCGTGCCTCGGAAAGCACGTTAAGCCGTCAGTCCCTGCTGTCATTCGTGGATCTTTGACAATCGCTGGGGGTCGTCAGAAGTCCGAATGTCTGACAACCAGTCTTACCAAGGGGTATCGATATCTGGAGGTCAGATGTAAAATACTGGTAGTCAGCTGCATCCGGTTAGACTGGAAGCTGACCCCAACATAGTTGGGGAAAGGCTAGTGATGTATGCGTGTTGGGAAAAATTATATATTTTCGTGAAGTTACAGCGTGTTGTAGGTACCTAGCATAGAGTCAGTAAAACAATTACCTAAGACTGCATGCGGAAATAGAAAGAGTAATAAAAGGTATTTTTATTTAAGGCGCAGATATATTATGATTTTAGTGACTTTTAAATCTGTTATTACGCCTTCAAATAATGGTTGTAAGTTAAATGCAAAAAATGTATGGTACACATCAATTCTAATGTGAATTTTTAAGTATTGTAGTAAAATAGTTAATTAAATAAATTCAGGAAATGTATACCCAAAGCATAGAATATTACTTTCAAACTACATATTTTCATGTTTTTTTTTTTTGTATGAACAGACTATTTTATTATCTATAATATAATTCTACCTGTGATTTTTTATAATATTCATATTTTCATTACTAAAACCAAATATTCCCTATAAAATCGAACGACGGTGCGGGGCGGCGGCGTGAGTGCGACGCACATTTATATGGCCAAGGTAAACGGCGATTACCCGACCCTTAATTTGGATCCGTGACTAACAATTACATATATCTACTTAATAGGTACTTGCCGAGTACTGACTGATCTAATTTCGAGAGCATTCTAAAAATAATAATAATAACAATTTATTTACAGAACCAAATTACAAGATGATTATTAACATTAACTAAATTAAATTAAAACTAAGTTAAGCCTAAAAAGAGCAGAGAGCAGTGGTGGCCCATTGGTAACGGCTGCGACTTTCGAGTTGCAGGTTGTAGGTTCGAACACAGACAGGCGCTTTACTTTGTGTAAATTATTTCATCGCCACTGCTCTCAAAACTGTGAAGGAAAACATCGTGAGGAAACCGGCATGTCCTAGAACCAAAAATTCGAAGATATGTGACATCTACCAACCCGCACCGGGCCCGCGTGGTGGATCACGGCCCACTCCCTCTCACAGAGAGGTCTGAGTTCCAGCAGTGGGAACGTTATAGGCTGATTATGTAAGCTTAAAAAAGGCCCTCGGGGCATTGTACCGAGGATGCTGGCGGCATTTCATCGCTGAATTGCAATGCTGATGCGTTGCGCGAGAAAGCCGCCAGCTTTTCGGTCACCAGTTACATCAACTAGACGTTTCACGATTTCTGCAAATAACTTATGCGTATTATAATTATAAATAATAATTAAGAATTCCATTCCATTTTAACCCATCCATATCAGGTATCTAATATTTATTCATAGTTTAAAGTTAGTATTAGTAGTAGTGGTAGTTTTTAGTTTAAGTGCTCATTGAATAATTATTCAATTTAAAACTTTTACAACAATACTCTATTGCTAACTGTGGAGGCTTGTAAATGGCTTGTCATAAATCACCACACTATTACTTTTGTAATGATAGCTGTAAGCCACCCAAACACAATAAAATAAAATAAATAAATAAAATAAAGTTATTTTAATAGTGGCCGTTTTTAATAAAAACAACTTAAAACTTAAACAGTGAATACTTTTAAAATAATCCTTCATGCAACAACGAACCGTTTTGTTAATTTTAACAGTAGGATTTAGAATTCCCAGACTTTCATAAACAACTGGGTAAATTGCGTTACAGTAGCAATAGGTTTAATTTTGACAGTTCAACAACATTCATTGCATTATTTACTTTTTTGGAACATGGAGCAATGGATTAAGCAATATACTTCTTAGCCGATGAACACTTGCAGGATGGAATGTACACGATCTGTTCAATTATTTCAAAATAAAGGTCTATTCACATATAAGCGCTATCGCTATTGCGCTCAGTAGCGACACAATGTTTGTAGCCACTTTGGACCATTAACGCAACCGAGCGCGACAGCGATATCGCTTATATCTGACTGTCTTTATTCATTATACTATAGCTGTGGCGTTTTAGTACAGCAACAGCGGTCATTGCCCTTTCCCTAATATATCTCCGTAGGAACCCAAACAATAAATGATTTTTAGTTATTCGAACATGTTGAAGGTCATGATAGAAAACAAAAACTGATGCGGCTCCAGCTTGCTTGCAGAGTGTGTAGCCTATAGGGAAGTTGGGCACGCTCGCACAAAATGATTGTTCATGCCGGCTTGTCATGCTTGCATTTACTTGTGTGGCCACCTTGAGGCCACCTTTAGATTAGGTCACACCGGGGTAGGCAATATTAGGCACCGAAGAAGCCAAGCACTTCAAATAAAGACGCAGATATTTGATTTTAGTGACTTTTAAATCTGTTATTACGCCTTATGCGAGTAAGTTATGCAAAAACTGTATGTATATTAAACTAGACCGCATACACGCCAATTCAATATGTGAATATTTAAGTACTGTAGTAAAATACTTTATGAAATAAATTCAGGAAGGAATGTCGTTACTAAAAATAAATATTTCCTATGAAACCAAACGGCGGGGGGCGCGGCGTGAGCTTGACGCGCTTTTGTATGGCCAAGGTCAACGGCGATTTCCAGACCCTTCAGGTAAATGTTATGAAAGACTGCTTACTTTTAACTTAAAATCATTAGAGCATCTTTTCGAATTCTACAAAAATACTTAAAAGTTCAGAATGAAGATGTTAGCTGTGCTACAGTTAAGGCTCATGCAACCTGGGGCGAAATCGCGAGCGCGACAGGCATATTGCTGCCTATCGCGCCCGAGATATCGCGCTAGTCTGCACGAGCCTTTACAGTAGCCGTGTCTTGGAACTTTTATACTTTTGCAGCTATCATCGTTTTACATGTTGTACTTAGGCCTGATTTTTCAATCGTCAGATAACTTTTATCTGGGGAATATGTTTGACGTTTAGACAGCTTTTGTATAGAAAATATATCAAGCCGCCATATTTATTCCTCAGATAAAAATTATCTGACTATAGAAAAATCGGCCCTTTGTATTGTGTTATTGCTCCGATATAAACTTATCTTAATTAAATTTATTTTATCTATGTGAATAAATATTTTATAACCGACCAACCATATTTTTTTCTAATAGTTACCTACATAACTAAATTACTCAAGTTGAATCAACACCTCCGCTTGCGGCTATGTTTGCATATCTATGTCGCGTAATAGAAAGTAAAGAAACTATGTATACTGACATGAAGAAGGGTTTCAATAAAAATGTGACTCCCCCACAGCAAACAATGCGCGACAGGAGTCGAACCCTTTATTGATAAGAATTGTAGATAAAACATTAGATAGCGTTCGCAGAAAAGGAAGCATAAGCTTAACCAGCCATAATGTTCCCAAAGCTGGGATACGGGCCTCCTCTCTGTGAGAGGGAGTGGGCTTTAAGGCGCTGAAAAGACCCAATTGACCAAAATAGGCGTCTCTTAAAAAAAAAATTGCCAAATCTGTATAGTTTTTGATAGCGGAAAAAAATATATGTTAATTTTGAACATATTTTCCAAAACTTAGTTGTTACCAAAACACGTTTTGAAAAAAAATCTCGATATAAATTAACGTTAAACTAACCTCTTACCTTGAGTTTTAATACAAAATATATGTATTAAATATCAATATACCTTACGTATTTAATTAATAACAAGAACGTCTTATTTTAATGCAGAACTTGGTTGTTTTTTATTTTCGATTACTCAACTCAATTTTGAGTAAATAGGATTATTTGCTACATATTTTGCAATAAATTACTAGCGTTGTGTCATCGCGCTTCTCTTTCTTTTCTATGCAGTCTGACAGTGACCGCGGTTTAGGTGTTGTCAGCGTCTCACCACGCGAGCCCAGTGCGGGTTGGTAGATGTCACATGTCTTCGAATTTTTGGTTCTAGAACGTGCCGGTTTCCTCACGATGTTTCTTCACCGTTTTGAGAGCATTGGAGATAGCACAATTTACACAAATTAAAGCGCCTTTCTGGGTTCGGACCTACGACCTATAACTCGTAAGTCGCGGCCATTACCACGGGGCCACCATTGCTCTTGAATTGAATTGTGACAATTTTCAGTTTAATTATCAGACCTTATATCTCAGACCAAAGAAACGATGGATGGACTGTGTGAAAGATGATATGGCTAGAAAGGGACCGTGAATACCGAGATGACAACTAATAGAGAAGTTTGGAAGTAAAGTACATGTTGCGCCGACCACAAATAAATGGATTAAGGGCAGGAGAATGATGACCTAATAATCTCAGTCTTTAGCAATGAACTCTATATACATTTACACCAATAAATAAAACGTCGAAGTGTCTGTCTGTAATGTCAAAATAACAGCTTTTAACTAAATGCATATGGAAGTATATACGGTACTTACATTAAAAAAAAAACAATTTTTATATTTTGTGGCTGTCTGTCTGTATATTTGTTTCGGCTAATCTCCGAAACGGCTGGACCGATATTGACAGGACATTCACTAGCAGATAGCTGATGTTACAAGGAGTAACTTAGGACTTTTATTTTAGAAAAAGCCACGCGGGTCAAGCCGCGGGCAGCATCTAATGGATATTAATTAATATTAAACAAAAATATTATGTAGATCCATGAGAAAATCGGGAATACTAAAAACCTCATGCCACAACTTTCGTTAGTGTAACTTTTTAATAAAAACTTGTAGCAAAAACAAACCCGCAACCGGGTTTTATAACGCTCCTTTGGTAAGAATAAAGGCATTGATCAATTTCAACCTGATGACTTCACCTCCAATCAATCAATCAACTCAGCCACAGTCCACTGCTGGACAAAGGCCACTCCCAGGCTGCGCCACAACACTCTGTCCTCCGCCTCCGTCTGCTCCACCGGCCATCGGTCCTTCGACAAACATGGCCAGCCCACTGCCTTGCCTGCTTGCTTACTCTGCAGGCTATGTCGGTAACTACGGTTCTCTTCCGGACCTCCAATGAAAAGAATTAAAAGTTTGGAGACGCGTAAAAATTTAGAAAAAAATTAAGGTTGTTATTTATTATTGGTAAGCTTTTGCTAGCGGCTTCGTTCGCGTTTTTGTTGAGTTTTTCAATGATTTTATATCCCTCGAGAACTGTGTCTTTTTTCTGGTTGAACGGCCTTGTCTGTACCCCCGTCAGCGTGTATGCAAAATTTAATGATGATCAGTTGAATAGTCAAGACGTGAAAGCGTAAAAAACAAAAAAAACTCAATTTCATATTATACATATAATGAGTTAGGATTTGTTTATTTTAGTACTAGCTGCGCCCCGCGGTTTCACCCGCGTAAGACTCGATTTCGTGGGAATATCGGGATAAAAGTATCCTATGTCCTAATTCAGGTCATGGTCTACCCACGTGCCAAATATCATCCAAATCCGTTCAGCCGTTTTAGCGTGTAAACGTAACAAACAAACTCACTTTCGCATTTAGCTACAATATTAGTAAGGATTCGATAAACTAGATTTGGGCCTGTTTTCGAATTAGTTGGACAACAAAAACACAAAATCGATTATGTTTAATTTTATCAGAATACGTAATTGTCAATCAACTAAACAGACTGTGCCAAACACTCAAACACACACATACTTACCTTATTGTCTTTTGGAATAATTAAACAAGACTTCTCGATTTCCATCTTTATCGAACAAAAATAAATAAAAATGTAATGACGCTGACTCACGCAATCACGCTACATTATCTTCAACGAGACAGTTTATTGGTAGATATTAAAATCTCGTTTTCTCATATGAATATAAACGTCCAAGCACAGATACCAGTATTCGGGTGGCATTCAGGAACCGGTCCCTGCTTCCGCCTGGCCTACTGACCGTGGTCAGTTGTTAAATGATCTCTTACCTGTTTTAAACGCACTTAATTCGCTGGATTAGCCTGCTCTGACGATATTATATGAAATCTGCTTACGGTCTGTTGCAATTTTACAGTTCTGTGGTATGAGTTTACGGTTAATATCTGGATTCTAGACAGTTCATTTGTCCTAGACCCAAATGCGTATTTTTTTTTTTTAAATATCATTGAAGTCTTAAACCATATTTTGATATTGTAAGATCGAAAAAAAAAGAACGGGGCCTAAATAAAACAGTATCGTAACTAATATTCTAAATGCAAAAGTAATTTTGTTTGTTTATTACGCTTTCACCCTAAAACGGCTGAACGAATTTGGATGAAATTTGGCACATGGGTATTCCTTGACCTGGGTTAAGACAAATGATACTTTTTACTCTGTTTTTTGGGTGGAAAATCATCCACGGTATCCCTTTCAAACTTTCCCGCGACCCCAGCAGATACTTTTTACCCTGGATTGCAGACGAGGCCGCAAGCAACAGCTGGTTATAAATAATACTTTTTCCGAAACACACACAAGCCACCCAGGCGAACCTACTTATAATATGCAAATTTGTTTCCATCACAAAAATTTTACGTTACAATCCAATTCTATTAAGAATTAGTATTATTCTCAATGTCTGCAAGAGATTTTCATTCCCGAAGATATTCATTTCGTCGGAAAAAGTGACGGAGAAAAGATATCTTTATACCTACTTACGTGAATATTTCAATGAAAAGTTAGGTTTGTATATCGAAATGTATTCATTGGCGGTCATCCAAAGCGTTCCCGGCCATTGTCCACTGCCTTCCATATGTGTACCCACATAATGTTCTACATTTTGTGGGGCTGGCTTTCAAAATACGGATTTATACGGCTTCTTGGTGGCGTGAGCCAAGTAGCGATATTTTCTTTAAATATTTATTTAAGGCTTCCGTAGACAGGTGCGACGTGACACAATTTCACAACTGTTAGCACAATTTCTATGAAAACTTCATGGAAAGTATCGTCGCGATTCGTCGCACCCGCGGTATCGCGCCAGTCTGCACGAGCCTTTACAGGCTTATAAATCATGCAATGGATTTAAACACCTTGTACTTTTGAAGGGCTTTTAAGGTTGGTCGGCTTTCTTAAAGCAGTCTAAGCGAGATTGGGTAACGAGCTTGATCTAGCTGCGCAGTCACTCGTAATTTCTATATAGTCTATGCTGTATTTCCGAGTTCTCTTGGTGTCTTGCTCTATGGTCTATACCCTTCCCTTTCTAACTTGTTTTCTTGTACATTCAAGTCAATTTAATAATCTAAACTGTATTTCATTTCTCTTTATTAAACTTTAAATTATGACTCATGAAAAGTTTAACACGATTTCAGTCGTAAAAGCTTCCAGTGTACCTAAATCATAGATTATAAAATTTAATTTAAAAGCGTTCGTTAAACCAGCCAGCCCTAATATGATAAGTAGATTAAAAACATAACTGCCAACCAGCCAACCTTGTAACCAAGTACCTAATAGCAAGTAAATTGTTCAAAATAAACAAGAGTAAAATGTGTAGCGTCAGTAGAAACAATGAAATATTACGGCCATCCATTATTCCAAGGTTAGCTACTCAAAATGGTATGTTTACAACAATGTTTGCTGACTACACGTGGACCTGGACAATCCAGCTCAGGATTTATAACCAAAAACCCCAAGAGACAGAACAAAAAAACAGTAAAAATTTATTTCACTTAATAATTCAAGGCTCTCGCCTGATCCTTCTAACGAATAATTCATCCCTTTTTCGCTGGTGTTTTGTGATCAAACTCTGAACACAAATAACTGTGGGACGCTTGTGTCATTAAACCGTGCTGAAACCATATCACTTTTTTGCCCGTGGGTTAAAAATGCAGCGCAGTGCTCCAGGAGCGTTGACATAGTAAACATTTATACGTCGACCCGATTGCTAAAATACTCTGGAGAAGTCTTTTATCTCCTCAACCCGCGTGTACTGCATATTTTATTTTTATGGTGCTGTTTTCATGTCGGACGCACGTTGCATCTCACTAACATTGCATAAATATTACGATGTTTATGCTAAACATTTCTCTTTTGAAATATCCCATAGATCCTCTTCTATTTTGGGGATGAAAGGAAATCGGCTTATATTTATTCAGTGAGTAAATAGTTCATCCTGACTTAATATATTAAATGGGTTTGACTGCCTGATTGGGTATGCTAAAAGCCTATGCGTTCTAACAGACGAATAGTAACATAAAATAAGAAACTAAGTAGTTATGCAGTTACTGCTTATGCATAAACATTTATCTGTGAAAGGATCACTAATAGCAGTTGAAGCGAAGACGTTCTTGAGACCAACGACATTTAGAACAAAAGAGATGCATGACTCAATCATGAAAAGGAAGACTAAAATATTTTAATGCACTTTGTAAGAGATTTTTGCTCGGCAATATATTGAAGGAATGACGGCGGGGAGTGGGCTAGGGGGAAAAGAGACAAGACCATTAAATTGGCAAGTTTGGTCAACGACATTGTTTTAGAACCCGTCGGAATGAATTGGAAAAATTGGTAAAACAAGAAAAAATTGCGTTAAAGAGAACAAGTTTAAACAAAGCTGTAGACAAGGCTGATGATGAATACTGTGACAAGCTAAGTTGGTATACAAACTACTATATTCAACCTCACAAAATAGATATACCTGCGACGTATAAAACTCCACAGGGTGGCATGAAGACTGAAGACATCTGAATATTCATAGTCAAGACTTTTACAGCCCGCCTTCAGTGAGCACGTCTACATTATTCTAGTGTTCTCAAGTGCACTCGTCTTCCAGTTCAATATGATCTCATGAAGAGCTTCAGACAATGTTGTCATAAATTCAGAACCTAGTCTTTATTTTAATAAAGCTGTTGCATTTGAAATGAGCAGAAAATTGAACGTAAAAGATAGCGGTGCTACAGTTTTTCTTTCCAAGATTTTACACTGTTTTCTTGCAATATACTCTGTAATGCTACTTCTACTGCATTTTAACATTATCGTTTCACGAAGCGAGCTGTGAGTCAATATTGCACAAGTTTCACCAGCCAATTCTTGCAATTTGTTGACGATAAGAATCTTAGACCACGATATTTATTCTCCATTCTGCGTCCCAGATGTTCACTGAATGTAACGTAATTAATTGTTTTTAAAAAGTCCCTAGTGTGGCTATCTACAAATAGTGCTGTCTTTCTATTTCTATTTAGATTTAATAATGAATGTTCACCAGTGCAATATAAAAGCGTTCAATTTGAATAGCTTTAATTAAAATCCCGTCCAGCCAATCAGAGTGTAGTTTCAATAAAGGGCTGCTTGGATGTCGGAAAAACGAACGAATTAAAGAATCAAGAGTGCTGCATTATGGGATTACCTCGCCTTTTGTACCTACCTTGCTTCTCTTTCTTATTTCTGATTTGAGAATTGAACAAAACACGATCAAAATAGAAACATGATTGTCATTTATCCAAGTTGTGTTTGACGTTTTATCTGTCAAACTATTATACGAGTAAGTAGTTTGACAGCATGGAATAAGTATGTACTTTAAATATGTAGTAAGAACGCTTGATTGATTGAAATGCGCTGACAAATCAATGTCAAGTATTAACTTTATATTTATGTGTCGACCGAATTTCAGGCAAATTCTACTCATATTTTTATCATATGCTTACTTAAATGTTTCTCATAAATAAATGGTGCGTAAAACTCAATGGATTGGTATTTATTTATTTATTTATTTAATACTTTACGCACACAAATGTACAGAGGCGGACTTAATGCCAAAGGCATTTTCTACCAGTCAACCTTTGGTATCGTGTGTAACTTTTCCCAGAAGATATTTGATTTTATTTTCGCCAGCCGGATTGGCGTGAAATTTTAACAATGACCGTAACAATCCTTGCCTGCGCTGTGCAGAAAGCAGAAAATAGTAAATCATTCAAATAACTGCAATGCAGTATTATTTCACACCCAGTTTTGAAGGTGTTGTCTGCAACACTAGAGGCATTTTAGTTTCACGAACTTTGCCAGGGAAGTTTTGAAAATAACCATATTGTTTTAACTTATATTCGTTGGCATGCCAACAATAACGTTTATTTGTTTCTCTATTTTAGGTTTAAACGAGATACGAAATAACTTTTTATGAAGACAAAAGAGAAAACTATGAATAGTGACGATGCAGAACTTGTACAAGTTATTTAGCTAACCTATGCTTCATGTAATGTGTCTGCAAGTTGTTTCAGATCCTAAAAACAATACTAAAACTCAAAAATAAAGCAAATTACACTTGTGGTCTGAACTTTTAGTTTGTACCGTGATAGCTTAGGAACATAAGCAGTTTTTCCCTAGTACCCGCGGTGGGAGTTTGCCTTTGAACTGATTTTTAATAATAATTTCAACAAAAGATTATATAAAAGGAATCTCCCTAGATGCGATATAGTTCCCGGGGGAGATGGGGAAGATGCAGTGGGGCTTCGAAGGAAAAAGGTTCATATAACAAACTGAAATTTCTCTATTGTTGTGCAAATAATTAAGTAGTCTAATGGAATTCATAAAAATTTACGAGAAAAATGTTTCTTATTTTATTATAGGATAATTGCCTATTATACCTGGTAGATATCTACCTAAATAACTGTAATATAGCTACTTAGTAATGATATTAGGTATATGATGTAAATATGGACTGGTAATAAGAAGAAAAATAAATACACTAGATTTTAATAGAACATGATATTCTAAGCCAATGTTCCTTAACTTTTAGGTACAGTCAGACAATAAATTATCTACATCGAGACATAACAATAAGATCGAGATGTGACAATATTTATGTAATACATACACAAGAAAAGTTATATTGATATAGTATGATAAGATAATATTACTTTAAGATACGTACACCTGGATCATATAAATGTGTATGGCTATAAGAGTAGGAGAAGACCAAAGAAACGATGGATGGACTGCGTGAAAGATGATATGGCTAGAAAGATTAGTTGTCATCTCGGTAGTCACCCGACTACCGAGATGACAACTAATAGAGAAGTACGGGAGAAAAGACATAATGCGCCGACCCCAAATAAATTAGTACAAGTGCAGGAGAATGATGATGATCAAACGATAGTGAGATAGAAGATAGAAAAAAAGAATTAAAAGAACATTAAAACTAACAAATCCATGAGAACAATAAAAAACAAAAGGACAATAAAACTAACTAACAAAATAGTGAAAACAAAAAAAAAGAAGACCTGTGCGAGGCCAAAATGGCTCTTATCTCAGCACGATGACGCTGTATTTGAAAAAAAACAAGATGGTGGGACACACGATTGCATTGTAATGAATTATGATAAAAAATACTCCGCCTTTGTGAACAATGAAATTCCGGAGTACACCGAGAAAATTCCTTTGTGGTCACTTTGGGGAACTTAGAAAATACTTCACACAATTTAATACATTATTACAAGAATGTATTTTACTTTTCAGAATTATTTTGTAAATATGGGGCTAGTTGATAAATGATAAATAATAAATATAGATAAAGTTAATTTTTAAGCATTCTGAAGCTAAAATAGAATTTTTCCCGATGTTCCTCTGATATATCCGAAATTTCTTCCGATGAACGCGATAAGCAAGAAATTGTCAATTCTACGTGTTACATCTTACCATAAAATAAATAATATAAAGCATACCAAGTAATAATTATAAAAATAAATTAGAGCACTATCTCGTCGGCAAATGCCGCATCCGCGTGACGAAACGGTATAAGTCAGAATCTGCAAATTCTCAAATTACTTTAGCGCATCGCGTGCGATCGACGAGGCTTTAAGTTAATCCTGTTACCCACCAGTTCCGACTGTACCGAAGCACCGTGGTAACGGGGCGGTCCACTGTACCAGTCCTCATATACAGTGGTACAAAGAACAATGTGTATGAGCGAATTTCATTTTTCATTTGTTTTTAGAGGGGCTTGTAGCTTGTAATACTCGTAACAGACGCACGGGTCGATCGATAAGGTTAAGCTACGCTTGCTGCGGTTGGTCCGTGGGTGACCATCTTTACATACCAAGACCTCCGTGCCTCGGAAAGCACGTTAAGCCGTTGGTCCCGGCTGTCATTTGTAGATCTTTGTCAGTCGTTAGGGGTCGTCAAAATGAAATGAAATGAAATGAAATTGTTTATTCTGTAAATAGGATATGACAATCACTTTTACACGTCATATTAAAAAATAAGCTAGATGGAGTCGACATTTCCTATCTGACTACCCCTGAGAAGAAATGGCGAAACAAACTCAAGGGTCAAAGTCTCTTTTAAAGTCCAGACATAATCTTGGTCAGATCATGTGAGGACCATGTAGATCTATGTCTGAAATGGTCTTTTGAGGAAAGAACCACACAAATTTGAGTGGACCTGTCCAGTCAGTGCAAGCATTTGTCAGTAATCGTGTAGCTCAACTCAAAACTTAAGGAGCTCAACGACTCGACGAACAATACCAAGGAAAGGACAATTGGGTTGGCCGCATAAAGAACTCAAAATGCCAGACCATCATTAAAACTAAGAGAAAAAAAAAACAACAAGAAATAAATAAAAATGACCCACATAGTGCTCACATTCACAATAATTAAAGTAATACTCGTATAATACTTTTTAAGGTACATAAATATTCACGTAATTTTGCTTATAATATTCATCAATGTCAATATGTACATATAGTTGTATATAATGATGATTTTGCATAATTTAAACTTCAAATTTTATGGTTTTAGCACAAAGCTTATCAGAGCGAGCAGCTCAATCCCAAGCTTTTTTGTCTTCTAAATAATCTGAAATTTATAATAGTACCCTTTTTTACAAAGTTTGGTTTTAATACAGCTTTTAAATCGTTTAATGGGTAAATTTCGAAAAGCAATAGGAAGTTTGTTGTAAAAGCGTATACATTGACCCATGAACGAGTTGCCTACTCTGTGGAGGCGAGTGTGAAGTACAGCAAGATTATGTTTATTCCTGGTATTTAAACTGTGGATATCGGACATTTTCTTAAAATTTGATATATTTTTGTGTACATACATAAGATTATCAAATATATATTGAGAGGACCAGGAAATATATATTCAGAAACCCGAAAGTCTGACAACCAGTCTTACCAAGGGGTATCGTGTTGCCCAGTAACTGGGTTGTGGAGGTCAGATAGGCAGTCGCTCCGTGTAAAATACTGGTATTCAGCTGCATCCATTTAAATTGGAAGCCAATCCCAACATAGTTGGGAAAAGGCTCGGCAGATGATGATTTGTTTTTGAAGTTAAAACGTATTTAGCCGCGTTGAGCAATTTTTGGTAGGGGCAAAACTTATGGGTTCGCGTCACCGACATACGTCACCGACATGCTACCAATAAATTGTATACTCGACTGTATCATGTGCTGTTAAAAGTTTTGAGTTTTCACTTCCGTCAGCGTGACTACCTTTTTTTTTTGTTTGCTGTGTCATTTTTCAAATGTCTTAGTACAATGTCTATTTAACCTATTCTGCTTTTCATTTGTTTTATCAATCATAGAAAACAACAATCAAATCAAATCAAATCAAAAGTCATTTATTCAAACTAGGCTGAAAATCAGCACTTTTCGAACGTCAAAGTTACATAAGACAGTCCCCCAAAAATGCCCGCCCTTCACCACTTCCTAGTGCTTTAGCTGGGAAGAAGAAGTGGTGGAACAAACTCCCCAGCAGCTTCTTTGCCTGAACTATAGGTAACACCACGAAATCATATTATTACCGATGTAATAGGTTAGACCTAAATTAATGATATCGATAAGTTGAAGAAAACCGTGCCTGTATTACTACTTGGCAAGTTATTGTGCTCATAGGTACTGTAGTGTGCGGGACGTACTATATTAATAAATAATATTCCTTTTTGATAAATATTAATACAAGGTGTCGTGCCTGACCTGCAAAACATTTTAGGAGGTAATTATGTTAGTGATAGTCGACCCGGATCAAAAAAAAAAAAAGAAAAAAAAAAAAAAAGATAAAATTTAAAAATCTAAAATAAAAAGTATTATTGATTATTGACTTGGTATCGTATTTTTATACGATTATTTACGAGTTTCATAACAACCTCCTGAAATGTTTTGCAGGTTCAATACAACACCTTGTGTATTTATCTTTTAATATTCAATACATTTTCCTTTGTGTGTTAATTAAAGACTCTCTGTGACAATCCATCATTTCAAGTCTATCTTCCGATTTTAAATATTTATTTTTATTAAGTTGCCAGTGTCAATTAGCGGCTAGGATGATGCATTATCATAGAATCTCTACAGTACCCACGTCTGAAAACCTTATTTTCAGGGTTTCCTAGTCAACAAGGAACCCTTATAATTTCGCCATGTCCGTCTGTCTGTCTGTCTGTGTCGTTAATAATGATAACCCAGACAGTGTAACAACAGATATTAAATTCCTTCCGCGATTTAATCCAGTTATTTTCCACTGGCGTTCCCTTCGATATTTTGAGCCAATCAATCGGGTAGTTCAAAAAATCATCTGTAACTATAATATTAAAGTCGCTTTTCGTCTCTGTATTTGTGACCGCGTTGTTTTTCATTTTCATAATTTACAAAATCTGTTCCGGAAGGTTTACATCTTTAAATTACATTTTGTTGCTTTTCAAGTCGTAATACCGTGCGAATAAAGACTCTTACAAACAAGCGCGACACGCGACGCGACACAAAGGCACCGCTTGTAGTGCTACACGCGGTGTCTTTGTGTCGCGTCGCGTGTCGCGCCTGTTTGAAGGAGCCTTAAGGGGCTCTGGTTAGTCAATAAACGTTTAAAGTTTTTAACTCGTGCCAACCGGTAACGGGATGTCTCTATGTAGTTTGCAATAACCACACGAAATAGCAATGCATGTATGTAAAGCCTATCAAATCCTGGTCTCCAGTTATTTCCACATAAAAGAATGTCAACTTTATGCATGTGCAAATTAAGTTGATTTCAGAACGACTAGTAGTATTGAAAAGGTCATGAAAATGTTTAAGTTGAAGCGCAAACTGAACTTTATGTGTGGGCTTTAAAGTAGTTTATCAAAAATACGTATTTGTTTACATGTCTGGAAACTAAATCGCGAACGCAGTGTACATAACAATAACAACTCGCTAAGCAAAGCCGTCAATGCATTTACATCTAATGCGGTTATTGGTCCATAAAGCTGCTGTTCAAGGATTTACAGCGGTAATAGGCTTGATTATTAGAGCCTCTAGTTTATATCTTAACAGTAATCCCTGTGTCCGTTAATTTTGACTTTAAGATAGTCTTAAACAGTCATACAATATTTGTTGGCAAGCTGTATAGACATTTTTCATTCTTTACGGTGTTATAAGTACTAGAAATTCCTGCATTTAAGTTTGCTTTCCCACTTTTATTGACCTTTTCACCCAAATTGTGGTATCACCTTTAATCATCACTAAAACATAAATATATAACGGCGCAGGATATCGTCGTGGCCTTGGTACCTATGTAATGAAAGTACTCTGTGACGTGGTATGACAGCGGTTCCCCTAACATGATCTCTGTCATCAGAAGACTGCCGCCACGCAACCATCGACGCAACGCTCTGCTGGAGTGACTGCCATCAGCAAGTGTCACTCTTATCCAACCTTTTCGGTGATTTCAGTAACTTCGTAACAAAACGTAACAAATTAAAATAAATAGTTTCCACAGCATTAATTTTGCTAATCTGATTACAAATGCAATATTAAATTCTATACACACGCGACAAAGCAGCACATTACGACCATTTCACAACAAAGCACGTGTCATATCACTATTCACTCTAATTACCGTGAATGACATTAAACCCACAGATAATAAAACAGCTACCTAACTGTTGTGAATTGTCCCTTCACATAGATTAAAAAACGTTATTTCATTACTAAACAAAAACGGAAACGCCGCGCTGTTAGCTAAAAGCACAATGATTAATTACAGTAATCAAGTCTATTATTAAGGCCGCCATTTTAAAACCCAGTGACAGGCACCTGTAATAATGAAACAATAGCATTGAAACTAGGCTGCTAAATCCGCTACACGTCCCGCAAATGCTATAAAGCCGTTAAACATCAGCAAACTAAGAATATAAAACGCGATTTTCGTTTTGACTATATATAGAGGGATAGTGACGTCATCAAGTTTCACATTATATAGTTCTTTCTGTTTTGGGCGGCCTTATTTGCCATCCTTTTTGGGATTGAGGTTTGTAAGAATAAAAGTAGATACATTTTACATGAAAGGCGACACAATTAATGCTTTAGGCCCAAATATAAACTGTGAATTCAACTGAATGGATTATATTTGCGCAGTATATAAATTTGTAGCTGTTCTGAGTTAATATTGTATTTAATAAAGCTTTGTTTATACCAAATTACCTACCTGTTGCTGAAAACTATTTTAACTGCAAGTAAAATTACAAAATCCAATTGCTCTCGGCCTCTACCAAATGCACGTAGAATTATTTAACTAATTTGAGCATACCTATCTATGCTCAGTTACTCACAGCCCACAAAATCGCTACACAATTCGTCAGCATGCACGACTGTTCGAGTTCCATAGAAAACACGAGCCCACGAGGTGAAATCAGTTTTTGCGTTGCGATTAACAAGCGAATTTCCCATCAAATAGATCCGCGTGTAGGTCAGTGAACGCATCGCAGTAACGGATCCATGCTAACCGCACTTTGCTGGTGCAATTGCACTGAGCCGACTAAGGGCAAATGGTGAACGAACTTGCTCAATAAAACTTAATCTGTATCGCTGTATTGGTCTCGTTTTCATGTACTTCGTGGTGTTACATTGTATGTAGGATTTTGTAGTAAATTGGCATTTTAGGTCATGTTGTGTAAGTGGACTTTACAGTTTAGATGTCAAAAATCATACTAACAATTGGCCTAAGGAAACCTTAAACATAGCCGCGAAAATGAATTTTGATGAAAAAGGTATAAAAAAATAATACCTTGTAAAATGTAGCCAGATATAAGTCCGTTTTCATCACATTTATTAAAGTGTAATAAAAAATCCGTTCCACATTTTAAAGCAAGTTATTTTTATCGTATATAAATTTATTGCTCTCGATTCTTCAATCAACATTTCCCGTATGAGTAGCAAAGCTCCATTTAATGACACCGACATTTATAATCACATCATCTTTCAAATTCCCGAAGCCCAATCTCCAAATCCGAATCACCTTACATTCTTTATTTTTTTTAAATGGCACGTAATTCCGAAAGTTCGTAACAACCAGCTTTATAAAGTCAAGAGGAAGTTATGCGTTCATGAAATCCCACATGCAGAGCCCCGCCGAGTTATGTTTACGACAAAATACAGACACGCGTCACACGGTCGATTCCTTAGAAATCCTCCGGATATGTACTCGTATGTATGATTCTACACACTACCCAAGGTATTTGTAAACAGAATAACTGAATGATAATTGTGACTAGCGTCTAGAATCTAGGTCAAATCCTACTGTGAATCAAACCTTCGCCGGTCGAATATACGAGTATGTAAAGTTTGACGGACTTTAAAGATTGGCTTTCTTGTTGCAATTTTTATTTGTTGAAAGTAGGTAGTATGAACACTCGTGGAACGAAAAGTTTCAGCAATTTTCAAATGCATTACTATCACACATACCTAATGGGGATATTTTCGTTCATAATGATAAAAGTACGTAGGCGGAATTTTTGTCTCTTGCGCGATGTATGTTAACATGATTGTTTCCAAGAATACACTATGTTCTAAATCTCACGATAAACTAGAACAGAAAAACGAAACACTCACGAATCAATTAAATGTAACAGTTCACTAAATTGTTTGTAGAACGCGATAAACTGGCAACACTGTCTATTTAGCCCAACGCCATATTGCCGTACGTGACTGCTAGCAACACAGCTTGGCGTTTATTGGCGGAGGTGCTCGCTAGAACGATATTGAATACATAATTATTAAAACGGATCTACAATATTCTTGTTAAAAAGAAATAACTTCAATTTTCTTTTTTATAAAATTTTTGCTAACTGAGCCGGTAAAAGAAAAAAGGTCGCTCTATGTTAAGGGCATGTGCACACGATGCGATGCGGCGGCGGCGCGGCGGCGTCGAAGCTGTGTCGCTGCGGCGTCCTGCATATAAATATCCATGGTATGCCACACGGTGCGTTCTGGCATCGCACCGCACGTACACCGGGCTTGCAACCCGCGAGACAGGCGGGGAGTGGTGTACAGGTTGCGTCGCCGGAGTGGCACCGCTTAGTTGTTTGTGCGGCAGCAAAAAGGGCGAAATATTTGCGGTGCGGCGCCGCTGCGGCTTAACAACATGCGCGGCGCCACAACGCCCGCGTGACCGCCAATGCGGCTAAATCTTTGCGGTGTGGCGCCGAAAGGTACCTTGTGCACAGGCTCTAAGGTGATGTCTACACCTACATTTTGTTATAAGAAAATGTAGGTAGTATACACCTTATTCGTTCTACTCTTTAGGGCTTATAGGTTCAATATGTAAGAATTATTATAGGTTACACTACACTGAGGTAAAATAATTACCTAGTATTATCTTATGACGATTTTAGTTTTTCACGAATACAATGAATTGTCTGGCCTTTTTCCTTTTTCAACACAAACCGACACATTCAATAAAATATTATCATAAAATAAATAATGAATGAAAATTTCTAGTTTAATACTTGTGCCACTTTTCGTGTTTGACGTCAGACGGAAAACGGATATCCTATATGGGCGTTCTGTTGCTGTTTCTTGCACAATGTAGGTACGATGTATGTATAAATACCCATGTCCTATTGAATTAAGTCATGCTATTCTATGTGTATCATTTTCTTTCTTAAGAAAAAAAAACTAGCCAAGTGCCTGTCGGATCACGCACAATGAAGCGCATAAATAAATAAATGAAGGGTTCCGTAGTTGGGATGAATTTATCCCAAGAACAAACTTAACTTTGTATTTGAAAGAATGTTCTCCCATTGATCGATATCCGTCACGGTCAATTCTCCCACAGCAGGCTTAGCATGACACTCTCTATTTCTTCGAAGAATAGACACGGCTCTTTCCATACAAAGTGACATTTCGTTTCTCCTTTTTTGACATCCCACCGTAGAGATCTTTCTACATAAAAAAGGACCTAGACAAAGATCGTTAGAAACGAAAGACAAGATGACAGATTGTAGAAGGATTTCTACGGTGAGATGTCAAAAACTGAGAAACGAAATGTCACTTTGTATAGAAAGAGCCCTGTCTATTCTGCGAAGAAATAGAGAGTGTCATGCTAGCCTGCTGCAAAAGTAACGCAAAAAAAAATGTGTTAAAACTACAAATTTGATTGATTTTCGGACTTTTTCCTTTACTTGTGCTGTGAGACCTTGCTTCTCGCCAAATATCATGATTCTAGGACAACGGCAAGTACATACCTTATAGGTTTTGATTTATTTGCGGGTATCAAAATATGTCGCATAAATGTCCGTATTTTATTGTGTTGTCTTAGAAACTTGTTTTTTAGAGCTCCAAGGGGTTGTACCGTATTGTGTTGGTATTTTATATTAATTTAAATTTAACACCTACACACGTTGCTGAGAAAAAGGGCCTTGACAGACAGACAGACAAACGGACGGAAAATGAAGTAATCCTATATGGGTTCCGTTTTTTTCCGTTTGAGGTACTGAACCCTAAAAAGAGGAATATCTAACACCATAAAAATTCACTGCCAATTGTGAAAACGGTGAGTCCATTTTGTTTACTTATTATTTCCCAGCCCAGTGGTAGTGGCCCTGATTTACAAGTTTGTAAGTCGTAAGTTCAAACCCAGGCAGTGCTTTTACTTTGTGTAATATATGTCATCTCCACTGATCTCCAAACGATGAAGGAAAACATCGTGAGGAAACCGTGTCCTAGAACCATAAATTCAAAGACACGTCTACCAACCCGCACTGGGCCTGCGTGGTGGATTACAGCCCACTGCCTCTCAGAGAGGAGACCTGTGTCCCAGCAGTGGGAACATTATAGGCTGATTATGCTAGCCATTTCATAAACGGACATATATTTAGCTTGGTAGATAATTTGTATTATGATTAATGTCCCTGATTTTACATATAGGTACATCAATGGTTATAATAACTTTTTATTCCAATGACATCACTTCGTACTGTGTGTTCGTATATTGTCAATAGTCTGATGCCATAAAAGACGGTTTATTTACTCGAAACTTTGTGAGCTACCACACAAAAAAACGATGACAAACATTTTTGTTTGAAATTGAAGCTTTGTACCCTGTTTGTTAAGTAAACATTTGCTTAAATGATTAATTACGTGCTTCTGTTAAATATGAGAATTAATCCGTTGATAATTCTCAGTGTAAATATTAATTTTCGAGTCTTAGTGACAATTTAACCAATGGTTTAATCAACGTGTTTGCTTTGGCAATATAAACCATCACCTCATAACATAGCAGATTTAACGTAAAATATATTTTTTTAACCTATTTAGAATTATAATGACGATATTTTTATTAGAGCTCAATAACCTTTTATAATGAAGCATTTATCCAAACGGTATTTATTTAGACCGAAAAAGAACCCATATCCACTTAACATTGTGATTTTTACTAGATACATAAAACATTTTCATTGCTTTAGTTTATTTCTATCACTCTAAATCACATTATTCTCAGTAACACACAATCTAACACCTTTGTAATTGATCTGACATTGTAACATTTGTAACACAAGTAGCACGAACTTAATAAACATTAAGTTATTTAAGTAGGTCTTTAGAAAGGTGTTGTAGTTAACATTAATAATGATTAGCTGAACTTTACAGTACGAGGGTGAAAGTAGCAGAAAATGAAGACTCACCTCTCCTTAATGTTGCTTCCCATTGTAAGACTAGTTTTTAAAGAAAAATGGAGCAAAAGGCGAATTACTGGAGACGGTAGATAAAAAAATGGAGTTAGTTCTAACTCCATTTCTTTTAGCCCACTAACGATTTTTCACTCGATAAGATGTAACCTGCCCCATTCAGTCCTGTAAATCCTTGTTTAACTCAAATACAAAGTTATTTTTTAAAACATTAAAAGTCTTTGTATCCAGATGTCATTTTAACTTAAATTACAAACGAAATTCACTTTAAATTACCCGAGTAGTATTCCAAGTTACGTCATATTATTGTCATTAATTTGCTCCAAATTCTTCATTGGTCATCGTACAATTTCCTCCTAAAAATCGTAACCACTTACTACAAGACTAGCCACTGACGCTGCCAGCGCAGACGCTAGTAATTGCGAACTCTCTCTAGCCAAAACGCGGTTTCACTCCGGCGCATGTCGCTTGTGCATGAGTCAAAGTGAAAGTGACGCTCGGACATGACAATTAGTATGGATTACATGTAATTTATCATTGGCTAATTAATATCAAAGGCTAGTGATTGGTAGTTGAAGAAGACTTCCTAGGTTTTGTCGTATTAATTGTGGGTATGGTAGTCTTGTAAGAAGCGGGGAGGATACGATTACAAATCTCGGATTGGTGTCGTTCGAAAATTAACACCCAGAATGGACGTAACACCCAGTGAGTAAAGAACTTAAAATTATTTAAGAATTTCGTGAAAAGTCAGGTTTTGAATGAAAAATGTCTTCCTTTTTTGCACAACAGTGCAATACCCAATCTGCCGTTACAAGTAGGTATAGCAAAAAAGTTATTTAAAAATAAAATTGAATCTAATATAATAAACGGGCTTGCATTTATTTTTTTAAAACTAACACTTCAATCCTGTTCTTAATTATTATATAACTTTAATTAAGTAATACTTAAAAGTTACCACAAAAAGTCATCGAGATAAATTATTGTGAGTTTATTTCCGCGTGACACTTTCATTTCTAAGCAGTGCGTAATGAACACATTAATTTAACTTCGGTACGAAAAAGTAAAGTTAGAATATAGTTAACACTTAAGTAGAATTTGTGGCGAGAAAAGTTTTGAGCATGAATGTGAATATGGTTGTAAGAATAGAGGAAGACCAAGAAAACGAAAGTAGTATGGCGTAATGGCTGGACAAGGGGGTGAATAATGAGATGACGACTGATGGAGATGTATACTGCATCAATCCCAAATAAATTAGAATGACATGACAGGCGAATGATGAATTCATGAGACAAAAGATTCTCAGTCCCGACGAACCTCTAGCTATACCAGAATATTTATACAAGAACCTAGATAAATAGCATCCCTAATTCCCTACCTCTTTAAGCAAGTAGACACAATTAACTTAAGCAGTAGGTACCAAGTTTATAAGTAGCTGGTTGCCGATAGGTCGGGACCGTGAAAATAAGCCGCATTAAGGTAACTTTGCTGCAGTCTAAAACGATATATTATACCTAATCGCTTTGATTATACCTATCGTTGGCCCCATGGTAGCGCAAGGTACGGTGTCAAAATATGGTAGCAGTGAGTTATATGAAACACTTTCGTTTCGTGATCATTTTCGTGGGGCTGCCAGACTGAGAGGTCCTGGGGTTATTTATGAAATATGAGTCATATTTACGTTTTCATATTACGAGGTAATATTTTTTTGAACATCTTACACGTTTTGAGAAAAATAAAGTATGCATAACTCTATGTAAGAGTCAATTGTTTCAGTATCGATATTATGAAGAAATCTGGAGTAAGAGGTATAGTGGGTTAATTGTTTCCAATCTAAATCCAATTAGATTGGATTCTATTGGAATGTACTTCTGTAACAGCAATGTGGTAATTTCACCAATGTAGTACTCGATACGAGTCTCATTACGAATATACGACTAACTGCATATTGTGCTATTGTATTCTTGTGTACCTTTTATTTGAACAAAAATGATAGAGCTAACCTATATAAAATTGAGGTGAGCATAAAAACAGTGGCGTGCAGTGGTTCTCCACAGAGGGTAGGCCATGCATACTGACACCAAAAAAAAAACTAATTCGCGCAACATCACAGCGCGGCTCTACATACAAGAACTCACCACATTATTCAAGGTTTAAAAAACGATTTTCTAACGATGCAAACAGAAGAAAGATTCGGCCACCTCAAATATCATAACCAAGTGGGTGGGTGATAATTACAGAACACGTCACTTGCAAGATATCCAAAGTCATGAATTATCATATTTTTGGATTCATTCTCGTAATTCGGGCACACATCTACCTTTAGACACAACTTGAATCTTATCATTAAACGACAAGTGCGACTAACCTAACCTAACCAACACATTATCGGCGCAAACTTCACAACAGAACACCATTCTTAGGTAAATAAACAAATAATAACACAACACATCTTTACACTACTTTACGTTTCAAAACCGATTACTTATAACTTAATAAGATCTAAAACAGCAAAACATTCAAGATCACATATAAATTACGTGTCACTGTCACATGAAACAAACACTACCAATTAAAATTGTATCACTGTCATACCGTGTTCTTCCACAAAAGGGACTATCATATTTTGCCGGATAACACTGACTCACTGGACTGTGTTGCCGAAACTTATTTTCCTAACCCCCCACAAACCAAGCGAAATTTCCCAAATATGAGAAGAAAAATAAAAAAATATGAAGTTTTTAATTACTTTTATAGGGCTTTTGCTATTCCTTACAATTTATAATTTTTTGGAAGGTATAAATTCAACAATACCACCCTTTTTTTTTAATTGTCTCTAGTAGTCTGGTAGTCATGAAGGAAACTTCCCCGCAATTCGAGGAACTGTCCAAAAATTGGGAACCCTGGTCTTCAATATTTTTCATTCATTAAATCTTCACTTTACAAACAACCAATGAGGACCAAGCTCCTGCCGCCGGAGTTACGCCCCTAATTTAAACCATTTCACTATTGTGTGCCGTTCATACACACGAAAATATACACGAGTGTGCGTAAATTTATGAACGAAATGTAGGCGAAACGAAACCTTGCCTTGCGTACGTAAGCTCCGTCGAACTGTGAGTCACGTGGCGTCTGCGACAAGTTGCTATAAGAGTTTTAACAGGAGTTTAACTTTTTTTTAATATTTCGTGTTATTGTATTACATAGTTAAAATAAATGCATTTGGCGTTGTTGGTAGGGTAGGCTAGGCCTAATTGCCTCTATGGACAGCACGCCCCTGCATAAAAAATAAATAAATCTACAAAACTTGAAAGATAAGGCTCTCGAAACGACTGTCTATTCAATGCAACTCCTATTTCCGAGCTGACAAAATACTTAGCGCTTTCTCGAAACTTCACAGCTTCGAAGCCGATCGTTTAGAGGAAGGATTCCTCGATTCCGCCGACCATTAATGTAAATAAGGCACTTGTTCATGTAATGGATGGCCAATCGCGACTGTTATCTTAAATGGATCGGTTGTTCAGACTTTGGGATGCTGACAGGAAGTTGTTAAGGTAGATTGTGCAAGTATTAGTGTTTTATGGGTAGATTGGGCTTATCAAAGAAAAGGTGGATGGATTGTGTGAGGAATGTAGGAATGAAAAGTGAGTGAATGATAGCGTGACTGTGGACAGGGGAGAATGGAAGAAAAAAACGTGCTCCGCTGACCTCAAGTAACATGGGACAAGGGATGAAGATAGTGATGATGATGGAAAGGTGGATTGGGCTGTCGAAGCCTCGTCAGTTAGTGTGCGTTTTTCTTATAATGAGAATGCTATATAATAGATCCACTTGTGATTGATTGTGCCTTCATTGGAAGTTTCAAAGTGTCGAAGTGTCAAATAACAAGTGGTCTTCAATTTATTGTAAACGAAATCAGTTATTCCGTCAGAGTACTTTTTAGAAATATTCCTTTGCGGCCATTTTAGCAGTCCATTAGTAATTTATGACCTTCGCCCCTAACAACCAGGTGGCAAAAACTAATTTATGCACATAACTGACCCATGACATGGTAGGTAACTACCGAATTAATTACAATGCCACCGTTCATTCTACTTATCTAAAACATATCGTGCTCCAAAACCCTTAATTTCGACATTATTATATTAATGTATTTCCGCATTCACCCATGTTTACGGCATTCCTTCCGGTTTCATAAATATTCAAAATAATAATCATTAAAACTTTATAAATCAGTAGGTTTGCCCTTTATTGTTTAATGAATTGTCGGTTGATTCGATTAATTAAGTATGATAATTGTAAATATTGATATAAATCTTCTGTTTTAAGATATAGACCTGTAGACTCCCCGCTGGGGTCGCGGGAATGGGTCACCGAGGCCCCCGCAACACAGGCAACAGGCAGGAATACGGGTGGGTTTTAGTCAGTGAGAGTCTGACACACCCTCCCGCTCCACCCAGAGCGGGAGGGTGTTTCAGATGATTTCCCAACAAAAAAAAAAAAAAAAAGACTGTAGACTCATCTTATTCCTGTATTACTTAATGGTCACGTACTTTGGAGAAGCGTTTAATGAAAATTTTACCCTTTTCCTCTGCGAAGTTGATAAAAGCTTAAAACCTCATTTCTATGAACCATATACTTAGCATAGACTGGACAGGGGGGAAACCATCTCCTCTTATAGCAGTATTATTATAATATTACTTTAGCGTGAGAAAGAGATGGAGCTATAAGTCCTGTATAGCTCCATCACTTTCCCACTGTGAAGTAATATTATAATAATACTGCTATAAGAGGTGATGGTTACCCCCAGATAACTACCTACAGGTGTGTGTCGACGCACAATGAAGAGTTCCGTAGTTGAGATGAATTTATCCCAAGAACAAACTTAACATTGTAGTCGAAAAACATGTGCTCGATATACGTCACGGTCAATTTTCCAACTGCAAATATAACTTGGTCGACTATTACTCGTTAACTTGTAAAGCCCACACACCTGACTCTAGCAAAAATTTGCACTTTAAAGCTTATAATTACGAAAACGGATCCCTAAATCAAAAAAATGGTGTTCAAAGCTCCGTAATATATATACGGCCTATCCAACGATATCACACCATGGGATAGACGAGAAAAATAAATATTATCTCCACATTACCAAATTACAGCTTTCTAGTACTTAGAGACTCTGAGCTAAAGCAGGGACAGACGGACAGACAGACGGACATGGCGAAACTATAAGGGTTCCTTGTTGACTACGGAACCCTAATAATGGAGAGATAAAACGATTTTCACGTTTTCATCTATACAACGAAATAAAATTGAGGTGTCTGTTTGTAATGTCAAAATAACAGCTTTTTACCAAATGCATATGAAAATATATAACATACGATACTTATAACAAAAACTAACAATTTATTACAATTTTGTCTGTCTGTCTGTTTGTTCCGGCTAATCTCCGAAACTGCTGGACCGATTTGGACGGGACTTATTTTAGAAAAAGCCACACGGGCCAAGCCGTGTACAGCAGCTAGTGTGCCAATATGTACGTAAATGCGCAGGTGTACAATACATACAAACATTGTCATAAATCATAGACGGTAGAAATAAGTTGGAAGCTTCACGAAACTTCCGTGACGTGAGACACATTGGGATGTAACATGTTCTGCACATTTCCTTCCAAACAACGCCATATTATGCTCCTAACTAATAGGAAGCGATGGCTTTATTGGACGGAGAAAGTTCCTTTTTGTCTATGGATTATTACTCGTCTATGATTGATTTGTTGTGTGCAAAAAGTTATAATGGCAATACCATAGACGACTACACTCAACCATGAATAATAGCTTAGTCGTCTATCGATTGAAATAATGTTTCCATCAAGTGAAAATCCTACTAATATTTTAAATGTAAAAGTTTGAATGTTTGGATGTTTTTTACTCAATCACGCAAAAACGGCTGAACGGATTTTGGCACACAGATAGTTTGTAACCTGGATATAACACATAGGATACTTTTATCTCGGTAAATGACATGGCTTAACGACTAATAATAATAATGACAACATTTATTTCCAAAAAAGTGAGAATCTCTTCAAAGTGAGAGTGAACAGGCTTCTTCTGGGTAAGCTCGCTCCATCGTCGACTTTGTTTCTGTCGCCTCTGACATAGACTAAGGTCAAGAGCAAACCCATCACAAATAAAAAAAAAAAAAAACAAATTACATACTGGTACATGAATGTACTTAGGCTGTGTTGCATTGCCATCCAACGTGGCAATGCTGCCAGCCTTTTGGGCACTTTTCCCATTGACAGCGATGCGGACGAATTTTTTAATGCCCAATGAGCTCTTCCGCCTTTTTGTTATTTTTATTATATACTTGTACATCTTGTAGGTATTTCGTAGTATATCTATTTAAATTTAATGAAAGATTAAATAAATATTTGGTTTTTCTAAACCTTGTAAAAAAATTATTAACAATTTTAAAATGATAAATTAAATAAATATTAATAATTAACAATTTTGGAATTCAGAATTATATAAATTAATAATCTAAAAAATTCAACGTAAGGATAATCGTAAATTAATTAATATGTAACATGAATTACCATTTTTTTTTTCTTTTTTCTTTAGGTGTTTGGGTGTCAGTGTGAGTCCTCTCTTTGTCTGAGATGATAATGTATGTGCTTGGAATGTAAGAGGATAACTACTATCAATTAATGTATAAAAATCTGAAGTCCACGCAGACGAAGTCGCGGACTGAAGCTTTTGGAATATTTCTCACAACTATTATAATTAGTTTTTTAGCCCCAGATAGCAATTTGACATTTCAAATCTTTGTTGTTTGTTTTCCAATATGGAGTTCGTTGTTTAAATTTTAATCCCAGATAGTAATTTGACAGGTGCAAACACCTGTGAAATAACTACCTGGAATTAAAATGTATCTCACTTTTTTGGTAACAAAAATAAAAGCGGATAATTCTCGCCTCTTTAAAGAAAAAAAGAATAAGTACCTAAGTTCTTAAATCTCAACGCTGTCAGTGAACAAAGACCCTGAAAAAAAATCTCCTGAGATTCGCACGATATTTCACAAGTACTTAGGGGCGACATTCCCATGTTTTTATATGTAGTTCACCGCGTTTCCGAGAGTTTAGTGAGCATTGAAATTGATAGATGGCTTGAAACTCTTGTATCAATTGCTGTGAACGTCGCTAAAGTGAGCTTTTTTACTGGAGATATTAGTTGGAGAGAGCTTAGTGATATTATGAAGGATTTCATTAATTTTCCAAGTTTTCCTGGTGCTTTTATGAGCTTAAATGACACTTATAACATCTTTTAGGTAACATGTTTAAGTACAATTAATACATTAATTATAATACAAGTACATATAATACGTACATATAATAATTTCTTTTTTTTCTAAATAGCAGCATGGGTCTGGATTTGTGCCCGTTTTATGGTAATAGGCTGGCTCGTATTACATTACTTAAACATAAGGAACGAAATGTAGGTGTTACTATAGGTAAAACCCCTCGTGGATTACAGGCGTAATGTTATGTATTAGTATAATGAGGGTTTTCTGAAATTACGTTCACTAGGTGGCAGCACTGAGACGTCAGGTCCAGGCACCTGTCAAAAATGTCAAAGCGCCTATATTTTCTTTATTTGTGGCTGAATTATGAAAGAATTAATGAAACGAAATATGACCGTCATCATATATATTCATTGTCAAAATAGAAAACCATTTGTCCAAGTGGCGCCAACTGTGGCGTGAACTTTCGTGAAAACCCTCGAGCATTAGGTAGAGACGGGGTTCTTTGTCTTTTGTCTGCTTTAACAACGAACTGCGATGACTGCTTATCTTTAGCAAGCAAATGACTCAGTATCTGATCACTGTATCTTCTCACTATTGATTGTACATTCTTATTGTCCAATCTATGCTTCGTCTATGGTTAATTGAAATGAGGGTAAAAAATTTACGGAATGGATCGACAGATGCTAGATCTGTCGATCCATTCTGTAAATTTTTTACCGTTAAAAATTAGTTTTAACGGCGATATTTGTACAGAATAGGCCGCCTGCTCACAATTTGTTGTACATTCTACTGTCACTGGTAAATCTATCCACATAAACAGCCTGTAATGATGATTTATCTTTTTGATTTGATCACTTCTTCACTTTGCCATCAATAACAATGAAGACAGCAACTCATCAACACAAATATAGCCATTGTAAATTATGTCATTATTGACAGCTCCGGCGTAATGAAGTCACTGCTCAGTGAAATCGAGAAAGCGCAGGAATCGATGACCTCAGGCTTGTTTGTCTGTCTGTCACGCGCTGCTTTCCCGTTCGTGCGAACATAGCCCTTGATCGCTCTATGAAATATCAATGCAGTGCTTTGAATTAGGTATTATGTAAATGAATCGTGCTAGATGCTTTTGTGGAATAAAGTTTAGAATTTGATTCAGTCGACCACTATTACTATAGGTATAGATTTATAAAATTAGGTGACAAAACCATACCCATTATTACCACATCAAAGGATTACAAAAAGAAATCACACAATTTATGCGTAAGAAAATATTTTATGAACACATGCTTAGCCAACTTTCCTTTAATATATTCAAAAGGAATGTAACAAGACTGATTGACAGAAAGATACAGAATTGATTCCATTCAGAAAAGTTTGACTCGACACCGACCTAATAAAATTGTAGATACGTAAAGAAAAATCCAGAAACAAAAGGAAAAAATTACATTAAAAAATCCTACTGTGAACGTCTGTGAAAAAAGAAATCGGCGCGTTATTTGAAAAAAGTTCATAAAATCCATCCAATCTTTTGTTGATGTTAGATTAGCATTTGGATAACGCCATGATTAGCATTACAAAAGTAAAATTAAATGGATGAACTACATTTCTTGGTGTCGTAAGAATTTAAATGAGGTACTCATGAGAGAACATGGTTACGATAGACGCTAACACAATGTGTGCCAAAATCGTGAGCGACATATTCAAATTTTACTTTCTCTAATGATTGCTTTATTTATTAAATTAACTTCTTTGTTCATTCTTTAGTCTATATGATTAAAGTTTTCGCTTCATTTAGATAAAGTTAATACTTACCTTTGTAGTTTTCATTTCCAGTTCCTGAAAAAAAAATTGATGTCAATTTTTTCATGTGTTGATTATTATTAGTAGACTGGATGATTATATTCTCTTATTGTATATTTAAATTAGTGAATAGTTTTTCTTTTTTGTTGTTTTTTTGTATTTTGTTTTCTCTTCTACTCTTACACACGGTGTCTACATCTCTTTGTCTACTGTCCTATCGCAGGTATGCTGGAAGAGATTTCTTTAGAAATAAACATCACCTTTGTACGTATTTTTCTGTCCTTTTCTTTTTGTCTGTTTATATGTGTGTACATAAACTGTTAAATTAAAAATAAAATAAAATATTTTAATATTTGTACTTTGAAACGTTCCTTACAAAAGTCAATGTTCATTTTTTCTTCGCCAACGTGTAGCATCTTACAATCATTGGTAATGTCACAAATAATGACATCCTTGATTATTAAATATACGTATTCTGCCAAACCACATAGGTAGGTATTGTTTGTCTTGTCAATATAAGCTGCTGAGTCTTTGATTCCTTATCATTTGACAGCTGATTGATCTTCGTTTTGAATCAAGCTCAGCTCAGGCGACATAAAGAGAATACAAACACACATAAATTCACACCTTCTTCCCATGGGAGTAGGCTGTAGGCAGAAACTACAGAACGCCACCCGCTAAGATCCTTAATCTTTTGTTTCGTTTACGTTCATATTTCTGGTCATCACGCACGCCGGTTGCGAGTCCTACACACGGTACGCACCTGACCTTTCTGAAGAACATTACCAATAATGTCCTACAGCTTCCCCTCCCGGCATTTCCACTCAAATTTACCTTGTAAATACCTGTTGTTAGTCTCCTTATATTAATCCTCTCCAAACCTATTAAACGGGGCAAAAAGACCGAAATATTCCTGCTAACCTAACAAAAATAGAGTAGTCTAAATATCTACATACATAACATAATCAGCCTATAATGTTCCCACTGCTGGGACACAGGCCTCCTCTCTGTAAGAGGGAGTGGGCCGTAATCCAGCACGAGGGCCCAGTGCGGGTTGGTAGATGTCACATGTCTTCGAATTTTTTGGTTCTAGGTCATGCCACTTTCCTCACGATGTTTTCCTTCACCGTTTTGAGAGCAGTAGTGATGAAATAATTTACACAAAGTAAAGCGCCTGCCTGGGTTCGAACATACGACCTACAACTCGTAAGTCGCGGCCGTTACCACTGCCTATAAATATCCTAAAAAAACATATCGTAATATCTACTCTCTCGTATAGTTCTGCTCTCGTAATATCTACATACCTAGGCTAAAACAAAACATTTTTATATGTTTCATCCAAAATAAAAACCGCCGCCGTCAATGTCTGTTTTTCCAGCTTTTATTAGACGAACATAAAAAATATTTTTCTTCTGTTCTGTATTACTGTAGGTACACGCTTAATGTCTTGTATCAGCATGTTTACCATACAAAGATCAAATATGAACCCAAAAAAAACTATGGTTTCTTATCTAAATGGCCACGGTAAGCACTCCACACACATGCCCTTGTGGCACGGACGTGGACCGATTGGGTCACCACGGACTTTGTTGTCAAAAAACGGCAGGCCGCTTTTCAAGATAATGCGACACTTAATGACATAATCCGCCGGTCTCTTGCCAGCATCAACGTGCCTGCTCTTCTTGAGCCGACTGGCATTGTCAGAGATGATGGTAAAAGACCTGATGGTGTGTCTTTGGTTTCGTGGAGTTTGGGACGGATGCTTGTGTGGGACGCTATCTGTGTAGACACACTGGCACCGTCCCACCTCCAACGGACTACTTCTAAAGCGGCAGAAAATGCCGAAAAACTGAAAATTATTAAATATAGAGGCCTTGGCAGAGAGTATAACTTTGTGCCCTTTGGCCCTCGGTCCGTGGGGTCCCAGTGTGCATAACTTATTTGCGGAAATCGCGAAACGTCTAGTTGATGTAACTGGTGACCGAAAAGCTGGCGGCTTTCTCGCGCAACGCATTAGCATTGCAATTCAGCGAGTAAATGCCGCCAGCATCGTCGGTACAATGCCTCGAGGGCCTTTTTACCCGACTGCCCCAGAAGGAGGGTAATGTTTTAAAGAAAGAAAGAAAGAAAGAAAGCTCTGCAGCCTAAACGGCTTGAGGGATTTTAACATATGAGGTGTCGTTAGATTCGTCTTAATTGTAGGAGTGACATAGGCTATATACAGGGTGACATTGAAAACATGCGACAAATCGAAATGGGAGATTGTACTCATCATTATGAACAACTTTTACTAAGGGACCAAAGCTACAATCCCAAAAAAAAAAAACTGCTGTCCCCTACATTTATGTTCGCAATACCTCATCAAAATGTAGGAAAAGCAGATTTTTTTTTTGGGATTACAGCTGTATACAATGTCCCATTTCAGTTTGTCGCAAGTTTTCAATTTCAACCTGTAATATTCATATATTACATCTGCAAATACAAAAAAAAAGGAGGAAAAGGTTTTTTTAGAAAATAAATTACAACAATATTGGTGTCAAATAAAAGCTAGTAATGAGTCAATTCGAAAAACAAGTATTATAATCTATAGAATTTTGGTATTGCAGGCGGCACAAACTAATAACCTGAATTATGGTGTAACTTTTGTTTGTCCCGCCTGCAATACCAAAATTCCATAGATTATATTATACTGCTTGTTTTCTCTTTTCAGTTATGTTTTTGCAGTCGGGTTTTTTATTTTTTTTTTAATAATTTGTTTAGGTTTAGCTTAGTTTTCACTTAATTTAATTTAGTTAATGTTAATAACCATCTTGTAATTTGGTTAAACAGTCCAAACGAAGACAAGAGCTTCGATCAAGATTAACTATTTAAAATCAATCTACGTAGCATTTTCCCCACCATGTTGGGGTCAGCTTCCAGTCTTACCGGATGCAGCCGAATACCAGTATTATACATGGAGCGTCTGCCTTTCTGTCTTCCACAACCCAATAACTGGGTAACACGATACCCCTTGGTAAGACTGGTTGTCAGACTTTAGCGGTTCTAACGACTGTTAAAGATCTAAGAATGACAACCGAAACCAACGGCTTAACGTACTTTCCGAGGATCGGAGGGGTCTCAATATTTAATGGATGGCACCCATCCACGAACCGATAGCGGTAAGCTTAGCTTAACCTGCGATCGACCTGCGCGGCTGTTACTACTTAGCCACGAACCCCGTTTAATTTTATTCAATCAATCACTTTGTAACCTCAAATGCCTAAGTAAAAAGTTGGTATTAAGTTACCAAAGCAGATTAATTTAATTACTTATGAGGCCGACAATACCTAAAGCGCGGTCACTGTCGGACTGCATAGAAAAGAAAGAGAAGCGCGATGACACAACGCTGGTAATTTATTGCAAAATATGAAGCAATTATCGATTTACAAAAAAGCTATAGATTGTATTAAAAAAATAAAGCACTATTATGCTAATATGTTGCTTGTAGAATAATCTGACAAAAAATCAGAATGATTGTATGTATATGTATAGGTTTATCGTTAAAATAAATTTTTAGAGTATCTTCGTGATTTTTTTCTATCGTATCAAATTAGTTATATTATGTTTTCAACACACTATCTACCTAGCATATATCCTTAAAAATATCATATATTTTTCTGATTTTATTTACTGCAGTGAATCATATACTTTAAGGCATTATAAAACTTATAAAAGTTAAGCTTTAGCGTTTAGCTCCTGTAGTCCCCTTAATAGACAAACTTAATTTACACACATAAGGTGACCCTTGTGTGTGTAAAATAATCTGTTTTAGTAAATCTCACTAAAATCATTTATCTGCGCCTCTAAATTATAGTTTTCTCTATGTGAATACTTAAGTATTATAGTGAAATACTTTATGAAATAAATTCAGGAAGTAATGTCTATCCTAAGCATAAAAAACCGGCCAATTGCGTGTCGAACCACACACATAGAAGGGTTCCGTAGTTTGGGAAGTTGGCACGAATTTATCCCAAAAACAAACGATCGATATATGATACGATATCGATATACGTCATGGTCAATTCTCCAACTGCAAATTTAAGTAGTTCGACTATTACTCGTTAACTTATAAAGCCTAGCTGTGATAGTTTTTCTTTTAATTTCATTATATGTACTACTGCCATGATTTTTTTCACATCTCCTTACACAACCACTTAGCTGGCAGGGGGCAATGCTTAATATTACGCTAACGGATCCTTGAAACGAAAAGTGGTGTTGAAAAACCCGCAATATTTTTGAACGGCCTATCCAACTGTACCCCACATAGGGCTTTCAAATACCGAATTATTTCAATACCGGTATTGGAAAAGTCAATACCGTGATCCCGGTATCAATACCGGTAGTCCGGTATTGAACGCAAGTTCAATTAGGACATTAATAAAATCAATAAAATACGCCTTTTTATATTTTCAAATGTCTCTATTGTTCTTATTTATTGAAAATAATAAAATAAATACGTTATACATACATAGCTTTCTTAATTCTTATATAATAATTTGGTATTGGTTGATTATTTAGGTAGGACTAGGAATTAGGAACATAATGAAAACTTAAACTTAATCTACTCTTTTTGCAAGAAGGCATTTCACATAGACTTTATTTGTACAATATAAAAAAATATATAAATTTATTATTATTACCTAAATGTCATCATGTCTCATGTAAAAATCAGTATAGGTATCATTATTTATAGAAATGTAAGTAAGTAAAGTATACCTTAACTAGCTAGTAGCAATCATTTGGTAATCATTTTAGTAACATTCTTAATAATTAAGTTATAAAAAACAATCAAAAAATCTAAAACTAAACAAGTAACAAAATAAATCAAGAATCAACATTGGTATCATTATTTGTAGAAATGCAAGTAAGTTAAGTATAGCTTAACTAGCTAAGTAGCTAGAGTAAGTAGTGAGAGTAGAAAACAAGTGTGAAAATAAGATCACATAATTTTCAGATCTAATGTTTGTAATACCGTAATCACGGTATTGGGGTGTAAATACCGGTATTATAAAAGGACGAAATAAAATCCGTGATCACGGTATTACGGGATCCCGGAATACCGGTATCGAAAGCCCTAACCCCACATCATGAGATAGACAAGAAAAAAAATATCATCCCCACATTACGTAATGTGGGGATGATTTTACCTGGCGCAACTACCTGTCTGACCTCCCAGTAACTAGATAATACGATACTGACAGCCGGGACCAAAGGGTTTACTAGCTTTCCGAAGCCCAGAAGGGTCTCGGTATGTAAAGATGATCAACCATCCACGAACTAACCCCGGCAAGCGTAGCATAACCTGATGGATCGACCCTTGCGGCTGTTATTACTTAGTCACGAGCTCCTCTGTGTCTAGAAGGTGAAGAATGTTTAAGACTTTTATTTAGTAGAAGAATGATAATAAATGTAAACGCGAACTAAAATTCATCAGGCCCATGCCGGCCGATCTGTCACCGTTTGAATAAGTTAAATTCACTTTCTATAACGTTTTGTATTCAATTTGAATGCGACACGTTTTTGTTTGAATTAATTTCATTGTCCACTTCCATGCTTTTATTGTGAGTGCTTTTGATGTTAGGAATAAGTAACGGGCTGGAAAACAATTGAATTAGGTAAATGAAGTTTTTTCTGTACGTTCATATTTATTCTGTTAATGTGCGCAATTGTCGGATTGGTCATTTATAATTCGTTTTTTCCATCCTTTATTGAGGTAGGATCCACAGATTTGTTTCATCCTGAGGAATTTGTTAGGGTTTTAAACATTTATAACTGTAATTTTAATGGTGTAAGTACATCATAAAGAGTATTCTATTCTATTCTAAGTAGATACTATAAAGCATCGTCTTGTTTAGCGTTTCTCTAAATAATGATAAATAAATAAAATCAAAGTCTTTTAATTTTTCCTTACACAAATACTTACATTTCACTTCATGGGTGTAATCTACCACGCGGGCCCAGTTCGGGTTGGTAGATGTCACAAGTTTTCGATTTTTTGGTTTTAGGACAAGCCGGTTTCCTCAAGATGTTTTTTCACCGTTTTGAGAGCAGTGGAGATAAAGTTGTTTAGGTAAAGCGCCTGCCTGGTTTCCAACCCACGACTTACAACCCGGAAGTCGGGGGTGTAAAACTAATGAATCATAATTTTAGGCTGTTGTTTTTTTTATTTGTTTGCTAAATGACGAAGGCAGGCTCCTGGATTTTTTTATTGTGCTGATCACAACAAATAATTTTTGTAGCAAACATAGTCAGTAAAGTTTTCCTCCTAAATACTTAAACGTTACTTTAAATTAAGTAATGATTAACGTCTGCTTAACTACACATTTTTGGACTTTTAAACGTCGCTGAATTTTAAGCAACACAACGTTCATAATACTTAACCGTTTCACAAGCTATCCTTAACACACATCTTCTAATTACTTTAATTACTGACTATCGATACGCGCGGTGTTATTTTAAGCTAGTTGTTATCAGTTAATTGTGCAAATTGTTTACACAACAGCCACTCAGGCGTTGAAATAAAAACAATGGAATTACTCGAATCTTGCTGAATAGATTATGTCATGCGCTGATCAATAGAATGGAGGACCGGTTTGTTATGTTAGTTTCAATCAGCTGTCATGCTTGCTATGATTTAGGTAATTTTGGCGGAGATAGTTACGTAAATATTGTTTGTGTTGTGGCTTGAGCTCGATATGGATAATTTGTAAAAACGGGGATCAAACGAATCTGTTTGATCAGCTTGGTGCATACCTATGACAATATTTCATAATAAGTATTCATTAGAGGTTCATCGACTCGCGGGAAGGTACTTATGGGTCACCGAGGCCCCCGCAACACAGGCAACAGGAAGGAATACGGGTGGGTTTTAGTCAGTAAGAGTCTGACACACCCTCCCCTCCGCCCAGAGCGGGAGAAGTTATTTGATGATTTCAAACCCTAAAAAAAAAATTCATCGAGACTGTCGACAAACTTAGATCAAGAATGAAATCGATAAAAAGTTACGTAAGCCTTATTGGGGAAGTTATAAGGCAATGGTCAACTCTGGTTTTGATATAAGTATCTTATAAAGACATAACAAAGAATTCATAAAAAAGTTGTTTATAGCTTTCCGCTTTTTCCTATAGATAGGGGTCGAAAACAGTCAGAAGCTTTGCCATAGTTTTATAAAACAAAACAAAGTAAGAACGGGTCAAATCAATCATCTACACCGAGCTATCAAATTTAGCTTCAATCTCAAGACTAACCCTTTGCGAACTTACATTTTCAATCGCAGACTTGTCGATTTTTACGAGCGCATTGACTTCAAACTTTTACTATTTCTCTCTCGAACTCCGTACAAAGGAGTTTCATCTTTATTTGACAAGTTTAATATGAGTTTTCACATAGTTTGCTTTGTATTCCCGTTTGATGTGATTTCGTTCCGACCTCTGCTCTCCTCTCAATATCTTTTTTAATGACACTCGCTATGATTCCATTGTCCTTTGTAATGTAAATAAGACAATAAAGTTAAATGGCGACTATATTTTCTTCTTTTATTAAAATAATAGTTATTGGATTTCAGATGCCTACCTAAAGTAGAATTATTACTTCACTGGAGTAATCTGACATGTTCTAGCTGTCACTTTGTGTAATAAAATAGTCGTATTTATTGTATTCTAGACTTTTACACTTATTATTAAACATTTATTTTACACTGATCACCATTACAATAAATATGACCATTCGATTACACAAAGTGACAGCTAGCACATGTCAAATGACTCCAGTGAATTACCTAATTACTAGACTTTATATTTAATTAATACTTTACTCTAGAAATCTTTACCATTTATTCACGTTCCTACCTAAGTAGACCCTTTCATCTCTCCTTGCTAAATTACTTTTTCTAAAAGCTGTCAGGAACACACTCCAGTTTATAACTCCATTATTCCGTTAGAATAGGTAAATATTTCTACGCCTCCACTCACAAACTCATAGCAGTCAAATTCACCGCAGAATTTCACTTACAATTACCAAAATAAAAAAGAGGCTAGATGCACCACAATGCATTAAAACTACCGTCTGTTCGCCTTTCACCGGGCACCGTTGCGTCACGGCCATACACGTCATCAGTCGAGTTCACTCACTCCTAACTTACGACATGACTGCTTGACGACGTGACCACGAGTTTTAGAGAAATGGTGAAAGATCTCGAGACTATGTTACGGGTAATGCTGGGGCCACACCGCTGCGTCTATCGTCAGGACTAGTCAGGAGGCAATGCGTACCGAAGCTTCGAAATTCGAATGTTTTGCTCGCTAAAAAGTTGTCGTGTTTGCCAAATGTCAATGGGGTGGTCACATTAACGGCTTCGTATTTATTTGATGTGATGTGATGTGTGATGGGATGCAATCCGATCTTTTGCTAGTATATAGCCGCTAATGGTTGGTCTCATCTGCGTGTATGTATACCTACCTATAAGCATGTGTGTTTTCTATGCGACCACAAAGTAACTAATTGTCATAACCTGACATAAATCAATAGACAATTTTGTAACACTATTATTTTTTTAATTTCAAATGTTTTTATGTTTAATAGTACCTAATAACGTGTATTATTTTTGTACTGTCTTATAATTTGTGCATCCTTCTCTTTTTCTTACGTCTTACTATCGTCTCATAGCGCGTAGCTTCGTGACGAAAGACGCAAATGTGGCGCCAGAATTACACGTTGATAGATTTATTTTCAAGAGTCATTCTCCAGTCGAATCTCGAAGCGGGTAGAAACTTCTCGGATTGAATGTTAAGTTAGTTTGTTGCTACAATAGAGTGGATAAGCTGTTAACTTTATAGAGCAATCTCTTGTGTTTTATCTGTAGTTTTTAAATGCTGTTGGAAATAAACAAATGTAAAGGGAGCCATGGTTTTGAAATAAGTAAGTTTTTTTACTTAATCCTAAATGTTTAATTAAAAGGAAATCGCGCCACGTTTCCTTTAACTCGCTAATCTAGCCAATTTAAGGTACGTGCAGACTAGCGCGATATCGCGGGTGCGACAGGCAGCAATATGCCTGCCGCGCCCGCGATATTGCCCCAGTCTGCACGAGCCTTTAGTAATATGAAGTGTACCTACTTATTTGGTATTTTCGCCAAAAGAAACTAAGTTTGGTTCAAGTAAGTTTGTGATCGGAGCCTTGTTCAAGTTTCAGAACCGTAGCTAACGCTTTGACGAAGTTTGGATATTCGATTTCCAAACTTCAATGACTAATCCTATGTCTATCCTATCCGAATAATATCAAAACTCTGGAAGGTTTATAAAATAAACTGTCCCCAAAACTTGCTCCGTGATATATTATACAGATTGAAATTGAAAACATGCGACAAACAGAAATGGGAGATTGTACTCGTCATTATGAACAACTTTTACTAAGGGACTTAAGCTGTTTTCGCGAAAAAAAATCTGCTGTTCCATACATTTTGATGTGTAATGCGAACATAAATGTAGGGAACAGCTGATATTTTTTTCGCGATATCGGGTTTGGTCTCATAGTAAAAGTTGTTCATAATGATAAATATAGTCTCCTATCTCAATTTGTCGCATGTTTTCAATTTCACCCTGTATACAAAGTTAGTCGTCAGTCGGTCCAATGGGAAAATCTGAAACTATTAGAAGACTGGTTTGTTTTAAGGACGAACAAGATTAAAAAAACAACAAAATTTTAAGAAACTGGATTTGGGAAAAGCATAATAGCTATTCGGTTGTAATATCTATAGATAGATAGATATCTTTATTATGTACCTACACCAAGTCGTCAAAATCATAATTATCCATCATCTCTAGATAAATAGCCCTGTATTCCTAACATATTTTTTTTTACTAAAAACATGAGTACTGAATATTTTAAAGAATATTGGTAAGTACCTACCTAACTAAAAATCTTAGCCCAATACCATAACCATCTATTTTCAAGATGCAATGTCAAAGAACTAAGTTCAGTGACCGGCGAACGTTATACTCAACTAAAATCGGAGAAAGTTATCGCTAATTAGCATGCAGCCGATGGGCTCGGCAGTTGCGTCACTTCCTTACAACAAATAAAGAAACTACTACAATAGAAGCGAGAAAATTTGAACATAAACTTCAACAAATTACGTTAAAGTATTTTTTTGTAATTAAAGAACAATACTATAAATTCTGTGTGCATCGGCCTGCGCGGGAAAGCCCGGTGTATGTAACCGCGAAGTGGCGCGAGGACGCATACGTGCGCGTTCGGAATTCAAACCGTAGCGTAGACTGTATCATGTGCGTGCACACGTCACGAAGTCGTGATTGACTGGTTGGTTCGCGGTTATGCGTATAACTGACAGACTTACAACTCGCATCTTTTGGGCCTGACCAAGTAAAAGTTTTTTTTCCTGCCAGTTCCAAACTTGAATCATTAATTATGGCTAGTGATTACGCGAAAAACTATTGCTAAGGAAAGGCGAACAATGCAGACGTTTTCACGCCTCGTTTCCTGGTTATTTACCTTTGTTGTACTAGAAAAAGTTAATGATTAATTATCTGTTAAGTGTTTGTTGAGTTGAAACAATAATATTTAATTTACATAAATGCTGGTTTTCTTAGTAGTTACAGGTTACAGTTTCACACTTAATTACAAGTTGGAATTTCCTACGTTTTCAACGATTTCAGAGGTTGCAAAGCAATCAATATAACGTCATCGGGCTTTGTTTTTCCCGCAGATAACCAGTAGGTATACCTAGTACGTAAATTGATAGTTACAATGATTTATATTTAGTCATAAATCATAGTCTTATTCTGTGCATAATCATATAAGTGATAATAAAATTTATTGTAAGTAGGTACCACGATTCCCACAACTTCGATAACTCCAAGAATTCGACAATCTTCAAACTTTATGAAAGCAAATACTAAGCTTCTTAGAATTCTACAAGCTACATACTTTTTCAATTGAATACACACTACGAGTATGTGTAACACTATAGACTTTAAAATATCTAATTAACATTTAACAATGGTACCGAATAAAATCAGCCACAAGGCCGAAACCCATGTTTGTTTAGTCGAACAATTTGTATGACTCAGAGGCAAGAGTAACTAAATAAAAATGTTACGAAGACCTCCCTTGCATACATAATAAACGTGATCAGATAAAGAAATCTTCTGGACAATGTTATATTGTATTCATTAATCGTACTTCGACCACAAGGAAAACAGCCACAAAGACATAATAAACCATTAATTTTGATTAATCATATCGTAATTGTATTTATAGTTTATCATATAATCGTGTCGACGGCACGTCAGCGTTCATCATCATCCGTCTATAGCCGTCAAGCTTTTTGTTGTTGATTTGTCAATACTCACAGTATGACGCTTTGGTCACCCGTGATGATGTACCAGGTACGTCATAAAGTACTGTAAAATGTATACCTATATACCTACATTTTTTAATAAATAAATAGCAGTCAACTGCTAGACAAAGGCCTGCCCCGCCCCGACTCTTGCTCGAGCCACCCCGCGCCGCTGAGCCTGTAGATTTAAATTCCTAATAAAAATCCCAATAATAATATTAATCCGATCCAACCTCTCCCTTGCTTGGGGGAAGGACACCCAGCGACGCCCTAAGCCGAAATCCGTACCCCACAGGGGGTGCCCTTAGCGTGTAGTTACTTAGTTTGCAAGTTTTATGCCCTGGTTGGAGGCCTTAATTTTCAATAAATGGACCGGAAGAGCACTCACAGGAAAGTCCGGTAAGCAGACGACAACCTCCTAGGTTGACCTGCGAGATGCCAAACACAAAAAAATATGGCAAAGGTCTGTTTCATCATCGATTACAGTGCTTCTATTTTCTTAATGTCTCACGACAATCACCACATTTCCGAACACAAACGAATGCTAATTTCCATGTCAATCAATTATTAGATTTATCGTGTATAACAATTTGGATTCAGAACTAAGTAGGTACTCCTGAATGTTCTATCATTTGCAAAGGGCAATTGATAGAAATCCGACGACTGACGAGTTTGCCGAGGCAAACTTCGTGTTTCTATTTTCTTAATGTCTCTCGAGACATTAAGAAAATAGAAGCCCTGCAATCTTATCCAATCGCTATCAGTCATTCCGCAAATATTCTCGCTCCACCTAGCCTGACGTCCTACCTTACTTTTGCCGATTCGCGGTCTCCACTCAAGAACACGTCTACCCCAATGGTCTATGGCCAACATCAGAGTTCATATTACTGTCCAATCCAATGTACTTAAGATTTTTTTCTTTGCAGCGTTCGCGTGTGTGATGCAACGATGTCGGTGGCGGTGAGGGCGGTGCTGCTCTGCGCCTGCGCACTGCTGCTGCAGCACGGTAACTATGACACCATTTTCTAAATATTTTTACTACAAAGAGTCCATTTCATAAACCCAAGGACTGATGTGAAATCTACAAATAATTAATTATATTTGTTTACGATGAATTAAACACAGATTTCTTTATGAAAAATAGGTTTACTAAAGCGTTATGAACAGAGAATTTTAGCAAGGTGAATATGGAACGGATGTAGGAATGAATATAAGAATGAAAGTTAAATTGTATGAAGACTATTGAGCGAATGTTTCGTAGACAATATTTTATTTCTCTAAATTTGTTGTAAAAAACACAATTACATGTCGAAATAGATAGTTGATGAAATAACCATTAATTTTGCAACCCGAATCTGATGATTAAAATCCTCACGCATACGTACAATTGAAAAGCGGTAAAGATCATTATTGTATTAATATTAGAGTCTATAAAAAACCAGTTACTGCACTATAAATTAATTGGCTGCGGTAATTAAAGCTTGGTAATTAAGGTGCCTATCAAGCATTTTCTTCACGCTTACTTACCTATCCGAGCTGTAAAGCATTCGATCCTTATCGTATTCGTTGCGCCAATATTCCGCCCCAGATTACTGAAATTCAATAGGGGCTATACCTACACAGAAAACAGTAATTATGCAAACGATCATACCTTTATTTTAAATCTCAAAAGAGGTAAAATACGGCTACAATTAAACAGTTAATTTTAATATCGCATCGTATAATTTTATTTTTTTTACAAGCCTGCGCTGTCCCACTGCTTCTATCTTTTGATTATTTTTATTGTTTTCAAATATTGAATATAAGAATGGGTCCATTCTTAAATTAAATCTTCGAGAAAAGAAGATTATCTTTGCCTACGATAGTAACAATAGTAACAGTTGATAAAAAATCAACTAACAAGATTTAGAAAAAGTTAATTTTTTAAAAACTCCGCTACTGAATGTCGAAGTTTGAAATGTCGACGTATGTTAGTTCTAAAGTACAGGATCTCGATGTACGCCAGTTCGAAAGTTCACTGGAGCGAAGTTTCCAAGGCCGACGTATCGTTCGTTAGAAAGCATACGAGTGCGAATATAGCGAAGGATAATGTTAGGTTAGAACAGTGACCATTAAAGGCATACTGGCGCGACTTGTCACGCGACGCGTCGCGACACAAAGGCACCGCTTGTAGCGCTACACGCGGTGTCTTTGTGTCGCGTCGCGCCAGTATGTAGGAGCCTTTACGCGCGAAGGCGAGCGAGCGAAGCGAGCGTGTCGCGGCAGCGACCGCCGAGCGCCAGATCCCCTCTATTACTCTAATTCAGGGTAAGTTCAGGTGTATTTTAGAACTAACATAATTGTACGTCGACATTTCAAACTTCGACATTAAGTAGCGGTCTTTTTTAAAGCGTCATTTCTGTCAGTAATATCGGCGGGATAATTGAGTAAAGGCTCCCGCAGACTGGGGCGGTTTCACAGATTAATCTGTGCTTGTGCGACATTATCTTTTATAAATTCGATGAGCCATATTTACAGCCGATTACTTTTCAAATAAAGACGTTTATGAAAATCTCGTATATGAACTTAATACTACCCTCACATTTGCAGCAAACGCGGAGCTCCGAGGAAGGTGTCCAGCACAAGAAAGTGCATGTCCTGTGCGTGCAGCTCCGTGCACCACAGACGATGAGTGCGGGGAGAAGATATGTTGTTCAACAACGTGTGGGCGAGCCTGTGTCGACCCGCTTTTTACTGGTAACTTCAACTCTACTACTAGTCTTTTCCCATCTTCAACTAGGTTGGGCCATTCCGGCTCAATTGTTTTTTGCATGGGGTGATTGCGATCTATTTTCCACAACACAATCACTACTAAACTTTAAAGAAAGACCTTAATCAGACTTTTGGTTTCCTGACTTACTTAGTCAGGATTCAGGAGCCTAATTACTGACGACGTTTGTTACTCATCAGATCAGGTATATTGAACTTTTAAGGCATAAATGAATGGATCTGCGCTTCACCAGGCGAGAGCTTCATAATAAGCGATGGATGAGATCTTCGAATACATGAAACTTCGCTTTGTTCGGCAATGCAATAACAAAGCTGCAACAAAATTAAACTTTGAAGCAAAGCAATATTCTAAGTACCGGTTTACACTCAGCAATGAATACAGCCCCTTGTGGGAAACTAAGTTTCTGTTTACTTAAGTAGTTTAGCAAAGGGTCAAAAGTTCACAAACTATCTGATCTACTTACATAAGAAATTAGGAAACTAAGTTTCCAAAATATAACTTATGTACCCTCATCTTCCTGGCCTTAACCCAATTTATTTTATATATATTTTCTTCCATACAACTCATTCAGCCAACATCACCCAATATATTTTTCTTCCATACAACGCAATCAACCAATATTTTTTTCTTCCATACAACTCAATCAACCAACATCACCCAATATCTTCTACTTCCATACAACTCAATCAACCAATATCACCCAATATCTTTTGCTTCCCTACATCTCAATCAACCGCTTTTCTAAGCATCATCTTCACATACCATCCTTCCATCGTTCCTTTTTTTTTCTTTTTTTTTTCTTTTTCTCTCTTTTCTTTTTTTTTATTGGTATAGTGGTGTGCTAGCTGACATATGGCTAATGTTTTATGTTGCACGTAATGTAAATTGTTTTGCATACTGTTGTATAGAATCCATTTTTTCTTCCCTCTAACTGAACAGACAGCTGTGCTGCTGGGGAGTTTGTTGACCACTTCTTCTTCCCAGCTAAAGCACTAGGAAGTGGTGAAGGGTGGGCGTTTTGGGGGACTGTCTTATGTAATTTTGACGTTCGAAAAGTGCTGATTCTCAGCCTAGTTTGAATAAATGACTTTTGATTTTGACTTTGTTCTCTTCCCATTCAAGTTCATACTTGAAAACTTTCACGACCTGTCTCTTATGTACGTAAGTAGTTCCAACGTACTTAATATTGAAAATCTATTCATCCTATAGTCTTATAGTTTTCCTCTATTCTTAAATTAAAACCATACACATTAATTCTCAAATCTTTTCCACTCAGATACGTCCTTTACGTAGTTCTAACTCAATCTTGAAATCCTTCACCAGGTTGCGAGAACGTGAAACTATCATCAGAACGAATATCTCGCGCCTTAGCCGCAGACAACAGCCGCGGTGGTCGAGGCAAGCTGCCTGCTATGAGGACCCCTCGATGCAAGTTCACAGATGGAGAGTTTGAGGAGATACAGTGTGACAATGAGATCGTTAGCACCTGCTGGTGTGTTGATGCTGCTGGATTTGAGGTAAGAACCAAAGATCACGAAAACAACCGTCGGTGGATATTTTTTTACAATAATAATAATGCCATTTATTTCAGGCGACACAGGCCCATAGAAAAATACCTTAACCTAAACATACATATTTTAATATAAACAAAACTTGTGTTAACAAAAAGGCTTTAGGCTTAAGAGAGTTAGTAGCACTTCACTTTTCACTAGCTTGACTTTGTGCTGTCCTGTGGTACTTGTCCGCGGAAGAACACCACGTCCTCTGGCCAAAAGTCTTGTTTTGAGAGTCAGATAACAGTTCGGTACACGTACGACGAACGCCTTGAAGTTGACGTTCCAGTGCGATTCCAGTAACTGCATCCTCGGCGTGTACCTCGTCTTCTGGCGCACGTACTCTACGATGTCCTCCACCTTAGTGGTGTAGTGCAGGCGGGAGATGTACACCGGTGTGCTCGGCTTTGCGGCACGCAGGCTCACTTCGGGCTCCGTTGGAGCTATGCCGCAGCGGTTCTTTAGCGGTTCTGCATCTATACTTCACATCTTAAAAAGTCTTTCTACCTAGGTCAAACCGCAAAAACACACTAATAAGAACAACTTAGGCTTCAAAATCATGCTAATAATACATCTCTTCAATTCCCAGTTACCAGGAACCAGAGCACCAGCCGCAGCACTAGTCAACTGCTCTCGAGTGGACCCCTGCGCAGCACACACATGCAGGATGCTCTGTCCGTTAGGCTTCGAGCTGGATCAGCGAGGCTGTCCTCTCTGCAAGTGTAGAGACCCTTGCTCCTCTGTCACGTGCCCCGGACAGCTGTCTTGTCAACTGGAGGAGGCGCCGTGCTTGAAGCCGCCTTGTCCGCCTGTACCTACTTGTAAGTAATAGTCCTTCTAATAGAACTAGCTATCGATGCGGTAGATACCATATTGAACAAGTGTGTGCGCCGACACAGGCCCGCACTCTCTCTTCCCTCACTCTTATAGTACGATGGAAGGATGGAACGATGGAATCCAATGTGACTGGAGAGAGTTCAGGTGCAGGACCAACGGCTCAAAGTGCTAAACTTGTATAGTACGCTTCAAACTTAATCGCTCTGAAGTGCGCTACTCGCTGCGCAGTACCGCACCCCTCACCCCCGCTGACATATGCATTCGTTACTGCGCAGCGACTCGCCTCATGTTTCAAGCCGCCATAAAGTTTGAATCGGGCTGTAATACAGTATGAATAGCACCACCCACAACAGAACAATGACGACTTTAATAACACTGCCATCTCGGTCTTTGAGTTTTATTTGTTCTGGATGAAAACGAAGAACCATTTTGTTTATCTTTCCTCTTATAGGTAGGTACTTCCGAAGTAATCTCGAGTAATTTGATTGATGAATTCCTAAATTAGACTCGCTAGCTTCAAGAAGAGATACATACACAATTCCCTAAAATCTTTCAAATACATTGTAAACAATCGTGTTAAAGCGCTGACAAGACCCAATTGGCCAAAATAGGCATGCCTTAAGAAAAAAAAAATGCCAAATCTGTATAGTTTGAGGTAGTGGAAAAAATATATGTTCATTTTGAACATATATCCCAGAACTTTGTTGTTACCAAAACACGTTTTGAAAAATAATCTCGATACAAACTAACGTTAAACTAACCTCTTACCTTGAGTTCTAATCCAAAATATCTGTATTAAATATCAACATACGTTACGTATTTAATTAATAACAAGAACGTCTTATTTGAATGCAGAACTTGGTTGTTTTTATTTTGCGATTACTCAACTTAATTTTGAGTAAATAGATAATTGCTTCATATTTTGCAATAAATTACAAGCGTTGTGTCATCGCGCTTCTCTTTCTTTTCTATGCAATCTGACAGTGACCGCGGTTTAGGTGATGTCAGCGTCTTAACAGAAAAACAGCCGGATATCACAGCTGGATTAAATATTCACTAAACAAGGATTCTTGTTAATGAAATGGTGTGCTAAATACCTAGTCTGCGGAACATAACATCAGAATTATGAATCGCAGGCATTACAGCAGATATGCAAATACAAGTCTTTGTTACGCCTGAACAACGTAACCTTGATAACATATCTATTCATAAACAAGCTGATATAAAATCACTGAAAAGCTGTAAAAGGGATCATTGTGCTCAACAATATTAACAACTTTACTATTGCGATTTCATGGTTGGGTTCCCCACATTATTTCGATGTTCCCTAACATGCACTCCTGTAATCTCCCAAATGATAAATACTTTTTTTTCTACAAACACACAGTAGGTTTGTACAAACACTTTTACACGACAATCATATTTAAAAAAAACTAGCTGAGGTCGGCGTTTCCAATCTGACTACTCTGAGAAGAAAGGCCGAAACAAACAGAGGTCACAGTCTCTTTTAAAGTCCATAATCTTGGTCGGATCATGTGAAGACCACATGGTCTTCACATGATCAATTCAGACACCAATCTACATAGATTGGTGTCTGAATTGTAGTCCAGTGAGTGCACGCATTTGTCAGTAATCGTACAGCTCAACTCAGAACACTGCATGGATTTGGCAGACCTCAGAAAAGGTTTTTAAAAATTTTTGACAAGATCTCCTAGTAAATTGAAATTTCATTACAGTAGAAACGACTTATCTAACTGTCAAATACCATTTTTTTTACAATTTTAACACAACTAGGTACTAAATTAAATGACTAACTAAATATACAAATAAATACATAAATAAAAGGCGTCGAAGTACTCGTCCGAAATACATAAATAAAAGGCGTCGAAGTACTCGTCCGCATCGCTGTCATCCAGAAACGTGCCCAGAAGACTGGCAGCATTGCCACGTTGAATGGCAATGCTAATTATTTGGTTAAAGAACGAGCCTTCCCCAAGACTCTCGCAGAATGGTCGACGTGACCAGAGGGGAAATTTTAATTATTCTTTAAGCAAAAATAGACCTTAATGATTTACAACCTACAAGTGACATTCAATCAGGGTGGGTTAGCAATTACGAGTATACACTCGACTAAACATCCATATGTCAGCAGTTGTTTTAAAGTTTGGTTAAACCTTGATGTTTGCAGGTAAACGTGGTCGCAGTCTTATGAACATCTGCCCTGTGGGAGAGCCGCTGTTGATATCCGAGACCAGCAGGCCTTTCCTGTGTGGTACTGACCCTGGAAAGCCAAACTGCCCACCTTTGTATAGGTGCCTTGTTGAATCAGGTTTGTAGATCACATTTTTAAGGATTTTGGTGTTTTGTCTGTAAATATTCTTCTTACGATTTGTCTTCGCCTCGTTTCGCCTCTCCAAAGACTATACCTATTTCTATTTCCCGCCTAGCAGCGTTGCTCTATTCCAATTTGGGTACCATCTAATTATAAGCATACTAGCTTCCAGAGAGACCAGTCACGTTTCATGCAAAGTTAGGCCTGGAAAAGCCGGGCCAGCGAAAAAATATATACCTTGTTAGCCACCTAATTACATTACATTGCAAATCTTTACAGGAAATGACTACGGCGTGTGTTGCCCAGCATCTCTAGAACTGCAAAAAGCTGGAACATGTCCTGCCCATGCCACCACCGAGGAATGTGGGACTCCGTGCGCCCACGACTTGGAATGTCCTTCAATGCAGAAGTGCTGCGACGGAGGAGAATGCGGCAAACATTGCATTCTACCACACAATGTGACTATGTGCTCGCAACAGAAGATGTTAGCTGAATTATTGGTTGTGAGTGAAAAGGAGGGTAGAGGTTATGTGCCGCAGTGCGCTGAAGATGGGTCTTTTGTATCGAGGCAGTGCTCTAGGAATGGATTGGTTTGCTGGTTAGTAAAATACATTTTCTCTTTTCAAAATTGTGATCTAGATGAAAATTACACTAAACAAAAGAAATTTGTTTAAGTTTGTTGAATTCTCAAAGCTTGGGTTTACTGGCCCATTGCTGAGCGTAAGCAATTTCTCACATTTCAAGCGTTATCTCACAAAGAGACTCTAACTTCAAGCAGGTTTTTAAATGCAAAGGTTTTTTTTTGCTATTATTAGATAGAATCCGAAAAATCCCGTATTCCAATTTCCAGCACTAACCCTGAACTTTCCCACCAGGTGCGTCGATTCCGATGGCAACAAGCTTCGTGGCTCAATGGGTCCCTCATCATCAGTTCAGTGCTCTTCAACCCCACTGCCAGCCCGCAGTGGTGCCAGAAGTCTAGGCTCCTGTGCCAGGGCCCTCTGTGCAGCCGTCTGTGAATACGGATATAAGACTGGGGCTGATGGATGTCCCACCTGTGAATGCGATGATCCTTGTGCTGGGTTCCCTTGTCCTGTTGGTGAAGAGTGCATCAGGGTTAGGGAAGCTCAGTGTTCCGGGGACCTGTGTACTGGATATCCTATTTGTGAGTAAATATTTATTATTTTCTATTTTATATTTTGACGGCCTCGTTAGTCTAGCGGTCGCAAGAGCTACTGCTGAACACGAGGTCCTGAGTTCGATTCCCAAATCGGGCAAAGTGTTATTATGTTTTTCCATCTGGAAGGTATCCTACCTTCCCAATGGAACTAAAAAAACGAACTAAACCGAACGGCTCGGAGTCTAGATTTGTGCCCGGTTGATGGCAATAGGCTCGCCCACTATTACATGGGACCGAAACATAACCGGCGAAAAGTGGGTGTGCTGTAGGTACACCTCTGCCTAACCCATCGGGGAATACAGGCGTGATATTATTATTTATATATATATATATATATACAACTTATTTCTTATACGTATTGTTGTGGTGGTATTTGTGTGTTGACGGAGAAGGTAGGTCTCTCTCGTTATCATCAGCCATATTTTAACTACGGTGGGCGTACAATGGGTAGTGTTGCTTATGCACAATAGAAAAACCGGTTGCAGTTTAAATAAAATTATAATTTACGATCAAATAATCACACTGGCTAATCACACACTGTAGGTACACGACACAACTATACGGAACGCGCGACAGTTTCCAAACGTGTTCACTCCTTGACCGCCTCCGACAAACTGAACTTAACTCCGCTCGAGCGTTATTTTGTAAACTCTGTCGAGCGCCGCTTGGTGGCGCTGGCGTCCCGATTAGTCAAACGAGTGACTAACGTATTTCCGACATATATATATTATTTCTTATAGGTATTGTTGTGGTTAAATAGACTATGTGAATCACCTACTTACTTATCTACATCGATGTCTTTATGGTCGTTGGATTTCTTTACAACATGATCATTTACCTCTTTGTTATCTCCAGGTCGTCCAAAAGTATCATACGAGAACCCTTGCGAGTCTGGAGTCCCGGCTTCAGACGTGGACGGAGCCCCCGAGACATGTGGTGCCGACGCCGATTGCCCCGACAACCACGCGTGCACGCGGTCGAGGAGAAGTGGCACCGCCGTCTGCTGCCCCGACCCGCACTATGTTGATAACACTACTGACACTGACGTTATGGAGGTAGGTGACTTGAAACTTATTCTTATGCTTTATTGAAGAATAGCTTTTACCCAAGGCTTCGCTCGCGAGGAGGTCGGAAAATATCTCATGGGAACATACTACCGGGATAAAAGTATCCTATGTCTTAACCTGGTCATGACCTACCCATGTGCCCTGTAATTTCATCCAACGTAGCGTAAGAAAAAAACTCACTTTCGCATTTATAATGTTAGCTAGGATACACATGTGCAAAGATGAACTTATAGAGGTATGAGGAACAGGGTGTAAAGTTTACTCATCCTCCATAGAAAAGGGAGGATCCTCCGACCAGACGGTGTTGTGTCTGGTGGGCTACTGCCCGACGGTTGATGTTGGGACGTTGTATATGCTAGTCGCGCGGTAAACTCTGCTTACGCGATGCAGGATTTTGGGTGACGTCAGTGTGATGCGTAGTTCGCATGTGGCGATGTAGATGCCGCCACAAGCTTTACGCAAAATTGAGTTCTGTAACAGCAAACCTCAGGGCGCTACAGCAAATGAGGACAGTAAATAAGTACACAAAAAAGTGAACCTATATTTATTATTTATTTATTTAATACTTTACGCACACAAATGTACAGAGGCGGACTTAATGCCATAGTGTAAAACTTTGCCGCAAAAGTTCTAGGAAATGTCTGCTATTGGTGCATTTACAAAATTCAAAACCGGAACTGCTATGTAGCACGTACAGAAATGCCCCCGCAATCAGACGCCGTACAAAATCAAAACCACAATTTTTCTCCTCCAAGATAAACTTCGAATCCTGCGGAACCGAAGCAGAAGCGGTATGCGGCCTTAACTCCACAGTGGCTTGTCCTGAAGGGGACTGTGATAACGACTTATTGTGCTGTTCTACGGCCAACTGTGGGCCCGTGTGTGTGGACCCTGCTAAGATGAAGCTACAAACTGATCGAGTTGATGATACTCCTACAAGTAAGTATTATGTACCTTTAGGCCTATCGTCCACGTAGCTACTGTGTTAAAAACTGAAATCACCAAAGAGTAGCTAGAATGTCACAATTTCAATGACAGTACGTGCACGAACACAACGCAATCAACCACAAATTAAAGTCGAATTAATAATTTACTGGAGTAATCGAAAAGTCGAATTAATAAAAAAGTGACATCGTTTAGTTTAATCGATTTAAACAAGTGTAAAATAAATGTATAAGTAAAAATAAGTGTATAAGTCTAGAATACAATAAATATGACCAACTTATTACACAAAGTGACAGCTAGCACATATCAGATTACTCCAGTGAATTAATAATTTGACTTTACGCGTTACTAAGTTCCGTCTGTAAAAACGCGTTTTAGTTAGTAAAACTTTAACTAAGAGCTTTAAGCATATTTTGGATAAAAACTAATATTATACATAAGTACAAATTTTAAAAGAATATAGTTTTGTCTCACTAGGGCACTCTGAAGACTTAGCAGATAAAATCAAAATCATCATCATCATCATCATCTGCCTAGCCTTTTCCCAACTATGTTGGGGTCGGCTTCCAGTCTTACCGGATACAACTGAATACCAGTATTTTACATGGAGCGGCTGCCTATCTGACCTCCACAATCCATTTACTGGGTAACACGATACCCCTTGGTAAGACTGGTTGTCAGACTTTCGAGCTTCTGACGACCCGTAACGACTGTCAAAGATCTACAAATGACAGCCGGGACCAACGGCATAACGTGCTTTCCGAGGCACGAGGTCTTAGTATGTAAAGATGGTCACTCATCCACGGACCAACCGCGGTTAGCGTAGCTTAACCTCATCGATTGACCCGTGCGGCTGTTATTACTTAGCCATAATATAAAATCAAAATCAAAAATCATTTATTCAAACTAGGCTGAGAATCAGCACTTTTCGAACGTCAAAGTTACATAAGACAGTCCCCCAAAACGCCCGGCCTTCACCACTTCCTAGTGCTTTAGCTGGGAAGAAGAAGTGGCGCAACAAACTCCTCAGCAGCACAGCTGTCTGTGTATAAGACAGAGATACATTTATACGTCGTCACCGTCAGTGTCCTTATTTTTTACTTTTGTAACCAGTGTGCGAATACCTCCGCGACTTCGACGAGAAGATGGAAGGCACAGTTGACGGTATGAAGCTAGCCCTCCCGGCGCCCACGTGCATGCCTGACGGGGCCTTCACACCGCAACAATGTGCCAACGGACGATGCTGGTGCGTCGATAGCTTCGGGACTGAGATACCAGATACGAGCACCAATAATGCTTCGGCTGTGAATTGTGATGAGTAAGTAGTTGTTTTGATATTATGATTTCTAAAGACAAAGTCACCTTCTTAGTTTGGCGGTTAAAATGGAATAGATCTTTGAAGAGATTGTTGGCCGCGTCATGACTAACATAGTTTTAAAATAATTAACAAAATATGGACAAAAATTTGTATGTTTTTTTATTTGGCCTTGGTCAAAAGTTCAGATTAACGGTTTGTTTGTGCAGATTAAACATTTTTTTTTTACTTTTAGATTTGGATTTTAAAAAGTGTAGTATGATTAACCTTTTCAATGACGCTGCTTCTAACCAAATCAATCGTGACTAATTAGCCCATTTAAAAGCTGACCATAGAAAATACCAACTTGTATAAAAAAAATGATGTCTAATAATCAATTTCACCAGTCATTCCAGTAACTAGTAATCTGGCGGACGTGGCGGATAATTCATTCAAATTCTTATCCCTTTTTCCATCTATCTGGTAGAAATAATAGTGCCTATACGGAAACTGTAAAACAGGACCTAATCATCTTACGCACATACTACAGAACCTCACTCAAGACTCAAGCGTTACTCAAAACTAGTTTCAACCAATCACAAAATAACATCACGCCTTGTTTCCCCGAAGGGTTGGGTTGTACCTGTAGTACACCCACATTTCACCAGTTATATTTTTAAATCACATGTAATAGGGGGCGAGCCTATTGCCATAAACCGGGCACAAATCCAAACGTCGGGCTACTACTGAGAAATTGCAGATAGAAAACTCAAACTCAAACCATTTATTTCAATTAAACCAATTACACGCACTTTTGAATTGTCAAGGAGTTGGTCAGTTAGAAATATGAAGCTAACTGTTGCCCATTCCAAAGCGTAGTAGGTACCTATGGAAAAGAACGGGCAAGAAACCCCATGGACACTCTTTTAAATTATATTGTTACATAAAGATTAGTATAAATAATGTTGAATTATTAACTAAATGTGAGGAAGATGTAAAAAAAACGCGTCCATAGTAACAAAATAAACAATTTCTTAATAAAATAATTAAAAATAAGCCGAGGTAGCTAAGTGGTGACCAATCCCAAAAAACCCAATAACACTTGTCTGACCCGGGAATCGAACCCAGGACCATGCTCAATAGTACAGCTTGCGACCCAGCTTGCGACCCAGCTTGCGACCATTAAACCAACAAGGTAATTCAACCAATCAAGTGGCTTTAAAAAAATGTTAAGGCGCTGACAAGAGGCAAATGACCAAAATAGGCTTGTCTTGAGAAAAAAAAAAGCCAAATTTGTGTAGTTTGTGGTAGCGGGGAAAAAATATATGTTAATTTTGAACATATTTCTCAGAACTTGGTTGTGACCAAAAAGCGTTTTGAACAAAAAAATCTCGGTACGAACTAACGTTAAACTAACCTCTTACATTGAGTTCTAATCCAAAATATCTGTATTAAGGAGCAACATATGTTACGTATTTAATTATTAACAATAACGTCTTATTTGAATGCAGAACTTGGTTGTTTTTTATTTTCGATTACTCAACTTAATTTTGAGTAAATTGATAATTGCTTCATATTTTGCAATAAATTACAAGAGTTGTGTCATCGCGCTTCTCTTTCTTTTCTATGCAGTCTGACAGTGACCGCATTTCAGGTGTTGTCACGTCTTAAGTAATGCTTGAGTCATGGATCTGTAATAATACAGGCCTAGTATTATAATGAATCTCGCTTTGATGTCGTCCACAGAGTCCGTTCCAGCCTGAGCTGCCTGGAGCTGACGTGCCGCATGGGCTGCGACTACGGCTTCGAGCTGGGCGCCGCGCGCTGCCCCACGTGCCGCTGCCGCGACGCCTGCGCCGGCGTGGCGTGCGCGCCCGGCCGCGCCTGCGCCACCGTCGACGTGGCCTGCGACGCCGACTACTGTCCGCCCGTGCCGGCCTGTGAGTATCTGTGCTAACATGTAAAGAGGTAAACATTTGTTTGTAATTTTGTATGTAGAGGGTTAATCTCTGGAACTACCAGTCGGATATTTTTTTTTTTTGCATTTGATAGCCCAATTCTTGAGGAAGGTTTATTAAACATCACGCTACGACACATAGGAGCCGAGCAAAAAAAAAAGTCTGAACGTACGCTAAGGTAAATCTAAGTAATAGCACGGGCGGGCGATACAAAGCGAGCGACGCAGTGAGTCGTGAGTACAAGAAATTTCACGAGGGCAAAGTTACGGGCAGACGCTAGTACTTACTTAGACATATAGGGAGGTCGCCCGCCGAGACGCCCTCGAGGTAGGTGAAGCGAATATCTTCGAAGAGTGGCAGCTGGATGAGACTAGCTAAGGATTAACTGGACAGCGGACAAGCATATACCCAAGCAATGAATGCTGTAAGCTGATGATGATTATTAATGTATTGATGATGTCCTCGGTTTAGGCAACTGTCCCAGGAGTCGAGCGCCGCAACTAAATGAATGGACCTGTACTGTACTCGACTTTCAACGAAAAATTAGAGTCTAAATCTCGAAATCTGGAAGAAAAAAATAATATTATCTTCAACTAGCTCCATTTACCAAATGCCTTAAAAATGATCGCTTTCGCTGTAACCGAAATCAATAACCCCGACTCTCGAGCGAGCTTAATCAAAGATTCTATGATATCATAATCAACATACCTCTTTCAATGTCAAAGAATATTCAATATTACCTTTAACAATTATATTATATTTTTATTATATTATTTTATATTTTTATACCAGAATTATAAATTTTAATTTTATTTATAATATATAGGTATAATAAATTTAAATGTAACTTTTTACCGATGTTGCCAGTTTCTCAATGTTAGTCAAAGTCAAAGTCAAATTATTTATTTCAAATAGGCACATAAAAGGCACTTTTGAACGTCAAAATTAACAAAAAAAAAATTGAATTGATTCTAGTTGCCCCTTCCAAAAGGTAGTTTCGTATGGAGAAGAATGGGGAAGAAACTCCACCGTTACTCTTTTAAAATGTTTTATAAAATTTTGTATACGAGGGGCGTTCAATGTATTCTCGGTATAGGGGTGATTTGATATTATTGTGGGTAATTAAAATATATCATTAGCTAACAACATTATCTGAGGGTATTTATATAAAATTTCATGTTGATAACTTCATTAGTTTGTTTGCGACCTCCAGTCAGAGACGACGAAAATGACTAACGCGACAACGTTGAATAAAATCGAGTATCGTGCGGTGATTAAATTCCTCACTAAACAAGGAAAATTTCAAAAAACTATCCATGAAGAAATAGTAGCCGTTTATCAAGACTCTGCTAAAAACGACTCTGGGAAATTATCGAAGATGACCCCCGCCAAGGTGGGCCAATCATGGCGGCTACCGAAGAAAAAGTGAAAATTATCGAAAAACTTGTATTAGAAGATGCACGTGTAAAAATCAAAATGTTGGCTGAAATAACTAAGCTATCCGTTGGTACTATACACACTATACTACATGATTATCTCAACCTTACAAAAGTCAGTGCAACATGGGTGCCGCGCATGCTCACTGCGCTTCAAAAGCAGGCGCGGGTTGACACTTGTAAGGAGTTTTTAGAGCTGTGTGGCGACGATCCAGCAAGTGTTTTCGTAAGGATAGTTACAGGTGATGAAACGTGGGTTCATCACTATCACCCCGAGAGTAAACAGGAGTCTATGCAGTGGCATAAAAGTTCAAAGTCACTCCATCGGCTGGCAAAATCATGGCCACAGTTTTCTGGGATTCTAAAGGAATACTATTGATCGAGTACACAAAAAAGGTGAAACTATCAACGCAGAAAAATACTCAACCACTTTACGGCGTTTGAGAGAAGCAATAAAAGAAAAAAGAAGAGGAAAGCTGACAAAGAAAGTGCTGCTTCTTCACGACAACGCACCGGTTCACACTGCGCGGCTCTCCAAGGCTGCTGTACGAGAGTGCGGGTTCGAGGAAATTAACCACCCACCCTACAGCCCAGACCTGGCCCCCAATGACTACTTTTTATTCCCAAATTTAAAAAAGGACCTCCGGGGAAAGCGATTTGCTGACGATAATGAGCTCAAGTCCGCTGTAAATGAGCATTTTTCGGGCCAAAAAGAAAATATTTTTTTTAAAGGAATAGAAAAACTTATTTCGCGATCAAACAAATGTATTGATATCATGGGAGACTATATTGAAAAATGTTTTTTTTTTTCAAGGTTTTATCTTATTTCTAACATACTCATACCGAGAATACATTGAACGCCCCTCGTAGGTACATTTTAAAATGCTTTTAATGTTAGCGCTTATTAATAAGTAAGTTAGCTTATTTCCTTGATTCATTGTTTTATGCATGTGCTGTTTACCTATAAGTAACTGATGTACTGTTATTTTTTTTTATGTATTATGTGTTTGTATCAATGTAATCAATTGTTGGTGAACCCATTAAAATAAATAAATAACTCGTTATTTTTCTAGGTCTTCCAAAGAAACCAGGACAATGTCCTTACCTAGTGCCTTCAAACGGAGCGTGCGAGTGGGCGTGTAGAACAGATGCTGAGTGCGGACCTACTGAACGATGCTGTGCTACGGGCTGTGGTACTGCTTGCACCAAGGTGGTGCATCAGACTGCTTGTCAGCAGAGAAGGTAAGATTATAATTTTAGTAATAGCAGTTTCTACCTGGTTAACTTATATTTAGAGAAATGAAAATGCCAAAGTAAGGACTCCCGGTCTTTGAAAAAAAATTCCTAGATCTATATAGGATTTCTGTTAGCCAAAACTGCGCTGCCCTTGATCTTGTAGGAGGAAGAAACTAAGGTTTTTCTATAGATCAGTCGCTCTCACCTAAATTCCTTTACATAAATGTGAAGGAATTTAGTTGATTTTTGAATATTATTATCATTGACAGACTTCCTTTCGATACCCTTTAAGCTTTTTAAGCAATTTTTTCGATGGTCTTCTCTCTAAAAATGCGCGTACTTGGTTGTATTTCCACACAAAAGTAAACCCAACGAATTAATTGTATGTTACAATAGGGTCTTACATCCATTTTTGAAAAGTGTATTAATTAAATTCTATAGTGCTAATATGCCCAAAAAAATCACAAAATTTTTATTCAATCGGTTAGTGCCACAAAAATGCATTTAAGTAGGTTGACGAAAACGTTGGACACAGTGGACGCCATGTTGCTCTGTGGTCATGACGTCACTGGGCTATGAAAACAAATGCGCTGATCTTTGTATGATAATTGACACGTTTTTGTTAACATAGCCGTATGACGTAATAACATGGCGGCTACTATTTCATGGTGTTTTTTAACAGATTAGAAAAACTGAAAACGTTGAATTGAATTTTAATTTTTTTTTGTTATTTTATGAACTAAAACTAACATTTTCCGACTCCTTTTTGCCTAAACTATTTCAATAATTTATTTATAGATTTTTTCTCGTATATAGTAAAATACCCTATTCCACATTCACCTTAAAATCAAGCATTTTATTAATAAATCATTTAAGGAATATGTAAGGATCGTAGCAGGTGGCGTTGTGTAGTTTCTTTATGTCGCATGAAGTCAGCTCCCTCACGCCCCGAACTCGTTCCGCGGATGAGCACCTTATTGCGTTATAATAGAGTTGCAAACCGCGTGGCCCCTGACTCCTATTCGGTGTCAGTGGGGACTGAAGGGACCGACTCCTATTGGGAGACAACGGGAACTTGCCGGTTAAACCATTTAATTCCACAGGGCCCTGGCTCTGCACACGGCGGCCGAGAGCGGGCGGCCGCCCGCGCGCGCCTGGCTGCCCGCGTGCGCGCCGGCCGGCGCCTACGCCGCCGTGCAGTGCCGCGCCGCGGCGTGCTGGTGCGTGGACACTGCCGGGAATGAGGTCAGTACCTCTTTACTTGTTCAACGTCAGTCATTATAATCAGTTCAGGCCAGAGAACTCCTCACATAAGCGGCGCCATGCCCCTTTGTGAATACATTGAATAAGTAGGTACTGTATTCTTATTATTATTAGGTACTGTAGGAATACACCACCTTTTTAGAATACCTCCTGCTGTATAAAAATGAGTGTTAGATAGAGTAAAGTCGAATTATGAATTGACTGGAGTAATCTGACAGGTGCTAGCTGTCACTTTGTGTAAAAAATGGTCATTTTTACTGTAATGGTGGTCGTTATAACGTCGTTAATATGACCATTTCGGTCATATTTATTGTATTCTAAACTTTTACACTTATTATTATACATTTATTTTACACTAATATCAAGCGATTAAACTACAATAAAATTACTCCAGTGAATTAATAATTCGACTTTAGTTCCTAAATTACCACAATAATTGGCATTTATTGCTCCCATTAGCTGGAGCACAGGCCTCCTCTCTGTGAGAGAGAGTGGGCCGTAATCCACCACGCGGGCCCAGTGCGTGTTGGTAAATGTCACATGTCTTCGAATTTTTGATTCTAAGACATGCCTCACGATGTTTTCCTTCACAGTGCGAGCAGAGTGGTGATAAAATAATTTACACAAAGTAAAGCGCCTGTCTGAGTTCGAACCTACGACCTACAACTCGTCGCGGCCGTTACCACGGGGCCACCACTGCTTCACAGTTCCTAAATTACTTTTGTAGATCTTTTCTTTAATGTTTTGCAGGGTATATTAAGTCTTCAGGTGGAATGGAGTTTGACAATGGAAAAAAACATTGGTCATGTGCTACTTATGAGTGAAATTGGGATTACAGAATAGACATTTATATGTCTAATCTATCTTTATAGATAGATTTAAGTTTTCACGAATTCTTAATCCAAATCACAACATTTACACAAAAATTGTAAAAAATCTGTTTATTTCACAAACTTTTGTTTTCTAGATTATCGGCACCCGAGTAACGAACTCCACACCGAACTGCGAAGCTCCCATAAGCTGCTCCGAACCAACCTGTGCAGAAGATCTGGTGTGCTCCTACGGATGGGAGTTGGATGACAGGGGATGTCCTACATGTGCCTGCAAGGATCCTTGTGCGGACGCCAATTGTAGACCCGATGAGACCTGCGAACTTGTGCCTTTGGAGTGTGAGGTAAGTTGTCATGGGTGTAGTTGTGAGAGTTAAAGTCAAATTATTAATTCACTGGTGTAATCTGACATGTTGCTTGCGCGCTGATCGACTGAAATTATGTATTGTCATTTCCTTAGTTTTGTTTTTGTTGGTATAAATAATTAATGGGATTAGGTTGGTTTTACTGCACTCCTCTCCCCCTATCCCATTCCTGCACATTGCCTTTCACCCGCGTATGAGCGAGACCGCTACACCAATCAGCGCCAACCCGCGGAATGTCGTCGAAAATCAAGATGTATTCGTTTTTTGAGCGTCTTCGCGTGCGCATCCCATTGCGCCCAAAATTCATTTAACCAAGTGAAAATTCGTGGAAATCGCTTGTATCGTCGTGAAAGTGCATCATCATCGCATCAAATAAGGTATCGTGCCACCTTCCTTTCGCCAACTACTGATTCGCTACCTAATTTCTGTCCCAACAGTGGTTGTGCATTCGTCCATACTTTTTTGTCGTAAAACCAATTCCAAAACTATCGATTAAGTGTTGCCCCGCGCAACCATATGTGGTAGCTGTCACTTTGTGTTAAAAAAATGGTCATATTTATTGTGATGGTAATCATTTAGGTCAATCGATTTATATAAGTGTAAAATAAATGTATAATAATAAGTGTAAAAGTCTAGAATACAATAAATATGACAATTTTATTACACAAAGTGATAGCTAGCACATGTCAGATTACTGCAGTGAATTAATAATTCGACTTATAGTGTTCAAATTACTTCAAATGCCATAAGTGTGACCACTACTTATTCCGTTTAACTTTACACTACCTACGAAGTTAGAAAAAAAAATACTTAACATTTTCATTTTATGAAAGTCAGTTTCCAAAAACCTACCACTAGATAGACAAATGGACGAACTGACTATGACAATATTATGTAAATATAAAGATAAAATAAGTACTTGCAGACTTTTAGTTTATCATTATTTACCCAGTTATTTATCAAATACCTGGGGAAAAATTATTGTAACCTGCTTTTTTTTTGGGTGGGAAATCATCAAATAACATCTCCCGCTCTGGGCGGAGCGGGAGGGTGTGTCAGACTTACTGACTAAAACCCACCCGTATTCCTTCCTGTTGCCTGTGTTGCGGGGGCCTCGGTAACCCATTAGTACCTTCCCGCGACCCCGGCAGGCATCGGCCCTAGTGGACCCCTACATTTGTGCTGACGACATCTCTTCGAGGCGCGCGTGGAATACAACGCGCCGTCGACCCGGGCCTGGTGCAAGAGGACGCGAAATTTGCCTTTCCCTCAACCGTCCCGCCTCCTCCTTCGCGAGCATTACTGCTTCGCAGGAGGTGACGGCTGCCCATTGTAACCTCCTAAGACATCCATTGAAAGCCACCATAATGCAAAAATCCGGTTTATTAGTATTTTTCTATATTTTTGTTTGTGTCGTTGCTTTTCTCTTAGTGGTATCTAATCGTCAACCTTATCTCCATCCCCCAGGGCAGCTCGTGCCCGCCGCTGGCGCGCTGCTCGCCGGCCCCGCAGTGCCCGGGCGGCCGGGCCCCGCTGAGCGCCCCGGACAGCTCCGGGCCCCTGCTGTGTGGCCCCAGCGCGGCCGCCTGCCCTTCCACACACGCCTGTCGATTTGCTCCTCATGATTCTACACCGTCGGTTTGCTGTCCGAAGCCACGTGAGTATATTTTTGATGTTTGAAAGTATGATTATTATAATAATAATCGTTTATTTGCTTAGAAAGAAGGTATATAAAAGAAAGGTGTTTACAAAATTTGTAATCCCTGTACAATCTACCCTAAATAAGGCATGCAAACATTGAACATTTGTGAATACAATGTCGTCGTATAAGCTGTTCAAGTTAATCAAAGTCCACGCCATGATAAAAATATGAGTTGATCAGCAAGTATACCAGTCAATCCCGCTGCTTCAATCCTGCGGCAATCCTGTTTTTTTTTTTGGGGTGGGAAATCATCAAATATCTTCTCCCGTTCTGGGCAGAGCGGGAGAGTGTGCTAGACTCTTACTGACTAAAACCCACCCGTATTCCTTCCGTTGCCTGTGTTGCCAGTGGCCTCGGTACTTAACCCTTTTGTACCTTCCCGCGACCTGGCTGCGTGGTGCGCTAAACGTGCCGTGACGGCGTAACTATCGTCAATCGTGATCATTAAAGTGGATCCGCAGAGGTAGCCCGCGAAATTCAAATATTCTTACGTTTTTTTTGCAATTTACAAGTCAGTACACTGAAAAAAATTAAACGATACTTTTTACTGTTGTTGTACAGTAAAAAAACGGTTCAGGAAACTTATTTTTATGTTAAAATAATTGATTACTGACAGTGCACTGAAATGGGCAAAAACAGTAAAGAGCTAAACATTTATTTCAATTGGATGAACATTAAAGTTTACTGAAACAAACAGTTTCTTTTAAGTACCTATAGCCGTTTTCAGAGCTTAAGAGATGCACAGTAAAATCTACTGTTATAACTCAACTGTTTTTTTTTCAGTTAGTTTTACTTCTTTGGACAATAGGCTCTATTTTTACTGACCAAAGCGGTGAATATTAGCGAAAAATCGATTGGGATTACCGATTTTTTTTTTCTTTGTATCAACATGCTTAGCACGAGAACCGTAGAGAAGTGTTTTGTCGAGGGAAGAGTAGACAAAAATGACGTTTCCGTGTAGACAGTTGACAGTTTTCTACCAAAAAATGTAGACAAGCGATTTCTATTCTACAGTAGAGTAGAAATAGAAAACGTCATGCTAAGCCTGCAAGGTTGAATCTTGATCAAAATATGATTCGCTACCGTAACAAATAAGTATGTATTTACAGAATTATAATCATTAATACATCTCTCAAGTTAGATTTGTTTGGGCACGCCACAACTGCGGCGATAAGTCCCCTATTTGAGGAGTGGCTAGACAGGCGCCTCGGCATCTTCACCTTCAACCTGACGCAGGTCCTCACCGGACACGGCAGCTTCGGGAGATTCCTGTGTCGGATAAGGCGGGAGGAAACGCCCGGGTGTCACCACTGTGTGGATCGCCCGGAGGACACGGTGGAGCATACGGCGTAGGTCTGCCCGGCTTGGGCAGAGCACCGCCGTGTCCTCGTGGAGGCGATCGGTGGCAGAGATCTCTTGCGGCCGGCTCTGGTCCAGGCCAAAGTACGGAGCGAGAGGGCGTGGGCAACCGTCACCTCCTTCTGCGAAGCAGTAATGGTAGCGAAGGAGGAGGCGGGACGGTTGAGGGAAAGGCAAATTTCGCGCCCTCTGGCCCCTAGCCGCCGCAGGAGACGCCCTGGGCGTCGAGAATCCCAGGCAGATACCCAGCCACCATAGGCGCGGCTTGCGGAAGTGAGCAATGAGCAGCTCACCGTCCGGTAAGGACCAGGCCCGGGGCGACGGCGCAACGTGTTCCGCGCGCCTCAAAGAGATGTCGTCAGCACAAGTTTAGGGGTACACTAGGCCCGATGCCTGCCGGGGTCGCGGGAATTTGATAATTTCCCACCCAACAAAAAAAAAAGTTTGAACTTTTCCATAATATTTTGTTTCTTACATTTCCAATTATGAGAGATGTATGAATGATGCTAATGATTATAATTCAGTAAATACATACTTGTTATCGGTCGCGAATCATATTTGAATCAAGGTACAACCTGACTTGCAAATTGCAAAAAACGTGAGAAATTTTGAATTTCGCGGGCTACCACTGCTTATCCACCTTGAACCCCAATATTTGAGCATTTATTAACGCCCCTTTAAAAAAAAAGCACGTAGCAAAAGGGAGACGTACCTAAAGGTAAGAATATTTCCAACTACCTATAAATCCGTTTCCACTTTTCACTTGCACAACCAGGATCCAGTTTTTCTACGGATGTGAAATAAATACTTTTCTCCTCCATTTAGGCACAGTATGTTTCGAGAACAAAGACGAGGGTAATTGCACAGAGGGCGAAGTCCTGAACACGACGAGATGGCACTTCAACCACGCGCGCAACCGATGCGAGCGGTTCAAGTACCACGGGTGCTCTGGAAACCATAACAACTTCAGGACAAAGGAGGAATGCAATAATGTGTGCCCTGGTGAGATTACTATTTTATGATGTGTTGCTTCTAAACTGTAAGATTTGCCTTCGATTTTTCAAGCCCTACAGGTTTACCTGACGTGTAAATATATATATTGAAGTAACTACCCTCAGTTTCTGTAAGCTTTATCATAATTTATGTTGTTATCATAACAAGTTATTGTAATGCTACGGCTACATCGTCGTCATTTGATTTCACCTAAACCTACTTGGGCACTTATGAAACGTCAGAAGCTAGGTGCACGGTTCCAATGAGTCGTTTCCTATGGAGAAGAGCCGGCAAGAAACTCCACGGTGGCTCTTTTAAAAATAATTGGCTTTTACACCGTTTTCAAATTACAGTGTTAATATGTATGGCAGGACAGCGTAGGCCTGTCAAGAAGTAACAGGGACAACAAAAAAGTAAATGGTCTACTAAATCTAGTCTATTAAGCCTACAACGTTCTCACATTCGCAAAATATAAAATAATCTATGTAAAACATTAACAAAAAAATAAAAAACGATTTAAACCAAATGACACGATTGCCATTACAACTGTAACAAGTCTGCTATACTTCGCGCGCTCTCTCACCCACACCGCTCGCCATCTCGCTATAACAGAAACCGCGCGAAATTTAGTTCGTTTTATCGCGACAATGTAGCCGTAGCATAACTGTGCTTATTATTATTTCCGCAAACAAAGCACAACAGCTCACATGAGAAATTACAAGCGATTTGTTTCGGCTTTCAGAAACTAAAGGTACTTAAATCTAGAATTGATAGAGGTTCTTCTAAATATTCGGGAAAGGCTTGTACATAAATTACGTGTTCCACGGTACAGCTATCAAGACTTTTTTTTTCAAAACAGTGGAAGGGGAAGCTACGCGATTGAAAACTAAAAAAAGGAAGACAAGCCACATAATGACGGAAGGCATGTCGTTATTACTTTTCTAAATGTTATATTATTGTGTACCTGTGATAACTCCACTAAATTGTGTTGCACTATACACTATACGAGTATATCGCACGCTTAATATGATACTGACCTATTAGAGCTTGAGTCAAAGTTGGGATTTCTGCATTTTTATTTGCACAGATTTATTCAATGGTTTTTGATAAGTAGCTATTATATTTAACTGTCAATTAAATATTTATTATATTGGCTAATAAGCCCACTAGACCCCAATTGCAAAACATTTAACGGTGATTTCCCAGAAATCTAGTTTTTTGAGTTAAGCCAGTATTCTAGCGTGCGATATAATCTGTTGCATGAATTCAGCACAATTTTTGATGTGTAACTGCTTTCTGTGGGAATGATTTCGTGAAAAGGGACGGAAGTGTGTAACAAGAAGTGACAGCTTGAGCATGGAATACGTAAGTACTTTATAATAGCATGGATTTAGTGTACTCATGGAATTAGTAAGTACTATATAAATTGTAAATAGAGGGGTGTCTAATTTTTATAGATCCTGAGGTTAGTTTCTGTCGCTGCTCAGTTGCTTATTACCAAGGTGAGCCGTTAGATGTTATGTTACACATCACAAGCGACTACTGTAAGACTCGCCCGTTTTTTTTCTTTATAACCGACTATAAATTTCAACGCTGGTTCTACAATCATGTACTGAATTCATGGTAACGGTTTACGCGTCGATATCGATCACACGGTATTCTAATTTCTAATAGCATGATAAGCTTTATTGGTACTTTGATCAATCTGGGATCAAAGTGTTTTTCCTTCAGCTATGCTTTTGCGTATCAGAATTATAAACAGATCAGATGCTGGTTGAATTTCAGTCAGTAGAATAGAAACTGTAGAATAGACGAGTAGCATGACAGTCAAAACAGCACCATGTGACTAATCGACCTGCACCCCAATTGCGTAACACAGTTTGAAACACAATCCGCGAGTTTTGAAGGTTATTGTTAATCCATTGCTTCATATGATTGAAAAATTTGTCTGCTCAGCAAATAACGCAATGGACGTGGGTGAACTGTCAAAATGAAACCGATTGCGATCAATTGTCATTTTATTTATGTGCCTTACGCAATTGCCCCGCTGGTTACTTCATAATGTAGTTAATTTAAGTACACCTTATTACGTGTCTTATGTTTTGGTGTCAATCACGGAATAGCTCTATTCCATGGGATCAATAACAGACTTTAATCCTTCAGTAACATTATCGTCTTATGATACAGTACTGAGCCCATGCGAGAGGCTGCAAGAGAAGAACGAGGCAGCCGCACAGAAGTACGGCAAAGGAACTTTCATACCTAAGTGTGACGCAAGTGGAGCTTGGGAACCGGTGCAGTGTATGTCACATATTGGTGAGTGATAGATTATACTTATTTTCGACAACGTATCCATAGATTAATTTGCAAATACATATATCATTTTTGAATTTGTTGGACATGGGTCCGACGTTTGTAATCACTTTCGGAGTCAGAGTCTTTCTCTACCGCCTTCTACCCTTTTGAGGGTTCCGTAGTCAACAAGGAACCCTTATAGTGTCATCATGCCCGTCTGTCTGTCCCCGGCTTAGCTCAGAAACTCTTACTACTAGAAAGCTGTAATTCGACGGAAACGAAACGGCATAGATATATGTATATACATATTAATCAGACAAAGTGGTAAAATAAAATTTTGAACAAAATCAATTTTTTAGGGAGGAAGTATCCCTTGTAGGTACGTAAAGTTGGGATGATATTTTTTTTCTAGGGTATCCCATGGTGTGGGGTGTTGTTGGATAGGCCGTTAAAAATATTGCGGGTCTGTGAAAACCATTTTTCGATTCAGAGTTCCGTTTGCATAATAATAAGGTTTAAAGTGCTATGTGTTGTAAGAGTCAAATGTCCCGCCCCCTGCCAGCTAAAAGAGTGTTTTGTATATGTGAAAAAATTCATGGCAGTATATATAACGAAATTAAAAGGAAAACTATCACAGCTGAGTAGGCTTTACAAGTTAACAAGTAATAGTCGACCAACTTACATTTGCAGTTGGAAAAATGACCGTGACGTATATCGATGTAATGCCACTTGCATTGATTCATCTTGTCTAAAAACCATCACTCTATTTACAGATGTATGTTGGTGTGTAAGCGCCCGCGGTGAACCTCTGAAGGGGTCCTTAGTGCGCGGCGCTAAACCTTCGTGTAACTTCAGACAAGCGCGCAAGTGGGTGCCGCGAGACCCGCTCGACGAACGAGCTAGAGCAGACGAAGGTAATACTTGGATCTATCTCGAAAACAGATTTCGTATAAAATTATTTGCTAGCTAGTTTAACCATACGAGTGGTATATTTGCATGAGCAGGGCCTCAAGTCTGCTATTACAATAGTGGCGCCGATTCCCTTGTTCACAAACTAAACTAAATTTAAGTTCATTGCATCTTTTTCTTTCTATTTCATTAAGAAAAGGACAGAAGATAAATTTTAGTTTAGTCCTGTCAAATTAATCAGCGCCTGTCACTACTCCATACAAGTTTAGACGTGATTAAAAACTTGCCTACTAAAATTACGTCAATTTACGTCAAGCGCTGATTAATTTGACAGGACTAAACTAAAATTTATCTTATTTCTTTATCTTAGTTCTTATTTTAAAAGATGCACTGAACTTAAATTTAGATTAGTTTGTGAACAAGGGAATCGGCACCAGTGTCAGAATGGTCTAATTATTGATTTCATAATTATTGATTTTTACAAGTTTGCTAATCTACTAATATAATGGCGTCATTAATGAGGATCGGAACAGACCATTCTGACACTATTGTAAGAGCAGACTTGAGGCCCTGGACTATTGTTTCGATACATTTTCGCAGTCTGCCACTGATCTCCTAAAAAGGCCAGGGGGACAACAACCGCCTCTTATAGAGTATTAATTTAATATTACATCAGTGTGGGAATGAGATGAAGCTACACAGGGGGTATAGCTCCATCTCTTTCCCACTGTGAAGCTATATTAAATTAATACGATTGGATGATTTTATCTCTACAGCTTCTTGAATTCTACTTGCGATTAACATAACATCACGCCTGTTATCCCTGAGGGGTTAGGTACACCCACATTTCGCCAACTTGATTAGTAGTGTTATTTTTTATAAAAAATTCTGCTAACATTATAAAAAAAAACAATCTTTTACAGTACTGGAAGAACTAATCAGACAAATGACTGCGTACAGAGTAGACGAATTTGACGACGACGACGAAGATGATTTCGAGCTTGAAGCCGAAGTTCGGGAAGATGAATCTTTAGACAAGATACTTCAACAGACGAAAGATACAGACGAACCCGCGTTGGTGTCGGAGGTAGTGGAGGCTAAAGCTGCAGACACTACTAGAAGATTGGAGAAGAATCTAGAAGTTAATGTGGATAAATTCGTCTTTAGAACCAAGTGTCAGTTTATGCAGGAGGAAATTGATAATGGTAAGTCTTAAGAAGTTCGCTAGTTTAAGGGACGATTTTAAAGCAATATGGGTGCTGATAGAGACTCATGAGTGGTGTATGACATAGAAAGATACTTTGCATGGAAGTGCGTTTGGTTAAATTTCTTCTATTGATCCCAACGCCCATTGAAGATTGACTTGATGGCGATAATAAAAGTATTCTGTACTTAAAAAAAAACATGTTAATTAAACAAATTTTATGATTTTATTTGTAACTTGTATGTGTGGTGCAAACTGTAAATATCAGTTAGTTAAGTATTACGAGGGTGACACTGAAAGTTCTTAGAAAATCAAAAACTGAACAAACTAGCAAGTTATTAGTTTTATAATATATTTTCAAAATAGTATCCATTTACATCAATACATCGCTGCATCCGATGGAACCACTGAGAAAAGCACTTTACCCACTCGTCCTTAGGGGTCTCTTCGACGACATTTTGAAACGCAGCCACTGCTTCCTAGGCGTCCATAAAACGTTTTCCTCGAAGTTTTTATTTTACTTTCGGAAATAAATAAAAATCGCAAGGTGCGAGGTCGGGGCTATAGGTCGGGTGACCCAGTAATTCCACGTCTGACGTCGCCAAGTAGTCGTTTGCTTGGCGGTGTGCGACGAGGCGTGGTCGTGGTGAAGGAGGAACCTACTGCGAGGTCGTTTCTCCCGAACTTTTTCCGTGGCAAACAATTGATAATGTACCACTCTGCAGTAGGTAACTGTTTTTCGATCCTCTAAAACAATTGTTGCGTAAAGACCAGTCCTTCCGAAGAACGAGGTCACCATCTTTTTTCCCACGCTTCGACCTCTCTTCACTTCAGTTAGCAACTCCTCGGAAGGAAACACCTAGACAGAAGACTGTCTCTTAGTTTCAGGATCATAACAATAAATCCAGCTTTCGTCACCCGTAAGTATGTTGAACACAGCATTTGAGCTACGTCCATTTAATCTTTGAACCATTTCACGACACCAATCAACACGACGGAGTTTTTGGCCTCTGTCAAATTATGAGGTATCCACCGGGCACAAAGCTTCCTGACCGCTAAATGTTCATGGAGGATTTTGTGCACTTGACTCATACCGATGCCTAAGCTTGTCCGAATCTGCTGATAAGTCACTCTTTTGTCAGTCTCTATCATACGCCGCACAACATTGATGTTATCTTCAGTCGTCGCCGTAGAAGGCCGTCCCTCACGCAGATCATCGGTGAGATTAGTGCGATCACGTTTAAACTCATTAAACCAGTTGTAAACAGTGGCACGAGATAGGGCTTAATCGTGAAAGGCCAATCGAAGTCTATCATAACTTTCTTGTTGACTTAAATGACATCGAAGGTCATAAAAATCATTGTACGAATATTTTCTCGCGTTAAAGTTATGCTGACGTGACACAGACAATTTTCAATTTGCCGCCAAATCGTAAACAAATGACAAATGAATAAAATACATACACAATAATATTGGCATAGTTCCATTTTCAAAATTTGAACTGTTTTTTTATTATATCGTTTACAAGTGGCCTGTTCTAAAAACTTTCAGTGTCGCCCTCGTAATAAATACATAAACTTGAACCATAAAGGCTCGTGCAGACTAGCGCGATATCGCGGGCGCGTCAGGCAGCAATATGCCTGTCGCACCCGCGATATCGCCCCAGTATGCGAGCCTTAACGTATTTAAAACAACCGAAAGAACTAGTTAACATAATGATACATCAAGTCAAAAGAAATCTTTAAAAAAAATACTCTCTATTTAGGTGGTGAAGGTGTCCGGCCCCGCTGCCTGGCCGACGGCGAGTTCTCCCCGCGCCAGTGCGCGCGCGGCCGCTGCTGGTGCGTGGACGCCGCGGGGCAGCGCCGGCCGCACGCGGGCGCCGTGCCAGACGCGCCCGCGCCCGACCCTTGTGGTTTGTACAAGCTTTTCGTAATGGTAAAAGACTTAAGCGTACAAGAGATGATTAACCCACCCCACTCAATTATCAACGATGAAAGCACCTCATGCTATGTGATAAATATCGCACTTGTTACGACTTTACTCGTCAAGGTCATAAAGAGCATTAGTGTCACTAGTACCCTGAATCGACGGGACGGCGTTGCAAAACACATAGTGATGCCTGCTGTCTGCTCTCGTTTTAGTTTCAGTCAGCTACTTAAAAGCAATTGCGAACTAGACCAATGGAGAATTGGACAGTTGGACATTTTGCGATTTGGACATGATGCGCCCAAAGGGAGTTAAGCCCCCGAGCAATAGTGTGTAAAATTGGAAGATCAACTTAACCAAAGTCTTTTGTTACAGAACTAACACAAATAGAAACAGCAATCCTCGAGCTAGAACTCCTAAACGTGGAACAAGCTGGTGCGGAGCGAGCTCGTGCAGGCTTAGCGGCGAGACTGGCAGGATTGGGAGCAAGGGTACCTGTGGCTATGACACGGGATAGAAATACTGTGAAGCTAAGGACCGTGCTCACTGGCTCGAGGGCTGTTGACTATGTCTACTACATCGAAAACTTGGTGAGTGTACCAGAGGCATGAGACGGTGACCGCACGAGTATATTCGATACCAGTGGGAAAAGACTAGCTGTAAAAATTGTATTTTTTTATGGCGCAACTTTGCCAGATTTTAGCGAACTGTACACTGTAAGTCCACGTTCGAATGGATATTAAAATATCGCGGCCGGATTTTACCACGCACTGAATTTTCAACTGTCGGTGTTGAGCCGAGCATTGAGAATCCAACAGAGTGCATCCCAGCGCGTCTAAAAAACACACTACTGGATTTTCAACTCTCGCCGCTAAGCAGAGCGTTGAACATCCAGAACGTGAATAAAAATCGCTCGTGTGAACCTGAGCTTAAAAACTAAGAACCGGTTTGACTTACATACCTTATTAAGTTCAGCACCTGATGACCACTTGATAGGGTTCCGTAGTAAACAAGGAACCCTTATGGTTTCGCCATGTCCGTCTGTCTGTCTGTCCCCGTTGTAACTCAGAGACGCTTAGTAATAAATATTAAGCTTTAAAGTGCAAATTTTTGCTAGTCAAGTGTGCCCCCCCCCCCCCCGCCCCGACAGTTAAATGGTCGTTTATGGAGATGTAAAAAAATCATGGCCGTAGTACATAATGAAATTAAAAGGAAAACTATCACAGCTAAGTGGGCTTTACAAGTTAACGAGTAATAGTCGACCAACTTACATTTGCAGTTAGAGAATTGACCGTGACGTAAATCGATGTATGAGAGAACATGTTCAACTACAATGTTAAGTTTGTTTTTGGGATATATTTTTTTCAAGAATCCCAACTTCGGAACCCTTCATTGTGCGTGGTCCGACACGCACTTGGCCGGTTTTATTAATTATTATCTATCATTTCTAAGCTTGATAATAAATATGCTTCTACCAGAAAATATTCCCTACATATGAAGTCGGGTTACAATGAAAATGTAATTTTCCCATAACAAAAGCCACTTCTGAACCCCTCTGTTACGCTATCTACAGGTGAAACAAGAGAAACTAGCGGGTAACAAGGCAGGCGATTTGGACGTGTTGGGAGCTGACGTCATCCGCAGCGAGTACCGACTGGCCACGCCCAACAGGTCCGCGATGCAGCAGCGGGAGATACTTAGCGAATCTACTGTGAGTTTATACAATATTCATTTTAATTACATAATTATGTAAGTTTAATATTAATTTAATAATAATGAATTGCTTGAAGAAGTTTGAAGACAATTTCGATAGGTATTTAACAATTTGAGGGACACTAAACACCCCAAACGTAATTACAATAAGCCCACGTTCGCACGGACGTAAAAATATCGCGGCGGGATTTTGTCGGGCAATGGATTTTCAACTCTCGGTATTGAGCCTAGCGTTGAGAATCCAACAGAGCATCCCAGCGCGTCGAAAAAGCACTGTTGGATTTTCAACTCTTGGCTATAAGCAGAGCGTTGAAAATCCAGTGTGCGAAAAAAATCACCGCGGGAAAAAATTGTCCATGCTATCTGGCCTAACTTCTGTCATGTCTCGATCAGTGTCATTCAACAGATTAACAAACAACTTACAAACAAAATATCTGCTGACAAAAAATAATTATTTCAAAAGTGCTCTCATTCTGTTTTATGCTTCCCTGAAAAAAATAACCTAAATAAAAATAAAAGCTAAACATATAATTTATCAGAAAAAAAATTTAGACCAAGTATTTTTTTTAATAATGGTAGGCCCTACTGCTGTAGACTAATATAGAACTACTTCAAGGCTCAAAGCTTATCTATACAACACAATACAATATTAAAAAAGTGTCCTTCTTTAACTCATTTATTTTTATCGTTTCACCAGGTTTCCGCAACAACTTCATACCACACCGCACTTATAGTCCTGGCAGCTACTTCAGCGTTCATCATCAGCGTTCTATGTGTCCTTGTGATGCTGTACCGCGCGAGATTACAGCGGGAGCCGCAGAAAGCAGAACGATTTCTACCAGCCGCCCCTCCAGTCTACGTCCTTTCCGCAGACGAGAAAGCGGAACTAGCAAGAGTACTACACGCCCCTCCTCCCCCTATCCCACCCCTACATGATGACCAAACAAGAGTATAACCAAACCATCTAGATGCTTTAAAACTTTACTGTAGAACATGGATATGACAACTCAAATTTCCCGCAAAAAAATGTTACTGAATGTGTTGCCAAGGATAAAAAAAATGGACTTTCATAGACAATAATATTTTGTCTTTGAAATAGCTTGGACTTGACGTGACATTAAACTTATAATGCTGGAATCAGACTTTCATAGCACATACGAATTTATCTGCTAGATGTTGACTTACAATATTAAAATTCTATTTACATGATAAACTTATCCAATTTACACAATTACTAAGGAATATCTAGGATTATTAACTAAAATAGATCCCTTGACCTATGTTTTATCAAATGCCTTACTTATGAGCCCATGAACAGATCGGAGAATTGAAGATTTTTTTGTATAATTATGTATTATGTCATATCTGTGTAGACGTGGTAATACATATATTATTACTTGAGTACTATAGCGGACGGTTTACCTACGTTACTCGTTAATGAAGCTATTGTAATGATAGTACAGGTACTAAAGTAATTATAGGGTCCAAAATAATATTGGCTAGGATTTTGAGTAACGTAGTTATATTCAATTAATATCTTACCTCTGTGTTTGTAATTTTATATAAGCTTAGTACTTACGTACCTAATACGGAACTAAATTATGTGTTCGCAATATGGGCCTGTTCACAGTTACGAAACACTAGACCGAAAATTGTTGGAGATGAAAACTTTGATGACGTGAAAGACGTGTTATTAGTAAAACTAAAAATGGAATTGGAAGTACAGAGTTAAGTTTTAAAATACATTGATCAGATGTTGCCAGTGAACTTAAGTATGATTAGAGACTGATAGGTGATGGTCGCATTCTCCTGTAAGTATCTCTCTGATGTAATGTCCTGTGATCTATGCGGTAGTTACGAATTAATAAGGTTCATGTATCGTACTAGTATGACGGTCATAAAGCATGAAGAGAATTGTAACTAACGCAAAGTAGAAGGAATCATAATTTCCGATTCTAGGAAACTATGACATATACATTATACATGCTATAGAAGTTTAAAAAAAGTGTATTGTCATAATTTCTAAGAGTCAGAAGACTAGTATCTTATGTTTTATAATTAGTATAAGAAACTATTATTAAGTAAGCGCAGAGGTGCGCGTAAATTAATACGACGCGCGCCTTTACGCACTCTTTAGTTCCTCTCGTTGAGTCTCGCTCTCCATCACTTTAATAATAAACTTATAGTCCAACACACTACTGCTTTAAAACTATAAAACATTGGAAAATTATATACACGAATCAAGAACGTGGCTCGACGTAGAACTAATCTAGTCTGTTTTTATTCATGAACCCTTAACCATTCATCACAAATCATTTTATTCCCTTTTATATTTGTAAATAAGAATAATATTTATTTAATTTTCATCGTAACTCTTTCATCAATCAAAAATAAGCATATTCGACAGGTATTTTCAATTTCACAGGCGTTATTTTTAAGTTAAAACCCATATCCCAGCACCCATTTGACAGTCTAAATAAATAAAGAATTTATTCATGTATTATATTATTTCATTGATAATTATTAATAAATATTTTTTTAAAACATGTTTTTCTGTACCTACCAACTTTTTTTTATATCCACGTAGTCGAAGGTAGAAAAAAAACCAGCCAGCCTTACAGTAGTCGCATATGATGTGTAACATCTGACGTCTCACCTTGGTAATAAGCAACTGGAGCAGCGACAGTAGTTAACCTTCAAATTTAAAAAAACATAAATACTAAAATATTTATTCGTATAAAAACTGGTTGGAATTCGACCGAATTCTACTTGCAATATAGTACTTACTAATTCCATGAGTCCACTAAGTCCATACTATTATAAAGTACTTACTAATTCCATGCTACTAAAAAGCACGTACTTATTCCATGCTCAAGCTGTCACTTCCTGCCCTTCCACTTCCGACATTGAGATGTCAATGACTTCCGACCGTAGACAGATAATATTCTCTGTCTACGCTTCCGACACATCCGTTTTGACACTTCCGTCCCTTCTCACGAAATCACTCCCACAGAAAGCGAGAGGAAAGATGTTACACATCGACAGGGTTAAATTAAATTTGCAGATAAAACTTCACAGAGGCTATGAGAATTTATATGTCATATATTTGTTTTAGAAATAAACTAGCTTGATAGATGGTGCACTACTCTCAATCGCCCGTGAAAGGGGTGAGTGGGCGATCAATTCCCTTAGTGAAGAATAAGACACAGATTTGACAGGGTGGACCATGAACTATTGCTGGATAAATTACCTTTATTGGAATTCGAGGTAACTTGCTGCGGTGATTTGCATCACATATTTGAAAACACTGCCAAAGGGTGGTTATCGACGGATACAGATCCAACACTATCAAAGTTAAATTCGGTGTCCCACAAGGCTCCATCCTTGGACCGCTATTATTTAACATATTTCTTAACGACATTGGTTATTAATTTTGCAACACAAAGTTCCTATTGTATGCAGATGATCTGAAGGTCTACAAATCCATCAAAACCGTTAACTATTGCATTCTATTTACAGCAGGACTTGGACAGACTAACAGAATACTGTTATAAGAACAAACTAAAGCTAAGTATACCTAAATGCAATGACCTTACTTGTCTTTCACCAAAAAAAAGCACATTATTAACTTCGCGTACACCCTTTCTCACATGTCTCATACTAAATTAATCTGAAAGTTATTAAATATGGAGGCCTAGGCAGAGAGTACAACTTTGTGCCCTTTGGCGTCGAGACCCTCGGTCCGTGGGGTCCCAGTGCGCATAAGTTATTTGCGGAAATCGCGAAACGTCTAGTTGATGTAACTGGTGACCGAAAAGCTGGCGGCTTTCTCGCGCAACGCATCAGCATTGCAATTCAGCGAGGAAATGCCGCCAGCATCCTCGGTACAATGCCCCGAGGGCCTTTTTTAAGCTTAACTTAGTTTTAATTTAATTTAGTTAATGTTAATAATCATCTTGTAATTTGGTTATGTAAATAAATGTAATTAAACTCAATTCGCGATCTTAGCGTTATACACGATTCCAAACTATGCCTAGATTTACACATTAACAAAATTGTAAGTAGAGCTTACCAATTGAATGGCTTTATCATGCGATCTACCCTTGACTTCAAGGGAACCTTCAAGATAATCTATGTTTGTATAAAGTCACAATTGGAGTATGCAGTGTCAGTATGGAACCCCTTCTACAAAAAATATGTTAAAATGGTTGAACATTTTGAGTACAAATTTTTACGTGCCATGCACTATAGATGCCATAAATTCTACCTAACTTACTCTCAATTACACAGCATGTAAGCAAGCTCCTGCCCCTTCGCTCTCGAAGAAATTACCTTGAAGCCATTATTTTATATAAAATTGTCAGATAGTAAATCTAAATATAACATGTTTTGTTACGCTCTACCTCCAACGCGCAGGTACCTACTCTTTTTGCAGTGAACTCTTGCCGAACAAATTCTAGACAGCGCTCACCAGTCCGCCTTAGGGCCGATTTACACCGGAACGGCAGAAGCCGGCAGCGTCGCTACGAGTCCGGCGACATAGTATAAAGAGGGGAAGTAGGCTATCTCCGGGCCAATCCGCGATATAATTGCCTACTGTCTCAGGGTTGTCACTTTTAGCTAAATTTTAATTCAGTGCCAATTGGCAAGGGTCGGGAAGTTGTATTTTTTACTTGTATTGTCTGGGTACAGGGTTTGTGAGGTCGGTTTTACCTAAACGATGATTAATAAAAAAACATCGTAAAACAACATAAAAAAAACTAACGCCTGCCTCTTAGACTATTATCAAATTTTTGTTCTGTTGTTATGATTCGAACTTTGCTCTATTTATCCGATTCACAATTAGCCAATTACTTATTTTTAATTACGATTTCATAACTGTAAGTAGGTACTTAGTTACTATACCTACAATACTGAGAAATCGGCATGACTAAACGTAAACAAAGCAATAGTGGCAAATCAATTGACAGATCAAAAGTACCTAATACATTCTAGTGGGAAAGTAGGCCTACCTACTTCCTCTGTCTGATAGAAAACTAATACAACAAAAAATAAGTAGGTAGGTATCTCATCATCAAGTAAAAATTATATGCTAGATTAAGCGACTTGCTTACCTTTCCTGTTCAATAGGTAATCTGAACAGCGACAATTCTGGAATCGATGAATTATTAAGACACCCAAACACACAGCAATACGTTCTCCTGCAATTATCACACATTTTTCATTCATTTAGCGGTGCCGAAAAGCCGTGACGCACGTACCTCATGCGGTGTTAGCCCCGACTGGCGCACTGAGAAACGGGTCGAAATTTTGTTTAAGTTTGCGTGCGGCGACGCATAGATACTTTGGCGCATACATACAAACCGCGTGCGGTGCGTTTGTATGAAGATAACTTAGTTCCCCTCAGTGTCGACACCACGCGTCTAGTCTCCTCTTGACCAGTTTAGTTTTTACAATCGGCAAGCGGCACCCTGAGCGGCCGCGCAAACTTCTCGAGGTTTTCAAGCGATACTGGTCTTTTAATTATGTAGATAAAGTTTAAAACTATTTCACACTGAAAGTGCTCGCCGCGCCCCTTCCGGCCACTGCTTTCTCGATGTGAATCGGCCTTATGGTTGACTCATAAAAAGCACTTTTGAAAATATTGACACTTTTATCTCCCTATCCAATGAGTAGATTCAAAAGCCTCACCTCCTCCACTTTATATATAGAAGATCATCAAAAAAAATCCGGGAAATTTAAATAAACTGCATGAGTGTATAGTAGGAATAAAAATGTTAATCACTCAAGGACGGCTAATGAGACAATTGATTTTCTATTGTTTGACACCGAATCGGTGTCGCGCGGGGATCATGAATTTATTGCTAAAGTATTGATATTTGGGTTCATTTCCCTATACCAGACCTTTTTCAATATTTATTATTTCATTCGTTTGTTTACAATAATATGTCATAGTGGAATACCGAGGCGAAGCGACGCCGCACCGTAATACTTTCCGAAACTAGTTCCTCCGCTGAAACGATATCGGTCATAATCTGCGATGTTAACAGAAATTATTCTGCGTGTCTTAATCGGTCCGAGTGACCTTGTTAGGTCCGGCCCTTGGTTTACGAGTTAAAGTGATCCTAAAACAAGACGTCAGCATTTTGTTATTTGTTTAGTTCCGCAGCTCTAACCAAAATGAATTATTGATAAAAAATACTTGCCTTTTTTATAGCTTTCCTAAAAATAAAGGGTTAAAGAAAAAGTGGCTAGAGGCTATTGGTGAGGAAAATATTAATCCCCGAAATAAAGAATGGTACCTACCTGATAAAAATATTTCTTATTTAATTTTTAATCCACTACTCATTAACACATAATCCGCGAAAGCCGTGAAGCCTAATGAAAAACAAGATAAGCACTAGATTTTCTTGTTTTTCATTAGGCTCCGCATACCTAACAGAAGCTACTGGGCTTCCAATGGATCTCTCTTCCTGCTGTTCACTTAAATACGTAAACGCGATGCAATTATAAAGCGTTTTTTATTTATGTGCAGAAAACATAAATTTTATTCTCAGGTAACAGAATACGTTCTGTTACCTGAGTTAACCTACTCATGTTTTTCTGTTAGAACGAACTATAAGTATGTAATTATGATCCAAACGTGATATCTAGTGAGACTAGTATCTATACTAGTTATAGTAACACCCATGTTCCTTGATTGACACAACCCCAGCAACGGCAGCCATTTTATGCGCCAATATCGAGTTGTAGGCATGCACCTTTTTTTGTAGATATTTCCAGACCATATATTTATATGTCAATGGGCTAAATGCACAAACCGTGCGAAGCCAAAGAAAAAAATATAATAATAATAAATTTGATTTTGTAATCGCCATGAAGACGGTAGAAAACTTTTTACTTGAACGCTTACGGCAAGAAGATCCATAAAAGCGTTAGAAGAATTATTCTGTCACTTCAAATATGAAAACACCACAATTCCGAAAGATTTTTAGTTTACTAAAAATCCACAAAGACTCAAGCAATAATAATAATCCCAATGTGTGACACCGACTTAATTTAGTTCGTTAGTCATCATAGTTATTGATTATGAAGAATATTAATGCATAAAATTTAAATGTTTGTGCCATAGCAGCCATATTTAATTACAATCGAAAAACATAATGACACCCCAGAACTTATTAGAATAATATTTATTGTAATTTAATAGTCTCCGTTTTGATATCCGCATAACTGTCACGACGTCGATGACATTTCTTTCAGTTGACATGTCGTAGGGGCCGGCCCTTGGGAGAAATTATTTAGAATGAATCAAGGAGACGGCGTTGCTTGTTGCGCTGTTTGCAACGAGAAAACTCATCGGAGGTGCGCTCGTTGTTTGAACATTTATTATTGTAACACAGAACACCAACGTCAAGACTGGAAAAGACACAAGAGTGAGTGTGCACCCAAGTTACCAAAGCAGGGTTCCAAAAGCGATAAATCAAGTGAACGTTCTATAGTTAATGAAGAAGCCACGAAGAAAGTGAAAGACGGAACTTCCAACGTCATAGAAGAGAGACAGAAGGAAATCTCGAAGGAGGATAGTGATATAAGACGTTTAAAAAAAACTAAAACGAAAAACGTGAAAAATTGTGTCAAAGAGGGTATCACGGACGGTGTTAGTAAACATAATTCGCAAATATCAACTGAAAACGTTAAACAAAGTGAGGAAGGCTCATCGAAAGCATCGGGACACAATGACAACAGTGTGATATCTAGTGTAGTGTATACAAACCGTGAGCTAACGACTAGTAGTGCCATAACGTACGAGGGCTCCTCTGAACAAGAGGTGTTGCGCGAGTCCGCGCAACTGTTGAGCACAGTGGACTTCCCTGCGCCAAGTACCTCTAATGTGTTGCGAGCGGTGAACAGAACTGACACAGTAAAGATGCCAGTACTGCCTAACTATGGGCCTGAGCAGGGTACAAGGGTCAAAGAGTACCCTGAGGCCTCCTTGAAAGGCAGTGGAGCACCGTTTAACCACATGCCTAATAGTTACTACATGGATCCAAGTGACTCTTGCTATGAGATATGTCATAGAGTGATCAGAGACATGACTCAGTATGGTGTTTGTGTGCTAAACAATTTCCTTGGTAGGGAGCGAGGAGTGATGGTGTTAAACGAAGTTTTAGAAATGTATAGATCAGGAATATTTACAGTAAGTTTACTTGTTTGTTGTTCTCAACTACATGACCTCATTTTTTATTTAGATTTGTAAACCTGAAATTCATATTTCACAATCATGTTACTTGTTAACATGGTTGTATTCAATAATATCTGCAATAACAATTATTGTCATACAGAAAACATTGCTGTGTGTTTATTATGTAAACAACATGCAAAACAAGGTATAAGTAATGTTTATAAAAAAAATATTGGAGTTAATAACCTGCATAAATAAAACATATCCTTTTAAGGTGATGTGTGTTTTATGGTGGTGTGTAAGTGTTAGAAATACTAAAATGACATAAATAGAGGAAGTAACTATTAAAAAACAAAACAAGTCTTGATTGAATTAAAAATAAATTTTATCCTTATAATTTTTTGTGGGTTTCTATGAATGTATGGAACAGAACAGAATGGTATAAAAAATCATAGATAAAAACACAAATTGTGCTAAAAATATTCATTCACTCATTATTGACATGACATTTATCTGACCAAGATTATGTCTGGCCTTTAAAAGAGACAATGACCCTTGAGTTTATTTCACCATTAATTCTTCTCAGGGGTGGTCAGTTATGAAATGTTGACTCCATCTATCTTAATTTTTAATATTTGTGTAATATGACATGTAAAAGTGATTCTGATATCCTATTTACAGAATAATCAATTTCATTTCATTTCATTTAACCGATAAAGCCCCAATGGCTCCGAATAGGAGCCCTCGCGGCGCGCGATTTGAAAGTAGTTATCGAATATAAAAGTTTTTTGTGAGCGGGAGAGATGACGTTATTGAGCCAGGAGCCTGAGCGGTTAAACAAAAGTTTTTTTTTAATAGCATAGAATGTTAAAAGTGAGTTTAATAGTAAATAGTTTTTAACAGAGGGAAACACTTAATAGAGTGGTGAATCTATAAATGATGATGTATGTAAAGCAGGTGAAAGACAAAAGAAATCATGAAAAGATTGTTTGAGAGATACATGGAAGAAAAATGTATTAATGATAGTGTCAGCTGACAGGGGAGAATGGAAGAAAAAAGACTGTGTTGCGCCAACCCTAAGTAACATGGGGCAGGAAGATTATAATTAATCAAAAAGCCAATTTTCTGTTTATGATATGATCTAAAATATTTATTTAACAAGTGCCATGTTAATCATCATAAATAAAACTGAGTATTTTCAACTTTTTAACTTATTATTCCTACTAGGTTTTGACGAAAATAAATAATTATTTTATTCCCTTGTGCTAGTAGAGAGACAGAAATAGATTATAGTGGTGGATGTTATTTTTAATAACAGGGTTGTCTTATTAAATATATTTTCTTAGTTCTTGTATGTTTTCAATAGATTTAAGGGGGATGTGCTAAGGTAACCAGCGAAATTAAAATTTTCTTTCATTTGTTTTTGCAATTTGCAGGTTGGTATCAAATTGTATGTTGATAAAAATATGATTCGCGACCGTAACACATATGTATTTACGGAATTGAAGAATTAGCTAAACAACTATTTAAGTTAGAATTGACCTCAAATATCATGATTTCATGATAAGTCATTTGCTAGGGTAATAGTGTCTGACCGAAAATGGATTTTCAGCCGAAAACGAAAAACAAGCTTCAAGTTCTAAGTTTCGGCTTGGCCGAAGCTTAGGCAGGTTTATGGCCTAATCATGATATTTTGGCCGAAAACGAAAAGAAAGCTTTGATTGTTTACTAAATATAAACCTATAGAGTTGTATTGATGACTTTAATGATTATAATACTTAAATAACACGTTGCAAATCATATTTTGATCAACATACAAACTGACACTGACTTGCAAATTGTAAAAAAAAAACAAAAAAATTCTCAGCCTACCTTCATCCACCTTAATCAGAATGTACAGTAGATTTTGTTCTAAAACCTTAAGAAAAGAAAGAAGAACTTGCATACTTATTAGTACAAATCCGCCCCAAAGACGACCCACTGACCATCTTTACAAATAACTTGATTAATGAAATGCATAAGATTCTCCATTTTAACTTATGAAGCATGGCGCGTACCCCATGTGGTGCCAAACAATGGAAAATCAATTGTGTCTCATTAGCTGTCCTTGACAGATTAAATTTCGACAAGCATATTTTTGAGCTAACATTTCAAAAGTTAATATAGTAGAAATTCTTTTTTCCGGATAGGTACTAGATAGCCGTTAGTTCATAACTGTTTAATTTGCTCTATTACTAATTTGTGTTAAAACACTCACTAATTCAATGTCAAAATAGCTTGTAATTTAGTAATTTCACTAATAATAGTATGTGAATATTTGTTGTACGTAAAATATGTAAATAATGGTTGAAACCATTATGTAAGCAAACCATGGGTGGTAGTTATTTGGATTTGACTTTACCAACAAAACCGTACTGCGGTAGTGCTGTAAAATATAGTGATAAAAATATTCCATACATACATAAACACACATCTTCTTCCCATGGGGGTAGGAACTGTACGCAAAATACGCGCATTGACGTGGAGTTGCGGACACCAGCCCATATTTCCTATTACCTATGGGGGTAGGAAGAAACTATAGAACGCCACCTGCTACGCTCCTTACATACTCCTTTGCTTCGTTTACGTTAATGCATCTGTTCATGCATAAAAATATTGGGTTGGATCTAGTATCGTTTGGCAGGAGTTGGGGGGTAAAAGGGGCTAAAGTTGGTAGGGTTTGGGTCCCCGATTATAACGTTACCACTCTTATTAAAAGGTAATGCATATTTTTCGAGAAATTAATAAAAAATGTTTCTAACCTCAAATCCGATAAGAAGCGAAAAACGAAACGTTTAAAATGGGCGATTGACAACCAAATCTGCCCCAGCATCTGTAGTCAGTATCCAGTATCAGTAGTTGTAGTCAGTCCATGGTATAAAATGTGTCACTGTCATTTGTTTTTGATCGTTCCGTTTCTCCCCGAGTTGCATGAATTTTTTCTCTGTGTTTGTACTTCCACTGATCGTATATGTGTACAAAAGGCAATGTTACTACTGTTACTAGGAGAACTTAGGATGCAAGTGCGAGCGAAGCGAGCTCGGGACTTGGGGCACCCCGACTCAGACAGGTTAGGTTCGTAGGGGATGGCGGGGTCTAGTGAGCGAGCGGAGCGAGCGAACTCAGACCCCGCTATCCCCTTCGAGGTTATTTTTTTTTAAACCCCAGAGGCCCGCGAAGCGGGCCTCATACTACGCCTTTTAATCGACTTTAAGTGTTTTGAGGTTAGGTTACAATAATTTGTTTTTCTCAAGAACGGTGCGTTACTTTTTTATGGGAGTGGTGCCAGGGGGCAGGGAGCACCCCTCCCCCAATCTCCCCCGCGAAGCTGGGCTCATACTACGGCTTTTTAAGCGACTAAGAGTTTTGAGGTTAGGTTACAATAATTTGTTTTTCTCAAGAACGGTGCGTTACCTTTTCATGGGAGTGGTGCCAGGGGGCAAGGTGCATCACCCCCCAACCTCCTCCCCCACTCCCACCCCCCTTCTCCTGCCAAACGATACTAGATTTTTACCTTTTTGTAAAACAAAATATTGAAAATAATGGTTTATTTATTTTCTTAATAGTCTTATCAAAAGCTTCTACAACAAACAGTTCAAGCAATGTCATCTCTTCTATAATTTTTTTTTGTCTATCACAGATTTTACTTCCAAATCCAAACTCAGGTTCATATTTTACTGACAGCAAAAATGGGTTATGGACCAATGAGTTTCGGATTATCAAATATGAACCGAGTTTGCACAGCACTGTGTAAACTCAAAACTATATAGAATCATCTGCCTGCAGATGCCAACAGCTATTTACTTTGTTTAGCTCTAGTAGACCTAGCTATAATGCTTAAGAGAATATTGCTGCTCTTCCTGAATGCATTGCATGCGCTATTGGATTTTCATTGCTCGATTCAGCGCCGAATGTAGCGCGCTGTTAGACTTTTTGTGTTTGAAGACTAAGGTCTTCAACCAGTGCGTCCTGCCCGTTATTACATACGGTGCCGAAACGTGGACACTGACAGTCGGGCTGGTCCACAAATTCATGATCGCTCAGCGCGCCATGGAGCGGGCTATGCTCGGAGTTTCTTTGAAGGATAAGATCAGAAATGAAGTTATCCAGAAGAGAACCGGAGTTACCGACATAGCCTGCAGAGTCAGCAAGCTGAAGTGGCAGTGGGCTGGCCATGTGTGTCGATGGACCGATGGCCGGTGGAGCAGACGAGTCCTGGAGTGGAGACCACGTATCGGCAAGCGTAGTGTGGGACGCCCCCCGGCTTAAAAAGGTGGCTGGGACAGACTGGATGCGGAAGGCGGATAACAGGGTGTTGTGGCGTAGCCTGGGAGAGGCCTATTTTCAGCAATGGACTGTTATAGGCTGACTTGATTTATTGATTGATTGAGTCTAACAGCGCGCTTTTGTTTAGGCATTCATTTATTTGCCGCCTAGTGTCAGTGAAAATGGGCATAAATCGCTTACGCCATGTAGTTTGTTAACATGCCTATTTAGAATCATAACCAACCAATGAAATCAACCTAGAATCTATTTAATATATTTCTGTATAATTCAGGCTGGTCAGCTGGTATCGAATCCTGCGAGCACCGAAGCGCAGACCATCAGGAGCGACCTCATCCATTGGATCGACGGCAAGGAGTCCAACTGCCAATACATCAGACAGTTGATTAGTCAAGTATGTATTAATTACCTTATTTTCATATATAAAATGATGGGTATATCCCCAATAGGATATGCGAAGAAGTAAATAAGTGAAACAAGGCGTATTTTATTTTTTTGGGTGGGAAATTTTCAAATAACTTCTCCTCGCTCTGGTCGGAGCGGAAGGGTGTGTCAGACTCTTACTGACTAAAACCCACCCATGTTCCTTCTGTTGTCTGTGTTGTCAGGGGCCTCGGTAACCCTTTCATACTTTCCCGCGACCCCGGCATCAGCCCTAGTGGACCCCTACGCCCCTAAGCTGTGTTCGAAGAGGGAAAACAGCGAAATTTCCACTCCTACAAAAAAATGTTATAGATCTACATCTTTTTCTATGGCAGAGGTGTAATACACCCAGCTATCTGACTCAATCATATCCCTATTTCTATTAACCCCGGTCAATAGGGATGATGCCTGAGTAAAAAAAAAGAAATCCTATTTAATCCATCAGTCAGATAATAAAAAAATAGGTATTAGACACGTATTTTTTGATTTATCATATTAATAAAAAATTACATAGATAAAACGCATTAAAGTTGGAGAGTGGGGGCTCGCTACCTCATACATAATCACAATTCACTATAAAATCTAGCAAGGCGTGACGTCACATAATCCGTTATCTTTTGATTACGTAAAAAAACAAAAAACACGTGTCCAATATCTTTTAAAAGTCTTGGTACCTGACGGGCAAAAAAATTGTCATTATCCCTATTCCCGCAAGAATCCAGACTCTGGGCTGCTACTGAGAATTTCCTAATGAAAAAACCAAATACATAACACTGACCGACCTAGGATCCCATGCAGGCCTGCATGGGATCCTAGACGACTAAGTAAACTATCTGATGACCCATTCAAATTCAAAATGACCAAACTGAGTAGGCCTCCAGCTAGATGGACCGACGATCTTAAGAAGGTTGCTGGGTCAGACTGGATTCGGAAGGCGGTGGACAGGGTGTTGTGGCGCAGCCTGGGAAAGGCCTATGTCCAGCACTGAACTGCGATAGGCCGAGTTGATAAAACTGAGTAGGAAAATGCTTGGCTTACTACGTGATCAAAGTCACACATTGTTAACAAACACAGGAAAATTGTAAATAATTTCCCTTGAGTCCTAGTCATTTTACGAAATAACTCGTTTATTATGATAAATGATTTTATTTCTGTAAGTAGGTTTTTACAAACACTTTTACACGTCAAACATATTTTTAAAGATTTGATGAGGTCGGCGTTTCCTATCTGACTACTCTGAGAAGAAAGGCCGAAACGAACTGAGAGTCACAGTCTCTTTTAAAGTCCAGACATAATCTTGGTCAGATCATGTGAAGACCATGTCGATTGGTGTCTGAAATGGTCTTTTGATGAAAGAACCACACAGATTGAGTGGACCTGTCCAGCCAGTGCACGCATTTGTCAGTAGTTGTGCATATCAATTGTCAGTATATTATGCTAGATTATTTTAGGTACTGTGTTACTCCAAGGATATCAGGTCATGCTTAAAGTACCTATTAATAATAAAAAAACAATGCAATAAAACTTAACGTTTGTATTCATGATGAGCAAAAGTTTAATAAAACGTGTGGATTTGTGTATCTATCTGCAGCATCATAGGTAGATCCCAAAGGTTATAACTAATTATTCTTCTTCATTCAATTTCAATGCAGTTTAATTGACAACTGCCGGCTTAGCATGACGCTTTCTATTTCTTCGAAGAAATAGACAGCGTCATGCTAAGCCTGCTGACGTTACCAACTGAGTTCATTTATTTCAATGGCCATTTCACAACTAATCTTCGAAGATACTGATTGTACCTTTATATTCCATGTTCCATTAGGTAGGTACACTAGGTAAATAGACTTGACTATGTAAATAGATAGGCCCCGACTTAGGAGTTGTAGGTCGTAGGTTCGAACCCAGGCAGGCGCCTTTTTGTAAATTATTTCATCGCCACTGCTCTCAAAACAGTGAAGAAAAACATCGTGAGGAAACCGGCATGTCCTAGAACCAAAAAATCGAAGACATGTGACATCTACCAACCCGCACTGGGCCCGCGTGGTAGATTACCTACAGCCAACTCCCTCTAAGAGAGGAGGCCTGTGTCCCAGCAGTGGAACAATATAGGCTGATTATGCAGGTGATGAATAATTTTACAAACTGTTTGTTTATTATGCAAATACCTCACTCAATTTAGCCTGATAAAAGATCGCTAAGATCTCAATCTCATCGCTTGCCTTCGCGAAACACGTTGCGCCGACTTACAAGTAGGTATAAGTTAGTCATAACTCATATTAGAGGAGATATTCTCGACGAAGTGCCAGCCCGCGCCGTAGCTGAGCCCATAGCTTTAAATTCCCCGAATAATAATTATCCAGTTCTGATCCACCCTGTCCCACCTTGCTGTCCTCCCTAAGCCGAGGTCCGTACCCCACAGAGGGTGCCCCTTGCCTGCCGGGGTCGCGGGAAGGTACTAATGGGTCACCGAGGCCCCCGCAACAGGAAGGAATACGGGTGGGTTTTAGTCAGTAAAAGTCTGTCACCCTCCCGCTCCGCCCAGTGCGGGGGAAGTTATTTAATTATTTCCCATCCAAAAAAAATAATTAATTAAAAAAAAGGGGGTGCCCCTAGTGTGCAGTCGCTTAGTAACGTAAGAAATTCGCCCCTGGCTGGAGGCTTTGAGTCCGCTTAAGGCAGCCACAGGATAGTCCGGTTGAGTAGTCACGACCTCTCAAGGTCAACTACGAGATGCCAATCATAAAAAAGAGGAGACATCGGTGCCGATTCCCTTGTTCACAAACTAAACTAAATTTAAGTTCAGTGCATCTTTTTCTTTCTATTTCATTAAGAAAAGGACAGAAGATAAATTTTAGTTGAGTCCTGTCAAATTAATCAGCGCCTGTCACTACTCCATACAAGTTTAGACGTGATTAAAAACTTGCCTACTAAAATTACGTCAATTTACGTCAAGCGCTGATAAATTTGACAGGACTAAAGTAAAATTTATCTTCTGTCCTTTTCTTAATGAAATAGGAAGATAAAGATGCACTGAACTTAAATTTAGTTTAGTTTGTGAACAAGGGAATCGGCACCACTGTCTCCTGCTTTTTTTTTTTTCTATTTATATACGACTAGCTTCGCGACTTCGTCCGCGTGAAATTTCGGCCGCCGACCCACCGCGTCGCTTCGCAAAGCCCGTCCGCGCTATTACTTCATTTTCGCTTAACGTTCCTTCTGACTTTTTTCTTTTTGCTCGGCTCCCAAGGGTCGTAGTGTGATGTTAAATAGCCTTTAACCTTTCTCAAGAAACGGGCTACAAAATGAAAAAATAATCTTTCAAATCCGACTGGCAGTTCCAGAGATCGTCGCGAATCATGTTTCGATTTTACCCGTGTTTTGATTGACTAATTTGAACAAAAACGGTTATTGTGACTTAACTATAATAGTTAGACATAAACCCCGCGGACTTTTTTGGGAGTACATAGATACTAAATACATGTAGTACATTATTTTTATGTATCATCAATAGTTTTCGCAGCGCGCGCTAAATAGTGACTTTTATAGGCAAATTTTTAATACCTTTGGTTACATTATTGTAATTTTCGTAGGGATCTCTAATTTTTTGGACATAAAATACGGCCTATGTTACTTCCTGATAATTTAGCGTTATATTGGTGAAAAATGGTTAAAATCGGTCCAGCAGTTTCGGAGCTTATTCGGTACAAACAAACAAACAAAAAAATATTTCATATTATTATATATTAGCATAGACTAGCTTCTAGAAGCCCGCGACTTCGTCTGCGTGGAAGTCAACTATACAATAAAACATAACCTCAGGGATAACGTAGCTTCCCATTAGTGAAAGATTTTTTGGAATCGGATCAGTAGTTCCCAAGATTACCCTCTACATACAAACTTACAAATTTTACCTGTTCATAATATTAGTATAGATGACAAAGTAACTTATGCTGTTCGTATATTATCTAGAAAACGGGACAGAAATTCTGGTATGTTTTAATTCTACCTTGCTTTAAAGGCTAGACAATGATTGTGTTCAAAATTTGAAGCTCGTGTGTCTTGTGTGACCTTAGAATTTTGATGATCGGTGAGTGAGTGTGTCAGTGTCAAAATTAAGGAAGTTTACCTTGCAATAGTTCTTACACTACAGCTTCAAATTTATTAATGTAATTTGGGAATACACGTAATTACATTATGCCTTCTTGGTCACTGAAAATTCAATTTGTCCTCAATGGCTTCGAGAAAAAGATGGTATGGCTGTGCCTTTGTTTGTTTTTGCTCGATTTGACAGATTTTCTTAGAATAAAATATATATAGAAAACAGTAGCATGCTCTACTACACCTAGCTAGATTAACGTTTAGCTGGTACACCGCTGCGTTCCACCGAAGATGAAAGAATGTCCGTGGAGTTTCTTGCCCGTTCTTCTCCATAGGAGCCTACTACGCTTTGGAATGGGCAACTAGCTTTATCTTTTGACTGACCGACCCCTTGACAATTCAAAAGCGCCTGTAATTTGAAATAAATAGTTTGACCTTTGATCCCAAAAACCACCATAGGATACACCACGATAGAATTCCTCAGCGCGTAAAGAGGTGAACTCTTTACGCGCTCAGGAATTCTATCGTGTGAGCTTGCAACTTGGGTTGCCAACCAATATTTATTATTCTATATAATATAGTATCCTGCTATATTAGAAGCCTAAATACTATATTTCTAAAGAAAAATATAGTACGCGAAAATACAATATTTTTATTTCAATACTAAATGGCGAGATGATCGCAATAGGGCCAGTATTAATCTCAACAGAGCTGAATTAATGGTATTTTGTAACCTTAATTTAGATTTTGAGTGTACAAATAAATTATTTAGATAAAAACACGACTGCTCTGCAGAAAAACGAACTAAAAAGTAAAACAAGTTGTATTAGTTAATCTGTATATTCAAAGCTAATAAAGGTCTCAAGTACAATTTTATTAGTGACGTTTTATTTATATATTTTTTGCTTTATCTCAATAGATGGCGTTGTGTTAAACTTAACGATTTTTAATACTGGCGTATTTTACTCGTGTGATGATGAAATAATGAAATAATTTTAATGATAACTTAATCATTTACGAAACCATTCACTCATTTCGACATTCGCAGTCTTGCTGAAGTCTGATTAAATAGTTTGCAGCCAAAGATGAAATGTTTGTTTTGCACGTACACAACATGGTTCTTAATTTTCGATTTTTTAATTATAATCACGGTACTTTGTCGTTCAATTGTATACATCTAAACATGAAACAGATTTTATTCTTTTAATTGTTCGATACGATTTAGAGGTCGCTACCAGTCATCAAACTTTAACAAAAAGCATTGTATGGCCGCTTAAATAAGTGTCTCACTAAAGGTTTTTATTTATTTACGAATATAATAAATTGATTACAACCAATAAAGAACAAAAGCAGTATTTGCTTTTTTGGTTAAACGAGCATAGGAATAAGCACCCTAATACTGATAAATCAACCCTTGTTTAAAAAAAAAATGATTGAAATACCTACAGGTCTTAATTTCTAATAATTACAATAATTTGGTATTTCTTATGTTCAGACGCATGAAATAAAAGAAATAAAGACTACATTTGTTAACGTAGAGAGTTTTTATTTAAAATTCAACCCTTAGTAGCAACCAAAAATATTCTGAAATAGTTTCTATAGCATTAAATTATGTACCCCGTGAATTTAAAGAAAAAAAAATGGTTTTCTTATGAATAAGGACCACCCTAATGTAGGTACACCCAACCTATGTAAAAATGTAAGCCAATAAATTATATAGTTTTGGGATGTGCTTATCAAAGCCTTCAATTTGATACCCATATTGTAATAATTGATGGTTTTTTTTTCTCATTTGAAAATGGATGGGAAATTGGGGATTTCCAAAAAGCAAATCGTTGCCTAGCCTACCCTACCAACAACGCCAAAAGCATTTATTTTAACTATGTAATACAATAATACAAAATATTTAAAAAAAGAACGTTAAACTCCTGTTATAAAACTTATAGCAACTTGTCGCGCCCCACAGTGGAACGAATGTATGGGAGCGGTTGGACGTAGACATGTCCGAAAAAAAAGAGTAAAATTATGCCAAACTAATGATGCCATCTTATTCGATTACTTAATGCCTTCATAACTTGTGGTGATGAATTTCTTCATAACTCCCATATTTCGGGAGTAATTTGAGAAAATGTGAAATTTTACTATGAAAATGAGTGTATCGAGCTCTCTCCCTCCTGATTCCGGGCTTGTTTCAAGTAGCGGTCTCTAATATCATAATGCTAATACTAAGAGCTATATTTAATACTAAGACACATAGTGCGCCAAATGTGCACTTTCTGGGATAAAGAGTGATGTTTATTTTATAACACAATTTTTTTATTTTTTGTTTATTTTGTTGATTAAAACCGTTTTTCTAAAGGTTTACCTTATTACAATAACATTTCTGAGCAGCCAATTAGAGAAGATATAAGCTAATTAGGATATATAATTAGGGACTTAAGGTTTACATATAAAACTGATGCACTAATGATTACTGATAAGAACATTGCTATTATTTAATTACTAAATGGCTCTTAATACACTAATTTAGCATGCATCATTTACTAATTATCACAATAACTAATTACCTTGCAATATTTAACAAAGGATACCTGGGATACCTGGATTTTATATAAATAGGTCACTATTAGTAACTTTAAAATCAGTGTTGATTTACACCTCGTTGTATCCAAGCTAATCTCGCAATGTATTTTCCAAATTTTAATACAAATCTTGATATTCACGTTGCTTTATGCGCACGCGCACATAAAGATTTACGCGACTTTAACTATTTGTTCAGTGTTTTAAAAGATAACAGTTGTGTTCAGTTATGTGAAAGTGCTGAAACAAGTTTAAAAGACTGGTGTCGTCGATTTTGCTACCGCATTTATGCAAAATGGACACAGTCTGGAAGAAGCACAGATAAGTTTCGGAAGAAACATGAGATTTGGCTACAGGCTGCAATTCAATGGCCGGAATTACAGAATGAAAATATGGAACCTTCTACAGAAAATATAAGTGACGTCATCGAGCCCATAATTTCTCCTGCTAAATCTGATGCTTCAACTTGTACACATCCTAGTCCTCGTAAATCTTTTGAGGACCTTAGTAACCGGCAAAAAAGAAGACGCACTGAAGATAGTCTTTCATGCAGCAGTAGCAGCGCTGAAATTATGTTTTCGGCCGAAAGGGCGCTTCAAAAGGCAGGACAAAGCGATACAGCTTATGTTATGAAATACTTGACGGAGAATCCAGAAGAGGCCTCAAAAATCAAAGCCTTCATTGAAGGTAAATCAATTCAGGTACGGGAAATATCCCCTTTGAAGGCATTGGCTCTTTATGTATCGATGAACTTATCGAAATGGCGCTATAACACTCTTCGGGATTTCAACACTCAAGAAGGAGCTCTTCAATACCCGAGTTACTACATGTTGGTTAAAGAAAAAATTAAGTGCTATCCGGCCAAAGAAGATCTCACAGTTACAGAGAGCTCTGCAAAAATCAAATTACAAGCCTTGATGGATTTAACCTCAAGAAGACTTATTAGGTCGTTAGAAACCCCTGTTGATCCCAATCAACAGCTCGTATTGACCAGCAAATGGGGTTTTGACGGATCATCTAGCCAAAGCATTTATCATCAAAGGACGAGTGAAGATGAGCAAATCGATCTTGCTAGTAATTTTATGATTAGTCTTGTACCACTGCGGCTCGTCTCAAAAGGTGTAACAATTTGGGAAAACGAGCGACCATCTTCCACTTCATTTTGCCGGCCAATATTGTTTAAGTTTATAAAGGAAACCAAAGAAAATGTGCAGAGAGAGATGGCTGAAATCGAAGCAGAGATTGAAGCCTTAACTCCATCCACCATCACTGATGGAATTAGTGTCAAACACCAACTGCTGTTGACAATGATTGATGGTAAAATTCATTCCATTATATCCAATACAGCAGCTTCAGTGTGTGACATATGCAAGGCTTGTCCTAAAGAAATGAATAATTTAGAGTTAATCAAAGATAAACACGCAAACGAGGACATGTATAAATATAGCTTAAGCACCCTTCACGCTTGGATTCGCTCAATGGAATGCTTATTACACATTTCCTACAAATTAGACATAAAATCATGGCAAGTAAGGGGTGATATAGCAAAAAGGCAAGTTGATGACAGGAAGAAAAGAGTTCAAGAGGCTGTAAGAAGAGAAACGGGCTTACTTCTCGATGTTGTGAAACAAGGCAGTGGATCCACCAACAATGGCAACTCGGCAAGGAGATTTTTTGAAAACTACACTAAATCTGCTGAACTGACCGGAATAGATGCTATGCTTTTAAGAAAAATCTGTGTGATCTTGCAGTGTATTTCATCAGGAGAGAAGATCAACGTAACTAAATTCCGAGAGTTCTGCTTTGATACTGCTAAGCTTTACGTAGAGTTATACCCATGGTATTATATGCCTTCTTCACTTCATAAAATTTTAATGCATGGGCCAGACATAGTTCAGAACATGTCAATTGTGCCCATTGGTTTTCTATCCGAAGAGGCATCTGAGGCTAGAAATAAAGATTTTAGAAAATATAGAGACGGGCATTCTCGAAAGCATAGCAGTATCTCATGCAATGAAGATATTATGCACAATCTTTTACTGTCTTCTGATCCACTTGTTACAAGTATCCGTCCAAAAGGAAATAAGTTTGTAAAAAAATCTTCTTTTAAGGAATTTTATGAGCTTACGGATTCTGAGAAAAGTGATATCGAATTTGTTAACATAAATGATTTAGCGGACATCGATTCTGAATTTGAATTAATTGATGATGATGATGATGACGAAGATAATTAAATGATGTTATTGTTTTAAAATGTGTAACTTAGTAAATTAGAGCTTACATCTTAATTATTTATTGTACTTTTAATGAAACTAGGTAATTTATTATCAACTTACTTAAAAGTCATACTCTCATCAGTTCTTGTGAATATTTTTGTTAATATATATTTCTGTATATATATATAATATATTTATAGACCTCTTAATAAGTCTGTCTGCGGTTTAAAGTAAATACAAATGGGGAAAAAACGTTTTTTTTTTTAAATTTTCATTTCCTTTTATCCCAGAAAGTGCACATTTGGCGCACTATGTGTCTTAGTATTAAATATAGCTCTTAGTAATAGCATTACGATATTAGAGACCGCTACTTGAAACAAGCCCGGAATCAGGAGGGAGAGAGCTCGATACACTCATTTTCATAGTAAAATTTCACATTTTCTCAAATTACTCCCGAAATATGGGAGTTATGAAGAAATTCATCACCACAATTTATGAAGGCATTAAGTAATCGAATAAGATGGCATCATTAGTTTGGCATAATTTTACTCTTATTTTTCGGACATGTCTACGTCCAACCGCTCCCATACATTCGTTCCACTGTGCGCCCGCCGTGTGACTTAACTCACAGTTCGACGGAGATCGGTACGGTATGCAATATTTATTGGGCAAGCACTCGGCTAGCCTATATCCCATTGATACATTTATGCACACTGGTGTATATTTTCGTGTGTATGAACGGCACACAATAGTGATATGGTTTGAATTATATGGTTATAATTAACGACCCACACACGAAATAAATCTTTCAACATTTGTTTGCCAAACGGATCAGCAATATTTGCGTAAAAAGAGCTACATTTGCCACAAATTGTCCGCTTGTGTGACAGCAGCGGCTGCGGGCTCAAGTTAATCACAGCAAACGTAAACGTAACTTGATGTTTCCACAGACATACCTGTAAATGTATACAGCAACCTGTCGCCATTTTTATGAAAATTTTGTATCCCAGACAAAACAAGTTTAAGCCTCGTGCAGACTAGCGCGATATCGCGGGCGCGACAGGAAGCAATATGCCTGTCGCGCCCGCGATGTCGCCTCAGTCTGCGCGAGCCTTTAGAATCTTGTTAAGATTCTTACAGACTGGGGCGAGATCGCGGGCGCGACAGGCAGAATTATGCTTGTCGCCCCCGCAATATATTACTTATATTACCCGCTCTTTTTGACCTCGTCCTCATAGCATTACTAATAAATTACTGTTAAAAAGCACCCCCGAAATCACTAAATTGTATAAAACAGTCATTTGTCTGTCTATTCGATTAGTGGGTACATCTAAACTGCTTGATGGATTTTGATGCATTTCACTTACATTTAGTGAATGACTTTAGAGCGGTGAACTCTAGAATATATTCATATTTTACCTGTTCTAAGCTGGTGCAGCGGTCGCCAGTTATTTGCAAATTAATTTTCGTAAATTTAGATTTTTTGTCAAGTGTCGATGTTTGTCGAATGAGTCAATAATTTAATGTCTTTGGTCGAATACGAGTTGATTATTTATGGTTCAGTGCAGTGTTTGCAGATCTATAAGGACGTCTGGATATTATCAAAATATCAATGCGCTTAGAAGTAACTCCCCTCAAGAGCTCTTGAGGGTCTTGTTAGCGATAAGCAACAGAATGTCTACAGTTTGTTGCACTCTTTTATTTGTTGAGTGTCTAAAGTAACAAATATGCTATACTCAATAAGTGCTCCTTCCCGATCTCCTATTCGACCTCCTGTGTGATTCTATATTTCAACAATGATCCTAAAGTTACCTAGTCCCCCAAGCAAGGAATTAAAAAAGCAGGGGCAAGGAATTAACTTTGGACCGTACCATATCCCTGTCAAAAGTAATATATCCCAAAGTCCATTACAAATAATGAAACTGGTCAGATGTTTAGGCGTCCAGCAAGGACCCATCTTGAGCAGTGCTCTGTCTCTAAAAGAAATACGTAGGTATCCGATAGATGCAAATAACACCAGACAACAGATAAATAAGGTAAATAATAAATAGCAAGAACTCGAGGGCTTATAGTGTTATCGACTGATTACTGATATCCTTTCAATTGATACAGCGGGCGGCGCCAAAGATTGCGTTATACAGGCATTCCATTGTTTGCCAAATTTGATTAGGACACCACAACTGCTAGCCTAATTAAAAAAAAAATCTCTAGTTTATCTTTTAACAATGATTTGAGATGACAAAATATGAATACCATTCCAAAGAATGTTATCGTATCTATCACAGATGCCAAGACGCACGTATGTTTAATCAGATAAGAGAGAATTATACACTTACCTGACTTGTATTGTGTATTCGCTTTACCCTTATGGGTTTTCTGGGTTCTATTCATCATCATTATTTCGGCCGAAAGATGTTCCCAATGGACATAGGGGTCCTCTAAACGTCGCCACATCGACTAGTGTTGTGCTTCTCGCATAGGTACATCTTCTACATGAAACTAAGATTTTTGCTAATTGAGATGAGATCACAATAAATATTTTTTAGATTACATCAGAAATAACGCTGCGTCAATTTTACTCCACATGGAAAAATCCACTTATAACGAGCGATCTCATTACGTTCCTTTGTGAAAATGCAATCAAAACGCAATTAATGCCATTTGTATTCCAGGTTGACAATATCATACTAAGAGCGAACAAGATGGCCAACAATGGGAAAATGGGTGACTACGTCATCAATGGAAGGACAAAGGTACCTAATATAACTATAGATATAAGTATAAATCATCATTATATCGTCAGTAGTAGAGCTCATAGAGATATAGATGAGCCGGAGTAATACTTTACTCAATTCTGACAGCAAGTATCATTGTTGTGTTCCGGTTTGGAAGACATGGGTGCCAATGCTGATAAAGTTAAAGTCATATAACATATTTAAAAATTTTGTGTCTTAAGTTTCGGGACGGGACCCTCCGGGAATCATCGTTATGTCGCAGTCACCGCAGCAGGCGTTACCATCGTCTAGCTAGATCTTCAACCGGCTAGTAAGCGCTAGTATGGCAGATATTAACAATTCTCGCATTAGAATTCAATGCAATATTTACTTTCTCATCAACTGTTATATTAAGATTCCATTTTAACTTGAAACTTGACACTATAAGCACTTAGTAATAGTAGGTTAAATTTTATTACTTTTTTTGGCAGCAGTCAACTGCTTCACAAATTCTTACGTATGAAGTGCGTTATTGACCATCACATTCACTCACTTTGACTCATTGGCTTTATCGCATTGACTATCCGTAACTTTAAGGAAAGTCTTACTTCGATCGGGTCATCAACTCTTGCGAATTTACAACCAATCAATTTCAACAATTACTTCGCCGCTAATTCAGCATTAACATGGTAGTCCAAGATGTCATGCGTCATTTACTAATCTTGCCTAAATTCACACGCAACGCTGCACAGTCCCTTTTTACATAACAATAGAATGTGCCGAAAACATGCTATGTGGCAATCGAAAGCGTTACTTGTAGTTAGAGGCTTGAGCAAAAATACAAAAGAGTTCATATTCATTGTCTGATAAGAGCCGAATCCAAGCTTTGGAGCATCGTCAGTCCCGGTTATTACACGAATATCTGTGGTAGTTCGTGCGGGTAGTCTGCAAACTCGAAAGCCGACAACTCATATCTGACCCTTTGAACACCAGTGCTGCCCACAAAAGGGTAGTGGAGATAAATGGCAGTCGCTCCATGTACAAAAATATTGATACGTAAACAGTTTCCTTTAGTTATGATGAGAAAACCTACCTCAAAGTAGTTAGTTGAGAAAAGACTAGACGGATATCAATAATTGAATATAAAAAAAAAACAATTAATTTCTTATGCTATAGCTGTGGTCCATGTTTGGCACGTGTCTTGGTCCCCAGCTGTTCATAACACCCAAATAAACGGCAACGTGCGTGACCACATAACGATGACTAATTCTATGCGTTCCTCTCTTCGGTTTCATAATGATCTCTTGCGAAATTGTACGCTCGTTTATATGAGGCCTGACGTACGCTGACCTCCCCGGTTTGAATGGCTAAGTTTTAGTAATCTGTTTGTTGTAATCCATGTTGGATTACTTAGATTTTGCAAAGAAATTTGGATGAGATTCGGACAGCACTGGTCGAGTTTCAATTTAATTGATTCCTGTTTTCATGTTTTAAGTACTGTTTCTTTTTTCGGTATGATCCTTATGTTTGCGGTCTGGCTATGAAATCTGCGATCTGGCTATGCAAATAACTACCAAAAGAATAAAAGAAATGATGAAATCACTATAGTGATAGTGACTTTATCATTTATTTTATTTTTTTGTTTCGGTACTGCTTAAAGATCAGATGTTCTCAAATTTTAAATACTTTCACCCGTTCAACTGAAAACATTATTTCTGCACTTGCAATCATCTAATGTCCCTATCAAATTCAATATTTCCGTAGAACTAGGCGGAGGATATCCGAAGCATATTGATTTCCAACTAATGAAATACCGATAGCATTAAATATTTTACCAAATGAGGTTCTACGTAGACTTAGCTTCAATCATTTTCCTGTTAAGCTGCTTTGCTGTTTCGCTTCGTTACTGATAGATACATTTTATGTTACAAGGCTATTTTCGAATAGAAGTATACTTCAGAATAGAAGTATGTGCTTAACGGATTGTGAATGTAGAATGTTTCATTTCTTTCCAAATCGTAATGACGGTAAATTAACTTTTGTGGTTTCAAATGATGATGCATGATCATTGAAACTTCAAACATTGCACTATTATCAGCTTGATCATTGATTCGATATTTATAAAATCGTCTATTGCGTCTTTTTGTGCTCAAGTTCCTCTCTTCGTCTATGGTTTTTGTGGAAGAGACACAATACTGCCAATATCACGTAGACCATCAAACGCTGAAGATTCGATAGAGCTTTCTATATCTGCCATCCTGTATGTATTGCCTCTTGAGTCACAGAACCAGATGGCACTATAATACAATAGTGATCTGTTGCAACTGATAACGGGTATTCTCTACCATGCCTTGTGTGAATAGGGCGTCAACAACATTGTCGTCATATTATACAGTGTAAAGCTGTAAATGCCAATGTACTTAGTCTGTTGTGATAGTAAGATTTCGAATATCACATAATGAATTATCAACATTCTTTAACTTATTTTATCAATGGTGACTTCCGTTTATTAAGCCATTTATTCATAAAGATATATACATTTGTAATATTATCATAATTATAAATAAATAAAGCTATGATGTTATAATCCAGGTCTAATTCAAGATGGATGCCGTTTCTAAATATTATTGTTTTGTGTACCTCAGCATTATTTTTTCGCAAACTCGTTCTGAACATCTGCTGGACAAAGCTTTTCCCATAGTTTTCCACGTCTCTATATGACGGCTTGTTCTGCCAAGCTGTCACTTACGAGTCCAAGTCTTCAGGCCAGCTTTTCTAAGCCTGTAAATGTAAATATTGTAAAAAAAGTCAGTACAATTTAAGTATGTAAAGTTAAGTATTAAAATATGCCTTTTGTCACACAAAAGGCATATTTTGTCACCCACGTCATAATCAGGCCGGATTTCAACAGCACATTCACTGTTATGATAATTGTAGTCCTTATAGTCGGCACGTGCTAGTTAAATATTTACATATTATTGTAGAATTTAGATAGTACTAATTTCAATATAAATGATTTTGTAGTGTACATACAAAAAACCAGTTTAAGGCTTTGTTTTGGGTGGGAAATTATCAAATGACTTCTCCCGCTATGGGCGGAGCGGGAGGGTGTGTCAGACTCTTACTGACTAAAACCCACCCGTGTTCCATCCGTTGCCTGTGTTGCCAGGGGCCACGGTATCCTACCCATTGCTCACCGTCCGCAAGCCAGCGCCAACGGTGGCCGGAAATCGCCTTCGATTCCCGACGCCCAGGGCGTCTCCCGCGGTGGCTAAGGGCGTGAGGGCGCGAACTTGGCCTCTCCCTCACCCGTTCCGCCTCCTCCTTCGCCAGCATTACTGCTTCGCAAAAGGAGATGACGGCTTCCCATGCTCTCTCACTCCGTACCAAGGCCGGACGCGAGAGATCTCCGTCGCCGACAAGTTTAAGGCTGGGAACACAAAAATAAAATTGCTCAGTAAGTCAGTAAAGATAGAAGTTATAAAATAAAAACATGAAAAGCAGTGAACTACATATAAAATCCTGCCAAGTGCGTGTCGGACCACGCACAATGAAAGGTCCGTAGTTAGGATGAATTTATCTCAAAACAATCTTAACATTGTACTTATTTGAAAAACATGTTCTCTCATACATCGATATACGTCACGGTAAATTCTCCTAATGCAAATGTAATTTGGTCGACTATTACTCGTTAACTTGTAAAACCTTGTAGAAGCTGTGATAGTTTTCCTTTTAATTTCGTTATAATTATACTCTACTGCCATGATTTTTTTCTCATATACAAAAACAACCATTAAGATGGCAGGGGGGCGGGACACTTGATTCTAACAAAATTTAGCGCTTTAAAGCTGACGCAAACGGCTCCCTGAATCGAAAAATGGTTTTCAAAGACCGTCAATGTTTTGGAACGACCTATCCAACGATATCCTACACCATGGGATAGACGAGAAAAAAAAATATCATCCACATTTTACGTGTCCTAAAAATATTTTTTTGAAGATTGAAGTCGATAACTTTAATGGCGTGATTAACTTGTATACCCTTGCCAAATTACAGCTTTCTAGTACTCATTGTCTCTCAGCTAAGCCGGAGACAGACAGGCGGACATAGTGAAACCATAAGATTTCCTTGTTGATTACGGAACCTTAAAAACATGAAGAAGCAGTGAACTTCACTGATAACTATCATAGATTCTCTGTCGTATAGGCACGAACTACATTCGAACGGCGGCGGAACCATGTCGCGATAAGTTAACACAATGTCATCATATTACCGGTTCTATCTATCTACCACTAAATCTCCTAAGCTATTGTTAAAGCAATCGTCGGCTGCTCACAAAAAACCATAACATTCAAACAATTCAATCGTTTAGGTGTTTCTTTTTTGTCGTAGATAAACTTACTATAGCCTTCTTATTCAGCCTCGTCCAAGGTTAGATCAAATTTTAATGGAAATTATGGGTTTTCTATTGTACAAGATTGTCCAATTTATAAATTCAATTTATCCCACTAGGCATTTAACTACTCGAGCCCATTATTTTTGCTATTTCCTTTAATTAATTAATTATTACTGTGGTAACATGTTTGGATTTACGGTTATCTGTCTCAATACCTATACTTTCAATGTAGTATCGTTTTTTCTTTCAACGATTTATGGTTGTTATTCTGTCTATGGCTAGTTTTAGTACTGGCCACTGAGCCCATGAATGGAATCACCACTTCGCACTACATTCTTAGCTGCTTCATCTTCTCCTTTCCTCAGTTTTCTTTGTGTTTATTTTTCTTTTTCTCCGTCCAGTCTCTTACAAGACATGTTTCGAAATGTTTCTCTCACAAAAAAAAATATTATTCAAGTCGCCTAACAGTCTGTCCTCATCAAGTTCACAGTGAGTCGACCTCAGTGGCTCAGTGAGATCACATCTACACAATAATAATTTAATTTATTTATTATTTAGTTTATCAGCTGCCGATAAGCTGGCGTTATCTCAACGATTTTCATTCCATTCATACGGTGTAAGTTTACTGGTTTCCGGAGGTTTTACAAGCCCGTAGTTTAATTTAGTTATGGTTGGGGCGCTCGCTAGATCATAGATATATCATAGATCTAATCTGAAGCGCTGTCAACACTTATCTTTATATGGCAAATTTTAGAGTTATCTGCAAAGGCGTTTCCAGTTTCCTGACTGCTCTTTTAATATGTTGAGAGGTATTTTTACAGATAGATTTTAGTAGCTAGCTACCTACCTTCCTTCTACATCTTTTTAACTATCTATATGTAGATATGCTGTAAATTCCTCAGAGGTCATTTCTTACTAGTCTGTTTGTAACAGAATTTTATAATTTCACCTCAGGCTACAACTTAGTTTCTGCCGGGGTCGCGGGAAAGTCCGAATATACGGTCCACGGTATACCGTGGCCTCTGGCAACACAGGCAACGGAAGGAAGACGGGTGGGTTGAGTCTAGAACACCCGCTCCGCCCATAGCGGCAGAAGTTATTTGATAACATCCCACCCAAAAAAAAAGGCTACAACTGAGTTACCCTTAACTAGGTACTTACCTAATTATTTTAATATCTTGAAATCACCTTTAGTAAATAGATTTCCGCAGGAAACCTGGCGTTTGGTATTAGGGTCATCGTCCCAGTGGTCCCATACTCCCATTCTTGGGTGGCCATAAAGTGGGTCACTTTTTAAATAGTAGGCGCGTTGGTGTATGTTAGGCGCCTCTCTGATAAATTGCTTACCTGTTATAATTTTTTTATTATTTTTAAACTCGAGTAAGCAAATTGCAAAATAAGTCATGAATTCATGATTAGAGATTAATAAAAAATATAATTTGCGGAATCCTCTTGAACAAAATAGGCTAACCGCACGATGCGGTTAGATTACAATTGTGTTAATTAAAATATATATAAAACTTACTTTGCCATTTTTCCTATACCTACTAGGTTGCAAAATGCCCAACAAAAACTTGAGTAAACTCGACAAACAGAGCCACCTAGAAATCTATTCCGCGCTAACGTTATCGTTATCATTTCGCAAAAGTAATATCGCTCATGAATCGCTGGTTTGCGCGATAAAAACCAAAATAACGCGCGCGTCCACGCATGCGCGGTGGAGGCGTTGCGTACGTGACTTGTAGCATGGCGGCGGAGAGCGGTCGCGGGGTGCGGGCCGGGGGGCACTGTAAACATTAGTAAGAATCGTAAGCGAATCCCACGCCGACATCCCTCTGTTGTTTACAAATTACTATTGTTCGATTAACACGACCAATCTAATTTTGTACACACATCTTCTTCCGCTTTAGCAGTAACACAGCTCTTGGTCTGCTGGTCAGCAATGTTGACTCTCGAAAGCGTTAAATTTGCACAAAAACTACGTGGTTTACTATTTGCTATTTTTTATTCGGCTGTCGGAAGGTCGGAATGTTAATGACTTGAAAACAGAAAGCTTAAAAAAACTGGAATAAGTAGGTAAGTAATTATAATTAAATATTTTGTTTTTTTTTATGATTTGGCTGTTTTAGGAGTAAACGATCTTTTTGCATAACTTTTATAGAATCAATAGGTACAAAAAAAGTCTGTAGAAAACCCCAACAGTCGAACTATGTTTCATTGTCATGTACCTACGTGACACACATTACGTGTCAAGTATTTATTATTATCTTACCTACATATTATAAGCAGGAATACAAAACCCTTGGACAGTTACCTTCACCACAGTTGATACATTACTCATTAGTTACTCATATATACTCCAATCAACGAGGATATTTGTTGTATGGAGATTCCGAAAAATTCTCCCGCTTATGAAATTTGGCATATGATGAAGTTAGGTAATATAGATTACAGATGTACAATAAGCCAACAATTTTTATTACGAGAAGTTAGGTATTTTTACCTAAACATGAAAATCGCTTATAACTCTCTGAGAATATTTCCTCAGACTGAAATACTTTCTGTATATGCACGTATGTACTAGTTAGAATATGTATGTTAAGGCATCCAACATTTTATCGAATTCAGAGATACCCGAAATGTAACTTTTAACATTTTGCGCTATAACTCCTACTGAAAAATTGGTCTGCTAATTGGTATTTATTAAAATGTTTTTATATCCTTAAATACATAGCTTTGTTTAGTTATCCAAAAGATTTTCCTTTTTAATCATATTTTTTTGATTTTTGTCTTAACTACATAATGTGAAAAATAACTCCGTCAATTTTTATACCTTTATTAGTCATATGATTTAATATTAAAACAGATTTACCAATTATCCAACAATTTTTCGAACGTTTATGTATTTTTCAGGATATGTTCGCTGATTTATGCTAAAGCGTAAGGGTTGACCTTCACTTGACCGCTCGGTACTGCTTTGCCACGCACTTCTGCAATACTGTAGGCGAAGGCGAGTTTGGTGGCCACAGCTTAATATGCACAACGTACAACGGGCGTTTAGAAATTGGAAATTTTAAAAGGAATATTATTTTATTAAATGCATTTAAAATAAACGTTAGATACTTTCTGAAGTACTTTTTACAATATGCGAAAAAAAAGGCAATAAGTCTAATAATGTTTAGAAAGGCACCTACTGAGGAGATATCGAGTTAAGAAAAAAAAAGTTTCGTTCAAAAGTGTCCGAACAATATACAGGGTGTACCAGAAAGATGAGGTCAAATTTAAGGGTGTGGTACAGACCATCAAACTGAACAACTTTCTCCATGGGACCAAGATCGAAATCGCGAAAAAAATATCAGCCGTTCCATAAGGGGGATAAAGCTCCTCCCGTCCATAAGTTTTACCACCTTCTCCACCCTATACGTGTCCCTCGGGTGGTGCTAAATGAGCAGCAACGCCGAGCAACAGGCGGCGGTAAATAACCTGCCCACAGGAATTCGCAGGCCTGGGTAGGATTAAAGCCCTTCCAAAAGTGCAACCTACCTACCTGTACCTTGGGAGAGTGCTTTATGTAAGTCCCAAGTCGTAAAATGAAAGTCTGAATGATAACGACGTCGATTTGACATGCGATCCGAACGCCCGGCGCTCGCAGGTACCCGGGCGAGTTGGAAATTGGTTACCGAAGTCTGCGCAGGGGTAGGTAACCAGGCCCCTGTGACAGAAAATGCTACTGGCAGCACAACAAGGAATCTTATACAGTAGGCGTTTCATCCGAGCCTCTTTATCTCAAGACCTAGATCTTCCTCGCTTGGAAATAAACTAAGCACAACTAGCACTAACTAGGAATGCCAAAAATATCTTTTGGGGCTCCATACTGACCACAACCCGAGACAGAGAATTGAAGAAGGCAATAGATTCAAATTCACTCAATATACTGACCTACAGGAGAGCCAACTCACTGGCCATCTGATCCCAACAAAACACCTAACCACATCGATTTCTTTCTTACCAAAGAATGTCAGAACTATGCACAAAAGTCGAATCATGCCTGGACGGTAACACTAATCATTCACCAGTAACATGCACACTAAGCACCACAATTATTTGTAAAGAGCCCCGCGAGACGCTTTGCAATCGTAAAACTAACTGGGAGTCTATAGAAGAAGAACTCTATAGAAGAAAATACCAACTTGCACATGCCCCTCAAAACAGAGAAAAACACAGAAAATGTAGCCTGGTATACAACTAACCTGTTCGAAACAGCCGCTTGGATGTCTACTCCGTGGTTGCGCTGATCCGATTAGAATTTTAGTACTTATTGTCATTTCCTCTCTATTTTTCCTTAACTTCCCTTCGTTACTTCCTATCTTAGGAGCAGCCCCAGATCTAGGGGGGGCAAGCCGGGACCCGTGCCCTGGGCGCGTACTTCAGAGGGTGGCAAATGCAAGAGCCAGACAAGTGCACCACCCAGCGCTCCACAACTTGGCAATAAATGAGACGCGCCGCACTTATTATCTTTCCGTGCGGGGGCACACCAAGGGAATCGCAGCGTAGGCATAGGTCGTCAAACGGTAAGAGCGGGTTGCGGGCGGGTGCAATTGAACTCTGCCAGGAACCTTCCAGTTTTAAAGCACATGCTTTTATTTTGCGATATAAAAATGGCTAGCTTTCTATCTGGTGCAACAGACCTATGCCGTGGCAAACCAGTAAAAACATTTTGGAAAAAGTCCTTTATTTTAGAAATATTATGTCGCGTAGTGGGGGCGCCGGGCTTGCCCTTTTCGACGCCAAAGGTGACACGATTTCGGTAAAAAAATTAAGATTTTTTTTACCACAGCACTGGCGCCCCAGTTAGTTTTGCCCCGCCTCGACAAAACCTAGATCCGGGGCTGCTTAGGAGATAGGAAGTTGCAATACCAACTATATCTATTAATTCAAAGGCATTGAATTCGCGTGTGAGCACTATGGGTACACCAAGTGGCGCAGAACCGCGCAATCGCGTCACTTCTTACGAAATATGAACGAGAGAAGACATAAAATATGTTGATTGTATTCTAAAACGCGTCGCGCTCGCAACTCGTGTGTTGAAACTCGAAGAAACAAGAAAGATTCGTAAAATTGCATACGTATCGTCGCTTCAGGCCTCCAACGCATCCAGTAAGGTATTGTGCACCCTTTCCTTTGTACAAACTGTAGTTTTTCGCCCAATTTCTCTCCAAACAGTATTGTACGCCATACATTGTTTTTTTTTTGTAAAACCAACGCAAAATCTATCAAAATCGCGCATCCACCATGTATAAAACACAATCCTCAAAAACAGGATTATACACTTAAAGTAAGGGAGAAGATAGCTGTAAAATGGAGACTGAGACGACGATGGCAAACAAGCAGGAACGCACATGATAAAAGAGCCCTCATTAAAGCACAAAAGGAATTAAAGGAAACGCTTAAAGAATACGATAACGCCACTCTGCAAGATAAACTAAAGATTTTATCACCCCACAAAGCAGATGACTATTCCCTATAGAAAATAACTAAGTCACTAAAACGGCCATAAAAACTCAGGCCTCCTTTAAGACAACCAAATGGTGAATGGGTGAGAAAACCTGCTGATAAAGCCGCGCTATTTGCTAAATTATTAAAAGATGTATTCAAACCAAATGAACCCGTCATCATGTACCCAGAAGAAGAAATTGACAAAATTCTTGAGTGATCAGCAAATGTCTCTACCGTTGCGACTGTGTACCCCAAGAGAAGTTTGGCAAGCTATTAATAACTTGAAGAAGAAAAAGGCTTCAGGTTTTGATCTGATTACATGAGAAATCCTTAATCAACTACCGAGAAAAAGAATTGTCTTGCTAACCATTCTGTTCAGTGCAGCATTGAGACTACACTATTTTCCTCTAATCTGGAAAGTCTCAATGATAAATATGGTAGGTAAACCTGAAAAGCCTCTTACTGAAGTTTCCACGTACAGACCAATAAGTCTTCTTCCCCTATTATCTAAACTGTTAGAGAACTTATTGCTACAACGACTGCTACTTGAGGAACAACGGACAATCCCAGAGCATCAATTTGGTTTCCAAGTACACCATGGAACGACAGAACAAATACATAGAGTGATAAACACAATCCGGCAATCCTTTGAAAGAAAGGAGTACTGCTCAGCAGCTTTTCTTAACATACAACAAGCATTCGACTGAGTATGACATAAGGGCCACCTGTGGAAACTAAAAATTTGCTTACTACACACCGCTTACATGCTGTTCAAGTCATACTTGGAAGACTGAATGTTCCAAGTTAAATCTGGAGACTACCTATCTTCATTCTATCCCATAGAAGCTGGCGTTCCCCAGGTTTCTATGCTGGGCCCTGTTCTGTACACAGTCTACCCTGCTGTTTGCTTTGAGGTGGCTACCTACCCACCTCAAAGCAAACAAGATTGGATCATGGCTGAGGAAGTAGAGAAACAAGACTAGTGCTGCCAAGTCTGTCCATATTACCTTCGCCCTACGAATACTTAGGTATGCACATCGACATAAGACTTACCTGGCGTGAACATATAAAGGCCAAAAGGGACCAAGCAATAAGCATAAAACAAAGAAAAATTCACTGGCTCACAGGCAGACAGTCATCACTAAGCTTCGAAAACAAACTTCTAATCTACAAATGCATCCTTAAACCTGTATGGACATATAAAATAGAGCTCTGGGGATCGGCAAGCCACTCAAATATTGAGATAAAACAGCGCTTCCAAATTAAAGCACTAAAAACCTTAAGTGGTGCACCCTGGTTCACAAAAAACATTGAAGTGCATGAATGCCTACAAATCCCAACTATCAAGGAGGTTGTAGAAAGGTCCTGCAAGAGTTATAAGGAAATACTTCAACGGCATAAAACTGAACTCGCTGTACAGACTGTACCAACAGACTTAAAAGAGAATGAATATCGCCAATCTAACCAACACTAATAAATCAAATAACGAGATGACGCATCCCAGGATGTGCACAAGCTCGAACTGCTTAAAGCTTGAATTAAAGCTCAAGGGTTGATTGTCCCGGAGGACACGGTGAGCATACGGTGGAGGTCTGCCCGGCTTGGGCAGAGCACCGCCGTGTCCTCGTGGAGGCGATCGGCGGCAGAGATCTCTCGTGTCCGGCCCTGGTTCAGGCCATGGTACGGAGCGAGAGGGCATGGGCAGCCGTCACCTCCTTCTGCTAAGCAGTAATGCTGGCGAAGGAAGAGGCGGGACGGTTGAAGGAAAGGCAAATTTCGCGCCCTCTCGCCCCTAGCCGCCGCAGGAGACGCCCTGGGCGTCGGGAATCCCGGCCACCGTAGGCGCGGGCTTGCGGACGGTGAGCAATGGGTAGCTCACCGTCCGGTAAGGACCAGGCCCGGGTCGACGGCGCGTTGTATTCCACGCGCGCCTCAAAGAGATGTCGTCAGCACAAATGTAGGGGTCCACTAGGGCCGATGCCTGTCGGGGTCGCGGGAAGGTACTAAAGGGTCACCTTAGCCCCTGGCAACACATGCAACGGAAGGAATACGGGTGGGTTTTAGTCAGTGAGGGTCTGCCACACCGTCCCGCTCCGCCCAGAGCGGGAGAAGTTATTTGAGGATTTCCCACCCGAAAAAAAAAAACAAAGTTGATTGTAGATCGAAATAATAAAAGAAAAAAAAAAGCCGTCGCATACATTTGCGTCCAGAAGGTATTGAAGTTGACAATTTTGTGATCTATGGGTCAGTTGATAATTTTTCGCGATTACGGAGAAAATTGTTCAGTTTGATGATCCGTACTACACCCTTTTTGATCACATTTTTCCGGTACATTCTGTTTAAAAAATATATTGTACATTTTTTCAGCATCAGCGTTCAATGGTAAAATTAATTATGTTGTAGAAAACACTATAATATAAACACAAAATACCTCTTGGTAAAATCACGAAGAAAATGTGCCGCCCGCGCCAACGCACCGCTGCGCGAGCGTCCCGCACCCCTCTCCAAACCCGCAACCGATCGTTGCTAAGCGACGGCAATACTTGTACTTATCAAAAATTGAGATTCTAAAAACTTTGATACTAAGTCGAATTTCCATTGCCTTCTATTAAAATACACCGACTCATAAGTAATAAACGTATTGATTTAACCTGAGCAATTATTCCCATAAGTATATTGTTCGATCACTTTTGAACGAAACTTTTTTTTTCTCTCCTCAGTAGATGCCTTTCTAAACATTATTAGACTTATTGCCCTTTTTTCGCATATTGAACAAAGTCTTTCAGGAAGTATCTAACGTTTATTTTAAATGCATTTAATAAAATAAAATTCCTTTTAAAATTTCCAATTGAAAAAAGAAGTGCGTGGTAGTAATGTAGGTAGGTAGTATTCCGGACTTCCCGTGGGTGTGACGGAGAACGCACGCTACCGCTGCGTGCGTCGGCGCGGCGCTCTGACGTATGATAGTATAAAAAAGTACGAAGCGATAAATTCACTTCGCACTTCACAGAATTTCGCAACTACATTTCATTTGCTAACAGTGAATGTGAATGCTAATTAATTCATCACTTGTGCGTGGCAAACTCTATAATTTCATGGTGGCAAAGCAGTACCGAGCGGTCATGTGAAGGTCACCTAAAAATATATATAATCGTTCGAAAAATTGTTGGATAATTGGTAAATCTGTTTTAATATTAAATCATATGACTAATAAAGGTATACAAATTGACGGAGTTATTTTTCACATTACGTAGTTAAGACAAAAATCAAAAAAATATGATTAAAAAGGAAAATCTTTTGGATAACTAAACAAAGCTATGTATTTAAGGATATAAAAACATATTAAAAAATAACAGTTAGCAGACCAATTTTTCAGTACAAGTTTTAGTGCAAAATGTTAAAAGTTACATTTGGGGTATCTCTGAAATCGAAAAAATGTTGGATGCCATTACATACTTATTCTAACTAGTACATACGTACGTATACAGAAAGTATTTCAGTCTGAGGAAATATTCTCAGAGAGTTATAATCGATTTTCATGTTTAGGTAAAAATACCTAACTTCTCGTAATTAAAGTTGTTGGCTTATTGTACATCTGTAATCTGTATTACCTAACTTCATCATATGCCAAGTTTCATAGGCGGGAGAATTTTTCGGGTTACATAAGCCCCGTTGATCGGACTAATAATCAAACACACGTTCGGTCACGTAGTTTAGAACGTTAAATCATGTGTTTGAAAAGAACTAGGTACCATTGTTTTGAATACGTTCGAATGGCGGGAGAAAGCGTGCAATAAAATAATATTTTTTAGATGCGTGAAAATTTTAAATGGTTTGTTTTACAATACTTACCATAATTAAATGAAATTAAAATGAAGTGTATTGGAAATCTAGATATGTAATTCCATATTTCCAATATGTACTTCTCTAACCTATCCTCAATATATTTTTTATCAGATTTGAAAAACTAAATTGTACCTACTTACCTATTTAAATTCAATAACTTATTAGATCTATAAAGAGATTCTACCTCCTACATAAATTATGGAAGAGCTGTCTGCATGATTCTTTCCCATTCCCCAGATGGTGGCATAAAAACTCCTTGGCGCCGTCAGCAAAAAAAAACTTCTGTTTACTTATATCCTTTTTAAGCGGGACCCAACATTCTTCATCCAAAACGTGAGCACGTGCTTCGGAATCAGGAAATTAACGGCATTGATTGGGTGGCAGACCTCGAGACACGTTACCGTAGATGTTATCGCAAAGAGGATTAGCGGTTCAACCTCTGTGTAAACTATTAATAGTTAATTGTATAATAAAATATTATATCTCTGCAATGTTTACAAATAAAAGTACCTAATTATAACTGAAACATTTATAATTATATTGATAATACGCGGTTAGATACTACTGCACTTAAGGCGCAGATACCTATATGATTTTAGTGACTTTAAAATCTGTTGATGCCATCAAATAATGCAAGTAAGTTATACAAAAATTATGTTTAAACTAGAAGCGTACACATCAATTCTATACTTATTTGTGAATATCTTAAGTATTGTAGTAAAATACTTTATTAAATAAATTCATGAAGTAATGGCGCCGATTCCCTTGTTCACAAACTAAACTAAATTTAAGTTCAGTGCATCTTTTTCTTTCTATTTCATTTAGAAAAGGACAGAAGATAAATTTTAGTTTAGTCCTGTCAAATTAATCAGCTCCTTTCACTACTCTATACAAGTTTAGACGTGATTAAAAACTTGCCTACTAAAATTACGACAATTTACGTCAAGCGCTGATTAATTTGACAGGACTAAACTAAAATGTATCTTCTGTCCTTTTCTTAATGAAATAGAAAGAAAAAGATGCACTGAACTTAAATTTACTTTAGTTTGTGAACAAGGGAATCGGCGCCATTGTCTACCCAAAGCATAAAAACGATATTACTTTTAAACAACTTAAGATATCGTCATGATTTTTTTTGTGTCAAAAGACTCTTTTTTTATCTATAATTCGTATCTGTGACTTTTTTCAAATACTTATTCATTTATTTACTTATTTATTTATTTAACCGTTTATGTACATACATATAAAAACAGAAAAGAAGAACAGAACAGAAAAATACGTACAAAGGTGATGCTTATTTCTAAAGAAATCTTTTCCAGCCTGCGATAGGAAAGTAGATAAAGAGATGTAGACACCGTGAGTAAGAGTAGAAGAGAAAATAGAATACATAAAACGAAACAATTCATATTTTCGTTGCTAAAACTAAATATTCTCTTTGAAACCGAACGACGGGCGGCACGGCGCGGCATGAACGCGACGAGCATTTGTAAGGCTCAGGTCAACGGCGTTGACCCGACCCTTAATAGTCCATAATACCTCAGCGCCACCTCACTTTTTATCTCGCTCGCACACTACTGCTCGCGATCACGCGAGCAAGCGAGACAGAGCGGCATCGCGGCAGGGAGAAGGCTCCAAGGCGCCAAGAGTTTAGGTAATTTATTTTTACGGTGCAAATAATGGTACTTAATAAAAAACCGGCCAAGTGCGAGTAGGACTCGCGCACGAAGGGTTCCGTACCATTATCTATAAAAACGGCAAAAAGTCATGTCTGTTGTATGGGAGCCCCTTAAATATTTATTTTATTCTGTTTTTTAGTATTTGTTGTTATAGCGGCAACAGAAATACATCATGTGTGAAAATTTCAACTGTCTAACTATCACGGTTCATGAGACACAGCCTGTAGACAGACGGACGGACAGACATACAGCGGAGTCTTAGTAATAGGGTCCCATTTTACCCTTTGGGTACGGAACCCTAAAAAAAACAGTATCATCTGCCTAGCCTTTTCCCAACTATGTTGGAGTCGGCTTCCAGTCTTACCGGATACAGCTGCATACCAGTATTTTACATGGAGCGACTGCCTATCTGACCTCCACAATCCAGTTACTGGGTAAAGGCTCCTACATACTGGCGCGACGTGTCGCGCGACGCGTCGCGACACAAAGGCACCGCTTGTAGCGGTACACGCGGTGTCTTTGTGTCGCGTCGCGCCAGTATGTAGAAGCCTTAACACGATACCCCTTGGCAAGACTGGTTGTCAGACTTTCGAGCTTCTGACGACCCGTCACGACTGTCGAAAGATCTACAAATGACAGCCGGGACCAACGGCTTAACGTGCTTTCCGAGGCACGGAGGGGTCTTGGTATGTAAAGATGATCACCAATCCACGGACCAACCGCAGCAAGCGTTGCTTAACCTGATCGATCGACCCGTGCGGCTGTTATCACTTAGCCACAAGCCCCTCCTTAAAAAAAAACAGTATCATCATCTTCAGTATCATGTGCTTTATATTTAGTTCAGTTATTGTGCAAAGTTTTATGATCTAATTTGAAGATTTTTTTATACTAGCGTTTTCGTGAAACCTAAAACTTAACATTCATCCTCGACTTTATCATAGTGTAAAGGTGTAAACACCATTTAACGCCACTCGATTTAACGACAAACTCCCTAAAGGCTCCTGCAAACTGGCACGACTTGTCGCGCGACTCGACACCGGTAGAACAATTTCAATTGCTTTTTTCATAGAAGGTGTCGCGCCACTCTGCACGAGCCTTAAAACGTAGAAATTACTTGCCTCCGGTTGGTTTACCTTGTTCTCCATACTGATACACTCTACTCTATGTAGCTTCACACCCTGTTTTTTTTTCTTTTTTTTTTCTTCCGGTGTTGTAAATCCTCGTCATTCCTCGTGGATGTCCTCCGCCTTGGGGTGGGCGGAGGGGTCTGTCAGACTCTTACTGACTAAAAACCATCCCGGTGTTCCCCTCCCACACTTGCACCGGGTATCATGGGATCTAATGCGACTTCCGCGATCCCCGGCTGGTGCCGGCCCGCCATTGCGGGCCACCTCAAGCTCGTGGGGGGAATGAGGTGTTAAACTCCAATAGGGGCGCGCGTGGAACACCAGGCGCCTCCACCTTGGGTCCTGCTATGTGGGGGCGACGGATGTCCCCGAGTCCGTCGCACCTGGACCCATTTAGGGGGGCTGTAAGAGGGCGTTGTCTGAGCTCCGCCGACGCCCGGTGCGCCTGCTGCGGGCAAGGTGAGTGGAAGAGATCTCCCGCTCCCTTTCCGCAGCCTCTTTCTGCAACATGACTGTTTCGCAGAAGGATAACACCACGTCCCAGGACTCCTCGCTGCCGACCTTGGAGTCGACCTTGGCTGGCAGCGATAGGTCACTGCCTACTCCTGAGACGAGGGCACGGCGCGGCTCCTCCCAAGCGGCACACTCTGCCAGCGTATGCCGCGTCGTGTCCTCCCGGCATGTAGCTTCACACACACTCTAACTAACGTCAACAATACGTCATTATTAAGCAATAAACAGTTATTTCTAAGTTGCCGAAATTAATAAGAACTGCAGCTGTGTACCAGCAGTGTTGGCACAGTGGTAACGACCGCGACTTATGAGTTGTAGGTCATAGGTTCGAACCCTGACAGGCGCTTTACTTTATGTAAATTATTTCATCACCACTGCTCCTAAAACGGTGAAGGAAAACATCGTGAGGAAACCGGCATGTCCTAGAACCAAGAATTCAAAGACGTGTGACATCTACCCCCACTGGGCCCGCGTGGTGGAAAACAGCCCACTCCCTCATCACAGAGAGGAGGCCTGTGTCCCAGCAGTGGGAACATTATAGGCTGATTATGCAGCTGTGCACGTTCTTTTGTTTATTGTTTTGTTACTTTATTGTCCAGCCCGTATTTACCTCGACGTCAAGTCGGCATCATACGTACTGAAGATTCTAAGAAATTCGTTCTTTTGTTTATTGTGATTATACCTTGCACGCGTTTACCTCGGCTGCTAGACTGTCGTTAGCTTGTTAGGCATTATCTATACGTAATCATATTCTCAGTTGGTCACAAACTTTAAAACTCATGGTTATGATCCTAGGCCTCTTCACCACTGTGTGGATGGCCCGGAGGACACGGTGGAGCATACGCTGCTCCATCGTATGCCCTGCTTGGGCAAAGCACCCCGTGTCCTCGTGAAGGCGATCGGCGGCGGAGATCTCTCGCGTCCGGCCCTAGTCCAGGCCATGGTACGGAGCGAGAGGGCATGGTAAGCCGTCACCTCCTTTTGCGAAGCAGTAATGCTCGCGAATGAGGTGGAACGGAACGGTAAGGGAGAGGCAAAGTTCGCGCCCCACGCCCCTAGCCGCCGCAGGAGACGCCCTGGACGTCGGGAATCCCAGGTGGATTTCCGGCCACCGTAGGCACCGGCTTGCGGACGGTGAGCAATGGGTAGCTCGCCGTCCGATAAGGACCAGGCCCGGGTCGACGGCGAGTTGTGTACTTGTGTTCCACGCGCGCCTCAAAGACATGTCAGCACAAGTGTAGGGTCCACTAGGGCCGATGTCTGCCGGGGTCGCGGGAAAGTCTGAAAGGGATACCGAGGCCCCTGGCAATACAGGCAACGGAAGGAACACGGGTGGGTTTTATTCAGCAAGTGTCTGACACACCCTCCCGCTCCGCCCAGGGGCAGGGGCGCTCGGTAACCCTTTTGTACCTTCCCGCGAAATATAAATAGGCCTGTAGTAACTATAGCAAAAAGTAATTCATCCCTAAAACAAATAAAATTGATAACAAAGTTCCACTTCCAATGCGACCCAATAAAAAGTACAGTTAGCCCAGGGGCCCCAGGTACGCACGAACGTAAAATATCGCGGCGGGAATTTATCGTGCACTGGATTTTCAACTCTCTGTGTTGAGCCGATCATTGAGAACCCAACAAAGCGCAAACCAGCGCGTCAAAAAACACAGTGTTGGATCCGAACAAAATCGCCGCGGGAAAAAATTGCCCGGGCTTATGTCCAAAACCGGCCAAGTGCGTGTCGGACCACGCTCAATGAAGAATTCTGTAGTTAGGAATTTGGTATGAATTTATCTCAAAAACAAACTTAACATTGTAGTTGAAAAACATGGTCTCCCATACATCGATATATGCCACGGCCAATTCTCCAACTGCAAATGTAAGTTGGTCGACTATAACTCTTTAACTTGTAAAGCCCAGTTAGCTGTGATAGTTTTCCTTTTAATTTCATTATATTTACTACTGCCATGATTTTTTTCACATCTTTATAAACAACCATTTAGTTGGCAGGGAGGGGGGGGGGGGGGGTTGGTTAATATTACGCAAGCGGATCCTTCAAACGAAAAGTGGTGTTCACAGACCCGCAATATTTTTGAACGGCCTGTACAACGATAACCCACACCATAGGGTAGACGAAAAAAAAAAATATCATCCCCACATTACGTGCAAGGGGGGAACACTAAAAAAAAATATTTTCAAGATTTTATTTTAGTACTTTGTCGGCGGTATTAATATGCCAAATTACAGCTTTCTAGTACTAAGCGTCTCTTAGCTACAGCGGGGACAGACAGACGGACATGACGAATCTATTAAGACGCTGACAACACCTAAACCGCGGTCGCTGTCAGATTGCATAGAAAAGATAGAGAAGCGCGATGACACAACGCTTGTAATTTATTGCAAAATATGAAGCAATTATCAATTTACTCAAAATTGAGTTGAGTATTCGAAAATAAAAAACAACCAAGTTCTGCATTCAAATAAGACGTTCTTGTTATTAATTAAATACGTAACGTATGTCTATATTTAATACAGATATTTTGGATTAGAACTCAAGGTAAGAGGTTAGTTTAACGTTAGTTTGTATCGAGATTTTTTTTCAAAACGTGTTTTGGTAACAACCAAGTTCTGGAAAATATGTTCAAAATTAACATAATTATATTTTTTCCGCTACCACAAACTATACAGATATTTATGGCAATTTTTTTTCTTAAGAGAAGTCTATTTTGGTCAATTGGGTCTTGTCAGCGCCTTAAGGGTTCCTTGTTTACTACAGAACCCTAAAAATTCCATACAGCAAAAAGAATGTAGTATGTACCCAATGAATTAATAGTTATACTCTCGTATTATCGAAAGCCTTAACTAAACCAGTTGATTCGCTCGCGGGAAATACCAATCGTATACAGTATTATTGTATGAACTTCTTCAGAGTAGGTATAAAAACATAACTTCACAAACTTTTATGAAGGGACAACCGAGCTAGGTACTTGACCTTGAAGTATCGGTCGGTAGGTGGAGGAAAAAATGGCGCGAGATAAAATATTTTCGTTTTACTTACATTGCACTGGTTGCATAGCCACTCATCATCTGCCTAACCTTTTCCCAACTATGTTGGGGTCGGCTTCCAGTCTTACCGGATACAGCTGAATACCAGTACTTTACATGGGGCGACTGCCTATCTGACCTCCACAACCCAGTTACCACTGGGTAACACGATACCCCTTGGCAAGACTTTCGAGCTTCTGACGACCCGTAACGACTGTCAAAAATCTACAAATGACAGCCGGGACCAACGGCTTAACGTGCTTTCCGAGGCACGGAGAGGTCTTGGTATGTAAAGATGGTCACCCATCCACGGACCAATCGCGGCAAGCGTAGCTTAACCTGATCGATCGACCCGTGCGGCTGTTATTACTTAGCCACAAGCCCACACACTTGCACTGGTTGCATAGTCACTGATGTAGCAAAAAAAGGGATTATGGATTTTATATAAAACGTTGAACTAGGTAAGCAAACTAGTAGTGCTGGGAACAGTAGACCTCGCGAGCACAAACTTTCGCAACAATTAATATACCAGCCGATTCCACTGTTAGAAATCTAAAAGTGAGCCATTTACTGCATTTCGAGGAGCTATTCTGCTCATCACGCCGAAGATCCTCATCAGATCTTCTCCAAATTTCTATGAGACCAACTTAAAGTTACTAGGTACCTTTCAAATATAAAAAGAAACATCGAAATCGGATCGGCATCGAGTCGCCCCCTTTTTGCACCTTTACAACAAACAAATTCTATAAAGTTGTAAAACCTGTGTACCAAGTTTCGTCCAGATCGGTTGTAAAATACGACCTGTACCTGGTACTCCACCAACAAACTGATGGAGGAAAGCAAATTTTGCCAGTCTTGAAGCAGAGACGCTTCGCTCGCTCGGTCAACCATTAACACAACTCTACATGATGCAAATTAGATGTAGATACGTACCATGTGAAGAACCATAGGCTACCAAAGATTTGGCCACTCATCAGATTTTTTTTTTGTATTCGGCTGGAGGTGTTATGGAAATAAAACTGTTTTGAATAACTCATCTCATTCCATAGAGAATACCAATTCAAATCTTTGGAGTTCCGACCCAAAGTCTGAATTTCGTTTGAAGGCAGGCGCAACGCGACACTAGTAGCACAATTTCTATGGAAAGTTCTGCACTTCATGGAAAATGTCGCGCTGCCTGTCGCGCCCGCGTTTTCGCGCCAGTCTGCACGAGCCTTGAGCCATTCCCCAATTCTACAAAAAAAATATAAAAACCGTCAAAACATACCAGTAAACTTACGTTCACTTATCTGACCTACTTGATAGTCTCAAATAAAATTTGCACGTGGCTAGGTGCGCCGACGCCGAACTAGAGAATTCGCGATTCACTTATCAGCTGCTGCATGCATGAATCATAAAGGTGGTCAGTTTCCTGGCTTTTTTCTATGATCACAATCACTTTCACTACTAGGTATGCACATTAATTTTAACCTTAATAAGGTTACTTTTCGTATTCTTTTGACTTCTGTGCATTGCCTGTGGAGAGTCAAAGTTTGCTCTATAGATCGCCAACCTAGAGTCTAGCCAATATCAATCAATCAACTCAGCTTATAACAGTCTACAGTTGGATACAGGCCACTCCCAAGTTGTGCCGCAACTTCAGGATCCTCAACTTTCACGACATCATAATATCATTCCCCGAAGGGTATGGCAGAAATGTACCTTTGGTACTATCGCGGGTGTTCAAATTGGACCAATTTCAAAACAGAATCCCGTGCTCACAATGACGACAACTGTTTACAGCCCTTTTTAAGTCGACCAATAAACAAGATTTTTTTTTTTAATAAACAGGCTTAGTTACAATGATCACAGATATCTGACCACCCTTTACCCGTTTTTTTTTACAATTTATGTTTTTACATTTGCAAAAACAAGGGGCTCAGAAAAAATCTGATGCGGCCGAGCGCTGCAAGCAGGAATAGTCCTTACGGTGGTCCGATTTGAAGACCCGCGATAGTACAACCACATTTCGGCAGTTATGTTTAAGTCCCATGTAGTAGGGCGAGCCTATTGCCGTCAAGCCATGATGAGCAACGCAAACTGACTAATATGGCCCAGAGACTTAGTTGAAAGTTGTTGTACCTACTCCAAAACATAATTTTCGTCGCAAAAAAGAACATAGGCAAACAAATTAGAATAGGCAAAGAGCAGTGGTGGCCCAGTGGTAACGGCCGCGACTTACGAGTTGTAGATCGTAGATTCGAACCCAAGCTTTACTTTGTGTAAATTATTTCATCACCACAGCTCTCAAAACGGTGAAGGAATACATCGTGAGGAAACCGGCATGTCCTAGAACCAAAAATTCGAATACATGTGACATCTACCAACCCGCACTGGGCCCGCGTGGTGGATAACGGCCCGCTCCCTCTCACAGAGAGGAAGCCTGTGTCCCAGCGGTGGGTACATTATAGGCTGATTATGTAAACAAATTACGGCACCACGCTTTTACGTATCCATAAAGATCGCAAAGTATGGTAGCTGAACATAAAAACTTCTCACTAACCACAAAACCACAAGAGTAGCACATAAATCAGCCAACAGTGGCGCACTCTGCCAAAAGATAATAAATAACAAACATCTTCGTTATCTATTGTAACAGTAATGATCTATTGTGAGAAACAGATGATTTTACTGTCTCATTTGATTACCTACGAGATGAATGGGCCGCCATGTTTGTTATGAACTTGAGGCTGGGTTAAGGAGAATGGGTGTGTAAAGACTGTTGCGTGTGGTGTTGCTATCAGATTTTTTATATCTACAATGCATTGAACTAAGATAAATGTGATAAAATTCTACAATAAGAAAAAACCGGACAAGTGCGAGTTGAACTCGTGTGGTGAGGGTTCCATACAATGAATATGTTATCTACCATGTTTTTTATCCCAAGATAATTTACTAAAAACATGTTCTCCCATACATTCAAACTGCAAATGTAAGTTAGTACGCACAATATTGAGAGATTTATGATGTTATTTTAACACCATAGACTTCTTATAGGTTTTCTTGTTGTGTGAATCGTGAGGAAACCGGCATGTCTGGAACCAAAAATTCGTAGACATGTGACATCTACCAACCCGCGTGGTGGATGACAGCCCACTCCCTCTCACAGAGGACGTCTCTGTGTCCCAGCAGTGAGAACATTATAGGCTGATATGTATGTCTAGTTGATGTGACTGGTGACCGAAAAGCTGGCGGCTTTCTCGCGCAATGAATCAGCATTGCAATTCAGCGAGGAAATGCCGCCAGCATCCTCGGTACAATGCCCCGAGGGCCCTTTTTAGGCTTAACTTAGTTCTGATTATGTTATGTAAACTTAGAATGTTTATAATGCTATTTCCGTAAACACTAATGCGTCATACATACATACATATACCAAAGCGTGCCAAATTATCAAAACCAATGTTATCAGATTACAGCTTGTTTTACGCGTGAAGGCTCGACAAGCGCGATGCGACTCTGGTCGAACAATGTCTATGCTATGAAAACTTAACGGAAATTGTTCTACAGGTGTCGCGTAGCGCCTGTCTGCATGAGCCCTTAAGGGTCGGGTAAACGCCATTGACCTTGGCCATACAAATATGCATCTTGTTTACGCCGCGGCGCCATTTGGTTTCATAGGGAATATTTATTCTTTTCATATAAAATCATGAAAATATCTTAAGTAGTTTGAAAGTATTATAGTTATATGCTTTCGGTAGACATTGCTTCCTGAATTTATTTCATAAAGTATTTTACTAAAATACTGGATTGGTAGATGTCACATGTCTTCGAATTTTTGGTTCTAGGACACGCCAGTTTCCTCACGATGTTTTCCTTCACCGTTTTGAGACCAGTGGTGATGAAATAATTTACACAAAGTAAAGCGCCTTTCTGGGTTCGAACCTACGACCTACAACACGTAAGTCTTGGCCGTTTCCACTGGGCCACCACTGCTCACATTCTAAGTAGTAGAAATTAAAAAGATCTAAGATCTATTCTCTATGAGGATTTAACATGGGTTTGTGGAAAACCAGTCATTTAAAAGACGTTTTCTTCAAAAGCCAGTGTGAAATTAATCCTTTGACCGCCACCGTCATGTATAAATGACAAAACAAAATGTGCCCAGTACGCCACGGTCATGCATGACTACATGACAGGTTTTAAGTTTATTCGTAGCTTGGCGTCGAGGCCACGTTTTTGCTTTTGACGTGGCGGTCAAAAGGTAATAATAACTTCATTGATTAAAAAAAAAAATACTTACAGACGAACATAGAACCTCGTCCTTTTTTAATGTCAGTTAAAACACATTATTACAAATATCATTATTTTGGTCCTCCAAAAATAAGCTTTCTGTATGTGACCCAACAGTTAACTGCACATTTTTTTTTATATCTATGGAAATTGTTAAATGGTTCTCCTAGTTTGCCAATGGTGCCGATTCCCCTGTTCACAAACTAAACTAAATTTAAGTTCAGTGCATCTTTTTCTTTCAATTTCATTAAGAAAAGGACAGAAGATAGATTTTAGTTTAGTCCTGTCAAATTAATCAGCGCCTGTCACTACGCCATACAAGTTTAGACGTGATTAAAAACTTGCCTACTAAAATTACGTCAATTTACGTCAAGCGCTGATTAATTTGACAGGACTAAACTAAAATTTATCTTCTGTCCTTTTCATAACGAAATAGAAAGAAAAAGATGCACTGAACTTAAATTTAGTTTAGTTTGTTAACAAGGGAATCGGCACCATTAACATAAATCAACCTGCCTCAATAGACAATAAAATAACTAGCAATGGGTTGACAGTTCACTCATGTTCATTGCGTTATTTGTTGTGCAGACAAATTTTTCGAACTTATGAAGCAATGGATTCGCAATATCCAGAATCAAATCAATCAATCAATTAATCATTCAGGTTGTGGTTGATAGTGTGTCACGCAATTTGGGTGCTGGACCACCCACCATGCCATCTATTCAACTCCTTAATGTCTTCTAGGCGCGTAGCAATGTTAATATTTTGCACGTGATTCTCCTACCAATCACACACCTGTCGAATTTCCCATAAAAAACTGTCCAAGTGCTTGTCGGACCACGTTGGGATGAATTTATCACAAAAAAAAACTTAACATTGTCGTTGAAAAACGTTCCCCCATACTAACCATCCAACTGCAAATGTAAGTTAAGTTTGTACGCACAATGGTGCCGATTCCTTTGTTCTCAAACTAAACTAAATTTAAGTTCAGTGCATCTTTTTCTTTCTATTTCATTAAGAAAAGGACAGAAGATAAATTTTAGTTTAGTCCTGTCAAATTAATCAGAGCGCCTGTCACTACTGCATACAAGTTTAGACGTGATGAAAAACTTGTCTACTAAAATTACGTCAATTTATGTCAAGCGCTGATTAATTTGACAGGACTAAACTAAAATTGATCTTCTGTCCTTTTCTTAATGAAATGGAAAGAAAAAGATGCACTGAACTTAAATTTAGTTTAGTTTGTGAACAACGGAATCGGCACCAATATTGAGATTTACCATGTTATTTTAAGACCTTAGGTTTTTTTTAGGTTTTTCTGTTATCTTTAAGTATAAGCAGTCTATTCTATGTAAGTATTTTTTTCAAAATGTTTTTTTTTAGTTTCGGAGATAAGGGGTCAATTTTCAACTTTAAAACGAATTATTTTAAAATTATATAAAGCTACAGTTTCCAAATGTTCTTTTTTCTCATTTCCCCCCGAAAGTGAACCCCATATTCAAATTTCTACTTAATCGGTCCAGTAGATTCGGAGCAAATCAGCTGTTTCAGACACACGAGTGATCCTATTAGGGTTCCGTTTTTACTTTTTGAGGTACGGAACCCTAAAAACCCCACTTTCAAACTACCACGCACGCACTTTTAAAATACTTCTTGCTATTATTTCTGTTTTGAACTAGCTCGGACAGTCCTAGATCCGGCTTGTTATTATTATATTTTTCCTCAATTTTATGATTCATTAGTTGAGAGTAAATAATAATGTCGGATTTGTTTTTTTTGTCGATATGGATATTCCAATACCTACCCACTTAAACTTTTAATTACTCAAGATAATACTCAATACAATACACAATACATTATTGGCATTCCACAATGTGTACTTAGCTGGTAACTTAAAATGATATGTGATCATTATGGACCCTGTCGGGCACAGTAGGAGAGAGGAAACTTTGAAAAACTTAGCTTTTCTGTCTTTTGAACTAAGGCAGTTGTCCCTTATCCGGCGAGGAAGCAAAGCTTTTCTGTCTTTTGAACTAAGGCAGTTGTCCCATTGCCGACGAGGAAGCAAAGCTTTTCTGTCTGTTGATCTAAGGCAGTTGTACCATTGCCGGCGAGGAAGCAACTAACTATCGGCTATTTTCTCGCTAAAGAAACGTACAATAGATAATTATATATTCCGTGTAAACAAGAGATGCATATATTAATAGTTGATCGCTGACTGTTCACACCGCCAGCGAGTGCTCGCTCTACTAGTATGTCGCTGAGCGACAAGAGCTATCAAAGATAATACTCGCTCAGCGATACTTGCTCAGCGATGCTCGCTTGGCGTTCAGAACTCACGCCGAGAGACCAACCAGTGGTCGAGCGAGTAGTGCGAGTAATCGCCCGTCGCACTCGGACACACGCTGATAGCCAAGGGACAAAACTATCGGAACTACACACTCGTTGCTCGCCAACTCGTTTTCAGTTGCTAGCTCTACTCGCTACTCGTTGATCGCCGGCGGTGGGACAACTGCCTTATTCTAATATTATTATATTAGGGCTTTTATAATTTGTTTTAATTGTATTTTTTGTTTTTACTAATGTTTGCTCACTTAGAAAAAATGTTTTTTGACAAGCTTTCGATTTGGGTATTAGAGTACCTACTTAGGTATTTATTTTTGCAAAGTATTTGTTAGTTAATATTTTTTGTTGTTGTAAGTTAATATTTTTCGTTTGTCGTGCTAATAAAATAACGTATAAATTAACTATGCATCCATGAATTCTACTATGCATTCATTAATTCTAATATGCATCCATTCTCCGATGCATCCATTAATTCTACTATGCATCCATTAATATTCTACTATGCATCCCTTAAACCTACTATGCATCCATTAAATCTATCGTGCATTTATAAAATCATGCTGCCATATCTCTTTCTAACAAATATTAAAATTTAAGACACATATTTTTTTTTGTCACTATGAAATTCAATACTGCATGGAGAGTTATAAATTCTACTTTTACAAGTTCCATACATATGCTCGGCGCGTGTATGATATACTTTCTACATATGTTTTACAATCAAATAATATGAGTCAGGGTAAGGAATGCGTATGTAGCAGTTTGTTAGTTATTATGCACGATAGGACTAATACCCGTTTTCACTAACACTAGATGACACTTACACGAATGCTTAAATAAAATCACCCTGTTGGATTTTCAATACTCGGCATAGCGTCGAAAGTTGAGAATCCAGCAGCGCGCTTTAATTCGTGTAAGTGTCGTCCCATAATGTTAGAGAAAATGAACATAATTTTACTTCTCTCTGTGATGGCGTAATTTATCTCCTCCTTTATAAGAGAGGCCTTGTTAGGTAAGATAGGTGGATGGATCATCGTAATACAAGGAAAATAAAATTCTTCAATGTACTTGCGTCATTGTATTTTTTTTACGGTTACGATATCAAATCAAGTAAATGACTATTTTTTTTGTATAACAACGTTTTTATTGGAATTAGTATTTATCTCAATTTATCATTACAGTGTTATCTACTCTATCATATCCCTTATTTATAATTAATTAATAGATTTGGTACTTATGATAATTTATTTTGATGGATTATATGAAACTACCTCTGTTTCAAATCAAAATAATCATTCCAAATCTGTTAATTGTTGCGCCATTTCTTATCAAACCGAACAACTGAAAGTCGCGAAGGGTAGCTGTTTAACCTTTTGTCCGCCACAGTCATGTATAGATGACAGACTAAAATGTGCCCAGCACGCCACGGTCACGACTACATGACAGATTTTAAGGAATAATTCGTGGCTTGGCCCCGAGGGCACGGTTTTGCTTTTTTGACGTGGCGGTCAATAGGTTAAGGGCCAGGTAATCGCCGTTGACCTTGGCCATACAAATGCGCGTCGCGCTCACGCTTCGGCACCGTTCGGTTCCATAGCGAATATTTATTTTTAGTAACGAAAATATGAATACTTATTTGAAAAATCACAGAATTATAGATAATAAAATAGTCTGTTCTTCCAAAAATAACATGAAAATATCTTAAGAAGTTTGAAAGTAATATCGTTTTTTATCCTTTGGGTAGACATTGTTTCCTGAATTTATTTCATAAAGTATTATACTACAATACTTAAATATTCACATAGAGAATTGATGTGTATGCGTTCTAGTTTAACATACATTTTTTGCATAACTTATTTGCATTATATGAAGGCGTAATAACAGATTTAAAAGTCACTAAAAAATTATATATCTGCGCCTTAAGGGACGGACTGCGCGAACAATGGCAGAACAACGAATAAATACCTACTCTATGTCTGAGTCTCTCTGACTAGCGGGACAAGAATGCAGCTTGTTTGGTTTAAATTATAATATTATAATAATTTATTTCATAGGCCTCTAAAGGAGAGGAAAATGGTTAACTATGCATTGCCAAGTTAGATCCTTATGGAAATAAGGTTAAGCACATGCTCAATTTTGTGAAGCTTCTGACACCTAAACTAGGACATGTCCTGTATCTCAGGTGTCACCGTTCTTCCCTGCCAGTCACATTGTGAAGCCTAAATTTTAGTTGCAAGTTTAATGTTTCAAAGTTGATGAATGATGATGATGATGAAGTTACTCCATATAACATCAGCTATCTGCCAGTGAAATTCTGTCAAAATCAGTTCACCCGTTTCGGAGATTAGTCGGAACAAACCCACAGACAGACAAAATAAAAGATGCATTTAATAAAAAGACGTTATTTTGACATCACAAACGGACATTTCAATTTTATTTATTTGTTTGGTATGGTGATGAGTAATTAACTTTTAACGTTCTTATAGCGCTTTCGTTTTTAAATTCGATAATTATTTGTCCGTCAGGCGATGGTGGCGTGTTACCCAGGCTCAGGCAGTCACTACGTGAAGCACGTGGACAACCCTAACAAAGATGGCCGCTGCATCACCGCCATCTACTATCTGAATCTCGACTGGGACGTCAAACGGTGCGGGGGATTGCTCAGGTAACTATTTCTTAATAAATAGAGAACAAACTTAGGAGCCATTTGTTTTGGCCACCTACGATCTCTTACGATCTATTTAATAAAAGTCTTGCATTCATTCACTGACAGACAACGCTCAGCCTAATCCTAAAAATTTTACTGTTCCATACAAAACTTAAATACCTTTTGTTTTTGGGTGGGAAATCACACACAGAGCGGGGGAAGTTATTTGATAAAATAATTTCTCCCGTTCTGGGAGCCAGGGTAAGAGCCAGACACAGCTCTTACCCACTAAAACCCACCCGTGTCTCTTCCGTTGCCTTTTCGGACTTCCCGCGACCCCGGCAAACTTCAATACCTAATCGACTCAAATGTATGGAATTGCTGATTATTTTTTCGCGGTTACAATGTTGATCCCATGGGTAAGTTGTTGGCCTGTACCACACCCTGTTTTCCTTCCGCACACATTGCATAAATAATATATATATTATATATATTAAAGCATTTTCAAAAATGTTTAGTGCTCACTTTCGCTAGTTGAATGAAAGTTTGTATGGAAGTTCTTCATTTTTGCGGACAGGATTTCCGTCAGGCACACGGCTTGTAAATAAAGAATAATCTTGGACGGTGCCAATTTTTTTCATGCTACGTTTTGATCTTTTACGATTAATTTATTAAATCAAATTAGTTTAGTGATACATAGCCGTAATAAAACAGATTAACCAGATGCCATGCAGTAATAAATTGAGGAGTGTCTTGCCACAGTGAAAAAAAAAATCAAAAGATGATGTTGCCATTATTTTTGCATTTTTGCTGACCTTTTTTATATGATCTTATTGAACTATATTTTTTTTTTTGCTTGACCTCTTTTATTTCGTGTGGTGTCTTGAGTTTTTAATCCGCCCATTTCTTTGCTAAATTATTTTTATAATGTTCACAGAGTATTTCCTGAGGGTACGAATCAAGTAGCAGACATAGCGCCCATCTTCGACAGAATGCTGTTCTTCTGGTCAGATAGGCGGAACCCGCACGAAGTTCAACCTGCGTATAGCACCAGGTCTTTATAAATATCTTCATATTTAACATATAACATCACGCCTTGTTATTCCCAAAGGGTGAAGCAGAGGTTTATCCCATAAAACCCACATTTCGGCTGTTATCAAGTCCCATGCCATAGAGGACAGGCCTATTGACACCATCGGGCACAAATCCCAGACTCTGGGCTGCTACTGAGAAATTCCTGATGGAAAAGCCCTATAACACTTTGTCCGACCTAGGATTCTAACCCAGGACCTCATGCTCAGCAGTAGCGCTTGGCAGGCTCAATCAGCTTCATATATCCCGTGCCGTAAAGAAACGGATTGAAAATGGCACCGCTATTCACACTATCTACCTAGCTTATAGGTATCCTGAAGAATATCATATATTTTTCTGATTTTGTTTACTGCAGTGTATCTTAAACTTTTAGGCATTATAAAACTTACAAAATTTGCGTTTAGGTCCTGTAGTCCCTTAAATGGCGCGGGTAATAATTAATAAGACTCCAATATTCAAGTAATCTACTACAATTTGAACCAGTAGCGACATCTGTATGAGTCGTGCTTGTTAGATCTTTCTAGTAAAATGGAAAGTGAACTTGGAACTTGTTACTAGTACAAAGTCATTTTTTATCTGCGATTACTCTACCCTGACCCTTACGGGTTAGTGCACAAAATGATGCATGACTCCCGGGAGTCTCGCAACAATAGGTAATTCATTGTATCTATGAGTTAAAATGACCCCATGCTTGTATTTTCCAGATATGCCATCACGTTGTGGTACTTTGACGCTCACGAAAGAGAGGAAGCCCTACGAAATTACAGTAAGTAACCTTGTTCATACATGTTTGCCTATACTTTGAAAACTGATGAGAAATATAGTTAGAATATGCTTTAGTGTACATTAAATGCAACTATAGTAACTTTAGATATTTTATATATTCATCAATACAGCATGCAGCTGAGATGAGAATGTTAAGGGCGATGTGTGGTGTGACACGAATGGATAGAATAAGAAATGAGTACATAAGAGGAAGTCTGAAAGTGACACCGGTGACTGAAAAGTTGTGCGGAAATCGGTTGTCATGGTATGGGCATGTGATGCGGGGGAATGAGGGAAATGTCGTGAGGAAAGTCTTGAGTATGAATGTATGTGTGTATGGACGACGATGGATGGACTGTGGGAAAGATGATATGGCTAGAAAGGGGGTGACTACCGAGATGACAACTAATAGAGAAGTATGGAAGAAAGCGACATGTTGCGCCGATCACAAATAAATTGGGATAAGGGCAGGAGAACGATGATGATGACTAAAGACACAAACGAATTAGACGAAAAATGGCGATCTTCTTCTGTTAATAGTATCATTGGTGTCAGTATGCATAGGAAAAACATTTAATTTCTAAGTAACAGCTAGGCTACGCTATCTCCATAATGATTTTTTTTATGTTGAAATAAACGATTTTTACTTTTAAAACAATGGTTTTTGGTACGAAATTGTTTCGCATAAAATATGCAGCAATTATGTTTTACGAGCAATCGAATACAATTGCAATATTATGGCCTTGTTCGAACACTAGCAAAATCTTATCAGATTTTTACCAAACACACATCCCTATATTTTCTGTTCTCTTAAGAATTATTTTTATTTTAAAATAATGAAGTACGTTTTTTAGTAAGTATACTTAATCATATACAAGGTGTAAATGCAGAACCTGGAAACTACATAAACTCATATGCAAATTTTTACTATGGGACCAAACCTGAAATCGCCAAAAAAGAAACGAGCGAGCCTCACAGTCAAGTGGTCGCATATGATGTGTAACATCTGACATCTCACCTTGGTAATAAGTAACTGAGCAGCGACAGAAATTTACCTCAGAATTTATAAAAGCTAAATACTGAAATAATTATTCATTACTAGTGGTCGAAATTCGACCCCCTCTTACTTACAATCTAAATAGTATTTACTAATTCCATGCTATTAAAAAGTACTTACTTATTCCATGCTCAAGCTGTCACTTCCTGTCTACACGCTTCCATCCCTTTTCACGAAATCATTCCCACAGAAGTGGAAAAAGGTTACAAATCAAAAATCAACTGTTCCCTTCATTTTGACGAGATAAGCGAACATAAATGTAGGGAACAGCAGATTTTTTTTTTGCGATTTGGTTTGGTCCCATAGTAAAAGTTAATAATGATGAGTACAATGACTCCTTATGAGGTTTCCTGGTTTTGCATTAAAACGCTGACAACAGCTAAACCGCTGTCACTGTCAAACTACATAAAAAAGAAAGAGGAGCACGATGACACAACGCCTGTAATTTATTGCAAAATATGGAGCAATTGTCTATTTACTCAAAATTGAGTTGAGTAATCGAAAATAAAAAACAACCAAGTTCTGCATTCAAATAACACGTCTTTGTTATTCATTAAATAGGTAGCGTACGTTTATATTTAATACAGATATTTTGGATTGGAACTCAATGTACTTTGGTTAGGTTACCATTCATTTGTACCAAGATTTTAAAACGGGTTGTGGTAACAACCCAGTTCTGAGTAACGTGTTCAAAATTAACATATACTATTTCCGCTACCACAAACTATACAGATTTAGCAATTTTTTTTCATAAGACAAGCCTATTTTGGTCATTTGCCTTTTAACACCTTGTATAAATAAAACTGAATGCTTTTCGTTGGTAAGCGCATCACTTGAGAACGGCTGGACTGATTGGACTATGACATTTGAGCAACCTGTTTCATCAGTCTATGTGACACAAAAAAATAAGGATAAAAACCTACAATAGGTATTATGAATGACGTATGTGAGTTTAGAAGGTTTTTATTCATCAGAATAATACTTTTTCCTGTAATTTTTAGGGTTCCGTATCCGAAGGGTGCCAAACGGAACGCTATTATTTAAGCCTCAGCTGTCCGTCCGTCCGTCTGTCATCGGGGTGTATCTCATGAACCGTAAATAAAATTAAAATAAAAAAAAAACCGTAATAGATAGACAGTTGAAATTTTTACATATTTCTATTACTGCCTCGTTGGTCTAGTAGTCGCAAGTGCTACTGCTGAGCACAAGGACCTGAGTTCGATTCCCAGGTCGGGCAGTGATATTGGGTTTTTCCATCTGGAATTTCACAGCAGCAGCCCGGAGTCTGGATTTGTGCCCGATTGATGGCAATAGGCTCGCCCCCTATTACATTGGACTTAAACATAACTGGCGAAATGTGGGTGTGCTGTAGGCACACCTCTGCCCAAACCTTCGGGGAATACACGCGTGATGTTATGTTATGTATTTCTATTGCCGCTATAACAAAAAATAATAATAAATCAAATAAAGTTCAAAATGAAAGGGGGTCCCGCGTTTTTTTGCTAAATATTATTCGGTGGAACCCTGTGTGCGAGTCCGACTCGCACTTGGCCGTTTTTTATTTGATTAAACCTAGATATTATCTAGATAGATGAAAAACTAGATATTATCTACAGTAACTGACGCATTTACGTCAGTTACTGTAGATAATATCTAGTTTAGAAAATGTATTCATTGGCGGTTTTTGTCGTATCAATGAATATATTTTATAATGAAACCTATACTTGTTGCGCCTTTTTTACCGAAAGTAACAAAATACTAGCTATAGATCAATTATTCTATTAAAAAAATATACCGGATAAGATTCTCGAGTTATGCATGTAACATACAACGAAAGTTGTGACCTTCAACATTTTTTAAATACTTAATTAATTTTATTTATTAACTAGGTGCGCCCCGCGGTTTCACTCGCGTAATTCTCGATCCCGAAGTATTAGCGGTATTACACAAAACAAAAAACGACATTTCGAAAATGTTTCAAAAAAAAAAATTGCCAAATCTGTATAGTTTGTGGTAGCGGAAAAAATATATGTTAATTTTGAACATATTTCCCAGAACCTGGTTGTTATCAAAACACGTTTTGAAAACAAAATCTCGATACAAACTAACGTTAAACTAACCCCTTACTTTTAGTTCTAATTCAAAATATCTGTATCAAATATCAACATACGTTACGTATTTAATAAATAACAAGAACGTCTTATTTGAAAGCAGAACTTGGTTGTGTTTTATTTTCGATTACTCAACTCAATTTTGAGTAAATAGATAATTACTTCATATTTTGCAATAAATTACAAGCGTTGTGTCGTCTTGCTTCTCTTTCATTTCTATGGAATTTGACAGTGACCGCGGTTTAGGCGTTGTCAGCGTCTTAACGGATTTTCGATATTTCATCCGTTGAGGCCATGGGGGTCAATGTTGTGCGATGCGTAATAACTAATAATAAAGGGTCAAAATCATTGTGTGTTAATTAAAACACGTTATTTAAGTATATAAGTTGGCTAAATAATGAATAAAAACAATCTGTGAATAATGATAAAAATGAGGATTTTTACTTAGCTTGATAGCGTATAATATAAGCATCGCACAACATTGACCGCGTTGGCAGTGAACGTGTTAAATATAACCTCTTACCTTGAGTTCTTATCCAAAATATCTGTATTAAATATCAACATACGTTACGTATTTCATTAATAACAAGAATGTCATAATTGAATGCAGAACTTGGTTGTTTTTATTTTCGATTACTCGACTCAATTTTGAGTAAATAGATAATTCCTTTATATTTTACAATAAATTACATCGTTGTGTCATCACTGCTCTTTCTTTTCTATGTAATCTGACAGTGACCGCGGTTTAGGTGTTGTCAGCTTCTTAACGCTCTTCACCATTTATGTACACCAATATAAGAAGAAAAGAACAGAAAAATACGTACAAAGGTGATGCTTATTTCTAAAGAAATCTCTTCCAGCATAGCTGCGATAGGATAGTAGACAAAGAGATGTAGACACCGTGTGTAAGAGTAGAAGAGAAAATAATTATAATATAATATTCTCTTTAAATCTCATTTCAAGTCAAATATAGGAAAATGCATTAGGTACTGCTATCATAAAAAATCTTCAACTTGCAACATTACATTTATTGCGTTGTACTTAAAAGGGTCCCTACCCTTTTCAGTACAACGCAATACATGTAATACCCGGTCGCTCGAGAACAGGAAAATGCATGTTGCACTGATGTGTTCAGTGAATTGGCTGCAGTATTTAAACAGCGGCCACTTGGCTTTATCCTGTTCCTCATAGATCGTTAATTTGTGTAGTTTATAGTGTTTTAGTATAGCTGTGTATATTTACTGAAGCGGTAATGTAAACATTGATTTATTTTGTAATTTATGAAGTAGGAAATGTAGCTGTTTTGTGAGACAGTAAAAAGTATAATTTCATGCTTCTATTCGAGAGGTTTCCGGCTTCGACCGCGTGAACACGTGAACACAATAATCCACGGGAACGTTTGTTTGCCGATTTTAAAAGTACCCTGTGTTAATCCAAGTTATAAACTTTACTATCTGTGGGCTTTGAAGGTTTTTTCGTAATGAGGGCCACGCATGAAAAATCCACCTGTATAGGACAGGTGGATTTTTGAGACGGGGCAATAAGGGCAGGTATTTTTGCCGTTGTAGCTACAGGAAAACGGTGTTAGAAGACTGTCCTTAACTTTTTGAGACATTTAGATCTGCATTCACTGATTTTGAAAAAAATGTACAGTCAGCAAGAAAATGGGCAGTATTCACAAAAACTTTTTTTACCCGACTGGCTCAGGAGGGTAATGTATTTCGAGAGTATGTATGTATGTATGTCTATTTCTTTGGCACGCTCTGTAGCCTAAACGGTTTGATGGATTTTAACGTACGAGATTCGTCTTAATTGTGGGAGTGACATAGGCTATATAATATTTATAAATTGCATCTGCAAATACAAAAAAAAGGAAGGGAAGTTTTTTTTTTAATTAATTGCAACAATATTGGTATCAAATAAAAGCTAGTAATGAGTAATTTTCAAATATATATACCTATTAATAAAACTAAAAAGCTTGAAATAAAATAAATAAGTTAAAAAACAAAAAACCCGACTGCAAAAACACATTTCCCTTTTCAGTTATGTGTTTTTGCAGTCGGGTTTTTTGTTTTTTAAATAATTTATTTTTTGATGCCAGTTGATCCTGTTTGTTGCAAGGATCAAAAATCTCTACCGGACCAACTGAGGTTAGTACTAGAAAAGTCAGAAATCGCTAAAAACTTTTTCATACATTTCGTAAGGAAGAAACTCCAAATTACTTTTCATGATGGACATTTTCAAACTAATACGCGTTGTAATTCAAATTGGCCTTAGGAAACCATCACCTCTAAATCCAATTCCAATTGCGTAACACTCTCACCTCCAATTCTAATTGCGTAATATCCTTCAAAACTATCGGATTGTAATTAAAAGGATATGGCTAATCCATTGCTTCATAGGTTTGAAAAATTCGTGTCCAACGTAACTAACGCAATGGGCGTGGGTGAACTGTCAAAATGTCATTGCGATCAATTGTCGTTGTATTTGTGTTACACAATTGCCCCGCAGTTCACGTTCCCACTTTTAGATAATTAGATTGCTTTTTTTTTACTAACACATGTTTTCCCACAGCTGGGAAAAGGTCTCCTCCATGGTTTTCCAATTTTCTTTGTGTGCTGTCTTCTCCGGTCGATAAGTCAGGATCGAGTCCAAATCGTCACGCCAGCTTTTCTTAGGCCTTTTGGCGGGGTCGTGTGAAAGTCCGAAAGGGTTACCGTGGCCCCTGGCAACACAGGGAACGAATGGAACACGGGTGGGTTTTAGTCAGTAAGAGTCTGACACACCCTCACGCTCCGCCCACAGCGCGGAGAAGTTATTTGATAATATATCCACAGTACCGATATCCACAGTTTAATTACCAGGAATAAACATAATCTTGCTGTACTTCACACTCGCCTCCACAGAGTAGGCAACTCGTTCATGGGTCAATGTATACGCTTTTACAACAAACTTCCTATTGCTATTCGAAATTTACCCATTAAACGATTTAAAAGCTGTATTAAAACCAAACTTTGTAAAAAAGGGTACTATAAAATTTCAGATTATTTAGAAGACAAAAAAGCTTGGGATTGAGCTGCTCGCTCTGATAAGCTTTGTGCTAAAACCATAAAATTTGATATTTAAATTATGCAAAATCATCATTATATACAACTATATGTACATATTGACATTGATGAATATTATAAGCAAAATTAAGTGAATATTTATGTACCTTGAAAAGTATTATATTACTTTAATTATTGTGAATGTGAGCACTATGTGGGTCATTTTCATTTATTTCTTGTTGTTTTTTTTTTCTCTTAGTTTTAATGATGGTCTGGCATTTTGAGTTCTTTATGCGGCCAACCCAATTGTCCTTTCCTTGGTATTGTTCGTCGAGTCGTTGAGCTCCTTAAGTTTTGAGTTGAGCTACACGATTACTGACAAATGCTTGCACTGACTGGACAGGTCCACTCAAATTTGTGTGGTTCTTTCCTCAAAAGACCATTTCTGACATGGATCTACATGGTCCTCACATGATCTGACCAAGATTATGTCTGGACTTTAAAAGAGACTTTGACCTTTGAGTTTGTTTCGCCATTTCTTCTCAGGGGTAGTCAGATAGGAAATGTCGACTCACATCTGGCTTATTCTTTAATATGACGTGTAAAAGTGATTCTCATATCCTATTTACAGAATAAACAATTTCATTTCATTTCATTTAATATCCCACCAAAACAAAACCTGTCAAGTGCGAGTCGGACTCGCGCACGAAGGGTTCCGTATCTATAAAAACGGCAAAAAATCATGTCTGTTGTATAGGAGCCCCCTTTAATATTTATTTTATTCTGCTTTTTAGTATTTGTGGTTATAGCGGCAACAGAAATACATCATCTGAGAAAATTTCAACTGTCTAACTATCACGGTTCATGAGATACAGCCTGGTAACAGACGGATAGACGGACAGGCAGACAGACGGACAGCGGAGTCTTAGTAATAGGGTCCCGTTTTACCCTTTGGGTACGGAACCTTAAAAAGGCTTTCTTAGGCCTGCCTCGGTGACGACGCCCGTCTTCAGGCACTGCTTCATATGTTCAAATAATTTGCCTGCTCAAAACGTAAATAACGCAATTAATGTTGTGGAACTGTCAAAATGAAACTCATTGCTACTGATAGAGAGATACGGTTGGCGTAATGGCTGAGCGATCGACTGCTGCGCAGCGTGTCGCGGGTTCGATCCCCGCACTCAACAAATCGCTTATCCCTATTAACATTGTCGTATATGTTTTTTTGCCATTTCCTTTTTATTTCATAAATCACTCTTAAAAAGTCCCTTGTTTTAGTGGAGTCAAGAACATTTATTAAAATTCTGTTGATTTTTGACAATCTAATTTCTATATGAAAAAAAAATTGCAATTCAAACTTTGACACGCTCTCTTGTAATGTTGCTGATTTTCACATCCGACAATGTTAATAGGGATAGGCGATTTGTATGATCTACAAGTAACTGTTCCGGGTCTGGGTGTTTGTGTTTGTGAGTTTCTATGTTTGTAAACGCATCCACGATACAGGAAGAAATAACTAGTGTAGCGCAACGTTTAAAAAAAAATGATTGTAAAAGAAGTGTTACGCTATTATCTTATAATTAGTGTGAGCTGGGGGGTAACCATGACCTCTTATAGCAGTATTATTGTAATATTACTTCAGCGTGAGAAAGAGATGCTATAAGTCCTTTATAGCTCCATCACTTTCCCACTGTGAAGTAATATTATAATAATACTGCTCTAAGAGGTGATGGTTACCCCCCCTGCCCAGTCCCATTTTAGCTTTGGAGACTTAGATTGTTTAATATCAAGAAAGTTCATTATAAACAATGTTCTCTATATCCTTTTTCCAGAAGAACGCGGCCAGCCATCTTCGAGTAAGTGATGTTGGAACCTGTGGGGTGTCTCGCTCCCTGCACGCCACACACGGACACGCACCTAGTGCCCGACTGCGTAGCTTGTAACACTGCTATTCTAAATTATCATAGGAAGAAATTATATTCAAGGGACGTGCTGTTTTTGTCAGGGTATAATGTCAGATCTTAGTATAGTTGTTGCAATTTATATCTTATGTCTCTGGTATAAAAGCCATAATCTTATGTCAATGAATTGAAAGTCACTTGACGGGCAATCGTGATTTGCAACGACTATGCTTAATGCCTAGTAAGCTTACTATCTCAGCTACAAAAGCTTGGTAAGCTAGAAAGCTAATAAGTCTAAAGTCCATCAACGAAGATAGGGGCCCGTCCGAAAGTAGTTGATCCGTCAAAACAAGTGACAAGTTCAATTTTTCGAACGGGCACAAACACATTGCGAGCACGTACAACTGTCAAATCGTGATGTCATTCATTTTCAGTTCGGGCTCATTAATCTTCTCAGAATCCCGTAACTTCGGCCGAAACAACGGATTTAGTGCTTAGGGGGTAGGCCCCCTGGCTTCGGGGACATTTGTAAGTACTAAAGCACTAAAGGGGTCTTTGCTTTGTTCTGCTTACGTAATACTTGAATGGCTCCTTCGTGAATACAGAACTAGCTTCATTTCTAGGCTAGTAAGCTAGTTAGAATGCTTGTAAGCTAGCGTCTCAAGCCAGGCTAGTATAACAGGATGGGGTTCTATTTTTGAGCTAGTAGCGCCCCCGCCACCGATTTTACAATCCGGGCTTGTGTAATAGGCTCGTGTGGCCGGCGAAGATAGGACCCAATCGGATCATTTTACTCTACGGACTAAGTCACCGCAATGCTATTAGCTTCGTCGTATAAACAGCACTCGTTTTGCCAAGCCAGGATAGAATACAGTGGTTCTAGCTTGCTATCCTAGCTTTGAAAAACTAGCCTCTTGTATCCCGGGCAATACTAGGGTCGTATAGTCCTACATTAATATGGCCCACAAATGTCCACTTTTAAAATGAACCTTACAATAATAGACGGTTACCAGTCGACACAAGCCTGATTTTCGAATGTCAGTTGAAAGAGTAGCGCCTCCATTATAAGTTCCAATGTTGTACATAATTTTATAGAATGCAATGCAATACGATAATGTTCGACATTAAATACTTTGACAAAAACTGCAAAATATGACTGCCTCATCTAGGCTAATATTTATAATCAAATTAACGATTATTTCTATAACTGTGTGAAAAGTGCATCTTAACCCCTAAACCTTGCAGTCAAACGTGTACTAAGAAATATTATTTTATTTTAATTTCAATGTCAACAGACACCAGAGTCATAAATATTAGATAGAATATATAAATAGATAGTTCTAGATAAATTTGATATTTTATTAATGTATGGTTATTGTTTTCCATGCCCTTGAAGTATTAATTTTGTTGAAGTGTATTTTATTGAAGCAAGTCTGCTATAAAGCGCTTTTTATATTGTGCTAAATTGAGCTCCAAAAGTTCTATCCGCGTAGTTTCGAGTCATTGCCTCCCGATCTGCGGACCGCCTGCACTCCGACCGTTTGTGATCCGGACCACCCGCGGTCCGGACGATCCGCGCTACCCGAAGTACCCGAAAGGCCCTAATATATAAGGACAAACCCTAATAAGGAATGTAGAAGCGAGCGAGATTTTAGTTACAGAATTCAGAAGTCTCGTTCACCAACTTAACTCTAAAATGAGCTCACTTAGCATAATGTTAAGCGCTGAAGATATCATGTTTGTATTTAGTTGGTGCACGATTATGCAGAATTATTCAATGTTTGATGCTAGTTCGCTGATGTGTTAACTTAAAGTGTATGTTAACTATTCTTTAATATTTTAGAGGTAAAATAATTTTATAACTAAATTTACAATTATGACATTTTCTATGAATTCTGTTAAAACTTCCCTAAAAGCTTTCTTTTTTCTATCTTAAACATAACTTACATTTTAAAGTTGGCATCAGTGAACAGTGAGAATGGCTAAGACTGAATATTAATTCGACACGTGTTATGAGATTTCAACATGTATATTTTATTTATTATTTGTTTTTAAATTAACTACATATTCGATTATTTACAGTCTCTTAAACTTGTAAATATTTATATTGTCTAACTAGTTCATTTACCTTACTCAGTTTCTTTTATACTGTTTTCTAATCTATACCTGGTACTCTGTTCTATGTATTGATTCATACATAAACGTACGCCTTCTTCCCATGGGGGTAGGCAGAAACTATAGACCCACCTGCTACGCTCCTTACATACTCCTTTTGCTTCGTTTACGTACATACACGCACGCCGGTTGCGAGTATGACCATAACCAGTAATAGGGTATTTGACTATCAAAAAAATACAAGAATTAATACTTATTTTAAATAATGTTACTTACTAAAAAGAGACGTTTTGTGAAAAATCTAATAAACACAGTGGAAAAATTTAGAAGTTATAAGGTTCTGCAGCTAGGGGCGATATGCCAGCAATATGCCTGTCGCGTCCGCGATACCGCCCCAGTCTGCAGAAGCCTATACGCTTTAGAAATTGTTCTTCTATCCTTGTCACACAAAACCATCATTGTACTGAACGGCGCGAAGTTTCTATGGCTCTCCTGTGTTGTGACGTCAGATGCTGTTTCTGTCTAGCGTAGACTTTAAAACACAAACAACTTCGCCATTTTTTTAAGATATTTTAACAATTTTTTTTTACTGTGGCTTAACTGTTTTTTAGGTTCCGAAAAATCAAATGAAAAAATAACAGCCAAATACCCTTTTGTATGTATTCATACTCGCTGCAAACTCGCTTGGATATCGGTTAAATGTCATACGGTCATACCACCCTGATTCTAGTACCTACTGGGAAGACTAAAGTGAACTAGACCTAAGATACACAGTAATTTCCGCCGAGTTATAAAATTGTAATAGTCTATTTGGTCACAACCACGAAAACCGTGACGAAAATATAAAATACCTCATAACAACACTTATAAGAAATTGGTGTAAATAAAAAAAAATAAAAATACGAAAAATATACATACTTAACTTTATTTTATTTTATAAATGTTGTGTGTATAGTATTGAATTTTATACCGAAATTAGTGTTTAATAATTAAGCTTGTTCTTCCCCATTGTAACGTTTTGTTTTAAGTTTTGTATAAATAATGATCAGTAAAGTTTAAGCTGAGTGATTTAATTTTAGTCGATTATGATTTTGTATATGCTGTATCGATTATGACGTTGTCCAACAAAATGCTTGTTATAATTAGACCAAATTGACTTGTGTTGAAATCATACATTATTTTGTGGACAGAGCCTGGTATTAAATTTTACATTGGATTACATTCTTTTCATTTATCTATCTATTCTATACTAATATTATAAACAGGTACAATTTGTTTGTAAGTTTGTATGTAGGGGGTAATCTCTTTTTTTTCTGGGTGGGAAATTATTAAATAACTTCTCCCACTCTGGGCGGAGCGGGAGGGCGTGTCAGGCTCTTACTGACTAAAACCCACCCGTGTTCCTTCCGTTGCCTGTGGCCTCTGTAACCCTTTCAGACTTTCCCGCGACCCCGGCAGGCATCGGCCCTAGTGGCCCCCTACACTTGTGCTGACATCTCTTTGAGGCGCGCGTGGAACACATTCCGCCGTGGCCCCGCGCCTGCCCCTCACCGCAGGCGAGCTCCCACTGCTCACGTCCGCAAGCCGCACCTACGTTGGCCGGCGCCCGGGATTCCTGCGGCGGCTAGGGGCGAGAGGGCGCGAAATTTGCCTTTCCCTCAACCGTCCCGCTTCCTTCGCGGGCATTACTGCTTCGCAGGAGGTGACGGCTGCCCTTACTCTCGCTCCGTACCATGGTCTGTACCAGGGCCGGACGCAAGAGATCTCCGCCGCCGATCGCATCCACAAGGACACGGCGAAGGGGGTTATCTCTGGAACTGCAAGTCGGATTTTATAGGCTATTTAACATCACATTAGGAGCCGAGCAAAAAGAAAACAAGTCAGAAAGAACGCGAAAATCTAATAGCGCGGGCGGGCGATGCAATGCGACGCAGCGGATCGGGGGAATAAGAAATTTCGGATAGAAGCTAGTATACCATAATTTTACATCATTTTAAATTTTGTACGAGAAATATATTTTGTTATTGGGCGCTTAATCGAGTCGGCAATGCCTAGGCATCTTCTAAATTAATCTATAGTGTTTTGTAGTCAAGAAGCATTTGACAATTGACTCCACAATTTTATTGTCTTTTGGTGCTGATTAGCTTACCCCGCTCAGGCCCGTGGCCGAATAACGTCATCTCTCAATCTCAAAAAAAACTTTTTTATTCGATAACTACTTTCAAATCGCGCGCCGCGAGGGCTCCTATTCGGAGCCATTGGGGCTTTATCGGTTACAGCAGAAATTGGATCAACTTAAAGCATTGTTGAAATAGTGCCGACCCTGCCGATGTCTGCTGTAGCCTTCAAATACCGTCATTCAAAACCTCTTAAGGTAAGCAACTGTGCTTTAGTTGAAAGGAAGGGTTGCGACCTACAGCCCTTTCAGTTAATTCTTACCTCTGATTTTGCATCATAATGATCTTTATTCTCATTGCAATAAGATTGCTGTCAAAGGTAAAACAACTGAAAGGACTGTAGCGACAAAAAACCCAATTTGAGTAGGAGAATTTGCGCCAAATCTATCTGCCCGTATTCGAGTACATACACGAAACAATTTCTCATCAGTGTAAAGGATTCGCTTCAGGGAGTGGTAGGATCTTGAGGCGACAACCACAAAACACCCTTCTTAGAGTTCCGTATTAAACGAGGAACTATTGAAAGTTCGTGGGGATCACGCTGATTAGGATAGATTTATTGGATGGAATCAAACACGGCAGATGCGACATGATGACGGGAACCTTTTTTATTGTTGACAGATGTCACAGATAGACCACAGACTACACAGAGCACATTTTGACACAGAGTACACTACTGGTACATTTTAATGAATATGCCACAGGCTGACTTATATATATACATTAGATGATTACAGAGCAAATATTATGTTCCTTTACATTCGGACTTCGGGGAGGGAAAATATTCAAATGCGATTTTTTCTGATAATGATTCTCAATACGTCTAGCGCCACACACTTTTCTGTGTCAAAAACAGGAACTAATGAATGTTGCCACTTAATTTTTAACAGGAACCTGTCTGTCTGTCTGTCCCCGCTGTAGCTCAGAGACGCTTAATACTAGAAAGCTGTAATTTGGCATAGGTATACATATTAATAACGCCGACAAAGTGCTAAAAGAAATGGGAAAAAAAATGGTTTTTCATGATTTTTTTTTTTAGCAAAAAATATCATCCACACATTAAGCGCAAGGGACGTGACTCTAAAAAAAAATAGCATTTTACACGTGCAGCCTGTGGGCCAACTACACGCAGCGGGCGTACAGCGCACTGCGTGTACAGTACAAAATGCCTTCAGGGTGCTGTTGGGGTTACCGAGGTTTTGTAGTGCTTCAGCTATGTTTGCTGAAGCACGAACTGATGACTTTTTCGCCATAATTAGAAAGCGGAGCGTTTCACTTCTTGGTCGCCTGCGTGGTAGCACTAATGGCATGCTGAAGGTATTGTCCGAGCGATGGGATCTGCCCCTTTTAAAGACATGGATGAAGTTACATGCTAGTGGATCCTCACGTTTTATTTAATGTTTTGTTATTGTAAATTTTTATATCTCAATTTTATTTCAATTTCATTTTAATTTTATATCAATCTTTATTTTTAATGTATTAATTTTTATTTTATTTCAATTGTATTTTAGTTTTATTTCAATTTTATATTATAATTGTAATTGATAATCAAATTTATATGTTTTACTAACACTAGTGGTATAAGAAAATTGTTACTAACCATTTATGAGCTCTAAGCTTGAAATAAAGATTTCTATTCTATTTATTCTAAAGCTTAAATTGACACGCAAACTAATTCTTGAATCACAGACCTGCAATATTTTTGAACGGCCTATCCCACACAAGGGGGTAGAGGAGAAAAAAATATCATCCCCACGTTACGTGCAAGGCAGGTAAGTACACCAAAAAAAAAAAAATTGCATGAACCTTCTTCGATCTCTGTGAGAGGTCGCGCGCGATAAAACCACTGACAAGTTTTATATTGTCAGTGGATAAAATCGTTGATATTTTAAATAAGTCAAAATGACAACCATTTTGATTATTTTGTGACGGTTTCGACCTTCACGTTTCTAACGTTTTTAATTTTTAAGCGTGTTAATTTTCTATGAATTTTATGTTCTTGTGATAACGGTTTATTTTGTAGTACTTATATAATTAAATATTTCGAGACGATATGTCTACGCAATCAAAAATAGGTGTTCAATTTGTAAAAGTATGTATTACCCTCTTATTACCAATAGAACATTTACCTACTTAATTTGTAGATTCCCTTCACGTATTTAATTGTAGGTACTGTTTGTTTACATCACCTATTCGGCGGTATCGGCTATCCTTTACACACCGCACGCGCGTTAAATCAAATCAAAACTCATTTATTCAAACTAGGCTGAGAATCAGCACTTTCGAACGTCAAAATTACATATTAAGACAGTCCCCTAAAAACGCCCGCCCTTCACCACTTCCTAGTAATTTAGCTGGGAAGAAGTGGCGCAACAAACTCCCCATCAGCACACCTGTCTGTTTAGTTATATAAACTTGATTCTATACAAATCGTATGCAAATTAATTAACACTACGAAACACGAAACATTAAATTACTTGCCATATGTTAGCTAGCACACACCACACACCAAAACAATGAAACTGTACCCAAGCAGAAATAAAAATTACAACTTAAAAATGTAAACAGAACTTAATACCTAAATAAAAGCCTCCGGGCAAAAGGGCGTATCCGCTTACATAAGGCTTTAGCTCTAACTCGAAGTGAGAAATTATAAAGTAATAATAAATCAAATAAACATTTATCATAAAAAGCAAATAAACATTTAATTACTAATAACAATAATAAAACCATGGTCAACAAGACGACCAGTCACCGCAAGCAGCACCCGTTCACGAGCATAACGCAAAGATCAACCATCAGCCCCCCCCCCCCCCCACCTCTCGCCATATTGGAGGTAAGGAGGCAACCCGACCCCCGACGCAGGCAGTGACATCTAAGGGAGCATGACGAACTTACTGCCGGTTGCTCAGGCAAGAATGGTATGATCAATTGTTGACGTCAACACAGCTAACCACATATTGCAATACAACTCATAAAAAAACACATAGTAATGATTAGATTATGTCATTAATAAAGTAAAATTAAATAAAATTAAAATACATTGACCTAAACAGTCAAATAAAAAATAAACAATGATATGAACTCATATAACCTGTCAGTAGGCAAGCTAATTCTGGAGAAAGAACATAAACATTGTCTTGAGTTAATTACAGCGACCAACTATTCTTATCGTTTAAGTAGTCGTTGATAGAATAGTATGCCCTTGAACAAAGTTTGGATTTTACTTTAGTTTTAAACGCATTAAAAGGCAAATCTAGCAAAGAAGAGGGTAGCTTGTTATAAAAAGTAATACCAAGCCCAACAAACAAGTTATGAACTTTGTGGAGCCGGTGAAATGAAGCACGTAGGTAATTTGTCCTTATTTCTGGTGTTAATACTCGTATTGTGAATATCACTGTTTTTAGTATATAAGTGTATAGTTTGCATAATATATAGGATGTTGGCGAAGATGAATTGTGATGCCACCATAAGAATACCAATATCTTCAAAAAATCCCTCAGAATCTCTGGCACCAAGCTGGTAAATTGCTCGACCAGCTCGTTTTTGAAGAATAAATATATTTTGAATGTCAGCGGCTTTGCCCCACAGGCCCACAGCAGAATACCGTAGGACATAACGCTATGAAAATAACTAAAATAAACTAATCGAGCTGTATCAACGTCAGTGCATTGTCTTACTTTTCTGACGGCGTAGGCGGCCGAAATGAGCCTGCCCGCTAGGCTTGATATATGTATGTATGTGTATGCCCCATTGAAGTTTGGCATCTACTGTTATACCAAGAAAAAATGCCGAGTCTACAGTTTCAAGCATCCCATTATCTAAGACGATGTTGGGACCTAGATTCCTAACATTCAGTAAGGCGAACTTTATATACATGTCGTTTTCTTGGCATTGAGAACTAAGTTATTTGTCGTAAACCAATCCGTAACCATTGAGAGTGCACTGTTTACGTCGTCAAAATCTTGTCCATTTCTGTCTACTTTAAAAAGAAGAGAGGTGTAATCTGCAAACAATACAACGTCACAGATACCATTTAAATAGAATGTTAAGTCATTAACGTACACTAAGAATAAGAATAGACCCTGTATTGAGCCTTTTTTTTTTGAGTGGGAAATTATCAAATAACTTCCCCGCTCGGGGCGGAGAGGGAGGGTGTGTCAGACTCTTACTGACTAAAACCCACCCAACACGGGTGGGTTTTAGTCAGTAAGAGTCTGACAGCCAGTAAGAGTCTGACACACTGAGTCCTTCCGTTGCCTGTGTTGCCTGGGGCCTCGGTAACCTAGTATTGAGCCTTGAGTTACACCTAACTGAACTGGTAGCCCGGAAGATTTCACACCATAACATCTACACGTTGGAACCTATTATGTAAATAAGAATTTATTACTTTGTGAGCTTAATTTTGGACACCGTAATGACGTAGTTTACGCAAAAGCGTGTCACGCAATCAAAGGCTTTGGAGAGATCACAGAAAACTCCAATAGCATTTTGCGAGTTCTCCTATGCGTCAAATATGTGTTTCAGTAGTGCAACACAGCATCTGTAGTCGAACGACCTTTTGTAAAGCCATATTGTTCGTTATGAAGGAGGCTGTTTAAATTAAAATGTCTTGGCAATTGCTTGAGTATTAACTTTTCAAATATTTTGCTAAATGCAGGTAAGATAGAAAAAGGTCTGAAATTGCGAACGTCATTTTTATCACCTGATTTAAATAAAGGTATGACTTTGCTACTCTTCATGAGGTCAGGAAAAGAGCCTAGGAAAATCAACACATTTATTAAAAGTAACTGCTAGATAGGGGGCTACGATTTCTATTATAATATTGCTTAATAGTTTAATGGAGATACCCCAGATATCACCAGTGTTATTAACTTAAGTGTGTTAAAAACATTACGAAAACATCACGAGGTGTTACATGTTCGAAGCTAATTAGGCACCCTACTATGCAAAAGGTTTTCAGCTTTAGACGGGAACGAATTTAACCTGTTAAGCCCCGCGCGACACCGATTCGGTGTCAAACAATAGAAAATCAATTGTGTCTCATTAGCCGTCCTTGAGTTTATTCATAAACACTAAAATGTTCTATCAACCAGTGTTCAGTCAAACATAACACCTGAACATCAAAGTTCTCCTTAAATAAACTTTATTCAACATAATTATGCGGCTGACCCTTTGTCGCACTTAATAGCGTCCGTTCCAGTTCGCAGCATTCAGCAATAAGCGAGTTTCGGTTAGGGGTATTATTGTTCTGTGAATAAGCAAAGTAGGCATGGCGATCTGAGAACGATTAATCGAAGAATCGATTTCTTCTACCAAAATAATTGTTTTTTAAAATCGATATCTAGTACTGAATTTATTAATCCAGTGAATCGATATTTCTCCGACAGAAAATCGAGTTAAGATTTTTTTCTTAATACTTACCGAAATTTATAATGAACTACATCTGTGTTTACACCATTGAGTTTGTATTTAAAGCATTATACATCTTTTTGAAAAAGGAATACGCATTTATTATGCAGTTATGATTAAAATTACGAAAACCGACGAGATCGTATGAGCTTGAGGCCTTTGCTTTTCCGACAAAAAAAAAAGTCTAGGAATTTGCCGCGTTTTTGTTTTCTTCAAATACATAAACGTTAAGTTTATTTTAATTTATTTTTATAAATAAGTTAATGTTCTAAAAATACGTTACGATGTTAAATCAAAGCGACAGTGACAGTGAATTGTCGGATTCTATCAGTGCAAATGCTGCCGCAATTATAAATAATTTGCTTCCAACAAAATCCAAGGAAAATTATTTAAAAACTTATGAAGAATTTTCAACGTGGAGAAGTGCGAAAGGCCTATCAATTTCAGAATCAGTACTTCTTGTCTATTTTAATTATTTATCCAAGACAAAGAATCCGAATACACTTTGGTGCATATACTCAAAACTGAAAGCTACAATAAGCATCAAACACAGCATTGAAATAAATAGATTCACGAAATTACTGGCTTTTTTAAAAAGAAAATCAGAAGGGCATTGCGCAAAGAAGTCTAAAAATTTTTACGACTCAAAATGTGGAAAAATTTCTTAATGAAGCTCCTGACGAAATTTTTCTAGCCACAAAAGTCAGTATACATGATTTAACTATGAATATTTCGTATTTTAGTAATGGTAATTATTCTTTACCTGTTTTTTATCTTTGTTATAGGTGGCCTTAATTTTTGGACTCAATGGTGCTTGCCGCGGATGTGAACTTGTAAACTTAAAGGTGGAGGACGTTGAAAATCATTCCAATGAGTTGCTGCTGATTAATGTAAAGGAAACTAAGACAAAGTATAATCGGTCATTCATTGTACAAGGACAATATACTAAAATTATTTATAAATACCAAGCATTACGTCCCACCAACATGGAAAACAATAGATTTTTTATAAACTATCGGAATGGGAAATGTACTCGACAAGCGGCAAAAATAAAATTAGCAATATGCCAAAGGAAATTGCTAAATATTTAAAACGTTGAACTCTACACCGGTCACTGCTTTAGAAGAACTTCGGCGACTTTCTTGGCGGATTCAGGGGCAGATATTACGTCAATAAAAAGACACGGTGGTTGGAGCTCTGATGGAGTAGCTGAGGGTTATATCGAAAGCTCAATGGCGAATAAAACCATATTAAGCAGTCAAATTAACAAAAATATAAAACTTAATCCATCAGAGCCACAACCATCAACTTCCGGCATCTTATCTTCGTCCGTAACTCACGATGCACCACCACCACTATCTCCGACGTATACTATCTACAATGAAACGCAAGTTCCTCAGACGCAAGAACAGAGAAATACTCAAATCAACTCATCAACAATAAATGTACCAAACAAAAATGGTAACTCTCTCTATCAATAATTGGACCAATGTTTCGAATGTTAACTTTTACTTTTAATTGTCATTATTTTTAATAAATGCTTATCTCATATTATTATTGTGTTAATTTCTTCGCAAATGGTACGAAAAGTAGAGTATTTTCCTCGGTGTTAAAGCTGTCTTAGTCTTGGGTGAACTTAAATCCCTCACTACACTCAGGACTCGTCTTAAATCCCTCGCTTCGCTCGTGATTTAAGTTATTAACACCCTCGCTACGCTCGGGAGTAAACCTCGAGTCCTTCGTTACGCTCGCGATTTAAATCGTCACCCGCGAAAGAAGACACTACTTTATCCCCTTGGTTAATAATCTACTATTTTGACTAAATTACTAAAAACTCGCTAGATAGCTGTGTACTCAGTTTCCTGCGTCGCTCCTCAATAGATAAAATATTTTTTTATACATAATACGTTTGTTTTACAAACGTATTATAAAACATTAACAAAAAAAAATACAAACACGATAAAAAGATAAATTTTTGGAAAATCGATTTTTGAGACCTAGATATTTTTATGCATCGATATATTCGATATATTCGATTCGAATCGATTTAAGAATCGGTCTTTTTCGGAAGGAATCGCCATCCCTACAGCAAAGTGGATTAGGGTGGAGGATGTACCCCGTAGCCTCGCCCCACCACAATGTGCATGAGACGACATAAACTTGATTATTATTATTCACTAGTGACTGACCGAAGCTTCGTTTTCGGCCATTTTTGGACAAAAAGTAATGATTTGGCCATATCTTCGTTATCGGCCATAAACCAGCCGCAGCTTCGGCCAAGTCGAAAAATCAGAAATTCTGTGCGTCATTCGGCCTACTTCGTAAAGCTCGGTAATATCAGGTGTTGTTCGGATAACTTCGGGGTGAATCTAGTCCGCACTCATCCGCAGTGGTAGTCCGCGAAATTCTAATTTTCTTACGTTTTTGCAATTTGCAGGTCAGTGTCAAGTTGTATCTTGATCAAAATTTGATTCGCGACCATATCATATACTAGTATGTATTTACAGAATTATAATCATGACCTAATACATATCTTTTAGTTAGATTTGTTCCATGAGTACAAATCTCTTAGGGAACAAATCCAACTTAGAGATAAATACGAAAATATGGCCGAATCATGACTTTTTGTCCGAAAATGGCCGAAAAAGAAGCTTCAGTCAGTCACTAGTGAATAATAATAATAATAAATAAAACAAGAAAAGCGCGCGTCGGTTCATGAGATAAAAGTAGGTACTCGTAACTGTTTGTTTTCAGGAGCACGCCCAGCATAAAGGCGATGGGAAGCAGTCGGCGCCTGGGCATGGGTTAGCTTTCTATAGGATTATCATCTAGAATAAGCCTCCTATCATCCATGACGTGACGATAGGTACAGTCAGCCTCAAAACAAAAATTCATTTGATTGTCTATATTTTGTTTCTATTTTTTAGTGTACCTATATGACTTTGTAGTTACATATTGATAAAGTAAAATACTTAGAACAATAATTAAGTATTTATCGAACAAAGATGTATTGAATGTGACAGATTGAGTGTGTACATCTTTTTGAGGCTGACAGTACCGTAAAACGGACTGAATATGCTGGGGTGAATCGGGACGAAACTTCAAAATGGATTTTAACGTTAAAATAATAAAGTTTGTTGCCAAAAAATCTCTAATGTGATTACTGTATAATAATTAACGACTACCTTTCCTTGTTGGCAGCGAACTGTATTATTTCAACGTGAAAATCCATTTTAAAGTGTCGCCTTGATTCACCCCTGCATCCCTATTCACCCCGTTTTACGGTACTTTAGACTCGAAATCTGCGGAGTGGAGATTTTGAGCACTGTGGTTGGCCAATTCACGGTCCGCTCCTCTCCTCTCCGCCCAGCTCCGCGTCAGTGGAACCGCACCCTTACGTCCGGCGCGGGCGTGCTCTCCGTCACGTCACCATAATTACTAATGTTTTTACCAAGGCTGAGCAGCAACATGATAAGTTCTTTTTGCTAGTACCTACCGAGAAAACGAGCCACATAGAGTCGAATTATTAATTCACTGGGGGTAATCTGACACGTGCTAGCTGTCACTTTGTGTAATAAAATGGTCATATTTATTGTATTTTTACACTTATTATTATATATATATTTATTTTACACTTACATAAATCGATTAAACTAAACGATCACCATTACAATAAATATGACCATTTTCTAGCACATGTCAGATTACCCCAGTGAATTAATAATTCGATTTTAGATTTTCTTTTCACGGAGATTCGAGAAACGTTACGCCGTTGTTGCCGACTGTCATTTGTAGATCTTTGACAGTCGTTACTGGTAGTCAGAAGCCCGAAAGTCTCTTAACCAGTTTTACCAGTGTTACGCAGTAGCTGGGTCGTGAAGGTCAGATTGGCATCACTCCATGTAGAATACTGGTAGTTGGGAAAAGGCTGGCGAATGATTAATAGGAAATCGTAGTAAGGTAACTCAACAAAGTAGTAATGTCAGCATTTATTTAGTATATTTATTGCTAAGTAATTTGCGTAAAGTTATTAATTCACTTACTAAATCTGACTTGTGCTAGCTGTCACTTGTGTCATAAAATGGTCATAATTATTGTAATGATTAATTCATTTATTCATGGTGATCGTTTAGTTTAATCCATTTATATAAGTGGTAAAATAAATGTATCTATAATTAATAATAAGTGTAAAAGTCTAGAATACAATAAATATGATCATTTTATTACACAAAGTGGCAGCTAGAGCACATGCTAGATTTAATTCGACTTTAGTATAATTTTTTTTTTTTCAGTGTTCCTTTTATACATGCTACACTGTTTGCTTGTATATTAGAGGATTGTCTAACACAGCTACGAATATTAGGTAAGTACCTACCAAGATAGTATGAAGACTTTAAATATAATTGAATGAGAATTCAACTCATAAGTAGTAAATATTCTATGAGGCTTTCCAACTGAAGCGGAGACATACAGAAATTGGCCGATCACATTGGTTGAATAAAGTCTACCTCGCGTCTGGTCTTGTCTGTGATTGGTCGATTCCTGCTCGTCTTCAGTAAAAACACACCCTAATGCACTCATACGCCCATCCAGCTGAATGCAACAACAAGCTGCGTATCATGAAGGCGACTACGGATATGGGCTACCTTCTCAACGTCAAGTTCAATGTGCAGCATGGAGAAGACACGGACGACTTGGAAAAAATCAACTCCAAGGACCTGGGATCCAATCAGTACAAACTAATTAAACTCTTTGGTGACAGGTAGGATAACCAACGGACAATGCCATATACATGTCACAGCAGCAGGCTTAGCAGGACGCTTTCTATTTCTACTCTTAGTGTAGAATAGAAATTGCTTGTCTACATTTCTCGGTAGAAAACTCAACTGTCTGGACGGAAACGTCATTTTTGTCTACTCTTCCGTCGGTAAAACGCTTCTCTACTGTTCTCGTGCTAAGCCTGCAGGTTGCTGGCATAAAGAAGCGGGTTCCCGCTATAGACAACTTGGTACAGATTGATGCGGGTAAAATAGTCCCGTGTTAACAGCTAAAACATGTAACCGTTTCTTTCCGAAGACCAACTTGCAGCAGTCTTTACCCCAGTCGGGCCCGAAAACCCAATTGTTTATGCAAGCACTTGTAGTTACGTTATTATTCACGCTTCGGAGTGATTTTTTTCCAGAAAGTACTGCGCTGATGTGCTACGACAAACATACCTGGATATGGCCTTAAATAGATGCTTCAGCAGTCTCATAGCCAGCATCAAGGCAGTAAAGGACAGAGAAGAGTACCGAGCCAAGCTTACTGAAGAGGAGGCCAGAAATAAAACGTTTGTATTTTGTGTGCGAAACACTACGCTTTAAGGGTAATTCTTCCATGTCGTGCAAATTTGGCGAAAATGAGAGATTTTTTTTTACTTCTAAACTAGAACTTTATTTCTAAAATATGCATAATTCTTTATGATTTTACCAATTAATAGCCAATTGCACACATAAACTTAGAAGTTATAAGGGTTTTAATTTTTTTTTCGAACTGGTAATGACTTTGATAGTGAAGGTAATGACAACAGGGAAGACGGTAGTGATACGATCGTACTGGTAATGATTACAAAAAGTTTTGTGATTACATTAAAAGACTAGGTAATATTTTTTACATTTTATTAATTAGTAAACACAATTAGACTTACAAATGATCTTAAAATAATTTTTACTTTAATTGGTGTTTTACATTAATTACCATAAAAACAATGAAATCTTTTAAAGACAAGTGAAATAAAAAACTACGTAACTTTGAAAATTATTTATATAAAACAAAGACTTTCAATATTAATTAAGTTATTTTTAGATATAGATTTAAAAGACCAAAACGAATTGAAAAGACACAAAAAATGTAATAAGTATATAGGTAATAAACATTCTACTTGTTTATGTTATTTTTATTTCTTGTGTAATTTTTAGGTATCTATCTAAACAAAAAGAGAACAATTTTAATCAACTTCGTAAATAAATCTGTACCTTACTTTTAACATTAATATTAAACTTTTTTTCAATAAATCAGTCTTTATAATTCTCGATACCTATTTGTACTCATATTATCATTATTCTAGTAAATAACAAATAAAAACTAAAAAAAGTATAAACGAAACCAAAATATAAAGTAAAAAAGTAATTTCAGTCACCTTCATAGATTAAACAATATTGTATTCTTCATCGTCATCAGATTAAAAAAAAAATCCTTATTTTGGTTTTCACATTTAGTTTTTTTCTTATCTTCTAACATAATTGCACTTGAATCGGCTGGTTTTGATATTTTGTTTGAAGATATAAAATTTTCAAAATTTGATTGATATCTCTGTTGTTTGTGAGTTGGAGTCTTGAAACTAAAGGCTCCTACATACTGGCGCGACTTGTCGCGCGACGCGTCGCGACACAAAGGCACCGCTTGTAGCGCTACACGCGGTGTCTTTGTGTCGCGTCGCGTCGCGCGACAAGTCGCGCCAGTATGTAGGAGCCTTTAAACTAGAATTCGACCAGTGTAATCAAACATCAGACAGTATTTTTACTTTTGGTGAGACTGAAACTTTTTGTGTATCTGGATATGCATGTTGACTATATTCTAAATTATTAAAGCTGGTAAAATATCTCTTGGGTGAGTTAGTAACTTCTTCAATCATTTCGGGAGTAGTATTTGTGTCCAGAAAATCATGCAACACCTGTTCTTGTTCCTGCGGAATAGTATCCTCGGGTACATCCATATATCCCAAATGATAGCCGTGGGTACACGTGATTCCATTTGGACAAAAGAAGCAACTGAGCTTTCTAAATGTCATCCGCAAACTACTTGCTGACCACAAAACTTGGTGCACAGACATTGTACCCTTGAAAGTTTTAATATTGCTCGGCGTTGTGCTCTCTTCAATATCTTTTCTTGTGATGATACGCATCTCGATATTCTTGATTTTCTCCTTCATTACAAGCCAAAAATCTTGCAGAGTTCCCACATCTCTACCAAATCTGACAGTTTTGTCTGCTGTACGTTTAACGACGGCCCCAATCCCGTCTGGAGCTCCCTCTCGTGACCGGTTTCCAAGTAGTTCCATGATATTGCTTTCAAATCTGGGAACATGTGTTGAAGTTGACTGATGATATAAAATATCTTGCGATTCCGATGCTGGCTTGAAGGGCTGTCAGTCAAAAAATGTAAAGTATCAATGACACTGTTGCTTTTTACAAATTCTATTATAGGTATTATGTGTGCCCATACAGATTCAGCATCATGTCTGGTGCATTCACTCATAGTGCACATACTGTGAGTTTTATGTACGCCTGTTTCAGAATCAAGCAAATAAACAACGGAAGTATGAAGGCTGATTTGTTCTGGATTTCATTAAATTTTTTGTGAAGATTAATCAAAGTATCCGTGAGATAGCGTTTTTGTTTTGTCAAGCCACTTTTTTTGATACATTCTTTTTTGTCTGCAGCAATTCTACTATTACTATCTTCATCAAAGAACTATTCTATTTCTCGTTTTATTTCATTCTCCTGATCTTCATGTACTTGTTTTTTATTTCTCAATGTAAATGGCATTATTGCTGTCGTTATTCTGTGTTTTTTGAAACTTTCTTTGTCTTTTAAAATAACATCACTGAATTTACGTTTATCTGTTTTTCTTAGAGTTTTGAACCCTTCCAGCTGTTTAGAAATAACTTCACCAAATATCAACTTCTTTATCACTTCTTCTTTTTTGCCTTTATCTATATTATCCAATAAATTTTCAATTTTCTGTTCAGTTGATGGATTTTATTTTTTAGCTTTTATATTCTCTCTCCTAAGCCTGTCTATCATTTTTTTCAGCTCTCTCTTCTCATGTTGTTCCTTCTGAATTTCTTTTTTCAATTTTCCAATTCTTTTAGTATAAATATAACGAATGCGGCGTATTGTTTTTATTATTTTAACGCAGTTTTCACATTTTTTATTAAATTGATCTCCTTTATTCTTTTTGACTTCGATCTGAGAAGTTGTTGGTCCCTCCAGTGGGTCAACTTCACTAACTTGAGGCACTTGACGATCTATTGTTTCAACATCACTGGTAGGTGGAGAATTATCAACAAGCATTTGCTCTATTGCTTTTTCTTTTTTCTTCTTTTCTATGTATCGTTGACGATTTTCTCTCCATTGTTTTCTTTTCTGTCTTTGTTGCCGTGCCGTTAAGTCTTTAACTGACTTTATTTTATTCTGTTCTTTGCGTTTCAAATATCGTAACCATTCTTTTTCTTTTTGAGCAGCATATTTTTCTGGATCGTTTTTTATTTCTTCGTACTTTTGTCTTTTAAGTCTTTGTTGAGCTAACTTTTCCTCGGTAGTTTTCTTTCTTCTTTATAATATTTTAAAGCTCCGATTAGTAATGAATGTGCCAAGTACATGATAAAGAAGATCTGGATAAAGATAAATATTTAGATACATTAACGTACCGCGTAATTGAAACGATTTAAGTATCTACTCAGAGCTTTAAAATATAAAATTAAGATTTAAAAAGTAAATATTTTTTTTTAAATAATTTCATCACTACCTTCCGTTTAGGATCATTCATCTCAGCATCATCACCTTCTTTTACAAAGCTTCAGTTTCAAAGCTGAAGGTAAAAGAAGGTGATGATGCTGAGGGTAATGACATTTTAGGACATTTTAGTCTGTAACCCTATATCCGTAAATACGACAATTATCAAACCAACAAGAACATTAATAATCCTAGTGATCTTCCTTTTTAAAGATCAAACATAAATAAAATCTTATTACTTACCCCACAATTTAGGCGACGGTAAAGACAAATATTTCGTGACAAAGTAAAATTTCGAGTATTCAATGTTCTATAATTCTCCAACCCAAACGCACAGCCTTCCTCTCCCGTGCCTGTGGCTCAACTGGCTGGCGAGTGAAATGCGGGGGGAATAAAACTACAGAGTAACATACACAGATATTTTGTACTTTCAAATTTTGCCGCTGGTAATGATCAATTTTGTGTGACAAAGGTTTTTTTTTTTCTTTTCAAATTAATTATACAGTTTAAGTTTGTGAAAAACATGACTACAGATTCTTTGTAATGTATGTAATAATACTATAGTTTAATACTATTATATTTCGTTCTGATAGAAAGCACACACTCAAAAGTGATTTTTATTTTTTATATGACTACAAATAACAAATTTGCACGAACTCGTAGAAGTACCCTTAATTCCTGAAGTAGACACCATGTATGCCATTTGGGAACACCCCCATGCAAAAAATCTACTTTTTCAACACACTTGCTTGTAAAGTGACTCTTATGGCAACGCATTTAGTTTCATAATTCAACTTATTGTACACTCGTGTTTTTTACTTTGCATTTTGTTTTCAATCTCTGCAATGAGTTTTTATGTTTAGACATTTAATACTTTTGTGAATAAATAAACTATTTTAGGTTACATAATGATAAATCTGTCATCAAAATCATCATCATTTCTTCAAATTACTTACATATTTTTGCACTACTTTATTTGCGTATTCAAAACATTATTTTCTGTTTATTATATTTTTTATATAGGCTGTTTAGCGGTTTTGCCTTTATTTACCTTCACCTGCGCGCGCATAGCTAGCGCGGCGCGCGGAAAATACAAATCCAGCGCGCCATTTTCCATAAATATTTGTGAGGTTAATTATTATCAAAAATGTCGACTTCACGTAGGGAAGAAGAGCAATACGTAGATTTGACCCCGCCGGAAATACTAATCGAAGCAAGAAACGCAAGTGACAGCCTGTTGCCACCTAAATCTAGAGAGAAATACCTAGTAGCCTACGAAACTTTCATACAGCGGAAAAACAGCAAATTTAAAAAAAAACGGCAAATAAATACAAGCCTAGCTCGCTTTGGTGTATCTATTCCACGTTAAAAAGCACTGATAAGACCAAAACTGATTTTGATATAGGTATTGTAACCTCTAAAGTAAGTATTGTCACCAACAGACATTGAAAAGTTTTTAAAAGAAGCTCTGGATAGACAATAAGTACCATTTTTATTTTTGAATGGCAAATTATCAAATAACTTCTCCGGCTCTTTCCAAAAATTTTATAATGTTAAATAAACAGCTCAACTCATTGGTATCAATGCCAAGCGAAATTGCAAAATGTTAGCTTTGCCCGAAGCTGATATTTACACTGGGCACAGTTTTAGAAGAACTTCGGCTACACTGCTAGCTGATTCGGGAGCCGATGTATTAACCTTAAAGCGTCATGGCAGATGGCGATCTGACGCAGTCGCTGAATCTTATGTCGAAGATTTTATTCATTGAATAACAAGGCAAACATTAGTGCAGTTAATTTGGAGCCACAGACGAAGAAGTCTTGCCCTGAGCCGCGATATACTACTCGTGACACTGATTATTTAGTGCCTCCTGCTCCCACTAATGAGCCCTTATATTTTATAAGTTGGATAAAACTTAATGAAAATATTTGATCATCGCCGACATTACCTGTTTGGTATCATTTTGTGAATATTGTACTCTCACTAATTGTTTCAATAATTAGAAGTTAATAACAATACGTAAGTCTGTTTTTTTCCTCGCAAGTGTGTTGAAAAACGTCGTATGGAACGCGTGTGCATTGATCATTACACACTCAGCACGCGCGAATAATACCGCCTCGGGTGCAGTGGCGTGCAGTGGTTCTCCACAGAGGGTAGGCCATGCATACTGACACCAAAAAAAAAAACTAATTCGCGCAACATCACAGCGCGGCTCTACATACAAGAACTCACCACATTATTCAAGGACGATTTTCTAACGATGCAAACAGAAGAAAGATTCGGCCACCTCAAATGTCATAACCAAGTGGGTGGATGATAATTACAGAACACGTCACTTGCAAGATATCTGAAGTCATGAATTATCATATTTTTGGATTAATTCTCGTAATTCGGGCACACATCTACCTTTAGACACAACTTGAATCTTATCATTAAACGACAAGTGCGACTAACTAGGTAGGTACGTTTATTATCTAAGCAACTACCTAACCAGTTTCGTATCTAAATATTTGAATGTCTTAGCGCCCGTCGTGAGCTGACGAAGCATCTGAGGCAACAACGGAACCACATCAAGTCGGTCATCTACGACACTAATCTGACCTTGGAAAATCTCAAGTTTCAGGTCGAAGTAAGTAGGTGTACTTTGATCTCTAGTGAAAAACTCGTAAACCAGACTTCCAGAGCTGAAAAGAACTTCAGGTGAGTAGGTTCTAAAGTTAGGGCACGAAGAAGGTAAATTCATTCGTTTTTCACGACCAAGTAGAAGATGCATGACTTCCGTCATTTTCCGAGCGTTATATGACTGCATCACTTTCTTAGAAAACTCAGGATTTAGCCTGAATCCCGCAGTCATCCGAATGCGGATTTAGGACTTGAATTGGTTTAATTTTATTTTAAAATTCAAATATTTATCAATGTCCAGGACACAGAATTAAACTCAGAAATCAGAAGCAGGTTCGTAGACAACTGGCAGCGCGCGCGCACGGAGCAGCACATCCACAGTATCCTCAGCACGGAGGCAGGCCCCTCCGACGCCATTCAACTCTACCAGAACAAATCTGACCAGGAGCAGAGGGCGCACGCTGAAGTTGAACTGCTCGTCAACATTTTTATAAATGTAAGAAGACTTATTTTCTTCGAAACCTTTCTCTTCCTGCTCTTCTCCCATGTTACTTGGGGTCGTTTTTTTTTCATGGTGCGTCGGGCTCCAGACGTTATATTAACTAGGTATCACGTTATATTAACTAGGTACTCGTAAAAATGATTTTATGCACCCGAAGACTCACCTGCACAGGGGTAGTCATATTACGAGAGCCCGTGACCAATGTTTTTGCCTCGTTGTTTTCAGGGGCATAAAAATACAATCATAAAGGTTACAGAATCATAAGTGTTACATTTTGAGTTGATAAAAGAATCAAATATGTAATACTTATAAATGTGTTTTCAATGTGTTAACCCAAAACACTTACAAAAGTCTAACGTAATATATACGTAATATATCTGTAACAGTTAAAAAAGTGTTAACATGCATGGCGGAGAGCCAGTTTGGTTTCCGCGCTTTGGAGGCGCGCTACGGTGGACGCCATCATGCACGTGTGGGCCCTCACGACGGGGAATGCTGTAGCCCGGGGTGGGGCCGTCTTGGCGGTGTGTCTAGACATTGCCAATGCCTTCAATACCCTGCCCTGGAGTTGCATCAGGGAGGCACTCCGGTACCACCGGATGTCGACGTACTTCTGTCGTGTGGTCGAAGCCTATTTGATGGCCAGGGTCGTAATCTACCCCACTCACCAGAGAGAATGGAACCGACGAGAGATGCCGTGTGGTGTCTCACAGGGGTCAGTCCTGGGGCTGCATCTGTGGGATATCGGATACGACTGGGTGCCGCGCGCCATCCTCCCTAGCGGCGTCAGCGTGGTTTGCTACGCTGTTGAATGCGTCCCAAGGGGTCATGGCCATCCGGCTAGTCCGGGGATACCACATGGTCTCCGGTAAGGCGGCGAACCTCCTTGCCGGATTGCCGCCATGGGATCTGGAGGCATAAGTCCTCGCGCACATATGGGAGTGGCGCGAGGAGGCGAAACGCCAAGGCGTAACTCAGTTGCCGCGAAACATCACGGCACAGCGGACAGAGCTCCGGCGGGATCTCATGGCGACATGGCGACGGAAGGTCCTCACCGGAAATGGCTGCTTTGTTGATGGGATGAAAAGGTAGTCTAATCCTGTTTCGGATAAGGCGGGAGGAAACGCCCGGGTATCACCATTGTGTGGATCGCCTGGAGGACATGGTGGAGCATACAGTGGAGGTCTGCCCGGAATGCGCGGGGCACCATCGTGTCCTCGTGGAGGCGATCGGTGGCGGTGATCTCTCGCGTCCGGCCCTGGTCCAGGCCATGGTAAGGAGCTAGAGGACATGGGATGCCTACACTTTTGCCAAGCAGTAATGCTTGCGGAGGATAGGGAACCAATAACTTTCACTATGAAATTCATATCCACCTCGCGAAAAAAAAAAGAACAAATTCCTTTACAACAATACTATTTCGATGCATATAATTATGTTTTTTTTACATTTTTTGCGAATCTGATGTGATTTTCATAGCGAAAGATATTTAGTAGCTTAGTTGAGCTGCACGATTACTGACAAATGCGTGCACTGACTGGACAGATCCACTCAATCTGTGTGGTTCTTTCCTCAAAAGACCATTTCAGACAAACATGGCTTTCACATAATCTGACCAAGATTATGTCTTGGCTTTAAACGAGACTGTGACAGGGAACGCCGACCACATTTAATTTTTAAAAATATGATTGACGTGTAAAAGTGTTTATACAAACCCACTTACAGAAATATAAAACCATTTATCTATGATATATCCATGTATGTCAGGTAGATTCACCCCCTTGACGGATGCAGGTGACTAAATCGCCACCCTGTATATGTTCTTCTACAGGAAACAATAACGAAAGTGGAAGACTGGATGAACAAATTCGACATAGACATGGAAGCCCAAGACCTCAAGATCGCGAAAATGAAGAATAAATATCAAGATGCACAGCTAAAGAAAGCGGAGCTGGAACAAACGGTAACCTTTACATACAAATTATAATGTTCTGTTGTGTACAATGTAATGTTAATAAATTTTTAATAATCAGCCTATAATGTTCCCACTGCTGGGACACAGGCCTCCTCTCTGTGAGAGGAAGCGGGTAATCCACCACGCGGACCCAGTGCGGTTTGGTTAGATGTCACATGTCTTCGAATTTTTTGATGGACATGACGGTTTCCTCACGATGTTTTCCTTCACCTTATGAGAGCAGTGTTGACGAAATAATTTACACAAAGTAAAGCGCCTATCTGGGTATAGGACTGGTAAGTCGCAATCGTTACCACTAGGCCACCACTGCTGCGGCGGCCGCGCACTGCAGTAAATGCCAAATAGGCTTTATTTTTCATAATAATGTGAGTGCAGGTGCTAGTCATCATTGCATACCTACTTCTTTCGGGAAAACAGGTGTGATGTTAATAGGGTATTTTACTATATACTTACGAGAAAAAATCTATAAATATAGTATTGAGATAGGCAAAAAGGAGTCGGAAAATGATACTTTTAGTTCACAAAATAACAAAATAAATTTTAAAATTCAATTCGTTTTCAGTTTTTCTAATCTGTTAAAAAACACCATGAAATAGTAGCCGCCATGTTGTTATGTCATACCGCTATGTAAATTAAAACGTGTCAACTGTCAACTGATAGTTAGATAATAGATCAGTGCATTTGTTTACATAGCCAAGTGACGTCATCACCACAGAGCAACATGGCGTTCACTGCGTCCAGCGTTTTCGTCAAACTACGCGCGAAATTTGAAAATGTAAAATTTTAATGCATTTTTATGGCACTTATCGATTGAATAAAAAATTTTTGATTTTTTGGGGCATATTAGCACTATAGAATTTAATTAAGACACTTTTCAAAATTGGGTGTAAGACCGTCAGTACATCAAGTTACCACAAACTGTCAAATTTTCTCATTCGATTTTAAACTTAACTGTCAACATTTTAAAATCATTTGGAGAACTTTGACAGTTTGTGGTAACTTGATGTGCTGGCGACTGTATATCAGCAGTCTGGTACTTAATGAGGGACACGAGATTTTGTCTATTCGCTTGGCAGCAAATCTGAATTATTATATTTTTATCCCCAGTACGCTACCCACGAGATATTAGTAAAGAACTGGATCCAGTTCAAAGAGGATCGTGAGGCTACCAAAAACTACATAGAAAAGATGACAAACTCCGCCCTTATGGTGCAAGCGTGGTGGCGCGGTCTGCTTGTCCGGTTACAATTGGGCCCCTACAAACCGAAGAAGAAGCCCAAGGCAGCTTCTGCTGGGAAGGAGAAGGACAAGAATAAAAATAAGAAATAAACGAACTTCCTAGCTATGTTTTTTCACATATTGCGTTTAGTCTATGGTCTTAAATTATTGCAAGTGGAGATAATTTGATGAATCAATATTTTACTTTTCGAGTCGATGGTAAATAAATATATGTTAAATGAGTTGGGCCCAGTAAGGTCATCAGGATGAATCAATAAAGTCATCGAATTATAATAGTATTTTACCAGTACATTTTTTTTTCACTAATTATTCTGTACACTCATCAATTTTTCTAATCGTTAAATATATTTAATTTGTATTATTATTTCCTTTACTTAATATTATTGTTTAGTTTTTTTAATGTTAATTTAGATACAAGTATTAAAAATGTTTTTTGATTTTATTTGTTTTTGTTTTGTTCAGGAATTTTACAGGTTTGCAGGTTGTGATTAAAACACCGAGTTACCTATAGGCAATTACTATACAGCCTCTTGACTGCTCATGCGGGCGACTCAGGCTCACGACTCATAAATGAAATTGCACTTCTAGTAGATGACAATATGAGTAGCCATTTTAGTTTTGACCAATTATTGGATCTCTGCACACTCGGTTATTTTGATACCTTTTAAAACATTTCTGCATAAATAAAAACAATGATGGATTCCTGTTCAATTACATAGTGTGGGAAATCGTCCAGAATATCCAGCTATAAAGAGATGGCATAACTTTTCATCGGTAAGTGATCTGCAAGTGATTGTTCCGGGTCTGGGTGTTTGTGTTTGTGAGTTCTATGTTTGTAAACGCACCCACAGTACATGAAGAAATTCCTAGTGTGGGGCAAAGTTTTCTAAAAAAAAAAAATATTTATAATTATGAATAATTGCAGGGCTCAAGCTAAACTGGTTGTTTACGTAAAATGGCACAAAAATGTACACCGCGTTGATGTCTTTTTGAAAAGAACCTTGCTCTTATTGGTATCTTGGTATTGTCAATATGTCCCCCTTCTATCTGCACTTATGCTGTAGTGTTGTGACAACTTCAAAACGAAGTCTATAATGACGATAAAAATTGTAGATGTTGGTGTGGCAAGTTATTGCCCCTTACATTTTTTTGATTGTGGACGGTTTATAAGGTGTCTGTAGTCTGTCTTAGGCTTGTATTGCAGCCGCGGATATTGTATGTCGCGGGATTTTAGAATCCTGCGGCTAGTGACAGCTAATGATGGCTGTCAGACGTCATAGTGCACCGGCGCCGAACGGAAGCATTTCGTCTCACCGCAAACCACGTTTTTTCAATCTCAGTTCATCGCGTCCGCAAAACCGCAAACTTTATTACGTTATCCCGTAATCCTTGGGGATATACTGTGCTACGTTTTCAAAATTAAAAATAATAACCCGCGTCCGATTAAATCCAAAATATAGACTTTCAAGTGACCAGTGTACGGGCAAGCAAGGTGGCCACCTGCCCAGAAGGATTCTTCAAGACTTTCGCCAGGAGAAGCACAGGTACCGCTTTTGCATTATTTGCTGGAGTTAGGCTACAAACGCCACCTGACCGTCACCAATTCCTCTTTGAAAGTTTGCTCAAAAAAAAGGCAAATTGAATTATTATGCATTCCAGATAATAATTTTTCTGTCGTCCTCGACCCGCAAGGATACACGGCTATTTTATACGCCTGTCCCTCCATACTTATGGTCCATTCGAGCCTGGATAGGTATCAGTTAAACAAGTACAAGTCATTGCAAGTACTTACGATAATTTACAGCAATTAATATTAGATAGTGCCTTATAATGGCAACTCAAAAACAAGAAACTAAATTAGCTCAGCTTATTGCTAAAAAAGAAGTAATTTTTGAGCGAGTTAATCGCTTGTATAATTCTTCCAAAAGTATATCTAATTATGATTCACGCTCGAACGAGTTATTCCTAGCGCAGTCTGAATCTATTGGTGAATCTTACAGCAAGTTTGAAACAATAATTGACCAGATCAATGAGTTGCAGTTTGAAATTGATGAAACCCCACCCGACTATGGGAGTCTAAGTTCTATTGAAGACTTATATTCAACTATTAAATACAAACGTAATCTCATTCTTTCAAGTGGCAAAACATTAACAGCAGATCAGAAGGGAGGTAGAAGCATAAAGTTACCACCAATTGAGTTACCATCGTTCGACGGTAGAACTGAAAATTGGCCCATGTTTTATGAAATGTTCCGTACTAATGTTCATTTAAATACTGATCTGACGGATTCGCAGCGTGTGCAGTATTTAATATGTAAATTAACTCATGATGCCTTAAAACTAACTGCAGGCATTGTTCCCACAGGAGATACATACAGTGTTATGTGGAACAGTCTTGTCAAAAGGTATCAAGATAAACGTAGTTTAGGTATTAATTATCTCAATAATATACTGGACATTAAAGGATGCGCCGGCAATGCTGCTAGTCTGAATGCATTTGTAGAACGATATTCAGCGTCTGTCGCTGCATTGAAGCAGTTAGACATTTCAGACTTATTAGATTTTGTGATATTACACTGTGGTTTAAGAAAGGTTGACTCACAAACTGTTCAACAATTTGAAAGCCGTGTGAGTGGCAAGGAATTGCCTTCCTATACGGAGTTTATAATATTTATGCAAGACTATGTTAAGGTACTCCAGCGCTCACACGTTAATAATTCACAGACGGAATCGCGTGCTAAGTCTAGTTTAGCTAACAATCGAAGTAATACTCAAAGTACCGCTAAAGCGTTTGTATCTTGTAGCGAACCAGCTTCGAATAACCGCTGCCCGCTGTGTGACGGCGATAACGTCGATCATCGACTGTTTGATTGTCCACAATTTAAAAATATGAATTCTCCGCAAGCTCGTTTCGAATTTATTAAAAAGAAACATGGCTGTGTAAATTGCTTAAGTCTATCCCACTCTTTGGTTAAATGTAAATCACGGAGTGTTTGTAAAACTTGTAAGAAAACACATCATTCATTGTTACATTTCTCCGAAGTAAAAAGTGATTCAACGCCGAGCGAGCCTGCCGCTACGTCTGTCTCGCTTAGTGCCGCCGCTAAAATATCTTTACCGACAGAGACAACTGTTTTGTTAGCTACCGCGCAGATATACGTATATGATAGCAGCGGCCGAGATAAGCTTGTTGTCAGGTGTTTAATAGACAATGGATCGCAAAATAATTTAATTACTGTGGACTGTTGTAAACGTTTGAACTTACCCATAATTAAATTACGCAATTCATCTTTACAAGGTGTTGGTATGACCTCACGACCTGTACACGGCTTTATTTATCTCAATATAGAATCTCGGATTAATCCTCACAATAAGTATTATATACACGCATTAGTTGTTGATTGCATTACAGATAGACTTCCCGCTAGTTTTATCAGATTAAATGACGATATGTCATATTTAAATAATTTACCGCTTGCTGACTCAACCTGGAATGTACCTGGTGGAATCGATGTTGTGCTTGGAGCACAGCTGTTCCCTTTTATTTATTTAGGTGATAGGGTTGACTCAGGCACCCGCGCACCCCCAGCTATACTGACTAGTTTCGGATATGTACTGATGGGTGATATTGATTGTCATAGTAGTGACGTAACACACATGACATCTTCGTTTACCGCGCTTGCTAGCATTGACGTCGAGTCAAGTTTGCAGAAGTTTTTTGAGCTAGAGGAAATTCCATCTCAGCGTTTTATTAGTCCGGACGAATTAGAGTGTGAAAATAATTTTAATTCTTCAGTTTTATTTAAAGACGGTAGATATTTTGTCGATTTACCTTTCGCGCGCAATCCCTCCGAATTAGGCAATTCACGCGGTGTCGCTCATCGGCGGCTACTTGCGCTCGAGCGTAAATTCACGTGCGTGCCAACCCTACGCGAGGATTACAATAAAACTATCATCGATTATATAACTCAGGGGTATTTATCGGAGGTACCCGACTCTGAATTAACAGAAGAGGGTTACTACATACCGCATCACGCCGTTATTAGACCGGACAAAGACAGCATTCGAGTGGTTTTGGACGCTAGTGCCAAAACACACTCGGGGTTGTCACTCAATGACATTCTGCATGTCGGACCTAATTTACAGGCCGACTTGTTTTTATTATTACTCGATTTTCGTACCCTCCCTGTCGCAATGACAGCGGATATAAAACAAATGTTCCTACGGATCGGTGCAAATGAGCACCACCGCAAATATTTACGAATTTTATATCGATTCAACAAAAATGAACCTATACGTACTTTTCACTTTAAGCGCGTTCCCTTTGGATTAAAGCCTAGTCCTTATTTAGCGATGCGCACAATACGCAATTTAGCGTGTGAGCATGGCGACCGCTATCCTGAGGCTTCTAAATTAGTAGAAACTCAGTTTTTTATGGACGATTATGTCTATTCTATTCCTGATGAACAGATTGCTATACAATTATCCCGCGATTTAATTGAGTTATTTAAGTTAGGATCCTTTGACCTGGTCTAATGGGCTACTAACTCACCCGCTTTGTTGGAGATTCTCCCAGAGTCTCACCGCTTACCAGTTAATTTTTCTAGCATGGATAATGATAAACATAATTTCAAAATCCTTGGATTAACCTGGGAACCCGCTGATGATTATTTTTCTTTGACAACAGTCGCTGTAGATGATAAATGCACTAAGCGTGCGATTCTATCGCTAGTTGCCCGCTTGTTCGACGTACTTGGCCTCGTAGCACCCGTCGTGTTGTACGCGAAAATCCTAATTAAGGAACTTTGGTTAGCTAAAATAGGTTGGGATGAGGTTCCTCCGGACTCCATCACCAATCGGTTTTCCGTTTTTTTGCGCGATTTCCCCTCAGTCTCTTCTCTAAAGGTTCCTCGCCACATTGGCGTCTTTAGAGAAGCTGTAGTGAATATCGTAGCCTTTTGCGACGCCAGCTTTAGTGGTTATGGTTGTTGTATTTATTTACACATAACTTACTCTAAAGGCAATATCAGCGTTCGGCTTTTATGTGCAAAGTCCAAAGTTTCCCCCGCTAAAATAACAACGCTAGCTCGATTAGAACTTGTCGCCGCTTTACTTCTGTCTAAGCTTGTTCGCGTGGTCAAAGATAAACTTTCCGCTCGTGTACCTATTGCAGGTGTCTACGCTTTCTCGGACTCCACCATAACTCTTTCGTGGATCCACTCATCTCCCCATAGATGGTCTATTTTTGTCAGTAATCGCATTGCTAAAATACAGGAAAACCTACCTGCCGCTAGTTTTAATCACGTGTCCGGAAAGGAGAATCCTAGCGATTGTCTCTCCCGCGGCATGCTGCCATCTGATTTAATTGAACACTCGTTATGGTGGAACGGTCCTACTTGGCTCCATCGACCCATTAGCGAGTGGCCTTTAAAATTCTCTCCTACTGAATGTGAAACATTGCCAGAGTTTAAATCAAAGGTTTTTCTTGTAGAAACATCAAATACTGAACCGCGTATTTTAGATACAATAGCTGACCGTGTTTGTTCATGGAATAAATTGTTACGTGTATTTATGTACATTCTTAAATTTACGAACAGACTACTTAGTCATAGCTCTGTTAAAAATATACAAACCGCCGAAAATTTCATTATTCGAATAGTTCAAAATACGCATTTTTCTAACGATTTAAATTTAATTAAAGCAGGCGAATTTCCATTTAAGAAGTTGCGCTGTTTGTCTGTTTTTATTGATAGCTACGGAATCTTACGTATTGGGGGCAGATTGTCTAAATCTGACTTACCATATGAAGCCAAGCATCCCGCGCTTTTACCTAAACGTGACCGCGTAGTTGATCTAATTATTGATCACTATCACAATACGTACTGCCACACGGGCCCCGGATTATTGATGTCTATTATAAGGCAGCGGTTTTGGATATTAGATGGACGAACAGTCATACGTTCCCGCTGTCGGAAATGCAACACTTGTTTCCGTCTAAATCCTACGCATCTAACACCCAAAATGGCTGAACTTCCTGGATACCGTGTCCGTGATACTAAAGCCTTTGTGCACACTGGAGTAGATTTCGCCGGGCCGCTTGCTTACACACCTATTCGCCGTAGAGGTCAACGTTCGCAAAAACTTTATATATGTTTGTTCATATGTATGGTAACTAAAGCCATACATATCGAACTCGTATCGGTTCCTCACATCCGAGGCTTTCTTATCCGCATTTAAAAGATTTATTTCTCGCCGCGGTCCAGTGTCTGTCATGTACTCAGACAATGGTACCAATTTTGTTGGCGCTAAGGCGCAACTTGATGATATTTATTCTTTCTTATTGAACTCGTCTGTTCAAACAGATATTAAAAATGAGCTTCTAAAATCTCGCATTGAGTGGACAAGAATACCGCCGCGAGCTCCGCACTTCGGAGGTATTTGGGAGTCGAACATTAAGAGTGTTAAAACTCACTTGTATAGAGTCATAGGAAAGCAGCTTCTCACTTACGAGGAACTCTTTACCGTACTGGTACAAATCGAGTGCCTTTTAAATTCTCGACCGCTTAGTGTTCTCTCATCAGACCCGCATCCGGACGTGCTCACGCCTGCGCATTTTCTAATGTCCAGTCCACTTAAGCATTTGCCTTCTTCTGAATTGACAGAAGAAAACATAAATTTAACAAACCGCAAAAGGCTTTGGATCAGCTTGTGTTATCCTACTGGAACAAATGGCGAGTTGAGTACTTGCACACGTTGCAAGTTCGCCAGAAATGGTGCACTCCCGATCGCCCTATAGAGATCGGTACTGTCGTTCTCTTGGGTCAAGATAACGTACCACCATTGACTTGGCCATTGGGCATCATAGTGGAAGTTTTTCCGGGATCGGATGGTGTAATTCGAGTAGCTTCAGTAAAAACCGCGTCAGGTACATATAAACGTCCTGTCACCAAGTTATATCCTTTGCCAACCCAATAGAACTATATTATTTCGTAGTTTAATTTAGTTTATAATTTACAATAGTATATTTTCTCAACGGTACGCCATTACATAGTTATAATTTAGCTTAGTAATTCAAAACTTTGTCTTAATTTAATCAAACTGCAATTTCATTCTTTGGAATCTGATAATTAATTTCGAACGCCGTTTCCTAGTAATGGTGTTTTGAACTGCTGCTTGGGATTCTCTTGATGCTTTCAGACTGCCAGATATATAAACATCATCTCATCCTCCCAACCGCACCAGCTTTTCAGCGTATAGATTATCATCTTTGAAAGCTCGGGACCTTTCAAGGCGGGGAGTATGGTGTGGCAAGTTATTGCCCCTTTCCTTTTTTTTTGATTGTGGACGGTTTATAAGGTGTCTGTAGTCTGTCTTAGGCTTGTATTGCAGCCGCGGATATTGTATGTCGCGGGATTTAGAGAATCCTGCGGCTAGTGACAGCTAATGATGGCTGTCAGACGTCATAGTGCACCAGCGCCGAACGGAAGCATTTCGTCTCACCGCAAACCACGTTTTTTCAATCTCAGTTCATCGCGTCCGCAAAACCGCAAACTTTATTACGTTATCCCGTAATCCTTGGGGATATACTGTGCTACGTTTTCAAAATTAAAAATAATAACCCGCGTCCGATTAAATCCAAAATATAGACTTTCAAGTGACCAGTGTACGGGCAAGCAAGGTGGCCACCTGCCCAGAAGGATTCTTCAAGACTTTCGCCAGGAGAAGCACAGGTACCGCTTTTGCATTAATTGCTGGAGTTAGGCTACAAACGCCACCTGACCGTCACCAATTCCTCTTTGAAAGTTTGCTCAAAAAAAAGGCAAATTGAATTATTATGCATTCCAGATAATAATTTTTCTGTCGTCCTCGACCCGCAAGGATACACGGCTATTTTATACGCCTGTCCCTCCAGATGTTGTTTCATAATAGTAAAAAGCACAATGTAATATTACTTAATGTGTACATTTTAGAACTGAAAGAAAAGTTGATTAATGCAGTTCAGAGGGAAAACTGGTTTCCAGAAAAATATAGCGTTATTTTGTTCAAGGCATTGGCTACCTTAGGCTGAGGCAGCGATAGCTTACTTGCGAACGCCAGCGCAGAGAGCAAAGGGCACTGACCACCTTGTTTTAATTTTTGACTCGCCCTCTTCCCCTAGTTATCTTGCCCCCCACTTTCAGTACATTTGACGCGAACCACAGTAGAAACCTACGTTCATCACACAATCGTCTTCTTCAATGTCCCACTCACCGCACTGACTTCATTCACTCTTCCTTCTTCGTTCAGTTTATCTCTCTGTGGAATGCGCTCCCCCAGGAAATCAGGATGGCAACCAACCGATTATAATTTAAAGTCAAAGTTCGCGAGCATATTCGTAAGAAATTGGCAGTATCATCACAACGGTAATGTTTTCCCATTGTTTGTCTCATCTGTTTTAGTATATTCGTGTATTTATGTGTATTGATTAGGTCTTATATTTATGTATAATTAGGTATATATATATATTATATTTAAAGTTTTAAATAGGTATATGTATGTATATCCTTATATATAAATAAATTTATTTCACAGTTTTCGGCATTGCACCTACCACTGTTTGTCTCACCCAAAGGTTGACTGGTAGAAAATGCCTACGGCATTAAGTCCGGCACTGTACATTTGTGTGCTTAAAGTATTACGAGTAAATAAATATATAACATGAAACAATTAATTTCTGTACTTTGAACAGACAGTGACCCCTGAGTTTGTTTTGACATTCCATCAGAGTAGTCAGCTAGGAAATGTCGACTCCAGCTAGCTTGTTAAATAATGACGTAGACGTCCTTTTAGAAAAGGGAATGTTAAATCCTAATTGCACAATAAAGTGTTGACCTGACAACCGGCTGTTTTTCTCATGGCCAACTTTATGTTGCTTTTTCAAGGGTCAGCAACACAGCTCAGCTTCCAGTCTTTATATATTAGCTTCTGAAGGAAAAACCCCAAATAGAATTTATAAAGAAATGTTTTTAAAGTTATTTGCAATATTATTGTTAATTCAGTGTACCCTTGGGATCCGCTGCGGAATTACGGGAAGAAAAGTTTTTTTGTTGTATAGGTATTAAGTCTGGGCAACATATAGACTATAATTTATTTGGGAAAATGGAACACCTGATGCAGAACCGCAACAGACCAGCTAAAGTATAAGAGATATAAAAATGGTGCCATAGCAAAGATTATACCACGTGAAGAGCATTTTCTGCTGCGAGAATAAATTTGAAGATCTGGAACACCTGTTGTGGAACTCCAAAGCCCAGCGACACTATAACATACATACATATAATTATAGGAATGACGTCTTAGTATAAGTTGTTTAGTCTGATGGGCATTTCCTGTTGACTTACAAAAATGAAAGATCTGGAACGTCTCGAATCGTCTCGCGCATCCCGTTGTTTTCCCGTCCCCGGGCTCTTAGAATTCGACATCAGACGTTTCAGATCTTCGATTTTGACGACCCCGTTGTCGCTGGCATAAACAACAGGATCCGCGTACGAAGTCGCGGGCAGAAACTAGTTGCAAAATAAATTATTTGAATTTGGATTTCATTTATGAAAATTTTTTGTTCTTTCCGACAGGGATCGATATTGCTATTATTTTTATTAGATATCATTTCAGTCGATTAAATTAGCTGTGATTGATTTAATTGAATAAAGCTAAATTTGAAGTACTACGTCGGTCTTTTATTTGCACCCTGTTAACACCCTATCAGTATAGTTTAAAAAAATAGAATTAATAGACGTCGATTTTATCGATGTCGATATTATTGATGCAAAACTGACTTGTGCATCACTGTGCTTGGAACATTCATCCTGACATTTTTGCATCGACCAATCACAATCGCTGTATTTTCTTCGTCACCCGGCCCGCAGTGGTGAGTCGTGTGCCTAGAAAAAATCGGTCTATCAGCTCTCAAGTGGTTTAATTATCTATGCCTATAGGTAAACACGCCAAGCTCACCACCGAGTCTTGCAAATTCAACGTCCAATAATATTCAGGCATTATTACATTTATGTTTCGCCAAGAGTTAGTGAAAACGCGACATTAACCATACCCACACCAGCAAATCAGATCGCATACGATGATAAGTCGACCTTCTGCGAAGTTATGGCCACTTCTGGCCGAAAACTTAACTTGTCAAAAATTTTAATAAATTTTGTCACTTGTCATGTCATTGATTTATTGACAACACAATTCACAAATGACGATTTTAAGTAAAGACTTAATTATAAGTTGAATAAAAGTGATTGATTAATTTATTTGTTCGTGCCTAATGTCGAAAATACAGCTACCTGGCTCTATTTCGGAGGCATCCGGACATGGGACTTCCTCTTATGAGCCATTGGAACAGTTGTATGTCGCACCTGAACCGGTAACCATAGTGAATATATTTTTCATATATTTTTACCCTCACAGGCCATGGCATACGTAAACTACTGGTCTACGGCTTTGGTCTGAGGTCTGAGGCCACCACATGTAGATCGTGCCTGATCTTTGACCTTGAACTGGCCTATTGCCATTTGGAATATTTGGGTGTGTGGGTAATAGTGAGGGTGTGTGTTGTGTGTAGAATGTGTGTTATGTTCTCATGTCAGTAGACCTATGTGGGCTGAGAAGCTTAGATTGTCATCAAGAGTCACCCGAGGTGACCAAATATGATTGTTGGGTACATGTGCGTTTTGGGCAAGAGCAAGCCGCAGTTCCCGAGCAGACGCTTGAGTGAGCGATTTGGGAATATGAATTCGGTGGCTGTGTAAGCAGATTATTTTTGTGTCAGTGGATCGTCTGAGGGTGAGAATATTGTCATTCATCAAATTTAAAACTTGATCTAGACCTCTCTGCATAGCGTCAAAAGGTTCGTGCCAAGTATCGCCAGTAAAGGTAAGTGCAGTGGTTTATAAGCAATGGCCGTGATTTTTCCATTTTGTAGAAACAGATTAAGTACCTACACACCCGATTTACGAAGACCAATAAAATTGTGGGATCAACCGAACTTCCCTGTGGAACGCCAAAAGTAACCGTAGGAAGTTCCGCACTTCACTTACGTAGATTCTTAATTACTTTAGCATTTGCATAATCAGCCTATAATGTTCCCACTGCTTAGCCCGCTGTAGCCCATAATCCACCACGCGGGCCCAGTGCGGCTTGGTAGATGACACGTCATGTCTTCAAATTTTTAGTTCTAGGACATGCCGGTTTCCTCACAATGATTTCCTTCACCGTTTATAGAGCAGTGATGATGAAATAAGTTACACAAAGTAAAGCCTCTGCCTGGGTTCGAACCTACGAACTACAACTCGTAAGTCGCGGCCGTTGTCACTGAGCCACCCCTGCCTCCCTTAAGGTATGCGTTGCAAAATATGTAAGTACTGAGTTTAGTTTGTGACTGCTTAGAACCTGCCCAGATGAAGCGATCTGCGCGCGAGTCCACTCGCGCGTAGACACTCGCGCGTTCCCGAAATACGGGATCTACATATATCCCGTCCAGATGCTGCCGCGCGTTTCCTCAATCGCGCGTAAAACGCGTGCAATGAGCGGGATTCTTGACTCGCTCGTTTTACGCGCGAGCGCCACACGAGCTGAGATATTCGGGCGCCATTGCTGCGTCCAGTACTACTACAGTCTGTGGCGAGTGGACGTATTTTTTAGTTCGAAATGGAGCGTGATAACTTCGATACGGAACTTTTTATTGACGAAGTTGTAAAACGTATCTATATCCGACTCCATGTTTATAACTGGCAGAGAATCCCTCCTAGCATAGAAACGCGCGTAAAACGCGGTATCTGGACGCAATATAAATTTTATTGAAACGCGCCAGTGGACTCGCGCGCAGATCTCCTCATCTGGACAGGCTCTTAGTTGTACTAAACTACACAATTGACTTTGATTCGGTTTTCACTATCATTTAGATGGTGAAAAGCTAGGTGTACCTAGGTATTTACAATTTTCAAAAGTAGAATGCTAGTAGGGTATTATTGGGCATTCTATTCCACTGTCGTCAAGTAGCTCGGCGAGTGCGCCTTCGCTACGGACAGTGGTATAGAATGCCCAATAATGAACGATCAACTCGACTCTCTAGCGTATTACTGTACTCGACCAATGATCATGCGAGTTTGCTATCGCTCTGAAGAATGCTCAATAATGAACAATCGACTCGATCAATTACCAGTAACGCAAAAGAGGTTGCGGTAAGTTTATAAATGTTAACGTATTAAATACATTCACTCATTTTCAATCGATTCATTTCCGACAGTAATCATGAAATTTGTAAAACAACCGCAATCGCTACATGTTAATACAGTCTGCGATGATTATTGTAAGACTAGTTTTCGTCATGGAGAATTATTACCTAACTCAGTACGATGTATCATTTGCGGTCCGTCTAATTGTGGAAAAACCAACTTATTAATTGGTCTTCTTATACACGAAAATGGATTAAGATTTGAAAATGTTTATGTTTATTCAAAAACTTTGCACCAACCCAAGTACATTTTTTTAGAAAGAGTTTTGCAACGGGTGCCAGGTATTTTCTTCCAGAAATATCATGGAAATGAGGAAGTACTAAGCGTTCAGGACGCAAAACCCAACTCTGTGATTATTTTTGATGATGTTGCTTGTGAAAATCAAAGTAACATGCGTGATTACTTTGCAATGGGAAGACACAAATGCATTGATTCTTTTTATCTAAACCAAACATATAGTAAAATCCCCAAGCAGTTAGTAAGAGACAATGCGAACTTAATCATACTTTTTAAACAAGATGAAATTAATTTACGACATATTTATGAAGAACATGCAACATTGATATGACGTGGATTGAATTTCGTGAAATGTGTTCGAAAATATGGAGTGAACCCTTCAATTATGTAGTAATTAATAAGGATTGCTCCAAAAATAAAGGATGTTACAGAAATAAATTCGACACTTTTGTAGTCTTTGATTAAAAATACTAATATTAAAGACCGTCACCCTCGTGATATTATTATTCTTCAGACAACGCTTAACCAATCATGAACTGTTTTTTGTTATTATGGAAAAATCACTGAAAAGACACATAGTTGATGCTGCAGAAGCTGTTAAGAAGAAATTGCGAAAGATGAGAGATGTAGAAATTAACAATCAACAAGTACTGGAATCAGTTTTCAAACCGGTAACAGAACCACTCAACCTAATTGCTAATGTCAGTAAGCAGACTTCTCTACTGCGTAATACAGAAAATGAAGAAACCGAAGTTCCGTTTATCGATAAAACTTTGCAAAAAGAAGTCCCTATTAGTAAAGGAAGCAATGATAATAACGAGAATGCAGACGAATATGAATTTGATATCGAAAGTGACTCTTCATATAAATCACTAGTTGAAAACAACCAAGGTTGTGATACGTCATCCTGGTCAGTAACTTCAGAAGCACTTACAAATGTTCCATTTGGTGTCAGAGTAGAACGTGGGAAATTGATGTTAGGTTCCGCTCGTATAACGATCACCGTGGCTGGACGCAAATACCGAAATACGCCTGGTTTAAAACAGTTGCTGTTGAAAAAGAACGTAGATTTAAGTTTGATTACAGAGAATGATATGAAGTATTATAAGTCGATGCTACTTGATACAAACGCACATCGACGAGACTATGAGCCTGGTAAACCAATAAAAAGTAACAAAGGGGAAAAATATTTGCAAATTATTAAGCCTCTATTCAAACTACAAATTACAATTCAGGACCACCAATCGAAGGGAAAAGGACTACCCTTAACAAAAATGTGGAAGAAAAACGTAGATTTTGTATATTGGGACAATCCAAATGAACTGGTGGATAGGTTAAAATTATTAATTGCATCTCGTGATGCGGGTAACACAGGACTAGATAAGTAAATTATATCTATCATTGAAGAATTGCGTGAAAGTAAAGTTATAAATAAATAACCATTTTAAAATGTGTTTATTTTATTATCAGCCTCTCGGTACAATACACCTTAAACATGAACGTAGACAAATTCGGACACTACATTCACAAAAGAATGCGTTTATCAGAGTTATTTGAGTTTAGTGAGAATGCATTGTTAAAATCAGAAAACGGAGATTTTGATTTAAAAACATCAAGACTGAGAGGAATTAGATCTCCAGTAGAAGCAGACGATGCTGTGAACAAGGATTATGTAGATCGATTGAATGCTAACATGTTAAAAGAATTAAATAATCTGGTTGTGAACAAGGATTATGTAGATCGATTGAATGCTAATATGTTAAAAGATTTTAATAATATGATTGGTTCATTGCGTACTCAAATCATAAAAGACGCAAAGGGTACAGTTCAGGCTACTTTAAAAGCAAGGACCCCTGAGGTTTTAACTCATTTGCAAGATAAGATTTATACTAAAGCAGAGATAGATAAATTACTTCAAAAAACTCCGTAATGGCAAAACAGCAAATTGTTAATGAAATACACAAAGCAGCACGAAGAAATTTCCTTAGACGTCCTGTCATTCTAAAGGAGGTTGATGACTTATGGCAAGCTGATCTGATGGACATGCAAAACCTGAAAAAATATAATAAAGGTTATAATTACATTTTAGTGGTGATTGACTGCTTCTCAAAGTACGCTTGGACCAGAGCCCTTAAAATCTAAAAATAAACTTGATGTTACTCATGCATTTAAACGAATACTGATTAACAGCAATCGCAAACCTGTTAATTTACAAACTGATATGGGAACAGAATTTTATAACGACTCATTTCAAACGCTTATGAGGACGTATAATATTAACCATTACTCATCGTTTTCTACCAAAAAAGCTTCGATCGTAGAGCGACTGATTAAAACTCTTAAAAATAAATTATATAAATATTTTAGTCTGAATGGAAACTATAAGTGGTTAGGTATACCGCTACAAGTTACGTTGAAGATATATAACAACACGAAACATCGTACCATTAAATTTAAACCAATCGAAGTAAATAAATCTAGTGAGTCAGTTATAAAATAAAATATTAAAAAAGCCTTAAATCATGTAACCGTCCGTAGAAAACCTAAGTTCAAACTAGGTGACTTTGTTCGTATCAGTAAATACAAACACAATTTTGAGAAGGGTTATACACCTAATTGGACAACTGAAATTTTTACTATAAAAAATATTAATCATACCATACCAGTAACATATCATATAGAAGATCAGCGAAAGCAAGCCATATTGGGAACCTTTTACGAGCAAGAACTTCAAAAATCTAACTATCCTGGTATTTATTTGATAGAAAGGGTTTTAAAAAGAAAAGGAACAAAAATGTTTGTGAAATGGTTGGGTTTAAACAATGAAGAAAACAGTTGGATCGACAAAACTGAAATAGTGGATTAACATAAACATTTACTTTTGCATTATTTATTTCATTACACTTTGGACAATGCAAGGGGGTGAACTTGTTAATACGTTAATTAATAATCTACCGTTTGAACTTCATTTACCTAGGTACAATTATTGCGGTCCAGGAACAAAACTCCAGAAACGTTTACTACGAGGTGATCGAGGTGTAAATAAGCTAGACGAAGCTTGTATGCATCACGACATTGCATATACAAACCATACAGACTTACCCAATCGTCACAAAGCTGATTTACAACTGCTAAATATGGCTAAACAAAGACTTAAATCGAACGATGCTGGGAAAGGTGAAAAACTTAGTTCATGGTTAGTGAGCAAAGTTATGAAAGCCAAACTGAAATCTGGTTCCGGCGTCAAAACGTTTAAAAGTTTCGTGTCAAAAATAAGAGCAAAAATAAAGAAATTGAAACCAAATAACAGTAAAACTTTAATTAACGCTGCTTACTCACCAGCAAAAAAATATTTCCGAACATTCAGAAATTTCGAGTACCGCGAGTGATACCTTTACCAAAGACTGGAGGTATTCTACCTTTAATCCCAATTTTTGCGGGCTTATCAGCTTTAGGAACTTTAGCTGGTGGTGCGGCTGGTATTGCAAAAACTGTTAACGATTACAAAGCAGGTCATCAAAATTTGCGGGAAACAGAACGACATAATAAGGCTATGGAACCTTTAAAGTTAGGCCAGGGACTATACATTAAGTCACATAAAAATGGTAAAGGTTTATTCGTAAAATCTTCAAAAAACTGAAAAATAAGCTACCTAATCGTCCTCTAACTAATGTAGACATCCAAAGGCATGCACGCGACATCCCTCACTTTCGAGGAGTCTACATGATGGATCAGTTACCAAGGACGCCAAGACGGATTGAATGTGGTATCGTTAACTTGGACGATTATAAGAACGAAGGAACGCATTGGGTAGCTTATGTAAAAGTATACAATTATTGTGAATATTTTGATAGCTTTGGAGATTTGAAACCTCCAATGGAACTGATGCGATATTTTAAGAGTTGTAATGTTTTTTTATAATTATACAAGATATCAGAAATTCGATACAGAAAATTGTGGACACTTTGTTTATAATATCTGTGGACTTTTTGGAATAAAAACGTATAAAATTTATGCTTTTCTTTTATTTCAATCATTTGCAAGATGTCACTCACATTATCGATAACTGGAAACTCGTCAACTTTATCTACTTACTACCCTAACACGTTGCAACTATATGGTCAGTATGAGTGTGCCTTATTGCATTTATCAACATTTAATTCTATTCCAAACATTGATAAAACGAATAATAAGTTCTATTATGGTTCCAACCAAGTTATTGAAATACCAGACGGCACCTATGAATTGCAAGATATTAATGATTATTTAAAATCTGAAATGAAAGATGCATCAATCAAACTACAGTGCAATAACAATACTTTAAAAACTACTGTATATTGTACAAAAGACATAAATTTTAATAAAGAAGGCACTTTCAGCAATTTGTTAGGGTTTAATAAGCAGATCTTGAAAGCAAATAAATGGCATAGGTATGTCACAGTTTCCAGTCAACATTTTACCTACAACAGTGATCAGGACCGAATGTGATATTGTAAGCGGTTCGTACACAAACGGAGAACCGAGTGACATTATCCACGAATTTGCACTCAACGTGCCTCCCGGATATAGGATTATAGAAATCCCGAAAAACGCAATATACTTTCCAATCAACCAAAACAACATTAGCTGCATACATATCAGGCTGTTGGATATAAATAACCGTATAATAAATTTGCGCGGTGAAGAAGTGCAGCTGTATTTGCATCTCAGAAGAAAAAATGATTGACTACAATAAATATGTGCATCAACAAATAAAAAATATCAGTCCCGCTCAAGCTTCCAACCAAATAAGAGCACGCCCTAAGAAGAAAATAAAATTAACTAAAGACAACAAGGAATTCCTCAAAGCGATCGGTTTGCTAAAATGAATATCTTAGACGTTTTATCCGCTCCGATTTACGACAACACTGTTGAAGGAATCGAAGTTCATTCTTACAAGCCCTAGTTTCAATAGAAACGATGAAATCCGCATACCTATTAACCAACAGGACTTGTATATACTTCCGTCAGCTAGTACCTTGTATTTGGAGGGAACTGTCATCGTTAGCAAAAAGGATATGAAAGAGAAAGCCACAAGTGTTCATTTTACGAATAATGCTCTACTCTACCTGTTCCAAGATATAAGATACGAGCTGAATGGAGTGGAAATTGATAGCGTAAAAAATGCTGGCATAACTACCACCATGAAATCGTTAATATCAATAAATGAAAGTGAATCAAAGATATCTTATGCATGGGGCTGGAATATCGATGGTATAAAAAATATTAATGAGGGTCGTTTTTCCGCTTCTATACCTCTCTGTAAGATCATCGGTTTCGCAGAAGATTTCAAGAAAGTTGTGATAAATAGCAGGCACGAATTGATATTGCTACGAAGTAACACTAACCTGAATGCTGTCAAATTTAACACCGGTGAAATTGTAGACGACGTTCAGATAAATAAAATCATCTGGCGTGTACCGCATGTTAAAGTGTCCGACAAAGAGAAAATAAGTCTGCTAAAACTCTTACAAAAAGATCGACCACTCCAGATGATATTCAGAAATTGGGATCTATACGAATATCCAGCTTTACCTAAAACTACAAAACATACCTGGTCTATCAAAACCAAGATACATCATTATGGGCCTACAAACAAATAGAAAAAACAATTCAAGTTCTGATATGTCCCAGTTCGATCACTGCCATATTCGTGATGTTAGAGTTTACCTAAATTCAACTTACTTTCCGTATGAAAACCTAAATGTAAGTTTCGCGAATAACAGAATCGCTTTATTATACGAGCAATACATCAGATTTCAACAGTCTTATTACGGACGTCGCCCGGAGCCCTTATTAAGTGAGAAACAATTTAAAGATTTGGCGCCGCTATTTGTCATCGATTGCTCTAGACAAGCTGATAATGTCAAGACAGGTCCTGTTGTAGATGTAAGAGTGGAAATTGAGAGTGATTCGGACATACCAGATCAAACTTCTGCATGCTGTCTTATATTGAACGACTGTGTAATTGAGTATAAGCCGCTGAGTAATACTGTGAGAATAATATCATGAATCCGAATACTATCATATTAGATGTGCAAGGGTTTAAAGACCTGTACAATAATTTTATAATAAAAGAATTAGCTTTTGTTAGTCGTGATTATACGCAAACATTTTTAATAAAACCACCATACTTGTTTAAATACTTAACAAGTGACGAAAAGAGACAGGTTAAATGGTTGGAAAGAAATAGAGGTATTTATTGGAATGAAGGATATATTGACTATAGAGAATTTCGACGAATAATCGTTCCATATTTAGAAAATAAGGAATAATGGTTTGGAGAAGGTGAAGTGGATAAAGGATCTTTGTGTGAATTGTGAAGTATCAGACCTTGGTAGAGAACAATGTCCTAATTTCTCTGCTTTGCATAAAAAATACTGTGAAGGAAAATCTAATTTTAATTGTAACAAACATCTAAAGCATTGTGCGCTTAAAAATGTGTTGTGTTTAACGAAGTACTTAGAATGGACATAAAATGTTTTTATCTACTTAGGTTATTGGTTTTAGGTTTTTAAATAAAAATCTTTTATAAGGTAAATAAGCTTTTATTTTGTTATACCCTACACTTCTCCAAATAACACAGCCTAATACGAAATTAAATAAAAACATCTTAATAAAAATATAAATACTAAGTACAGTATATTTACCTCACCAACTAGTTTACATAAACGGTTATTAAAAAGCAGAATCTATTAAAGATTTTGATATTTTCTTAACTAAAGACTCAGTTTCGTCCATAACACTGTCGATAGCATCTTTAACAATATATTGAGCATTTATAATAACGTTCTCACTGTCACTATCACTGTCTATGGTTTGAGGATTGTTATTACAGATATCTACGACTGAAATTTTAATTAATTTAATCCCTCGTCGCTGTAGTCGACTCATAACGAAGGATTTGGTTGGTTTTTGCTTCTTCGACTTTTCCCTGCATCGTTGTTTTGATTTCTTATCTTTCGTGACTTGTTTGGTGTGCTCGGGGTCGCTGCGAAACATCTCGAGAATCCCTCGTAAGGATCCTGAGCATACTGGCTGAACACAATCTCGGATTCAGAAATCTGGAACAAAATATAAACACAATATAAAACACTCATAAGACTGCCTCGTTGGTCTAGTGGTTGCAAGAGCATGAGGTCCTGGGTTCGATTCCCAGGTCGGGCAGTGTTATTGGGTTTTTTCTACCTGGAATTTCTCAGTAGCAGCCCGGAGTCTGGATTTGTATTCGGTTGATGGTAATAGGCTCGCTCCTTATTACATGGGACTTAAACATAACTGGTGAAATGTGGGTAAAACTACAGGTTCACCTCTGCCCAGCCCTTCGGGGAAACAAGGCGTGATGTTATGTATGTTATTTAAAACACTATCCCGATAGTTAACGGTCGAAAGCGTTATAATTGGGTTTTCGCTCGAGGAATTTCTCAAAAGCAGCCTGGAGTCTGGATTTGGTTTAGATAAGGAATTGTCCTTAATCTGGCTCTGGCGAAATGTAAACTACACACATCTGTCAAACGTAGTGGTATGTTTATGATTATTAACACTGCTGCGAACACAGTCATTGGTTACGACACAAAGAAAAAAACGATTAAAAATATTTCACTTACCGACATGATTACGATGCACTCTCAAAATTGTACAAGTACTCCACGTGGGTAATATTTCGTAAATGGTAAAAAAAAAAATATATTTGTACTATCACGAGTACGTTAATATATAAGTTAGAACGTGTTAGTCATAAAAATGTTAACTAAGCATTTGTGTTTCTATGCCGAGGGTATTGAACTGTCGTGTTTTAAAATAATTACGTATATATGTACTGACGAACAGCGCTATGATCGTATTACTTAAACGTTAGCTCTTTGAAAATCAATCTTATTGTTTTGCGTACATAATACAATTTACGTGGTTGACAGAATTATAGGTGCATGATGAAACTTGAGTCTCGGTTCGATTTCATTTTATTTAACCGACTTTAAAAAGGAGGATGTCTTAAAATAAATAACTCGTAAATTAAACAAGGTGGTTAGTAATAATCATTCACATTTTATTTATTTTTACAAAACAGTAGAATTATTAAAACTATACCTAAATTATATTTATCATACATTAATTAGATATATTTTGTAAAAGTAAAGTAAGATTATTATATACATAAGTAGTAGTAGGTATACTAACATAATTAATATAGAAACTATAATATTTATTATAATACATTCTGAGCCTACAAAACCACATCTTCATTCTTTAAAATCGAAGAGTGACCCCAGGCTCGCGTTGATATTCGATCTACAGATATCGATCGTTTATCGTCATTACTAGATAAGACAATTTTGTTGACGCTCCGAGTAAATATTTCGTGCTTTATTGATTTAAACATAACATTTCTTCTACGGATAACTCCACCATTAAATAAAATATTTTCATAGTCTGTAATGTTCAATTCCCTTACTACGCATGATTTTACTCCCTTTGCTCTTTTAATGATTTTATCGGGAGTTTTTATAGAGTAAAGTTTTGATCTCAATCCAACAAAATCAGATATATCAGATATACCTTCCATTTCATCTTTGAACAGACCTGGAACTTTTTTGTTCATTATTGGTATCTTAAAACAATTTTTATTGTCATAGTTACTCGTGTCAAAATATTGCAAAAAATTATACTTTAAGTCATGATAAAAGTCATTAGTGAATATTTTATAGACAAATGAATCAGTATCTGTATAACACAACTGCACTTGGTCTTTATAAAAAGGTTTTACAATATTGTAATGAAAATCATACATATGTGTCTTAGAAAGTTCTAATACAGTGAATCCAATATATATAGGCTTATCTAAAATAATTTGATCAGGTTTCATTTGTATTGCAACTAAATTTTCAGATAAAAAGAAGCACTGTGGAAATAGGGGTTGGCTACAAGTCTCTCGGCGGATATTAACTTCTTGGTTCGATTCGATTGATCGCACCATTGATTAACTAAATGGACGGTTACTCTATTTTCAGTATTTCCCAAAGTCTTGCCAAAAACACTGTTATTTAACAACTTAAAAAAGTCTTGTTCGAATGAACTTTTTGCCTTTTGTCTTAATTTAGGTAGTGTTTAATTCTATGTACTGTTTTAAATAGGGACTCTGTCTGAAAGTTACAGCTCTGTGAACTTTACGTAATACTAAACCATGTTCTAAACACTTTTTTAAATGGACGTAATGTATCACATATTTGTACTTATTATACAAATTTGCAACTAACTTCTTTGTTTTACCTCCCGGGGTATACATTTTTCAGGACAAAATGGTAAATCATTATGGTGATTGTGTAAATGATCGGGATACAAAAGATCGACTTCTAATATGAAGCCCCACCCAGCGTTATCCTCAACAGTTTCAACACGAAAATTAGCTAAATCATTTTCACTGAGAAATCTAAAACTAGAATACGGTAAATACTGACACATGCTAAAGCCGTAAAGATTATTACAATCTAAATATACTATAAAACACGGAGGCTGTGAGGCATTATATTCTGGCATGTATTTATGATTCGCTTTTGCATACCGATGGGAACACATGCACAAACCCCCTCGTATACCGCTTTGAATCATTCTGACGATAGCCAAGTCCGACACGAGTTCTAACTGGACACCTGTTTTGAGCAACATTGCATCGAAAGATAAACTAGGTGCAGTTATGTAAAACGCAGGATCGAGTTGGTAATATTGTTTACATGTTTTTCGAAAGTTTTGAAATATGTCTGTCAACAAAAGCACATCTGTTTTTAAGTATAGATCCGTATACTCGCCGAGGTCATTAATATTGAATTCAGCCCAAACAGTCTGAGCGTGATTATAATCTTCATCGCTAATATCTTCGTTGGTCAAAGAATTATGAAAACAATACTTAGATGGTAATGATTTTTGTTCATAACATTTCCAATCGGTCATATAATCATACGGATATATACCTTTACGAGTCAGCAAACTAAATTGTCTCTCATTAGAAAAATGAGATCGAAGATTAACAAAATTTTCTACTTGCAATGTTTTAGCAAGTTTGTCTAAACTTGTTCCTAAAAAGTTGAAAGAATCTAAAAACCTTATTTGTATAAACTCGTTATCAGCAGTAGGAATATACTTTGTAAATGCTGTATATTTTTCCTTGTTCTTGGGTATTATTTTAATTTGCCCTGGAATTTCACCTAACTTTTTTATAAATAAGTGGCAATCGTAGCCAGATAAATTATGAAAAAATATTGGAACGAGCTTTGGTACTTTATGTTGCAGATTACAGTGTCGATGTGCTGCGCCTCGGTATCGACCTGTAATATGACAGTGATCCCTTACTCTATCGGTCAACAGTAAATTTTCACAAATGTAGCATTTAACAGAACGTTTAAAATCGAGAGCATCTTCCTCTGTGTACATCATAGGCTCGCTTTTGGACAGAATTCTATGTATTGCTTTAACATCTTCAGTCAGAAAATTTACAAATTTTGAAATACAATCTTTTCCGCGATAACTTCTATATCCGTCAACCCTATCATTAAATGATGATACTACATTATAGGCGAACGCGGTCGGCACGTGGCGTTGTGAGTATGACGTGTTAGCGGTGTTGAATTCATCGCCGGAAATCGGTTCGAGTAATGTTTCGAAATCAGCATATATGACGAAAGGAATATTTTGTTTTCTATCATAATTTTAAAATTTTAAAAATGATCCCTGTTCTGGTAAAACGGTGACAATTCCCCCACACAGGTGGGACTCAATTTGGCTGTGCGTTGGAAAAAACAATAAGCAAGTATAGTTTACCATGATGTTTGGTCATCTGATTTCTGACTAGACGAGGCAAATCTTTGATAAGACAGTAATGAGAATTAGTGTTATTTTCTGAAAGCAATAGATGGATACTCTTAGATTTATTATTCGTTGATGTATACAAAGGTCCTATGATTGTCTTATCATTTTTTTAAACCATACACGAATATATTCAGAAAGGGATTATTTTTCTCAAAGACGGCTATGTCTGAAAATGTGATTGGAAATGTCAAATCATCAGTATTCAAAACATCCTGGAAGTAGGGATAAGACGAAACTCTGTCGGGATGTCGGGTTTTGGGGTACAGAGCCGCCACAACAGACCATAAAAAGCAATACTCATCTTTGTTTCGAATGTTCACACAAGCTCTTTTATTTTTTATACATTTTGGCAAAGGTATAAATTTAGATCCGCCGAGAGGTTGATATTTATTAATATTTATTTCTAAATGCGAATTGCCCAAAAATGTCCAACCACTATCTCTCTCCTGAAACTCTTCAATTTTTTTTAACAGTAAATCAACTGTTGATTTATAAGTTAAATCAAAATCGTAATTAAAATGAATGATAATGTTTTTCGTAGCGAATGATTTCATTTCCTGTTGATCATTTTTATACATAAGAAAAAAAGAAAATAGTTCAAAATTAATTTTGACAGCTGTATGTTTCTGTAGTGCACGATATATTAGATGTTTAACTTGTTCACTTATATTATAAAGAAACACCTCAGGGAAATTATTTATTTGTTCGCTAGTTGCAATGATCTTGTAACTTACGATTCTTGCTTTAAACGAAGAATTAATCATTACAACATTATCACAAATAGGGGTCTCGCTTTTGTTTTTATGAAAATTACTACGTAAATGACCAGACCACCGACGATTATCTACAAATACTTTGCAAACCGAACAGTGAGGCATATTAATAAATTAATTAACACACAATATAGTCACTAAATTCAACATAAATAGATTAATACTTACAACTAACGTTCACGATCTTACCTAGTATACATAAACAATCGAAGTAAGTAGCGTAGCAGAATTATCTAATACAGGACCGTTTTGCTCACGTTCTCTCCTTTGATGATCACTTCTTTATGAACGAATCCAAATGTTCATCAAAATATTTCTGAAAAAATAAAAAAGGTAGGTAAGTACTTAAAGTAAAAAATTAACAATATTTAAACAATAAGAATGGTTTATTAATTATACCTGCAAAATAATGATTTAATGACATAGCTCACGTTCTCTCCTTTGAAGATCACTTCTTCATGAACTAATCCAATTGTTCATCAAAATAATTCTGAAAAAATAAAAAGGTAGGTAAGTACTTATAGTGAAAAAAATAAATACAATACTTAAACAAGAAGAATTATTTATTAAATATACCTTATAGATATTCTTCAGATCGCAATACTAAACTTCAGTTCTGATCATAGCTGTTCCAGGAGATAATAAGATCGTAACTTTACTTTGAAGGGTTCGGTATTATATATATATAAATGATTTATTTAAATATATAAATTTATTTATTCTGAAAATGATTTATACTCCGCCGTAGCTTTGAGATAATGTTAAAATGTGAGTGGTTGACCAAAAAGGGACCTCAAGGGAAAATAATTGATTTCGAGTAAATCGCGTTTGAAAAAGACCACAGATTCAAAAATAAAAAAATAAAAATAACGGTTTCCAATCCCTCCAGGTCCCTTTTTGGTCAACCACTCACAAATATTTGTTAGTTTTCGACTTTTAAATAATACAAATGTTACTCATAATTAAAGTAAAAAGCGTAACAGGATGTTTATACAAGTACAGATATTCTATTTCACGAAGTCCGTTCGGCTTTGATTGTAGTAGTGACGTATCCCGACAAGCGCGCTTGTGTGTGTAAAAGTAGGTAACGTTAGCAAAACAATCTGATATATATTCAAGTCGAGATTTAATAATCTAAATAAAATTTTGGTTTTAAAAGTATATACATTTTGTAAATAAATTAGATTAGGTTGCAATAAATACAAAAATATTAAGAATATGTAGGCATTTAATTAAGCGTTGGTGTTACAGAATGGAAACGAAACAAATAGGACTATTCAGTATTTTCAATCACTATCAGATAAATTTTCGATTTCCGATTCCGTTTTGCTGTCGTCAGAATCATCTTGTACATTGATTATAAATTCAAAATCGAGATCAAAATATTTCAAGTAGTCTTTTTCAATTTTTTTAACATGAGCACAAGTTTTTTGCCACGTTTCACTGCTAACTTGGCCCAAACTTTCATTGATCAGTCTTTCCGTATTCGTCATGTTTTGCTCGATATTTTTAGATGCGACATAATTTTTAACGATCCCCCAATTATTTTCAATCGCATTTAATTCTGGGTGATAAAGGGGAAGGCGTAAGACATCAAAACCCTTGCTTTTTATAAAATCGTCAATCTTGTAGATTACGTGTTGGGCTTTGTACTTCTTTATTGTATCGTACAATTCCAATTTAAGAAGAGATTCATCAAATGCTATACCCTTATCCCTGAGCCATTGCTGCATATCGGCTTTCTTTGTAGATTGCGTCGGAAGTCGTTCAGCCCGTGTGTTGTGATAAGATGCATTGTCTAAGACAATGACAGAGCGCGGAAGTAAATTGGAATAAAAAAAAAAATATCTATATCCACTTTATTATCTCGCTTTCTCCTTTTCTGCAGAGGTGAAGTGAATTTTGATGAAGTGGATGGCAATTCCTTCTCTTCTTTTAATATTCTTTGAACTGTTTTATGGCTCACACCCGTAGCTTCAGCTGTACGGCGTGTAATGTCTCGTAAATGAGACAAATCACAGTTGAGTTCCATTAATGATTTTGTAAATTCATATTCTTCTCGCAGAAAATGATAAACACTAGCTAACAAAACAAAATGTAATCAAAATAATTAAGTAATATAAACATTTTATAACACAAAAAAACATTCATTTTATAAATACTTCTATTGCTATATTAAGTATCTTTGTATAACATTTTAATTGAAAACGTATAAATAAATATTACCTCACTATGGACAACTCTTCTTCGTTTTGTTGCCATGCTGACCTTACTCCGTGAAACAATTTGGCGCGAACTAAAAACCACTACTGATCCGGACCGTGTCCCGATCGACACTGAGCGCTCTCGAGGTTACGCACACAAAAACAATGTGCATGTGCACGCTTGACAACATTCATAGCCAAACGGACTTCGTGACATAGAACATCTGTAGTCATACGACGTTTTTCCAATAAAGCAATAAAATATTTTGTCATAATTTTTGTTATTGCACAAAATATTACACGTGTGCTCAACCAAATTATTTTTCCAGTCAGCTAAATCATACTCGCAACAATCAGCTAATTTTAGGTAAGGTTGACACACATTCACATTTATGTATGGACAAGTATTTTTTACACACTACATTGTGGCTTAAAATTGATAAAATTAACTATTATAACGTCGTGTTAACAATTAAATTCATCTACTATGATTTATTGAAAAAAAAAAAAAAAAAACTTGTTAACGTCTTTAGACCTAAGTCAAACTAATTATCTTATTTCCTACGCTTGACATAAGTAAAAAAAAAAAATGCCATTAAAAGTAAAACTAACGATAATGTATAAGATTTTTAAAATAGGTAATTACTTACTAGGCACCAATGCAATGTCAATTATTTTATTAATTACTTGCAAGCATAATTATTATCGTGTTTGGTTATTTACGCGTTATCATTTTGTCAGCCCTAAGCCGTTTCGCTGCATCGACATTCGATGCTACCTGAATATTCCTTAGTCTTTATTTTTTGAATGGGTATAATGCGTCCATAGAAAAAGTTGTTTCATGCAAAAGTAACTGATCGGTTGCAGTAATTTTTAATTTAGTGAATTATCGCTCATTTGTGACTTATAAGCTGCATGTTTTCGAAGTACTCGATACATAGTAAATTCAGTCTGCAAGTGTGGAAGTAATCTTCAAGAAGTGTACTGCGATCAGTCTTACTGTACACCACGAGTTACTGTCAATATCAGTGTTGATAGCCATCCGCTGCCATCGTCGCCTGCTGCCGTCAGGCCCTGCGCCTTTCCTCACCAACCCATCAAACCGATTGGACATAACTGGAAAAATGTAAGTTAAAACATTCCAACCGTTTCACGGCTCAGAGTCGTATGTGTATTGTAATATGTTTAATTATTTTTTTTTTCTTGTCTTTATTTCAGGTCTGACTCTGAGTGTCGTTTACTTAACCCCTCCTCATCCCCACATCGCATGGCGACCTTGCCAGTCGGCTGGACGGCGTTATAATTCTCTGTTCGAGGGATTCGCAGCAGCAGAAGACGACTAGGCTTGAGCTTCGCGCCACATCGGGTCACGGGCCATGGGGAGCACAACATCGAAGGAAGAAGTGGTCGTCGCTCAGATGGCGGTGGGTGGTTCGAATACCGCAGCTATTACACAGGAGCAGGTGGCGGTCATCCAAACGGTGCTGTTATTTGTTGCTGTATGTGTGGCACTTGTCATCGTTGGTGTGGCAGTCCGGATATATAGAAGGTGTCACCACAGTTGGATCGAGGACCAGCTGAACCAGCGGGAGGTTCGCAAGGCTGTGCAGATGGCCTGACCAGATATGGACGAAGTAACGTTCCCTTGTCAAGAAGTAAGTGATTAAGTGATTCTATACGTAAGCTTAGTGTTAGCACGTAGTCACGTACTATCTATGTATATTTAAACCACCTATTATAGGAGTTGAGGACTGTAGTTGGGTACAGTTGAGTCTCAGTTCACAATTGACTCTCAAAGTAATACACGTCATGTCGTTTACTTAACCCCTCCTCATCCCCACATCGCATGGCTGAATACTTTCGACAAGCTCTGATCACTGAACAGAAAACTAAATCCAGCCGCAAACCGCCTGCAGACAAAAATGGGAAACGAAAGTCGCGCACGCCTTCAACGAATTTAACTCGTCCGAGGTAGCTATACATAATATTTAATTATTTAATGTTAACAAAGTTTTACGTGTAGAATTATTTGAGTATTAACGAATTATTTATATTTTTTATCTTGCAAACTGTGTTTTAGTTTATAATCCGTGAATCATGCACTGTTACAAGTCTGCTGACAGTTTCTATAGACATAACCGTTATATTATATTTGATTTGTGCGTCTCTCATGCTGTGTAGGTTTCTCGATAGGTAATCATTATGTTTTTTCCAGTGCGTACCTAAACGATAAATAAATCATGAAAGATTGTGATTAACTAACAGTAGTTTTCGTTGTTGTTTCAGTAAAAAAAACAATGCTGGTAACGATATATTCGATATCAGTAACAACCACGGAACTGACACCGAGCTCAAAGAAGAAGGTTCATCGAACATAACATGTCTGTCATCATTCTTCGTGAACCGAGTGGCCAACAGCTGCGAGCGGCGAGCAGCGAGCACCGACGGAGAGTACTACATCGACTGCAAGGTGTACAAGGCTGACGACGCGCGCCACACCGACTCCCTTGAGCTGTGGAAGAAGGCACTCATCCGACTTAAACTCCAGACCGATACGGATTCTCCTCAGTGGCGAAAACTACAAGATTTCGTGCGTTCGGCTGATATGTTGTTCGTAGAAAAACCAATGTTTTATGACAAACAAAGCAAATAACTAGAAAGGCGTGTTTGATTTCGGTACTAGGTACTGTCGTACTTTACCTCCTAAGTAAAATCTTATAAACAAACGCGTTGTAGTTCAATCATAAATTCACATAACTGATCATTGACCAAGTCAACCGTTCATTATTGAGCATTATATAGCCTACACTACTATCCGGAGCGATGGCACACTCGCATGATTATTGGTCGAGTACAGTAATACACTAGCGAGTCGAGTCGATCGTTCATTACTGGGCATTCTATACCACTATCCGTAGCGAAGGCGCACTCGCCGAGCTACTCGAGGATAGTGGTATAGATTAGTCGATCGTTCATTATTGGGCATTCTATACCACTGTCCGTAGCGAAGGCGCACTCGCCGAGCTACTCGAGGATAGTGGTATAGATTAGTCGATCGTTCATTATTGGGCATTCTATACCACTGTCCGTAGCGAAGGCGCACTCGCCGAGCTACTCGAGGATAGTGGTATAGATTAGTCGATCGTTCATTATTGGGCATTCTATACCACTGTCCGTAGCGAAGGCGCACTCGCCGAGCTACTTGACGACGTGGAATAGAATGCCCAATAATACCCTACTAATGCTGTATTTAATATGCCGTCAAATGCATTCCGGCTTTTGAGCCATTTACGCGAATATATTGAACAAAACGTGAAAAAAAGAAAAGAAAGAAAGAAAATATAAACACAAAAAAAAACAAGTTGAGGGAAAATATGCGTCACATCCACGCATAAAGGCTCCTACATACTTGCGCGACTTGTCGCGCGACGCGACGCGACGCGACTTAAAGACACCGCGTGTAGCGCTACAAGCGGTGCCTTTGTGTCGCGACGCGTCGCGCGACAAGTCGCGCCAGTATGTAGGAGCCTTAAAGCTCAGCATACCTTTAAGCTGGATGCAAAAGAATATTTAATCGCCCACCAACAAATAAAAATCGCGTGCGATAAGTCATTCTTCTGCGAAGTTCTGGCCACCTGACCACTTCTGGCCGAAAACTTGTCATTTTAATTTCAATATTTTTTTTCACCTGTCATGTCACTGACGTATTGTTAACGTATTTTACAAGAGTCGATTTTGAGTAAAAATTTAAGAAAACTTGTTATTTAAGTATTTTTATAAGTGATTAATTTATTTATTTGTTAGTAATGTCTAAAATACAGCGTCGTGGCTCTGTTCCGGAGATATCTGGCCATGCGACCGCCTCTTGTGAGCCCGTTGAACAGTTTAAAGACATAGATGAATCAATAACCGCAGTAAATTAATTTTCTTTTATATTTTATACCTATTCATAGGCATACGTAAACTACACGCGTAACACACTTTCAATCAATTGACTTTCGCGAGCTACTTTGGTGCTTTCGCCTTAATTTACTTGAGTCTTTTTAACCCAAGGGAGGTTGGTAGATATTGCTGTATGCCTATGGCTAGTTTGAACTGTGCGATAGCAATAAAAATTTGGTTAGCCCGCCGTTATGTAGGTACAACAATTATTGTACATTTTAGTCTAAATAAATGTTCTACTAAGGTTCAACTTACTCAAGTAGTCTAGGTACCTTTGTTTTTGTTTGTTTTAGGGTTCCGTAGTCAACAAGGAACCCTTATAAGTTTCGCTATGTCCGTCCGCGGCTTAGCTCAGAGACTCTTAGTACTAGAAAAGTTTTGGGTTGGATCTAGTATCGTTTGGCTGGAGTTGGGGGCTAAAGTTGGTAGGGGTTGGGTCCCCGATTATAACGCTACCACTCTTATTAAAAGGTAATCCATATTTTTCGATAAATTAATAAAAAATGTTTCTAACCTCAAATCCGACAAGAAGCGAAAACGAAACGTTTAAAATGGGCGACTGACAACCAAATCTGCCCCAGTATCTGTAGTCAGTATCCAGTATCCAGTATAAGTATTTGTAGTCAGTCCGTGGTATAAAATGCCGGGCAAAATCGATAACACGGAACGTAAACAATAAAACAGGTATGCCATTTGCGTCATGTGTCAGTCATTCGTTTTCGATCGTTCCGTTTCTCCTCGAGTTGCGTGAATTTTTTCTGTGTTTGTACTTCCACTGATCGTATGTGTACAAAAGGCAATGTTACTACTATTACTAGGAGAACTTAGGATGCAAGAGCGAGCGAAGCGAGCTCGGGACTTGGGGCACCCCGACTCGGACAGGTTAGGTTCGAAGGGGATGGCGGGGTCTAGTGAGCGAGCGGAGCGAGCGAACTCAGACCCCACCATCCCCTTCGAGGTTATTTTTTTTAAACCCTAGAGGACCGCGAAGCGGGCCTCATACTACGCCTTTTAATCGACTTTAAGTGTTTTGAGGTTAGGTTACAATAATTTTTTTTTTTTTTTTTTTAAATACGTTGCCCCACACTAGGAATTTCTTCCTGTATCGTGGGTGCGTTGACACACATAGAACTCACAAACACAAACACCCAGACCCGGAACAATTACTTGCAGATCATACAAATATTTGTTCCGTGCGGGGATCGAACCCGCGACACGCTGCGCAGCAGTCGATTGCTGAGCCATTACGCCAACCGTGTCGTCAATTTGTTTTTCTCAAGAACGGTGCGTTACCTTTTCATGGGAGTGGGGCCAGGAGGCAGAGGGCACCGTCCCCCAATCTCCCCCGCGAAGCTGGGCTCATACTACGGCTTTTTAAGCGACTAAGAGTTTTGAGGTTAGGTTACAATAATTTGTTTTTCTCAAGAATGGTGCGTTACCTTTTCATGGGAGTGGTGCCCGGGGGCAAGGGGCACCACCCCCCAACCTCCGCCCCCACTCCCACTCCCCTTCTCCTGCCAAACGATACTAGATTTTACCAAAGTTTTAATTTGGCATAGGTATACATTGGTATAAAATAAAATCTTGAAAACAAAACTTTGTATGGTATACATCTCCTTGCACGTAAAGTGGCGAAATTTTTTTTATTTTGTCCCATTGTGTGGAGTATCGTTGGATAGGCCGTTCAAAAATATTGCAGGTCTGTTAAAACCATTTTGATTCAGTGATCCGTTTGCGTAGTATTAAGCTTTGGATGCTAATTTTTGTTAGACTCAAGTCTCAGTCGACATTTCTACTTCAAATTCAATTAAAATTAAATACTACCTGGTTCCCAAATCATTTTCAAAAACCTATGCGGAATGTAGGCTTGCACAATGTCACAAAAAAGTTGGCTTGAAAATTTGATTAATAATTAGAATTAATAATAGGTAGATGATTATTTTATGTCATCCATTGCTTTTTTTCATTATTTTTTTTTACAATTATCATCGTATTGATTTTTTTCACCATATGGAGCACTTAGTGACGTAGCAACAAGGGGCAATCTATCCTGAGGTGGTTGAGGACTGGAGAGTTATTCCAAGGCTAATAGAACAATCCCAGAGCCCCGAAGATAGATCCCTACCAGCACTTACTGGAATACTTCCTTCCTCCGAGCACGTTTTTTCTTGCAAATCTCCATTCAAGCCGGCCAATAAAGGCAAGATTGAGGTGGGAGCTCTGTTCTTCTTCAGTGTTCACTCCAGCAGGAAAATAAAGCCAAGCCAGAGATGAGGAACAAGGCTTCTCCCGGGAGATAGGGTCCGTGGGGTCGCTACTGCCCAACAGTTCGCCACATGCTGCCCTGCTGGTTTCTATATCTTTCTTGGTCTGGGTCCTTACCCTAGATCTGTTCCAGCAAAGTAAACTACCGGCACAGACATATTAGAGTTCGGAGCGCGCAAGACCCACCACGACGTCTACGTACGAGATACGGGTGGAACGAATGTATGGGAGCGGTTGGACGTAGACATGTCCGAAAAATAAGAGTAAAATTATGACAAACTAATGATGCCATCTTATTCGATTACTTAATGCCTTCATAAATTGTGGTGATGAATTTCTTCATAACTCCCATATTTCGGGAGTAATTTGAGAAAATGTGAAATTTTACTATGAAAATGAGTGTATCGAGCTCTCTCCCTCCTGATTCCGGGCTTGTTTCAAGTAGCGGTCTCTAATATCGTAATGCTATTACTAAGAGCTATATTTAATACTAAGACACATAGTGCGCCAAATGTGCACTTTCTGGGATAAAAGGAAATGAAAATTAAAAAAAAAAAACGTTTTTTCCCCATTTGTATTTACTTTAAACCGCAGACAGACTTATTAAGAGGTCTATAAATATATTATATATATACAGAAATATATATTAACAAAAATATTCACAAGAACTGATGAGAGTATGACTTTTAAGTAAGTTGATAATAAATTACCTAGTTTCATTAAAAGTACAATAAATAATTAAGATGTAAGCTCTAATTTACTAAGTTACACATTTTAAAACAATAACATCATTTAATTATCTTCGTCATCATCATCATCATCAATTAATTCAAATTCAGAATCGATGTCCGCTAAATCATTTATGTTAACAAATTCGATATCACTTTTCTCAGAATCCGTAAGCTCATAAAATTCCTTAAAAGAAGATTTTTTTACAAACTTATTTCCTTTTGGACGGATACTTGTAACAAGTGGATCAGAAGACAGTAAAAGATTGTGCATAATATCTTCATTGCATGAGATACTGCTATGCTTTCGAGAATGCCCCTCTCTATATTTTCTAAAATCTTTATTTCTAGCCTCAGATGCCTCTTCGGATAGAAAACCAATGGGCACAATTGACATGTTCTGAACTATGTCTGGCCCATGCATTAAAATTTTATGAAGTGAAGAAGGCATATAATACCATGGGTATAACTCCACGTAAAGCTTAGCAGTATCAAAGCAGAACTCTCGGAATTTAGTTACGTTGATCTTCTCTCCTGATGAAATACACTGCAAGATCACACAGATTTTTCTTAAAAGCATAGCATCTATTCCGGTGAGTTCAGCAGATTTAGTGTAGTTTTCAAAAAATCTCCTTGCCGAGTTGCCATTGTTGGTGGATCCACTGCCTTGTTTCACAACATCGAGAAGTAAGCCCGTTTCTCTTCTTACAGCCTCTTGAACTCTTTTCTTCCTGTCATCAACTTGCCTTTTTGCTATATCACCCCTTACTTGCCATGATTTTATGTCTAATTTGTAGGAAATGTGTAATAAGCATTCCATTGAGCGAATCCAAGCGTGAAGGGTGCTTAAGCTATATTTATACATGTCCTCGTTTGCGTGTTTATCTTTGATTAACTCTAAATTATTCATTTCTTTAGGACAAGCCTTGCATATGTCACACACTGAAGCTGCTGTATTGGATATAATGGAATGAATTTTACCATCAATCATTGTCAACAGCAGTTGGTGTTTGACACTAATTCCATCAGTGATGGTGGATGGAGTTAAGGCTTCAATCTCTGCTTCGATTTCAGCCATCTCTCTCTGCACATTTTCTTTGGTTTCCTTTATAAACTTAAACAATATTGGCCGGCAAAATGAAGTGGAAGATGGTCGCTCGTTTTCCCAAATTGTTACACCTTTTGAGACGAGCCGCAGTGGTACAAGACTAATCATAAAATTACTAGCAAGATCGATTTGCTCATCTTCACTCGTCCTTTGATGATAAATGCTTTGGCTAGATGATCCGTCAAAACCCCATTTGCTGGTCAATACGAGCTGTTGATTGGGATCAACAGGGGTTTCTAACGACCTAATAAGTCTTCTTGAGGTTAAATCCATCAAGGCTTGTAATTTGATTTTTGCAGAGCTCTCTGTAACTGTGAGATCTTCTTTGGCCGGATAGCACTTAATTTTTTCTTTAACCAACATGTAGTAACTCGGGTATTGAAGAGCTCCTTCTTGAGTGTTGAAATCCCGAAGAGTGTTATAGCGCCATTTCGATAAGTTCATCGATACATAAAGAGCCAATGCCTTCAAAGGGGATATTTCCCGTACCTGAATTGATTTACCTTCAATGAAGGCTTTGATTTTTGAGGCCTCTTCTGGATTCTCCGTCAAGTATTTCATAACATAAGCTGTATCGCTTTGTCCTGCCTTTTGAAGCGCCCTTTCGGCCGAAAACATAATTTCAGCGCTGCTACTGCTGCATGAAAGACTATCTTCAGTGCGTCTTCTTTTTTGCCGGTTACTAAGGTCCTCAAAAGATTTACGAGGACTAGGATGTGTACAAGTTGAAGCATCAGATTTAGCAGGAGAAATTATGGGCTCGATGACGTCACTTATATTTTCTGTAGAAGGTTCCATATTTTCATTCTGTAATTCCGGCCATTAAATTGCAGCCTGTAGCCAAATCTCATGTTTCTTCCGAAACTTATCTGTGCTTCTTCCAGACTGTGTCCATTTTGCATAAATGCGGTAGCAAAATCGACGACACCAGTCTTTTAAACTTGTTTCAGCACTTTCACATAACTGAACACAACTGTTATCTTTTAAAACACTGAACAAATAGTTAAAGTCGCGTAAATCTTTATGTGCGCGTGCGCATAAAGCAACGTGAATATCAAGATTTGTATTAAAATTTGGAACATACATTGCGAGATTAGCTTGGATACAACGAGGTGTAAATCAACACTGATTTTAAAGTTACTAATAGTGACCTATTTATATAAAATCCAGGTATCCCAGGTATCCTTTGTTAAATATTGCAAGGTAATTAGTTATTGTGATAATTAGTAAATGATGCATGCTAAATTAGTGTATTAAGAGCCATTTAGTAATTAAATAATAGCAATGTTCTTATCAGTAATCATTAGTGCATCAGTTTTATATGTAAACCTTAAGTCCCTAATTATATATCCTAATTAGCTTATATCTTCTCTAATTGGCTGCTCAGAAATGTTATTGTAATAAGGTAAACCTTTAGAAAAACGGTTTTAATCAACAAAATAAACAAAAAATAAAAAAATTGTGTTATAAAATAAACATCACTCTTTATCCCAGAAAGTGCACATTTGGCGCACTATGTGTCTTAGTATTAAATATAGCTCTTAGTATTAGCATTATGATATTAGAGACCGCTACTTGAAACAAGCCCGGAATCAGGAGGGAGAGAGCTCGATACACTCATTTTCATAGTAAAATTTCACATTTTCTCAAATTACTCCCGAAATATGGGAGTTATGAAGAAATTCATCACCACAAGTTATGAAGGCATTAAGTAATCGAATAAGATGGCATCATTAGTTTGGCATAATTTTACTCTTTTTTTTCGGACATGTCTACGTCCAACCGCTCCCATACATTCGTTCCACTGTGCGGCGGTGGGGTTTTAAATGTTATTATTATTATCGTTTATTTGGAATAAAATACAAATACATTCAAAGACAAACAATGTCAATAGCTGCAACCTGCAATAGTTAAAGCTGTGGCGGGGCTACCAACGCCCGACTCCTAGGTTGTTCCAAGATTTAAAAAAAATCTTATCAAACGTAGGTATTTTAATAACTATTTGAAGATAAAAAAGTAGTAATTTAATGTTGTTAAACTTGTTAATGTTGATTTAGAGAGGATGAGGGTGAGTGTTGTGTGTGTGTGTGTGTGTGTGTGCGTGCGTGTGTGTGTGTGTGTGTGTGTGTGTGTGTAGTGTGTGTGTGTGTGTGTGTGTGTGTGTGTTTTCCGAGATGTTAAATTTCCACAAGGTTCTCTGTTGCGTCGTAAATGATTTTAGTAAAATGTCGAGGTTTTTGCTTGCATTCATTTCTGGGGAAAAAAGTTACGCGTCATATGCATAACCACCTCCTGTTTTGTAGTCCGTTTAAAACTGAAGTGTTATATGGCTTTCTTTGCTGACCGTACATACTGTAAGGTAGGATTTCTGCTGAAATACTTACCTGACAACAGTACTGAAATTTCAATAGCTATGTAGGTATAGTGATGTGATTTCTCACCAATTACAAGCATCGACATCGATGAAAATATTTATTTAAGGCATCTAGTGATCACTTGAAAGTGGAAATGACAACTAGGTCAATTAAAACCAAATCATAATATTTTATTTCACATAAACACTTATGAAACGTCAGGAGCTAGTTGCACGGTTCCAATTGGCCGTTTCCTATGCAGAAGAGCCGCCAAGAAACTCTACGGTTACTCTTTTAAAAATAATTGGCTTTTACAATGTTTTCAAATTAGTGTTAATAGGTATGGGAGGACATTGTAGGCCTGTCAACAAGTACCTACCAGGAACTTAACGAAATAGAAAATGGTCTATGTAAAATAATAATAAAAATAAAAACCTATTTAAATCAAATGACATGATTGCCAATACAACTGTAACAAATCTGAATTAATATCCTGTTCACAAAAGCCACTAATAAATAGTTGAAATTAAAATTGTAGGTATATAACGTCAAATAAAGGCTCCTGCAGACTAGCGCGACATCGCAGCGCGACAGGCATGCAGTATCATGCCTGTCGTGCCCACGATATCACTCCAGTCTGCACGAGCCTTAATGAAAAGATTATGTAAAGGAAGTATGTAAAATTTTGTATTAAAAATAAACATCGTAATTTGAGAACAATTAAAAGACATTTGCATAGTTATGCCGTTTGTCGCCACATGTGCAGAACGAATTATCGCCGAACTTCCTTGTCTTTAGTCTTTAATCTTATAATATGCTTTTTTGATAAGGACACGTTTGATGTGGGTTTTGATCGCTAAGTTCAGTAAGGTCCTAAGTTTTTGCGAACATACAAAATAGTTTCTAAAAATTCTAAGATCAGATATAAAGAGAAGGCAGACTTGGCACATTGGTTTCTTTGAATTTGTCTCTAAAGAAAGTTATACTACTTGGTTTCCTTTGTTTATAGGGAATGGTTTTACGTCGGGAAAAATACCTAAAAGATCTCCCTGAGTCTAACACTTCTCGATCTCCGAGTGTTGTTGCTGAAGGGTAAATTTTTGTTTTTTTTTTCATTTTGTTGTTAAATTATTATTGTTATAACTTTATAAGTTACTTAAATCTGTGATTGCCTTTGTTTTTTTTTATTCCTCAGGTCCACCTTTCTGTTAAAATGTTTATTTACATCTGTTCTCGAAGATGTAATGATGCAACTGTGGATTCTAGGTAAAAACATAACTCTTAAGATTCTAAGCCAATAAAACTTACGCGGTAGAAATTATTTTAGACTTAGACACCACCAGGGTGACCAGGCAGTAGTAGAATTATCAAAAACGAATGCAATATTGATTTTAGATTTTAAAACTCACTATTACTACTAAGACTACTCAGGTGACAGGCCGTCCCACGACTGCCACATGGAGGGAAATATAGAAAAAAATACTGAATAAAGACTTCATTTTTATTTTAAAAACAATACGAACTGCATTCAAAGAATTTTAAATAATCGCCTGTGTGAACCGGGAACCGAACCCGCTGAATGTGAATTTTACTGAACCGATCGAAAGGCTCAATCATACATTATTTCTTCTAAACAACTTAGCATCTAAAATAAAAGGAAGATCATGAAATTTAACATTTAATTTAAAATGTTGTTCAGGGGGGTAACCATCACCTCTATAGCAGTATTATTTCAATATTACTTCAGCGTGAGAAAGAGATGGAGTTATAAGTCCTGTATAGCTCCATCACTTTCCCACTGTGAAGTAACATTATAATAATACTGCTATAAGAGGTGATGGTTACCCCCCTGAATATTGAATAGTATCGGTAGTCATTGACAAATTAGATGGCCTCCGAGATCCCCAGATCTAAAGCCCGGTATCCACCAAAGCGGAGAGGAGAGGAGACGAGAGGAGATGTGCTACTTAGCTGGCATGTTATTTCCAGCAAAGCGGAGAGGAGATGCGTAGCGGAGAGGAGATGTGAGCTGTGTGCTCGAAGATATCAGTCAAGTGCTGTCTACGAAAGGAAGACGCCATGTTTTTAAGTACTCATGTATTCCGAAGACACGGATATTTTGCAAACTTAACTGAAAATATAAAAATACGGACGGGCCGACTCTTGCATTCAAGGTCAGTCAATCGACTGACGCTTTCGGGTGTGCGAGGCCTGGGGAGAAAGCAGCGGGGAAAGGAGCGCGCTAGCATGGTCGCCACCTGGTCAGCGGAGCTGTGTGTAGTCACAGTCGGTCACACACATCTCCGCTCTGGTCCGCGCCGCCTTGCTCGCTTGCGCACAAAATTCTATAGAAAAATGAGACGTCTTCTCTCCTCTCCGCTTGATCCATTTCCACCGAAGCTAAGCGGAGAGGAGATGTGGAAATAACGAAATCTGGTTGGTTATTCAAAACACATCTTACTTCGTCACCTCTCCTCTCCGCTTTGGTGGAAACCGGGCCTAACCCCGTTCGATTTTCCTTATGGAGTTATGTAAAAGATATAGTTTACAGGAACCAGTATGAGAGTGTGCAGGAGTTACAAACTGAACTTAGAAATTTTATATTAAACATTTATTATTTTAAATAAATGTTAAATTTCATGGTCTTCCTTTTATTTTGATGCTATGTTATTTAGAAGAAATAAATGTATATGATTGAGCCTTTCGGTCGGTACAGTAAAATAACAGGTTTTTTTTTTCACTGTTAGCGGGTTTGATTCCCGGTTCAGACAGGCGATTATTTAAAATTCTTTGAATACAGTTCGTATGTTTTTAAAATAAAAATTAAGTCTTCATACAGTATTTTCTATCTACTGCATTTAAGGTACTTTCCCTCCATGTGGCAAAGTCGTGGGACGTCGTGTATATAACATGTAACACCACTTATACAAGGTGTCATTATGCATCCTCGTCAAATTTCAGGAAGCTGCTATGAAAGACATATAAAATCAAATAAAATTACGATACCTGCTCAATAATTAATACATACTTGTTTTTTTAGTTATTTAAGTTATTTAAGTTTGACAGTTTCACATAACATAATAATAATAATAATAATAATAAAAGTTATTTATTTGTACATACATACATTTAACACATAGTAACATTGTTTAAGCATAAAACAGTAATTGTACAAACGGTGAACAATGGAAATATAAATGAACAGGTGGACTCCTAAACTAAGTAAATAAATACTTGTATCTTAGGAGCCACAGTTCCTCCTAAGAGATGATCCTTACAATAAGTTACAAACAAATCATATAGCTTATACGGAGACGTGTAACAGTTTTAAAGAATAATATGAATACTTATGCAGCAATTGTTAGAAGCGTTTCGGTGTTGTCGTAGGATAGTTTTTGCAACCAATCAGATAATTTAGTTTTAAGAGTGAATCTGTTTAATGTGTAAATGTTAATCAAGCGATGGACCTTGTTGTAAATTCGTGCACTTAGAATAACGAACTGACGACTGGCAGAAGCGGTGCGATACTGGTGGGAGTCGCATACCGGGTGACCGCGACGTCTGAGGGTGATGTTTGAGTCGAGTGGGAGCATGGAGTGACGGCGGAGAACTACTCGCAGAATGAAGAGTTGACGCACAGTGAGAACTTGGGATTCAGAGTACAATAGGGCAGTAGGATAATCTCTACGCTTAAAGTGCATAACCTTTAGAATCGCCCTTTGAGCACGTTCTACTTGAAGCAGGAGATTTTTATAAGTGCCTCCCCATACCGGAATACAGTACGTGATGATTGAAGTACACAAACTCTGGTAAACCAAGGACAAGGTTACAGGATCTGCCGCGTGTCGCAATTGCTTAAACAAATAAATAAGCTTTCCCGTTCGTGAGCAAAGAGCTTCAATATGGGAGCACCAAGAAAGTTTTGCATCAATGTAAACCCCAAGGTATTTGATATTTGAGACTAAAGAAAGTGCCAGGCAGCGACAGGAGGTGTCAATACCTAAGCAAGAATGCGCTTTTACATCACTGGATTCTGCAGGTGGGAGGACCGAGTTGGGCAGTGAGAAGCGCATTAGCTTGGTCTTGTCGATGTTAAGAGTTAACAAGTTAGCTGAGAGTCATTCCGTCACATAGCGAAGGGAACATTCCGTTCTATGTTTAGCCCTTTCCCAGTCAACATCATAGACAACAAGTGCCGTGTCATCTGCGTAAGTATAAATTTCACAGTTCGGGATAGACATTTTGCACAAGTCATTTATGTATATCAGGAATAAGGTTGGTCCTAATATACTTCCTTGTGGGACGCCGAAACTAATACACTCATCATCGCTGATGTGAGAATTAATTTTAACACATTGAGTTCGTCCAGTTAAATAATCAGTGAACATTTTTAAAGCAAGACCACGGATTCCAATGTTTTCCAGCTTAGAAAGCAGCATGGGAAGCGAAACCGAATCGAATGCTTTGCATAGGTCTAGAAAAACACCGTAGCATTTCAGTTTTTTGTCTAATTTAGCGATAACACTATTGGAAAGACCTAAGACAGCGTCTTCTGTCGAAATTCCCTGTCTAAAGCCATATTGATTATTGGCAATTATATTGTATTTAGAAAGAAATGCCACCAAAGAGCTGTTCAATATTTTTTCCAGGATTTTGGACAGTGAACTCAATACTGAAATTGGTCGATAGTTTGAGACATTGCTTCTGTCTCCATTCTTAAAGATTGGGTGGACCACTGCTTTCTTAAAGACTGCAGGAAATGTACCGGTATCGATTGCACGATTACAGATGTGTGTTATGGGTGGAGTAAGAATAGAGCTGGATTGCTTCAGGATTGTTACTGGTATATTATCATGTCCAGTAGCGCAATCGGAACGTAGGCTACACAATATCCCATATACTTGAGAATCATCAGTAGGCCTGATAAAGAGAGAATTTGGCGGAGAAGGCGACGGGGGTGACTGAGATGAATGGGAGGGTGCACAGGGTGGGTTTATTTTAGAGGCTAAGTTTTCGCCCACATTCGCAAAGTAACTATTGATTAAGTTGATCGAGGTTTTGGCATCGTCTGTACCGCGGATAAGTTCATCGGGGGGTTGATGTTGAGTATTGCAGTTGGTAATAGCTTTGACGGCTTTCCAAGTAGCTTTAATATTATTTTTGGCTCTCAGCAGCTCGTCTCTGTCATGTGGTCGTTTTAGCTTTTTCAATATTTTATCCAGAAAGTTGCGGTATCGTGAGTACGTCGTTTTTAATATAAGGTTGTCTGGAGATAATTTAGATTTTTGGTGTAGCATGTCCCGGTTATGGATGCAACGAACAAGACCCGTTGTCATCCAAGGTTTGAGTAATCGCGTTCTGTTAGTTATCCTCACGGTGGAACTATGCTTAGAGCAAATTTGTTGAAGCATAGCGACGAATATTTCAGCGGCAAGGTTCGGGTCGAGTTCCCTCAGTACGGGACCGAAATCGGTACAGTTTAATTCTTGTCTGATGGCTGAGTAGTTGTAACGAAGTACGGCTGCCTTTGATGCTTTGACGGGGTTACTATTGATTTTCAAACTCAGGACGATGGGAAGGTGGTCTGTTATGTAGGTGTCAAGTATAATAACGCTTGCGGGGGTTTTTGTTTTTATTAGGATGTGGTCTAGGCAATTTTCTGATCTAGTGGGAAGCAGATGAGCCGGCAGAAGTCCAACAGACGCACAGAGGGTGAGATAGGCATCTGAGTGGCGATCGTGATTATTGGGTTTGATGTCGACGTTTATATCACCAACTAGTATTATGTTTTTAAATCGTTTTAGCGATTGCACTAGAGAGTCTAAGCTATCGTAGAAAAAGTCTAAATTTAGGAACGAGGGGGAGCGATAAACGCAGATAATAGCCGTATTGCCTGTGTGACATACCAAGCAGTTTGCATCATGAAAAGGAGGTTCGTTGGTAGTGCATTGCATAGTACTTTTTGTATAAATCACCACTCCGTCATTTTGTAGAAGGTTATTTTGGCTAGCGTGGCTCGTATAACCAAGTAGAATAGGCAGAGCTCCTGAGACTTTTAACCAGCACTCCGTGAGTACAATAACGTCAAAATCTATTTTAGTCGTAGATAACATCGTTAAGAATTGATTAAAATTTTTGTTAATACTTCTGATATTTATGTGAATTACTTTGAGGTTTAGGTGAGGGTATTTAACATATCTCGAGCACTGCTCTGGCGGACATTGGTGTATATTGGCTACTGAGATGTTATCAATGTCAGAATTAATCTTATTAATGTTTGCCATTTATAAGTGTTAATATTTTTTTATTTTTTATTTAACAATTAACAATACATCATAACGACGTCGCACGGCTGGAATAAAATAATGGTGCTGGCCCGGAGTTAACGTAATCGTAGGGTCGCAAAAATAATTCGAATAATCATGATGGAAGAGTGAATGATTGAACATAGTTTCAACTGTTACAAAATATAAGTAAATTACAAAATGATATATGTGTGAAATGGTTCTTTTAAAAGGGTATAATAAAGTTATGAAAGTAATAATCGCCCCGTTGCGTATGCGGTAGTGTGTGTGTAAAAGGGCAGCTACAGTGCGGTTTTATGATGCGTGTCCCACACATGCCAATTTCCGAAAATAAGAAAAATAAAGAAAAAAAAAACAGATCTACTTATTATATTATTGATTCGTGTCGAGAATCATTACCATAGTTACCTCCTTGAATATGACGAAGATGCAAAACGACACCTTGTATAGACTCGGGCTAAGAGTCTACTTATGTGGTAATTTTCAAAAATAATGAAAATACTAATTATACCCCGCTTTTTTATGGGGAGCTTGGTACATGGGGCACGGGCGCAGTGGCGTGCCTAGGGTTTCAAAATAACGCAAGCCCAATAAAATTTTAACCGATTTCAAAAAAAGAAAGTTCAGTTTTCGACTGAGTATGTAGGTACCTACGTATCTACGTATGTATCATCGCAATTTTCTCATAAACTACTGGTTAGGTACAATAAATTCTCTATCGAGCATTTTAGTAAGGCATGCCGGGGCTTTTGGGCTTATATGAAGGTACCGCCACTGCACGGGCGGGGCCGTGCGTCGTGGGTGTCTGTCTACAAGTCAAAACTTTCGACTCTGTTGAAAATCTGCTAATTCCTAGAGTTATTTTGGTATTGAAAACGCGAATTATGAATAGCATTAACTTTTTATTTTTTAGTAATAAGGTTTTTATTACTTTTTGGTAATGTTATTGCAGTACCTATGTGCCCCTTTCGGAGGATTCCTTAAAGGAGACTGGGCAAAAGTGGTAGACCAATAGCGATAGGGTTTTGATATTTGTGTGGGGGATTTTTTTTAGGGTTCCGTACCTCAAATGGAAGAAATGGAACCCTTATAGGATCATTCGCGTGTGTCTGTCTGTCTGTCCGTCTGTCTGTCACAGCCGATTTGCCCCGAATCTACTGGGCCGAAAAAGTTGAAATTTGGTACACATACATATTTTATGAATTTCTGTAACCCAAACACGAAAGTGTGTCGTAAATTATTTTTAATATGAGGATTTAATATGAATTTAACACCTATGGGAGGGTAAATTAGAAAATTAATAATAAAGGTTTTGCAAATTGTACGGTGTGACATATCACATATCAAATGAAAGGGCTTATTGTGAGCGTCTCAATTTCTTTTTATAATTATAAAAGAAATAGTTTAACGTTATTTATGAAGAAAGATTCAAATTGACCCCTTTATCTCCAAAACTACTGACCAAAACATTTTGAAAAAAATATAGAAAATAGTTCTTTACTTACAGATTACAGGAAAGACTATAAGAAGTCTTTGGTGTTAAAATAACTTAGCAAATCTCTCAATATTGTGCGTATTTGCAGTTGGATTGTTTGGGGGAACATGCTTTTCAACTACAATATTCATTTTCTTCTTGTGATAAATTCATCCCAATTACAGAACCCTTCATTGTGCGTGGTCCGAGAAACAAAGCCGGTTTTTTTTATTGTGACGTACCTACTACACTAAACTCAGTTATTCTTATTGTATATTTGTTTAGCTGACTGTACCATTTTCACAAAATCTGTGAATGCAGTTAGCAATTACTCAAAAAGTTTTGGACAGATAATTAATTATCTCGTATCACTATTGGTACATACACATAGACCACTTCCCAAACGAATTTGCCCAGTCTCCTTAAAAAAAATGTTGTTACTTACCATTTTTATGTGTCAAATATACTATAGAATTAAATTAATTAGGACCATGGTACTTAAACATTAATGGTTATGAATATCTTTAGAAAGATGCAACAATGAACTGTCTGTCGTAAAAACACAATCTGATATTGATTATTTGAAGGCTATAAAATATGGTGTCTATGATGCCAATGAAGTTAAAGATGAACTTGATGGAATAGACGTCAATAACCTTAACTGCGATATATACAAAATTAAAAAACTTGAGAAAGACAGGTACCATTTTTGTTTATTAATGCTTTTATTTTATTTTTCTTTTGTCCATACATAAACTTGCGCCTTCTTCCCATGGGGGTAGGCAGAAACTATAGAACGCCACCTGCTATGCTCCTTACATACCTTACTCCTTTTGCTTCGTTTACGTTCATAAATCTGGTCATACACGCACGCCGGTTGCGAGTACTACGCACCTGACCTCTTTGAAGAACATCATTAAGGCGCTGACAAGACCCAATTGACCAAAATAGGCTTCTCTTAAGAAAGAAAATTGCCAAATCTGTATAGTTTGTGGGAGCGGAAAAAATATATGTTAATTTTGAACATATTTCCCAGAACTTGGTTGTCACCATAACACGTTTTGAAAAAAAAAACTCGATACAAACTAACGTTAAACTAACCTCTTACCTTGAGTTCTAATACAAAATATCTATATTAAATATCAACATAAATTACGTATTTAATTAATAAGAAGTACGTCTTATTCTAATGCAGAACTTGGTTGTTTTTTATTTTCGATTACTCAACTCAATTCTGAGTAAATAGATAATTACTTCTTATTTTGCAATAAATTACAAGCGTTTTGTCGTCGCGCTTCTCTTTCTTTTCTATGCAATATGACAGTGACCGCGGTTTAGGTGTTGTCAGCGTCTTAATGAGGTCACTATATGTGTTTCTGGGGCGTCCCTTCCCGGTATTTGCACTCACAACTGCCTTATACCTTTTGTTAGTCGCCTTTCATACATCCTCGCTTTTTCTTTTATACTGTATGGTTTATTAAATTTGTTCTAGGAAATATGTGAATAAAGTGATGGTTGCAACATATATGGGTCTAGCGGAATCCTTTACCTTCGATCCTCTGGTAAGTTACAGCACAGCAATCGAGGAGCTCAATCGCTACCGCACAAACTTAATGGAAGAAGAAACTAGAAATAAGACGTAAGATTTTTTTATTGATTTGTTTACAGTAGGTGTCGTTACTAAGACAATACGGCCCGTCCGAACATAGACTACAATCATGGCCGGTCCGGACATTGGCTACAATCAGGGCCGGTCCGAACATAGGCTACAATCAGGGCCTAACTCTGCGCGTAGATGTGTTTACACCCTGTTTAATATTGTATTGTTTGTATTGATTAATATTTTTTTTCTGCATAGGCTTCGTAAAGAGTTGAGTAGACAAGTTAGACAACAACGTAACCATATAAAAACCGTATTGTATGACACCGAAGCGATCATTGATAAACTAAAGACTCAGGTCGAAGTAAGTCTGCATTTTTTATTGAATAACATGATAAATTTATATTCTACGTTTGTATTCAGGGCCGGATTTAGGGCAGCGCGACAGGGGCACTGGCCCCGGGTCTCCACAATTTGTTTTTTTTTTAAGATAAAAAAAATACATCCTTTGTGTCCTTCAAAGAAAAAAGTTTACAATTGCAAGATACCTTTTTAATTTTTTTTTCTTCTGCTTCACAATATTTTCGGGGCCTCCACTTTTTGGTTGGCCCAGGGCCCCCACACCTGTAAATCCGGCTCTGTTTGTATTATAAGTAGGTATACACGGTTACATATCAAGCTATACATTTCCAGTTTATTCTGACCACTCTTTGTACGGAAATCCTATACAATGCGAGATCAGCTTATACTGGAAACGTATAGCTTGATAAGTAGCCGCGTGTACATAAATAACAAAACTTTTGGAACGAATATACTTATCATACTTGGTGCACACTTGCACACTTGGTGAAAGAACTAGACCGAAGAAAAAACCTCCGCTCCAACCGAGCACTCTAATTGCGCAACACACTCAATCACGATCTGAATTATTTGAAGGATATTGCTAATACATTGCTTCTTAAACCCTAGATAGCTAACGTTCCTGAACTACCATGATAAGCTAACCATTCGACTTTTTGACGTCATTTTTTAAATTTGTATTTTATTGAAATTTTATTACATTTTAATCAGGTAAATTATATTTGTGGGAAATATGGGATATAAAAATAAGATAATTATTACTAAAAATACATTTATTTAACTTTTAAGCACTAAATCATAAATCTTAAATGGCACATGTTTGTTTGAGATCAATAAGGCACTTAAACTTGCAATGTCTAAATTAGGAACTATTATTGAGAAAATTTGATGTTTTCCTTTAGAATTATAAGGAAAAATCATCCAAATTAACGATAATTATTAAATGACAACTGTATGTTCGCCACAATTGGGAACTTTACAACTACGGCAGTATTTTTTGTCATGCGCCTTTTTTTGTAGGAACACAAATTGCAGCTTCTTCTTTTCTTCGTGGAGGCATTTCAGGTCTCAAAGGACTTCCAGGACCAGATGGCCCAGGAATTAGACATTGACCTTCAGCGCATTCCTCATGGTTCAAACCCAACAATCTGGCTTCTGGCATCATCGAGGCATTGTTGGTGTTTCGAGTTGTTCATGCAATTGCTTCATATAGCTTTTTCGTGACAGTGGTTTACCTTCAGATACCATGACATTATGGCAATAGATGATGTAGGAGTTCATACTCCGTATATTCAGCATGTCATAGAACATGCACATGGACCACCGATTAGACTTCCGGTTGCACGACATATTTGAACAAATAATCGGAAGCTGATGAAGAATTCTCACCGAGTGGGAGATCATCGGAAGGCGGCATTCTATGTTCCTCTTCAATGCCTAAAGGTGGACTTACTTGTGTTCCTGCAATGTCCGAGGGTTCGTCGTGAAAATCACCCTCCACGTCTTCAATCAGTAAACCGTCCTCATTCTCAGTATCAGAAAAAACATAATTTATGCTCACATAATCATCATCATCTAACGCACGAACTATGTCGCCATCTGTGATAATCGATCTCGCAGCCATATTTCACCATCAAAGTAATACCTAACTAAAAAAACAAAGCAACAATTAACAATAAGTACAGGTGTAAAAGTTACGCATAAACTAACCATTCGTCAAAATAACGAGTATGCAGTACATATCTCAAAAACAAAACTACTTACCGGCTAAACGCTACCTCCATGCGACGAAGTCCATCGGATACTAAGTTGGCCCGAAACCGTGAGTGCGTAAGTAAAACAATTAGAAAGAAAGAGGGAAATATTTATTGGATGCTCGTCGTTTTGACGAACGTTAGCTTTGTAGGGTTAAGTTCGTAAATGTTGTCAGCACAACAGCGTAAATTACGCAATGAATGTTGTTGAGCTGTCAAAAAGAAACCCATTGCTATTGTGTGTTACATAATTACCCCGCTGGTGTTCCACAACACCTCTCGGACTGTTTTTACTTAAGGCGCTGACAAGACCCAATTGACCAAATTAGACTTCGCTTAAGAGCCATTTCACGTTTTCGCGCGAATATCGCAGATTTCAGTCGCCTAATTTACCATCTTAGGTAATACTCTGACATTGGTGGATACATGTAAAAAATAGACTAATCCTTCTTTTTGACACTTCATGTAACACATTTACAAAAACTTATTTGTTTACTTTGTGGTGATTAATCTCCCACAACCAGTTTACTGAAATATCATCGCCGAGTCAATTTCAAACTCCTATATCTATCATTAATATTTATAAATTTAACTGAAAAAAATACATAAAGCATCAGAAATATAATTTGATCGACACATACAGTACTAGAATATCGATTCTTAATAACATTAATTAGTAAAAAAATAAAGTCTTATGCCAATTTTTAGGTTTTGTATCGCTAATAAATCGTGATTTTTTGGTTTAAATAAAGCGTAATTACATTTTTTTTTATTGGCGAAATAAACTATGGTTTTTAACAAACCGAAATCTAAAGTTTTATTAAAATCCCTTCATTTAATTAGACATAATATCGTTATTAAAATCACTCTAAATTAGAATAAATTCCGATGCTAAGCGGGCAACCGTTTAGTACGGCGTGAGTGCCGGTCGAGGTAGGACCTGCGCCAAATTTTCCCGCGTCTCGATTTTCGAGCGCACGTATTGTGAACGAATTATTATACTACGACTACAACATTTTGATTCACTTCGTATTTATTTTGCATAAGGTAAGAGTTTAATTTATTATCAAGTTAAGTATTAGTTTAGTAGTTTGAGAATAATTACATATTTTTGTTTTATTAGTTTTAGCAATGGAGCGAAAGGGTTGTGTATACCATTGTGTCAAAAAAAGGAAAAATAAAAATTCTGCAGCCTTAAAGAAAGCAACAGAAGCGAGATATATATAATTTGCGATTCGATTGCGATATTATGTACACAGTAATCGATCAAATAAGTACATATCGACATGAACTATAAAACCGTAATTACAATTTTAAGGATTTGTATACACTGACACTTCGACATATAAAAATATTGATGTTTTTGATAATCATTTATTGATAAAAAAAAATATTTATTCGTAGATATTGAAACTTGACAGCTATTTTGTTTTCATTTCAGAATGAGAAATCGCATGAATCGAGTAGAGGAGGATAGTACCTTTAGAAGACACGCCACCACCGTACCGGGTACAAGTGGAACGTCAGATTCGATAACAGAAATTGTATGTTTGTAACTTGCTACTTCAAAAAGATACAGCTATACCTCTAAACGAACGTAAACTTTTAAATATCGACCGACTGAAAAGGTTTTACCAAAGTTTTACCAAGATTGTGTATTGCTAGAATTTTTTTTTTTATTGTGGGAAGTCATCAAATAACTTCTCCCGCTCTGGGTGGAGCGGGAGGGTGTGTCAGACTCTTACTGACTAAAACCCACCCGTATTCCTTCCTGTTGCCTGTGTTGCGGGGGCCTCGGTGACCCATAAGTACCTTCCCGCGACCCCGGCAGGCATCGGCCCTAGTGGACCCCTACTTTGTGCTGACGACATCTGTTTGAGGCGCGAGAGGTCTCTGCCGCCGAAATCATAGACCCTAGAAAGGCAAAATCAATGCTTTTACGAATTCATATAATGTAAATGATATGTGATTTTTCCCAGTTCATTTTTATTACATACTTTACATAACATATATTTGTGTTTTTTTTATTAGTCTAGAAAGCTTTAGTAGACTGAATAAATAAAACAACTTTTTTCATAAATCTCTAACCATGGTGCATTACGATTATAAAGGCTCAAGACCGTTTAGTCCATCTCAACACTCGCGCTACACTGCTTGCATTGTGTATGTGTGGATAGCTGCGCACACATACACAATACTGCCGTCTTTTACCTAAACTCGAGCGCAATAATTTTGTGAAATGGCTCTTAAGAAAAAAAATTGCCAAATCTGTATAGTTTGTGGTAGCGGAAAAAATATATGTTAATTTTGAACATATTTCCCAGAACCTGGTTGTTACCAAAACACGTTTTGAAAACAAAATCTCGATACAAACTAACGTCAAACTAACCTCTTACTTTGAGTTCTAATCCAAAATATCTGTATCAAATATCAACATACGTTACGTATGTAATTAATAACAAGAACGTCTTATTTGAATGCAGAACTTGGTTGTTTTTTATTTTCGATTACTCAACTCAGTTTTGAGTAAATAGAGAATTGCTTCATATTTTGCAATAAATTACAAGCGTTGTGTCGTCGCGCTTCTCTTTCTTTTCTATGGAATTTGACAGTGACCGCGGTTTAGGTGTTGTCAGCGTCTTAAAAGCGAAAGCGCCATACCCTGCAATTTGCAGGTCAGTGGTACCGATTCCCTTGTTCACAAACTAAATTAAATTTAAGTTCAGTGCATCCTTTTCTTTCTTAGATTTCATTAAGAAAAGGACAGAAAATAAATTTTAGTTTAGTCCTGTCAAATTAATCAGCGCCTGTCACTACTCCATACAAGTTTAGACGCCTACTAAAATTACGTCAATTTACGTCACGCGCTGATTAATTTGACAGGACTAAACTGTAATTTATCTTCTGTCCTTTTCTTAATGAAATAGAAAGAAAAAGATGCACTGCACTTAAATTTAGTTTAGTTTGTCAACAAGGGAATCGGCACCAGTATCAGGTTGTATCTTGATCAAAATATGATCCGCAACCGTAACAAATAGAAGTTTACATAATTTTGATACCTAATTAAAGTCATCAGTCTCTCCTAATTTGAATTTCGCGGGCTAGGTACCTTAGCGTATCCCCATTAATTGATTGTGTCCGTATGTATTGAGGAGCCATGTCTCTTATTTAAACGCGGCGCGGGTACTACCAATATCTAGCAGAAAATTAGCCAATTTTGTAAGCCCAAAAAATAGAATAACCCTTAAAAAGTTACAGGACGTTTAAGGTCGCTCCGCAATTCAAACGTCTGAATTAAGGAGCCACCTCAAACATCCTGTAACATTTTAAGGGTATTACTACAAATTCCCGAATCCGGCCTACAAAATCGGCTAATTTACTAATAAATATTGGTAGTATCCGCGTTTAAAAATGAGACCTTTTTTTTTGGGTGGGAAATTATCAAATAACTTCTCCTGCTCTGGGCGGAGCGGGAAGGTGTGTCAGACTCTTACTGACTAAAACCCACCCGTGTTCCTTCCTGTTGCCTGTGTTGCCAGGGGCCTCGGTAATCCTTTCGAACTCCCACGCGACCCCGGCATGCATCGGCTCTAGTGGACCCCTTCACTTGTGCTGACATCTCTTTGAGGCGCGCATGGAATACAACGCGCCGTCGACCCGGGCCTGGTCCTTATCGGACGGCGAGCTACCCATGCTCACCGTCCGCAATATGAGACCCTTGTCTCCTCAATCCATACTGACACAAAAGATGGACGACATTGAATTTACTAGCATTAGAATATTATGATTGTGTGTTAATAATTTCAGGATTCAGTTGTATACGCAGAAGTCAGCAATCGCTACATAGATAATTGGCAAGTAGCAAGGACAGAACAACACAGGCAGACGATTTTTAATATCGAAAATAAACCTTCAATTACGATTGAATACTATAAACAAAGAACTGACCATGAATTGAGAGTTCATACTGAAGTGGAAACATTGGTTAACATTTCAATTAATGTGCGTGTGAACTGAGAGACCACACTGGGAATTCGCAAAATAAATATAAAATCCCAGGAATTTAGTAGTAGACTTAGAACTATTGTAAGTAGAACGAATCTGGGAATTTGTAAACAAAAATGTATTAAAAGCTACAGTCCTTAAAGTGTGGTCCCTCAGTTCTCACAGACCATCAGCTAGATCTCGGAAAGTATCTTAAAAAGCGGCCAAGTGCGAGTCGGACTCGCGCACAAAGGGTCCGTTCAATTATCTATTAAAAACGGCATAAAAAATCATGTCTGTTGTATGGGAGCTCCCTTAAATATTTATTTTATTCTGTTTTTTAGTATTTCATTTTGTTGTTATAGCGGCAACAGAAATACATCATCTGCGAAAATTTAAACTGACTAACTATTACGGTTCATGAGATACAGCCTGGTGACAGACGGACAGACAGACAGCGGAGTCTTAGTAATAGGGTCCCGTTTTGCCCTTCTGGGTACGGAACCCTAAAAATTAAGGATTTGTGATTACTGGTTACAGACACTTAGTAAAGAATTTGTAAAGATATTTACTAAATAACAGAGACCACAAAGCAAAGATAAAAAAAAACATAATATTAGGTCTTTACCTATGAAATTGGAGATTTGTATTAAAATATTAAAATATAAAAATTTTGGTATTTTTTTTATTGCAGCTAATCAAAGTATTGGCCCAAATTATCTATACAATTTTGCCATTTTGGTGGCAGTTTGTTGATCCCTTGAATAAGTCTGCCGGACGGGAGGTGATGAAGTCAGTGAAAGCGTGAAAGCACTTAAAAATTGTCTTTATTTTGAAAAAGTAGATATCTGTTGGGGCATGGTCCAGTGAGTACCGTGGAGGACGGAGAGCTTCCAGCTGTGACTCTTGTAGCTTTGCGATGGTCTGTCGTGAAGTGTGAGCTCGCGCGTTGTCGTGGAGAAGCAATAGGGAAGAGCGATAGATAAAAAGCTAAATAAGTGGATGCCACACGAACTAAGCGACAAACAGCGAGACTTACGCGTCGAAGCATGCATAGAATCGGCATAGAAACGAAGGAATTCTAAATCGAATTGTTACCTGCGATGAAAAGTGGATCCTGTACGAGAACCGTAAGCGTTCGTCTCAATGGGTGGACCCGGTTACAGCACCTAATCAGTGCGCTAAAAAAAAGATTACTCATAGGAAGATGATGGTGACTGTCTGGTGGACCAGTGCCATGACATCACAGCTTCTTACCGAACGGCACAACAGTGATGGCAGATGTCTATGCCAAGAATTGCAAACAATGATGAACTACTGACTACTTCTAAATCATTCAGATTGTTATTGTGTTAAGCAATTAGGATGCTGACATAATGTGCGTGTACTAGGTGCTAAAATAATTTCAGAAAGTCTTGTGTAATTAACTTAATAGAAAACTAAAACTGTATATGGCTTACCTCTTATCTGGGATAACATTATTTTAGTAATTCTATGAAAATGGACAGAGTGATGTCACCACACAATGAAGCAAAATGTAGACGGTACTATTAGCATAATCCTAACTTTCTAATATTATAAGTTCCAAAGTACCTAAGTTTATTTGTTTGTTACGCTTCCACGCTAAAACAGCTGAACGGATTTGGATGGAAGCTGGCACATGGGCAGACCATGGACATGGGAGAACATGGCGCGGCATACGCTGGCAGAGTGTGCCGCCTGGGAGGGGCCGCGCCGTGAGTCGCTGCCTGCCGTTGTCGACTCGATGGTCGGCAGCGAGGAGTCCTGGGACGCGGTGGTTCCTCGCTGCGAAACAGTCATGTCGCAGAATGAGGCTGCGGAAAGGGAGCGGGAGATCGCTTCGACTCACCCTGCCCGCAGCAGGCGCACCGGGCCTCACGCCCCACACAGCAGGACCCGCAGGCGGCGCGAAGTGTTCCACGCGCGCCCCTATCTATTGGATCTCGCGGGGGGAGTCTTGCACCTCACTCCCCCCACGGGCCGGAGGTGTAAAAAAAAATTTTGATGCTTTGTGGTCTGTTATTCAGTAAATCATCATCATCATCATCATCATCATCATCTGCCTAGCCTGTTCCCAACTATGTTGGGGTCGCCTTCCATTATAACCGGAAGCAGCTGAATACCAGTATTTTACATTGAGCGACTGCCTTTCAGTTACTGGGTAGGTAATAGGTACAATACTCCTTGTACTGGTTCTCAGACTTTCTGTAATTTAGTAAATATCTTTACAAATTCTTTGGGTAGGTACTAAATGTATGTAATCAGAAAACTTATTTTTTTAGATATTTTCCGAGATCTAGCTGATTCTGTGAGAACTGAGGGACCACACTGGGCTGTAGTTTTTAATACTTACATTTGTTTACTGTTTACAAATTATTTATTTATTTATTAAAACTTTATGCACAAGTAAAAAAAAAGTACCTACTGTACAAAGGCGGATTTAATGCCTGAGGCATTTCCCAGACAAAAAACAAATTCCCAGTTTCGTTCTACAACTGTTTTAAGCACTATTAAATCCTAGGATTTTTATTTTGCGAATTCCCAGTGTGATCGCTCAGTTTACACGCACATTTTCAATTACGGTAATAGAACATTTAGAATTTTCAATTATTAATATTCAACCTATCTATACGACTACAGTCCAATACAATGACCACTCACACACACACAGGCACTCACCACATCTTTTTCACACTAGAAGCACATAGGTAATTGTTCCTCTAAAAAATAATTGCTACTTACCTGTAATCTTGTATGGACAGTTGGATGCCCCTGTAATACAGGTTCCACCTTGCATTGATCAAATCTCTGTGCACTTGTAAGTCCTACACTGGAAAAGAAAAGGGAGGATCCTCCGACCAGACGGGTGCCGTGTCTGGTGGGCAACTCCCGACGGTTGATGTCGGGATGTTGTATATATGCCTGTTGTGCGGTATACTCTGCTTGCGCGATGCAGTATTTTTGCGTGACGTCAGTGTGTTGCGTAGTTCGCCTGTGGCGATGTAGATGCCGCCACATCACTCCCCTCCGGAGACCGGAGGCAGATAGTGAGCTGAGTCGTGTATCTTGCGATGCTTGCCAGGGCCAGATGTGGTTCCAGTGAGTCGGAATCGGTTGCCACATAGTTCGCGGTGAGTCGGATGTGGTACAGCGCCGGGTTGAAGCTGACTGCTGGCGTCGACCAGGAGAAGGTTGAAGAGCTCAGCTTGTTGACCGGCCGAAAGTGCAATGTGCTGTGCCAAGGTTGCTGTTGAGGCTGAGTGTGAGCAGGTATGACGTCATCACAAAGTGATGGTCATGACTTCACGCTAAATTAGTTGCCCGAAGGCTGCGCTAACGGTCATATTCGGGGTCACCAGTATAGAGGCATGAGGAACTAAAGGGTGTAAAGTTCACTCATCCTCCAAAAGGGAGGATCCTCCGACCGGACGGGTGTCATGTCTGGTGGGCAACTGCCCGACGATTGATGTCGGGATGTTGTACATATGCTAGTTGCGCGGTAAACTCTGCTTGCGCGATGCAGGATTTTTGCGTAACTTAAGTGTGTTGCGTAGTTCGCATGTGGCGAATTAGATGCTGCCACAATTTCATATATGTATAAAAATCTCGTGTCACGGTGTTTGTGATCGCACTCCCCCGAAACGGCTCGACTGATTTTTATGATTTTTTATGTATATTTGGTAGGTATGAGAATAGGTGGTAAAGTATATTTTATCCCGATATGCCTATAGTTATCCATATATTGAGCCCCTGCTGGGCAAAGTCTTCGCTTTCCCTTTTCCACACACCTTCCCCTTCCCCCCCACACCTTTCCTACTCAACCTATGAAATAACAGTAATTGCTTTCCTTTATTTTTAGGTAGGTAATGAATAGAACATTCTTTCTTCATGCATTTTTGCTATGTTTTAATTTGCTTATTCGTTTTTAAGGAAACATTAGCAAAAATTGAGGAATGGATGGAAAAATTCGAAAAAGATATGGAAAAAATCGATCTCAAAATACAAATTAAGAAAAATGAATACCAAGACAAACATTACACGAATGTACAAAACGAAGAAAAGGTATCCTACTTCATTTACTATGTTTGTTCAACAGCTCCTGTTCTATATTATGCATACATAAGGTTTGTTTGTTGTGAGGGGCTTGTGGCTAAGTAATAACAGCCGCCCGGGTCGATCGATCAGGTTTAGCTACGCTTGCTGCGGTTGGTCCGTGGATGGGTGACCATCTTTACATACCAAGACCCCTCCGTGCCTCGGAAAGCACGTTAAGCCGTTGGTCCCGGCTGTCATTCGTGGATCTTTGACAGTCGTTACGGGTCGTCAGAAGCCCGAAAGTCTGACAACCAGTCCTACCAAAGGGTATCGTATTACCCAGTAACTGGATTGTGGAGATCAGATAGGCAGTCGCTCCATGTATAATACTGGTTAGACTGGAAGTTGACCCCAACGTAGTTGGGAAAAGGCTAGGCAGATGATGATATGGTTTGTTCAACAGCTCCTGTTCTATATTGGTTTACCTGATTTCTCCATCACTAGCGGGGTAATTGCGTAATACACGTTTATTAGCAATGAGTTTCATTTTGACAGTACAACGACATTCATTGCGTTTTTTACTTTTTTTTCGAACATACGAAGCAATGGATTAGCAATATCCATAAAAATCATTCAGACTATGATTGACAGTGTGTTAGGGTACAGCAGGCTTAGCACGAGCACCGTTTTGTTGACAGAAGAGTAGACTAAAATGATGTTCCATGAAGACAGTACGACGGCGGCAGTCTCTACTTTGCCGCCGTCGTACTGTCTTCATGGAACGTCATTTTCAACTGCACTTTTTACGAAATTCACTCTTTTACATAATTCGACTCAGAATGTTTGATTCTCAATTTTTACTGATATTAAGTCACGTACCTATATAAAGATAACTACAACAATTTTTATCAGTGTCGAAGTACCGCATTTTGGAACAAAAATATTACAGTAATATTGGCCTTAACCATTTCCTTGGTAATGCCATATTAACTAAATAATGTAAAATAGGAGAAGATAACTTTGTTCTTCTATTATCATCACAGTTATGCGTTCAAAACGCTCTCCTGTAAAATCATGATTTTGTAGTTAACCGTATATACGAGGCCTGCCGTTTAAGTTTGGTCGTTTGAAGAAAAAAACTTTACTTTTTATTGTTTTTCAAAGTATTCACCACGTAGCTTAATACACTTTTCCATTCGCTCAAACCGTGAGTGTTCAAAATGGCTGACTTTCAACTCCGCTACTGAATGTCGAAGTTTGAAATGTCGACGTATACCTACATGTTAGTTCTAAAGTACAGGATCTCGATGTACGCCAGTTCGAAAGTTCACTGGAGCGAAGTATGCAAGGCCGACGTATCGTTAGTTAGAAAGCATACGAGTGCGATGTACGCCAGTTCAAAATTACCCTGAATTAGAGTAATAGAGGGGATCTGGCGCTCGGCCGTCGCTGCCGCGACAGAAAGAGATAGAACGTTTCAACGGTGAACGACCGCAGAGCGCCAGATCCCCTCTATTACTCTAATTCAGGGTAATTTCGCACTGGCGTACATCGCACTCGTATGCTTTCTAACTAACGATACGTCGGCCTTGCATACTTCGCTCCAGTGAACTTGCGAACTGGCGTACATCGAGATCCTGTACTTTAGAATTAACATACGTACGTCGACATTTCAAACTTCGACATTCAGTAGCGGAGTCGTAAAGAAATCGTTAGGGCTTAGGTCAGGACTGTATGGAGGATGGTCAAGAATTTCTACTTTTTCCTGCTTCAAATACTCAATCGTTTGACGAGCGCTGTGTGAGCTGGCGTTGTCGTGGTGCAGGATGATGCGTCGCTTTGAGTTAGATTTTCGAATTTCGGCGATGACTTGTGGTAAACAAACTGTGGTATACCACTCTGCGTTAACCGTTCTACGATCTTCAAGTCCACTAGTCGCAACATGGCCGGTTTTTCCAACAAACGTGGCCACCATCTTCTTTGAAGTGCTTCGAGAACGAACAACTTTAGTCGGCTTTGGCTCGTCTTGAAAGACCCAGATTGTAGATTGTTGTTTGGAATCAGGATCGTAGGCATAGATCCAAGATTCGTCACCACTGATGATGTCCTACACGTGATTTGACTCTCCTCGGTTGAACCTTTGAAGAGTTTTCTTACACAATCTGACGCGGGCCGCCTTGTGATCGTCGGAAAGCAGATGCGGTATGCCTCGTACTTTGTAGCCGTCAAGTAAAAATGTTCCTACCGTCTTTAGGCATGGCGATTACAAAATCAAATAGTCTTCACTACCTTATACAACTGTCAGTTGTCAGTGTGATTTTGACAGTTTGTCTTGGTCCTTTTATAAGTAGACTATTTCAGAAGAAAGTTTCTATACCAAAGATCGTTAGAAACGAAAGACAAAATGACAGATTGTAGAAGGATTTCTACAGTGCGATGTCAAAAATGGACAAACGAAATGTCACTTTGCATAAAAAGACTGTGTCTATTCTACGTAGAAATAGAACGCGTCATGCTAAGCCTGCAGGAGACACAGGCAGTGGTGGCGGACATTCTATCATCAGCCTAAAGCAGTTACCCTCTGCTGGACATAAGCTTCTTTAATCGTACGCCATAACTCGATCGCGCACTCATCAGCTGCTGAGAGGTTCGACGCTATGATCTGGTGCTAAGGCGTTAAATTGAGAACGACCATTATCTAGTATCTTCTCAACTGGAGGCAACTTGCCACTTACGCGTTTCGACGCTAGCACTTTGGCAGCTGCGCTGATAAATAACTACCTATTTTTTTTTTTGGGTTGAAAATTATCAAATAACTTCTCCAGCTCTGGGCGGAGCGGGAGGGTGTGTCAGACTCTTACTGACTAAAACCCACCCGTATTCCTTCCGTTGCCTGTGTTGCCAGGGGCCTCGATAACCCTTTCGAACTTCCATGCGACCACGGCAGGCAGCCCCAGTTCGCGCACGTATGGGAGTGGCGCGAGGAGGCGAAACGCCGGGGCGTAAGTCCGCTGCCGCGAGAAATCGCGGCACAGCGGACGGAGCTCCGGCGGGATCTCATGGCGTCATGGAAAGTACGGTTGTCGCAACGCAGTGCTGGGCACGCCACGATTGCGGCGATAAGTCCCCTCTTTGAGGAGTGGCTAGAGAGGCGCCACGGTGTCCTCACCTTCCGCCTGACGCAGGTCCTCACCGGACACGGCAGCTTCGGGGGGTTCCTGTGTCGGATAAGGCGGGAGGAAACGCGCGGGTGTCACCACTGTGTGGATCGCCCGGAGGACACGGTGGAGCATACGGTGGAGGTCTGCCCGGCTTGGGCAGAGCACCGCCGTGTCCTCGTGGAGGCGATCGGCGGCAGAGATCTCTCGCATCCGGCCCTGGTTCAGGCCATGGTACGGAGCGAGAGGGCATGGGCAGCCGTCACCTCCTTCTGCGAAGCAGTAATGCCCGCGAAGAAGGTGGCGGGACGGTTGAGGAAAAGGCATGTTTCGCGCCCTCTCGCCCCTTGCCGCCGCAGGAGACGCCCTGGGCGTCGGGAATCCCGGGCGGATTTTCGGCCACCGTAAGCGCGGGCTTGCGGACGGTGAGCAATGGGTAGCTCACCGTCCGGTAAGGACCAGGCCCGGGTCGACGGCGCGTTGTATTCCACGCGCGCCTCAAAGAGATGTCGTCAGCACAAATGTAGGGGTCCACTAGGGCCGATGCCTGCCGGGGTCGTGGGAAGGTACTTATGGGTCACCGAGGCCCCCGCAACACAGGCAACAGAAGGAATACGGGTGGGTTTTAGTCAGTAAGAGTCTGACACGCCCTCCCGCTCCGCCCAGAGCGGGAGAAGTTATTTGATGAACTTGTGCTGACATCTCTTCCAGGCGCGCGTCGAATACAACGCACCGACGACCCGGGCCTGGTCCTTATCAGACAGCGACCTACCCATTGCTCACCGTTCGCAAGCCCGCGCCTACGATGGCCGGAAATCCGCCCGGGATTCCCGACGCCCAGGGCGTCTCTTGCAGTGGCTAGGGGCGAGAGGGCGCGAAATTTGCCTTTCCCTCAACCGTCCCGCCTCCTCCTTCGCGAGCATTACTGCTTCGCAGAAGGAGTTGACGGCTGCCCATGCCCTCTCGCTCCGTACCATAGCCTGAACCAGGGCCGGACGCGAGAGATCTCTGCCGCCGATTACCTCCACGAGAAATAACTACCCTGTACCCTATTTCAGTGCTGAACGGTTCTCATAATGATCGATGATCATAAAAATCGGTGACACTTGAAGAAAAATCTTTGTGTCCATTGTGTCAGATACATGTGCCATTGTGCCGTGTCTCCTAATATTATAATTGCATGCATGACTAGCGGGCAAATCTTTGCTGTACCTCTAATTAAAGTTATATTTTTTTTAGCTCGTGAGACATGAAATGAAAATGAAGAATTGGATCGCATTCAAGAAAGATCGTGAGATAGCACGAAGCTACTACGAAAAGATGATGAGTTCCGCAATTACTGTGCAGGCTTGGTGGCGTGGCTTGCTTGTGCGCCTCCATCTTGGACCGTATAAAACCAAGAAACAAAAGAAGGATAAGAAGAAGCCGAATTGATGATAGACGTTGTATAATATTGTTAATTAATTTATTCAATAAACTAATTTTAATTTTTTTCATCTCGATTTTGATTTGGAAAGGTGTTCTAAAATATATGTAGCTATCATAATAAAACAAGCCATCTCGTGTGTACAACCCGTTACACACAGCAGTTTTCTCTCTTAACTGGAATGTCTGGAGCAAGCCAGCTTGGGTGAGGTTGGAGCGTGTTAGGGTGCAACCCTAACTCAAAATATGTCAACTCATATATTGTAGACTAGTACCTACGTCTGAAAATATGTCACGGTCGATCGACCACAATGCATCCTTAAAGACACACCATAATTTTTCAGCTGAGTTAAATCCTTTGCTTAAAAAATGTATTCTCCAAGCGTCGCCACATCGATCAACCATGTGCTTTGCGCGGCTGATTCCCGCGACTTTCTCCAGCCCATCTGGTTCCCGCGCTGCGCTTTCCGGTAAGCGGTTGACCGACCGAAACCTTTCAGCCCCAGGGCCAGCCGTTCTGCGAACAATGCGGCCCACAGCCACTTGTATTAGCCAATCCTCCAGGGTATGTCAATCACGCAGGGAAGCCCCGAGCTGTGCCCTCAAATTCCATTCAAGTGACTTTTTTAATCTCTATTTCTCTATTTTTGTGAGCTATGAAGTTTCAGTGCCGTAAGCAGTAACGGGCAACACGCACTGGTCAAAGCCTTTCATCTTGAGACACTGCTGTATTTGAGACGAGAAAATATTGCGTAGCTGCCCAGCCGAATCGCATTCGACGATTGATCTCTTTCCCGAAAGACAGTGATTGGTCCTAGGGGTGGAGTGGGGGCCACAGAGTACATTTTTTATATAGGTGGGGGCGGTAAACTAAACTTGAGAAAGAAGTACTTTTTAATCAAATCTCAAAAAAGGCCTAAATATGTTCAGTAATGTTTAATAATAACAATAATAAGCTCAGTACTAGACTGCTTTGGAGTCTGGTCGGCTACCTCAGTTCCTAACGACAAGACTTACCCACCTGCTCCATAAATCCGGTAACACCGCAGAACCCAAAAATTATTGGCCGATCACTGATTACTGTACCGCATACCGTGTTTACCGACGATTTATAAAGTTCTTAAATCTCTTTTGAGAGCTAAAATTAACAAACTATAGACACCAACTCCATCATGTTTGCCTCTCAAAATGTATGTAGGAACGAGAACCGCGGTACTAAGGAGCTACTCCTCATTGATATGGTCATTATCCAACAGGTTCGTCGTTCCCGAAAGGATCTGTGACATGTTGAATAGGTTCTAAGAAGGGCTATGCCTCGGTGCCACATACATGGCTTATGAGGGTGGGTAAAGTGGATGCAACTCTGCACACCTTCCTGATGTCGTGTATGGGGCAATGGAGGACAATGCTTCGCTATCCAGGATTTCGAAATATCCATAGGAATAGCGAACCGATAAGGATTGAGCGAGGCATATTTCAGTGCGATAGTTTGAGTCCGCTTTGGTTCTGCTTAGCCTTGAATCCCTTAAGTACACTGCTGGAGGCTTCAGGTCTAGGCTATCGGTCGAGGAGAGGTGATCAGGTTATATCTCACCTTCTCTGCATGGATGACCTAAACTCTTTGCCCCTAATACTTTGCAACTGATGGGACTAATGAACTGATGGAACTGATGGAGCGCCATCAGGATGAAATTTGCTGTGGACAAATGTGCGGTCAAGTATGTATAGCGAAAAAAAAATGAGTTCCCACGGATTCCACAATCTCCCCTGATTGTGGAATCCGACGGGAACCCAATTTTCGGATTCCATAAACCTTAGAGTCCTCTACGCATCCGAAACTACTATTATTTTGGTATATATGAATGAACTACGAACTACTATTTATGTATGTATGAATTTTCAATAAAACCTGACCTTTCCAAGGCGGAGTCACGGGATGCTAAAATGTTCGAGCTCACCATGCTCACTCTTCCACCCCACGTGCTTCTAGTTTTCAAACTTTTTGCATAAGTTCAAAAAGGAGGAGGTTATCGATTAGACATGTTTATATATGTACATATTTCTTTTTATGTACGGCCTTGGCCAAAAGTATTGAGCACCCATGACATCTTTCAGTTTTATGAGGAGTATCAAATAGAAATAAAACAAAACGTTTTATATAGGTTTATTTTACTATTTATTAGTTGAAAATTAATATTTTGTGGGTCCACCCTTTGCCTTAATTACGGCAGAAATTCTTTTTGGTAAAGAGCTAACAAGATTTTTACAGTCTTCAGCAGTAATCGCGTTCCATTCTAGGCGCAGGTAGCGTTTCAAAACTTCTCTGTTGTTAATTATGTGGCGCCTAACTCTACGCTTTAGTAAACCCCATAAATGTTCTATGGTTCAGATTGGCGACTGGGCAGGCCAGTCAAGAATCTCTGTGTTATTTTCCCGAAACCATGTCATAGTGCGGGCAAATTTGTGGCATGGCGCGTTATCCTGCTGGAATTTAACACCATCCATGTTCGTGTCGCCGAAAAGTTTCGCGAATGAAGGCAGCAACGCAGTTTCTAGTACATTTATGTACTTAGTAGAGTCCATGCGGCCCTCACACACGAACAATTCGCCAACTCCAGAATCGGTCATGCAACCCCAGACCATTATGCTGCCGCCGCAGTGTTTTACGGTTGGGATCACACACAGGCTTAAATTATTCGCCCACCCGGCGATGCACAAAGGTCACACCAGGTGTACCAAAAATCTGCAATAAAGAGAAAAATATTGAGTTCCGGAAAAAAAATAACTTCATCTATGCGTTTGGTTTTTAAACCATTTTATATAATTTTTTTTGGGCATTAAATTGACTTATTCACCTCAAAGTTTGATTCGTCTGACCACACAACATTTGACCACTCTTCAGCGGTGAAAGTTCGGTGTTTTAAGGCCCATTTATACCGAGCTTTTTTGTTGTTGTCGGAGAGCCATGGCTTCTTCCTAGCTTTACAGCCTTTTAGACCAGCTTCCTGAAGTCTTCTACGAGTAGTTCGAGCAGAAATTGATTTCTTAATTTGTTCTGACAACTCAGTAGGGAGCTCTGAAGATGTTTTTTTCCTATTTCTTAACGACCCTCTCAGTAACTGACGATCTCTGTGTGGTGATGCGTTTGCGCCCGGTTCTCGGTCTATTTTGATGTGATCCGGTAGCAGGGAATCGCTTAATAGCATATTGCACGGATCGGCGCGAACATTTCACAGTTTTGGAAATCTCTACTTGTGATTTCCCTTGCTCATGCAGAAGCTGTCTCTGCACAAGTTTTTCTAAAGAAAGTTCGTTTCATTTTGGCATATTGCAACGATAGCACTTAAAACTTTGAAATAAAGTACCAAAGGCGCACTAGATCACTGGATGTGTTCACAACGAGCGATGGTAGCGAACTGATAAATTAATACAAAAATTGTAAAAGACACATTTTATTGCACTCAGGTGTTTTATTGCTAGCTGCGGCGTGGGTCATTGTTTTTAAATCTTTGTAGATGACCGACATAAGAATATTTCAACAGTAGATTTGGGTTTCTCCCATACTTAACGTGAACGAGCGAAATTTGTAAGGTGCTCAATACTTTTGGCCAAGGCTGTATTTTCGCCGATTTCTCCGTCAATTGTGAACCGATTTTTTTGTTTGTAAAGGTATGCTCCTGAGGTGGTCCCATTGTAACCAAGTCATAATCTGATGAGGGGATCCCATGGAAATCGAGGGAAATCCTCAAATTTTAAAGGCACACCTATAGCGATTGAGGTATATTTTATAGTAACTTGTACATTTGCTCTCGGAAAGCACCATTTGGTGGAGCGGAATTGATGATGAAGACCACTGATGGCCACTGGAACTACTTAATATGGAGTATTTAACGAGTTGCGATTCGATTAGGTACCTACTTTAATATGTTTGCTAAGCCATTTATGCTTTTCAAAATGCATATGGTAAGAGGCAGTTCTCCTGGTTCTTCACAACAACTAACGTCCCTGCATCAAATTAGGCCATTGTTACTTAGATACATTACAAACTGACCCACTAAAACATTAAAAATAGCTTAGCTTTGTTTTTTTTTTTTTTTTTGTAAAAAGTTTTTTATTTGTATGAATGCTGAAAACAAAACCAAACAGAGAATTATTCCAAGACGGGTTGCAAAAAAATTTGAGCTCGCCTCGCTCACTCTTGCATCCATGCTTATTTATTGCTTTTCGATGAAAATGTCTCTGAATAGCATAATGTGGAGATGCACCCTGAAAAAAGCAAAAAGTAATCCTGCCTGGTGCGGGACCCATGTTGTAGATAGAGTTTATTATAACGCAAGATATACTTGATTTTTTTGTCACTATACATTTTTTTGCAAAATATAAACTGACAAGACCGGGGGGCCTCAATTTGTATAGCAGCCCCGGGCCCCCGACAAGCTTAGTCCACCACCCAGTCCTAGGTAAACATAACCTACACATTGGCGCCGATTCCCTTGTTCACAAACTAAACTAAATTTAAGTTCAGTGCATCTTTTTCTTTCTATTTCATTAAGAAAAGGACAGAAGATAAATTTTAGTTTAGTCCTGTCAAATTAATGAGCGCCTGTCACTACTCCATACAAGTTTAGACGTGATTAAAAACGTGCCTACTAAAATTACGTCAATTTACGTCAAGCGCTGATTAATTTGACAGGACCTAAACTAAAATTTATCTTCTGTCCTTTTCTTAACGAAATAAAAAGAAAAAGATGCACTGAACTTAAATTTGGTTTAGTTTGTGAACAAGGGAATCGGCACCATTGTCAACACCTGCGAATGTAGAGTATCTGTACAGTCTTCGATATTCATGGGTCATTCGAAAGCTCTACTGACGGCGCACGGGTGCACGTATGATTCAGCGCAGCTAAAGATATTTACAAAGAGTGAAACGCATTAGGTGCAATCATTCTGAATACCAGTATTTTGAAAAATGATCGTGTTTGATTTCCCTTTGGCGTTTTTTATAAATCTTAGTATAAATAAATATCCATATTTTTTTTCATTTATATCTTGTTCTGCCTTACCGTAACTTCTTAAAACTTTACTCAAAAACATACAACTATCAAGAATAGTATATAAATATTAATAATAATTAATCGATACTTTTTATTGCTCACATCACTACGTGCAACGTCAACGAAGTCACGTGACCCATCTCAACCAATCAGAACGCTGTATTTGACAACTAAAATGTAAACTCTCCACGCGAATGTTGTCAAAAACTTGTATTTAGAGCTTTAATTATTAATATAATATGCCGAAAAAAGAAAAGGTGAGTTTCAAAATAAAAGAACCAATTTTATAACGCCCCACAAATAAATATTTATCTCACCGTTGTAAAAAAAAAAACTAATTTACGTTGTCGGCATTTTACGCTTCCATCCATTGTCGTAATATCTATACCCACTATGCCATGTCAGTTCAGTTCGTGTATGGTATGCGGTGCTGCATAATTTACGTGTGTAAAATCTCCGATTATTAGTGATTTGAAGCAGATAAGCGTGTGTTGTGAGGGTTTCAGTGGAAGCTGTTGTTCGCAGGAGGCGATGAAGACCAAAGTTGATAAAAACAAGAACGGCGACAGTGAGGCCGAGGTGAGTTGTTTATAATGTAATTTGCAAGATCACATTATCTTCCCGTTGGCACTCGACTTGCTTGGACCGATGTTTTCTGTTTTACAATGCCAGAAACGTACAAAACCTGCGTATAAAACTCGTGGTACACAAGATTTGCCATAGGGCTATTATATGTACTGAATTCGAAGAAAAACAGGCTCTGTGACTGTTCTTGTCAACAGGATGTTTTTATAAATTCGTACGTATTATTAAAAAAAAAAAACATGTCCGTATATTATTGAATTCTTATTGGTTACACTAGGTGTCGTCAGGGAATAAATTGATAGGTCAAGACTTAATTAGGTTTATTGAAGGAAAACGCCGTGTGTATTTATTTATATTGAAATGGTCAGTACATTTCCATATTTATTTAGTGATCCGTAGGTAAGTAGGTAATCTGATAAGAATCTAACTTATTTTCACCTAACCTCTTTGGCTAAAAGTACCAGGTCAGGTACCATATTCATATGCTGTCATCACTTTGAAAAGAGCACATTTGCTTACTACTCCATTGCAATACCTGCCTATTAAATTAAAATTATCTATACTACATTCAAATTAATAGGCAAAATAGTTATTTGTGCAAAGTGGTCATCATTACGCACTGTAAATTTGCACTAGCCTGTTAATTCTTGATAATATTATGTATCACATACCAGGAGACTGACACAGAGAGTTTGTACTGAATTTTAAAACTTGTAAGTGATAAAATATAAGAAGAATAGTTTTTGTTTAAAAGAATTGCATTAATAACAGGCACAGGTACTGAGACATGATTATGTCCAACAAAGCACCTTTATGCTGATAACATATGGGTCTGCCAATAAACTCATAATTATGGTGATTTATTCTTGAAACTCTGACAAGGTTTTATTCTGCAGTTTAGCTTAACCGGTGATAAGTCGACAATGGTTATGTAAAAATTGTGTAGATGGACTTGGCAGTGTTGTAAAGCAAAATAGTTATCCAAATAAAAAAAAATACATTACTAATCCCTACCTCCTTCAAGCAGTTTTAAAATGATATGAGTTGATAAGTAAAATTGATAACATCAGATTTTACAATCAATTTACCTAGTTATCAACTTGTCCATGTCCTGAATTGTTGACCAACATGCCAATGACCAATAATTGAAATGTTTTAACCAGCAGATTTTACTTATTTAAAATTTGGAAAGGTACGATGGCGGTGGTTTGTTGGTTTGCAAACCATTAATACCAGATGTGGCCATAATATTGAATTGAAGAAACTGTTTCGGTAAAACTATTTTTTACTTCATTTTTATTACATAAATAGCTGACCCAACAGACTTAGTGCTTACAAAAATCGTATAGAATAATAGACGATCAGTTTTTCTCGAATTTGAAAATTTTCTGGGAAACTGTTCAGAATTTGCTTTTCTTAAAACCTAATTGGGACTATTGTGAACATTGTAAAACAAAAATTTGCCAAATCGGTCCAGTTGTTCCGAAGTGATGTGCTTACTAATGAATAGCATTTCATTTTATTCTAAAGAAGATAATTAATTTTACCTAATGTGTACATTTATATCATTATAATTTTCATTGTTCATGCAGCTTTATGGAATTTTGCTTATATTAACAGCACAATGAATATAATCAAGTCTTGACATATAAAAAATTATAGAGACTTCTATACATCCATACTCCATGTATGTAAATTTGTAATTTACAATAAAAAATATACCTACCTAGGTATACTAATGTCAAAATATGAAAAATAATAGAAAACTTCCTCTTTTCTTGTTTAGTAACTACATAACATCTGTTATCGCCGAGGGGTTAGGCAGAGGTGTACCTACAGTACACCCGCATTCCGCCAGTTATGTTTAAGTCCTATGTAATAGGGGGCTAGCCTATTACCATCCAGAAATCCAGACTCCGGGCTGCTGCAGGCTGTTGTTTAGTAACTATTTCTTTTATTTTTCAAGAAGCTGTTAAGATTGCAATTAATCTAACATTTTATAATAATACATTCAATATTACATACAGAAAAAGATAGAAATTCTTCCTCCGGTAATGTAGTAATTAATTGTGAAGTCTTATAAGTGGAAATTAGGGGCTTCTTCAAGGCTGTCAGGCTTTATTAGAAATTGTGCCCTTTATGCCAATGTAACAAGATAAAGTCAAAGTAAATTATATAATTCAAATAGAGCACATAAAAGGAACTTTTCAAAATTTACAAAAAATTAGAATTGACTGTAGTCGCCCCTTCCAAAAGGTAGTTTTGTATGGAGAAGAATGGGAAAGAAACTCCAACATTACTCTTTTGAAATGTTTTAAAATATTTTGTATAGGTATATTAATTATATAATTATATGTGAAGATGATGCACCTATAATAAAATGACTACATCACAATAGGTCAAAATAATTAGACAATTTTAATAAAAAAATTACAAGTAATAAGTCAATCTGTGAGGTGTTGTAGTCACACAGTGGCGTGCCTAGGGTTTCAAAATAACGCAAGCCCAAAATTTTAACCGATTTCAAAAAAAGAAAGTTCAGTTTTCGACTGAGTATGTAGGTACGTACTGAGTATGTACGTATCTACGTATATCGATTTTTTTTTAAACGTGTTTTGGTAACAACCAAGTTCTGGGAAATATGTTCAAAATTAAGGCGCTGACAAGACCCAAGTAACCAAAATAGGCTTCTCTTAAAAAAAAATCCAAATCTGTATAGTTTGTGGTAGCGGAAAAAATATATGTTAATTTTGAACATATTTCCCAGAACTTGGTTGTTACCAAAACACGTTTAAAAAAAAAATATCGATACAAACTAACGTTAAACTGACCTCTTACCTTGAGTTCTAATCCAAAATATCTGCATTTAATATCAAAATACGTTACGTATTTAATTAATAACAAAAATGTCTTATTTGAATGCAGAACTTGGTTGTTTATTATTTTCGATTACTCAACTCAATTTTGAGTAAATAGATAATTGCTTCATATTTTGCAATAAATTACAAGCGATATGTCATCGCGCTTCTCTTTATTTTCTATGCAATCTGACAGTGACCACGGTTCAGGTGTTGTCAGCGTCTTAACATATATTTTTTCCGCTGCCACAAGCTATACAGATTAGGCAATTTTTTTTCTTAAGAGAAACCTGTTTTGGTCATTGGGTCTTGTCAGCGCCTTAATACATTTCCTTCAAGCTTGTAAGAATGAAATACTCCTTTTATGTGAACAACAGATTTCCTCAAGCAGCTATTCATATGAAAATTGAATGATTATTGCTGCAATAGAGTTTGATTGCCACATAATGTAAGTGTAGCATACAAGAAATTATTTTATCCTTAGGTACATCTTATAAAACAAAGTCCTTCCGCCGCGTCTGTCTGCCTATATGTCTGAACGCGATAAACTCAAAAACTACTGAACGAATTTTCAAATGGGTTTTACCAATAAGACGGAAAGATTCATGAGGAAGATTTATGTGTATGACTGAGGCGATATCGCGGGCGCGACAGGCATATTGCTGGATTATTCCGAACCTGACCCGAAATCCTAACCCGGTCGCGGGTTAGGTTAGGAACTTGAAAAAAATTATAATATTTGTTCCGAACGTAACCCTCTTCCTAACCTGACCCGATGTATCGTTCCTATCATAACCCGATTTGCGATATGGAAGGTTTCCCTCTCCTCTTTCTCAGAATAAAAGGTACCAATGTGTCAAATCAGAGATTAATATTCACAATACGTTATCCATATACCCTAACAATTAACGAACAATAATTATATCACAAAATCAACATGAATAATAAACAATATAATTTACTTGAACGTTAAAATTACTTTAACATTTCTAAGCCGTGCCCTACAGTAATCTTTCCTTTCTTAACTTGACCAACAACATACAAAATCCATAAATCTCTGTTAATGGAATGTTCACTCCTTTTTTCATTTAAATATATATTTTTTTACAATGTTTAAGTCCGAATCACATTTCAGAGCATTTAAAACTGTCATTAAATTGCAGTTTCCTCCAAATTTTTTGTTAATCCTATTAGGTAGAAGAGGCAAAGCAGTGCACAAAGCTACGATTCGGTATTGGAGCCTAGTTTTGTCTAATTTTAATTATTTTGCTCGTTCCTTCACAGCTTAAATATTACAATACTTAAATATTCACATATACAATTGATTTGTATGCGTTCTAGTTTAACATACATTTTTTGCGTAACTTATTTGCATTATAAGAAGGGGTTATAACAGATTTAAAAGACACTAAAATCGTATATTTGCGCCTTAAGACGCTGACAACACCTAAACCGCGGTCACTGTCAAATTCCATAGAAAAGAAAGAGAAGCGCGACGACACAACGCTTGTAATTTATTGCAAAATATGAAGTAATTATCTATTTACTCAAAATTGAGTTGAGTAATCGAAAATAAAAAACAACCAAGTTCTGCACTCAAATAAGATGTTCTTGTTATTAATTAAATACGTAACGTATGTTGATATTTGATACAGATATTTTGGATTAGAACTCAAAGTAAGAGGTTAGTTTAACGTTAGTTTGTATCGAGATTTTGTTTTCAAAACGTGTTTTGGTAACAACCAGGTTGTGGGAAATATGTTCAAAATTGACATATATTTTTTCCGCTACCACAAACTATACAGATTTGGCAATTTTTTTCTTAAGTGAAACCTATTTTGGTCAATTGGGTCTTGTCAGCGCCTTAAAAGGCTGTAGAGACTTGGCAGGATACTTGACTGACGAATGTTTTCTCTAATTAGCCAATGCTAATTAGAGAAAACATTCGTCAGTCAAGTGATTTATTTAGATTGAGGTTAATTCAATAATTAACCTCAATCTAAATAAATCAAGGATAACAAAATAAGTGTCAATTTCCCTTAGCTGGAAAAACTACAAAACAATGTTTACATTAATAAAGGTGATCCATTAACTCCATTGATGATGTAAAAATATGAATTCATAAAGGATTTATTAATTCAAAACATAAAGCAGTCGAATTTAAAACACAAATATTTAGAAAAAAACAAAATCAAAGCGACTTCGCGTCATTCTTCATAATTAAACTTGCAAAAAACGTAAAAAACATTTAAATTGGTTCTCGCGCAATAAGTGAAAATTCTGCAGTTGCATTTTGAATCTTATGGCGTGGTGATAACGCATTGGATGTTTATCAATGATATGTAAATAGCTCGTCTTCGTATGTAGGTAGATGTTGGGTGAGGATTTGGCATCTCACATGAGTTGGTTACCCGACCCAGTGCGTGTGACGCGATCGCGGGAGCGCATGCGCGCGTTTCGCTACCCTCCCTTAAATATTTCAATTATTCCGTTGTGATTTGAAATTTTTTGGCCTGTACATACGTATTGTGATTTTCCGTGTTCACTTGCAATGTTTACGTTGGCAGATCTGTGGAATTCCGTCGCTTTTGTATGTATGTCTTCGTCGCTGTATTCATTGATGTGATTCTTCTGCTGGATTTTACTAAAAGTGTGTTAATAGCGACCTTCTTTGTCTGTTAACCTAAATTCTAACATACCTCGATACTTATTTTTATTAAAATTTCTCTTCACCTCAAAGACCAAGGTCTTCTCTAAAAAGTCAAGTCTTCATATACCTATTTTATTTATGTTCAATTTCAAGTCCTAAAAACGGTAGCTAAATAGCAGTTAATTAATTAGCTATTGTCTTCCATGCAAAAATAAACACCATGACAAGGTGCGCTATTAGCAAGAGTCCAGTGTTAATGCAATCCACCGGATCCAAAATAATCCCCCATAATCCAAATCAAATAACGTAGCTCTTGAATAAGAATCTTTCAGGCGACACCTCCCCGTCCCTGTCCATCGTACTTCGGAATCCAATCAATCCAAGTCAACCCTGCTCTCGGTGATCGCATCTGCTGATTTCCTCCCTCCTGCCGATGTTCTCTTGATGAACAGCTACATTTTTCCACGTCATGTGTCCCACTTGTATGTTCTCGAATACGATTGATGCTCTTATTATGTTAATCAAAACGAATAATTAATTAATACAAATTCTCTCTGTAGAACGCGAGAGTATTTCTGTTATCTCTCTATGCAACTTTCACTATCGCATTTACGCTATAATTATAGATAGATCTGTTTTATATTAACACAATTAAGTATCGTTCCGACCTTCGCCAGTGCGTCAGTAACCTCAAAATCTTGACATGTTTAGCGCGAACGTTCATTAATACGTTATAGGAATTGTTGTAGTAATTCTGGATATCATGTTCCAGTTGGCTTGTTTTCAAAGTTTCTATCCAAAAGTCCGTGTGCTTACTAAATTAGATTTTCGACCTAGCTGGTCCAAAACGAATGCAAATTACACCCATCATAACTCCTCGACCAGTTTTAATGTTCAGATGATGGTTCTCCTGGTGATTGTGAATTGTTCTTGGACACAGAAATATACGTCTGCCGAACCCCCAAATAACTCGAATCACCCGCAGAAATAGTTGTTTTGCTCGACTTGTAAACGAAAACACACGCACATGTCCAAGAATGAATCTTTTCACATAATATATATCTGAACTGTCCAAAACGATGACTTGTTCATTCCGTAATACGCATATCCGACGATCGTGCTGCACTCGTCTAATTTTGTCTTCTCCTTAATTCACGTAACGCTCATAATATTACGTGTGCTCTACTTGTATTAAAATATAGTTAATTGATTATTAGCTATTGATTGAAAACTGGGTCAAAAGCTTGTAAAACCAACACTGGCGAGGACTGAAATAATTTGCACAATGGACATCTTAGTTTCTGCGAGGTTCTTTGATTAATGTCTCTTGTGGTGGGAGCAAGAATATTTATGACGCGTGCCACGCGTTTACAATCGAGCTAATGAATTGTCCATTACTCTTAACAGGACGTCATGCTGTGGGCCGACCTTCGTACGTCACAGTGGCCAATAGCCGCCCTGAAAATACCAACATCATGACAAATTTTGCGTTACCAAAATCAATTGTTCAAATAGAGCCTCCAAAACAACGTCTATTTTCAGCTGTCATCTCTCACGTGGTATATAAATAATATCCGCCTTTCTTTACTACGTTACACATTCTTTTGTTCGCTTTGCCGCGAATGTAAACAATATGAGCGTCGCTTATTGTAACAATAACATATCTTGATAGGAAAATTAACGGTCTTATCTTTTCGGATTTGCTTTCATTTACTTGAATAATGAAGCTATTTACAAGAAAATTTGGAATTTAATAGTTTAATTAATTACGTCCATCGCGCATGCGATATTATTAATTACGGGTATCAACAGCTTTTGCGATTGTATTGTGTGTGTCGCTGAATTTTATTATGTTACAAGTTCGTTGAGTGTAAATTAATGATCACTAGTGAACAGAACATGGTTAACCTAAAGTTCTAATAAACCAATAACTGGAATGGTCGACATGTTTCATAATTATCTTTCATTACCCGCGCCAAAAAGATTATGACTGATATGAAATAGCAATTAATAAAAGTTATAGCTGCTAGCTTATCCTTCATTTACAAGAAAATCTCCAACATTTACTATAAATAGGATCAGCGCATCATTGTTTGCTTTCTCTATTTCATGTGGGTGTTCCACTGACGTTCATTGCGTTTGCGCTGCTCATCTGGTTTATTTAAAGTTCATGATTTTTTGCTCATTTCGTTTTACGGATGTTAGAAATTAAAATATATCATTCTGGAAGAAATTAGGAGAGTATTTACGTTTTGAAGACTTGCATCTCATTCTCATGTCAAGGAATTTTACTCTGTTTTTGTTTATCCTTAGTGTAGAAACTAGTTTTATTGCAGTGTCTGATGTTTTAAATCTGTTTTGCACTTGGCAATTACATTCCAAGATCAAAGACGCTCAGAGATATAATTAGAATTACACATTTCTGGAGTTCGATAAGGTATACATTCGCTGATATATTATCTTCCAAATGCGCTTACGACTATATATTTTTGACCAGTTGTGTTAATTTGGCTTGGTCGGAGATTTCTTGAATTTACCATAATGTTTGTTCCTCTCAGTAATAGTTACGTATTTATCGCAGTACCTTCATCCCTTGAATCCCTCATACACTGCCATTCGTTCCCATTTGCAATTCTAATTCATACAGATGCTTGTGACAGCTCACAGAGTCCTCAAAAATATTAAATTACAAGTTGGTTTTTCTCAACAGATTATATTGCAAAGGAAAATTCGTCGAGGCAATCAATAGTTTCTGATTGATGCTTTCTGAAGAAGTTCCGTTAATCCTTCAGACACTATATATGTTTGGAACTCGGAAACCCAACATGGGTTTCCGAGTATATTTCTAGCTTCCAAGAGCCATGAAAATGATTATGCCAATCCATTTTTTTGGTCTTGATATGAAAGCAACCACAGAAATAAGAGCAACCAAAAGACGGCGATATGTCTGCTTCGGAGCAGTTAGAAACATTAGCATCCTTTGTTATAAATAAACTAATTTTGGACAAATTGGTACCCATAATTAGTTAATAACTATGCGAAAAAATGCAACCAGGTCATCAGTTAACGATAACGTAACGTTAGTTGCGGCAATTTGCTGTTTAATTGGAGGAAACTAACTGTAATTCGACAATACACAATACGATTTAGAAATCCGATTCCTGTGCGATTAGTTTGGCGACGTGGCTGCCACTGTGTACACGCGTACACTAGATTTACGATCCAACAGTGTATCTAAAGTACTACCGTATATCATATGTTGTAATCCCGCGCAGTATTCCGTATTCTAAACTAAATACATTGACGATATTTTAATTGCACCTTAATACCCCAATTTTAGCACAACCGCTGTCACAAAATTGAATAATAATAGATAAGGACAGTAAATTTTTTAAAGAATTTAAGCGAAGTGGGTTACAAGTTAATTTATGCAGTAGATTGCGCGCTCTGGATCAAGTTACTGCTTCCGTCGCCGCGTCGCCGGCTCGTCTCACTAACGAGGTTTGCAGCCATGACGCTTTCCCAGAAAACTTTGCTCACCTTGTAAACTTTTCAATCTACTGCCCTTTGATATTTATTCTGATTCCCGAGTCAATTTACAAACAAGTTGATAGGGGTCTCGATTCTTCGCCATCTGCAGAAGGTCCCTTTCAAACTAAAGATTTTGAGAGCCGGAAAGCCGGGCAATCCTTACTTTCCATATTTAATTCGATTTCGTTCTCTTCCTCATGCGTTGACATATCGGCGCACCAATATGACTCACATATATGGTAAACTTGCAGAGAAAGTTCGCCGTGTTTTGACCAAACCAAGAAAAGTGATAGGTTTGCCGGTTCTCGCGAAATACGAGCTACTGACTGCGCACTGCAGTGAAATTCTTTTATGTGGCATGATATTAAAAGTTTATTGTTCTTCGAATCACAAAGCGGTTTCATTGTGCTTTAACTCGTCTGTGTGCTTTCATGTTTGTACAGCTTCGTTGGACCAAATATTTTTTCAGTTTTATCTTTTACATGCAATTGTAACCAATAGCTACAGTTCAGTGCGTATCAGTGATAACGGGAATGATCCGGTTTCAGTGTATGTGATAGTGTTGGATACAGTGTAAAATGTTGGTGTCAGCCGCTTCGTCGGCGAACCTGACCAGCCACTCTCTCTCCTCGATGTTTCGGAGGCGCCGAAACCGTTCACCCGTCACGGTAAGCTTTGATGTCTAAAAATAAACAGATGCGAACATTTTATCTCATATACGCTGAGTTTCGCACGTTCTACGCTTCTTATGAATAGTTAATAGCGTCGTTAACATAACAGTGTTACCGAAATCAAGTTCAGACAAACAATAATAATAATAAAAATCGTTTATCCTCTCGCCACAATATAACAAAAAGTCAGAGTAATCACAGTTGTATATTTATATACATATTTGTTATTTAATATGGTGGGAGACTGGTGCCTAAACTAGGCTCGAGGTCTACAGACCTCCTCAGACATACATTTCAGGACACCAGGATCTCCGTCATTTATATTTATAAAAACAAACAATATTGCATTTAAATATTTGTTATTTAATATTGTGGGAGACTGGTGCCTAAACTAGGCTCGAGGTCTACAGACCTCAGAAATACATTTCAGGACACCAGGTTCTCCGCCATTTATATTTAAAAACAAACAAATACGTTGCATTTAAATATCTTGCATGTTTGTTCCAATAACTTATTCCTGAATGGATATGGCCCACGTATTATGTTTATAATTTCCCTATGCTAAAGTAGATGACACGGATTCGCAAAGTTTTGATCAATCGAAAAGTAGGCAGCATCTGGTATTCCTAATATACTTTGTATCAGTACAAAAGTAACGGTGGTTCTTCTACGTCACAGACCGACCTGCGTGATACCATTCGTTTTATATACCCAACGGAATATTTTGCTACGAGGTTACAGATTGATCGTAAACTAGTGAAATTATTATAAGAAGTGAAACTGATGAATTTTATTAATAAAAATATTGAATACGTGATCAATTTTAAAACGATCCCTACTCATGCTGTCATTTATTTTAGCTTATCTATGCGCTTTGCCGCGCAACAATTTATACAATATGTCTTTATATGGTTTGGCGAAAATTAAGGGACGAACATCATAATCGCGAAAAAAATATCAGTTGTCCCGTACTATCGGCCAAACTTCCGCATGCTCACCTCTAAGGCGATAATCGTACAGCACGGCTTACGACTCGATCGCCCGATGCAAGCGTTTTGACCAATGGGATGAACGAAACGTATTTTAGTCGTGTTCGTTATAACGTAATTATGTATAGAAGTGTGACACTCATACTAGGCGCGTGTTATGCTCACTTGTTGTGAGATCATTTTTAATGGTCTCGGCCAGCGAGAGCTCTTTATGAATTATTATTGTTGACAAGAAGTAATTTCGTACTCATATCTTCCGTTTGGTTTAGAAAATGTAATATGCTGTATATGATGTAGTATTGCTATATTTAATTAGTATCAATAATAAAATATTTCCATAAAAAATATAATAATTTGGAATAAGGAATGTCAAACAACAAATTATGTCTATTCTATACACTTTGATATTTACCTCTCTCCAACACATGGCTATGCTCTGTCGGGTATATAAATTTAGTTATTTATCATTACTTTCACTGCCTCTCCAATTTTCGCGATGTCCTATGCGATGCCGGCAAACAAATCGCAGCGAACGCGCTAGGTGCGTTAACCGACACTGCATAAAGGTATAAAATGTTTATATTGACATTTTTGTGTTTTATCAGCGTGCGACTTGTTACTTGTGCAGTGCTATTGGAAAGTAAATAACTGCATTTAAATGTGTTTAAACTTGGGAACTTAAAGCTTAATATCACGCATATCGATCCCTGAATCGAAAAATTGCTTTGAAAATCAGCAATATTCTTGAACGGCCAATCGAATGATACACCTATGGGATAGGAGAAAAAAGTTATCATCGCCACTTTACGTGCAAAGGACGTACCTACCCTAAAAAAATGTTTTTCAAGATTTTAGTTTACTACTTTGTTGGCGTGATTAATATGTATACCCATGCCAAATTACAGTATTCTAGTAGTAAGAGTCTGTGAGCTAAGCCAGGGACAGACAGACAGACGGACAATGCGAAACTTTAAGGGTTCCTTGTTGACTACGGAACCCTAAAAAGGAGCAAGTTACGTAGTTTTGTTAGAAATTGACAACATTTGGTATATTTTTCTTTTATTGCTCTGTTTTGATTGAAATAGCAAAATTACAGTAGTGTTTGAACCAATAGTTGACGCAGTTTTTCAGAGATTTTTGTTTATTGCTGTCGCAACTTTAGCAACTGCAATAAAAATAAGTTCATTATCTAAGTACCATTGTTATTGGTCGACAACCGGTTAAACAATAGGACGGCTTAATAGAAGGGCCATAAAATACGGTCATAAAACATGACAAAATATTTCTTCAACACACTTGCTTGTAAAGTGACTCTTTTTAGCAACGCATTTAGGTTCATAATTCAGCGTTTATTACACTAGTATTTTTACTTTACAGTTATTTTTCTCAATCTCCGCAAAGAGTTTTTATATCTAAAAACAATGAATATTTTTGAGAATAAATAAACTATTTTAGGATACATTTATGATAAATCAATCATCAAAATTATTATCATTTCTTCAAATGATATATTTTTCACTACGAATTTACCTTAATTTGCGTATTCAAAACTTTATTTTGTTTTTATTATATTTTTACATGGGCTGTTCAGCGGTTTTGCCGTGCCTTTATTTACACCTGGACGCGCATCGCTAGCGTGGCGCGCGGAAGAAAAGAAACCAGCACGCCATTTTCTATAAATACTCGTTAACGTTTTCGTTGTGTGGTTAATTATTATCAAAAATGTTGACTTCAAGTAGGGAAGAAGAGCGAAGAGCAACACGTAGATTTGACCACCCCCGGAAATTAAATCGAGGCACGAAACGCGAGTGACACGCCTTTTGCCACCAAAATCTAGAGAGAAATACCTAGCGGCCTACGAAACTATAATAACAATACAAGTCTGTTTTTTCCTCTCAAGTTGAAAACCATCGTATGAAACGCGTGTGTATTGATAATTACTCACTCGGCGCCCTTATCGCGCTCGTCTTCGGCTCGCGCGAACAATACCGGTTCAAGTGTAGTTAGTAACCAACATCACACACTTGTATCATAATGTACTAGTATGTCTGTTGTTATTTTTTGTTACCCGCCCAATACTCACACAAATGCATATTGCCTCTAATTGGACGAAACCAGGAAGAGGTGTGGTCTGTCACTAGCTGCGCTTGTCGCAGAAATATTTTCTTAAGTGAGCATGCTTAAGTTTTGCCGATAGTACATGTCAAGTAGGTATTTGACATAATATAATCCGTGGTATTCAAGTTTTGTATGGGACGACTGATATTTTTTCGCGATTATGATGTTGGTCCCTGGGAGAAAGTTGTCAGTTTGATGGTCTGTACGACACTCTTTTTCCGTCACACCGTCTATGACACTATATAATTAATTGTAAGGTATCTCTCGACCATTTACCTAGATGTCCGCAATGTTATACAAATCACAGCTAATGTTCCATTATGCGTTTTGTCAAATTTGATCACATTCATTGACAGATTCTGATAACAATCTCGATTGTGAAACGTCATTGTTGCGTCAAGTTCAAGGACACGCGAGATCGATTAATCTTCATCTGTGCAAATAGGACGATTATCTCAATGTCGTTGAGTTTATTAACTGTTTTCAACCGTAAACTATCTTTAGAAAACTGCAAATTCATTATGTACAGATAACATTGTCTTGCTATGATAATTTGCCAAGTGCGGCACTTGTAAAGACTTGTGGAGTTCTTATGTAAACTGTTACAGGTTTGAAATTACGTTTTATACCTATACGCGTTCGAATCTCACACGAGAAAGTGGTACGGTGATGTGGCCGTAAATGGATAAAAATATGGAATAAGTGCCTATTCGAATTATCGGCAATTTTTTTTTAACTTTATGTTCATCTTCAATTATAATTTATTATAGTAATCCGTTGTTGCTAAATGTACCTTTTTTTAAATTTTATACAGGAGTCAAGGGTTTGAGCTGAAAACCAGCGCTTAGCAACCCGCTAGGGGACTTAAGCATAATGCTGACGCTTAAACATTTTCTTTATTTATTTAAACTTCTTGCACACAATTAGGTACATAGGCGGACTTAATGCCTTAGGCATTCTCTACCAGTCAACCAAGGGTGGTGAAGAGATAAGATGGCAGGTGCTCTGAGAGGAAATAATAATAATGACAAATATTAAAAGATAACATAGTAGATTATAAATAGAATAGGTACAGAAGTACATAAATGGGTTACAAACTTAAAGTACAAATACATACATATTAACTACAATATGTACCTACATTATATTTAAATAACATTTAGGGTCTTGTGGCTAAGTAATAACAGCCGCGGGGTCGATCGATCAGGTTAAGCTACGCTTGCCGCGGTTGGTCCGTGGATGGGTGACCATCTTCACATACCAAGACTCCTCCGTGCCTCGGAAAGCACGTTAAGCCGTTGGTCCCGGCCGTCATTTGTAGATCTTTGACAGTCGTTACGGGTCGCCAGAAGCTCGAAGGTCTGACAACCAGTCTTACAAGGGGTATCGTGTTACCCAGTAACTAGGTTGTGGAGGTCAGTCTCCATGTAAAAATACTGGTATTCAGCTGTATCCGGTAAGACTGGAAGCCGACCCCAACATACTTGGGAAAAGGCTAGGCCGATGATGATATTATACAGGTTGAAATTGTAAACTTGCGACAAACTGAAATGGGACATTGTATACATCATTATTAACAACTTTTACTAAGGGACCAAAGCTGTAATCCCAAAAAAAAATCTGCTTTTCCTACATTTTGATGAGGTATTGCGAACATAAATGTAGGGGACAGCAGTTTTTTTTTTTGGGATTGTAGCTTTGGTCCCTTAGTAAAAGTTGTTCATAATGATGAGTACAATCTCCCATTTCGATTTGTCGCATGTTTTCAATGTCACCCTGTATATATATATATTCAAACTCAAAACTCAAACTCAAAGCATTTATTTCAATTAAACCATTTACAGGCACTTTTGAATTGTCAAGGAGTCGGTCAGTTAGAAATATGAAGCTTAGTAGGTACCTATGGAGAAGAACGGGCAAGAAACTCCATGGACACTCTTTTAAATTAAATTGATACATAAAGATTAGTACAAAAATAATGTTAAAATTATAACTAAATGTGAGGACGATGTAAAATAAAAAACGCGTCCATAGTAGAAAGAGAAACAAAAACAATTTCTAAATAAAATAATTACAAATAAGCCGAGGACGCTAAGAGGTGACCAGAGAGAGTGTTAAATATATATAACCTTTTGCTTCCAGTATTATAGTTTTTGTGTATGTACACTACTACTAGCTGTAATACTGCAGAAAATAAACGTTATTCTATTCTATTCTTGTTGATTGTCTTGTAATTGTCACTACAGTATTATAAGCAACCACCTGTACAATATCGTAAACAAAAACTGCAACATTTATCCAATGACTAGGTTCGAATGTAAGAAAAGTGTTCAAGGATGGCTACAAAAACTTAATTACGAAGACACCGAACATCTGCTTAAGATATCCACTTAGTCACTCACTGTAACTTACACAATTTCTCATTCAAGTCTAATTATTTTAAACTTACGACATTACACATACATACACTACACATACATAAATTACATATACATACATTACACATCCCTAAACATTCACTCACCCTCACACACTTACATTGTCCACTTTACTTTATTTTCTATATTTACTGTATAATTACGGTATATTTTTGCTGTTTTATATTTTTTTTTTTACTACATTTCTCTGTGACAATGAAACTGCACTAATGCCCCTGCTGTCTCTCGTGGGAACCTGTGTACCTTTGTGTAATAACTTTTGTTGGAACACTGGTACTCATAACACAAGTTAGATCTTACTTTGAGTACCAGAGTTCAAATTACGCTAGTCTTGATAAAAACACCAACTGGTAACACAGCTCTTAGCGTATCATAGTTACTAGTGTTATTGTTCACTTTTTTGCAAAATAAAGAATTATTATTATTATCTTTTATTTAATTATTTACACATTTTAATTTTATTTTTAAATATTAGAATATAAAAAATATATAAAAACATTTAAAAATATAAAAAAAAATGGTAGCCCACCGGTATCGGGAACAGGGTCCAAGCTACCGGCGGTCAGGGCTCCAGAGAGAGGAACCTCCTGACAATGCGAGCCGTGTCCAGAAGTACCGCTTTCTGAATCAAGCCCTTAATCCAGCCGTGCAACGTGAGCCTCTTTAGGTGTTGGTCGAGGCTCTTGGCAATTAAGCCATTGGCTGATACGACTATCGGCACAATGATTGCTGAATCCACATCCCACATGTCGACAACCTCGCGAGCCAAGTCAAGATACTTGATCTGTTTATCTTTCTCGGCTTTCACGAGATTCCCGTCATGAGGGACTGTTATGTCAACAATCATTGCGCGCCGCTCTGTTCGATCCACCACCACTATATCAGGCTTATTGGCAACAATAGTCCTGTCAGTGATGATGGATCGGTCCCAGTACAATGTGATATTTCCATTGTCGAGAACTGGGTCGGGCACATACCTGTAGTACGGCACTTCAGATTCTACAAGGCTGTATTTCAGAGCAAGTTGCTGATGGATAATCCTGGCTACAAGGTTGTGTCTATGCAAATACTCTTCGTTAGCTAGACGAGAACACCCGGAGATAATGTGTCGGATTGATTCTCCCGGACGGTGGCATGCCCGACACACGTCAACCGTGCCGTCCTTCACAATAAATCTCCGGTAATTCTTCGTCATGATAACTTCGTCCATAATTGCACAGACAAAACCTTCGGTTTCCCCAAAGAGGTCACCAAAACGTAGCCAGGCTACGGACGCTTGGAAATCTACATCGGGTTCATGTAGGGCCCGGAAAAAGCGTCCGTGAAGCTCCTTACTCTGCCATACCTCCCTGCGATCGTTAGTGTCAAGCACTACAAGCTTGCGCCAGTTTTCTTTAGCCAAGGAGAGTGGGGTGAGGCCCTTGTCCACCGCGACCACATCTCGATGCATCCCCACATCGGCTTCTAGGAAATATTCCCTGAGACTGCATACCTCGCGATTGTGGAGGATCTTAGCGTTTAAAAAGCCTCGACCTCCACACTTTCGCGGGATATACAGTCTCATTACCGACGACCGTGGGTGATGCATTCGATATACAGTCAGCAGCGTACGGACCCTCCTATCCAGGGCGTCGAGTTCAGTCTGAGTCCATTTGAGTATGCCGAAAGAGTACATCAAAACGGGCATGACCCAACCGTTGAAGGCACGCACCTTGTTTCCGCCTGACAGAAGACTATTAAATACTTTCTTCAGGCGGCCAAAAAAGCGCTCCTTCAACGATTGCTTCATGTCAGTAACATTGATGCCTAACGCTTCCGACATACCCAAATACTTGTAGGTTTCGGATGCGGAGAGGGTTCTAAGGTTTATGGAATCCGAGAGTTGGGTTCCCACGGATTCCACAATCTTCCCTCGCTTTATATGCATGACCGCACATTTATCCACTCCAAATTCCATCCTGATGGCGCTACTGAAACTTTCAGTTATTTTCAGTAGCTCCATCAGTTGCAAATTATTGGAGGCAAAGAGTTTTAGGTCATCCATGTAGAGGAGGTGAGATATAACCTGACCACCTCTCCTCATACGATAGCCTAGACCTGAATCTTCCAGCAGTGTGCTTAGAGGATTCAAGGCTAAGCAGAACCAAAGCGGACTCAAACTATCGCCCTGAAATATGCCCCGCTCGATCCTTATCGGTTCGCTATTCCTCTGGATATTTCGACATCCTGGATAGCGAAGGACCGTCCTCCATTGCCCCATACACGAAATCAGGAAGGTGCGCAGAGTTGCATCTACTTTATACAACTCCAGCACCCTCATGAGCCATGTATGTGGCACCGAGTCATAGGCCTTCTTATAATCTATCCAACATGTCGACAGATCCTTTCGGGAACGACGAACTTGTTGGCTAATGGTCATATCAATGAGGAGTAACTCCTTAGTACCGCGGGATCCGTTCCTACATCCATTTTGAGAGGCAGACATGATGGAGTTGGTGTCTATATGTTTGTTAATTTTAGCTCTCAAAATAGATGTAAGAAGTTTATAGACCGTCGGTAAACACGTGATCGGCCTATAATTTTTGGGTTCCGCGGTGCTACCTGATTTATGGAGCAGGTGGGTAACTCCTGTCGTTAGGAATTGGGGTAGCGATCCAGACTCCAAAGCAGTCTGGTACTGAGCTGCCAAGCGAGCGTGCGACCTTAAAAACCATTTGAGCCAGAAGTTGTGCAGTCCGTCCGGCCCTGGGGACTTCCAGTTAGGTAACGGACGGACTGCACGAGCTACATCTTGGGGGCAGATGGTAATAGCCCCCATTTCTGGTATTGGATCGCAGGCTCGCTCGACTTTTCGAGCCCAATCACCTTCGGTGTGACTGACAGGCACCGACCAGATACTGCGCCAGAAAGAACACATGACATCATCATCCGGTAGGCGCGTGTCAGTCACATCTTGGTCCGGTCGCTCCCAACCCCTATAAACCCACCTTTCATCGCTCTGGAAGGTACGATTCTGAGTGTATCGCTCTACTCGCCGCTTATACCTACGAATACGGTTCGCCCATGCATACACTTTCTGCTTCAGGAAGTCGATGCGCTCTGTGACACGGGTCATATAGTCCTGAGGGCCGATATCAGTCCCTGAGAACGCTCGCCTCACAAAGCGCATCACTCTAGGGCGAGTATTGCCCTCCCTGAAGCAGATTAATTTGCCAATGAGCGCTCTGGCCCCACCAATACGGCTTTCAATTCTGCACTGCCAAGCTGGTACGGTTGGTTTCGGTCGTGTAGTTCTAGAGTCTTTAGCAAATTTCACGTGAGCTACACGACATACCGCTACAGCCGCGCAGTACAGAATCGAATGAGTATCAGTGAGGTCTTCGCAGTCATCGAAATAATTTGACAACTGCGAATCCAGAGCTGCCACCAGCGCCCTGTTTTTTTTATGCATGGGCAAACGAGGTAAGCGTGGTCTTAGTTCGGGCGACATGAGCCGATATTCTCGAATCGCATCTTCCAAAGCACTCCTCAATTCCACATTGCACTGGGTACTTACATTTGTAGCCCTGTCATCACTCCCCTCGTCAGCTTGATTCGTGCTTAATTGAGGTGAATGTACAACAGTCTGCGACGGGGGGACGATGACATGGCTACGCTGCATTTCACTTCGTAGGCGATCAAGTACAGTGTCATCCAACATATGATTACGCTGGATAACCCGTACCTGATCCGACAGTCGTTGTGCCGAAACGTTGACAGCTGGCTCAAGCACCTGAAAAAGAGAGAGCATCCGAACACGGTAAGCAGTCAGATTGTTTCCCCCCTCTGTAGCCCCATAGTATGAGCGCATGACGTTCTCATTGACAAATTGTGTCCATCTCATGCGCTTCACACTTCCGCCGGGAGCTGGGACCCTATCAGAGGCCGGTGGGCCTCGAGATCCTAAGCCGTCCGGCGGCCGGCGTCCTCCCCGTCGACGAACAGGTGGTGGCGTCGTGGGCGGAGAGAAATACTCGTCGCTCGAGCTCGACGCAACTGCCGCGGTCGGTGTAGTCACAGCGCACACGGTGGGGCTGGGTACCGGTGGCGGCGAGGCGGAGCTGAGCGAAGAGTCCGGAGGTGGTAGGCGTGCTCTAACTGCAGCTGATCTCGTCAACATTTCATTTGTATACGTATTTGTTCTGTTTTATCGGAGGTGACATCTGTCATGTCACCTCCTATCCGGAAATTTTTGGTGAAAATCTAGAAGATTATGCTTCATTTTGTAATTTTTTAAATATGTCGTTATTATTTGGATTTAGTTTTGTCGATTTCACAATAACAAGAAAAAAAAACTGCGTCGAAAATTATTATAACTGAAAATAAATAAGGGAACGTATTTCGTGTTGACGTTGGTGTTGCCAGCTTATTATTATTATTATTAAGAATTATTATTAATTATTATTATTATTATTAATTGTATCCACATTTTTTTTTTTCGTAAAATATGAGACTGGTTCCTCATTCAATTTTGTATCGTAAAAGGCGCGAGATGCAAGAATTACTCTGTTAGCACATACCCAAATTGTTTCTTATACCAAAAATACCCTTTCACCAAAACGCCACTAAAGCGGGTTTTAATACCTCTTGGTTGTTATTTGTTAGTTATTATCGGTGTTTAAATTGGAGAACATCGTTTGCTGTTCGATATTCCTGGTTGTTATGATTATGTATGATACTATCCAGACCACTTCCTACGCTAACACACGCTGGAATAGTATCTCTATGTATGAAACTATACTCGTAAACCTTTCTGACTGGGAAATTAAAGCCAAGGAATAAATTGACAGGAACTATCGCACAGTGCATCCCCAATAAAAATCGTGACACCAGATAATGTCACAACAAGCTTTCAACATAAAAACCGGCCAATTGTTATTCGGACTCGCGCACGAAGGGTTTCTGACCATTATCTATAAAAATGGCAAAAAAACCATGTCTGTTGTATGGGAGCCCCCTTAAATATTTATTTTATTCTGTTTTTTAGTTATAGCGGCAACAGAAATACATCATCTGTGAAAATGTCAACTGTCTAACTATCACGGTTCATGAGATACAGCCTGGTGACAGACGGACAGCGGAGTCTTAATAATAGTCCCGCTTGGGTACGGAACCCTAAAAATGAAGACAAATGATGTCGTTTCTTAGCTAAGTCTATCCGCAGAATGCAACATGATACACACATTAAGCGAACGTTTTATAACCACACGTGGTCATGAAACGCTGTAAAGGCTCCCGCAGACAGGAACGACGCGACGCTAGTAGCACAATTCCTATGAACACTTCATGGAAAGTGTCGCGCTGCCTGATGCGATATTGCGCTAGTCTGCCTTAAATATAGCGTACTCGCACAATCGGTCAGATTGTTTCGCCAAGTTTTATCACCGATTTTGTGACCGCACACGAGCTCATCAAATAGGTCATTCTTTTTTGTATGCGGCCGTCAAGCGGTGAGTAGTCTGCGTTAGATTAGAACGTTCCATTTTCTACCGGCAATCGGGCAAGGCATTATTTACCGATTTTTTGTATGACCTATGTACGTTCTGTAGAACGTGTGCGTTGATACATTTGATATCTACTGTTTCATTCAGCTCTTACAAAAAATCGATCAGCGATTACATGCCGTCTGCGAACGCTCTAAAGCTCCGTATTCATTGTAAACATTGGTTGTACAACAGTTGCTCAACACCAAAGTTTCTCAATATCAAAGTTTCAATCAACAATGTTTATAGCCATACTTCTCGTCCACACGCCAGTTCGCGACTGATGTTTTCGCTCACCACTGCTCTTGCAAGAGCAGTCGTGGCCCAGTGGTAACGGCCACCTTCCTTCGAACCTGCGACCTACAACTCGTAAGTCGCTTACGAGTTGTAGGTTCGAACCCAGACAAGCGCTTTACTTTGTGTAAATTATTTCATCACCACTGCTCTCAAAACGGTGAAAGAAAACATCGTGAGAAAACCGGCATGTCCTAGAACTAACAATTCGAAGACATGTGACATCTACCAACCCGCACTGGGCCCGCGTGGTGGATTACGGCCCACTCCCTCTTAGAGAGAGGAGGCTTGTGTCCCAGCAGTGGGAACATTATAGGCTGACTATATGTTTTCGCTCGCGGAGCGGCAACTCTTCAACATGGCGTGATCAACTCCGCAACACAAATGTTGACTGCAACATGTTGGCAGCAATTTAGAAACATGTTTATAAACGAATGTTTACAATGAATACGGGGCTTAACTCCTACAACGATAAAGTTTAGTTATCGAACTAGACGAGTATTGATTGCGTACTTTTCAAAGCAACCTTGACATTGTATATCTGATTGGCTTTGGCTGTATAGATTGTTACAGTACCTCCCACGTAGCTTTTAAATATTTATTTAGGAAAATCGATTTTGATTTGGGACTATTTGAGGTACTGGACTCCATGGAAGTTACTTTGTTCATTTTGTTTATTTGTCTTGCTTTTCTTGTATAGATTTCGTTAAGTGGTTTTGAGATTTGTAGTTTCTATAGCTATTATGTTTTTGTTAATATTGCGGTGTTCGGAAAAACCAGTCGTTTTTTATTGTGGGGAATCACCCAACTGCAACAAAATGTGAAATTAATGGAATGCACGAAGCCCGTTAGTTGTCATCGTCTGATGGATGACGCGCTCTTCGTACGGAATACTTAATAGTCGTTGCATCGATCATTGTCAATAAACCTTGGTATGGAACATCCCGTAAATAATGCCACGCTATAAATAAATTGACATTTGTGGGGCTACTGTTTTCCAGAAAGCGCAAATGTTAATAGTATCGGTGGGGCCCACAGCGCTGCATCTACAAATGTTAATAGTATCAGTGGGGCCCACAGCGCTGCATCTACAAATGTTAATAGTATCGGTGGGGCCCACAGCGCTGCATCTACAAATGTTAATAGTATCAGTGGGGCCCACAGCGCTGCATCTACAAATGTTAATAGTATCGGTGGGGCCCACAGCGCTGCATCTACAAATGTTAATAGTATCGGTGGGGCCCACAGCGCAGCATATACAAATGTTAATAGTATCGGTGGGGCCCACAGCGCTGCATCTACAAATGTTAATAGTATCGGTGGGGCCCACAGCGCAGCATATACAAATGTTAATAGTATCGGTGGGGCCCACAGCGCTGCATCTACAAATGTTAATAGTATCGGTGGGGCCCACAGCGCTGCATCTACAAATGTTAATAGTATCGGTGGGGCCCACAGCGCTGCATATACAAATCCTGTCTCATCATTTGCTTAGCCTTTTCCCAACTATGTTGGGGTCGGCTTCCGTCTTACCGCATACAGCTGAATACCAGTATTTTACATGGAGCGACTGCCTATCTGACCTCCACAACCCAGTTACCAGTAACTGGGTCTGACAACCAGTCTTATCGTGTATCGGTTATCGTGTTACCCAGGTAACACGATAACCCTTGTAAGACTGGTTGTCAGACTTTTGAGCTTCTGACGACCCGTAACGACTGTCAAAGATCTACAAATGACAGCCGGGACCAACGGCTTAACGTGCTTTCCGAGGCACGGAGGGTTCTTGGTATGTAAAGATGATCACCCATCCACGGACCAACCGCGGCAAGCGTAGCTTAACCTGATCGATCGACCTGTGCGGCTGTTATTACTTAGCCACAAGCCCCTCAAATCGTCAAATCTTTTATGTTCTATTATAAATTATCTTTTGGTTTGTTTCAAAACAAACCAATATTTATTATTCTTTTTTTCTAACAGCAGCTGCGTGAAAAGACTGTTCTTTTGCCAAAATAATTTTCTAATGCCATTTTTAACACACCTCTCATATAATTTACCTATTTGTGAACTCTGTGCTCATTGACTCGTCCTTGTCTATTCTAGTATATTCTTGTAAATAACACGGTAATTTATGTAAATTATGTGTACTTACCATAACTATAGTAAATACACATGTTACTTAATTGATATTGCGTTAATTAAACTTTGTATTCTTGAAGAAACAGTGTTTTCAGTGATTGCATTTTAAATATTTTTCCTTATAAAGAAAAATCTCTTCCATAACTTGATGGGAAAAAACTATGAATAGGTAACTTGGAAACTTTGGATGTTCTGTTCGATTCGATTTCGAACTTGAAAATGTCGGGAGCGTGTTTGCTTGTTTGTTTCACTATTACGCCGAAACGGCTGAATGGATTTCCATTAATTTTACCACACAGGCGTGGTATACCCTAACTACTACACTGGATATGGAATCTTCCAGTGAAATCTTCCCTATGGATGTAAAAATCCACCCAACCAAAATCTCGAATAAAAGCAAGCTAAACAATACAATTCAATGTCTGTCTGTGTTATATAGGTGTCTGCTGTACACAGCTTTGTACTCCAGAGCTTTCCCCCACAATAGCATTGACATTGAGTCCCACTCGTTTCCCGACCACTTCTCTTTCAAGTACACGCTCGTTTAAACATCCTAGCTTAACCTACATAATATCTAGGTTTATGCTTTTAGCAGAGCACAGAAATGTCGGGAATATTCCTCCCGAAAATGCATCTATATGTTGAATTCTAGGAGATTATTTACGCATATTTGTATGCAGATTGAAGATTGATGTTATTTTTTGGTCTATCGATAAATCATGGGATGTCTGTGTTGTGCAAACTTCTGTGAAGGTGATGCCACATTTGCTTGTTTTGGATGCGATGGAACTAAATCGGGGACGACTTTTTCGATCGATAGAATTTTGTTCGAGTTGGTGTGACTTCGTTGTCAATACAAAATCGTGCGTGAGGGAGCGTGGGCTACCTATCCCACACTACCTCACGCTCTACCTCACACTCATTTTGAGAGTGTTGTATGAAATGGGTGTACGTACAGTCAGGAAATGAATCCTAACTATATTGTATAATCTAACTAATATTAGCTTTCAAACTAGCTTTTTCTGCGAAGCAGTAATGCTCGCGAAGGAGGAGGCGGGACGGTTGAGGGAAAGGCAAATTTCGCGCCCTCTCGCCCCTAGCTGCCGCAGGAGACGCCCTGGGCGTCGAGAACCCCGGGCGGATTTCCGGCCACCGTAGGCCCGGGCTTGCGGACGGTGAGCAATGGGTAGCTCACCGTCCGGTAAGGACCAGGCCCGGGTTGACGGCGCGTTGTATTCCACGCGCGCCTCAAAGAGATGTCGTCAGCACAAGTGTAGGGTCCACTAGGGCCGATGTCTGCCGGGGTCGCGGGAAGGTACTAAAGGGTTACTGTGGCCCCTGGCAACACAGGCAACGGAAGGAATACGGTTGGGTTTTAGTCAGTAAGAGTCTGACACACCCTCCCGCTCCGCCCAAAACGGGAGAAGTACTTTTTATCCCGATACTCCCCCGAGATCGAGACTTTAGCGGGTGAAACCGCGGGGCGCAGCTAGTAATATTATGAATGCGAAAGTGAGTTTGTATGTTTGTTTGTTTTGTACGCTTTCACGCTAAAATGGCTGAACGGATTTGGATGAAATTTGGCGCATAGGTAGATCATGACCTGGGTTTAAACATAGGGATCACGGGATCGCGCCAGCGATATCGTGCCCGTCTGCACGAGCCTTAATACGCCAAAGTGACGTAGGGTACCAATTTTATAAACAACTAGGTAGATGAGCCCCGCGATTCACCCGCATAAGTCTCGATCCCGGGAGAATATCGGGATAAAAAATATCCTATGTACTAAACCCAGCATTATTAGCCATTTCTTACTGTCAAACTTTCACACTGTCAAAGAATGACTGTTGCGATTTGAATATGAAACGGACAGTTTAAGTGAGCAGTCAATTGAATTTTGATAGAACTTTATATTGCACATTAACACTGTTCCTTTAAAAATGAATATACATGACAAACAAAACGTTGTACTTATGTCAATCGCCAAGGCAAATCTACTTTAAATATGGACGAGTAATAGTGCTTGCTTCGAACTTCGATTTTCTTTCTTTTTAAAAAAACCTTGACTGCTCCAAGGACTCCAATAACGCACGAACAGACAATCCGACTTTATCGCATAGCGTACCGTAACGTTTTAATATGAAACTTGAAAACAAATGTTTTGAACTGGGGAAACTGAAAAGTGCTGTCTGAAAATACGCCATTATACCGATTATCGACTTTGAGAGGTCTAGTTTTATTTATTGTGATGATTTTTAGGGTTCCGTAGTAAACAAGGAACCCTTATAGTTTCGCCATGTCCGTCTGTCTGTAGTCTCCGCTGTAGCTCAGAGACGCTTATTACTACAAAGCTGTAATTTGGCATAGGTATACATATTAATTACGCCGACAGTGTTAAAATGAAATCTTAAAAAGTTCTTTTTTTAGGGTACCTGCCTTGCACGTAATGTGGGGATGATATTTTTTTTCTCGTCTACCCCATGGTGTGAGGAATCGTTAGATAGGCCGTTCAAAAATATTGCGGGTCTGTGAACACCACTTTTCGATTCAAAGATCCTATTGCGTAATATTAAGCATGCTAATTTTTGTCAGAGTCAAGTGTCCGTCACCCGTCCCCCCCCCCCGTCCCCCCGCCAGCTAAACGGTGGTTTATGGAGATTTGAAAAAAATCAATATAGTAGTACATAATTATAATGAAATTAAAAGGAAAACTATCACAGCTAAGTAGGCTTTACAAGTTAACGAGTCATAGTCGACCAACTTAAATTTGCAGTTGGAGAATTGACCGTGGCATATATCAATGTATGGGAGAACATGATTTTCAACTAGAATGTTAAGTTTGTTTTTGGGATAATTTCATCCCAACTTCCCAATTACGGAATCCTTCATTGTGCGTGGCCCGACACGCACTTGTTCTGGTTTATTTTGGTTAGTTAAAATAGTCTATATGAGAAAAATGCTTATTTTTGTATTGCTTTAATGGAATCATGTATTATGTAAGCTGAGTTTTATATGACTGTTCCATGTTTTACAAGCATGCTGGCGCCTACCTGTCTTGAGTTTGTCAAAGACTCGGAGATGAAATGCTAAAACAAATTCTAGGGTCACGCTCAGGTCTCTTTCAAAGTCACGGCATTTATCACGGAGTGTTTCATGATGCACTTCTGTTAGTATGATTAACAGGATCTTAAGGCCATGCTGAAAAAAAAAACCGGAAAAATGCGAGTCGGACTCCCCCGCCGAGGGTGTCGTACAAATTTGTAGGTACATATTATAAATAGTTCAAGAGACGAGTGCCGCAGTTTTTTTCCGAGCTTTTCTCGAAAGTCTTGTTTCCAAAAGCTATAATTACTTATATTATTGTTATAATAATAATATCCTTTATTTCAGGCAACTAAGGCCCTTATAAACATAATACATAAATAAGTATAAAAAACAATAACTATAAACTAATACATATTTTCTACAACAAACTTAAAAACTACTGCACACGAAGTGTTATACTAACAGTTCATACCTAAATGAGTTAGGTAACCTAATCAAAGCTGTTTTTTACTTAAATATCAATTTAAATCCAGATTTGTATGTGGTGACTGAAAAAGAATGGTACTTTAAATAGAGACTATATTTTTTATGATTTAATTACAAATGTACCTATAGTTTTGAAAGTTTTCAGAATTGTCCCTGTACTTGTAGTATAAGATGATGTTACTTGCCAAATTTTGTAGTTCTAGGTCAACGGAAAGTACCCTATATATTTTGATTCGCTTGAGAGTCAAAATATACGTTTTTTTTTGCGGCATGAACGGTCGTATCTTTTTTTTACGTTAACATAGAATGTTTTTTTCACAGCCTCAAGGGACTGTAGACCTGAGTATATGGTTTTAATTTCAACTCGATAACTCCACGCGTTACCGAGATAAAGGGTCTTGACAGACAGACGGACAGACAACAAAGTGATTCTATAAGGGTTCCGTTTTTCATTTTGAGGTACGGAACCCTAAAAATAATTAAATGTAGTCTTATAATTCAGTCAAGAATTTGTCCTTTCCATAGAGTATTAAAATTCTCCATAAAATCCCTCTACAGCCACGATGCTGCCAACAATAATTACGGTCAAATATTCTAGCCAATGCTTTTGCTATAATAACATCATTTATTTCCAGGGGCACATAACATTAAGTGTTCGTATGTAGAATTACAGACGAAGTCGTAAAACTGATGTCATGTTGTGTTTTCAGTTTCGTTTCAAAGCCACAGATTTTATCAGTAGAATAATAATTTCGTTTTATTATTTAACTAGATGCGCTCCGCGGTTTCACCCTTATAAGTTTTGACTCCGTGGGTATATCTGGATAAAAAGTATCCTATATGTTATTCCTGGTTTTAAACTATCTGTGTGCCAAATTTCATCCAAATCCGTTCAGTACTTTTTGCGTGAAAGAGTAACAAACATCCATCCATCCATCCATCCATCCATTCTTACAAACTTTCGCATTTATAATATTAGTAGGTTATACGGATATAAGGCTAGTTAAATATTTGAGCAAATAATTCGCTGAAAGCTATAAATTATTTCAGCATAATAAATTCAAATATTCCTGTTAGAAGAAATTTAGGCACGCGAAATTTCTAACTTTAAAGGTATAATTGAAAAATGATAAATGGGATGTTTGAAGAAATTAGTATCCTTGTCACTTAAGGCGCAGATATATGATTTTAGTGACTTTTAAATCTCATAATATGCCTTCATATAATGCAAGTAAGTTGGGCAAACAATGTACTAGAAATCATAAACATCAATTCTATATATGAATATTTAAGTATTGTAATAAAATACGTTATGAAATATTAAAAATTCAGGAAGTAATGTCTATCCAAAGCATAAAAAACAATATGACATACTTTCAAACAACTAAGGATATTTTCGTGTTTTTTTTTTGTATTAACAGACTATTATATTATCTATAATTCTAATGGTTATTTTTCGGTACCTACTTGAAATAAATATTCACTATGAAACCGAACGGCCGCGCGGCTAGCGCGACGCACATTTTTGTATGGCCAAGGTCAATGGCGATTACCCGACCCTTAAGATAAGACCAGCGGGGTAATTGCGTATCGCATTTTCAGTAGCAATGCCTTTCATTTTGTCAGTTCAATAACATGCATTGCGTCATGCATGTTGTTGAGCAGACAAATTATTCGAACATATGAAGCAATGGATTAGCTTCAAAATCATTGAAATTGTAATTGTTAGTGTGTTACGCATTTACGATGCTTCTAGCATCTTAGTTGACTTCACACTACGAGATATCTATAAAATGATCAGATAAAAGATCGACTTCCCGCTTCCTAGTTTAGAGGACGTTCTATTGTACGGAAGCAGCAGCTCGAAAAGCAGGTTTTGTTAGTATTTCTTTACAAATAATCCTATTTAATAAACTTTTATTTATCTGTATATCGTTACAATGGAAAAACAATGTTCTTCTCTGCATATTGCTCTTCTAAGTCTCGAATCAGCACATTAGGCCTTTAACCGCTTGGAAGTTATAATTAAAAAATAAAATGTATACAAGGTGTCGTTTTGCATCCTCGTCAAATTTCAGGAGGCTGATATGAGAGACTTATACATGTGTAATCAAATAAAATTACGATACCTGCTCAATAATTAATACATACTTGTTTTTTTAGTTATTTAAGTTTGACAGAATTTTAGAATACACCACTTTCACAGAACAGAATCAGCCCGTTGCGTATGCGGTAGTGTGTGTGTGTAAAAGGGCAGTTACAGTGCGGTATCACACGGACCGCGTTTTACATTGCGTGTCCCACACATGCCGATTTCCGAAAATTTGAAAAGAAAAAGACTTACTTATTGTATTATTGATTCGTGTCGAGAATCATTAGCACAGTTACCTCCTTCAATTTGACGAGGATGCAAAACGACACTTTATACGAGGGGGCGTTTTTAAGTTCGCGGAATGGAGGGTGAGAAGTGAAAATAAAAATACTAAATTATTTTTCTTTTTCAATATATTCACCTGCTACCCTTATACATTTTTCAGATCTTTCAATTAGCTTATGTATACCTTCATAAAAAAATGTTTTGTCTTTGTCCGAAAAATAAGCTGAAACCGCGTCCTTCACTTCTTCATCAGTTGAAAATTTCTTCCCACGAAGTTCTTTTTTCAGTTTTGGGAAGAGGTAATAATCACTGGGAGCCAGGTCTGGGCTGTAGGGTGGATGGTCTAAAATATCGAAGCCCACCTTATGCAGGGCAGCCAACGCAACACGGCTCTTGTGAACAGGCGCGTTGTCGTGAAGAAGAAGGACACCTTTGGTCAATTTACCCCTCCTTTTTTCTTTAATGCTTTCTTTCAACCTCTCGAGGATAGAAGCATAGTATTCTCCGGTTATAGAAACGCCTTTATCTTTATAATCGGTTAACAGGATCCCTTCTAAATCCCAAAACAATGTTGCCATGATTTTTCCAGCCGATTGTGAAACTTTAAACTTCTTGGGTGGTGGTGTGCCTTTTTTGTGCCACTGCATAGAGTCCAGGTTCATAATGATGAATCCAAGTTTCATCTCCAGTAACAATTCGACTTAATAGTCCATCCTTATCTTCGTTACAGAGGTCCAAAAACGTGCGAGAACACTCCACGCGGTGTTGTTTTTGAGGCGGCGTGAGCATTCTTGGCACCCTTGTCATGCCAAGATGATCGTGTAGAATTTTGAAAATTGTCGTATCCGATACTCCAACCATTTCTGCAAGCTGTTTCTTCTTTAGTCTGGCATCTTCCAATATTATTTTTTCGACATTTTTAATGATTTCCGGAGTAGTCACCTCGATCGACCGTCCGGGCCGTGGGTCGTCTTCAAGTGAGGTCCTGCCTTGTTTAAAGAGACTGTGCCACTTGTAAACCATGGTTTTACCCGGGGAAGAGTCCCCGTAAACGGATTCCATCTCTTGCAGTATATTTTGAACTGATTTTCCTTGCTTGGTAAGGAACTTTATTACGGCACGGTACTCGATTTTTTCCATAATTCACACTTTCTTCCCGATTGAGTTGTTTGCTTGACGATAGTTCAAAGACTTATGATCCAATTAAGATAAAACCTGGTATTTATACTAATATTGAGTGGCTGAAGTTGTGGCCATTCCGATAATGGCCTATTGTTATCCCCTCCCCCCATTCCGCGAACTTAAAAACGCACCCTCGTATGTATATGATACTTTACAGGCATAGTATGACTGAAGAAAAATAGTAATTAAAATTACGTACTTTCTGGAAAGTACCGAAAGTGTGGTCAAAAAACCGTTAGTTCGAAATCTGGAACATCATGCAACCCAGCACACATAAATTATAGTTCCAGATTCGGAACATTATGCAGTTTTGATAATTTGGAATTGGAAAGGTACCGACATATATAACAAAAAAAAAACATATATCACATAATTTGAATACCGAATGACGTTCTTATTTTAAATGAAAATGAGTAAAAAAAATTACGATCTTTGTTCAGGCAGAAATAACTAGTGGCCGACCAAAAATGTATTTTCACCCGAAAACGAAAATGAAGCTTCGGTTTTAGTCTTATGTTAGTGGGGTTTGGTTTCCGCACTTAGTCCTTCAGGTGGACCATTGTGCGTGGGCCATGGCGGCCGTTTTTGGTGGTTATTCCAACCAGCCCATCTCCCTCCAGAAGTTGATAACATCTCCTGGTCTGTTTAGAACCTCTGTGTAGGATCTGGGTGCCCCGAGGGTTTCTGTTCTAATGTGGGTGACGCCTGTGCATTCGAAGAGCACATGCGCAACGGTTTCCTCTGCCTCCATGCAAGTCCTGCACAGACTGTCCGTTATGCCTATTGTGTGGAAATGTTTGTTTAGCGAGCAGTGGCCCGTGATGGTCCCCGCCAACAGGCACAGGCCGTTCCTGTCCAGGCGTAACAAGCGCCTGGTTAACTTACTATCCAAGGATGGCATAGCCTAGGACCACCAGCTTTCCGCTTGTGTGTGGGTGAGCTCCTGTAGCCACCTGCGTAGTTGGTTGAAGGGGATGGGCACGATCGGCTCCGGTCCGCAGACTGACGTGCCGGATGCTTTCCTGGCTTGTTCGTCAGCTGTGTCGTTGCCCAGCGATCCGCCGTGTCCTTTTATCCATGGCAGTGTCACTGTGTTGCGGTTGAATACCGTTATACGTTCTAGCGCATTGTGACATTCTTGTGTTAGTCTAGAAGTACTGTGTTTCCTCCCTAGGGATTGGAGAACTGAGGCGCTGTCGGAGAGTATGCGTATATCAGTGTCCGTGACTCTCCTGGCTTCTATGGCATATGCCGCTTGTATAATGCCCACACACTCCGCCTGGTAGACGGTGTTGAACATTCCCAGCGGACTGGATATGTATATGTTAAGGTCGTGTGAGAAAACACCAGCTCCGGTTCCGGAGTTGGTCTTTGATCCATCGGTGTATATTTTGGGGCTCTGTCGCAGGGTGATGCCATCATCGGTCTTCGTTTGATCGCATCCTCCCTTATGCATATGTACTTGACTCTAGAGTCTTTGCTCAGGGTTCCTGTTATGTTAAGCCTAAAAGCGGCCGCCTCCTTTCACACGACGATTTTAGTCTTATTTTCGGCTGAAAACGAAAACGAAAAGTAAGAAAATTTGAAATACGCGGGCTAGCACTGCGGATCCGAAACCACGAGCCGACCCAATTCACCCCGAAGTTAGCCAAAAGTCACCTGATATTGCCGAGCTTTACGAAGTAGGCCGAATGACGCATGACACGCGACAGTTTTCTATGTCGTCAATGACTTAATTATTTATTTTTTTCCCTATAAATGAAATGACTTCTTGAAAACATCTTGAAATTTCGCAAAGTCACGCAAGTGCTAAATGGCGGAAACGACTGTTTTACAGATCGAGTATGGTGACAAAGCAGTACAATGAAACTGCCATCTGTTGGTGTTTCGATTAAACAGTCAATTAACTGATATATTATTATTATTATTAGTAGCGAACATAAAACAGAAATAGCATCACTAGTCCTCTGCAACGAATGTAAGTTAGCGTGACTTTGGCACCATATGCGGTAAAGGGATACACATAAAAGAAAAAGTTTATTTTGTTACATACACAAAAGACAAGTTAGCTCAAATTCCTACTTATAAAAAAAAGCAAATATTATTAAGAGCACGGAAAAAGTAGTCTGTTTCTGCGTGTCATGACTGTGACAAGAAGGCTGCCACTCAGTATGATGCTGTGCTATGCGAGGCCCACAGCACAGCGCTAACTTTCAACATGTTGTATTGTATTCTTCTGTAAATATACTCATCATCACCTCTCTATGTACTCCGCAGACTCGACCAGAGAAGCAGCTGTCGGCCTTAGCATCAGGCCCGCCCCCTCCGACGCCTATCGTCCCCCGATCCGCCGATGGGCCCCGACCGCCTGGCTGGACCGGCCAGCCTCGAAGACACGGCTCCAGCAAGTTCAACGTTCACAGTCACAACCAGGAGCTGGTGAAACTACCACCTATTAAAGGTAAGTTGTTGCTATTATTATCTGTTTGAGCCAGTTATTTTTAAAAGAGTAACCGTGGAGTTTCTTGCCGGCTCTTCTCCATAGGAAACGACCAATTGGGACCGTGCACCTATGTAGTTTCTGAAGTTTCATAAATGCCCATGTAGGTTTATGTGAAATATTTGATTTGATTTGATGATGAAAATATATTGCAGTCTCATCATAATAGATTAGTGCGAAATTGTCTTACAAGCCATGTTTGGTCGACAAGTTGGTGATTGCAGTCTAACCTCGCGTCTTATTTAAAAGCGATCGCCGCGCAAATACGCGACCTTCTTGTGCATATTATGTCACTTTTCTTAGTGACCGACCGAAGCTTCGTTTTCGGCCAAAAAATCATGATTCGCTCATATTTTCGTTTTTGACCATAAACCAGCCGAAGCTTTGGGCAAACCGAAAATCAGAAGTTCGTGAATTGTCGCGCGTTACTGGACCTACTTCGTAAAGCTCGGCAATATCAGGTGACGTTCGGCTAACTTCGGGGTGAATTGGTCCGCTCGTGGTTTCACTTATCTGACTTAATTGACCCGATTTTGTTTTGAAGTTATGAAGGTTAAGGTTATGTTGTATTTTTTCTTCACGCGCATAAATTAATAGGTTCAGAACTTTTTTCACTCAAATTGACAAAGGTTTGTGAAATATGTGATTATTGAATTATCGTGGTTTATATATTTTAAAGCCTATATTTGCCCTTTCTCTCCCTAGGTGTAGAAACAAACAAACAAGATTTAAGTGATTTTAATGTTTAAATCATTTTCCTTTTTGGCCGAAAATAAGACTCTGCCGAAGCTTCTTTTTCTGAAAATCCATTTTCGGTCGGACACTATCTTTGTTCGGAATACCGGAAAACGCCCTCGGTCGGCGCGACCACGCGTACACCGAACAAAAAGTTACATATTTATGAGCGCGCCGATCGCGTATTTGCGCGGCGAATGCTTTTAAATAGGACGCAACCTAATGGTATAAGCAGACATAAACATTCATAGCTGTCTATCCTTTTGAGGATGTCTTAGCTATTTTCTACGCTATCCGGTTGAGGCAGGCGAGTGCTTAAGAGCTCCCGTAGCCCGCCGTGCAAGTGTGCGATCCCACACGGGGTGGTATTAGTCAGTAGAAGCCCCCCACGTAATCAACCTATAATGTTCCCACTGCTGGGACACAGGCCTCCTCTTTTCGAGAGGCAGTGGGCTGTAATCTACCACGCGGGCCCAGTGCGGGTTGGTAGATGTCACATGTCTTCGAATTTTTGGTTCTAGGACGATCACGATGTTTTCTTTCACCCGGTTTCCTCACGATGTTTCCCTTCAATGTTATGAGAACAGTGGGTATGAGTCTGGGTTCGAACCCACGAACTACAACTCGTAAGTCGGGGCTGTTACCACTGGGCCACCACTGCTCCGATTGATCCTGGGGGTTTCTTTTTGTGGTATCCCAAGACATAAGCTCATCATCATCATCATCATCTGCCTAGCCTTTTCCCAGCTACGTTGGGGTCGGCTTCCAGTCTAACTGGATGCACCTGAATACCATTATTTATATGGAGCGACTGCCTATCTGACCTCCACAACCCAGTTACTGGGTAATACGATACCCCTTGATAAGATGTAGATTTTATCAAAATATGAAGAAATACAAACACTTCACTAGACATGATTGAGCTATCGCAAAAATATGCAGCTGATTACCAGTATTTTACAAGCGACTGCCTATCTGACCTCCACAACCCAGTTACTGGGTAATAAAATACCCCTTGATAAGATGTAGATCTTATCAAAATAGGAAGAAATACAGACACTTCACTAGACATGATTGAGCTATCGCAAAAATATGCAGCTGATTACCAGTATTTTACAAGCGACTGCCTATCTGACCTCCACAACCCAGTTACTGGGTAATAAAATACCCCTTGATAAGATGTAGATCTTATCAAAATAGGAAGAAATACAGACACTTCACTAGACATGATTGAGCTATCGCAAAAATATGCAGCTGATTACCAGTATTTTACAAGCGACTGCCTATCTGACCTCCACAACCCAGTTACTGGGTAATACAATACCCCTAGATAAGATGTAGATTTTATCAAAATAGGAAGAAATACAAACACTTCACTAGACATGATTGAGCTATCGCAAAAATATGCAGCTGATTACCAGTATTTTACAAGCGACTGCCTATCTGACCTCCACAACCCAGTTACTGGGTAATACAATACCCCTAGATAAGATGTAGATTTTATCAAAATAGGAAGAAATACAAACACTTCACTAGACATGATTGAGCTATCGCAAAATATGCAGCTGATTACCAGTATTTTACAAGCGACTGCCTAACTGACCTCCACAACCCAGTTACTGGGTAATACATTACCCCTAGATAAGATGTAGATTTTATCAAAATAGGAAGAAATACAAACACTTCACTAGACATGATTGAGCTATCGCAAAAATATGCAGCTGATTACCAGTATTTTACAAGCGACTGCCTATCTGACCTCCACAACCCAGTTACTGGGTAATAAAATACCCCTTGATAAGATGTAGATCTTATCAAAATAGGAAGAAATACAGACACTTCACTAGACATGATTGAGCTATCGCAAAAATATGCAGCTGATTACCAGTATTTTACAAGCGACTGCCTATCTGACCTCCACAACCCAGTTACTGGGTAATACAATACCCCTTGATAAGATGTAGATTTTATCACAATAGGAAGAAATACAAACACTTCACTAGACATGATTAAGCTATCGCAAAAATATGCAGCTGATTACCAGTATTTTACAAGCGACTGCCTATCTGACCTCCACAACCCAGTTACTGGGTAATAAAATACCCCTTGATAAGATGTAGATTTTATCAAAATAGGAAGAAATACAGACACTTCACCAGACATGATTGAGCTATCGCAAAAATATGCAGCAGATTACCAGTATTTTACAAGCGACTGCCTATCTGACCTCCACAACCCAGTTACTGGGTAATACAATACCCCTAGATAAGATGTAGATTTTATCAAAATAGGAAGAAATACAAACACTTCACTAGACATGATTGAGCTATCGCAAAATATGCAGCAGATTACCAGTATTTTACAAGCGACTGCCTATCTGACCTCCACAACCCAGTTACTAGGTAATACAATACCCCTTGATAAGATGTAGATTTTATCAAAATAGGAAGAAATACAAACACTTCACTAGACATGATTGAGCTATCGCAAAATATGCAGCTGATTACCAGTATTTTACAAGTGACTGCCTATCTGACCTCCACAACCCAGTTACTGGGTAATACAATACCCCTAGATAAGATGTAGATTTTATCAAAATAGGAAGAAATACAAACACTTCACTAGACATGAGCTATCGCAAAAATATTTTCTTTAGCTTCGCAGGCTGCTGTCACTGTCTGTTTGAGCTGGCACGGGTTATCAAGCCATATTTCGATCGTCGCTGCCTCAACGTGAAGGTCTCACAATACAAATAAATAAAATTGAAGTGTCTGTTTGTAATATCAAAATAACAGCTATATATACATATATATACAAAATAACAGCTATCAAAATAAAATAAATGCACGTGAAAGTATATACGGTAGGTACATATAACAATTTTTGATTTTGTTTTTCTGTTTGTTCCGGCTGATCTCCGAAACGACTTGACCAAATTTGACAGAACTTTCACTGGCTGATGTTATAAAGTGTTACTTTACTAATTTTATTACCTACCTGGGCTACTTATATTTTAGAAAATGCAACGCGAGTGAAGTCGCGGCCAGCAGGTAGTACATGCATAAGTACATAACTACACGGAAAAAAAGGATGTCTTAAATTAAGACAATATCCTTTTGGTCAAGACAAATATTGATTCATTTATGGGGAAAACAATATATTCTTGAATGAAGTAAAAGTTTGTCTTAGTTTTATTGTCTTCTTAGGAGACATTATACTTAAATGAAGAATTATTAAGTTTAATTTTAAGAATATTATTTCTAAAACTAGATAAAAACTAGAAATTTTCGTCAATTAAGATTATTATAGTCTTGAATCAAAAATACTTGCTTAAGTCAAGAATAAAAACCAAGTATGTATTATTCTTAATTTGAGTAAACAGGTTTTCTTGGACTGAGTACATTTACTTACGTTAAGAAGATATTTACTTGGATTGAAACAATTTTTCTGAGAATATTGATATTCTTCGCTGAAGAGATCCTTTTTTTCCGTGTACAAGGTTTAAAATATTGTACTCTTCCACAAAATGCTCTCTCTTGTAAAAGGTGAATAAAACAATGATTCACAGGATATGTAGGTAGTATATTTTTGTCTGCACTATATTAAGACTCAGTATTTATATACTCCGTACAAATTTCTTCTGCAAAGAAGGTAAACAAATGTGGAAACTTTTACAGAGATCTTAAACTCTCTTTTCCCAAAGAAAACATTATTGAATGCGAGTGGAACTGTTATGTTTAAGTTACGTTTTAAATGAAATGTTTGATGACACAATGGTGCCGATTCCCTTGTTTACAAACTAAACTACATTTAAGTTCAGTGCATCTTTTTCGTTCTATTTCATTACGAAAAGGACAGAAGATAAATTTTAGTTTAGTCCTGTCAAATTAATCAGCGCCTGTCACTACTCTATACAAGTTTAGACGTGATTAAAAACTTGCCTACTAAAATTACGTCAATTTACGTCAAGCGCTGATTAATTTGACAGGACTAAACTAAAATGTATCTTCTGTCCTTTTCTTAATGAAATAGAAAGAAAAAGATGCACTGAACTTAAATTTAGATTAGTTTGTGAACAAGGGAATCGGCGCCAGTATCATGTTTAACCATTTAATTTTGTCGCTCGATTCAATTGTTCCTTCAGAATCCATTAATATGGAGCTGATATTAAATGACTTAAGAGGGATTGTGTATTTCTTAGAAATATCTTAATTTTAGGACTTGTTATCATGTATGTAGGTATTATAGATGCTTATCGACAACTAGCCTTAAGGCTCGTGCAGACTAGCGCGATATTTCGGGTGCGACAGGCAGCAATATGCCTGTCGCGCCCACGATATCTCCCCAGTCTGCAAAACCCCTAATACTAGAAATTATAATTAATAGCGCTATAGGCAACGTGGCGGTTTAAAAGAATATGTAGTGACAAAACCGGCCAAGTGCGTGTCGGAGCACGCACTATGAAGGGTTCCGAAGGTGGAATGAATTTATCCCAAGAAAAAACTTAATATTGTAGTTGAAAAACATGTTCTCTCATACATTCCAACTGCAAATGTTTGTACGCACATTATTGGGAGCTTTACTATATTATTTTAAGACAAATTTTAAGACTTGTTATAGGTTTTCCTGTAATCTACAAGATGCAGTTTTGAACCTAAAAAAAATTTCAGGAGGTTGTTATGAAACTCGTAAATAATCATATAACAATACGATACCAAGTCAAGAATCAATAATACTTTTTATTTTAGATTTTTAAATTTTATTATTTTTCAGAATAACTCTCTTAATAACCCTATATAAGATCTACGAGGGCGGCACTGAAAATTTCGGGAATCAAGGAAGTGACACAACATTACTATTTTAAAATGTAATTATTGCTTTTCAAAGTATTCTCCGCGAAATTTGACACATTTTTCCATACGATGAAACCAATCATTGAAGCAACCATTCCATTCGGAAGTTGTGGTCTCCAAAATGGCCGTTTTGTAGGCGTCCACAGCTTCTTCAGGTGATGAAAATCTCTGTCCAGTCCACGCAATTTATTCTTTATTTTAGGGAAAGTTTAGAAATCATAAGGGCTGGTCAGGGCTGTACGGCGGATGTTCTAATAATTCTATGTTTTCTTGCTCTAAAAACTCTTTTGTTCTGTGCGCGGTGTGAGAACTCGCATTGTCGTGATGGAGGATGATGGGTTGCAGTTCTCTTTACGGAGTTCAGAAACGACCCGTGGCAAACAAATGCTAGCATACCATTCTGCATTAACCGTTCTTTGTCCCTCAAGAGGAATAGTCGTAACATGGCCGGTTTTGGAGACAAACGTGGCCACCAATTTTTGTTGACTAACTCATTTTCGAACACCCAAACTCGTGACTGGTTTTTTGTTTCGGGTTCGTACGCGTATATCCAGGATTCGTCACCTGATACGATGTTGTATACAGCATTTGAGGATCCTGCGTGGAAACTTTCGAGAGTTCTGACGCACCAAGTAACGCGAGCCGCTTTTTGCTCTTCACAGAGCGAATGCGGTATCCATCGGGAAAACAACTTTTTTACACCTAATTGTTCATGCAAGATTATTTGTATTTGACTCATGCCAATGTCTAAAGTTGCCTGAATTTCGCGGTATGTCACATGTCGATCTTCCTCAATCAGCTTACGCACAGCTGGTGGAAATAAATGGTATTCGATTTTTAAAACCAAGGAGTTTTCAATTAAAAAGATTTTAATATGACAGGAACAGTGGAAATATTCCATTCCCGATACTTTTAGTGCAGCCCTCGTACTAATCTCCTTAACGACTTACAAAACATTGCGTATGTCTTCGCTTACCTACGTAGTCTTGCCGTTAAGCTGACTTACTACTATGTTACATCATTACTCAGTTATAAAGCATACAAAGATCAATAATTATACAAGGTATCGTTTTGCATCCTCGTCAAATTCAAGGAGGTAACTATGCCAATGATTCTCGACACGAATCAATAATAAAATGAGTACTTAGGTCTTTTTTTTTCTTTTCTAACTTTCAGAAATCGTCATGTGTGGGACACCCATGTTAAAACGCGCCCCTGTGATACCGCACTGTAACTGCCCTTTGACACACACACACACACACACTACCGCATACGCAACGGGGTGATTATGTTCTGTGAAAGTGGTGTATTCTAAAATACTGTCAAACTTAAATAACTAAAAAAACAAGTATGTATTAATTATTGAGCAGGTATCGTAATTTTATTTGATTATATATGTCTTTCATAGCAGCCTCCTGAAATTTGACGAGGATGCAAAACGACACCTTGTATATTTATATACCAATTCCGGGGTGGACTGACTATGTGCAGCCTAGCGCCCGGTTAGTGCAGATGTGGCGGCATCTACATCGCCACACAGTGGAACGAATGTATGGGAGCGGTTGGACGTAGACATGTCCGAAAAATAAGAGTAAAAATTTGCCAAACTAATGATGCCATCTTATTCGATTACTTAATGCCTTCATAAATTGTGGTGATGAATTTCTTCATAACTCCCATATTTCGGGAGTAATTTGAGAAAATGTGAAATTTTACTATGAAAATGAGTGTATCGAGCTCTCTCCCTCCTGATTCCGGGCTTGTTTCAAGTAGCGGTCTCTAATATCGTAATGCTATTACTAAGAGCTATATTTAATACTAAGACACATAGTGCGCCAAATGTGCACTTTCTGGGATAAAAGGAAATGAAAATTAAAAAAAAAAAACGTTTTTTCCCCATTTGTATTTACTTTAAACCGCAGACAGACTTATTAAGAGGTCTATAAATATATTATATATATACAGAAATATATATTAACAAAAATATTCACAAGAACTGATGAGAGTATGACTTTTAAGTAAGTTGATAATAAATTACCTAGTTTCATTAAAAGTACAATAAATAATTAAGATGTAAGCTCTAATTTACTAAGTTACACATTTTAAAACAATAACATCATTTAATTATCTTCGTCATCATCATCATCATCAATTAATTCAAATTCAGAATCGATGTCCGCTAAATCATTTATGTTAACAAATTCGATATCACTTTTCTCAGAATCCGTAAGCTCATAAAATTCCTTAAAAGAAGATTTTTTTACAAACTTATTTCCTTTTGGACGGATACTTGTAACAAGTGGATCAGAAGACAGTAAAAGATTGTGCATAATATCTTCATTGCATGAGATACTGCTATGCTTTCGAGAATGCCCCTCTCTATATTTTCTAAAATCTTTATTTCTAGCCTCAGATGCCTCTTCGGATAGAAAACCAATGGGCACAATTGACATGTTCTGAACTATGTCTGGCCCATGCATTAAAATTTTATGAAGTGAAGAAGGCATATAATACCATGGGTATAACTCCACGTAAAGCTTAGCAGTATCAAAGCAGAACTCTCGGAATTTAGTTACGTTGATCTTCTCTCCTGATGAAATACACTGCAAGATCACACAGATTTTTCTTAAAAGCATAGCATCTATTCCGGTGAGTTCAGCAGATTTAGTGTAGTTTTCAAAAAATCTCCTTGCCGAGTTGCCATTGTTGGTGGATCCACTGCCTTGTTTCACAACATCGAGAAGTAAGCCCGTTTCTCTTCTTACAGCCTCTTGAACTCTTTTCTTCCTGTCATCAACTTGCCTTTTTGCTATATCACCCCTTACTTGCCATGATTTTATGTCTAATTTGTAGGAAATGTGTAATAAGCATTCCATTGAGCGAATCCAAGCGTGAAGGGTGCTTAAGCTATATTTATACATGTCCTCGTTTGCGTGTTTATCTTTGATTAACTCTAAATTATTCATTTCTTTAGGACAAGCCTTGCATATGTCACACACTGAAGCTGCTGTATTGGATATAATGGAATGAATTTTACCATCAATCATTGTCAACAGCAGTTGGTGTTTGACACTAATTCCATCAGTGATGGTGGATGGAGTTAAGGCTTCAATCTCTGCTTCGATTTCAGCCATCTCTCTCTGCACATTTTCTTTGGTTTCCTTTATAAACTTAAACAATATTGGCCGGCAAAATGAAGTGGAAGATGGTCGCTCGTTTTCCCAAATTGTTACACCTTTTGAGACGAGCCGCAGTGGTACAAGACTAATCATAAAATTACTAGCAAGATCGATTTGCTCATCTTCACTCGTCCTTTGATGATAAATGCTTTGGCTAGATGATCCGTCAAAACCCCATTTGCTGGTCAATACGAGCTGTTGATTGGGATCAACAGGGGTTTCTAACGACCTAATAAGTCTTCTTGAGGTTAAATCCATCAAGGCTTGTAATTTGATTTTTGCAGAGCTCTCTGTAACTGTGAGATCTTCTTTGGCCGGATAGCACTTTATTTTTTCTTTAACCAACATGTAGTAACTCGGGTATTGAAGAGCTCCTTCTTGAGTGTTGAAATCCCGAAGAGTGTTATAGCGCCATTTCGATAAGTTCATCGATACATAAAGAGCCAATGCCTTCAAAGGGGATATTTCCCGTACCTGAATTGATTTACCTTCAATGAAGGCTTTGATTTTTGAGGCCTCTTCTGGATTCTCCGTCAAGTATTTCATAACATAAGCTGTATCGCTTTGTCCTGCCTTTTGAAGCGCCCTTTCGGCCGAAAACATAATTTCAGCGCTGCTACTGCTGCATGAAAGACTATCTTCAGTGCGTCTTCTTTTTTGCCGGTTACTAAGGTCCTCAAAAGATTTACGAGGACTAGGATGTGTACAAGTTGAAGCATCAGATTTAGCAGGAGAAATTATGGGCTCGATGACGTCACTTATATTTTCTGTAGAAGGTTCCATATTTTCATTCTGTAATTCCGGCCATTGAATTGCAGCCTGTAGCCAAATCTCATGTTTCTTCCGAAACTTATCTGTGCTTCTTCCAGACTGTGTCCATTTTGCATAAATGCGGTAGCAAAATCGACGACACCAGTCTTTTAAACTTGTTTCAGCACTTTCACATAACTGAACACAACTGTTATCTTTTAAAACACTGAACAAATAGTTAAAGTCGCGTAAATCTTTATGTGCGCGTGCGCATAAAGCAACGTGAATATCAAGATTTGTATTAAAATTTGGAAAATACATTGCGAGATTAGCTTGGATACAACGAGGTGTAAATCAACACTGATTTTAAAGTTACTAATAGTGACCTATTTATATAAAATCCAGGTATCCCAGGTATCCTTTGTTAAATATTGCAAGGTAATTAGTTATTGTGATAATTAGTAAATGATGCATGCTAAATTAGTGTATTAAGAGCCATTTAGTAATTAAATAATAGCAATGTTCTTATCAGTAATCATTAGTGCATCAGTTTTATATGTAAACCTTAAGTCCCTAATTATATATCCTAATTAGCTTATATCTTCTCTAATTGGCTGCTCAGAAATGTTATTGTAATAAGGTAAACCTTTAGAAAAACGGTTTTAATCAACAATATAAACAAAAAATAAAAAAATTGTGTTATAAAATAAACATCACTCTTTATCCCAGAAAGTGCAAATTTGGCGCACTATGTGTCTTAGTATTAAATATAGCTCTTAGTATTAGCATTATGATATTAGAGACCGCTACTTGAAACAAGCCCGGAATCAGGAGGGAGAGAGCTCGATACACTCATTTTCATAGTAAAATTTCACATTTTCTCAAATTACTCCCGAAATATGGGAGTTATGAAGAAATTCATCACCACAAGTTATGAAGGCATTAAGTAATCGAATAAGATGGCATTATTAGTTTGGCATAATTTTACTCTTTTTTTTCGGACATGTCTACGTCCAACCGCTCCCATACATTCGTTCCACTGTGCGCCACATGCGAAGTACGCATCATACTGACTGACGTTACGCAAAATCCTGCATCGCGCAAGCAGAGTTTACCGTTTTTTTTTTACGTTTACTCGAGAGTCTCGAGTTTCCGACATCAATCGTCGGGCAGAAGCCCACCAGACAAAACACCCGTCTGGTCGGAGGATTCTCCCTTTTTTATGGAGGATGAGTGCACTATACACCCTGTTCCTCATACCTCTATAGGCTCAACAAAACGAAAATAAACTATGGGGTGCTACCATAGATATAAGAAAGAAGGAGATATGCGGTAGCCGAAAATGTATCGGAACCCGGTGCCTCGCGTTTGTTCCCAACCTCTCGCCGTAACAACAAATACAGTTCAGTAAAAGCAATAGATACGAAGTCGCGCACGCACTCGCAGTTCTTAAATCAGAACGTACTACACAATCAATTATAAACCTTATTCCATCAAACACAGCGTGCATTTACCACGCACCATACGATTTACTCACACGAAAACATCGGGCTTTATCGTTGTGCTGTGCAAAAGCCATTTATTTTACATAAACGCTAGTGATTGACTAAATCGGAAAGTTATCGACTCTTCCATTTATTATTGTATTATAATTTTTGTAGTGTTCTGAAAATAAAATGAATAATAAACGATATACAGATACTAATATAATATACATAAACAATATGAGAAAATCAAAATGAGTAAAACACATTATTTCAGATGGGTCGTCCGATTGGGTTAAAACCGTTGACAAAATGAAGAATAAACAAGGTATAATAGCAATATTATTAATCAGGCAATAGACATTGTTGTCGATAGCCTACGTTAGTGGATCTGCACAAGCACATGATTAACTCGTCGCAAGACACTACGCGATTTTTACATTACTTGTCCAGTCCACTTAGCGACATACTTAGGTTGGGTTAAGGCGCTGACAAGACCCAATTGACCAAAATAGGCTTCACTTAAGCAACAAAATTGCCAAATCTGTATAGTTTGTGGTAGCGGAAAAAATATATGTCAATTTAGAACATATTTCCCAGAACCTGGTTGTTACCAAAACACGTTTTGAAAACAAAATCTCGATACAAACTAACGTTAAACTAACCTCTTACTGTGAGTTCTAATCCAAAATATCTGTATCAAATATCAACATACGTTACGTATTTAATTAATAACAAGAACGTCTTATTTAAATGCAGAACTTGGTTGTTTTTTATTTTCGATTACACAACTCAATTTTGAGTAAATAGATAATTACTTCATATTTTGCAATAAATTACAAGCGTTGTGTCGTCGCGCTTCTCTTCCTTTTCTATGGAATTTGACAGTGACCGCGGTTTAGGTGTTGTCAGCGTCTTAAGGAGCCATTTATTTTACATAAACGCTAGTGATTGACTAAATCGGAAAGTTATCGACTCTTCCATTTATTATTGTATTATATTTTTTGTAGGGTTCTGAAAATAAAATGAATAATAAACGATATACAGATACTAATATAATATACATAAACAATATGAGAAAATCAAAATGAGTAAAACACATTATTTCAGATGGGTCGTCCGATTGGGTTAAAACCGTTGACAAAATGAAGAATAAACAAGGTATAATAGCAATATTATTAATCAGGCAATAGACTAGGTATTTACTGCACAAAAAGAACAGTCGATGTTATATTTGAAAACAAAAATAACGTAGTAAAAGCAAGAAATATTTTACGATTTGTTGTTTTTCATGATTTTAAAGACAAATATATAGTAAATTACTTACATATTCCATGATTTACAAAGTTTTGGTTTTGGCTTCGGTATTTACAAGAAACCACAGAACAATACGGCATTCTTATATGTTGTCACGATCTCGGTCGAAAGCGCACTAGTTCGCGGAAACGATGACATGAGCATTTTGATCATGTCGTGCGGACACAGACACGTCCCCTTGCCACTTCTCCTGTTTTTTTTTATTTGTATGGGTGCCCGAACAAGTCTATACGATTCCCGACCCGAAGCAATTAGTACACCGGCTTTCATTCGGCTCGTGTCAATCGGGGATCTCCGTTTGGCATCTTACTTCGTTGAATCATGTTAGGGTCGGATCGGCACATTTCGAGCTAAGCCGAGTGACTTTTTCCGGAACATCATCATCTGCATAGCCGGATGCAGCTCAATACCAGTATTTTACATAGAGCGGCTGCCTATCTGACCTCCACAACCCAGTAACTTGCTCAATTACGATACCCATTGGTAAGACTGGTTGTCAGACTTTCGGGCTTCTGACGACCAGTATTAACTGTCAAAGATGTACAAATGATAGCCGGGACCGGGACTTACCGAAGCACGGAGAGGTCTTAATATGTAAAAATGGTCACCCATCCTCGGACCAACCGCGGTAAGCGTAGCTTAACCTGATCGATCGACCCGTGCGGCTGTTATTACTTAGCCATAAGCCCCTCCAGTCCTTTGCCCTTATACCAATTTATTTGGTGTCAGCGTTAAATTTCTTACATAATATACTTTTCTATTAGTCGTGACGTCATCTCAGTAGTTATCCCCTTTTTAGCCATTTATCATCTTTCACGCAGTCCATCCATCGTTTCTTGGGTCTTCTCCTACTCTTATAGCTGTACCCGTACATTCGTATCCAAAAGTGTAAATCCCCTAAAAGAAACATAACATAACATCACGCCTTGTTTCCCCGTAGGGTTGGGCAGAGGTATACCTGTAGTACACCCACATTTCGCCAGTTATATTTAAGTCCCATGTAATAGCCTATTGCCATCAACCGGGCTGCTACTGAGAAATTGAATTTGAATTTTAATTCTGTGATTACTTTAACTCACATACTGACTTTATTTATTATATTTAGGAAAACGTATATTTTTACAATGTTTGTGAATATGTGAGCATCATGTACCTATCACATAATTCATTTATCTGTCATTGCTTTATTTTTCATTATTTTTTTACCTATTTTGGTATAGTAATTTTATTCTAGGTGCATCGTCTTCACATATAATTTTAAAATGTAGGTACCTATACAAAATTTTGTAAAACATTTTAAAAGAGTAACGGTGGAGTTTCTTGCCCATTCTTCTCCATACGAAACTCCCTTTTGGAAGGGGCAACTAGAATCAATTAATTTTTTTATTTTTTGTTAATTTTGACGTTCAAAAGTGCCTTTTATGTACCTATTTGAAATAAATAATTTGACTTTGACTTTGAAAGAAATTCCAAAAAGAAAAACCTAACAACAGTTTGCCCGACCCGGAAATCGAACCCAGGACCTCACGCTCAGCAGTAGCGCTTGCTACCACTAGTCCAACGAGGCAGGCAAAAACGATTTTCGAAACTCAAACCTCTGTGCGGAACAACGGGGGTTAAAATTAGTTTGCGAACGAAATCGTAGAGAAATAAGTTCGAGCGTTCATATGTTCTCTAATATTATGTTTGAACGAAGTCAATCGCATGTAAACCAATAAAACACAGCTGAGCTACTTCACGAGTCCCAGTGACCTACACAGAGCACGAGTGTTCATCTATATGTAAATTTAACTTTGAACTTAGCGACAGAGCCCGATCCGGCCAACTAGTGCCAATAAATCTTGATGCCGCCGTAAAATTTGAATTTGACACACCTCTACATTATAACTTTCTTTCGATTTGACCTAGGAACAAGTATTTTAGGAGTTAAGGCGCAGATAAATGATTTTAATGACTTTTAAATCTGTTATGACGCCTTCTTAAAATGCAAGTAAGTTATGCAAAAAATGTATTTTAAACTAGACCGCCGCTTCTACGTCAATTCTATAAATATGTGAATATTTAAAAGCATTATAGTAAAATACTTTATGAAATAAATTCAGGAAGTCATAATGTTCCCTGAGCATAAAAACGACATTACTTTCAAACTACTTAAGATATTTTCATGTTTTTTTATTTTGTATAAACAGAATTTTATTATCTATAATATTGCATCCTGGATTTTTTTTAATTATTCATATTTTCATTACTTAAAATAAATATTCTCTATCAAACCGAACGTCGCGCGCGGCGTGAGCGGGACGCGCATTTGTATGGTCAAGATCAACGGCGATTACCCGATCCCTTAACCTATTGACGGCCACGTCAAAAAAGCAAAGACGTGCCCTCGGCGCCAAGCTACGAATTATTCCTTAAAATCTGTCAAGTAGTCGTGACCGTAGCGTGCTGGGCACATTTTGGTCTGTCATCTATACATGACTGTGGCGATTAACAGGTTAACTAACAACCCGCCCCTGCTTCGCACGGTTTTCACGACTTGACAAAGCTTCGAGTTTTCTTTATTATTCTTAGGTTTAACATTAATGTATTATATCCACATAAACCTTTCGTACCCCGACGTAGAATACAACTTTGCGGGCTAGCTTTTTAAATATATCATCGTGAAAATTCTTCTATGTTACGTTCAAAATGATTTCGGGTTTTGATATCTTTAAACGTCGTTTCGTGATTTGTTTTAGTAAATTAGCCAAAACCACAAAATTAAAGAGCAGTGGTGGCCTAATGGTAACGGCTCCGACTTACGAGTTGTAGGTCGTGGGTTCGAACCCAGGCAGGCGCTTTACTCTGTGTAAATAATTTCATCACCATGCTCTCTAAACGGTGAAGGAAACATCGTGAGGAAACCGGCATGTCCTAGAACCAAAAAATCGAAGTCATGTGATATCTACAAACCCGCACTGGGCCAGCGTGGTAGATTTACAGCCCACTCCCTCTCGAAGAGAGGAGGCCTGTGTCCCAGCAGTGGGAACATTATAGGCTGATTATGTTGATATCTTTAACCCTTAACCAGGTTAAGGGAACATGCCTCCCACATAGTGTTGTTGATGCTCTTAACAGGTTTAGGCGATATACCACCCACAAACTGTCAAAAACTCTGTAGAATTATGTTACGTACCTATGATCATACCAAAAAAAGTGAATCGGAACGCAAATGTCACTTTTATAGCCAGTCAATCTGTGATGTGCCACTTTTTTTTTAATCATGGCGAAACAACGAAAGATTGTCGTTAAATTTTTTGATATGTTGTAGTTTTTGAGTCATTGTAATGATATATGCACAAATAAAAAAAATAATTACTCAAAACTCATTTTCACTTATAATATATAGTTAATGTCAATCTCTAGGAGGGCAATGTGATTATGTTTTCCCACATGTTTTTTAAATGTTTTCAGCATTTTTTTTTCAGTTTCAGTGATGTAATATGAAACAAAGCCTGTATAAGTATAGGAATCCAAAAAAAAAGCATTGTTGCTACACACTATGAGGATTGCTAAAATGAATATGACAATATATCACATGCCTGATTATTTCAGTGCATTAATAATTAGAATTTAGCATCACAATTTGTAATATTTTTATACAGGCATCCGTTAGTCATTGCATTTTGTTTTTGCTTTCGTGACAGGCACTTATTTCACAAGGGTCCTGGCGGATGTCATTTTTCATGTTCGCCAAGGGATACCATTTTCCAGGGGGAAATAGAAAAGAATGGGTTTTCACATCGCCATGGGACCCGGACACCACAAAATGTGACCCTCATATTTAAGTGTATTCGAAGTTGGATTTATACGTTGAATTTCGAACTAATGTTTTTTAAATATCGAATATTCGTATGCTAGCGTGTGATTGGATCATTTTAAAATAGTAGTTGGTAAAAACCACTTCTAATGATAGTAGAAGTGGATAAGTCAATGTAAATTAGCGTTTATAAATGATTATCATAAATAGTACTAAGACATGAACATAAGATGCTATTATAAACACTAAGTATTCAAACAAGATCTTCGTTTTATCAATTTTCACGATTTTGTACTGGGTTACCAGTTATCGGTGAAAAACATATAAAGGCTCGTGCAGACTGGCGCAACGCGACACCGGTAGACAATTTTCATGAAGTTTTCATAGAAATTTTTGTAACGGTGTCGCGTCGCGCCAGTCTGCACGAGCCATAAACTGTATTTTTCTTGACTTGTTTTCTGTAGTAAGCAAGAAGGCGATTTCGATTTTGTGAAAATTCTATGAAAGAAGCCGTGCGCTCGCCCCTACGGGATTTTCAAACTTATTTAACCCCTTTAGAGGATGAAGTTTCAAAAAACTTGCCTTAGTTCTCAATTTCGTTATATGTCTAATTCTTGTGCAAAATTGAATGCAAATTCTAGACACAACGGTTTAAGCTGTGCGTACTGTGTCAGTGAACGAAATTAAGATTTTTATTATGTAGATAGATGCATTCGATGTGATAATTAAGGCGGTACCAAAATAAATTGGGGGTTTTTCCTAACCATTTATTTCACGATTACAGCACGTATGGATTAAATTTTTGGATAAATTTATTATGTTTATTTGATTAATATTCTGGAATGAAGCAAACGGGTTAAATTTCCTCGATAGCATTTAATTCCGAAGAGACCTCTTTTTATATATTTTTTTCTGTATTTCTAAAATCCTAAATAATTTTATTGCAAAATTGCATTAAAAATTAGCGTATTAGGTAATTGAAAACTGTGGCTGAAAATATTTTTGATAAATAGCTTAATTTACGGTATTTTTAAACAATTTTTGTTTGGTTTGGCGCTGTTACGTTTTTTTTTTTATTTTGGTCCAGCGCATGTTTGCGTTCTCTTTTTCCCATGTGGAAGTAATTGACTCTGTCACTTTTTATACCCGCCCAGTAGTATTATGTCCCTCACTCACGAGGTCCGAGGACGTTTGAGGTACTCGTGATCGCAAATTGAAAGAGTTACTCGAATTTCAACATTGAACCACCTCACTCGTTCACGTGTCCTCAAGCGAGTCGCGAGTGAGTATTGAGTGATTGATTGACCTCAATGAGCGAATGAACCGACTTTAAAAATTGTGTAGAGAATGAGTGAGGTAAGGTCCAGTCTCGAAATTTTGACAACATAGTAAACATTAACACTAGGATTTTAGTATGTACCTAATGAAATAAATCGGACGGATCTACATGGTCCTCACATGATCTGATCAATATTATATTATCTGGACTTTAAAAGTGACTTTGACCCTTGAGTTTGTTTTGCCATTTCTTCTCAGGGGTAGTCAGATAGGAAATGTCGACTCCATCTAGCTTTTTTTTTTTTATGGTGACACGCAAGCGCAATTTTCTGTAATGTCTTGTTTAGTAAACAGACACGGTACAAAATTGTAAGAGTGATTCTGTTATCCTATTTATAGAATAAACTAATTATTTACAGAATAATTTCATTTCATTTTATGTTTTTATTTTTTTTTTAATCACTTTTACACAAAGTGATTCTGTTATCCTATTTACAGAATAAACTAATTATTTACAGAATAATTTCATTTCATTTTATGTTTTTATTTTTTTTTTGTTAGTTAATTAAGTATGTTTTGACTCCCGTTGGATTATGAGTTACCCATCACTACCGCCCAGTTTATTCTGTAAATAGGATAACAGAATCACTTTTACACAAAGTGATTCTGTTATCCTATTTACAGAATAAACTAATTATTTACAGAATAATTTCATTTCATTTTATGTTTTTTTTTTTTTTTTTGTTAGTTAAGTATGTTTTGACTCCCGTTGGATTATCAGTTACCTATCACTACCGCCCAGTTCGCTATGATTTATTTTTTAAGTATCACCATAATGCAGTAATATGCGTTTCTTGCATAGATGACCTATGTTCAATCCTATCTGCATTTTGTACCGTGTCTGTTTACTAAACAAGACATTACAGAAAATTGCGCTTAGTGACGTTTTAATTGAGAGAAACAGACCATTAAAGTAATACAAGTGGATTATCATTTGTCACGGACTATAGCGACTATTTTTTCCGTGTTCGTTGCACATTTTCTCCATTCGCAAGAAAATAATTATGCTCGTCACTCGCTGTCGACACGAAACGAGAAGAAAATTGTGCTGTTAGTGTTGCCAGTTCTAAAAATTGTTGTTGATGATATCATATTTTATTACTTATCTATGATTTTTTTTCTTGTTGCGTGCAGACGTTTACTAAAGTCGCATTATTAATTCACTGAAGTATTCATGACATTTGGCTAGCTGTCACTTTGTGTAATAAAATGGTCATATTTATTGTATTCTAGACTTTTACACGTATTATTAATAATTCATTTTACATTTATATAAATCGATTAAACTAAACAATCACCATTACAATAAATATGACCATTTTACTTTGTGTAACAAAGTGACAGCTAGCACATGTCAGGATACTCCAATGAATTAATACGAGGGTCATTCAATAAATACTTAGCCTACAAAAAGTAAACGAAAATTTTGGAAAAGTGGCGATTTATTTTTCAACAAAGTCTCCTTTTAGTTCGATACACTTAGCCCAGCGATGCTCCAACTTTTTTAACCCGTCCGAAAAATAGTTTTTGTCAAACCCTGCAAAATAGGCCTCCGTGGCGGCGATGACCTCCTCATTCGATCCATATCTATTCCCGGCGAGTGATTTTTTCAGATTAGGAAACAGAAAGAAGTCACAAGGGGCCAAATCTGGAAAATACGGTGGATGGGGTAACAATTCGTAGCGTAATTCGACCAATTTGGCCATGGCAACGGCAGACGTGTGAACCGGTGCGTTGTCGTGGTGAAACAGCACTTTTTTCTTCGCCAGATGGGGTCGTTTTTTCTTTAATTCGGCGTCGAATCGGCCCAATAAATCGGCATAGTAAAGCCCTGTAATTGTTTTACCCTTCTCGAGGTAATCGATGTAGATCACACCTTGTGAATCCCAGAAAACGGTGGCCATAACTTTTCCAGCCGATTTTACAGTTTTCGCCTTCTTTGGAGCACGTTCCCCGGTCTGGATCCATTGTTTTGATTGCTCCTTGGTCTCTGGTGTGTACCAGTGGATCCAGGTTTCATCAACGGTCACAAAACGACGCAAAAACTCCGCTGGATTCCGCTTAAACAGCGCCAAACACGTCTCCGAATTGGTCTCACGGTTGCGCTTGTTTTCTGGTGTGAGTAAACGCGGCACCCATCGCGCCGACAGCTTTCTCATGCCGAGTTCCTCGTGAAGAATATGATGCACTGTTTCTTTTGAAATGCCTACAGTCTCAGCTAGCTCCCGAACCTTCAATCGGCGATCTGCCAATACGAAATCATGGATTTTGTTAATGTTTTCCTCCGTAGCAGCTGTTTTCGGTGCACCTGGACGTGGTTCATCAAAAACCGACGTACGGCCACGTGCAAACTCGTTGAACCAATTCTTGACGGTGGCCATCGATGGAGAAGAGTCACCGTACACAGCATCCAAGCGCTCTTTGATTTCGATGCGCGTTTTCCCTTCCAAAAATAGGAATCGAATCACCGAACGATATTGCTCTTTTTCCATTTTTGTAAAACCGATCGACACGTTCGCTTCCATAAGTTGTCAAATTAAAACAAATGAAGGGATTGGAATGAAAATTTGAAAAAAGAATTAAAAAAGAATGTGCTACACTGTGGTAAAACTCTTTTGAAACTACAGCGCCCTCTGGCGATGAGGCTAGGTACTTATTGAATGCACCTCGTAATTTGACATTATGCATAGTATTAACCTCGACGAACCAGAGTCGAAGTTACCAACTTCGACTCTGGTCGACTTCGACTGGTAATGTACCCAAGAGACAGATTTCTACGGTGAGATGTCAAAAACTGAGAAACGAAATGTCACTTTGTATAGAAAGAGCCATGTCTATTCTTCGAAGAAATAGAGAGTGTCATGCTAAGCCTGCAGGTATATTATAGCGATAGAAATACTTATGAACAAGTAGGTATTAAGCCAAGATAAGTATCGTTTCAAAATTCGAGGGTGAAAGAATCTACAGAGGGTTGAAGTTTGTGTGCGAACATTACGAACGGTGTCGTGGGTGTCAGGTATATGTATTAGCATGTATGGTATGTTCCAAAAGAATATGTTTAAAATGTAAACAGATGTATCAGAAAATGTTGGATGCCAATGTGTAGTGCCACTTACAAATTCATTGCTTTAATTTGGTTAATAGAATACTTAAAACAAAGATTCTATTTTTAAATCATTATCATCATTTGACAATTGAGGTTAATTTTATAACCTCAATTTTAGTCGATTATTTTTAATTACAATTTAATAATTATGTGTACAATATTTTTATATATCTATATATACTCTATATACTCTCCTTTTAGCGAGTGATTGCGTAAGAATTAAACCTGAACAGGATTTGTTTACATTTTCATTAGATACTTTTGGAACAGATATTATACATGTACCGTTAGCTAACGATACAGTTAGGTGTCCTTAGTAATATAGCTGGGTAGGGCTCATGCGTCACCTGGACGTTAAATCTTTTGTACGGCAAACATGTGACGTTATAAGCTTGTAAAGAAGACCATAATGAAGTGACGAAAACATGTGTTACATAACGGCGTAGGGTTTGATTGATCTGTGATGAGATAAAATTGAGGAATATTTGATTTTCGACACTCAAATAAGACTGACACTATTCGATCGTCAACAGAAAATCTCAAAACGCCAACCCTTTTATCAGTTTAGTGACATAAATTGCGATACCAACTTCACAGCAACACATCTCGAGTAAGGGCTCCCACACAAAACTGCGAATTCGCATCGCATCGCAAAAATCTGCGAGCTCGATGTCAGTTTTTCATAATAAAATGACAACGAGCTCGCAGATTTTTGCGATGCGATGCGAATTCGCAGTTTTGTGTGGGAGCCCTAAAGTCAGAGAAATGAATTGTTTATTAAATTGACTACCGACTTAAATTATCCGCATAATCAAGCACAACTCTCATTATGTGACAGTTGTATGAAATAGCTATAAAACGGCAAGTTGACGTTGTATGTCAATTTGATGATTATTAATGTCCCTGACCTTAGGTAAAATCAAGGTAATTGTTTTGGCAGACCATCCGGAAAAGGGGAAGGGAGCATCATTCGTAATTTATAAGCGCCCTCAGCAACATAAAAATCCATAATTATTAGCTACACACCCCTTGTTATCTCGGCTATAACTTGCATCGAACAAAAAACGTAAAACCGTCTCACGTTCAGAAACTACAAAGCAATTTAGTTTAACAAGATCTTGATTCTTGATGGTATCATTGTTTATTTTTTTCCAAGGCAATGACAATAATCGTTGTGACTCGCCATCGGTTTGCAGATCAACGTAGATCGCGAAATAATTGACGCCTGTAAACGCACTGTGTAAACAGCCATCTTTGATTTGTTCAAGGTTGTATCTAGACTGATTCCTTTTTAACGAGGCTCGTGCAGACTAGCGCGACAGGCATATTGCTGTCGCGCCCGCGATATCGCGTGTCTCTCTAGTGTCGCCCGGCTGCGGGAGCCTTTTTACACAACAACTGAACGAATTTGTTTCAACATGATATACATTTCATGTTGCATTATAATAAAATATATTTTAAAGCCATGTTCGTTTAAAAGTCTGGTACATTTCATGTTACGTTTCTCTTATGTGTACCCATCATTACAGTCTAGTTGTTGCAAGCAAATTAGCAATAGTTTATGTTGCCACTTAAGACGCTGACAACACCTAAACCACTGTCAGATTGCATAGAAAAGAAAGAGAAGCGCGATGACACAACGCTTGTAATGTAGAGTTCAGTAATCGAAAATAAAAAACAACCAAGTTCTGCATTCAAATATGACGTTCTTGTTATTAAATAAATACGTAACGTATGTTGATATTTAATACATATATTTTGGATAAGAACTCAAGGTAAGAGGTTAGTTTATCGTTAGTTTGTATCGAGATTTTTTTTCAAAACGTGTTTTGGTAACAATCAAGTTCTGCGAAATATTTTCAATATTAACATATATTTTTTCCGCTACCACAAACTATACAGATTTGGCAATTTTTTTTCTTAAGAGAAGCCTATTTTGGTAAATTGGGTCTTGTCAGCGCCTTAAGAGAATTGTTTTCCAAAAGTTCCCATTGAAAATATGAAACCGAAATTATTTGTCTTCGGCAATACTGTGTACCTACTTATGCAACATCTTACAATTTTAATTGATGCCAAAAAAGACAATGCTACATGTAACAAAAACCCTGTCCGATCCGTGACGGTGTTGTCAATTATCGTACTGAGAGTATATTATTTATGTGGTGGTAATTTTAAGGAAAAAAGAACCAACATACTCCGCGTTTTTTTTTTGCAATGGTGAATAAGGGCTCCCACACAAAACTGCGAATTCGCATCGCATCGCGAAAATCTGCGAGCTCGATGTCATTTTTTCATAATAAAATGACATCGAGGTCGCAGATTTTTGCGATGCGATGCGAATTCGCAGTTTTGTGTGGGAGCCCTTATACCGGCCTAATTGCGAAACACACTTCAGCAACAATGAGTTTCATTTTGACAGTTCAACAACATTCATGGCGTTACTTACGTTGCTGAGCAGACATTTTTTTCGAACATATGAAGGAATTGATTAGCGATATACTTCAACACCATTCAGATGGTAATTGATAGTGAGTTACTTAATTAGGAAGCCATTTATTATAATGGCGCGCGGGCGGCTGTCGTATAGCGGGTGTCATAAGTTTTGTGTTCCAAGCGCGCCTCAAAGAGATGTCAGCACAACTGAAGGGGTCCGCTAGGGCCGATGCCTGCCGGGGTCGCGGGAAAGTCCGAAAATGATACCGTGGCCTCTGGCAACGCACAGGCAAAGAAAGGAACACGGGTGGGTTTTTGTCAGTAAGAGAAACATTTGATAATTACGCACCAAAAAGAAAAGGGTGTCATCCCTATTAAAAATTTGCTATTTTTGTATGGAATTGGGGAAATTTTGGTACTAAAATGTGAATTTTAAATAGCATTGACTTTTTTATCTTCAATTATAATAAGATATTTTATTACTTAGATGATATGCTTAGATGGTTTGGTCATGTTGAGAGGATGACTGAAAGGCGATTGACAAAAGGTATTTACAAAGCAGAGATGAGTGGAAACGCCGGGAGGGGACGCTCTAGGACGACATATAGTGACCTAATTGGTGATGCTCTTCAGAAAGGTCAGGTGTAACCGGCTCGCAACGTAGGCGAAGCAAAAAGAGTTTGTAAGGAGCGGAGCAGGTGGCGTTCTGCGTTCTATAGTTTCTGCCTACCCCCATGGGAAGAAGGCGTGGGCTTATGTATTCATGTATTTTATTACTATATGGGAATTTTATTGTAGTACATATGTGCTCCTTTCTGACCGGACAGGATTTTTGTCACATGTTGTATTTTCAGTGTTTAGATACGTGTATACATCTGTTTACACGTAACTGTATATTGGCCGTCGTTAATACAAGACAATAGGTGATTGTTAAAGTTTGCAATTATAGTACGAACGCTAATTGATCGATGAGTCTTTTGTATCCGGCCCGCATTGTGCCAGTGGCTTCAATTAGTCTTGCTTGTATATTAATTAATTATTTAATCTATAATCTCGCTGTGACACTAAGTTTTTATGTAAATAACAGTCAGGTGCAAAAGTCGTCAAATTTAGAACTTGAAACTTCATAGCATAGCGTTTAAAAGCAAAATAAATGTATCCAACATTTTGCACAATGCATCAACGGGATAGAACTCATGAGCCTTGTCGATGAAATTGTCATGCCGTTGTTGCTCGAATTCTGATCTAAAATCTTCCACTGTTAACAGCGTTAGTATCTTACAGTCGTGCAAAGTTAAACAGGCAGTACCAAATAAGCCGCCTCGTTTTCCAGCTACACTGAAAGAATCCCTAAGCTCCTTAAGCGCTTTTCACGCAAAGTGGCATGTAGTCCTATGCTTTTTGCTCGGCATCCCTTTGTGCCCGTGTTCCGTTTCCGTCCGCTTTTCACCGCTGCAAGCGAGCCTCTCCCGTGAATGCTACTTCAGAGACATCGTCCTAATTCTCGCGAACGACCGCTTTGTGTTGTTTGTGACGTGTTATGCGACGAAAATGACCTAATACCGACCAGGGACCTATTAGTCGGGTTTGTTTTTGTCCTTTTTTGATTCGGTTTGTTTTTATATTGAATTTTGCGGTTTTGGGTAATTTACTAAAACAAATCACGAAACGATGGTGTGGTTGAATTAATTTGTCCTTTTTGTTTAGACTTTTTTATGTTATTGTTATTAAAAACCAATGTTTTGTTAATCTTTTGTAGATAGGTATTTCTTGTCTGTAATTTGTATAACCTTTGAAACCAATCTGTATTAGGGTGACCTTGAATTACGGTCATCATTTTATCGTCATCGTTTACTATAAATACACAATGTTTACCTACGTCTTGGTTGTCCATCATATATCCCTCCGGTAACGCTGCGCGGTTCACTTTTACAGAGAGTAGACCAGTTTAAATATCTGGGCCACATTGTTACCGAAGACCTGAAAGACGGCACAGATATGGAAAGGGAGCGCAAAGCGCGGAAGGGAGGGCTGTCAGGGCAAATATGGTGGCTCGAAGGTTTGCTGGTTGCTCAGTACCAGTAAAAATTACACTATTCTAGGCTTACTGCCAAACATTTTACACTAGAAGCCTTTTCGCTAATCATACCCAAAAAGCAAACAATGCCCTGCGAATACAATATAATAATACCTTTAGGGTGCTGTTGAAACTTCCACTCTATGTAGTCCGTCAGGTATGTTCGCCGATGCGTATACTGACGAGTATTTTGCAATAATGCGTAAGAAGGTGGCGTCGATGACACGCAGAGTGGGAGGAAGCACCAACAGTATCTTGAGGGTGTTTGCTGAAAGGCTGGATGGGCCTACCATGGGTAGGTTTATCAAGCTTCATGTATTACATGGGGCTTGATGAAACTATCTGTGATCGATATATTATTACCTTTTTATTCTTTTATTTATTTTGTGTTCTAAATTCAAATTCAAATTCATTTATTGTTTGTCACAGGTGAAATATCAGTTCTTATGGTTATTATAATAAAGGCTCGCTGCAACATACCTATAAGGTGTACAATATTTCATGCTTGTTCAATAATTGTTATTAACATTAAAATCATTATTCGTCCTAAGTCAACGTACATCATTCATCATGCATTAATATAAGTTGTTTATTCACATAGTCAGATTTAAATTATTCAGTCATGTTATACAAATTAAATTACTCGTTACCTAATGATGCAGTCACCAGTATTTTTGTCATTAAAAAAGTCATTGATTGAATAGTAGGCTTTACTTATCAAGAATTCCTTTAGTTTCTTTTTGAAACTATCAAAGGTTACATTGTTTTTTAAATAATTTGGAAGTTTGTTATACATTTTTACACCTATACCAAAAATACTCGTTTTAAACTTAACTGTCCTACATCTAATTCCGCTTAATTCATTTTTATACCGTGCACTTCGCAATGTGTCATAATTATTAATGTCGCGTTTTATCATTACTGCTGCTTCATAAATGTATAATGAAGGTATAGTCAAAATGTGTAATATTTTAAACTCTGTTCTACACGAATCAGTCTGTTTAAGCCCACATATACTTCTAACACACTTTTTTTGGGCCTTAAAAGCATACTCTCTGTTAGTTGAGTTACCCCAGAAAAGAATACCATATTTTATTGTAGAACCCACGTATGCATGGTAAGCGCTTAGTAATGCTCTTTCGTTAACAACTTTTCTTAGCATGCAAAGGGCATATGAAAACTGATTTAACTTTTTGCAAACATGATCAATCTGCATTTTCCAATTTAGTCCTGAGTCAATATGAATACCAAGAAACTTAGTGTTGTTCACTTCTATAAGTATATAAATACTAACAATCATAGTTTATAAGATCATTTAGACACTAACACAATGTGGGCCTATGTAGTCTGTAAATAAAATATTGTTATTTATTTATTTATCATTTCATTATTCGTATTCCTAATTAAGCCCCAACCCTCAGGTGCCCTTAGTTAACCCGCATTGAATTTGAATCACCCCTACTTCTAAGGGATTCATTAACATGAATGTTCAACTGGAACATGTCTTCTAAACTTCTTAATTGAATTCATTTCAAGACTTTGTCACAAACTTGGTAATGTACGATCACTTTGCAATTCCTAGAGAGTAGATGAAGATTGCCCTGTTTAATTAGTAGAATCTACGATCGATGTTGGTCCTTTAATCTGCAATGGCAAAATTTGTCTTATAAATTGGGCGGCCACCCTAAAACTCCTGGGCAAAGAGCATACAGTTCTTAAATGTCTACTTTAGGCACGGCCTCTTTTGTCCTATCTTAATAGTGCACGTAGTAACAAGTCTCCTCATACGGCAAACAACGTACCGTAAATGCCGTATCCTGAGACATCATCAAGAAACTAGGTCGATGTGCAGCGCATGGATCGGCGAACTCGTGTGACCCGGAAATCTTAGCTTATTTTGCCTGTTCGATACTATAAAACCGCACTTTATAGCTTCTGGGCGTGTCGGTTAAACCGTTTATTTTATTTATTTAATACGATTTTTTAAACTAAATTCTTTAATCAAGAAAATAATACATCATGTAGGTATGTCTTCTCCTAGAACTATGCGCCATTGTTTCATCTATTACCACTTCATAAAAAGCTTATTGATTGCGTATCGCGGCAAAGGACACCGACACAGTGTCCCTGAAATCTGCTCTATACTTGTAATTAATTATATCAAACGTTTTCGTTTTAATTAAACTAGAGTGCTCTAAGGCAATAGCGCACAAACTACTAATATATCACCCGTCACCACTGTACATGGGTTCCGATGATACGACATGTACATACCTACGTGATAACAGCTGTATACAATGTATGTTAGGGGTTTGGGCACGGGAGTAGTAAGAAAATGGAGTGATCAAGTGATTGGCAAATTGCTTGGGGTACTCGACACCAGCACTTTTAATATTACCGCCCCATAAGGTTGGTACGTGATTGGATTTCCAACGACCAGTGGCAACGGGCTAGTGCCGTGAAAAAAATCTTTCCTCATACGCGTTTATGAAACGTAGCCATAACATTTCGATTTATTAAAAGTATTATAACTTATTTTTGTTGTAACACTTTGATTTTCACTCTTTGAATAAATAATCTTACAAGATTGTCGAAAGTCTTGCACTGTAATGAGTCTTGAGCACTCCATTTATTAACTTACGCATATATTCCGCGACCGTCCCTTGGTTCGATTTATACATCTCTTTATGTTGTGTGACATATATCACTTTGAAGTGGGCCCACCCTTTAAGGGGACTACAGGAGCTAAACGCAAGTTTAATAAAGCCTAAAAGTATAATAATGATCCACTGCAGTAAAGAAAATCAGAAAATATATAATATTCTTCAGGATATATGCTAGGAAGATAGTGTGTTGAAAACATAATACAGCTAAGTTGATACGATAGAAAAAAATCACGAATATACCTACTTCTAAAAATTTCTTTTAACGATTAAAAACCATACTAATATACGTGCAATCATTCTTGGCATTTTTTGGCAGATTCTTCTACAAGCAACATAGCATAATAGTGTTTTAATTTTTTTATCCAATCAATAGATTTTTTGTAAATAGATTATTGCTTCATATTTTACAATTCATTACCAGCGTTGTGTCATCGCGCTTCTCTTTCTTTTCTATGCAGTCCAACACAGACCGCGCTTTAGCTGTTGTCAGCCTCTTAAAGGACAGCGACAGCTAATTAAGAGCATCAATAATAATAATTAAGGCACAGGTCATCGCCACTCAGCAGCTAATCTTGTTAATTTCATCAGTGACCGACCAATCTCCTCTCTTATCTTTAGGCTGACCTTGAAGTATTTGTCAAGTCTTAAAGCCGTTTGGTTTTTATGGTGTTTTCGGCTTCTACTAACAGGAGTAGGTTAGGGCTATTTCTAGATAGAGTGTCAAATCAACCTGTCTGGCTTTTTCCCAGCTGTATACCAGTATTTTAAATAGAATGATTGCCTATCTGACTTCCCAACCCAGTTACATGGTAACACAAAATACCACTTGGTAAGACTGCTTGTCAGTTGTTTTGGGCTTCTAACTACCCGTAACGTTAATCCTTTGGTCTCGGCTGTCATTCCTAGATCTTTGACAGCCGGGAACAATGGCTTACTGTGCTTTCCGAGGCACGGAGGGTCTCGATATATATTGGATGGTCACCCATCCACGAATTGATCGCGACAAGCGTAGCTTAACCTTTTACCGACCTGTGCGGCTGTTTTTATTTAGCCACTATCTCTTATGGGTGTATGTGTGCTATATATCTTCGTTGCTTTGCTATTAAGATAGAGTTGGAATCCCGAGGGTTTTTGCTGCGGTAGATTTAATGTGGTAGTCGAAGGATTTAATATTTTGGCGCACTGTACTATAACCCAATTATCTACACCACGCCCCAGCCAGACCCAGCCCATGCTAGTCGATTAAGCGGTTAAGGAGAAATGAAGAACACTCATACTGAGGTTCCTTTATTCATGACACTCATGACTGCGATAAAAGTAGACAGTCTATTCCAAATGTACTTACATGAGTAATTATCGTTTACATAAGAAATACGCTCATAATAATAATTAGTTGGAATAATTGTGCAGTAGGAATGGTAAAGTTTCCAGTTCAGAATTTTCCATTAAGACTTTTCCTCTATTTTCTGTTTCCGCATTGAAAGTTGGTACAAATAAGTCTGACCTCCAGATATTTGTTCCGATTCCGACTCTGGGTGATTGTCAGTTTTCTCGCTAACAAACAAACTCGCACATTTAACAAAAACCTTGACACACTTCTTAATCACATTACTGCTCTAAATATAGCTTTTATTTTTGTTTTATGTACTTCTTTTAGGACTAACGGATAACAATAAAAGCTGTCCGCCATATTGAAACGAAGAAAAATGGCGTAAGATATCATAAATGTTGGCGAAAATGTGGCGCGGTTTCTATATCATATAGTTTTTAACGGTCTTCCATTTTATTCTGCTCATAAGATGACTATTTATGTACACCTCAGTAAGCATCGATGTAGTCTTATTTTTTTTTGTTTTGGATGGGAAATCATCAAATAACTTCTCCCGCTCTGGGCGGAGCGGGAGGGAGTGTCAGACTCTTACTGACTAAAACCCACCCGTATTCCTTCTTGTTGCCTGTGTTGCCAGGGGCCTCGGTGACCCATTAGTACCTTCCCGCGACCCCATCGATGTAGTCTAGATTTTAGTTTTCCTAACATGCTAAGTCTTCTTAGGAATTCTTATGAAACTTCCGTGTCTGTCGGCATGTCACGTCGTTTTTCTCAGTAACTTCAAATTCACTATCGTTTTGCAAGTCATTTTTTTTTTTGTATCAAAGGAAAAGGCCCTTTTTGAGCCTCCTGTCAATATAAATTATCTAGGAGCACCGCTTATGAAAGCAAATTTTCGGGTTCCTACGACCCTTTCGCTTGGTTTCCTCGCTAAATCAGCACGTTTAGCTACCATGGTGAATAAGGGGCTATTTTGAACTGGGAAATCTTTTACTACATCCTCCATTTTCCATAACACTTATAATAGATGTAGGAAAGGTTTATATGAAAACCTGCTACTGAGAAATTCCTAATAGCAGAAAAACAGTTTGCAATTGGCTCGCCCGTTAGCTTACTACATGGGTCTAAAACATAACAGCAGGCTTAGCATGACGCTTTGTATTTCTTCGAAGAATAGCCGTGTCTATTCTTCGAAGAAATACAAAGTGACATTTCGTTTCTCCTTTTATTGACATCCCACCGTAGAAATCCTTCTACGTATAAAAGGACCTAGACAAAAATCGTTAGAAACGAAAGACAAGATGACAGATTGTAGAAGGATTTCTGCGTCATGCTAGGCCTGCTGGTGAAATGTGTGTGTAATATGACCTCTGTCTATCCCTTCGGGGAATAAAGGCGTGATGAGCAGTTCCGAGAAAGGCTAGTCAGATGAATGTGAAGTAGTAGCACTTCGTTGTTTCCCAGGAAGGAGCTAATACTTGCTATTTTAAGGGCCGGGTAATCGCCGTTGACCTTGGCCATACAAATGTGTCCCGCTCACGCTGCGCCGCCGTTTTTTTTCCTAAGGGAATATTTATTTTTAGTAACGAAAATGTGAATAAATGAAAAAAAATCATTATAGATTATTATCTATACTTATATCTGTGATTTTTTTTTGTATGAACTGACTATTTTATTAAATAGTCTGTTCATACAAAAAAAAAATCATTAAAATATCTCGAGTAGTTTGAAAGTAATATCGTTTTCTATGCTTTGGGTAGACATTACTTCCTGAATTTATTTCATAAAGTATTTTACTACAATACATATATATTCACATATAGATTTACGTGTATGCGTTCTAGTTTAACATACATTTTTTGCATAACTTACTTGCGTTATATGAAGGCGTATTATCAGATTTAAAAGTCATCAAAATCATATATCAGCGCCTTAAACGTATACAATCGACCGACCTCCGGTATTTGCATATAAACAACTTCGATCCTAAACAATTTCTTTAGCATATCCTTGTAATGACAGCCCTTTGTATTCCCCACCCCACGTGGGGATAAGGCGTGATGGTACATAAACGCCACAGCTTTGTCCCTACATATTATATACCGGCCCTAACGGAACTTCTTTCCTTATTCAGTAAAGAGACTTATGGAGTCGAAAGAAAAAATGGATGACCCAAAAGAATGGATTTTTACTTCATTTCCACAGAACTTGGGAAAATGTAAAGTAGGGTTGCCAAGCGTTTTCAGTTTGTTTTAATTATCTAATTTTGGGTATTGTTTCCAAGTGTTTTGTATCAAACAACTTAGCGTTACGTGGTCAACTGCTGGACATGGAAATGGAACTTTTCAAAGTTGGCTTAACACAAGCATTTGTTCGATCTAGTAATTGTCTAATGGTGTCTGTCCCTTTACGGAAAAATGTATGACAGTCTATACTTTCATACATTTTTCCCATTGTTTTAACATAAAACTTATCATAAAGCAGTGGTGGCCCAGTGGTAACGGCCGCGACTTACGAGTTGTTGGCTCGTAGGTTCGAACCCAGACAGGCGCTTTACTTTGTGTAAATTATTTCATCACCACTACTCTCAAAACACACACGTAACATCACGCCTTATTTCCCCGAAGGGTTGGGCAGAGGTGTACCTGTAATACACCCACATCTCATTCATTCATTCATTCATTTCATTTTCACTTTTTATTTTTTAAGTTTTGGGTTTTTCTATTTGGAATTTCTCAGTAGCAGTCCGGAGTCTGGATTTGTGACCGGTTGATGGCAATAGGCTCGCCCCCTATTACTTTGGGACTTAAATATAACTGTCTCTCAAAACGGTGAAGGAAAACATCGTGAGGAAACCGGCATGTCCTAGAACCACAAATTCGAAGACACGTGACATCTACCAACCCGCACTGGACCCGCGTGGTGGATTACGGCCCACTCCCTCTCACAGAGAGGAGGCTTGTGTCCCAGCAGTGGGAACATTATAGGCTGATTATGTGTATCTTATATCTGTCTGTGCCCCGGGACTTCGCTATCGCTTAGCGTTCTGTCTGACTTTTTTTTTTCGTTTTGCGCGGCCCCTGAGGGCCGTAGCGTAATGTTAAATAGCCTATAACCTTCTTCAAGAATAGGACTATCAAAAGCAAAAATAAAATTTCAAATCCGACATGGTAGTTCTAGAGATTAGCGCGTTCAAACAAACAAACAAACTCTAAGCTTTATTATATTAGTACCTACAGATTTATCATTCTTTCCTTTTTTTGCCAAGTGTAATGACCAAGCTAATCAGCCGTCTATAGGAAAGCCTTTAGTCAATAGCTGGAAAGCTTTTAATGTTATGTACCCATTTCCGAACGCCTTCGACGACCGCGATATTGAGGGAAAATTGCACCCAATGGAAACATAAATTTTCTCTGCAATCTGGGGTAGTTACGTTCCTCTGAGAGAGAGATCTCAATCCCTACTTTATCTTATAACGAGTCGATGAGTTATGAGGTGTTTCAAATGTAATTAGCTAAAAGGTTTTAAATCTTCGTGTCGATGGTACGGTAAAGTTTTATTGGTCCAAGACTGCAACTTTCACGGCGTTGAAAGTCAAAGGTTTTAGATAAAAACAGAACAGTTTAATTGAAAGATAACAATTATATTGTTCGGACACTTCAAATTAAATTACCAATTAGTACGCCGATTATATCTTGGAAGCAATTTAATTGAATCTTCTTATCAATTTAAACAAAACGCTATCTCGACTTGAATCCTGGAAGTGAGTCAGACGAATTAAAGTCAATTAAACGATCGATGGTGCAGGGGAGAACGCACCAGTCTGGCACAGGCATACTACCCCTCTCCCCTCGCAAGTCGAGATGGCGGGACCCCTCGCGGTTCACCCAAACAAACTTACCCTTGCGTACCCCTTGTTATTCTTCTACTTCCCAGAAAAACGTGGCCGTCTACATTCGGTCGTTAATCGCAATTTATAATTTATCGTCAGCGCGGTTATTGTTTGCGAATGTTCAATGGCGCACAATGTTTATGGCGCCTATCTATTCAAGTTTTTTTCCTAATTAGCGTACAGTTCATACTTTTATCATTCAAGATATCAGGCTCACAGCTGATTAATGTTTACTAGCATAAATATGAATATAATATTGGTTGAAACTGTTTATAATATTACGGATTTGGTTATCACGATTTGTTTACTGTTCCTTATAGAGTGACGCTATCGCGACCCCCCGACCTCCTCGACTTGTGAAATCGTCGTAATATCTCCAGGGCTGCTACAATGTAGTACGAATCTGCGTCATTACGCCGAGCGCGCGGCGTCGTCTACGGTAACTGCCGTTACTCCATTACGAGAGCGCTCCAGTCGCAGACGCAATCAGCTATTGAAACGCACTCTCGTTTGTAGGAGGAGTTATTGTATTGCAGTAACAATCTATGTAGACATTATGTAAATGGTATATGTTGATGTGTCGTTACGACGTGGCAACCCTAGCCGAGGTTGTATAGAGCGGCTGGGGCACAAGCGGGGTGCGGCGGGCGTGCGCGCGCACTCGCGGCGCCGTCAGTGGCGAGTCGCGGCTGAGACCGGCGCGTGGCAGTCCGGCCGCCCCCGCAGCTCGCACCGGTCCCGGCGCTGCCGGGCCTCCGCTCGGATGCCGCTGCCGGCCGCCGCAAGCGATGGTCCACGCCGGGCCGGCCGCGCGCGCGCCCTCTCGCGCGATGTTTGCTGCCGCTGAGAGTAAACCGCGCCGCGCCGTCTCGCCGCTCGGAATCCCAAAGTCTCCGTCGTTCCACTCGGGCCTCGACCTCGTCGCCAGCCAAGCGGCCACCAAGCGCTCCGAGAGCGTGTCGGACGTCGCGCGCGCTTTTCGGTTCGCGCTGTTCGCCGGCCCCGGCATGGAGGGCCAGGGCCCGCCGCAGAAGGCGCCGTCGCCGCCGGACGCGCGCAGCCCGCCGCCCCCCGCCGCGGCCTCCGTCTCGCCCGAGCGCCCCACGATACCAAATGCCGATAAGGAAAGTTTGATGGTGCAGCTCCCTCCGCTGAAAGGTTCGTCGGTAATATCAACAATGCACCTGAGTTAGCTTTGCAGATAATGGATATCAAATGTGGCGAACCCAGAAGGCTGTTAATCTCTGTTTACAAATCGCCTCCAATGTTTGGCAAATTTGCGGCATCCGTGTGTGAAATAGCCGTATCTATTTGTGACTTATACCGAGTTACTGAAGTAAACCGAACTGCGTCGAAGAAGACGTTTTCTATACACTATCATGTACGACGCAGATAAACTACGCTGTAGTAGCGATAACTACATTGTGTAGTCGCCCACACCTTGTCACTGACAGCCTTGAAGACTCTAATCAGCCTCGCCGACCGAAACAAAGCGGCTGAATCACTAAAACCACTGAAACTAGTGATGGACTATCTTATGCGTACATGTATAATAGACGTGGGGGAAATGGCGAAAACGCCGCAGAAATATATCGACCCATCGGCGGCCAGCGGTCGGCCCCGTGCTGTATGTATGCCATGGGAAATGTGTTGCGACGTCCTTGCGCCCTGCACCACAACCAGCGACAAATCATAAAGCGCGGTTTTCGAGCTCACGATATAGGCAGTTTGCCTATTTGTTATAGACGCTAACTTTGCTAATGAGCGAAATTAGCACGAGGTCATTTGCCTATTCCTGAGCCGTTTGTACTCATCAACATTATCATGAACACCTCGTTTATACACTGCCTTGAAGACTTTGATATTGCTAATGTTTTTGTCATTTGGAAACATGTTTGTTTATATGCATGCGTAGGCGCGGCATTTTACAGCTCATGGTTGTAAAATTTCGTCAACATAATCACATAAACAAAGCTTAGTGACTGGGTTGTTTCATCGTTAAAGTACAAGTTTTTCGTTTATACCAGGAGGAACTGCTAACTAAAAGTAAATATTTATCTAAGGCCAACATAAGTCTGTTGACAAACATGACCTCATGCTGATATCGTTTGTAACGTTGAAAAAACTTAAGATAAACTAGCATTACAATTTATCATAAGATATACGGATATACTGCTACTAAGAAAGCAACCAAGTACTTCTCTCCTATTTTTAACCCCGTAAACCAATGAGTTCTATCGGAAAACCAAAATTTTGACTATGACGAAGAAGTTTTCGCGTCAACTTCTAGAATTCTTGAATCCAAAGCATTCTAGATTATTACACAAAGACGTAGTACGAGAGTAGTAAAAATGAGGGGAGGGTATAAGTAATTATACCCCTCGTTTTTACTACTCGCAGATCACGCGAAAAAGCTATTCCTTGGATCCCGCCTCTAATTTGCGGCTTTCACACCACGAAATTGAGCGATCGACGAAAAACATCGAAGTTTTTACTAACATTTGAGCTTAGTACTTACGCACTAAGTTTTCGTCAGCTATTTAAAATGTCCCCTTTTGTTTCTGTGGAGCACGCATTTAGGACATAACTCACCGGTCCCCTTGGAGGGGTGTCTACTGCGGGTGACAAATTTATTACGAAACGAAGCACTGAATTGTTGGCAAAACTGTCTCTTTGCTTAAACTATTGTCCTTTTTGCTTGAATATTGAGTCGTAAATCTCAGAATGCTTCAGTCAGACCCGCAAGTAAAGGGCGGCTTCGTTTTCCGTTTATCCTAGATAAAATAATCGGCTTCCATGTGGCTTAGAAAGCTTTGAAGGGACTGGAAGTTTTTGACTACCAGAATTCGGTCTAATCGGAATACATGATGAAACTCCTGGATTCCTTTCGCACAACCAGTAAACCAAGGTTTTCACTTTAAGTTAAAAAGATAAAGGGATTGTTGTGGGATGGTAAATAGGAACACTAACGTAAATAATAATATGTGAAATCCTACCTACCGTGTTTCTGACCGTTTTCTTTTTTCTCTGATCAGTAAATTCCTACTAAATTTTATGTCTACTGGGTGGTAGACCAAAATACAAGAACTCATAAGTCGACATTGAAATTTGCCACCAAATTAAATGAAATAAGTTTCAGATACAGGAAGTCTTCTTCTAAATTCCTTACAAAAACATTTAAAGTGATCTACTCTACGTAGGTAAACACAGGACGCCTTAATTCCTAGTTCAATATTAATTTAGTTGTTTCCGAAAGCTTAGAAACTAGTTTGACAGCAAATTATTCCACTCTTCAAAGTTTGACTCCAAGCGAGTAATGTGTTGTGAATTCGAAACATGACGAACTTTCAGTCTGGACAGGACTCAAAGCTAAACGCTACTATTTCACTTCCATCACTTTACTAGCTGTTCCTGTTACAACAAATGTTACGTAGCTACCGGGAACAAATTTTCATATGATTTTTCCTTTCCAGGTGCTTAGGTTTTTAGAGCCTTGCTTTAACATGTAACCGTATCAACTTTGTTTAAGAGCAGAAACTTTACATATATACCTTTTAATACTTGACGTCATAGAAGAACACTGATGTATGTATGTTTCTTGTTCACATTAAACATTCAATTTTCATTTCTCTCCTTTAGGTCGTTCTAGAAAGTGTGAGGAAGGAACTCCAGAGAATGACTGACAACTTTATATATTGTGAATAATATGGCTCTTCGTCATCATTAACAGCCGAAGGAGTCCACTGCTGTACTTAGTCCTCCCATAAGATTACTACAAATAAAACACTTCTAGATAATAACCCAATGCTTTTCGCCACCAGATGCACCAGCGGCGGAGCGTGAACAGCTCTTCGTACAGAAGCTGCAGCAATGCTGCCTGCTGTTCGACTTCGCCGACGAGCCCCTGTCAGACCTCAAGTGGAAAGAGGTCAAACGGGCAGCTCTCCTCGAGATGGTGGAGTACGTCACGTCACAGAGGGGTGTTATCACTGAGCCTATATACCCGGAGGCGGTTAATATGGTGAGTAACAATCTATAGATATTTTACATACTCTCTGGCTCTTTGTAACATGGTGAGTCTTATTTATGCATCTTGTTTCCCTCCTCGACGTGAAAGATTTTGTTCTGTATCTGTATCGTGCTTCGTGTCGATGGCAATCTAAATGGACTCGGCCCAGAATTCGGTTATGTGTTTGGCACCATCACTAGCGTCTATCGCTTACCATTAAGTGTCCCATCATTTGTGATCAGCACCACATTTATACTCTGAGGAGGAGTCTTCTACGAGCCCCGATGCAAAATATTTCGTCTAGTGTGAAATTTTCTGTGAGATTTTTTCTAACTTATTTTTGTATATCTATATAAAATATTAAGCTGTTCTACTATCACATATCGCGTTACTTATGCCATTTTTTTATTATGAGCCAATAAACTATTTTAGCTTTTTAAATGTATACATATCCTGTTTTAAATTCGAAGAAGTTATAAGCAAAATAGTTCGTCTAATTGTTAATCAATGCAAAAGAGTTCGTCTATCGGTGAGTTAAATAAGATTATTCCTTCTTTGTACAATTATGTTGCATAATTTAAATTTGTAAAAGTAATTCTGTGTCATTTGTCAAGTGAAACAGTATAAATTCTGAAAATTTCAGTTTTTTTTTTCATTAGTTTTCAAATAACATTGGGTCGTGGTAAACCCGTGTGTAAAGAGCTTCGAAAGCGAATAGTTTGTGGGGTCGATGCTGGCAAATCAAGTTACCAAATATCTAAAGACTTAATACTTCCCAGGTCTACAGTCCAATCTATCATTCAGCACTATAAACGAATAGAACGACTTCTTGTTTGAAGAAAACTGGTCGACACCGCATCACAAGTGCAGTAGAAAACAGAATCCTGAAGAAAATTATCAAAAATAATCGTCGTGCTCGAGCTGGAGAACTCACGGTGCAATGGAAGGACATGATTCACAAAGACATCTCAGTTAATACTTGCAAAAGAGTCCTAAAAAGAATGGGTTACGGATTTTACACCGCTAAGGAGAAACCACTGTTGGCTGCTGTACAAAAGAAAAAGAGGTTGAAGTTTGCTCGTGATCATTTAAATTGGACTTCCGATCAGTGGTGTAGTATCATTTGGAGTGACGAGTCCAAATTTGAAGTGACAGTCGGCGATGAAAGGAAAAAAGTGATTCGGAACAAAAATGAGGCATTTCATACTGATTGTCTCAAACGCAAAGTGAAGTTTCCGGCGTCTCTTATGATATGGGGCTGCATGTCTGCACAAGGTGTTGGTGGTATGCAGTTTGTGGATGGTTCTATCAATGCTGCAAGGTATCAAAACCTTTTGGAAGAGAATTTACTGCCCTCTATTCCGTCACTTAAGCATCAAGATTCCTTCATTTTTCAACAGGATGGTGCTTCCTGCCATACTGCAAGGACAACAAAGACGTGGCTACTGGCGAAAAGCATCCCTACAATCGAATGGCCATCTAACAGCCCAGACTTGTCGCCGATCGAAACCCTATGGTGGAAAATGAAAAAAGTCTCCGTAAAAGATCCATCATCAAGATCGAAGAGCTACTTAAAGGCTAAACTCTTGGCTGTCTGGGAGTCAATTACGCCTGAGGAGTGTGCAGCGTTGCAACCATGCCTCGTCGCATTAAAGCTGTCATTGAGAGCAAAGGCGACACAACTAAGTGGTAGACGAACTATTTTGCGTGAGTGACAAGGGTAGGCAAATACTTTTGTGTTATGTTTTTTAGAATATTTTTTTAAATTTTTTATGTTATGTAAAGTCATGAAAGAATTTCAGTTATGTTAAAATAAACTGTTCCTCAAATTGTGGTTTACTTTTTATTAAACGTTCTTAATTATTTTACTAATATTTACTTTCTATATTTTACGCTTTGCACTACTTTCCATACTAGACGAACTATTTGCATCGGGGCTCGTATGAATCTCCACCTGAACAGGTTTTCTTTGATTTACAGTGTGATTTTTCATCAGGAAGTGTTAGCTCTAGGGTTTCAGAAATTAGTTCTGCTTTATTTTTCCGAACTGAGAAATACTAACCAATATGGACGATTAGAAGACGTGTGTTGCTGGCATATTTTTCGAAACAGTATACCAACAGTAACAGTAAAAAAATCTGCTGTTCCCTACATTTTGACGAGTTAAGCGAACATAAATGTAGGGAATAGCAGATTTTTTTTCGCGACGTCAGGTTTGGTCCCTTAGTAAAATTTGTTCATAATGATGAGTACAATGACGCCTTAAGAGCCCGTGAATTAAATTTCACCCTGTAGATAGACCAAGAAAATCCCATCTATTCGAAAAGAGGCGAAGGGTTCCTCGATAAGTGCGAGCAAAATGGGTCATTCCGGCGCACTTAATAACAGTGACGAAATGACTTTTGAATTTGGAACACTATTTAATTAAAAAGTTTGAACGCAATTCGTTTCGATAAAGTCCTGGGGGCCAGAACTTTAATATTACATCAGTGTGAGAATGAGATGAAGCTATACAGGGGGGATAGCTCCATCTCTTTTCCACTGTATATTAAAATAATACTTCTATAAGAGGCGGTGGTTGCCCCCCAGGCCGGTAGTAAAAAAAAGCGCGCCTGCCGACGCAGCATTGGTCATCCAAATAAAAAAAAATACGCGGGAACTTCCTATTCGTTTTTATCACTTTTTGTCAAAATATTACAGGCAGTTTGAATTTGTTATTAATATAAATTTGTAATTTGGTTATGTAAATATTTGTCACTACCATTCGTACCAAAATTATTTAACCGTCGCTCGTTAAAATTATTTAACGAGCGACGTACTTTGGATCCCTCGCTATGCTTAGGAGTCTACTCTAGAATCCCCTGCTAGGCTCGGGATTCTACTCTAGAATCGGGGGGATTCTAGAGTATAGTATAGTATAGTATAGTATATATAATATCCTAGGCTCGAGATTATACTCTAGAATCCTTCGCTCCGCTCTGGATTCAAAAAATCGCTCTCGCCCTCAATACATTATTTTAGTCCCTTATGACACACTCGACTATTTCTCTACACACTGACAGGGTAACATCTAGTGAAGGTAGAAAAAGATACGACCAATACAAGTACTGCTGCGATAAATCCTAGACGAAGCAGCTCCTTTAAAATTTTCAATCAGCTCTTAAAGGCCTACTTTCCTCAATGTGCCTATAACGCCTTTGAAACTGATAAGCCGTGCTAGCTCTTGAGCGTGCTTGGCAAGATTCGAGATTGGCTCCGTAGTGACAAAGATAAGACGCTTCAGACATTGTAGGGGTTCCTTGCAAGGAATATTTTTAATCTAAGGCCCGGCAGGCTTAGCACGAGAAACGTAGAGAAGCGTTTTATCGAAGGAAGAGTAGGCAAAAATGACGTTTCCGTCTAGACAGTTGACAGTTTTCTACCGAGAAATGTAGACAAGCGATTTCTATTCTACAGTAGAGTAGAAATAGAAAGCAGGACGCTTTCTATTTCTACTCTGCCTGTGAAGCCTGCAAATCTCACTATCTTGTTGAGAAAGATGGCTGTTCTCTTCAAAGTTTCAGGAATATTTAAATGGAGCTGTTCATATATGGCATATGTGAATGCATGTATAAATCATCATTATCATCCTTAAAGGTACATTTGCGATAGTTTTGAATTAGTAGAATAATATAAATATTCGTCACTAAGCATCTCTTATTTATTTTTCTCATAGAGGGGGATGAAAAGCAGAGTGTGCCACACGGTACCAAAATTATTTAACCTCGAGCGACGTACTTTGGATCCCTCGCCATGCTTAGGATTCTACTCTAGAATCCCCTTCTAGACTCGGGATTCTACTCTAGAATCCTTCGCTTCGCTCTGGATTCAAACAATCGTATACCTTGTCTTCACAACATTCGTCCAAAACGATAGATGCATGTCGCTATATATATGTCGCGTATAGTGTCGCGCTGCAAAATAACTTAAACAAAAACCGGCCAAGTGCGTGTCGGACCACGCACAATGAAGGGTTCCGTAGTTGGGAAGTTGGGATCAAGTTCCAAAAACAAATTTAACATTTTAAGATAAGATAGATAAGATATTTTATTTGCATAAAACATGGTATACAAGGTGTTATTGGAAAACATTAGATCGGACATGTTTTGCTTAATACTAAAGCGTGCAAAGGACAATGTCCAAATTGGCCCTGTGCAATAAAGAGTATCAGATTAAACGATAATTAATCGCCTATTTTATTATTTAAGTTGCAAATACTTCTGTATCACGGACTAGCTGTATTCCAAAATGTACTTTTAATAGAATTTAACGCGACTAATAACATTAGATCGCCATCTTCGCATAATGTCATGTCGTGTCAGAAGTGAAATAGGGATGTCCAATCAATTATAATCGATTGATTGAATTATTAATCGATTGATTGTGTTTTCTTTTCTAAAGTGTATTTTTAAAAACCTAATAAGAATACTTTATGTATGCAGTCATACTCCAATTTTTAAATAGGTAGTAAGAATAATATTATACAGTAATCAAAACCGTATATATACCGTATATATATATATATACCTTATACCCTATGCACACCGTTCAGGCGTATAGGTACGCTGTTTCTACTCATCTCATTCCAAAACGAATGCTAAGAATTCAGTTACCTACCTATGTTAATTAGTTTAAATGCATTTTAATTTTGCACTTGCATCCACTTTTTAGAAAAACAACTGCATAGGTACCTAATTATATAGGTAGGTATTATGATATTACCTACCTTTCAGTTTCTTAAAAATCACTCAGAGCTATGAAAAATCGTAGGTACCTACATTTAATATTCGTTGTTATGGTTAGATTATAACCTCAAAATCTGATACTTGTTTTGAAATATACCTTTTTTGCAGCTAGTCCGCTACAAATACAAGATCTTTTAAGAATCTACTAATGATAGAGAATACAATACATAATTATCCGATGCTCTTGGCTCCAGGGCCAACAATGTATGGACGCAGAGCAATGTCCTTTCTTACTAAAGATACATTATGAATTCATATTAAAAAAATCATTAATGCAATAGAAATTATTATTATTGAGCCATTTATATAATTGGATTTTAAATAATTTACAGTTTAATGTTTTAAAGATTTTTGGTAATTTATTATAGAGACGTACACACATAGCCACAGTTTTTATTATATTTCGCTGATCGAGGCAGCACATCTAGCACAAGTTTGTATTGGTCACGCCGACTTCGAGAGCTTACTTCCTCTGCTGTTTTAAATAGTTCTTTGTGTTTTTGAACGAACATGCATGCTTCATATACATATAATGAAGGTAACGGTAGCAAACCAAGCTCTTTAAATATTGGTTGACATGATTCGTCAGAGGGAATCTCATAAAGAGCTCGTAAACATTTCTTTTGGGCGACAAATGCTCTATTGTGGTCAGTACTATTTAGATGAAAAACATGTTCCCCCATACATCGATATATGCCACGGTCAAAAATTAGCACTTTAATGCTTAATATTACGCAAACAAGTCCTTGAATCGAAAAGTGGTGTTCACAGTAGTAGGTACCGCAATATTGAGATGCCCTAAGATTTTTTTATTCGCAAGATTGTATTTTAGCACTTTGTCGGCGTGATTAATATGTATACCTATGCCAAATTTCAGCTTTCTGGTACTAAGCGTCTCTGAGCTACAGCGGGGACAGACAGACGGACATGGCGAAACTATAAGGGTTCCTTGCTTACTACGGAACCCTAAAAAGGCCAACTTCGAACTTCGCAAATATGAAATATCGCTAACCAGTGAACTAAAATATTGATTATGCAATGCAATAATTAATATCGTAAAACTGAATATTTCGTTTTAGATGTAAAAAAGTACCTAAAACGGTTACAACATCAAATTCAGTGTTATAATTGCAATTCATTATTAATAATTTCGGTCACTGGTTAGCGATATTTCATATTTCCATACACTAAACTAATAAAAAAAACAGGTAATTATTTGACAGGTATTTGCGACGTTGCCAACTTTAAGAATGCGCGCTCTTAATTTAGAGTCAATCACGCAACAACGAACATTGTGAGTCCCTTGCGCTTACAATCAAAAATATTTTTTTTCACATAAAACTTCATGGGCACTTATGAAACGTCAGAAGCTAGGTGCACGGTTCCAATTTGTCGTTTCCTATGGAGAAGAGCCGGCAAGAAACTCCACGGTTACTCTTAAAAATAATTGGTTTTTACAATGTTTTCAAATCACAGTGTTAATAGGTATGGGAGGACAGTGTAGGCCTGTCAAGAAGTACCAGGTACTTAACAAAAAATAAATAGTCTACAAATCTAGTCTATTAAGGCGCTGACAAGACCCAATTAACCAAAATAGGCTTCTCTTAAGAAAAAAAAATTCCAAATCTGTATAGTTTGTGGTAGCGGAAAAATATATGTTAATTTTGAACATATTTCCCAGAGCTTGGTTGTTACCAAAACACGTCTTGGAATCAATCTCGATACAAACTAACGTTAAACTAACGTTAAACTAACCTCTTACCTTGAGTTCTAATCCAAAATATCTGTATTAAATATCAACATATGTTACGTATTTAACCGGTTAAGCCCCGCGCGACTCCGATTCGGAGTCAAACAATAGAAAATCAATTGTGTCTCATTAGCCGTCCTTGACCAATTAATTAATAAAAAGAACGTCTTATTTAATTGCAGAACTTAGTTGTTTTTTTATTTTTGATTACTCAACTCAATTTTGAGTAAATAGATAATTGCTTCATATTTTGCAATCAATTACAAGCGTTGTGTCATCGCGCTTCTCTTTCTTTACTATGCAATCTGACAGTGACCGCGGTTTAGGTGTTGTCAGCGTCTTAAGCCTAAAACGTTCTCACATTCACAAAATACACAAGAATCTATGTAAAATATTCATAAAATAATAAAATTAAAAACCTATTTAAACCAAATGACATGTTTGCCATTACAACAAGTCTGAATTAATATCTTGTCCATAAAAGCCACTCATAAATAGTTTGATATCAAAATTGTAGGTATATAATGTCAAATAATTAAAATATTATGTCAAAAAAGTATGTATAAAAATAAATAAACATCGTAATTTGGGAGCAGTTAATAGACATTTACATAGTTATGCCGTTTATAGGTAACCAGGGAAGCCACATGTGCAGAACGGCTTATTGCCAAACTTCCTTGTCTTCAACGTAGTCTTTAATCTTATAATATGCGTTTTTGATAAGGATACGTTTGATGTGGGTTTTGAACTTTCCATCGCTAAGTTCTGTAACCGACTTTGGCAACTTGTTATAAAAGCGGAGACTGTTGATAACAAATGATTTGCTTGTTTTTTTTAATCTAAATTTGGGTATCACAATTTCATGTTTAGTACGTATATTTATATAGTGGAATACACTTCTTGTTTTGAAAAGACGTAAGTTTTTACGAACATACAAAATATTTTCTAAGATATAAAGAGAAGGCAGAGTTAGTACATTAACTTCTTTGAATTTGTTTCTAGGGACTCACGAGGACCCATTGTATAGATTGCGTGGATTGCCCTCTTTTGTAAAATAAAAATTGAATCTACATCAGCTGCCGATCCCCACAGCAGAACGCCATAAGACATAATACTGTGGAAATAAGCAAAATATACTAACCTAGCTGTGGCAATATCATTTAACTGTCTAATTTTTCTTACTGCATATGCAGCTGAACTAAATCTACCTGAAATAGCTCTATTGTGGGTTTCCCATTGCAGTTTCGAATCTAGAGTAATTCCTAGAAATACAGTGTCCGTAATAGCATCTAGTTTCCTTCCTACCATCAAGTTTTAAATTTAGAGCCGCTTGGGGTACATTTGGTAATGAGAACTTAAGACATTTTGTTTTGTTCGCATTAAGCCGTTGGTCCCGGCTGTCATTTGTAGATCTTTGGCAGTCGTTACCAGTCTTACCAAGGGGTATCGTGTTACCCAGTAACTGGGTTGTGGAGGTCAGATAGGCTGTCGCTCCATGTAAAATACTGGTATTCAGATTTATCCGGTAAGACTGGAAGCCGACCACAACTTAGTTGGGAAAAGGCTAGGCAGATGATGATTCATTTTGAAATTATACATGACTGTGAGAACGATGCAAAACGTAAAAGCGTCCGTAATAAAAAGATTAACAAAACAAAAAAAAAGCTATTCAAAAATTAAAATAAGCCGTGGCAGCTAAGAGATGACCAGTCTCTACTGACGGCGCACAGTGTTTTATAAACCCAAAAAAGAGACATCGTCTTTTTATTCCAGATTCGTGTAGATTGATTCAAAAGAAACGCTAGAGTAAAATACCGAGGTTTCTAGTTCATCTAGATGATGAGATATAAATTTTTAAAAATGCCTAAATTTTTATCCGGATTATTAAAAAAAAAGTCATAATAAATTACTAGTTAAAATTATTAGCAAACTGATTAAATTCATGCACGAAGATTTTAAAGGCGCAAATTACCATGTTATCAAAAAATATTTAGGTTCATTTAAATCGACGTTATCATTTTTTTAAATATTTTCGATTTTTTTTTTAAACTCGATTAATCCTGAATTTCGCTTCTTAATTTTTTTACATAAAATTGCTTTATATGTGGCCTATACACACTAAAAAATTCAAAGCCCGAATCCGTGGACTAACGAAGTTATAATCATTAGAAATTTATTGCTAGGGTTGGCACTTACAACCAATGTAAACCCGGGTATAAATTGATTATTTTTTTTTATTATTTCACATAGGCTTACATGGGCACTTACAAAACGTCAGAAGCTAGTGCGTGATTCGCAATTAGTCGTTTCCTATGGAGAAAAACCGGCAAGAAACTCTATGGCTACTCTTTAAAAAAAATGGTTGATTTACAATATTTCCATATACATAATCACCCCACTTATTCGAAGAGGACGGCTTAGTTCGCCTCCAAATGCACCCAAAGGTGGTGTTTTCTGTAAGAAACTTTCAGCGGCCAGTGATGAGTATTCCAATTTCAAAAAGTGCGCGGCAAAGATGATTGCTGCGCAGTCATTAGAGGATTCTGTTCATAAGTGCGCCGCAATTTAAATTGCCACGCACTTTTTGAAATTGGAACATCTTAGCGTTCAGCTCCAAAGAAATCGAACGAAAATATTGTTTGAATAAAGATTGGCTGGTATGACGGCCCTCAACTCAAAAATGTTATTTTGCTCCCTTATAATACAATCTACTATATCGACGGTTAAAAGGTAATAGGGCATAAGCGACATTTAGGTCGAAAATGAGTTATGAATGCCATCCTACTTAATCTATATTTTTAAGTAAGATGGCATTCATAACTCATTTTCGATCAAAATGTCGCTTATGACCTATTACCTTTTAACCGTCGATATATATATTGTATTTGATTCGAACTGTTATGTCGTGATGGTCCTGTGGTTCAGGCCCGCTTTTTATGCACGAGGTTGCTGGTTCCGTACCGAGCAAGTACAAATGTAACTTTTTAAATTCATATATACTGTCCAAGTTTAATATAGACTAGCCATGTCTATAATAAACTTGGACAGCACATGAAAGAAAGAGTTGATTTTATCTCATCTTGAAGTATATTGTGTATATAAGTGTAAATGATGAAACTTGTTGACCAAATAGATAACTAACTAAACTTTAATTGCAGATATTTTAAATATCAAAATCATCAAAAACCAAAAATAAATCAATCAATCATTAATCATTTTCTGCAGTCAACATTTCGTGGTCGTCTATATCTTCAGTAAATTCTTTCTCATTGTGATTTGGTTTAAGTAACGGCAGCAGCAGGTAATGGACGTTTTTTCAGATGTTTTCTTCTTTGGAGCTGCATTTCAGCAGCAATAATTGGGTCGGAAGACACTAGTGCTCTATGAAACAGATCATACATTGTTTGTTTACTATCAAATTTGCGTGTGTGGTGCTCCCGATCAGATCGCCAATATTTGTTTCGTGATTCGGCGGCTTGCTCGGAAAGCATACCGATTGGTAGTGGTGTTTTGTCAATAATAGATGCTCCATGAATTAAAATTTTATGAATGGAAACCGTCATAGGATGCCAGTCATAGACACTTACATATTTGTAGGCAAGGTCTTTACAGAATGTACCAAATTTCTCTGCATCTACGGGAATTCCACAAGAGATCACGATTAAGATAATGTATAAACCATCAAGAAGCCAAAGTTCTAATCCTAAAATATCTGCAAAAGTTTTTCGGTTTTCATCTGCCAAAACTATGCGGCTTGTGTTGCCATCATTCGTGGTTCCGGAATTAGGAAGAACGACATCTACCAATACACCAATTTTATCACGTATAGCATCTTGGATACGTTTTTTTCTCTCCTGTACTGCAAGCCCTTCTAGTGAAGATTGCTTGATACGCCATTTTTTCACTTCACATTTGTATCCGAGTTTGAGAAGAAACTCCAAAACTCGGATCCAGGCGTGCAGAGGATTGATACCATGCGTCAACGTATCTGAGTCAGCTGTTTTCGAAAATACAATGTCCAAGTTGTTAAATTGTGTTGCTGTAAGTGCACAATATGGACAACGCATTTGCGATGGCGTATCAAGTATCGTATTAAGAACTTTACCGTCAATTGCCGCTAAATATAAATTGCTGGTAGCGTTGATTTGCTGCCCACTCGGTAATTTATGATCGAAAGGAGTAAGGTGTTCGATTTCTTGGTTAACTCTGTCTTTTTCGGATAAAATCAGTTCTTTAGATTATTTTTTATAAATTATTCGCAATGGGCGGCAAGATCTGAGAGAAGATGTAAGACTGAGCTGCAATGTTTGTCCACAATAATACCTTATAATTTTGGGTGCTTTGATGGTAAATTCTTAAAGGTACAAAAGTTGTAGCAAAAATACTGCTTTCGTTTTCTCCTTGATCCTCAAATGCTTGTTTGTACAAAGCTTGCCCCGAACTACAATCAAAACCCCAAACCCCTTCAAAGACACAGTCTAAAATATTTGTTCCTATTTTGTTGCAGTATTGTGAGAATACTTCACCTTGCAATTGCACAATGCGGCTAAAAGTGTGCTGCAGCAGTTCTGGGTAACAATTTTGTTTGGCTTTCAAAATTTTACAATACGGTGGGTATGCCGGAAAACCCCGCTCTTGCAAATCTAAATGAATAAAATTATATGTCTCAACAGTCATGTTTTTGTCAATTAATATTGCTAGAGCTTCTTCTGCTGTGTAAGGTTTTGTAGTTGTTGTAATTTTGTTGGCTATTTCCGTGACAGCGACTTTCGACTGTAGGCACGACTCAATCACATTTGCAAATACCGTTGATGTATGATGTGAGACTTGCTCTCCACCAATGTGCAAGGTATTTGCAAAGGCTTTGATCCTTTTTTGTTGAGGCTCACATTCCAGTGTAGACTCTAATCTTTGGCGACTACGGATTTGCTGACGTTTGCTAAGTTTCTTGAAACTATCATCGTCAGTGTGTTCAGGTGGAGCGCTAATGTAGCCGCTAATAAACGTTTCACTTAGCCACTTTCCATGTTTTTTCATAAAACTAGACATGTTCTTACATTGTTTATATTTTGTATCACACTTGGACATCACGACTAGAAAGAGTTGATTTTATCTCATCTTCAGTACAAGAAATTTGATAGTCAGCCCCAATTGTGTTGACAATCAAATTTACTCGTTCTGAAAGAGATAAATGGCGTTTCCCTTTCATTAGTTGGAAAATATCCAACCTAGATAAAATTTTTGAACCTGAGGTTCCATCACCAGACGCCTCTCCTAGCACTGGAGCGATCACCCCCGGAGGTTGAAGGATGTCGGCTGTGGCGCTATCCACAACTTCACTTGCCACTCGTGAACCAACATGAGGGTTGGCGCCCTCATGCCCTCCTAGCATTAAGTCCTCTGATCGGAGCTCAGAAGGACATCCCTCAGCAGCATGGGTCAGGTGCTGCTGAGGCAAAGTGGCATCAAGGGTCTGTGACGGCTCCATGATGCCTCACCCCCGTTCCTTCAGGCTACGTGTAATGATATGGGGTTTCAGCAAAAGCCTATCGAGGGTGGACCTCTTCCCATACCACACGTATCCCTTCATCAGAAATTGACACAACTACGGATTATACATAAACGTGTACTGGCTGATTCATGAAATAATTTTTACAAAAATAGTTTTCATCTTTCACAATATAAGTGGAGATTATATTGGAGTGTTATAAACATAGATCGGAATAGGTAGGCCTATTTATGTACTTGCCATGAGTTAGAATAATATAGATATTCCCCGAATTCCGGGATTTCTTTTTTAAGTAAGTAAATAGTGAAATCATAAAATAACTATTCTCGCTCCGGGATAAATGAAAGATTTCTTCCTTTCCGAAAGAAAGATTTTTTCCTTTCTGACGGGTAGGTAAACAAAAGAAGGACGGAATTAGCGGCAACGTCGCGCGCTTATTGGCTTACATAATACATTTTTATACGTATTAACAAAAAGAATTAAGTTCAATTAAAGCATATAAAGCAATTTTATGTAAAAAAATTAAGAAGCGAAATTCAGAATTAATCAAGTTTAAAAATAAAATCGAAAATATTTAAAAAAAATGATAACGTCGATTTAAATGAACCTAAATATTTTTTGATAACATGGTAATTTGCGCCTTTAAAATCTTCGTGCATGAATTTAATCAGTTTGCTAATAATTTTAACTAGTAATTTATTATGATTTTTTTTTTAATAATCCGGATAAAAATTTAGGCATTTTCAAAAATTTATATCTCATCATCTAGATGTACTAGAAACCTCGGTATTTTACTCTAGCGTTTCTTTTGAATCAATCTATACGAATCTGGAATAAAAAGATGATGTCACTTTTTTTGGGTTTATAAAACACTGTGCGGCGCCCGTTCACGAACATGACATTTTTTAATGACAATTCATTCTAATCTCGCTGTTTTGTGTTTCCAGTTTCTTTGTTAATTACCTGCCACACAGCTTTTATTTTATTGTTAGAAATACTAATTTTGTTACTTATTAATTTAGATTTAGCTTGAGCGCAGACTCTTTTGAATAGCTTAGAATAGTTTCTGACATAATTATGAAGGGCTTGATCAGAAGTCAATGATTTATCGGAGTACAAATTATATAAAATATCTTTGCTTTTTCTAATGCCAGCAGGGGCCCATTCATTAAATTTTGGTTTAGTATTGATTGTAACTTTATTCACAGGACATGCTCTATTGAATTATTGGCAAATTGTAGAAAATAATGTACCGTAGCTTATATTAGGGTCTTGTGGGTCAAAACTGGCTGTTGAAAGATTGCTAAGAACATTATTATTAAACATTTTCAATTTATTTTTAGTGAAAGGTCTTAATTGAATGGTTTTATCTACGTGTAACTTTTTATCTAGATCAAATGATACAAGTTGACCAGTATGGTCAGATTTAGAGATGATTTGAATTATTACCAGCAGGCGGTAAGTGCTTGTGTTCTAGTGGAACTTTGATTAAAATAGTTTCTACAGTCTTGCGGTAGGTAGTTAGGGTACAATCTAAAGATGGTGAAGTTGATTACAAACAAATTGTGCTGCAAGTCTTCAACAAATAATGAAATAAATGAACTTAAAATATCACTAATTGATGAGAGAGAAAATCTAGTTAGATTTATAAAAATCTAATTGAATTAATGCTAAATATTACACAGTTTAATGCAAATCACAGTGAACATTTGTTTTGTAAATTCTGTAAAACATACTTAGTTTCTCTAAGAAAAGTTATTTGCATTTCGAAATGTCTAATTTAGTGAATGAAAAATATTAATTTAACATTTACAAAAATCTATTTGTAGTTATCACAGGGCATTTGTTGTCCATTTTGTAAAAATATTTTAGTTAATTTTGTTATCCGTGCGGTAACCTGCATGCATACACTTTTCAGGTCTTCCTAGGTCTTTTGGACGTGAACGTCTTCCTAGGACGATTATTTGTTTGTGTCCTTGATCTATTAGTAAGTCTGTAATGAAGTATAACGATACTTCATTACAGACTTACTAATAGATCAAGGACACAAACAAATAATCGTCACGGTCATTTATAATTTGTGAAGGCTCCGAAACTCGGAACATTCGGAAGGTCAAGGTTGCGTGTAGGGAATTATTAATGAAGCCCCCTCTTCGGATTGTCTTATGTTGTCTACTGGAACATAACATTAGGCCAAATCGCTCCAGCCGTTAAGAGCAGTGGTGGCCCAGTGGAAACGACCGCGACTTACAGTTGTAGGTCGTAGATTCAAACCCAGCCAGACACTTTACTTCGTGTAAATTATTTAATCATCACTGCTCTTAAAACGGTGAAAGAAAACATCGTGAGGAAACCGGCATGTCCTAGAACCAAAAGTTCGAAGACATGTGACATCTACCAACCCGCACTGGGCCCGCGTGGTCCCGGCCCGCTCCCTCTCACCGTGAGGAGGCCTGTGTCCCAGCAGTGGGAACATTTGATTATGCTATGCTATGCTCCAGCCGTTAAGAGCAGTGGTGGCCCAGTGGAAACGACCGCGACTTACAGTTGTAGGTCGTAGATTCAAACCCAGCCAGACACTTTACTTCGTGTAAATTATTTAATCATCACTGCTCTTAAAACGGTGAAAGAAAACATCGTGAGGAAACCGGCATGTCCTAGAACCAAAAGTTCGAAGACATGTGACATCTACCAACCCGCACTGGGCCCGCGTGGTCCCGGCCCGCTCCCTCTCACCGTGAGGAGGCCTGTGTCCCAGCAGTGGGAACATTTGATTATGCTATGCTATGCTCCAGCCGTTCTGAAGTGATGCGCTTGTTGTGACCAACGAACAGCATTTCATTTTTATTATACTTAGATAAAACAACTTTCTTCTACCATTGCAATATTATTTTGTATAAAACAGTTTTCTTTATATGTACTTATTTCCCAGTTCTCTACAAGTCCTGCCCTCTGACTTTCTCGATATTATAATTTCGCATTTGTTCATTATTAATGGTGCTTCAGTAGGGCAGTTGGAGATGGGGACATTTAGGCTGTCGCGTTCCGATATGAACACCGTCGCTTGTTTGACATTATGATCGCTATGATTTATTATTTGTATGTAAAAATATTGAAGGTCATTTTATAAATGGGTCGGAAGTCATTAGATTGTGCAGAAAGCACGGGAAAATGTACCAAAATGTAAAAAAAACGTGGCAGTCTTAAACCCGGAACTATAGCAATTTCCTATTGGTCCAATTTCATTAGCGGGTTTAATAAATCTTTTTTGATAGCTCTGTAGATTCTGGCTTACAGAAATGATGTTGGTTGTGATTGTGATAAAAAAGGGCTTTAAAAAAAATTCTCATTGATATGATTTCAACTATCGGCGGTGAGCCGAGCGTTGAACCAACAGCGCGCTGGTTTCTTCGCCTAGTGTTAGTGAAACCGGGCATTACAACACTTATGACCACACAAACATTAACTTATCCTTTCTCACTTGTTCACAGTTCGCGATAAACCTATTTCGGACACTACCGCCCTCCTCAAACCCGAATGGCGCGGAGTTTGACCCTGAGGAAGACGAGCCTACGCTAGAAGCGGCCTGGCCTCACTTACAGCTGGTCTATGAACTGTTCTTACGGCTGTTGGAGTCGCCAGACTTCCAGCCCAACATAGCCAAGAAGTATATCGACCAGAAGTTTGTTTTACAGGTTAGTTGCAACTTAAGCATTGATTTGTTAATATTGGAAAGTGGTGCAGTGTGTGAACGTCAGTAATACAAGGTAAAATTAAAATAATTAGAGAAACTTCATACCCATCACGTCTGAGAAGTTTCGCTAGTGAATTTAATTTAACTCTGTGTGTATGTCGCAGATGGATTATCGAATCCGCTGTTTTACATAACCGCTAGCTGCTTTACAAAACAGCTCCGTTATGTAAAACAGCTGAAGTTGTTCAGCTGTTCCCAATAAGCGTTTGGTGTGGCTTCTAATGCCAAATCGGTCGCAGTAACTAAGTTACCCCTAAACCAATTGGGCACCCTGACCAAAATTTCATAAAACTGAAAACTTTTATTAATATTGTCTACAATCACTGTTTTATATATTTCTGTTTTGGACGGCATTATTGTTGTTATAACACCGCGAACGGCAAAATACTAAAATGTAGAATCTGACTTTTCATTTAACGCTGTTTTACATAACCTCTAATAGTTGACCCACTGCATTGATAATTACAAAACGTTTATGCAGTTCTGTGTGTTAAAGTTCAGTAGGTAATTATGATTATGGAAAATCGCTAAAAGTCGTTCTGCTGTTTTACATAACGGAGCTGTTTTGTAAAGCAACGGATTCAACAATCCAGCTGCGACATGTATACAGGGACCTTTTGGCGGTGGCCAAAATCGGAAATAACATCGCCATCTTGTTTTTTCTCTATACATTAGATTTCACAAAAAGGTTTACCAACACCGCACCCTGACGACGTCATTCGACCGCCAAACGATTCTTGTAGCAGAGTAAGTATATTTTAGAAGTCAGACCCTGTCTATTTGGTACCTTCTTGAGGTTACCGGAACCGATTCAAATAAAATTGAATAGCGATAGTTTTCTACTTGTAGAAGTAGATAGTAAAAACCCCACTGCTGAAAAATCACGCTCTAAAAATATGAAATAAGAAAATATTCTCATCTGAAATTGTTATGTAAGTACAAATTTCAATGTTTATCGTCTAATAAATAAACAACAACCTGTATTCCCCGAAGGGTTAGGCAGAGCTGTACCTATAGTACACCCACATTACGCCAGTTATGATTAGGTCCCATGTAATAGGGGGCGAGCCTATTGCTATCAACCGGGCAAAGATCCAGACTCCGAGCTGCTACTGAGAAATTCCAGATGGAAAAACCCAATAACACTGCCCGACCCGGGAATCGAACCCAGGACCTCATGCTCAGCAGTAGCGCTTGCGAACACTAGACCAAAGAGGCAGTCAAAAGTAAACAACTTACACGTAATATATTTGAATGTATTTAATACATATTTAGTGATGTTCAGAGGATAGCCGTGGTCGTATGCCATCTACCCTAGAAAATCAATACATTCTAACATTAGTTAGCGATCATAAGCTTGAAGTGAAGATAGTTGTTAATATCTTGAGTAGAATCACATTTTCGACCAATTCGACAACTTTTATTCTTATTACGCAAGTATTTCTTATTAATAAATGAGATCCTAAGTGCTACGAATTGTGTAAAAGTGGAAACTGACACAACTCTTAGTTGTAACATAATCTATCATGTAAAATAATAAGTTAGAGTTAAATTGCTTATTAGTCTATTAGGCTAGATTGTAATAAATGATTAAGAACTTTAGTATTACTTATATAGAAAAAAAATATGTTTTTTAGGTTTTTTAAACTACCAGTCTTGGAGGCATCATTGACTAATAATATATGTAAAAAAAAAAGGTTTTTGATAAATAAAGCTTATTATGGTGTATCTGAGTATTTGCAGGATAAATTCCGTAGCACTGTTTATGAAACACATTGTTTATGTGTTACATGTATAGCACAGCATTTTTACTATTATTCATTCACTATTCATACACTACACTAACTCAAATGGTTTAGTTCTCTTTAGCCTACGCACTATGTCCGTGTTGTCTAGGAGCTGAATTGCCTCCACATTCACATGTCGGTGAAGTCTGTGTTCGTGGGCTTCAGCAAATATAAGACACTTATAGCTAGACGTGCATACCATGAATACGGTAAAGAAAATGAATCGGGACTTGAATCTAACTAAAAAGACAGTGTTGCTGCTGGACAGTTTGTTGCGCCACTTCTTCGGCACTAGGAAGTGGTGAAGGGCGGGCGTTTTTGGGGGACTCTCATTGCTCTTGTATCCTAAACCCAATACAAATATAAGTCTTTATCGGGGTCGCAAGTTCGATCCAAGACAAATTCAGATTGGAATATACTATTCGCAACAATACCTAACCTACTTTATTACCTTTTCAAAAACACTAAACTTAGTAAACCACAAAAACGTGCAAAAACAATTGTCTTATGTAATTTTGACGTTCGAAAAGTGCTGATTTTCAGGCTTTTTTTTTTGGGTGGGAAATTATCAAATAACTGCTCCCGCTCTGGGCGGAGCGGGAGGGTGAGTCAGACTCTTACTGACTAAAACCCACCCGTGTTCCTTCCGTTGCCTGTTTTGCCAGGGGCCTCAGTATCCCTTTCGGACTTTCCCGCGACCCCGGCAGTGATTCTAAGCCTAGTTTGAATAAATTACTAGATTTATATGAAAACAAAAAATGCGTTTTCCTTTACGCAATTTTTTTGCGTTGACTCAGTGACAGTTTTCTCTTTATTTGCCAAGCAGAAAGAAAACGAAGAAGTATCTCAATAACAAAGAAAACAAGATATTTACCTACGTACAATAACAACAGAGCAAATTACATACTTCGCTTGTTCAACTAGATATCTCAGTAATTGCTTTGTCAAATTGCTCGACATGAACAACAGACTATTTTCTATAACGACTGATATACATACATATAATATATCAATCTGCCTAGCCTTATACTAACAATGTTGGGGTCGGCTTCCATGCAGTCTAATCGGATGCAGCTGACTACCAGTATTTTACATGGAGCGACTGCCTATCCGACCTCGATAACCCAGTCACTGGGTACCTCGATACAGCTTGGTAACTCGTTGTCAGACTTTCGGGCTTCTGACGACTCGTAACAACTGTCAAAGATCTACAAATGACAGCCGGGGCACGAAGATGTTAAGATGGTCACCCATCCACGGTCCAATCCCGGCAAGCGTAGCGGATCGACCCGAGCGGCTGTTGTTACTTAACCACGAGCTCCTTTACATAGAAAATATATAGTGTATAGTATATGTATACATACTATAACTACACTATACTACAAGGGGGCTTGTGGCTAAGTATTATTACTTAGCCACAAGCCCCAGCTGCACGGGTCGATCATCTTAACATACCAAGACCCCTTCGTGCCTCGGAAAGCCCCGGCTGTTATTTGTAGATCTTTGCCAGTTGTTACGGGTCGTCAGAAGCCCGAAAGTCTGACAACCAGTCTTACCAAGTTGTATCGTGGTACCCAGTAACTGGGTTGTGGAGGTCAGATAGGCAGTCGCTCCATTTAAATACTGGTATTCAGCTGCATTCGTTTAGATTGGAAGCTGATGTGTATATATATTCGCCATCGTTTGTCTCGTCCTTGATAGTGTGTTATTGAAAGCAAATCCGCTTGGAGATTGATTTATAGGAACTGCTGCTGGTTGAAAACATAGGTGTTTAAGTATAATCAATCTGTGTAGTTCTTTCCTCAAAATACCATATCAGACACCAATCTACAAGGTCTTCACATGATCTGACCAAGATTATGTCTGGACTTTAAAAGAGACTGTGATCTCTGAGTTTATTTCGGCCTTTCTTCTCAGAGTAGGCACATAGGAAACGCCGACCTCAGCTAGTTTTTAAAATATGGTTGACGTGTAAAAGTGTTTGTACAAACCTACTCACAGAAATAAAATCATTCACTAGCTTCTGCCCGCGCCTTCGTCTGCATTCATTTTCTTGTTCCCAGCCATAGACTTTCGACTTCGTTTAGCGTTCTTTCTGACATTTTTCTTTTTGCTCGGCTCCTAAGGGTCGTAGCGTGCGGTGATGTTAAATAGCCTATAACCTTCCTCAAGAACTGGGCTAACAAATGTAAAAAGATTTTTTCAAATCCGACTGTTAGTCCCAGAGATTACTTAGTTCAAATTTGTAAATTTGTAGGTAGGGAGCTACCTACAAATTTACAAATTTGAACTTCGTATAAATCTTTATAATATTAGTATAGAGTTATCATTTAATAAAGTATACAAATATTTCGTCAATGTTGATAATGTGTTTTATGCAACAAGGTGACCTAGAGAGATGGTACAGGTCTCGAGGTTTCTAGATGGTTGAGAGAAGCCGAGGCTCTTGTGATTGAATAGGCCTATATATTTCCATTTTTATGTTATGCTGGGATTTCAAGATAATCTCGAGTCTTATGCTGGGATTTCAAGATTATCTCGAATCATATGCTGGGATTTCAAGATAATCTCGAATCTTATGCTGGGATTTCAAGATAATCTCGATTCTTCTGAAGGGATGAAATATCCAACTCGTAGTAAGCAAGCATGGTGATCAATACCCATTACTTCTTCTTTCTCTCTTCACGAGGATCTTTAAGCCTTTACTTAGGTAGGAAAATAACATTCTCATATTAAAACTCAAAGTAATGCTACTTGGAACTTCCCATCAGAAAAACCCCACAACACTATAAAAACACAAGGTTGGGAACCTGTCGCACGTAAACCAATGAGTCGGTCAATTAATAAATTGCATTTTATTCCTACAAGAGCACCATTGGAATCCACGTAGGTATGTACTCCACCTCATCAACTTTATACCACGATAATTACTCTGACAAATGGAACTACATTTATGTATTATCTATCTATAGATCATCATCATCTGCGTAGCCTTTTCACAACTACGTTGGGGTCAGCTTCTAGTCTTACCGGATGCAGCTGAATACCAGTATTTTACATGGAGCGACTGCCTATCTGACCTCCACCACCCAGTTACTGGGTAACACGATACCCCTTGGTAATACTGGTTGTCAGACTTTTTGGACTTCCGTAACGACTGTCAAAGATCCACGAATGGCAGCTGGGACCAACGGCTTAACGTGCTTTCCGAGTCTTGGTATGTAAAGATGGCCATCCACGGAACAACCCCGGCAAGCGTAGCTTAACCTGATCGCTTGACCAGTGCGGCTGTTATTATTTAGCCGCAATGCCGGCGCACATATACATTGATTTTCCTAAAACGATAAGTGGTAATTACAAAGTGATATGTCATTCGAAAGCTGAAGAATTAGGCTTTCAATTAACATCAATACCTTAAGACGCTGACAACACCTAAACCGCGGTCACTGTCAGATTGCATAGAAAAGAAAGAGAAGCGCGACGACAAAACGCTTGTAATTTATTGCAAAATATGAAGTAATCATCTATTTACTCAGAATTGAGTTGAGTAATCGAAAATAAAAAACAACCAAGTTCTGCATTCAAATAAGACGTACTTGTTATTAATTAAATAGGTAATTTATGTTGATATTCAATACAGATATTTTGGATTAGAACTCAAGGTAAGAGGTTAGTTTAACGTTAGTTTGTATCGAGATTATTTTTTCAAAACGTGTTTTGGTGACAACCAAGTTCTGAGAAATATGTTCAAAATTAACATATATTTTTTCCGCTACCACAAATTATACAGATTTGGCAATTTTCTTTCTTAAGAGAAGCCTATTTTGGTCAATTGGGTCTTGTCAGCGCCTTAAAAAAAAACTAAGCGCTGATTTATTGACACATTTTAATTGGCCGTCAGCGTAAATTACGTCTTTAGGAATCCACGACTTGCGCTACCTGCTCCCGCTGTAACCCCAGACTTCCGGTTTATCTTATCAGTTGCTTGTTACAAGTTGACCGGTACACATCTCCGTAAATTGCAATCCTTGTTTTCGCTAACCCATGGATACCACACCAGAAGAAGCCGCTCAAGTTGTTGCCTTGTTGCAACAACGGTTAAGTCGGCGAGTAGTCGCTGCCCAGCTCCACTTGAGCCAGTCTTCTGTATCCCGAGTATACAGACGGTTCCAAGAGACTGGTGCCTTCAATCGGAGACCAAGAACGAGCCGCCACCGGTGCACTTCAGAGAGAGACGACCGCTTCATTGTCTCAACCTCGCTGCGTAATCGACACCTTACGGGCGTTGATGTGCAGCAAGAACTGAGACGTGTACGACAAGTTGCAGTCAGCGAGTGGACAGTGAGAAGACGCTTGAAGGAAGCCAACTTGACGCCAAAAAGACCTGCGACGGGTCCTAAATTGACTGCAGGCCACCGACAAGCGCGCCTTCAATTTGCTCGAAAGCATCGCAATTGGCGTCCGGGGGAACGATTTGCCCAATGTTGTTTCGCTGAAACAGTGGCATATGGCGGCGGTTCCTGCATGATGTGGACTGGTATCTCTTTAGAGGGAAAAACCGAACTTGTTTTCGTGCCTGGGGGCGGCCGAGGAGGCGGGCCAACAGCTGATCGGTACATCACCGACATTCTACTGGGTCATGTTGTGCCCTACGCAGGGTTTGTCGGTGAAGACTTCGTGTTAATGCACGACAATGCCCGCTGCCACACGGCACGAGTCACTCGACAGTTTCTGCAAGAGGTCGAATTACGCACGATGGACTGGCCTGCGCTCAGTTCTGACATGAATCCCATCGAGCACTTATGGGACGAGCTTAAAAGAAGAGTTCGGGCCAGAAATCCAGTCCCTTCAAGCGTAAACGAGCTAAAGACAGCATTATTAGAGGAGTGGGACGGCATTCCTCAAGAAAATGTCAAAAAATTGATAAGGTCCATGAAAAACAGACTGCGGGATGTAATTAGGGCTAGAGGGGGCAATACGAAATACTGATTTAAATAAACTAATTTTATTTTTAAAATTTTTTGTTTAATTTGTCAAATACGAGACACATAGGTTAGGTACCCTTTTTCCTAAATTCCCGTTTTTCCTACTCTTGCGTTCAGACATCATTTATTTAAAAAATGATGGATGGATTTCAATGATAATGATATCAAATTAAAGCTGACATCTTAAGCTTTCGAATGACATATCAGTTTAATAATTTCCATTCATAATTTTAGTTGTATCAATGTATGTGTGCGCCGACAAGGCTTGAGTCGATTTGGTTGCTCGCGAGTGTATAACAATTTCATGACTGACTGAGAGGCACAATGAGCTTAGCTATCCTGTACGATATAAAAAGTTGGGATCTAACGTCAACATCCATGATTAGCCTATAACGTTCCCACTACTGGGACACAGGCCGCCTCTCTTTGAGAGGGACTGGGCCTTAATCCACCACGCGGGCCCAGTGCGGGTTGGTAGATGTCACGTCTTCAAATTTTTGGTTCTAGGACATGGTTTCCTCAAGATGTTTCCTTTCACCCTTTTGAGAGCAATGGTAATGAAAGGTTGTGTCATCGCGCATCTCTTTCTTTTCTATGCAGTCCGACAGTGACCGCGCTTTAGCTGTTGTCAGCGTCTCGTATATCGTACTGATCAACGCGATGGGAACGCGGTCTGAGGGAGAAATAATGAAATTCGAAAGGAAGTGTGTCCCTTTTGGGTGTAAAAGTGCACTTAGAAAGTTCTTTCATAATCCACACCCTTCAAGTCTACCGGGGGTCGAAGTTTGTATGCAAACGAAGTTCCAGACAGGAGCCAGTAAGTACGGTCAGCATGGAAACTTTGTCAACACGAGAACTTCTGTAAAACAAATGAATTGACACACAATTTATTGTTTCTTTGCAAATTTACCTATGCAAATATAGATTTGTTATTTTAATATTACCGACATCTGTTAGATTATTTTTCTTTTGGGTTTTATTATTTTTGTTACAATTTTTTTAACCCCCCCCCAAACTACAGAACGCCACCTGCTACGTTCCTTCTCTTCGAAAAATGTATCGTAAATATGTATAAAATAGTTTTATCCCCTGCGCGTTTATTAATAAGGGGATTTACCGATTTTCGTGACCTTCGTAATAAACACGTTCCACTAAATATAAAGCAGGCAGCCATCCTGCCTACATTCATTCGTCGCCCTTGATCGCGTTATTGAGAGCAATACTCGCTTGCTGAGTGAATTATATGCCTGTTTGATTTATCAATGGCTGCCAGACTCTGAGCTCTGATTGGCTGAGTGAAATCTCTCCGTGCGTACTGTACTACTGTTTCGGGAAAAATTCTACAGACTGCTGATGAATTGACTGTAATTTATTTCTGGAAGTAAATTAGGACGATATTAGGAATCGATGCAAAAGTATAGAAAGAATAAAATACTTTTTTCTACATACAATATTTTAGTTAGATATTTTCTAAGAACATAAACATAACGCCTTGTTTCCCCGAAGGGTTGGGCAGAGGTGTACCTGTAGTACACCCACATTTCGCCAGTTATGTTTTTTTCCCGTGTAATAGGGGGCGAGCCTATTGCCATCAACCGGGCACAAATCCAGACTCCGGGCTGTTACTGAGAAATTCCAGATAGAAAACCCAATAACACTTTGCCCGACCCGGGAATCGAACTCAGGACCTCATGCTCAGTAGTAGCGCTTGCGAACACTAGATCAACGAGGCAGTCATTTTCTAAGAAAACATTCCGAAATGCAAGTATTGGCACAGAGGCACGTTATATACAATGTGTCTGTACACGGTGTGGCGAAAATTAAGGGTTTGGTACAGACCATCAAATTGAACAAATTTCTCCCGGGGACCAACATCTTAATCCTGAACAAAAATCTGTCGTCCCATACAAAAGTTCAATACCTACTCGACCAAATGTATGGGACAACTGATATTTTTTTCGCGATTACGACGTCCCCCGGGAGAAAGTTATTCAGTTTGATGGTCTCTACCACACCCTTAATTTTCGCTACACCGTGTACAGACACACTGTATAAAAATGAATCCCTATTTCCCTTGGTCACGGAATCACGCGTCAACGGCTGGACCGATTTCGCTAATTATTTTGTTGTTGTGTTGGTTATTATCAGGAGAAGCTTCTTATGAAAAAAAAAAAAAAACTCCACGCGGGCGAAGCTGCGGGAAAGATTAGTGGTAAATAAATAGTAACAGTTCATTTTTTTTTTAATCAACTTGGAACTTTGCTCAACAGTGGAACTGCTACTTTTCAATTTCTTGAAATATTTTTCCTTCTCCCCATCTCACTATCAAACAACAGTTTCCCTAAACAAGGTGTGAAATTCAAAGAACGTGCAACACAATTTTTCCGCTCATAAATTGATTTAGGATGATAAAACATAATTCTACCGTAGAAAATGTGGAATGTAAATTCATTGTATAATTTTATTCGACGGTAGATTGCGCTACGTTTTGTTATGAGTTAGAAATATTTATATAACTGGGAAAACTTACAAGAGCATGATTTCAACTTTAAGTTCAACATTTTCCTCTTTACAAAACTTTTAACTGTGTTAAGTTTTGTTAAGAAACCTCTCAAGTAGACTTCCTGTTTGTTTTTCATAACATTTTATCCATACATATCGTGTTACTGAGAGATAATTAAATTTTGATTTCGACGACTCACCTGCTTCTGTAAAGGCTCATCCCGCAGACAGGCGCTACGTGACACTAGTAGCACGATATCTATGAGAACTTACGGAAAGTGTCGCGCAGGCGGTCGCGCCTGCGATGTCGCCAGTCTGCACGAGACTTAATGCTTCGGGTACCTAATAGTTCAAAGCATAATAGAGATAAAAAGCGAGGATCTTCCGACCAGGCGGGTGTCGTGTCTACTGCCCGACGGTTGATGTCGGGATGTCGTATATATGCTAGTTGCGTGCGCGTGGTGGTAAACTCTGCTTGCGCGATGCAGGATTTTGCGTGATGTCGAGTGTGTTGCGTAGTTCGCATGTGGCGATGTAGATGTCGCCACAAGACTGCTATTGTGATTGATGGCTATGATTACTTACCTTATCCCGGCAATCCTATCCTAACTAATATTTTAAATGCGAAAGTGTAAATATGTAATATTTTAAATGAGTTTGTTTATGTTTCTTACGCTTTCACGCTAAACGCTACGCTTGCCGTGGTTGGCCCTTGGGTGGGTGACCATCTTTACATACCAAGACAGTACTCTACTCCGTACCTCGGAAAGCACGTTAAGCCGTTGGTCCCGGCTGTCATTCGTGGATCTCCGACTGTCGTTAAGGGTCGTCAGAAGCCCGAAAGTCTGACAATCAGTCTTAAAAAGGAGACCATCGTATTATACAGTAACTGGATTGTGGAGGTCAGATAGGCAGTCGCTCCATGTAAATTACTGGTATTCAGCTGCATCCGGTTAGTTTGGAAGCCGACCCCGATAAAGTTGGGTTTAAAAGGCTAGGCAGATGATGACGCTTTCACGCTAAAACGGCTGACTGAACGGATTTAGATGAAATTTGACAGATCGGTACCCATTTTTATTTTTTAATTTAATAACTTCTCCTGTTCTGGGCGGAGCGGGAGGGTGTGTCAGACTCTTACTGACTAAAACCCATCCGTATTCCTTCCGTTGACTGTGTTGCCAGGGGCCTCGGTAACCCTTTTGGACTGCCCCGCGACCCCGGCAGAGATCGGTACCCTGGGACCTGGAAAAGGAAATCAGCTGGTGATATTATAAATGCGAAAGTGAGTTTGTTTGTTACGCCAAAACGGATAAAATTGCGCCAAAAGGGTAGAATATGACCTTGGTTAGGACATGGGACTTTTTTTTATCCTGGTAGTACGTTCCCGTAGGATAATGACAGACATCCACGCGGGCGCAGCCGCGGAGCGCAGCGCTTTTAGATAGTAGATTATAATCTAAAAGTCTCTAATCTAAAGGGGCTTGTGGCTAAGTAATAACAGCCTCACGGTCTGTCGAGTCGGTCGATCGATCAGGTTAAGGTTAAGCTACGCTTGCCGCGGTTGGTCCGTGGATGGGTGACCATCTTTACATACCAAGACCCCTTCGTGCCTCGAAAAGCACGTTAAGCCGTTGGTCCCGGCTGTCATTTCTAGATCTTTGAAAGTCGTTACGGGTCGTCAGAAGCCCGAAAGTCTGACAACCAGTCTTACCAAGGGGTATCGTGTTGCCCAGTAACTGGGTTGTGGAGGTCAGATAGGCAGTCGCTCCGTGTAAAATACTGGTATTCAGCTGCATCCGATTAGATTTGAAACCGACCCCAACATGGTTGGGAAAAGGCTAGGCAGATGATGAAGATGAATCTAAAAGTCTCTAGTACAATCTGCGGGGTTATTCTGTAACACACTTTGAGTAGCAATAGGTTTAATTTTGACAGTTCAACAACATTAATTGCGTTATTTACGCTGTTGAATGAATGAATGAATGAGCAGACAAATTTTTAGAACATACGAAGCAATGGATTAGCAATATACTTCAAAATCATTCACATTGTGATTCAAACTATGTTACTCAATTAGGGTGCTGTAATGACAATACCACTTTTTTTTTGGGGTGGGAAATCATCAAATAACTTCTCCAGCTCTGGGCGGAGCGGGAGGGTGTGTCAGATTCTTACTGACTAAAACCCACCCGTATTCCTTCCTGTTGCCTGTGTTGCGGGGGCCTCGGTAACTCTTTAGTACCTTCCCGCGACCCCGGCAGGCATCGGCCCTAGTGGACCCCTACACATGACAATACCAGTGGCGTGCCTAGGGTTTCAAAATAACGCAAGCCCAATAAAATTTTAACCGATTTCAAAAAAATAAAGTTCAGTTTTAGACTGAGTATGTAGGTATCTACGTATGTATCATCGCAATTTTCTCATAAACTACTGGTTAGGTACAATAAATTCTCTATCGAGCATTTTAGTAAGGATTTTGGGCTTATATGAAGGTACCGCCACTGGACAATACCACTTGAGTTTCATTGTATAAATAGTCTGTTTCTTGCCCTTGTGTTACATTAATAATGACAAAGTGCATTCATTCAATACACAACAACCCCGTTTCTACCCCACTTAGGTAGATAATGTACCTACTTTTGTCAATTCCACACAAATCGTAAATAGATACGAAAATCAATAACAACTGTCGCATGCCATAAACGTCCTCATGCAGACATCAACTTCAATATGTCTATAAGTACTCACCCCCAGTCATGGCAAGCAATAAAGCTGCGTCTACTACGATAGCGGGGACCGGAGCGGGCGCGGTAGCGGGGCATATCGAAGCCTGACCGCCGAAAATGCGATTTCAATCGTAAACAACATGGTTTTAAGTATCAATGTCGCGTTTTCGTGTAATATAACTGTCGCATACGGACAATAAATAAGTCGATAGTCGGGGCTCGATATTCCTGTCGCCAAGTTGCGAAGTGCTGATTTTATTATATTTAAGTACGTGAGACTCTTCAGTTTTGTTATTGGGATGACACCGCCTCTTGAGATGACCCTGGTATTATTGCCGATGTGCAGAGGCGGCGGTGACCACTTTTCTAATCGGTTGGGCCGCGAGCATATTTCCGATGTCCAGAGGCGGCAGTGGCCACTTTCCTAATCAGTTGTGCCGCGAGCATATTTCCGATGTCCAGAGGCGACGGTGGCCACTTTCTTAATCAGTTGTGCCGCGAGCATATTTCCGATGTCCAGAGGCGGCGGTGGCCACTTTCTTAATCAGTTGTGCCGCGAGCATATTTCCGATGTCCAGAGGCGGCGGTGGCCACTTTCTTAATCAGTTGGGCCGCGAGCATATTTCCGATGTCCAGAGGCGGCGGTGGCCACTTTCTTAATCAGTTGTGCCGCGAGCATATTTCCGATGTCCAGAGGCGGCGGTGGCCACTTTCTTAATCAGTTGTGCCGCGAGCATATTTCCGATGTCCAGAGGCGGCGGTGGCCACTTTCTTAATCAGTTGTGCCGCGAGCATATTTCCGATGTCCAGAGGCGGCGGTGGCCACTTTCTTAATCAGTTGGGCCGCGAGCATATTTCTGATGTCCAGAGGCGACGGTGGCCACTTTCCTAATGAGTTGGGCCGCGAGCATATTTCCGATGTCCAGAGGCGGCGGTGGCCACTTTCTTAATCAGTTGTGCCGCGAGCATATTTCCGATGTCCAGAGGCGGCGGTGGCCACTTTCTTAATCAGTTGGGCCGCGAGCATATTTCTGATGTCCAGAGGCGACGGTGGCCACTTTCCTAATGAGTTGGGCCGCGAGCATATTTCCGATGTCCAGAGGCGGCGGTGGCCACTTTCTTAATCAGTTGTGCCGCGAGCATATTTCCGATGTCCAGAGGCGGCGGTGGCCACTTTCTTAATCAGTTGGGCCGCGAGCATATTTCTGATGTCCAGAGCCGACGGTGGCCACTTTCCTAATGAGTTGGGCCGCGAGCATATTTCCGATGTCCAGAGGCGGCGGTGGCCACTTTCTTAATCAGTTGGGCCGCGAGCATATTTCTGATGTCCAGAGGCGGCGGTAGCCAAATCCTAATCAGTTGGGCCGCGAGCATATTTCCGATGTCCAGAGGCGGCGGTGACCACTTTCATTATCAGTTAGGTCGTTTGCCATACAATAAAAAAATATTAAAGCTCGCCTCCGCCCGACGCTGTCTTTGAGGCCGCGACCTTACATGTTCGATTCCAATGAATCTTTCATAGCAATACCCCATTTATTTACGAGCAGTATCATGTGAATACAAACTCTTTGCTCCCTTTGATCTATTCATTCAGCCTTGTTTACGAAACTTTTTGAGGTGTGAATGTAAATAGTGAAAAAAAAACGCTTTTGAAGACTAACAAGGTCGCCTTTGTAAAATCTGAGCCTTTTCTGTGTACATTATTTTGTAAACAAGCACAAAAGGAAATATTGTTATATAAAACCGGCCAAGTGCGTGTCGGACCACGCACAATGAAGGGATCCGTAGTTGGGATGAATTTATCCTAAGAAGAAACTTAGCATTGTATTTAAAAAACATGTTCCCCTCATACAATGCCAACTGTAAATGTAAGTTTGTACGCACAATATTGAAAGATTTACCACGTTATTTTAAGACCATATACTTACAGGTTTTCCTGTGATCTATAAGTAAATAACTATTTACCACGTTATTTTAAGACCATATACTTACAGGTTTTCCTGTGATCTATAAGTAAATAACTATTTACCACGTTATTTTAAGACCATATACTTACAGGTTTTCCTGTGATCTATAAGTAAATAACTATTTACCACGTTATTTTAAGACCATATACTTACAGGTTTTCCTGTGATCTATAAGTAAATAACTATTTTCTGTATATTTTTAAACATTTTAGGCTTAGTAGTTTCGGAGGTACGGTCAATTTCTTTTTCCACATACTCGGAAATAAATAAATTATATATTCATCTATATATTTTCTAAAACTAAGTGTTTAAAAAATGTATCTGTAATCTTTACAACAAGCCATTTCATTTGATATGTAACAACAAGGTACAGTTAGCAAAATATTATTTTCTAATTTGCCCCCCATATTCAAAATTCATTTATTTACGCTACACTTCCGAGTTTGGGTCACAGAAAGTTCATACGTGTACCTTTCAACTTAATCGGTCCAGTAGATTCGGAGCTAACTGGCTGTGACAGACGGATATAGAAACAAAAAAAGTACAAAAATATTTATTTCAACTTAAACATTGTGTCATACATAAATTGAGGCAGCCCCAGTAAGTTATAATAGTACTTTTGTCGGAGCTGTCTCACTCTTCGTTTAGTTTTTGCTTTACAATGATGAGTAACTAGAGTAAATACAGAGTATATAGAACGAATGTAAATAAAAAAAAACGTTCATGACACACGAGTTCCGTTTTTCTTTTCTTTTGAGTTACTGTTCCCTAAAAAATAGTTTACAATGATTAGTTCAGTAACACTGTATCATATATATCTATGCAGATAAGTACATATATGCTTTATGTATGTATTTATTGTATATGTAACTGGTACACCACTGACTCCCTGCATTGTTGTCTCTCCTTCCCCCTGTAATCCATCCAAAGGTTGTCTGTAAAAAATCGCTTTTAGCGATAAAGCCGCCCATTGTGTCACCCCTTGTAAAATTTCAACATTTGTAGGTATCTGTAATTTTTATGGTGTATATAATAAAGAGTATTCTATTCTATTATATTCTACTGTATGGAGAAAGGAACCGTTCAATGAACGGTCATAATGTCATCACCCATATTCATCATCATCAGCCCATCATCGTATTGCTAAAGTCATAATTCTTATTGCATAGAAGGCGAGAGGATTACCAAAGCCCATAATCTGACATTATACCTTGTTTTGAAATCGTGATCGAGGCTCTGATCATCAAATCGCGTGTTAGGTGCTGTGATTGAATGACTACTAAAACAAAAACCAATCTACTAACATTTTACGGGGAATTATATTCATTCGAGTTACGACATAGCCTGCAGAGTAAGCAAGCTGAAATGGCAGTGGGCTGGCCATGTTCGTGGAAGGACCGATGGCCGGTGGAGCAGACGAGTCCTGGAGTGGAGACCGCGTATCGGCAAGCCTAGTGTGGGACGCCCCCCAGCTAGATGGACCGACGACCTTAAAAAGGTGTCTGGGACAGACTGGATGCGGAAGGCGGAGGACATGGTGTTGTGGCGCAGCCTGGCCTATATCCAGCAGTGGATTGTTATAGACTGAGTTGATTGATATTTATTCGAAAGAAACCTGAGTGTCGACGAATCTCGTATTTAAAATCGTTCAAAATCTAGTCGCCATCTTATGGCATCCTAACTATTAAAATAAATGCAAAATTGAGATTGTTTGTTACGCTTTCACGCTAAAACGTCTGAACGGATTTGGGTGAAATTTAGCACATGACTAGACCATGACCTGGATTAGGACATAGGATACTTTTTATCCCGATATTCCCACGGGATCGAGGCTTATACGGATGAAACCGCAGGGCGCACCTAGTACTTATTATAAATGCGAAAGTAAGTTTGTTTGTTACGCTTTCACGCTAAAACGGCTGAATGAATTTGGATGCAATTTGACACAAAGAGCAAACCATGACCTGGAGACGGACATAGGCTACTTTTTATCCTGGATCGCAAACGAAGTGGCGGGCAACAGCTATAGTTGACATTAAATGTTAAAAACTTGAAAACTAGAGGTATTTTTGACAGATTAAAATGCGAACATTCTTAAAAAATACGGGATTTGTCCCACAGAGGTTTACATCTAGAGGGATTATTCGTGTTATCTATCCCTTAAGTTGCACCTGCCATGTGTCTTCTCTGCATCACCCTAAGGTTGACTGGTAGAAAATGCCTCAGGCATTAAGTCCGCCTTTGTACGGTATTATTTTTTTTTTACTTGTGAAGTTTTAATAAATAAATAAATAAATTATTACCATGATTTTCATATCTTTGGATATCGTATCTGTTTTATATAATATACTTGGGAGTATAACATTACTAGTAAAATGCGAGTGAACAGAGTGTATTATAAAAACCCAGTCTAACGCCTGTTATACATAAGTTATTTTATGGGTGATTTGGTTCCTGTTTTGTCCCACTCCTGAACAAAAGCCACAGCCCACCTCATCTTTTCGTTCTTCGATAACAACTTTGTTAACAGAAAACCTTTTAATTGTCCACAGCTACTGGAACTGTTCGATTCAGAAGACCCTCGGGAGCGCGACTTCCTAAAGACGACGCTACACAGGATATACGGAAAGTTCCTAGTTCTGCGCGCGTACATACGGAAACAAATCAATAATGTGTTCTATAGGTAAGTATACAATGAATGTGCATGTGTGAAGCGTTGCGGTATTCAAGCACGTACGGTCAATATCGACAGTGAATGATGAGTTTACGCAGTGTCAAGAGTTTTTTTTTTTTAATTAAGGGGACTACAGGAGCTAAATGCAAGTTTTATAAGTTTTATAAGTTTTATAATGCCTAAAAGTATATGATCCACTGCAGTAAACAAAATCAGAAAAATACATGATATTCTTCCTGAAGAATATCATATATTTTTCTGTTTTTTTTTTTTTTTTAATTTCTGATCCTGTTATAAGCCAGGTAGATAGTACAACTAAGTTGATACGATAGAAAAAATCACGAAGATACCTCTAAAAAATTCATCGTTTAAAAACCATGCTAATATAATTATATGCAATCATTATTTTTTGTCAGATTAATCTACAAGCAACATATTAGGATAAAAATATTTAAACACTATTATGTGTTTTAATATTTTTATCCAATCAATATATTTTTTGTAAATAGATAATTGCTTCATATTTTGCATTAAATTATCAGCGTTGTGTCATCGCGCATCTCTTTCTTTTCTATGCAGTCCGACAGTGACCGCGCTTTAGCTGTTATCAGCCTTTTAAAACTTGATTATTCTGGTTTTTTTTTTGTATCATGTATAATAGTGATAGAGCTGTTAAATATTTTAAGACGGGAACTATTTACTTGATGATAATAATTGGCTCCAATGAATTAAATAATGACACATTCTGAGATGGCTTTTGCTGTTGTATGTACTGTAAATTTTTTTTTTTATCTATAGAAATCCGTGGAAAAGCCCGAAAAATACGTTACAGGATAAATAGATAGATTGTAATCTTAAAATAAGCTACGTAATTATATTAGCGCTTTAAATATTAATAATCAAAATTGTATTATGATAAATTAAGCAGTTAGTTATTATAGCAACAATTAAATAGCTATTTATATATTTTATTAGGGTTTTCCTGCAATTTTAAACATACAGTTATTTTTTGACACCGACAATACATATTATAAAACAGACGCGTTAAACTAAAAAAACTACCGGACGGATTTTCATACGGTTTTCACAAATGGACGGAGTGATTCATGAGGAAGATTTAGGTGTATAATTCATTAAGGTTTTGTGTAAATTGGCTGAAATATGACGATGATTGTTGAAGATGTCGGAAAAAATATGCTATCTGGGAGCTTAACTGGCGTGCGCCGCGTAATCCAATGAAAACAATGTACTACGGAATTAATACATTGTTTACCTGGATTAAACACATAGCGTACCTTTAAGAGGCCTATTACATTTTGACCGTGATTTTTGCGTTAAATGGACAACTTTGGCGTTCTCATTCTATGAAACTGAAAGACTTCGACAAGTATGACTTATTGAGTAGTGGAGAATAGTTATTATTATAGTTCATAGCGGCCTCACTTTTTGTTTTTTTTTTAAATCTATTTAAATAAAGCCAAAATTCCGAAGCAAGTTTTTCATAAAATGCGCGACGGCACTTTTTCGAGCTCGTGGATTGAACTATTGCGTAAAAGCAAATGAAATAAAAAAAATATAATAATATCTCTTAAGTAGTGGTTTAGTACATAGCGGCCTCAGAATTTTGAAATATGTATGGAATAACTACAAAAAAAATCAAATTCAAAAACATAAAACTACTAAAAATGCTCAGAATTAACTGTGAATTTCTCCTTACTACATTAATATTACTAAATAAAATTTATACCAGAATATACGTTAGTTCATAAGAAATTAAGATTTCATAATTAAAAAATAAATAAAAATATATATAACTCAAAATAAAAGTAATTACAACCTGCCAAATCGCTTTATAATACGATGTATCGACTGCTCGTACTCAGTACCGCGCGAGCGCTATTTGAGGTTGGACCTATGCCGAAATTTTTCGCGGCAAACGATCGAGCAGAAACCGTATAGTAGGACTACCTATTTTGATCATGTAAGTATTCTTTGTAACACTTGTTATATTGAACAATTATTTTATATGGAAAAGTTTATTGTTGACTCGTTATAATTTTATTTTAAATACGAATCGTTACTTACTGTTATGTTTATTTATAGCATGGGTCGAAAAGGTTCCGTATATAGATGTGTTAAAAACAAAAGATATGCATCTACGTTAAGAAATGCAAATGAAGCAAGGTACCTACAGCAGTCCTCTATGAACTTATAACATTTTATTTTCTTGTTACTTTTCATTCATTTATATAGTAATTTATGGGAATGTTTCAGAAAAAATAATGGTTCCGCCAAAAAATCATTTCCATCTCCGGTAAATACAGAAAACATCGACCCAGAGAATGTGGTAACAAACCTTTTCCGTTACTTTTTAGCACATAATATAAATTTTCTTAATTATAAGTATTGTAATTTTATGACGTATTTTTTATTTTAGATACCTACCAGCGAAGTTCCTACGTCATCTAAAAATAATTCAAATATAACAGACGAACCGCTAATCCCAGCACTTGATGAGATAGATATGACGATGACGATTGAAATGGAATCCGAGAACAGTACCGTAAGCAAAAACCTATTGATTTTTATAATAGCTTTATAAAAAAAAAAATAAGTGATTATTCATCTCTTCTATTATTAAAAAAATAATATTTGTTTCAGGAAGCAGATTACGTAGTTCAGGGACGGAGAATAATAGATGTTCAGTTCTTTTTAAATCAATTGTTTGATATTGAGAAACATAGTGAGAAATTTGGTTGCAGACTGAGTAATATGAAATTAATTAAAGAAAAACAAAATGGACTAATATCAACATTTCATTTTAACTGTCGTATGTGCGGTTCTATTTTTAATTTAAAAACGTGCAACGATACTGATTTGAAATTTGATGTCAATGCTGGAGCGGTATCAGGAGCTATTCTAACAGGAATTGGATTATCGAGTCTCAACGAGCTCAACGCCTCCATGGATTTACCATCGATTCCATTTCGTTTATTTAACTCTACACATAATGACGTTGCCGAGATATGGCGAATTACTGCTGAAAAGTCAATGCAAGAGGCGGGCAAAGAAGAAAGAGAGGCTGCGGTATCTCGTGGTGACGTCAATGGTGCTGGAATAGCATTGATACCAGTAGAAGCTGATGCATGTTGGAGCAAACGATCTTATAAAACGAATTATTCAGCTTTATCTGGATGTGCAGCAATCATTGGGGAACATACCGGAAAGGTTCTGCACATTGGAGTCCGTAACAAATATTGCGTTATCTGCGCTCGTGCTTTTTCTAAAGGCGTATCACCAGGAACGCACAATTGCACGAAAAACCATTTTGGGTCATCCACCAGCATGGAGCAAGCAATTCTGGTTGAAGGTTTTAAGTGTTCAATAGAAGAAAGAAATCTTATATACAATGTGTTAATAGCTGACGGTGACTCATGCACATACAAGAGCATTCTCGAAAGCAGGCCATATCCAGACGTAGCTGTACAAAAAATAGAGTGTACCAACCATTTGTTGCGGAACTACAATGGCAAAAATATGAACTTGCAAAAAGATACTACGGTACCTCTAAGTGAACGTAAACTTTTAACAGGAGATCGCCTTACTAGGCTACGTACTGCTATTCGTTCTGCAAGTAAGTTTAGAAATGGACAAAATCTTTCTACAGAGACAAAAATACTTAATTTGCAAAAAGATATACTAAATAGTATACGTCATGTTTTTGGAGATCACACCGAATGTGAAGATTATTACTGCACACCGGAAAGGAAAGCAGAACAAAATCTGATTCCGATATTACCAACTTTAATGTTGAAATTACGAAAGAACGCATCTCAGTTGGCATTTAATTCCAGGAGCCTCCTGCAAAATTTCACTAATAATCGTGCCGAACAATTTAATAGTATGGTAGCGAAAGTGGTGGGTGGCAAGAGAATCAATTATTCTTTAAAAGGTTCATACGAAGCACGCTGCTACGCAGCAGTAGTCGCTTTCAATAGCGGTAAACCGCAATACACATTATACAAGACATTGTGGGGCAAGAGCCCAGGAAAGTCTATAAAAGAACTAGAACGCAAACGACATGCCCAAAGAACATACTATACAACTCATCCAAAGCGCTGTAAAACAAAACTAAATTTTGGTAAAACTGATAAACATTATGGCAGTGAATGTCAACGTCCAGATATGAAACAAAATGATTTTGACAATGCAAAGAAGCTATTTTTAGACAACATTAAGCAACAGACATTAAACCGTTTTGAGATCGAGCGCAATACTATTCTGCAAGCAGAAAGTGCATTATGGGTCGAACTTCGGAGATGCATTTTGACGGCATCAAATTTTTCAAAAATCTGCAAGAGACGTGCAAACCAAAATTCTGCCCCACTGGTGAAATCTTTTTTATATAGCTATAATTTAAGCCATGTTCCTTCCGTCAGACACGGAACAGAAAATGAAGTCAAGGCCTTGGAACAGCTGGGTGTACAAGAAAACATTCAAATCGAAAAATGTGGGCTATTTATCGATGATGAGTACTGTTTTCTGGGAGCTTCTCCTGACGGCATTTGTGAAGAAGGACTAGTTGAGATTAAATGTCCCTTTTCCTCATTCGGTATCGACCCAGAAGAAGCGATTGCAAGAAAAAGGATTAAATGTTTCAAAAGGAACCATTCCGGCGTACTTGCTATGAATGAAAAACACGATTGGTTTTACCAAGTCCAAGGTCAACTTCATATTGCGAATAGGAATATCTGCTTATTTGCAGTGTGGACGGGTCCGGATTTTACAATGAAAGTAGTGAGGGTTCATAGAGACAATAATTTTTGGAAAACTGAAATGTTACCCAAGTTGACGCGTTTTTATCATGAATGTATGCTCCCAGAAATAATCGACTCTCGAAAAGCCAGATTGATGCCACTGAGGCACATAGTTTTCTAATTTATTTTTTTATTCAGTATAAATAGTAAATAATGTCATTATCATGTCAACTGAAAAACGCCCACTGCTAGACATAGAGATAATAAATACCATGCCTAAAAGAAATAACACATCTTTTTTATTGAATTGTTTTTGCGGGAAATATTTTCCTACTTATTTGATAAATAAAACGTCAACAGACATTTACGAAGTCATAAAACAATTTCTATCGAAAAAAAAAACAACAACAATACTAATATCACGAAATACGCAAGAGAAGCCGCGGGCTAAAAGTTGGTAGACAGCAACATACACATTATAATTAGAAAACGTAGGTATGTTTTTACAAAACTAAAACTGTATGCCTAAATTACGTTATTAAATCTATTGATTTTTTGAGATACCTAACAGTTTTAGTCCCTCATCTAATTATTCAATTACTTTTAATATTAACAGTATTTTAAGTAATAATATATTAGTAACAAACAATAAGAAAAATAATAACAAATAACTCAATAATAGAAAAAGTATCAAAGTCGTTTAGTCGTAGCTACAGTACAGCGTCGTGAACACGTGACACCGAGCGAGTCGTCGCCGTGCTTCAATATACCTAATCTGTGAGAACGCAATTTTGTGATAGGGCTCTTAATCCCGGTAGTAGGTTCCCGTGGGTCCGACACCCACGCGGGCGAAGCCGTGAGCAAACGCGGGTAAAGTCATATATTGTGGATGTCTTTTAAAAGAATATAAGGAGCATCAATATGATTATAATGATTAAAATAATACTCTTTTCAAGATATAAGATAGCAGGACAATGGATCGATTAGGGCCGATGGTTTCGTAACGATTGCACACAATACGGAAGTTAAGTGTTAGAAGGCGTGTGTGTCATTGTTTGTTTAACAATGTCAATAAAACATGTAGTACCGACCGATGTGCAGCATCTGGACGTTTCAGGAAACCAATCCTATACTTGATGCTGATAACAGTAATGTTATGTAGGTACTGGCAACTCTTGCATGGTGCAGATGTTTCGCAGAAATGTTGCGGATACTCGCATCCGCAATTGCGGGGCTCCCGCATTTATTTAGACCTCCGCATCCGTATCTGCATTAATCAACGCGGAGCTCATGCGGATGCAGATGTGGTAGAAGAGGGTGAATATAAGTAAAATCATAATCCACAAAATGGAAATAAATCATCAATGGGTGTAGCTCTAAATTGTCACAATTGTTCACGAAATAGTCTTATATCCATCAAACACATATCATTTCGAGAGCTATATTGATTTTTAAATGATTATATATTTGTATTTTTTTATTATAATTGCCGCGAATTGAATTATGATCAACATATTATATTATAACGAAACGCTTTGACGGATCCCTTAAAAAAACTTTAGATCATGCATCCGCGGATGTGACCCATCAAAAAACCGCATCCGCATCCACGGATGTTAAAAAATCTGCTTCCGCATCATCCCTAGTTTCAATCTATTGGCCTTAAAAAATACAGCTGTCTGCTTTTCTGTTTGGTAGGTATTAGTTACTTTAAGTACGGTGCGGTACATACGATGGTCCCGGCTGTTATTTGTAGATCTTTGACAGTTGTTGTGGGTCATCGGAAACCCGAAAATCTGACAATCAGTCTTACCAAGGGGCCTCGTGTTACCCAGTAACTGGGTTGTGGAGGCCAGATAGGCAGTCGCTCCATGTAAAATGTTGGTATTCAGCTGCATTCTCTTAGACTGGAAGCCGAAGCTAGGCAGATGATGAGGGCTTTAATCACAGAATATTCCAATCCGACCCTCGATCCACATGATTCAGTCATATGCACGCGTTCACTATTTTGTTCAGTCTAAAATATAGGTAGATAAGATCGCCCATTTGTCACCCCTTGTAAAATTTCTGTATTTTTATGGTGTACATAATAAAGAGTATTCTATTCTATTCTATTCTATTCTAGGTATATTTATTCTATTCTATCCTATCCTACATCAGGCCGGTAACCGTAATGATCAAGCCAGTATCGGAACGGATTTTGATTTAATTCAGACAGATACACGTTAAATAAAAATCGTTTGCACTTCGACTGAGTTTCCAATATTATTATTTTGGGCTTTTTCCGTGACCTCAATTAATAATGTAAATAAAATTTGCCATTTCAATTATCCTTTTAAGCCATAATTTCCTAGCCATGAACCGAGATAAAACAGATTTGTTTTACCGCCGGTGAACCAGTCCATACAAGACTAATGATCCTCCGTCTATTTATATACAAGGAAACATGACAACAATCATAACTAATTGCATCTCGTTGTTCATTCACGTGACAATATTAAATATGTAACTCCATGTCCGTACTCCATTATGAAGCTAAGGTGACTTTATATTAAGACGCTGACAAGACCCAATTGACCAAAATAAGCTTCTCTTAAGAAAAAAAATTGCCAAATCTGTATAGTTTGTGGCAGCGGAAAAAATATATGTTAATTTTGAACATATTTCCCAGAACTTGGTTGTTACCAAAACACGTTTTGAAAGAAAATCTCGATACAAATTAACGTTAAACTAACCTCTTACCTTGAGTTCTAATCCAAAATATCTGCATTAAATATCAACATACGTTACGTATTTAGTTTATAACAAGAACATCTTATTCGAATGCAGAACTTGGTTGTTTTTTTATTTTCGATTACTGAACTCTAAATTACAAGCGTTGTGTCATCGCGCTTCTCTTTCTTTTCTATGCAATCTGACAGTGACCGCGGTTTAGGTGTTGTCAGCGTCTTAAAAATACATTACATACATGTTTTTTAGGGTTCCGTACCCAAAGGTTAAAACGGCACCCACACACACTCATTAAGACTCCGCTGTACGTCTGTCCGTCAGTCACCAGGCTGTATCTCATGAACCGTGATAGTTAGACAGTTGAAATTTTCACAGATGATGTATCTGTTGCCGCTATAACAACGAATACTAAAAAAACAGAATAAAATAAATATTTAAGAGGGCTCCCATACAACTGACATGGTTTTTTTTTTTTGCCGTTTTTATAGATAATGGTACGAAACCCTTCGTGCGCGAGTTCGACTCGCACTAGGCCGGTTTTTTATGACTATGTAAAATGAAGATATTCATTCTTGAAGACGTGTGTGTAATAAAATGGTCATATTTCTTGTAATGGTGATCGTTTAGTTTATTTATTAAGTATAGAATACCAATTTATTACACAAAGTTACAGCTAGCACATGTCAGATTACCCCAGTGGATTAATAATTCGATTTTAATAAATTATGTCTCCTCCATAAACATTGTATTAAAAATATGGACAAAACAACGTGTGAATAGGGTATTTTACTATATACGAGAAAAAATCTATAAATAGATTATTGAGATAGTTTAGGCAAAAAGGAGTCGGAAAATGTTACTTTTAGTTCATAAAATAACAAATTAAATTTTAAAATTCAATTCAGCGTTTCCAGTTTTTCTAATCTGTTAAAAAATACCATGAAATAGTAGCCGCCATGTTATTACGTCATACCGCTAGTAAACTAAAACGTTTTAACTGTCAACTGATAGTTAAATAATAGATCAGCGCATAGTCAAGTGACGTCATGACCACAGAGCAACATGGCGTCCACTGCGTCCAGCGTTTTCGTCAAACGACGCGCGAAATTTGAAAATGTAAAATTTTAATGCATTTTTATGGCACTTACCTATCGATTGAATAAAAATTTTGTGTTTTTTTTTTGGGCATATTAGCACTATAGAATTTAATTAAGACACTTTTCAAAAATAGATGTAAGACCCTATTGAAAATTTAAAAAGTCGAATTGCATAACTGGATACATACATCCAGCGTGCATAGAAGGATATCGCTTTATATGTTAATATACAATCTCGTCCCCACTTTAAGAGTTACTCACGATTTTATATCGTACGGTCGCGCACTAAAAATATTTATCACAAAATTCGTTTCCTTCTGACATGGTCTGAAATATGTCTAAGATGCCATTGGCCATGGCCATTTCTACATATATTTTCCTTATAACATTTGAAGCATCGATTGTAGTTAAAAGGATTTCAACAAATATTTGATTATCTAAATTGACGGTATTTGGAAAAAATGTACAATGAATATGCCAACAAATTAGTAATAATATTTCTATTACATTTTACCCGCAGCAAGAGTACCCGCAGTTTAATCTGTATTTTATTATATTAGTTAATATTATTTATTGTATTGGTTTAACGTGCAAAAGTTGTTTACAATATACAATTAGATCTTAATGTGCACGTCTGTAGATAGTTACACGGGAAAGATCTAACGCCTAAGGTACAGGCTCGGCCTAGTTTGGTGTTAGTGGTCATTCGAATTGTGTTCAATTGCAGAATTTTACCTACTGTTTACCAAAATCAACTTGTAAATTATTTTTGTGTCAATAAAGTTTTTTTATTTATTTATTTATTTATTTAAATTCCAAATTACAGTAGTAAATGTTTTATTTTGTGACATTGTATCAATGTGAATCGGAACTAAGCCGTAGGTGATGAAACAGACAGCTTGTGCACCACACAGAATTTTGCTGTCCGAATGTGAAATATCCAAACATTTGCCGGATGATCACGTGACATCATCATCAGCCTTTAATGTTTCCACTGCTGAGACACAGGCCTCCTCTCTGTGAGAGGGAGTAGGCCATAATCCACCACGTGGGCTCATTGCGTGTTGATAGATGTCACGTGTCTTCGAATTTTTGGTTCTAGAACATGTCGGTTTCCTCATGATGTTTTTCTTCACCGTTTTGAGAGCAGTGATGGTGAAATAGTTTACGCAAAGTAAAGCGTCTGTCTAAATTCGAACTTACGACATACGAGGGTCATTCAATAAATACTTAGCCTACAAAAAGTAAACGAAAATTTTGGAAAAGTGGCAATTTATTTTTCAACAAAGTCTCCTTTTATTTCGATACACTTAGCCCAGCGATGCTCCAACTTTTTTAACCCGTCCGAAAAATAGTTTTTGTCAAACTCTGCAAAATAGGCCTCCGTGGCGGCGATGACCTCCTCATTCGATCCATATCTATTCCCGGCGAGTGATTTTTTCAGATTAGGAAACAGAAAGAAGTCACAAGGGGCCAAATCTGGAGAATACGGTGGATGGGGCAACAATTCGTAGCGTAATTCGACCAATTTGGCCATGGCAACGGCAGACGTGTGAACCGGTGCGTTGTCGTGGTGAAACAGCACTTTTTTCTTCGCCAGATGGGGTCGTTTTTTCTTTAATTCGGCGTCGAATCGGCCCAATAAATCGGCATAGTAAAGCCCTGTAATTGTTTTACCCTTCTCGAGGTAATCGATGTAGATCACACATTGTGAATCCCAGAAAACGGTGGCCATAACTTTTCCGGCCGATTTTACAGTTTTCGCCTTCTTTGGAGCACGTTCCCCGGTCTGGATCCATTGTTTTGATTTCTCCTTGGTCTCTGGTGTGTACCAGTGGATCCAGGTTTCATCGACGGTCACAAAACGACGCTGGATTCCGCTTAAACAGCGCCAAACACGTCTCCGATGTGGTCTCACGGTTGCGCTTGTTTTCTGGTGTGAGTAAACGCGGCACCCATCGCGCCGACAGCTTTCTCATGCCGAGTTCCTCGTGAAGAATATGATGCACTGTTCCTTCTGAAATGCCTACAGTCTCAGCTAGCTCCCGAACCTTCAATCGGCGATCTGCCAATACGAAATCATGGATTTTTTTAATGTTTTCCTCCGTAGCAGCTGTTTTCGGTGCACCTGGACGTGGTTCATCAAAAACCGACGTACGGCCACATGCAAACGCGTTGAACCAATTCTTGACGGTGGCCATCGATGGAGAAGAGTCACCGTACACAGCATCCAAGCGCTCTTTGATTTCGATGCGCGTTTTCCCTTCCAAAAATAGGAATCGAATCACCGAACGATATTGCTCTTTTTCCATTTTTGTAAAACCGATCGACACGTTCGCTTCCATAAGTTGTCAAATTAAAACAAATGAAGGGATTGGAATGAAAATTTGAAAAGAGAATTAAAAAAGAATGTGCTACACTGTGGTAAAACTCTTTTGAAACTACAGCGCCATCTGGCGATGAGGCTAGGTACTTATTGAATGCACCTCGTACAACTACGTAAGTCGCGGCTGTTATCACTGGGCCACCACTGCTCTCACGTGGCATCAGCATGAAAATTGAACAGCCGCCGCTGGGACTGTGAAATTCGGTGTGGTGCACAAGCAGCCTTTTTTCCGCTCTGGGCGGAGCGGGAGGGTGTGTCAGACTCTTACAGACTAAAACCCACCCGTATTCCCTCCGTTGCCAGGGGCCTCGGTAACCCTTTCGAACTTCCAAAACCTTGTTTTTTTTACTATGCGATAACTTTAGGCTATAATGGTACTTTGTCCACCTATATGTCAAGCACGGTATAGCTAGCTAATTCTGACTAATGATAACATCGCCTGAATTAGTTAAATCTAGACGACACGAGTTGCAGTGTTACGAGGTAATCAAACGATTTAACTGTACTTAGAAGTATTCTCAGATGCTTCAGGAACAGGCTGGGGATCAGTATGACATAGTCATTAGACAGGTGAAGATAAACAGTATTTAGCACTACTTTTATTTATATTCGATATTGTATGTCCAGGTTTATCTACGAGACGGAGCATCACAACGGCATCGCGGAGCTGCTGGAGATCCTCGGCTCCATCATCAACGGGTTCGCGTTGCCGCTCAAGGACGAACACAAAATGTTCTTACTGAGGGTAAGACATTGTACATTTTTTACATTAACAAGGTTTAGAGGAACGGGTGTTATAATCTCTTGTAACGTGGATCCAAGTGAGACACACTGAACTTTATATTGTGCCCATGATTGCGGCATGTTATCATGAGAGTTTTAATGCTACTTGGCAGACAGATTGTTTTGGCTTTCATACTCAGGCTTGTACAGCCCATCCCTTTTTTTTTGTTCCTGGGTGGAAAATCCTCATGGATGTCCTCCGACCTGGGGCAGGTGGAGGGTTGTCTGAAAGACTAAAATAAAACCACCCCGGTGTTCCCTTCCCACACTTGCACCGGGGATCATGGGATCTTGTGCTAGTTCCGCGATCCCTGGCTGGTGCCGGCCCGCTTTTGCGGGCCAACTGATGCCCGCGGGGAGAGTGAGGTGTAAGACTCCCCTCGCGACTTCCAATGAGGGCACGCGTGGAACACTACGCGCCGCCACCTCGGTCCTCCTGTGTGGGAGGCGACGGATGTCCCCGAGTCCGTCGCCCCTGGAGCCATTAAGGGGGGCTGGAATAGGACAGGACTCCTCGCTGCCGACCATCGAGTCGACCACGGCTGGCAGCAACAGGTCGCTGCCTACTCCTGAGATGAGGGCACGGTGGGGGTACAGCCCAACCCTGTACTAGTCTGAGTTGATTACATTACATTACAATCTACACTTGCACTCAGAACGAATTTGGAGTGTGACAAAAGCGACGAGTGACGGGTAGGGTATAGTAACTGGCCAATCATAACAAAAGAAATAGAAATAATGTAATGCAAGCAATTCCAAGAATGAAAAGGACAAAAAATACTCCTATATCTATTGTATTTTCGTTTTAGTTCACATTACCTTGTTTCTACCTTTTGTTATGAGTGGCCAGTTACTTACTCAAGAAAATAGCATCGGTACTGATGCACAGTGGAACGAATGTATGGGAGCGGTTGGACGTAGACATGTCCGAAAAAAAAGAGTAAAATTATGCCAAACTAATGATGCCATCTTATTCGATTACTTAATGCCTTCATAACTTGTGGTGATGAATTTCTTCATAACTCGCATATTTCGGGAGTAATTTGAGAAAATGTGAAATTTTACTATGAAAATGAGTGTATCGAGCTCTCTCCCTCCTGATTCCGGGCTTGTTTCAAGTAGCGGTCTCTAATATCATAATGCTAATACTAAGAGCTATATTTAATACTAAGACACATAGTGCGCCAAATGTGCACTTTCTGGGATAAAGAGTGATGTTTATTTTATAACACAATTTTTTTATTTTTTGTTTATTTTGTTGATTAAAACCGTTTTTCTAAAGGTTTACCTTATTACAATAACATTTCTGAGCAGCCAATTAGAGAAGATATAAGCTAATTAGGATATATAATTAGGGACTTTTTTTTTTTTTTTTTTTTAGGGTGGGAAATCATCAAATAACTTCTCCCGCTCTGGGCGGAGCGGGAGGGTGTGTCAGACTCTTACTGACTAAAACCCACCCGTATTCCTTCTTGTTGCCTGTGTTGCGGGGGCCTCGGTGACCCATAAGTACCTTCCCGCGACCCCGGCAGGCATCGGCCCTAGTGGACCCCTACTATGTGCTGACGACATCTCTTTGAGGCGCGCGTGGAATACAACGCGCCGTCGACCCGGGCCTGGTCCTTACCGGACGGTGAGCTACCCATTGCTCACCGTCCGCAAGCCCGCGCCTACGGTGGCCGGAAATCCGCCCGGGATTCCCGACGCCCTGGGCGTCTCCTGCGGTGGCTAGGGGCGAGAGGGCGCGAAACTTGCCTTTCCCTCAACCGTCCCGCCTCCTCCTTTGCGAGCATTACTGCTTCGCAGAAGGAGGTGACGGCTGCCCATGCCCTCTCGCTCCGTACCATGGCCTGAACCAGGGCCGGACGCGAGAGGTCTCTGCCGCCGATCGCCTCCACTAGGACACGGCGGTGCTCTGCCCAAGCCGGGCAGACCTCCACCGTATGCTCCACCGTGTCCTCCAGGCGATCCACACAGTGGTGACACCCGGACGTTTCCTCCCGCCTTATCCGACACAGGAACCTCCCGAAGCTGCCGTGTCCGGTGAGGACCTGCGTCACGCGGAAGGTGAGGACGCCGTGGCGCCTCTCCAGCCACTCCTCAAAGAGGGGACTTATCGCCGCAATCGTGGCGTGCCCAGCACTGGGTTGCAACAACCGTACTTTCCATGACGCCATGAGATCCCGCCGGAGCTCCGTCCGCTGTGCCGCGATTTCTCGCGGCAGCGGACTTACGCCCCGGCGTTTCGCCTCCTCGCGCCACTCCCATACGTATAATTAGGGACTTAAGGTTTACATATAAAACTGATGCACTAATGATTACTGATAAGAACATTGCTATTATTTAATTACTAAATGGCTCTTAATACACTAATTTAGCATGCATCATTTACTAATTATCACAATAACTAATTACCTTGCAATATTTAACAAAGGATACCTGGGATACCTGGATTTTATATAAATAGGTCACTATTAGTAACTTTAAAATCAGTGTTGATTTACACCTCGTTGTATCCAAGCTAATCTCGCAATGTATTTTCCAAATTTTAATACAAATCTTGATATTCACGTTGCTTTATGCGCACGCGCACATAAAGATTTACGCGACTTTAACTATTTGTTCAGTGTTTTAAAAGATAACAGTTGTGTTCAGTTATGTGAAAGTGCTGAAACAAGTTTAAAAGACTGGTGTCGTCGATTTTGCTACCGCATTTATGCAAAATGGACACAGTCTGGAAGAAGCACAGATAAGTTTCGGAAGAAACATGAGATTTGGCTACAGGCTGCAATTCAATGGCCGGAATTACAGAATGAAAATATGGAACCTTCTACAGAAAATATAAGTGACGTCATCGAGCCCATAATTTCTCCTGCTAAATCTGATGCTTCAACTTGTACACATCCTAGTCCTCGTAAATCTTTTGAGGACCTTAGTAACCGGCAAAAAAGAAGACGCACTGAAGATAGTCTTTCATGCAGCAGTAGCAGCGCTGAAATTATGTTTTCGGCCGAAAGGGCGCTTCAAAAGGCAGGACAAAGCGATACAGCTTATGTTATGAAATACTTGACGGAGAATCCAGAAGAGGCCTCAAAAATCAAAGCCTTCATTGAAGGTAAATCAATTCAGGTACGGGAAATATCCCCTTTGAAGGCATTGGCTCTTTATGTATCGATGAACTTATCGAAATGGCGCTATAACACTCTTCGGGATTTCAACACTCAAGAAGGAGCTCTTCAATACCCGAGTTACTACATGTTGGTTAAAGAAAAAATTAAGTGCTATCCGGCCAAAGAAGATCTCACAGTTACAGAGAGCTCTGCAAAAATCAAATTACAAGCCTTGATGGATTTAACCTCAAGAAGACTTATTAGGTCGTTAGAAACCCCTGTTGATCCCAATCAACAGCTCGTATTGACCAGCAAATGGGGTTTTGACGGATCATCTAGCCAAAGCATTTATCATCAAAGGACGAGTGAAGATGAGCAAATCGATCTTGCTAGTAATTTTATGATTAGTCTTGTACCACTGCGGCTCGTCTCAAAAGGTGTAACAATTTGGGAAAACGAGCGACCATCTTCCACTTCATTTTGCCGGCCAATATTGTTTAAGTTTATAAAGGAAACCAAAGAAAATGTGCAGAGAGAGATGGCTGAAATCGAAGCAGAGATTGAAGCCTTAACTCCATCCACCATCACTGATGGAATTAGTGTCAAACACCAACTGCTGTTGACAATGATTGATGGTAAAATTCATTCCATTATATCCAATACAGCAGCTTCAGTGTGTGACATATGCAAGGCTTGTCCTAAAGAAATGAATAATTTAGAGTTAATCAAAGATAAACACGCAAACGAGGACATGTATAAATATAGCTTAAGCACCCTTCACGCTTGGATTCGCTCAATGGAATGCTTATTACACATTTCCTACAAATTAGACATAAAATCATGGCAAGTAAGGGGTGATATAGCAAAAAGGCAAGTTGATGACAGGAAGAAAAGAGTTCAAGAGGCTGTAAGAAGAGAAACGGGCTTACTTCTCGATGTTGTGAAACAAGGCAGTGGATCCACCAACAATGGCAACTCGGCAAGGAGATTTTTTGAAAACTACACTAAATCTGCTGAACTGACCGGAATAGATGCTATGCTTTTAAGAAAAATCTGTGTGATCTTGCAGTGTATTTCATCAGGAGAGAAGATCAACGTAACTAAATTCCGAGAGTTCTGCTTTGATACTGCTAAGCTTTACGTGGAGTTATACCCATGGTATTATATGCCTTCTTCACTTCATAAAATTTTAATGCATGGGCCAGACATAGTTCAGAACATGTCAATTGTGCCCATTGGTTTTCTATCCGAAGAGGCATCTGAGGCTAGAAATAAAGATTTTAGAAAATATAGAGAGGGGCATTCTCGAAAGCATAGCAGTATCTCATGCAATGAAGATATTATGCACAATCTTTTACTGTCTTCTGATCCACTTGTTACAAGTATCCGTCCAAAAGGAAATAAGTTTGTAAAAAAATCTTCTTTTAAGGAATTTTATGAGCTTACGGATTCTGAGAAAAGTGATATCGAATTTGTTAACATAAATGATTTAGCGGACATCGATTCTGAATTTGAATTAATTGATGATGATGATGATGACGAAGATAATTAAATGATGTTATTGTTTTAAAATGTGTAACTTAGTAAATTAGAGCTTACATCTTAATTATTTATTGTACTTTTAATGAAACTAGGTAATTTATTATCAACTTACTTAAAAGTCATACTCTCATCAGTTCTTGTGAATATTTTTGTTAATATATATTTCTGTATATATATAATATATTTATAGACCTCTTAATAAGTCTGTCTGCGGTTTAAAGTAAATACAAATGGGGAAAAAACGTTTTTTTTTTTAAATTTTCATTTCCTTTTATCCCAGAAAGTGCACATTTGGCGCACTATGTGTCTTAGTATTAAATATAGCTCTTAGTAATAGCATTACGATATTAGAGACCGCTACTTGAAACAAGCCCGGAATCAGGAGGGAGAGAGCTCGATACACTCATTTTCATAGTAAAATTTCACATTTTCTCAAATTACTCCCGAAATATGGGAGTTATGAAGAAATTCATCACCACAATTTATGAAGGCATTAAGTAATCGAATAAGATGGCATCATTAGTTTGTCATAATTTTACTCTTATTTTTCGGACATGTCTACGTCCAACCGCTCCCATACATTCGTTCCACTGTGTGATGGTCTGCTAATAAAAATACCTGACACCTATTTGCCAGAAGCATGTCAGTCCCCATTGACTCCGAATAGGAGTTTCACTCCTCCAACCGTCAGTCCCCACTGACACCTATTCGGAGTCTTTGGGGCGCGCGGTTTGCAACTCTATTATAACGGATGAGCACTACCATGATAGAGTTGCAAACCGCGTGGCCCAAGACTCCTATTCGGTGTCAGTGGGGACTGAAGGGTTCGGGAGTGCGACTCCTATTCAGAAGTCAATGGGGAGTTACCGGTTGATGATTTATGGACTGTAAAGGCATGTACGCACGAACGAACAAAACTTGGGGAACACGAACATCGAACACGGAACGTTTGGTTCGTACGTGTGGACGTAAATTAGCAAACCGAACGTGAACACCGTATTCTCCGAACATCGGCCACGCGGAATAACAAAATTGGATCGCAACGAACATTTTTGACGAACATAGTGTTTGATCTTCGCTAGTGGTACACACATGCGAACAGAAGTGTTCGACGTTCGTTGTTCGTTCGTGCAGCATTTTAAAGAAATATTATATTATTTTCCAGGTACTACTACCGCTGCACAAGGCGAAGTCCCTGTCAGTGTACCACCCGCAGCTCGCGTACTGCGTCGTGCAATTCTTAGAAAAGGACCCCTCGTTGACGCAGCCTGTTGTTAGGTAAGTAGCTTGGTGCGGCGAATGTACAACTATCTCCCGGGCCCCCGACTCATGGTACTAGAACCTTCCGTTCTTCCCAGACGGAGGGTATCCATGAGGATTTCTCCACGAGGAAAAAGAAAGGGTATGTAGCTTGGGAAAACTAGCCGATCGCGATCTTAGGCGGGCAACAATAGCAGGAAATCGTAGCGAAACTCAACTGAGATCAAATTCAATTTTCACAAAAAAAAAAAATGTGTTCTTTATCAGCTACATTAGTTTAAAAAGTGTGTCAAAATCGTTAGAGCCCGCCTCCGAGATGGGAGACGGCGTTCCTTCATTTATAATACTAAAACAATAGAATCCATACCTCACTGGGACGCCATGGCGGTGCAGCCAGGTCGCGTCGCCAACAAAATGGTGGAAATCAAAAGGTGAGGCTCTAAAAATTATAGTTATAAATTAATCTGCCTAGTCGTTTCTTTCCCAACTATCTTGGGGTCGGTTTCCAGTCGACTGCCTATCTGACCTCCACAACCCAGCTACTGGGTAATACGATACCCCTTGGTAAGACTGACTGTCAGACTTTCGGGCTTCTGACGACCCTTAACGACTGTCAAAGATCTACGAATGACAGCCGGGACCAACGGCTTTATGTACTTTCTGAAGCACGGAGGGGTCTCGGTATGTAAAAGCGGCCACCGATCGATGTACTAACCCCGGCAAGCGTAGCTTAACCTGATGGATCGATCAGTGCGGCGGTTATTACTTAGCCACGAGCTCCTCTAAAAAATATAGTTATAATATCTAATAAGAGTTGCTCTGACTTAGAAATGCTCCTGTCTCTTCTTACACTTGTAATTAGACAAAGTACGTGCTACGTAACGTTTATAGATCTCGACCTCAGACTTGACACAAGTCAAGACGAGATTTGACACAATTCAAATTAGAGAATATGCAAGCACCGAGCGAATAAAATGCGCATCTTTCCGTGCGTCTGCGGTGATCTCATGATGCAGTGACATTACTAGCATGAAATTCTGTCGCATTTAAAGTTACGTTTGTCCTTTATTTACGCCGACTACATTTAAAGAAAGGTCTCAAAAACTCATACTTAGCGGATATAACTTCGCCACTAAAAATGAGCTACTGCTTCCAATTTTCAGATATCTCATCATAGCTGCTCATCCCACTGAAATAATTTCAATGTCCCTATGAAGTGATAGTACTCCATCTGAAACTCTGTTCTACAAAGTTTCGTGGTTAAAAGACGACCTTTGCCTTCGCACTTTACCTTACACCGTCGGGTTGCCTCCTTCCCTCCAATATGGCGTTTCTGCTTGAGTTTTCATTGTTTTGTTGGTATATTGGCGTATGCTAGCTAACATATTGCAAGTACTTTAATTTAATGTTTTCTGTTTCGTAATGTTAATTACTTTGCATACGATTAGTATACAATCAAGATTTTCTAACCAAACAGGCAGGTTTGCTGCTGGGGAGTTTGTAGCGCCATTTTTTCTTCCCAACTAAAGCACTCGAAAGTGGTGAAGGGCGGGCGTTTTTGGGGACTGTCTTATGTAATTTTGACGTTAGAAAAGTGCTGATTCTCAGCCTAGTTTGAAAAAATGACTTTTGATTGATTTTGATTTTGTAACAAAACAAGTTGTCACTTTAGTCCAAGCCCAAACTTTCGACCTCGTTATTGCATTATAAACTTTATTCGTAGCACAGTAAAATTAGTACACGTAATGACAGCGTTCAAGTGTCAATATCCACAACAATGATGATACTGATAGTTCCTGAACGGATTAGATGTGCTGATCATGTGCAGTTTCATTGGTGAACACCGCCTTAAGTTGTCAATCGTTTTCAAAATCACTCGAGTTTGACGTAATTTTTTGTGAGGAATACATACATAGGGTAACTGCTGTAGTAAGTTAAGTCTCTTTTGTTATGAGTGGCCAGCACTCATAACAAAAGAGATAGAAACAAGGTAATGCAAGCAAGCCCATGAATGAAAAGGACAAAAAATATTCCTGTATCTATTTTATTTTAGTTCACATTACCTTGTTTCTACCTCTTTTGTTATGAGTGGCCAATTACTATAGCAGTTACTTCTTCCCAAAGGGGTAGGCAGAAACTATAGACCGCCACCTGCTACGCTCTTTACATACTCCTTTTGCTAAGTTTATGGTCATTTTGTCGGAATAGATTCCGAAATTCAAAACATGGTTCGATGTTTTATAAAACCTGTGTCTAAAGATAAACCTTGTTTTCTAATATGGCCGATAAAGTTTATTATGCCACTAGAATACTAAAGACCTATTTCCTCATTTCCAGGGCATTATTAAAATACTGGCCGAAGACGCACTCGCCCAAAGAGGTGATGTTCCTGAACGAGATGGAAGAGATCCTCGACGTGATCGAGCCGGCCGAGTTCCAGAAGATCATGGACCCGCTGTTCAAGCAGCTCGCCAAGTGCGTGTCCAGTCCGCACTTCCAGGTGTGTACAGACGCTGCTCAGATTATATTGTTAGTGTTGATGGATGATTTCAGATAATCGCAATATTCAAATTCAACATCATTTATTGTTCGTCACAGGTGAAACATCAGTTCTTATGGTAATTATAATAAAGGCTCACTGTAACACACCTAAGGTGTACAATATTTCATGCTGGTTCAATATTTGTTTAACATTTAAATCATTATTCGTGCTAAGTCAACATCCACCATTCATCATCCTACTAATATTATAAATGCGAAAGTTTATAAGAATGGATGGATGGATGTTTGTTACTCTCACGCAAAAATTACTGAACGGATT